>CM060975.1:9433610-11833610 GCA_030765065.1 Deroplatys truncata
CTATCACTGTGACACATGTGTAGTATGTGCATGTAGGACTATCACTGTGACACATGTGTAGTATGTGCATGTAGGACTATCACTTGTGACACATGTGTAGTATGTGCATGTAGGACTATCACTGTGACACATGTGTAGTATGTGCATGTAGGACTGTCATTGTGACACATGTGTAGTATGTGCATGTAGGACTATCACTGTGACACATGTGTAGTATGTGCATGTAGGACTGTCATTGTGACACATGTGTAGTATGTGCATGTAGGACTATCACTGTGACACATGTGTAGTATGTGCATGTAGGACTATCATTGTGACACATGTGTAGTATGTGCATGTAGGACTATCATTGTGACACATGTGTAGTATGTGCATGTAGGACTATCACTGTGACACATGTGTAGTATGTGCATGTAGGACTATCACTGTGACACATGTGTAGTATGTGCATGTAGGGACTGCACTTGTGACACATGTGTAGTATGTGCATGTAGGACTATCACTGTGACACATGTGTAGTATGTGCATGTAGGACTATCACTGTGACACATGTGTAGTATGTGCATGTAGGACTATCACTGTGACACATGTGTAGTATGTGCATGTAGGACTATCACTGTGACACATGTGTAGTATGTGCATGTAGGACTATCACTGTGACACATGTGTAGTATGTGCATGTAGGACTATCACTGTGACACATGTGTAGTATGTGCATGTAGGACTATCACTGTGACACATGTGTAGTATGTGCATGTAGGACTATCATTGTGACACATGTGTAGTATGTGCATGTAGGACTATCACTTGTGACACATGTGTAGTATGTGCATGTAGGACTATCACTGTGACACATGTAGTATGTGCATGTAGGACTATCATGTGACACATGTGTAGTATGTGCATGTAGGACTATCACTTGTGACACATGTGTAGTATGTGCATGTAGGACTATCACTGTGACACATGTGTAGTATGTGCATGTAGGACTATCATTGTGACACATGTGTAGTATGTGCATGTAGGACTATCACTTGTGACACATGTGTAGTATGTGCATGTAGGACTATCACTTGTGACACATGTGTAGTATGTGCATGTAGGACTATCATTGTGACACATGTGTAGTATGTGCATGTAGGACTATCACTGTGACACATGTGTAGTATGTGCATGTAGGACTATCATTGTGACACATGTGTAGTATGTGCATGTAGGACTATCATTGTGACACATGTGTAGTATGTGCATGTAGGACTATCATTGTGACACATGTGTAGTATGTGCATGTAGGACTATCACTTGTGACACATGTGTAGTATGTGCATGTAGGACTATCATTGTGACACATGTGTAGTATGTGCATGTAGGACTATCACTGTGACACATGTGTAGTATGTGCATGTAGGACTATCATTGTGACACATGTGTAGTATGTGCATGTAGGACTATCATTGTGACACATGTGTAGTATGTGCATGTAGGACTATCATTGTGACACATGTGTAGTATGTGCATGTAGGACTATCACTTGTGACACATGTGTAGTATGTGCATGTAGGACTATCATTGTGACACATGTGTAGTATGTGCATGTAGGACTATCATTGTGACACATGTGTAGTATGTGCATGTAGGACTATCACTGTGACACATGTGTAGTATGTGCATGTAGGACTATCATTGTGACACATGTGTAGTATGTGCATGTAGGACTATCACTGTGACACATGTGTAGTATGTGCATGTAGGACTATCATTGTGACACATGTGTAGTATGTGCATGTAGGACTATCACTGTGACACATGTTGTAGTATGTGCATGTAGGACTATCATTGTGACACATGTGTAGTATGTGCATGTAGGGACTATCATTGTGACACATGTGTAGTATGTGCATGTAGGACTATCATTGTGACACATGTGTAGTATGTGCATGTAGGACTATCATTGTGACACATGTGTAGTATGTGCATGTAGGGACTATCATTGTGACACATGTGTAGTATGTGCATGTAGGGACTATCACTGTGACACATGTGTAGTATGTGCATGTAGGACTATCACTGTGACACATGTAGTATGTGCATGTAGGACTAGCCATTGTGACACATGTGTAGTATGTGCATGTAGGGACTATCATTGTGACACATGTGTAGTATGTGCATGTAGGACTGCCATTGTGACACATGTGTAGTATGTGCATGTAGGACTATCACTGTGACACATGTGTAGTATGTGCATGTAGGACTATCATTGTGAACATGTGTAGTATGTGCATGTAGGACTATCATTGTGACACATGTCTAGTATGTGCATGTAGGACTGCCATTGTGACACATGTGTAGTATGTGCATGTAGGACTGCCATTGTGACACATGTGTAGTATGTGCATGTAGGACTTCATTGTGACACATGTTAGTATGTGCATGTAGGACTATCACTGTGACACATGTGTAGTATGTGCATGTAGGACTGCTATTGTGACACATGTCTAGTATGTGCATGTAGGACTATCATTGTGACACATGTGTAGTATGTGCATGTAGGACTATCACTGTGACACATGTGTAGTATGTGCATGTAGGGCTATCACTGTGACACATGTGTAGTATGTGCATGTAGGACTATCATTGTGACACATGTGTAGTATGTGCATGTAGGACTATCATTGTGACACATGTGTAGTATGTGCATGTAGGACTATCATTGTGACACATGTGTAGTATGTGCATGTAGGACTATCACTGTGACACATGTGTAGTATGTGCATGTAGGACTATCACTGTGACACATGTGTAGTATGTGCATGTAGGACTATCAATGTGACACATGTGTAGTATGTGCATGTAGGACTATCACTGTGACACATGTGTAGTATGTGCATGTAGGGCTATCACTGTGACACATGTGTAGTATGTGCATGTAGGACTATCATTGTGACACATGTGTAGTATGTGCATGTAGGACTATCAATGTGACACATGTGTAGTATGTGCATGTAGGACTATCATTGTGACACATGTAGTATGTGCATGTAGGACTATCATTGTGACACATGTGTAGTATGTGCATGTAGGACTATCATTGTGACACATGTGTAGTATGTGCATGTAGGACTATCATTGTGACACATGTGTAGTATGTGCATGTAGGGCTAGCAATTGTGACACATGTGTAGTATGTGCATGTAGGACTATCATTGTGACACATGTGTAGTATGTGCATGTAGGACTATCATTGTGACACATGTAGTATGTGCATGTAGGACTATCATTGTGACACATGTGTAGTATGTGCATGTAGGACTATCATTGTGACACATGTGTAGTATGTGCATGTAGGACTATCATTGTGACACATGTGTAGTATGTGCATGTAGGACTATCACTGTGACACATGTGTAGTATGTGCATGTAGGGCTGCAATTGTGACACATGTGTAGTATGTGCATGTAGGACTGCTATTGTGACACATGTGTAGTATGTGCATGTAGGACTGCTCTAATGTGAGATGTAGTAGTATGTGCATGTAGGGCTGCTCTAATGTGAGATGTAGTAGTATGTGCATGTAGGCTGCTGTAATCTCAGATGTAGTAGTATGTGCATGTAGGACTGCTCTAATGTGAGATGTAGTAGTATGTGCATGTAGGACTGCTCTAATGTGAGATGTAGTAGTATGTGCATGTAGGCTGCTGTAATCTCAGATGTAGTAGTATGTGCATGTAGGGCTGCTCTAATGTGAGATGTAGTAGTATGTGCATGTAGGGCTGCTGTAATCTCAGATGTAGTAGTATGTGCATGTAGGACTGCTCTAATGTGAGATGTAGTAGTATGTGCATGTAGGACTGCTGTAATCTTAGATGTAGTAGTATGTGCATGTAGGACTGCTCTAATGTGAGATGTAGTAGTATGTGCATGTAGGGCTGCTGTAATCTTAGATGTAGTAGTATGTGCATGTAGGACTGCTCTAATGTGAGATGTAGTAGTATGTGCATGTAGGCTGCTGTAATCTCAGATGTAGTAGTATGTGCATGTAGGACTGCTCTAATGTGAGATGTAGTAGTATGTGCATGTAGGACTGCTGTAATCTCAGATGTAGTAGTATGTGCATGTAGGACTGCTCTAATGTGAGATGTAGTAGTATGTGCATGTAGGGCTGCTCTAATCTCAGATGTAGTAGTATGTGCATGTAGGGCTGCTCTAATGTGAGATGTAGTAGTATGTGCATGTAGGGCTGCTGTAATCTCAGATGTAGTAGTATGTGCATGTAGGGCTGCTCTAATGTGAGATGTAGTATGTGCATGTAGGGCTGCTCTAATCTCAGATGTAGTAGTATGTGCATGTAGGACTGCTCTAATCTCAGATGTGGTAGTATGTGCATGTAGGACTGCTCTAATGTGAGATGTAGTAGTATGTGCATGTAGGGCTGCTCTAATCTCAGATGTGGTAGTATGTGCATGTAGGACTGCTCTAATGTGAGATGTAGTAGTATGTGCATGTAGGACTGCTCTAATCTCAGATGTGGTAGTATGTGCATGTAGGACTGCTCTAATCTCAGATGTAGTAGTATGTGCATGTAGGACTGCTCTAATCTCAGATGTAGTAGTATGTGCATGTAGGACTGCTCTAATCTCAGATGTGGTAGTATGTGCATGTAGGACTGCTCTAATCTCAGATGTGGTAGTATGTGCATGTAGGACTGCTCTAATCTCAGATGTAGTAGTATGTGCATGTAGGACTGCTCTAATCTCAGATGTGGTAGTATGTGCATGTAGGACTGCTCTAATCTCAGATGTGGTAGTATGTGCATGTAGGACTGCTCTAATCTCAGATGTAGTAGTATGTGCATGTAGGACTGCTCTAATCTCAGATGTGGTAGTATGTGCATGTAGGACTGCTCTAATGTGAGATGTAGTAGTATGTGCATGTAGGACTGCTCTAATCTTAGATGTAGTATGTGCATGTAGGGCTGCTGTAATCTCAGATGTAGTAGTATGTGCATGTAGGACTGCTGTAATCTCAGATGTAGTAGTATGTGCATGTAGGGCTGCTCTAATCTCAGATGTAGTAGTATGTGCATGTAGGACTGCTGTAATCTCAGATGTAGTAGTATGTGCATGTAGGGCTGCTCTAATCTCAGATGTAGTAGTATGTGCATGTAGGACTGCTGTAATCTGAGATGTAGTAGTATGTGCATGTAGGGCTGCTGTAATCTGAGATGTAGTAGTATGTGCATGTAGGACTGCTCTAATGTGAGATGTAGTAGTATGTGCATGTAGGACTGCTCTAATCTTAGATGTAGTAGTATGTGCATGTAGGGCTGCTGTAATCTGAGATGTAGTAGTATGTGCATGTAGGACTGCTCTAATCTTAGATGTAGTAGTATGTGCATGTAGGGCTGCTGTAATCTGAGATGTAGTAGTATGTGCATGTAGGACTGCTCTAATCTGAGATGTAGTAGTATGTGCATGTAGGGCTGCTGTAATCTCAGATGTAGTAGTATGTGCATGTAGGGCTGCTGTAATCTCAGATGTAGTAGTATGTGCATGTAGGACTGCTGTAATCTCAGATGTAGTAGTATGTGCATGTAGGACTGCTGTAATCTCAGATGTAGTAGTATGTGCATGTAGGACTGCTCTAATGTGAGATGTAGTAGTATGTGCATGTAGGGCTGCTGTAATGTGAGATGTAGTAGTATGTGCATGTAGGACTGCTGTAATCTCAGATGTAGTAGTATGTGCATGTAGGGCTGCTGTAATCTCAGATGTAGTAGTATGTGCATGTAGGACTGCTCTAATGTGAGATGTAGTAGTATGTGCATGTAGGACTGCTGTAATCTCAGATGTAGTAGTATGTGCATGTAGGGCTGCTGTAATCTCAGATGTGGTAGTATGTGCATGTAGGGCTGCTGTAATCTCAGATGTGGTAGTATGTGCATGTAGGGCAACTGTAATCTCAGATGTAGTAGTATGTGCATGTAGGACTGCTGTAATCTCAGATGTAGTAGTATGTGCATGTAGGGCAACTGTAATCTTAGATGTAGTAGTATGTGCATGTAGGGCAACTGTAATCTTAGATGTAGTAGTATGTGCATGTAGGGCAACTGTAATCTTAGATGTAGTAGTATGTGCATGTAGGACTGCTGTAATCTTAGATGTAGTAGTATGTGCATGTAGGGCAACTGTAATCTCAGATGTAGTAGTATGTGCATGTAGGACTACTGTAATCTCAGATGTAGTAGTATGTGCATGTAGGGCAACTGTAATCTCAGATGTAGTAGTATGTGCATGTAGGACTACTGTAATCTCAGATGTAGTAGTATGTGCATGTAGGGCAACTGTAATCTCAGATGTAGTAGTATGTGCATGTAGGACTGCTGTAATCTCAGATGTAGTAGTATGTGCATGTAGGGCAACTGTAATCTCAGATGTAGTAGTATGTGCATGTAGGGCAACTGTAATCTCAGATGTAGTAGTATGTGCATGTAGGGCAACTGTAATCTTAGATGTAGTAGTATGTGCATGTAGGGCAACTGTAATCTTAGATGTAGTAGTATGTGCATGTAGGACTACTGTAATCTCAGATGTAGTAGTATGTGCATGTAGGGCAACTGTAATCTCAGATGTAGTAGTATGTGCATGTAGGGCAACTGTAATCTCAGATGTAGTAGTATGTGCATGTAGGGCAACTGTAATCTCAGATGTAGTAGTATGTGCATGTAGGGCAACTGTAATCTCAGATGTAGTAGTATGTGCATGTAGGGCAACTGTAATCTTAGATGTAGTAGTATGTGCATGTAGGGCAACTGTAATCTTAGATGTAGTAGTATGTGCATGTAGGGCAACTGTAATCTTAGATGTAGTAGTATGTGCATGTAGGGCAACTGTAATCTTAGATGTAGTAGTATGTGCATGTAGGGCAACTGTAATCTCAGATGTAGTAGTATGTGCATGTAGGGCAACTGTAATCTCAGATGTAGTAGTATGTGCATGTAGGGCAACTGTAATCTCAGATGTAGTAGTATGTGCATGTAGGGCAACTGTAATCTCAGATGTAGTAGTATGTGCATGTAGGACTGCTCTAATCTGAGATGTAGTAGTATGTGCATGTAGGACTGCTCTAATCTTAGATGTAGTAGTATGTGCATGTAGGACTGCTCTAATGTGAGATGTAGTAGTATGTGCATGTAGGACTGCTCTAATGTGAGATGTAGTAGTATGTGCATGTAGGACTGCTCTAATCTGAGATGTAGTAGTATGTGCATGTAGGGCTGCTCTAATCTCAGATGTAGTAGTATGTGCATGTAGGACTGCTCTAATGTGAGATGTAGTAGTATGTGCATGTAGGACTGCTCTAATGTGAGATGTAGTAGTATGTGCATGTAGGACTGCTCTAATGTGAGATGTAGTAGTATGTGCATGTAGGGCAACTGTAATCTTAGATGTAGTAGTATGTGCATGTAGGGCTGCTCTAATGTGAGATGTAGTAGTATGTGCATGTAGGGCTGCTCTAATGTGAGATGTAGTAGTATGTGCATGTAGGGCTGCTCTAATGTGAGATGTAGTAGTATGTGCATGTAGGGCTGCTCTAATGTGAGATGTAGTAGTATGTGCATGTAGGACTGCTCTAATGTGAGATGTAGTAGTATGTGCATGTAGGGCTGCTCTAATGTGAGATGTAGTAGTATGTGCATGTAGGACTGCTCTAATGTGAGATGTAGTAGTATGTGCATGTAGGGCAACTGTAATCTCAGATGTAGTAGTATGTGCATGTAGGGCAACTGTAATCTCAGATGTAGTAGTATGTGCATGTAGGACTGCTCTAATGTGAGATGTAGTAGTATGTGCATGTAGGGCAACTGTAATCTCAGATGTAGTAGTATGTGCATGTAGGGCAACTGTAATCTGAGATGTAGTAGTATGTGCATGTAGGACTGCTCTAATGTGAGATGTAGTAGTATGTGCATGTAGGGCAACTGTAATCTCAGATGTAGTAGTATGTGCATGTAGGGCAACTGTAATCTCAGATGTAGTAGTATGTGCATGTAGGGCTGCTCTAATGTGAGATGTAGTAGTATGTGCATGTAGGGCTGCTCTAATGTGAGATGTAGTAGTATGTGCATGTAGGACTGCTGTAATCTGAGATGTAGTAGTATGTGCATGTAGGACTGCTCTAATCTGAGATGTAGTAGTATGTGCATGTAGGGCTGCTCTAATCTTAGATGTAGTAGTATGTGCATGTAGGACTGCTCTAATCTGAGATGTAGTAGTATGTGCATGTAGGACTGCTGTAATCTCAGATGTAGTAGTATGTGCATGTAGGGCTGCTCTAATCTGAGATGTAGTAGTATGTGCATGTAGGACTGCTCTAATCTGAGATGTAGTAGTATGTGCATGTAGGGCTGCTCTAATCTTAGATGTAGTAGTATGTGCATGTAGGACTGCTCTAATCTGAGATGTAGTAGTATGTGCATGTAGGGCTGCTCTAATCTTAGATGTAGTAGTATGTGCATGTAGGACTGCTCTAATCTGAGATGTAGTAGTATGTGCATGTAGGACTGCTGTAATCTCAGATGTAGTAGTATGTGCATGTAGGACTGCTCTAATCTGAGATGTAGTAGTATGTGCATGTAGGACTGCTGTAATCTTAGATGTAGTAGTATGTGCATGTAGGACTGCTGTAATCTGAGATGTAGTAGTATGTGCATGTAGGACTGCTCTAATCTGAGATGTAGTAGTATGTGCATGTAGGACTGCTGTAATCTTAGATGCAGTAGTATGTGCATGTAGGGCAACTGTAATCTTAGATGTAGTAGTATGTGCATGTAGGACTGCTGTAATCTCAGATGTAGTAGTATGTGCATGTAGGACTGCTCTAATCTTAGATGTAGTAGTATGTGCATGTAGGACTGCTGTAATCTCAGATGTAGTAGTATGTGCATGTAGGGCAACTGTAATCTTAGATGTAGTAGTATGTGCATGTAGGGCAACTGTAATCTCAGATGTAGTAGTATGTGCATGTAGGGCAACTGTAATCTTAGATGTGGTGGTATGTGCATGTAGGGCAACTGTAATCTTAGATGTGGTGGTATGTGCATGTAGGGCAACTGTAATCTTAGATGTGGTGGTATGTGCATGTAGGGCAACTGTAATCTTAGATGTGGTGGTATGTGCATGTAGGGCAACTGTAATCTTAGATGTGGTGGTATGTGCATGTAGGGCAACTGTAATCTTAGATGTGGTGGTATGTGCATGTAGGGCAACTGTAATCTTAGATGTGGTGGTATGTGCATGTAGGACTGCTCTAATCTGAGATGTAGTAGTATGTGCATGTAGGACTGCTCTAATCTCAGATGTAGTAGTATGTGCATGTAGGACTGCTCTAATCTTAGATGTAGTAGTATGTGCATGTAGGACTGCTCTAATCTTAGATGTAGTAGTATGTGCATGTAGGACTGCTGTAATCTCAGATGTAGTAGTATGTGCATGTAGGACTGCTCTAATCTGAGATGTAGTAGTATGTGCATGTAGGGCAACTGTAATCTGAGATGTAGTAGTATGTGCATGTAGGACTGCTCTAATCTTAGATGTAGTAGTATGTGCATGTAGGGCAACTGTAATCTTAGATGTAGTAGTATGTGCATGTAGGGCAACTGTAATCTTAGATGTAGTAGTATGTGCATGTAGGGCAACTGTAATCTTAGATGTGGTGGTATGTGCATGTAGGGCAACTGTAATCTCAGATGTAGTAGTATGTGCATGTAGGGCAACTGTAATCTTAGATGTAGTAGTATGTGCATGTAGGGCAACTGTAATCTTAGATGTAGTAGTATGTGCATGTAGGGCAACTGTAATCTTAGATGTAGTAGTATGTGCATGTAGGGCAACTGTAATCTTAGATGTAGTAGTATGTGCATGTAGGGCAACTGTAATCTTAGATGTAGTAGTATGTGCATGTAGGGCAACTGTAATCTTAGATGTAGTAGTATGTGCATGTAGGGCAACTGTAATCTTAGATGTAGTAGTATGTGCATGTAGGGCAACTGTAATCTTAGATGTAGTAGTATGTGCATGTAGGGCAACTGTAATCTTAGATGTAGTAGTATGTGCATGTAGGGCAACTGTAATCTTAGATGTAGTAGTATGTGCATGTAGGGCAACTGTAATCTTAGATGTAGTAGTATGTGCATGTAGGCCAACTGTAATCTTAGATGTAGTAGTATGTGCATGTAGGGCAACTGTAATCTTAGATGTAGTAGTATGTGCATGTAGGGCAACTGTAATCTTAGATGTAGTAGTATGTGCATGTAGGGCAACTGTAATCTTAGATGTAGTAGTATGTGCATGTAGGGCAACTGTAATCTTAGATGTAGTAGTATGTGCATGTAGGGCAACTGTAATCTTAGATGTAGTAGTATGTGCATGTAGGGCAACTGTAATCTTAGATGTAGTAGTATGTGCATGTAGGGCAACTGTAATCTTAGATGTAGTAGTATGTGCATGTAGGACAACTGTAATCTTAGATGTAGTAGTATGTGCATGTAGGGCAACTGTAATCTTAGATGTAGTAGTATGTGCATGTAGGGCAACTGTAATCTTAGATGTAGTAGTATGTGCATGTAGGACTGCTCTAATCTGAGATGTAGTAGTATGTGCATGTAGGGCAACTGTAATCTTAGATGTAGTAGTATGTGCATGTAGGGCAACTGTAATCTTAGATGTAGTAGTATGTGCATGTAGGGCAACTGTAATCTTAGATGTAGTAGTATGTGCATGTAGGGCAACTGTAATCTTAGATGTGGTGGTATGTGCATGTAGGGCAACTGTAATCTCAGATGTAGTAGTATGTGCATGTAGGGCAACTGTAATCTTAGATGTAGTAGTATGTGCATGTAGGGCAACTGTAATCTTAGATGTAGTAGTATGTGCATGTAGGGCAACTGTAATCTTAGATGTAGTAGTATGTGCATGTAGGGCAACTGTAATCTTAGATGTAGTAGTATGTGCATGTAGGGCAACTGTAATCTTAGATGTAGTAGTATGTGCATGTAGGACTGCTCTAATCTGAGATGTAGTAGTATGTGCATGTAGGGCAACTGTAATCTTAGATGTAGTAGTATGTGCATGTAGGACTGCTCTAATCTTAGATGTAGTAGTATGTGCATGTAGGACTGCTCTAATCTTAGATGTAGTAGTATGTGCATGTAGGGCAACTGTAATCTTAGATGTAGTAGTATGTGCATGTAGGACTGCTCTAATCTGAGATGTGGTAGTATGTGCATGTAGGGCAACTGTAATCTTAGATGTAGTAGTATGTGCATGTAGGACTGCTCTAATCTGAGATGTAGTAGTATGTGCATGTAGGGCAACTGTAATCTTAGATGTAGTAGTATGTGCATGTAGGGCTGCTCTAATGTGAGATGTAGTAGTATGTGCATGTAGGACTGCTCTAATGTGAGATGTAGTAGTATGTGCATGTAGGGCTGCTCTAATGTGAGATGTAGTAGTATGTGCATGTAGGGCTGCTCTAATCTTAGATGTAGTAGTATGTGCATGTAGGGCAACTGTAATCTTAGATGTAGTAGTATGTGCATGTAGGACTGCTCTAATGTGAGATGTAGTAGTATGTGCATGTAGGGCAACTGTAATCTTAGATGTAGTAGTATGTGCATGTAGGACTGCTCTAATGTGAGATGTAGTAGTATGTGCATGTAGGGCAACTGTAATCTTAGATGTAGTAGTATGTGCATGTAGGGCTGCTCTAATGTGAGATGTAGTAGTATGTGCATGTAGGGCAACTGTAATCTTAGATGTAGTATGTGCATGTAGGACTGCTCTAATCTTAGATGTAGTAGTATGTGCATGTAGGGCAACTGTAATCTTAGATGTAGTAGTATGTGCATGTAGGGCAACTGTAATCTTAGATGTAGTAGTATGTGCATGTAGGACTGCTCTAATGTGAGATGTAGTAGTATGTGCATGTAGGGCAACTGTAATCTTAGATGTAGTAGTATGTGCATGTAGGACTGCTCTAATGTGAGATGTAGTAGTATGTGCATGTAGGGCAACTGTAATCTTAGATGTAGTAGTATGTGCATGTAGGACTGCTCTAATGTGAGATGTAGTAGTATGTGCATGTAGGGCAACTGTAATCTTAGATGTAGTAGTATGTGCATGTAGGGCTGCTCTAATGTGAGATGTAGTAGTATGTGCATGTAGGGCAACTGTAATCTTAGATGTAGTAGTATGTGCATGTAGGACTGCTCTAATCTTAGATGTAGTAGTATGTGCATGTAGGGCAACTGTAATCTTAGATGTAGTAGTATGTGCATGTAGGGCAACTGTAATCTTAGATGTAGTAGTATGTGCATGTAGGACTGCTCTAATCTGAGATGTAGTAGTATGTGCATGTAGGGCAACTGTAATCTTAGATGTGGTGGTATGTGCATGTAGGGCAACTGTAATCTCAGATGTAGTAGTATGTGCATGTAGGGCAACTGTAATCTCAGATGTAGTAGTATGTGCATGTAGGGCAACTGTAATCTCAGATGTAGTAGTATGTGCATGTAGGACTGCTGTAATCTCAGATGTAGTAGTATGTGCATGTAGGACTGCTGTAATCTTAGATGTAGTAGTATGTGCATGTAGGGCTGCTGTAATCTTAGATGTAGTAGTATGTGCATGTAGGGCAACTGTAATCTCAGATGTAGTAGTATGTGCATGTAGGGCAACTGTAATCTTAGATGTAGTAGTATGTGCATGTAGGGCAACTGTAATCTCAGATGTAGTAGTATGTGCATGTAGGGCAACTGTAATCTTAGATGTGGTAGTATGTGCATGTAGGGCAACTGTAATCTCAGATGTAGTAGTATGTGCATGTAGGGCAACTGTAATCTCAGATGTAGTAGTATGTGCATGTAGGGCAACTGTAATCTTAGATGTGGTAGTATGTGCATGTAGGGCAACTGTAATCTCAGATGTAGTAGTATGTGCATGTAGGGCAACTGTAATCTTAGATGTAGTAGTATGTGCATGTAGGGCAACTGTAATCTCAGATGTAGTAGTATGTGCATGTAGGGCAACTGTAATCTTAGATGTAGTAGTATGTGCATGTAGGGCAACTGTAATCTCAGATGTAGTAGTATGTGCATGTAGGGCAACTGTAATCTTAGATGTAGTAGTATGTGCATGTAGGGCAACTGTAATCTCAGATGTAGTAGTATGTGCATGTAGGGCAACTGTAATCTTAGATGTAGTAGTATGTGCATGTAGGGCTGCTGTAATCTCAGATGTAGTAGTATGTGCATGTAGGACTGCTGTAATCTTAGATGTAGTAGTATGTGCATGTAGGGCTGCTGTAATCTTAGATGTAGTAGTATGTGCATGTAGGGCAACTGTAATCTCAGATGTAGTAGTATGTGCATGTAGGACTGCTGTAATCTTAGATGTAGTAGTATGTGCATGTAGGACTGCTGTAATCTTAGATGTAGTAGTATGTGCATGTAGGGCAACTGTAATCTTAGATGTAGTAGTATGTGCATGTAGGGCAACTGTAATCTCAGATGTAGTAGTATGTGCATGTAGGGCAACTGTAATCTTAGATGTAGTAGTATGTGCATGTAGGGCAACTGTAATCTTAGATGTAGTAGTATGTGCATGTAGGGCAACTGTAATCTTAGATGTAGTAGTATGTGCATGTAGGGCAACTGTAATCTTAGATGTAGTAGTATGTGCATGTAGGACTGCTGTAATCTCAGATGTAGTAGTATGTGCATGTAGGGCAACTGTAATCTCAGATGTAGTAGTATGTGCATGTAGGGCAACTGTAATCTCAGATGTAGTAGTATGTGCATGTAGGGCAACTGTAATCTCAGATGTAGTAGTATGTGCATGTAGGGCAACTGTAATCTCAGATGTAGTAGTATGTGCATGTAGGGCAACTGTAATCTCAGATGTAGTAGTATGTGCATGTAGGGCAACTGTAATCTCAGATGTAGTAGTATGTGCATGTAGGGCAACTGTAATCTTAGATGTAGTAGTATGTGCATGTAGGACTACTGTAATCTCAGATGTAGTAGTATGTGCATGTAGGGCAACTGTAATCTCAGATGTAGTAGTATGTGCATGTAGGGCAACTGTAATCTCAGATGTAGTAGTATGTGCATGTAGGGCAACTGTAATCTCAGATGTAGTAGTATGTGCATGTAGGGCAACTGTAATCTCAGATGTAGTAGTATGTGCATGTAGGGCAACTGTAATCTCAGATGTAGTAGTATGTGCATGTAGGGCAACTGTAATCTCAGATGTAGTAGTATGTGCATGTAGGGCTGCTGTAATCTTAGATGTGGTAGTATGTGCATGTAGGGCAACTGTAATCTTAGATGTAGTAGTATGTGCATGTAGGGCTGCTCTAATCTGAGATGTAGTAGTATGTGCATGTAGGGCAACTGTAATCTCAGATGTAGTAGTATGTGCATGTAGGGCTGCTCTAATCTGAGATGTAGTAGTATGTGCATGTAGGGCAACTGTAATCTCAGATGTAGTAGTATGTGCATGTAGGGCAACTGTAATCTCAGATGTAGTAGTATGTGCATGTAGGGCTGCTGTAATCTTAGATGTGGTAGTATGTGCATGTAGGGCAACTGTAATCTCAGATGTAGTAGTATGTGCATGTAGGGCTGCTGTAATCTTAGATGTGGTAGTATGTGCATGTAGGGCAACTGTAATCTCAGATGTAGTAGTATGTGCATGTAGGGCAACTGTAATCTCAGATGTAGTAGTATGTGCATGTAGGGCAACTGTAATCTCAGATGTAGTAGTATGTGCATGTAGGGCAACTGTAATCTCAGATGTAGTAGTATGTGCATGTAGGGCTGCTGTAATCTCAGATGTAGTAGTATGTGCATGTAGGGCAACTGTAATCTCAGATGTAGTAGTATGTGCATGTAGGGCTGCTGTAATCTTAGATGTGGTGGTATGTGCATGTAGGGCTGCTGTAATCTCAGATGTAGTAGTATGTGCATGTAGGGCTGCTGTAATCTTAGATGTGGTGGTATGTGCATGTAGGGCAACTGTAATCTCAGATGTAGTAGTATGTGCATGTAGGGCTGCTGTAATCTCAGATGTAGTAGTATGTGCATGTAGGGCTGCTGTAATCTTAGATGTGGTGGTATGTGCATGTAGGGCTGCTGTAATCTTAGATGTGGTAGTATGTGCATGTAGGGCTGCTGTAATCTTAGATGTGGTGGTATGTGCATGTAGGGCAACTGTAATCTCAGATGTAGTAGTATGTGCATGTAGGGCTGCTGTAATCTTAGATGTGGTAGTATGTGCATGTAGGGCTGCTGTAATCTTAGATGTGGTGTTATGTGCATGTAGGGCTGCTGTAATCTTAGATGTAGTAGTATGTGCATGTAGGGCTGCTGTAATCTTAGATGTGGTGTTATGTGCATGTAGGGCTGCTGTAATCTTAGATGTAGTAGTATGTGCATGTACGGCTGCTGTAATCTTAGATGTGGTAGTATGTGCATGTAGGACTGCTCTAATGTGAGATGTAGTAGTATGTGCATGTAGGGCTGCTCTAATCTTAGATGTAGTAGTATGTGCATGTAGGGCTGCTCTAATGTGAGATGTAGTAGTATGTGCATGTAGGACTGCTCTAATCTTAGATGTAGTAGTATGTGCATGTAGGACTGCTCTAATGTGAGATGTAGTAGTATGTGCATGTAGGGCTGCTCTAATCTTAGATGTGGTGTTATGTGCATGTAGGGCTGCTGTAATCTTAGATGTGGTGTTATGTGCATGTAGGGCTGCTGTAATCTTAGATGTAGTAGTATGTGCATGTAGGACTGCTCTAATCTTAGATGTAGTAGTATGTGCATGTAGGACTGCTCTAATGTGAGATGTAGTAGTATGTGCATGTAGGGCAACTGTAATCTTAGATGTAGTAGTATGTGCATGTAGGACTGCTCTAATGTGAGATGTAGTAGTATGTGCATGTAGGACTGCTCTAATCTTAGATGTAGTAGTATGTGCATGTAGGACTGCTCTAATCTGAGATGTAGTAGTATGTGCATGTAGGGCAACTGTAATCTTAGATGTAGTAGTATGTGCATGTAGGACTGCTCTAATGTGAGATGTAGTAGTATGTGCATGTAGGACTGCTCTAATCTTAGATGTAGTAGTATGTGCATGTAGGACTGCTCTAATCTGAGATGTAGTAGTATGTGCATGTAGGGCAACTGTAATCTTAGATGTAGTAGTATGTGCATGTAGGACTGCTCTAATCTGAGATGTAGTAGTATGTGCATGTAGGGCAACTGTAATCTTAGATGTAGTAGTATGTGCATGTAGGACTGCTCTAATCTTAGATGTAGTAGTATGTGCATGTAGGGCAACTGTAATCTTAGATGTAGTAGTATGTGCATGTAGGGCAACTGTAATCTCAGATGTAGTAGTATGTGCATGTAGGACTGCTCTAATCTTAGATGTAGTAGTATGTGCATGTAGGGCAACTGTAATCTTAGATGTAGTAGTATGTGCATGTAGGGCAACTGTAATCTCAGATGTAGTAGTATGTGCATGTAGGACTGCTCTAATCTTAGATGTAGTAGTATGTGCATGTAGGGCAACTGTAATCTTAGATGTAGTAGTATGTGCATGTAGGGCAACTGTAATCTCAGATGTAGTAGTATGTGCATGTAGGGCAACTGTAATCTTAGATGTAGTAGTATGTGCATGTAGGACTGCTCTAATGTGAGATGTAGTAGTATGTGCATGTAGGGCTGCTCTAATCTTAGATGTAGTAGTATGTGCATGTAGGGCTGCTCTAATGTGAGATGTAGTAGTATGTGCATGTAGGACTGCTCTAATCTTAGATGTAGTAGTATGTGCATGTAGGACTGCTCTAATCTTAGATGTAGTAGTATGTGCATGTAGGACTGCTCTAATCTTAGATGTAGTAGTATGTGCATGTAGGACTGCTCTAATGTGAGATGTAGTAGTATGTGCATGTAGGACTGCTGTAATCTTAGATGTAGTAGTATGTGCATGTAGGGCAACTGTAATCTTAGATGTAGTAGTATGTGCATGTAGGACTGCTCTAATGTGAGATGTAGTAGTATGTGCATGTAGGACTGCTCTAATGTGAGATGTAGTAGTATGTGCATGTAGGGCTGCTCTAATCTTAGATGTAGTAGTATGTGCATGTAGGACTGCTCTAATCTGAGATGTAGTAGTATGTGCATGTAGGGCAACTGTAATCTTAGATGTAGTAGTATGTGCATGTAGGACTGCTCTAATCTTAGATGTAGTAGTATGTGCATGTAGGACTGCTCTAATCTGAGATGTAGTAGTATGTGCATGTAGGGCAACTGTAATCTTAGATGTAGTAGTATGTGCATGTAGGACTGCTCTAATCTGAGATGTAGTAGTATGTGCATGTAGGGCAACTGTAATCTTAGATGTAGTAGTATGTGCATGTAGGGCAACTGTAATCTTAGATGTAGTAGTATGTGCATGTAGGGCAACTGTAATCTTAGATGTAGTAGTATGTGCATGTAGGGCAACTGTAATCTCAGATGTAGTAGTATGTGCATGTAGGACTGCTCTAATCTTAGATGTAGTAGTATGTGCATGTAGGACTGCTGTAATCTTAGATGTAGTAGTATGTGCATGTAGGGCAACTGTAATCTCAGATGTAGTAGTATGTGCATGTAGGGCAACTGTAATCTTAGATGTAGTAGTATGTGCATGTAGGGCAACTGTAATCTTAGATGTAGTAGTATGTGCATGTAGGGCAACTGTAATCTTAGATGTAGTAGTATGTGCATGTAGGGCAACTGTAATCTTAGATGTAGTAGTATGTGCATGTAGGGCAACTGTAATCTTAGATGTAGTAGTATGTGCATGTAGGACTGCTCTAATGTGAGATGTAGTAGTATGTGCATGTAGGGCTGCTCTAATCTTAGATGTAGTAGTATGTGCATGTAGGGCTGCTCTAATGTGAGATGTAGTAGTATGTGCATGTAGGACTGCTCTAATCTTAGATGTGGTAGTATGTGCATGTAGGACTGCTCTAATGTGAGATGTAGTAGTATGTGCATGTAGGACTGCTCTAATGTGAGATGTAGTAGTATGTGCATGTAGGGCAACTGTAATCTTAGATGTAGTAGTATGTGCATGTAGGACTGCTCTAATCTGAGATGTAGTAGTATGTGCATGTAGGACTGCTCTAATCTTAGATGTAGTAGTATGTGCATGTAGGACTGCTCTAATCTTAGATGTAGTAGTATGTGCATGTAGGACTGCTCTAATGTGAGATGTAGTAGTATGTGCATGTAGGACTGCTCTAATCTTAGATGTAGTAGTATGTGCATGTAGGACTGCTCTAATCTTAGATGTAGTAGTATGTGCATGTAGGACTGCTGTAATCTCAGATGTAGTAGTATGTGCATGTAGGGCTGCTGTAATCTCAGATGTAGTAGTATGTGCATGTAGGACTGCTCTAATCTTAGATGTAGTAGTATGTGCATGTAGGACTGCTCTAATGTGAGATGTAGTAGTATGTGCATGTAGGACTGCTCTAATCTTAGATGTAGTAGTATGTGCATGTAGGACTGCTCTAATCTTAGATGTAGTAGTATGTGCATGTAGGACTGCTCTAATGTGAGATGTAGTAGTATGTGCATGTAGGACTGCTCTAATCTTAGATGTAGTAGTATGTGCATGTAGGACTGCTCTAATCTTAGATGTAGTAGTATGTGCATGTAGGACTGCTGTAATCTCAGATGTAGTAGTATGTGCATGTAGGGCTGCTGTAATCTCAGATGTAGTAGTATGTGCATGTAGGACTGCTCTAATCTTAGATGTAGTAGTATGTGCATGTAGGGCTGCTGTAATCTCAGATGTAGTAGTATGTGCATGTAGGGCAACTGTAATCTTAGATGTAGTAGTATGTGCATGTAGGGCTGCTGTAATCTCAGATGTAGTAGTATGTGCATGTAGGACTGCTGTAATCTCAGATGTAGTAGTATGTGCATGTAGGGCTGCTGTAATCTCAGATGTAGTAGTATGTGCATGTAGGACTGCTGTAATCTTAGATGTAGTAGTATGTGCATGTAGGGCTGCTGTAATCTCAGATGTAGTAGTATGTGCATGTAGGACTGCTGTAATCTCAGATGTAGTAGTATGTGCATGTAGGGCTGCTGTAATCTCAGATGTAGTAGTATGTGCATGTAGGGCTGCTGTTATCTCAGATGTGGTAGTATGTGCATGTAGGACTGCTCTAATGTGAGATGTAGTAGTATGTGCATGTAGGACTGCTCTAATCTTAGATGTAGTAGTATGTGCATGTAGGACTGCTCTAATCTTAGATGTAGTAGTATGTGCATGTAGGACTGCTCTAATCTTAGATGTAGTAGTATGTGCATGTAGGACTGCTCTAATCTTAGATGTAGTAGTATGTGCATGTAGGACTGCTCTAATCTTAGATGTAGTAGTATGTGCATGTAGGACTGCTCTAATCTTAGATGTAGTAGTATGTGCATGTAGGACTGCTCTAATCTTAGATGTAGTAGTATGTGCATGTAGGACTGCTCTAATCTTAGATGTAGTAGTATGTGCATGTAGGACTGCTCTAATCTTAGATGTAGTAGTATGTGCATGTAGGACTGCTCTAATCTTAGATGTAGTAGTATGTGCATGTAGGACTGCTCTAATCTTAGATGTAGTAGTATGTGCATGTAGGACTGCTCTAATCTTAGATGTAGTAGTATGTGCATGTAGGACTGCTCTAATCTTAGATGTAGTAGTATGTGCATGTAGGACTGCTCTAATCTTAGATGTAGTAGTATGTGCATGTAGGACTGCTCTAATCTTAGATGTAGTAGTATGTGCATGTAGGACTGCTCTAATCTTAGATGTAGTAGTATGTGCATGTAGGACTGCTCTAATCTTAGATGTAGTAGTATGTGCATGTAGGACTGCTGTAATCTCAGATGTAGTAGTATGTGCATGTAGGGCTGCTGTAATCTCAGATGTAGTAGTATGTGCATGTAGGACTGCTCTAATCTTAGATGTAGTAGTATGTGCATGTAGGGCTGCTGTAATCTCAGATGTAGTAGTATGTGCATGTAGGGCTGCTGTAATCTCAGATGTAGTAGTATGTGCATGTAGGGCAACTGTAATCTTAGATGTAGTAGTATGTGCATGTAGGGCAACTGTAATCTCAGATGTAGTAGTATGTGCATGTAGGGCTGCTGTAATCTCAGATGTAGTAGTATGTGCATGTAGGGCTGCTGTAATCTCAGATGTAGTAGTATGTGCATGTAGGGCTGCTGTAATCTCAGATGTAGTAGTATGTGCATGTAGGGCAACTGTAATCTTAGATGTAGTAGTATGTGCATGTAGGGCAACTGTAATCTCAGATGTAGTAGTATGTGCATGTAGGGCAACTGTAATCTTAGATGTAGTAGTATGTGCATGTAGGGCTGCTGTTATCTCAGATGTGGTAGTATGTGCATGTAGGACTGCTCTAATGTGAGATGTAGTAGTATGTGCATGTAGGACTGCTCTAATCTTAGATGTAGTAGTATGTGCATGTAGGACTGCTCTAATCTTAGATGTAGTAGTATGTGCATGTAGGACTGCTCTAATCTTAGATGTAGTAGTATGTGCATGTAGGGCAACTGTAATCTTAGATGTAGTAGTATGTGCATGTAGGACTGCTCTAATCTTAGATGTAGTAGTATGTGCATGTAGGACTGCTCTAATCTTAGATGTAGTAGTATGTGCATGTAGGGCTGCTCTAATGTGAGATGTAGTAGTATGTGCATGTAGGACTGCTCTAATCTTAGATGTGGTAGTATGTGCATGTAGGACTGCTCTAATCTTAGATGTAGTAGTATGTGCATGTAGGACTGCTCTAATCTTAGATGTAGTAGTATGTGCATGTAGGACTGCTCTAATCTTAGATGTAGTAGTATGTGCATGTAGGGCAACTGTAATCTTAGATGTAGTAGTATGTGCATGTAGGACTGCTCTAATCTTAGATGTAGTAGTATGTGCATGTAGGGCAACTGTAATCTTAGATGTAGTAGTATGTGCATGTAGGACTGCTCTAATCTTAGATGTAGTAGTATGTGCATGTAGGACTGCTCTAATCTTAGATGTAGTAGTATGTGCATGTAGGACTGCTCTAATCTTAGATGTAGTAGTATGTGCATGTAGGACTGCTCTAATCTTAGATGTAGTAGTATGTGCATGTAGGACTGCTCTAATCTTAGATGTAGTAGTATGTGCATGTAGGACTGCTCTAATCTTAGATGTAGTAGTATGTGCATGTAGGACTGCTCTAATCTTAGATGTAGTAGTATGTGCATGTAGGACTGCTCTAATGTGAGATGTAGTAGTATGTGCATGTAGGACTGCTCTAATCTTAGATGTAGTAGTATGTGCATGTAGGACTGCTCTAATCTTAGATGTAGTAGTATGTGCATGTAGGGCTGCTCTAATGTGAGATGTAGTAGTATGTGCATGTAGGACTGCTCTAATCTTAGATGTAGTAGTATGTGCATGTAGGGCTGCTCTAATGTGAGATGTAGTAGTATGTGCATGTAGGACTGCTCTAATCTTAGATGTAGTAGTATGTGCATGTAGGGCTGCTCTAATGTGAGATGTAGTAGTATGTGCATGTAGGACTGCTGTAATCTTAGATGTAGTAGTATGTGCATGTAGGACTGCTCTAATCTTAGATGTAGTAGTATGTGCATGTAGGACTGCTCTAATCTTAGATGTAGTAGTATGTGCATGTAGGACTGCTCTAATCTTAGATGTAGTAGTATGTGCATGTAGGACTGCTCTAATCTTAGATGTAGTAGTATGTGCATGTAGGACTGCTCTAATGTGAGATGTAGTAGTATGTGCATGTAGGACTGCTCTAATCTTAGATGTAGTAGTATGTGCATGTAGGGCTGCTCTAATGTGAGATGTAGTAGTATGTGCATGTAGGACTGCTCTAATCTTAGATGTAGTAGTATGTGCATGTAGGGCTGCTCTAATGTGAGATGTAGTAGTATGTGCATGTAGGACTGCTCTAATCTTAGATGTAGTAGTATGTGCATGTAGGGCTGCTCTAATGTGAGATGTAGTAGTATGTGCATGTAGGACTGCTCTAATCTTAGATGTAGTAGTATGTGCATGTAGGACTGCTCTAATGTGAGATGTAGTAGTATGTGCATGTAGGACTGCTCTAATCTTAGATGTAGTAGTATGTGCATGTAGGACTGCTCTAATCTTAGATGTAGTAGTATGTGCATGTAGGACTGCTCTAATCTTAGATGTAGTAGTATGTGCATGTAGGACTGCTCTAATCTTAGATGTAGTAGTATGTGCATGTAGGACTGCTCTAATCTTAGATGTAGTAGTATGTGCATGTAGGGCAACTGTAATCTTAGATGTAGTAGTATGTGCATGTAGGGCAACTGTAATCTTAGATGTAGTAGTATGTGCATGTAGGGCAACTGTAATCTTAGATGTAGTAGTATGTGCATGTAGGGCAACTGTAATCTTAGATGTAGTAGTATGTGCATGTAGGGCAACTGTAATCTTAGATGTAGTAGTATGTGCATGTAGGACTGCTCTAATGTGAGATGTAGTAGTATGTGCATGTAGGACTGCTCTAATCTTAGATGTAGTAGTATGTGCATGTAGGACTGCTCTAATCTTAGATGTAGTAGTATGTGCATGTAGGGCAACTGTAATCTTAGATGTAGTAGTATGTGCATGTAGGACTGCTCTAATCTTAGATGTAGTAGTATGTGCATGTAGGACTGCTCTAATCTTAGATGTAGTAGTATGTGCATGTAGGGCTGCTCTAATGTGAGATGTAGTAGTATGTGCATGTAGGACTGCTCTAATCTTAGATGTGGTAGTATGTGCATGTAGGACTGCTCTAATCTTAGATGTAGTAGTATGTGCATGTAGGACTGCTCTAATCTTAGATGTAGTAGTATGTGCATGTAGGGCTGCTCTAATCTGAGATGTAGTAGTATGTGCATGTAGGACTGCTCTAATCTGAGATGTAGTAGTATGTGCATGTAGGACTGCTCTAATCTGAGATGTAGTAGTATGTGCATGTAGGGCAACTGTAATCTTAGATGTAGTAGTATGTGCATGTAGGACTGCTCTAATCTTAGATGTAGTAGTATGTGCATGTAGGGCAACTGTAATCTTAGATGTAGTAGTATGTGCATGTAGGGCAACTGTAATCTCAGATGTAGTAGTATGTGCATGTAGGACTGCTCTAATCTTAGATGTAGTAGTATGTGCATGTAGGGCAACTGTAATCTTAGATGTAGTAGTATGTGCATGTAGGGCAACTGTAATCTCAGATGTAGTAGTATGTGCATGTAGGACTGCTCTAATCTTAGATGTAGTAGTATGTGCATGTAGGGCAACTGTAATCTTAGATGTAGTAGTATGTGCATGTAGGGCAACTGTAATCTCAGATGTAGTAGTATGTGCATGTAGGGCAACTGTAATCTTAGATGTAGTAGTATGTGCATGTAGGACTGCTCTAATGTGAGATGTAGTAGTATGTGCATGTAGGGCTGCTCTAATCTTAGATGTAGTAGTATGTGCATGTAGGGCTGCTCTAATGTGAGATGTAGTAGTATGTGCATGTAGGACTGCTCTAATCTTAGATGTAGTAGTATGTGCATGTAGGACTGCTCTAATCTTAGATGTAGTAGTATGTGCATGTAGGACTGCTCTAATCTTAGATGTAGTAGTATGTGCATGTAGGACTGCTCTAATGTGAGATGTAGTAGTATGTGCATGTAGGACTGCTGTAATCTTAGATGTAGTAGTATGTGCATGTAGGGCAACTGTAATCTTAGATGTAGTAGTATGTGCATGTAGGACTGCTCTAATGTGAGATGTAGTAGTATGTGCATGTAGGACTGCTCTAATGTGAGATGTAGTAGTATGTGCATGTAGGGCTGCTCTAATCTTAGATGTAGTAGTATGTGCATGTAGGACTGCTCTAATCTGAGATGTAGTAGTATGTGCATGTAGGGCAACTGTAATCTTAGATGTAGTAGTATGTGCATGTAGGACTGCTCTAATCTTAGATGTAGTAGTATGTGCATGTAGGACTGCTCTAATCTGAGATGTAGTAGTATGTGCATGTAGGGCAACTGTAATCTTAGATGTAGTAGTATGTGCATGTAGGACTGCTCTAATCTGAGATGTAGTAGTATGTGCATGTAGGGCAACTGTAATCTTAGATGTAGTAGTATGTGCATGTAGGGCAACTGTAATCTTAGA
Source organism: Deroplatys truncata (assembly GCA_030765065.1). Taxonomy (NCBI): domain Eukaryota; kingdom Metazoa; phylum Arthropoda; class Insecta; order Mantodea; family Mantidae; genus Deroplatys; species Deroplatys truncata. Next base: position 9,457,940 of record CM060975.1, read on the forward strand.
TGTAGTAGTATGTGCATGTAGGGCAACTGTAATCTTAGATGTAGTAGTATGTGCATGTAGGGCAACTGTAATCTCAGATGTAGTAGTATGTGCATGTAGGACTGCTCTAATCTTAGATGTAGTAGTATGTGCATGTAGGACTGCTGTAATCTTAGATGTAGTAGTATGTGCATGTAGGGCAACTGTAATCTCAGATGTAGTAGTATGTGCATGTAGGGCAACTGTAATCTTAGATGTAGTAGTATGTGCATGTAGGGCAACTGTAATCTTAGATGTAGTAGTATGTGCATGTAGGGCAACTGTAATCTTAGATGTAGTAGTATGTGCATGTAGGGCAACTGTAATCTTAGATGTAGTAGTATGTGCATGTAGGGCAACTGTAATCTTAGATGTAGTAGTATGTGCATGTAGGACTGCTCTAATGTGAGATGTAGTAGTATGTGCATGTAGGGCTGCTCTAATCTTAGATGTAGTAGTATGTGCATGTAGGGCTGCTCTAATGTGAGATGTAGTAGTATGTGCATGTAGGACTGCTCTAATCTTAGATGTGGTAGTATGTGCATGTAGGACTGCTCTAATGTGAGATGTAGTAGTATGTGCATGTAGGACTGCTCTAATGTGAGATGTAGTAGTATGTGCATGTAGGGCAACTGTAATCTTAGATGTAGTAGTATGTGCATGTAGGACTGCTCTAATCTGAGATGTAGTAGTATGTGCATGTAGGACTGCTCTAATCTTAGATGTAGTAGTATGTGCATGTAGGACTGCTCTAATCTTAGATGTAGTAGTATGTGCATGTAGGACTGCTCTAATGTGAGATGTAGTAGTATGTGCATGTAGGACTGCTCTAATCTTAGATGTAGTAGTATGTGCATGTAGGACTGCTCTAATCTTAGATGTAGTAGTATGTGCATGTAGGACTGCTGTAATCTCAGATGTAGTAGTATGTGCATGTAGGGCTGCTGTAATCTCAGATGTAGTAGTATGTGCATGTAGGACTGCTCTAATCTTAGATGTAGTAGTATGTGCATGTAGGACTGCTCTAATGTGAGATGTAGTAGTATGTGCATGTAGGACTGCTCTAATCTTAGATGTAGTAGTATGTGCATGTAGGACTGCTCTAATCTTAGATGTAGTAGTATGTGCATGTAGGACTGCTCTAATGTGAGATGTAGTAGTATGTGCATGTAGGACTGCTCTAATCTTAGATGTAGTAGTATGTGCATGTAGGACTGCTCTAATCTTAGATGTAGTAGTATGTGCATGTAGGACTGCTGTAATCTCAGATGTAGTAGTATGTGCATGTAGGGCTGCTGTAATCTCAGATGTAGTAGTATGTGCATGTAGGACTGCTCTAATCTTAGATGTAGTAGTATGTGCATGTAGGGCTGCTGTAATCTCAGATGTAGTAGTATGTGCATGTAGGGCAACTGTAATCTTAGATGTAGTAGTATGTGCATGTAGGGCTGCTGTAATCTCAGATGTAGTAGTATGTGCATGTAGGACTGCTGTAATCTCAGATGTAGTAGTATGTGCATGTAGGGCTGCTGTAATCTCAGATGTAGTAGTATGTGCATGTAGGACTGCTGTAATCTTAGATGTAGTAGTATGTGCATGTAGGGCTGCTGTAATCTCAGATGTAGTAGTATGTGCATGTAGGACTGCTGTAATCTCAGATGTAGTAGTATGTGCATGTAGGGCTGCTGTAATCTCAGATGTAGTAGTATGTGCATGTAGGGCTGCTGTTATCTCAGATGTGGTAGTATGTGCATGTAGGACTGCTCTAATGTGAGATGTAGTAGTATGTGCATGTAGGACTGCTCTAATCTTAGATGTAGTAGTATGTGCATGTAGGACTGCTCTAATCTTAGATGTAGTAGTATGTGCATGTAGGACTGCTCTAATCTTAGATGTAGTAGTATGTGCATGTAGGACTGCTCTAATCTTAGATGTAGTAGTATGTGCATGTAGGACTGCTCTAATCTTAGATGTAGTAGTATGTGCATGTAGGACTGCTCTAATCTTAGATGTAGTAGTATGTGCATGTAGGACTGCTCTAATCTTAGATGTAGTAGTATGTGCATGTAGGACTGCTCTAATCTTAGATGTAGTAGTATGTGCATGTAGGACTGCTCTAATCTTAGATGTAGTAGTATGTGCATGTAGGACTGCTCTAATCTTAGATGTAGTAGTATGTGCATGTAGGACTGCTCTAATCTTAGATGTAGTAGTATGTGCATGTAGGACTGCTCTAATCTTAGATGTAGTAGTATGTGCATGTAGGACTGCTCTAATCTTAGATGTAGTAGTATGTGCATGTAGGACTGCTCTAATCTTAGATGTAGTAGTATGTGCATGTAGGACTGCTCTAATCTTAGATGTAGTAGTATGTGCATGTAGGACTGCTCTAATCTTAGATGTAGTAGTATGTGCATGTAGGACTGCTCTAATCTTAGATGTAGTAGTATGTGCATGTAGGACTGCTGTAATCTCAGATGTAGTAGTATGTGCATGTAGGGCTGCTGTAATCTCAGATGTAGTAGTATGTGCATGTAGGACTGCTCTAATCTTAGATGTAGTAGTATGTGCATGTAGGGCTGCTGTAATCTCAGATGTAGTAGTATGTGCATGTAGGGCTGCTGTAATCTCAGATGTAGTAGTATGTGCATGTAGGGCAACTGTAATCTTAGATGTAGTAGTATGTGCATGTAGGGCAACTGTAATCTCAGATGTAGTAGTATGTGCATGTAGGGCTGCTGTAATCTCAGATGTAGTAGTATGTGCATGTAGGGCTGCTGTAATCTCAGATGTAGTAGTATGTGCATGTAGGGCTGCTGTAATCTCAGATGTAGTAGTATGTGCATGTAGGGCAACTGTAATCTTAGATGTAGTAGTATGTGCATGTAGGGCAACTGTAATCTCAGATGTAGTAGTATGTGCATGTAGGGCAACTGTAATCTTAGATGTAGTAGTATGTGCATGTAGGGCTGCTGTTATCTCAGATGTGGTAGTATGTGCATGTAGGACTGCTCTAATGTGAGATGTAGTAGTATGTGCATGTAGGACTGCTCTAATCTTAGATGTAGTAGTATGTGCATGTAGGACTGCTCTAATCTTAGATGTAGTAGTATGTGCATGTAGGACTGCTCTAATCTTAGATGTAGTAGTATGTGCATGTAGGGCAACTGTAATCTTAGATGTAGTAGTATGTGCATGTAGGACTGCTCTAATCTTAGATGTAGTAGTATGTGCATGTAGGACTGCTCTAATCTTAGATGTAGTAGTATGTGCATGTAGGGCTGCTCTAATGTGAGATGTAGTAGTATGTGCATGTAGGACTGCTCTAATCTTAGATGTGGTAGTATGTGCATGTAGGACTGCTCTAATCTTAGATGTAGTAGTATGTGCATGTAGGACTGCTCTAATCTTAGATGTAGTAGTATGTGCATGTAGGACTGCTCTAATCTTAGATGTAGTAGTATGTGCATGTAGGGCAACTGTAATCTTAGATGTAGTAGTATGTGCATGTAGGACTGCTCTAATCTTAGATGTAGTAGTATGTGCATGTAGGGCAACTGTAATCTTAGATGTAGTAGTATGTGCATGTAGGACTGCTCTAATCTTAGATGTAGTAGTATGTGCATGTAGGACTGCTCTAATCTTAGATGTAGTAGTATGTGCATGTAGGACTGCTCTAATCTTAGATGTAGTAGTATGTGCATGTAGGACTGCTCTAATCTTAGATGTAGTAGTATGTGCATGTAGGACTGCTCTAATCTTAGATGTAGTAGTATGTGCATGTAGGACTGCTCTAATCTTAGATGTAGTAGTATGTGCATGTAGGACTGCTCTAATCTTAGATGTAGTAGTATGTGCATGTAGGACTGCTCTAATGTGAGATGTAGTAGTATGTGCATGTAGGACTGCTCTAATCTTAGATGTAGTAGTATGTGCATGTAGGACTGCTCTAATCTTAGATGTAGTAGTATGTGCATGTAGGGCTGCTCTAATGTGAGATGTAGTAGTATGTGCATGTAGGACTGCTCTAATCTTAGATGTAGTAGTATGTGCATGTAGGGCTGCTCTAATGTGAGATGTAGTAGTATGTGCATGTAGGACTGCTCTAATCTTAGATGTAGTAGTATGTGCATGTAGGGCTGCTCTAATGTGAGATGTAGTAGTATGTGCATGTAGGACTGCTGTAATCTTAGATGTAGTAGTATGTGCATGTAGGACTGCTCTAATCTTAGATGTAGTAGTATGTGCATGTAGGACTGCTCTAATGTGAGATGTAGTAGTATGTGCATGTAGGACTGCTCTAATCTGAGATGTAGTAGTATGTGCATGTAGGACTGCTCTAATCTGAGATGTAGTAGTATGTGCATGTAGGACTGCTCTAATCTTAGATGTAGTAGTATGTGCATGTAGGACTGCTCTAATCTGAGATGTAGTAGTATGTGCATGTAGGACTGCTCTAATCTTAGATGTAGTAGTATGTGCATGTAGGACTGCTCTAATCTTAGATGTAGTAGTATGTGCATGTAGGACTGCTCTAATCTTAGATGTAGTAGTATGTGCATGTAGGACTGCTCTAATCTGAGATGTGGTAGTATGTGCATGTAGGACTGCTCTAATCTGAGATGTAGTAGTATGTGCATGTAGGACTGCTCTAATCTTAGATGTAGTAGTATGTGCATGTAGGACTGCTCTAATCTTAGATGTAGTAGTATGTGCATGTAGGACTGCTCTAATCTTAGATGTAGTAGTATGTGCATGTAGGACTGCTCTAATCTTAGATGTAGTAGTATGTGCATGTAGGACTGCTCTAATGTGAGATGTAGTAGTATGTGCATGTAGGACTGCTCTAATCTTAGATGTAGTAGTATGTGCATGTAGGGCTGCTCTAATGTGAGATGTAGTAGTATGTGCATGTAGGACTGCTCTAATCTTAGATGTAGTAGTATGTGCATGTAGGACTGCTCTAATCTGAGATGTAGTAGTATGTGCATGTAGGACTGCTCTAATCTTAGATGTAGTAGTATGTGCATGTAGGACTGCTCTAATCTTAGATGTAGTAGTATGTGCATGTAGGACTGCTCTAATCTTAGATGTAGTAGTATGTGCATGTAGGACTGCTCTAATCTTAGATGTAGTAGTATGTGCATGTAGGACTGCTCTAATCTTAGATGTAGTAGTATGTGCATGTAGGACTGCTCTAATCTTAGATGTAGTAGTATGTGCATGTAGGGCAACTGTAATCTTAGATGTAGTAGTATGTGCATGTAGGACTGCTCTAATGTGAGATGTAGTAGTATGTGCATGTAGCACTGCTCTAATCTGAGATGTAGTAGTATGTGCATGTAGGACTGCTCTAATCTGAGATGTAGTAGTATGTGCATGTAGTACTGCTCTAATCTGAGATGTAGTAGTATGTGCATGTAGGGCAACTGTAATCTTAGATGTGGTAGTATGTGCATGTAGGACTGCTCTAATCTGAGATGTAGTAGTATGTGCATGTAGGGCAACTGTAATCTTAGATGTAGTAGTATGTGCATGTAGGGCAACTGTAATCTTAGATGTAGTAGTATGTGCATGTAGGACTGCTCTAATCTGAGATGTAGTAGTATGTGCATGTAGGGCAACTGTAATCTTAGATGTAGTAGTATGTGCATGTAGGACTGCTGTAATCTTAGATGTGGTAGTATGTGCATGTAGGACTGCTCTAATCTGAGATGTAGTAGTATGTGCATGTAGGGCAACTGTAATCTTAGATGTAGTAGTATGTGCATGTAGGGCAACTGTAATCTTAGATGTAGTAGTATGTGCATGTAGGACTGCTGTAATCTTAGATGTAGTAGTATGTGCATGTAGGACTGCTCTAATCTGAGATGTAGTAGTATGTGCATGTAGGGCAACTGTAATCTTAGATGTAGTAGTATGTGCATGTAGGACTGCTGTAATCTGAGATGTAGTAGTATGTGCATGTAGGGCAACTGTAATCTTAGATGTAGTAGTATGTGCATGTAGGACTGCTCTAATCTGAGATGTAGTAGTATGTGCATGTAGGGCAACTGTAATCTTAGATGTAGTAGTATGTGCATGTAGGACTGCTGTAATCTTAGATGTGGTAGTATGTGCATGTAGGACTGCTCTAATGTGAGATGTAGTAGTATGTGCATGTAGGACTGCTCTAATCTTAGATGTAGTAGTATGTGCATGTAGGACTGCTGTAATGTGAGATGTAGTAGTATGTGCATGTAGGACTGCTGTAATCTTAGATGTAGTAGTATGTGCATGTAGGACTGCTCTAATGTGAGATGTAGTAGTATGTGCATGTAGGGCAACTGTAATCTTAGATGTAGTAGTATGTGCATGTAGGACTGCTCTAATGTGAGATGTAGTAGTATGTGCATGTAGGGCAACTGTAATCTTAGATGTAGTAGTATGTGCATGTAGGGCAACTGTAATCTTAGATGTAGTAGTATGTGCATGTAGGACTGCTCTAATGTGAGATGTAGTAGTATGTGCATGTAGGACTGCTCTAATGTGAGATGTAGTAGTATGTGCATGTAGGACTGCTCTAATGTGAGATGTAGTAGTATGTGCATGTAGGGCAACTGTAATCTTAGATGTAGTAGTATGTGCATGTAGGGCTGCTCTAATGTGAGATGTAGTAGTATGTGCATGTAGGGCTGCTCTAATGTGAGATGTAGTAGTATGTGCATGTAGGACTGCTCTAATGTGAGATGTAGTAGTATGTGCATGTAGGACTGCTCTAATGTGAGATGTAGTAGTATGTGCATGTAGGACTGCTCTAATGTGAGATGTAGTAGTATGTGCATGTAGGACTGCTCTAATGTGAGATGTAGTAGTATGTGCATGTAGGGCAACTGTAATCTTAGATGTAGTAGTATGTGCATGTAGGACTGCTCTAATGTGAGATGTAGTAGTATGTGCATGTAGGACTGCTCTAATGTGAGATGTAGTAGTATGTGCATGTAGGGCAACTGTAATCTTAGATGTAGTAGTATGTGCATGTAGGGCAACTGTAATCTTAGATGTAGTAGTATGTGCATGTAGGACTGCTCTAATGTGAGATGTAGTAGTATGTGCATGTAGGACTGCTCTAATGTGAGATGTAGTAGTATGTGCATGTAGGACTGCTCTAATGTGAGATGTAGTAGTATGTGCATGTAGGACTGCTCTAATGTGAGATGTAGTAGTATGTGCATGTAGGGCAACTGTAATCTTAGATGTAGTAGTATGTGCATGTAGGGCAACTGTAATCTTAGATGTAGTAGTATGTGCATGTAGGGCAACTGTAATCTTAGATGTAGTAGTATGTGCATGTAGGACTGCTCTAATGTGAGATGTAGTAGTATGTGCATGTAGGACTGCTCTAATGTGAGATGTAGTAGTATGTGCATGTAGGACTGCTCTAATGTGAGATGTAGTAGTATGTGCATGTAGGACTGCTCTAATGTGAGATGTAGTAGTATGTGCATGTAGGGCAACTGTAATCTTAGATGTAGTAGTATGTGCATGTAGGGCAACTGTAATCTTAGATGTAGTAGTATGTGCATGTAGGGCAACTGTAATCTTAGATGTAGTAGTATGTGCATGTAGGACTGCTCTAATGTGAGATGTAGTAGTATGTGCATGTAGGGCTGCTCTAATGTGAGATGCAGTAGTATGTGCATGTAGGGCTGCTCTAATGTGAGATGTAGTAGTATGTGCATGTAGGGCTGCTCTAATGTGAGATGTAGTAGTATGTGCATGTAGGACTGCTCTAATGTGAGATGTAGTAGTATGTGCATGTAGGACTGCTGTAATCTTAGATGTAGTAGTATGTGCATGTAGGACTGCTCTAATCTTAGATGTGGTAGTATGTGCATGTAGGACTGCTCTAATGTGAGATGTAGTAGTATGTGCATGTAGGACTGCTGTAATCTTAGATGTAGTAGTATGTGCATGTAGGACTGCTCTAATGTGAGATGTAGTAGTATGTGCATGTAGGGCAACTGTAATCTTAGATGTAGTAGTATGTGCATGTAGGACTGCTCTAATGTGAGATGTAGTAGTATGTGCATGTAGGGCAACTGTAATCTTAGATGTAGTAGTATGTGCATGTAGGGCTGCTCTAATGTGAGATGTAGTAGTATGTGCATGTAGGGCTGCTCTAATGTGAGATGTAGTAGTATGTGCATGTAGGGCTGCTCTAATGTGAGATGTAGTAGTATGTGCATGTAGGGCTGCTCTAATGTGAGATGTAGTAGTATGTGCATGTAGGACTGCTCTAATGTGAGATGTAGTAGTATGTGCATGTAGGGCAACTGTAATCTTAGATGTAGTAGTATGTGCATGTAGGACTGCTCTAATCTGAGATGTAGTAGTATGTGCATGTAGGGCAACTGTAATCTTAGATGTAGTAGTATGTGCATGTAGGGCAACTGTAATCTTAGATGTAGTAGTATGTGCATGTAGGGCAACTGTAATCTTAGATGTAGTAGTATGTGCATGTAGGGCAACTGTAATCTTAGATGTGGTGGTATGTGCATGTAGGGCAACTGTAATCTCAGATGTAGTAGTATGTGCATGTAGGGCAACTGTAATCTCAGATGTAGTAGTATGTGCATGTAGGGCAACTGTAATCTCAGATGTAGTAGTATGTGCATGTAGGACTGCTGTAATCTCAGATGTAGTAGTATGTGCATGTAGGACTGCTGTAATCTTAGATGTAGTAGTATGTGCATGTAGGGCTGCTGTAATCTTAGATGTAGTAGTATGTGCATGTAGGGCAACTGTAATCTCAGATGTAGTAGTATGTGCATGTAGGGCAACTGTAATCTTAGATGTAGTAGTATGTGCATGTAGGGCAACTGTAATCTCAGATGTAGTAGTATGTGCATGTAGGGCAACTGTAATCTTAGATGTAGTAGTATGTGCATGTAGGGCAACTGTAATCTCAGATGTAGTAGTATGTGCATGTAGGGCAACTGTAATCTTAGATGTAGTAGTATGTGCATGTAGGGCAACTGTAATCTCAGATGTAGTAGTATGTGCATGTAGGGCAACTGTAATCTTAGATGTAGTAGTATGTGCATGTAGGGCAACTGTAATCTCAGATGTAGTAGTATGTGCATGTAGGGCAACTGTAATCTTAGATGTAGTAGTATGTGCATGTAGGGCTGCTGTAATCTCAGATGTAGTAGTATGTGCATGTAGGACTGCTGTAATCTTAGATGTAGTAGTATGTGCATGTAGGGCTGCTGTAATCTTAGATGTAGTAGTATGTGCATGTAGGGCAACTGTAATCTCAGATGTAGTAGTATGTGCATGTAGGACTGCTGTAATCTTAGATGTAGTAGTATGTGCATGTAGGGCTGCTGTAATCTTAGATGTAGTAGTATGTGCATGTAGGACTGCTGTAATCTTAGATGTAGTAGTATGTGCATGTAGGGCAACTGTAATCTCAGATGTAGTAGTATGTGCATGTAGGGCAACTGTAATCTCAGATGTAGTAGTATGTGCATGTAGGGCAACTGTAATCTTAGATGTAGTAGTATGTGCATGTAGGGCAACTGTAATCTTAGATGTAGTAGTATGTGCATGTAGGACTGCTGTAATCTCAGATGTAGTAGTATGTGCATGTAGGGCAACTGTAATCTCAGATGTAGTAGTATGTGCATGTAGGGCAACTGTAATCTCAGATGTAGTAGTATGTGCATGTAGGGCAACTGTAATCTCAGATGTAGTAGTATGTGCATGTAGGGCAACTGTAATCTCAGATGTAGTAGTATGTGCATGTAGGGCAACTGTAATCTCAGATGTAGTAGTATGTGCATGTAGGGCAACTGTAATCTCAGATGTAGTAGTATGTGCATGTAGGGCAACTGTAATCTTAGATGTAGTAGTATGTGCATGTAGGACTGCTGTAATCTCAGATGTAGTAGTATGTGCATGTAGGGCAACTGTAATCTCAGATGTAGTAGTATGTGCATGTAGGGCAACTGTAATCTCAGATGTAGTAGTATGTGCATGTAGGGCAACTGTAATCTCAGATGTAGTAGTATGTGCATGTAGGGCAACTGTAATCTCAGATGTAGTAGTATGTGCATGTAGGGCAACTGTAATCTCAGATGTAGTAGTATGTGCATGTAGGGCAACTGTAATCTCAGATGTAGTAGTATGTGCATGTAGGGCTGCTGTAATCTTAGATGTGGTAGTATGTGCATGTAGGGCAACTGTAATCTTAGATGTAGTAGTATGTGCATGTAGGGCTGCTCTAATCTGAGATGTAGTAGTATGTGCATGTAGGGCAACTGTAATCTCAGATGTAGTAGTATGTGCATGTAGGGCTGCTCTAATCTGAGATGTAGTAGTATGTGCATGTAGGGCAACTGTAATCTCAGATGTAGTAGTATGTGCATGTAGGGCAACTGTAATCTCAGATGTAGTAGTATGTGCATGTAGGGCTGCTGTAATCTTAGATGTGGTAGTATGTGCATGTAGGGCAACTGTAATCTCAGATGTAGTAGTATGTGCATGTAGGGCTGCTGTAATCTTAGATGTGGTAGTATGTGCATGTAGGGCAACTGTAATCTCAGATGTAGTAGTATGTGCATGTAGGGCAACTGTAATCTCAGATGTAGTAGTATGTGCATGTAGGGCAACTGTAATCTCAGATGTAGTAGTATGTGCATGTAGGGCAACTGTAATCTCAGATGTAGTAGTATGTGCATGTAGGGCTGCTGTAATCTCAGATGTAGTAGTATGTGCATGTAGGACTGCTCTAATGTGAGATGTAGTAGTATGTGCATGTAGGACTGCTCTAATCTTAGATGTAGTAGTATGTGCATGTAGGACTGCTCTAATCTTAGATGTAGTAGTATGTGCATGTAGGACTGCTCTAATCTGAGATGTAGTAGTATGTGCATGTAGGGCAACTGTAATCTTAGATGTAGTAGTATGTGCATGTAGGACTGCTCTAATCTTAGATGTAGTAGTATGTGCATGTAGGGCAACTGTAATCTTAGATGTAGTAGTATGTGCATGTAGGGCAACTGTAATCTCAGATGTAGTAGTATGTGCATGTAGGACTGCTCTAATCTTAGATGTAGTAGTATGTGCATGTAGGACTGCTGTAATCTTAGATGTAGTAGTATGTGCATGTAGGGCAACTGTAATCTCAGATGTAGTAGTATGTGCATGTAGGGCAACTGTAATCTTAGATGTAGTAGTATGTGCATGTAGGGCAACTGTAATCTTAGATGTAGTAGTATGTGCATGTAGGGCAACTGTAATCTTAGATGTAGTAGTATGTGCATGTAGGGCAACTGTAATCTTAGATGTAGTAGTATGTGCATGTAGGGCAACTGTAATCTTAGATGTAGTAGTATGTGCATGTAGGACTGCTCTAATCTTAGATGTAGTAGTATGTGCATGTAGGGCAACTGTAATCTTAGATGTAGTAGTATGTGCATGTAGGGCAACTGTAATCTTAGATGTAGTAGTATGTGCATGTAGGACTGCTCTAATGTGAGATGTAGTAGTATGTGCATGTAGGGCTGCTCTAATGTGAGATGTAGTAGTATGTGCATGTAGGGCTGCTCTAATGTGAGATGTAGTAGTATGTGCATGTAGGACTGCTCTAATGTGAGATGTAGTAGTATGTGCATGTAGGACTGCTCTAATGTGAGATGTAGTAGTATGTGCATGTAGGACTGCTCTAATCTGAGATGTAGTAGTATGTGCATGTAGGGCTGCTCTAATGTGAGATGTAGTAGTATGTGCATGTAGGGCTGCTCTAATCTGAGATGTAGTAGTATGTGCATGTAGGACTGCTCTAATGTGAGATGTAGTAGTATGTGCATGTAGGACTGCTCTAATCTGAGATGTAGTAGTATGTGCATGTAGGGCTGCTCTAATGTGAGATGTAGTAGTATGTGCATGTAGGACTGCTCTAATGTGAGATGTAGTAGTATGTGCATGTAGGACTGCTCTAATCTGAGATGTAGTAGTATGTGCATGTAGGGCAACTGTAATCTTAGATGTAGTAGTATGTGCATGTAGGGCTGCTCTAATGTGAGATGTAGTAGTATGTGCATGTAGGGCAACTGTAATCTTAGATGTAGTAGTATGTGCATGTAGGACTGCTCTAATGTGAGATGTAGTAGTATGTGCATGTAGGGCAACTGTAATCTTAGATGTAGTAGTATGTGCATGTAGGGCTGCTCTAATGTGAGATGTAGTAGTATGTGCATGTAGGACTGCTCTAATCTTAGATGTAGTAGTATGTGCATGTAGGACTGCTCTAATCTTAGATGTAGTAGTATGTGCATGTAGGACTGCTCTAATCTTAGATGTGGTAGTATGTGCATGTAGGACTGCTCTAATCTTAGATGTGGTAGTATGTGCATGTAGGACTGCTCTAATCTTAGATGTAGTAGTATGTGCATGTAGGACTGCTCTAATCTTAGATGTAGTAGTATGTGCATGTAGGACTGCTCTAATGTGAGATGTAGTAGTATGTGCATGTAGGACTGCTCTAATCTTAGATGTAGTAGTATGTGCATGTAGGACTGCTCTAATCTTAGATGTAGTAGTATGTGCATGTAGGACTGCTCTAATCTTAGATGTGGTAGTATGTGCATGTAGGACTGCTCTAATCTTAGATGTAGTAGTATGTGCATGTAGGACTGCTCTAATCTGAGATGTAGTAGTATGTGCATGTAGGGCTGCTCTAATCTTAGATGTGGTAGTATGTGCATGTAGGACTGCTCTAATCTGAGATGTAGTAGTATGTGCATGTAGGACTGCTCTAATCTGAGATGTAGTAGTATGTGCATGTAGGACTGCTCTAATCTGAGATGTAGTAGTATGTGCATGTAGGGCAACTGTAATCTTAGATGTAGTAGTATGTGCATGTAGGGCTGCTCTAATGTGAGATGTAGTAGTATGTGCATGTAGGACTGCTCTAATCTTAGATGTAGTAGTATGTGCATGTAGGACTGCTCTAATCTTAGATGTAGTAGTATGTGCATGTAGGACTGCTCTAATCTTAGATGTAGTAGTATGTGCATGTAGGACTGCTCTAATCTTAGATGTAGTAGTATGTGCATGTAGGACTGCTCTAATCTGAGATGTAGTAGTATGTGCATGTAGGACTGCTCTAATCTTAGATGTAGTAGTATGTGCATGTAGGACTGCTCTAATCTTAGATGTAGTAGTATGTGCATGTAGGACTGCTCTAATCTTAGATGTAGTAGTATGTGCATGTAGGACTGCTCTAATCTTAGATGTAGTAGTATGTGCATGTAGGACTGCTCTAATCTTAGATGTAGTAGTATGTGCATGTAGGACTGCTCTAATCTTAGATGTAGTAGTATGTGCATGTAGGACTGCTCTAATCTTAGATGTAGTAGTATGTGCATGTAGGACTGCTCTAATCTTAGATGTAGTAGTATGTGCATGTAGGACTGCTCTAATCTTAGATGTAGTAGTATGTGCATGTAGGACTGCTCTAATCTTAGATGTAGTAGTATGTGCATGTAGGGCTGCTCTAATGTGAGATGTAGTAGTATGTGCATGTAGGACTGCTCTAATCTGAGATGTAGTAGTATGTGCATGTAGGGCAACTGTAATCTTAGATGTAGTAGTATGTGCATGTAGGGCAACTGTAATCTCAGATGTAGTAGTATGTGCATGTAGGGCAACTGTAATCTCAGATGTAGTAGTATGTGCATGTAGGGCAACTGTAATCTCAGATGTAGTAGTATGTGCATGTAGGGCAACTGTAATCTTAGATGTAGTAGTATGTGCATGTAGGGCAACTGTAATCTCAGATGTAGTAGTATGTGCATGTAGGGCTGCTCTAATCTGAGATGTAGTAGTATGTGCATGTAGGACTGCTCTAATCTGAGATGTAGTAGTATGTGCATGTAGGGCAACTGTAATCTTAGATGTAGTAGTATGTGCATGTAGGACTGCTCTAATCTGAGATGTAGTAGTATGTGCATGTAGGGCAACTGTAATCTTAGATGTAGTAGTATGTGCATGTAGGGCAACTGTAATCTTAGATGTAGTAGTATGTGCATGTAGGACTGCTCTAATGTGAGATGTAGTAGTATGTGCATGTAGGACTGCTCTAATCTGAGATGTAGTAGTATGTGCATGTAGGACTGCTCTAATCTGAGATGTAGTAGTATGTGCATGTAGGGCAACTGTAATCTTAGATGTAGTAGTATGTGCATGTAGGACTGCTCTAATCTGAGATGTAGTAGTATGTGCATGTAGGGCTGCTCTAATGTGAGATGTAGTAGTATGTGCATGTAGGGCTGCTCTAATGTGAGATGTAGTAGTATGTGCATGTAGGACTGCTCTAATCTGAGATGTAGTAGTATGTGCATGTAGGACTGCTCTAATCTGAGATGTAGTAGTATGTGCATGTAGGACTGCTCTAATCTGAGATGTAGTAGTATGTGCATGTAGGACTGCTCTAATCTGAGATGTAGTAGTATGTGCATGTAGGGCAACTGTAATCTTAGATGTAGTAGTATGTGCATGTAGGACTGCTCTAATCTTAGATGTAGTAGTATGTGCATGTAGGACTGCTCTAATCTTAGATGTAGTAGTATGTGCATGTAGGGCAACTGTAATCTTAGATGTAGTAGTATGTGCATGTAGGACTGCTCTAATCTTAGATGTAGTAGTATGTGCATGTAGGACTGCTCTAATGTGAGATGTAGTAGTATGTGCATGTAGGGCTGCTCTAATCTTAGATGTAGTAGTATGTGCATGTAGGACTGCTCTAATCTTAGATGTAGTAGTATGTGCATGTAGGGCAACTGTAATCTTAGATGTAGTAGTATGTGCATGTAGGACTGCTCTAATGTGAGATGTAGTAGTATGTGCATGTAGGGCAACTGTAATCTTAGATGTAGTAGTATGTGCATGTAGGACTGCTCTAATGTGAGATGTAGTAGTATGTGCATGTAGGACTGCTCTAATGTGAGATGTAGTAGTATGTGCATGTAGGACTGCTCTAATGTGAGATGTAGTAGTATGTGCATGTAGGGCAACTGTAATCTTAGATGTAGTAGTATGTGCATGTAGGACTGCTCTAATGTGAGATGTAGTAGTATGTGCATGTAGGGCAACTGTAATCTTAGATGTAGTAGTATGTGCATGTAGGACTGCTCTAATGTGAGATGTAGTAGTATGTGCATGTAGGGCAACTGTAATCTTAGATGTAGTAGTATGTGCATGTAGGACTGCTGTAATCTTAGATGTAGTAGTATGTGCATGTAGGGCAACTGTAATCTGAGATGTAGTAGTATGTGCATGTAGGACTGCTCTAATCTGAGATGTAGTAGTATGTGCATGTAGGGCAACTGTAATCTTAGATGTAGTAGTATGTGCATGTAGGACTGCTCTAATGTGAGATGTAGTAGTATGTGCATGTAGGACTGCTCTAATGTGAGATGTAGTAGTATGTGCATGTAGGGCAACTGTAATCTTAGATGTAGTAGTATGTGCATGTAGGACTGCTCTAATGTGAGATGTAGTAGTATGTGCATGTAGGACTGCTCTAATGTGAGATGTAGTAGTATGTGCATGTAGGGCAACTGTAATCTTAGATGTAGTAGTATGTGCATGTAGGACTGCTCTAATGTGAGATGTAGTAGTATGTGCATGTAGGACTGCTCTAATGTGAGATGTAGTAGTATGTGCATGTAGGACTGCTCTAATGTGAGATGTAGTAGTATGTGCATGTAGGGCAACTGTAATCTTAGATGTAGTAGTATGTGCATGTAGGACTGCTCTAATGTGAGATGTAGTAGTATGTGCATGTAGGACTGCTCTAATGTGAGATGTAGTAGTATGTGCATGTAGGGCAACTGTAATCTTAGATGTAGTAGTATGTGCATGTAGGGCAACTGTAATCTTAGATGTAGTAGTATGTGCATGTAGGACTGCTCTAATGTGAGATGTAGTAGTATGTGCATGTAGGGCAACTGTAATCTTAGATGTAGTAGTATGTGCATGTAGGGCAACTGTAATCTTAGATGTAGTAGTATGTGCATGTAGGGCAACTGTAATCTTAGATGTGGTGGTATGTGCATGTAGGGCAACTGTAATCTTAGATGTAGTAGTATGTGCATGTAGGGCAACTGTAATCTTAGATGTAGTAGTATGTGCATGTAGGACTGCTCTAATGTGAGATGTAGTAGTATGTGCATGTAGGGCAACTGTAATCTTAGATGTAGTAGTATGTGCATGTAGGGCAACTGTAATCTCAGATGTAGTAGTATGTGCATGTAGGGCTGCTCTAATGTGAGATGTAGTAGTATGTGCATGTAGGACTGCTCTAATCTTAGATGTAGTAGTATGTGCATGTAGGGCAACTGTAATCTTAGATGTAGTAGTATGTGCATGTAGGACTGCTCTAATCTTAGATGTAGTAGTATGTGCATGTAGGGCAACTGTAATCTTAGATGTAGTAGTATGTGCATGTAGGACTGCTCTAATGTGAGATGTAGTAGTATGTGCATGTAGGACTGCTCTAATCTGAGATGTAGTAGTATGTGCATGTAGGACTGCTCTAATCTGAGATGTAGTAGTATGTGCATGTAGGGCAACTGTAATCTTAGATGTAGTAGTATGTGCATGTAGGGCAACTGTAATCTTAGATGTAGTAGTATGTGCATGTAGGGCTGCTCTAATGTGAGATGTAGTAGTATGTGCATGTAGGGCAACTGTAATCTTAGATGTAGTAGTATGTGCATGTAGGACTGCTCTAATCTTAGATGTAGTAGTATGTGCATGTAGGACTGCTCTAATGTGAGATGTAGTAGTATGTGCATGTAGGACTGCTCTAATCTTAGATGTAGTAGTATGTGCATGTAGGACTGCTCTAATCTGAGATGTAGTAGTATGTGCATGTAGGACTGCTCTAATGTGAGATGTGGTAGTATGTGCATGTAGGACTGCTCTAATCTGAGATGTAGTAGTATGTGCATGTAGGGCAACTGTAATCTTAGATGTAGTAGTATGTGCATGTAGGACTGCTCTAATGTGAGATGTAGTAGTATGTGCATGTAGGGCAACTGTAATCTTAGATGTAGTAGTATGTGCATGTAGGGCAACTGTAATCTTAGATGTAGTAGTATGTGCATGTAGGGCTGCTCTAATGTGAGATGTAGTAGTATGTGCATGTAGGGCAACTGTAATCTTAGATGTAGTAGTATGTGCATGTAGGACTGCTCTAATCTTAGATGTAGTAGTATGTGCATGTAGGGCAACTGTAATCTTAGATGTAGTAGTATGTGCATGTAGGACTGCTCTAATGTGAGATGTAGTAGTATGTGCATGTAGGGCTGCTCTAATCTTAGATGTAGTAGTATGTGCATGTAGGACTGCTCTAATGTGAGATGTAGTAGTATGTGCATGTAGGACTGCTCTAATCTTAGATGTAGTAGTATGTGCATGTAGGGCTGCTCTAATCTTAGATGTAGTAGTATGTGCATGTAGGACTGCTCTAATGTGAGATGTAGTAGTATGTGCATGTAGGGCAACTGTAATCTTAGATGTAGTAGTATGTGCATGTAGGGCAACTGTAATCTTAGATGTAGTAGTATGTGCATGTAGGACTGCTCTAATGTGAGATGTAGTAGTATGTGCATGTAGGGCAACTGTAATCTTAGATGTAGTAGTATGTGCATGTAGGGCAACTGTAATCTTAGATGTAGTAGTATGTGCATGTAGGGCTGCTCTAATGTGAGATGTAGTAGTATGTGCATGTAGGGCAACTGTAATCTTAGATGTAGTAGTATGTGCATGTAGGACTGCTCTAATCTTAGATGTAGTAGTATGTGCATGTAGGGCAACTGTAATCTTAGATGTAGTAGTATGTGCATGTAGGACTGCTCTAATGTGAGATGTAGTAGTATGTGCATGTAGGGCTGCTCTAATCTTAGATGTAGTAGTATGTGCATGTAGGACTGCTCTAATGTGAGATGTAGTAGTATGTGCATGTAGGACTGCTCTAATCTTAGATGTAGTAGTATGTGCATGTAGGGCTGCTCTAATCTTAGATGTAGTAGTATGTGCATGTAGGACTGCTCTAATCTGAGATGTAGTAGTATGTGCATGTAGGACTGCTCTAATCTGAGATGTAGTAGTATGTGCATGTAGGACTGCTCTAATCTGAGATGTAGTAGTATGTGCATGTAGGGCTGCTCTAATCTTAGATGTAGTAGTATGTGCATGTAGGGCAACTGTAATCTTAGATGTAGTAGTATGTGCATGTAGGGCAACTGTAATCTTAGATGTAGTAGTATGTGCATGTAGGACTGCTCTAATCTTAGATGTAGTAGTATGTGCATGTAGGACTGCTCTAATGTGAGATGTAGTAGTATGTGCATGTAGGGCTGCTCTAATCTGAGATGTAGTAGTATGTGCATGTAGGGCAACTGTAATCTTAGATGTAGTAGTATGTGCATGTAGGACTGCTCTAATCTTAGATGTAGTAGTATGTGCATGTAGGACTGCTCTAATCTTAGATGTAGTAGTATGTGCATGTAGGACTGCTCTAATCTTAGATGTAGTAGTATGTGCATGTAGGACTGCTCTAATCTTAGATGTAGTAGTATGTGCATGTAGGACTGCTCTAATGTGAGATGTAGTAGTATGTGCATGTAGGGCAACTGTAATCTTAGATGTAGTAGTATGTGCATGTAGGACTGCTCTAATGTGAGATGTAGTAGTATGTGCATGTAGGGCTGCTCTAATCTTAGATGTGGTGTTATGTGCATGTAGGGCAACTGTAATCTTAGATGTAGTAGTATGTGCATGTAGGACTGCTCTAATGTGAGATGTAGTAGTATGTGCATGTAGGACTGCTCTAATGTGAGATGTAGTAGTATGTGCATGTAGGGCAACTGTAATCTTAGATGTAGTAGTATGTGCATGTAGGGCTGCTCTAATGTGAGATGTAGTAGTATATGCATGTAGGGCTGCTCTAATGTGAGATGTAGTAGTATATGCATGTAGGGCTGCTCTAATCTCAGATGTGGTAGTATGTGCATGTAGGACTGCTCTAATGTGAGATGTAGTAGTATGTGCATGTAGGGCTGCTCTAATGTGAGATGTAGTAGTATGTGCATGTAGGGCAACTGTAATCTTAGATGTAGTAGTATGTGCATGTAGGACTGCTCTAATCTTAGATGTAGTAGTATGTGCATGTAGGGCAACTGTAATCTTAGATGTAGTAGTATGTGCATGTAGGGCAACTGTAATCTTAGATGTAGTAGTATGTGCATGTAGGGCAACTGTAATCTTAGATGTGGTGGTATGTGCATGTAGGGCAACTGTAATCTTAGATGTGGTGGTATGTGCATGTAGGGCAACTGTAATCTTAGATGTAGTAGTATGTGCATGTAGGACTGCTCTAATCTGAGATGTAGTAGTATGTGCATGTAGGGCAACTGTAATCTCAGATGTAGTAGTATGTGCATGTAGGGCAACTGTAATCTCAGATGTAGTAGTATGTGCATGTAGGACTGCTGTAATCTCAGATGTAGTAGTATGTGCATGTAGGACTGCTGTAATCTTAGATGTAGTAGTATGTGCATGTAGGGCAACTGTAATCTTAGATGTAGTAGTATGTGCATGTAGGGCAACTGTAATCTCAGATGTAGTAGTATGTGCATGTAGGGCAACTGTAATCTCAGATGTAGTAGTATGTGCATGTAGGGCAACTGTA
The DNA here is from genome assembly GCA_030765065.1 of Deroplatys truncata. Classification (NCBI taxonomy): domain Eukaryota; kingdom Metazoa; phylum Arthropoda; class Insecta; order Mantodea; family Mantidae; genus Deroplatys; species Deroplatys truncata. The sequence continues at coordinate 9,477,705 of CM060975.1, forward strand.
ATCTCAGATGTAGTAGTATGTGCATGTAGGGCAACTGTAATCTTAGATGTAGTAGTATGTGCATGTAGGGCAACTGTAATCTCAGATGTAGTAGTATGTGCATGTAGGGCAACTGTAATCTTAGATGTAGTAGTATGTGCATGTAGGGCAACTGTAATCTCAGATGTAGTAGTATGTGCATGTAGGGCAACTGTAATCTTAGATGTAGTAGTATGTGCATGTAGGGCAACTGTAATCTTAGATGTAGTAGTATGTGCATGTAGGGCAACTGTAATCTTAGATGTAGTAGTATGTGCATGTAGGACTGCTGTAATCTCAGATGTAGTAGTATGTGCATGTAGGGCAACTGTAATCTCAGATGTAGTAGTATGTGCATGTAGGGCAACTGTAATCTCAGATGTAGTAGTATGTGCATGTAGGGCAACTGTAATCTCAGATGTAGTAGTATGTGCATGTAGGGCAACTGTAATCTCAGATGTAGTAGTATGTGCATGTAGGGCAACTGTAATCTCAGATGTAGTAGTATGTGCATGTAGGGCAACTGTAATCTCAGATGTAGTAGTATGTGCATGTAGGGCAACTGTAATCTTAGATGTAGTAGTATGTGCATGTAGGACTGCTGTAATCTCAGATGTAGTAGTATGTGCATGTAGGGCAACTGTAATCTCAGATGTAGTAGTATGTGCATGTAGGGCAACTGTAATCTCAGATGTAGTAGTATGTGCATGTAGGGCAACTGTAATCTCAGATGTAGTAGTATGTGCATGTAGGGCAACTGTAATCTCAGATGTAGTAGTATGTGCATGTAGGGCAACTGTAATCTCAGATGTAGTAGTATGTGCATGTAGGGCAACTGTAATCTCAGATGTAGTAGTATGTGCATGTAGGGCTGCTGTAATCTTAGATGTGGTAGTATGTGCATGTAGGGCAACTGTAATCTTAGATGTAGTAGTATGTGCATGTAGGACTGCTCTAATGTGAGATGTAGTAGTATGTGCATGTAGGACTGCTCTAATGTGAGATGTAGTAGTATGTGCATGTAGGACTGCTCTAATGTGAGATGTAGTAGTATGTGCATGTAGGGCAACTGTAATCTTAGATGTAGTAGTATGTGCATGTAGGGCTGCTGTAATCTTAGATGTGGTAGTATGTGCATGTAGGACTGCTCTAATGTGAGATGTAGTAGTATGTGCATGTAGGACTGCTCTAATGTGAGATGTAGTAGTATGTGCATGTAGGACTGCTCTAATGTGAGATGTAGTAGTATGTGCATGTAGGGCAACTGTAATCTCAGATGTAGTAGTATGTGCATGTAGGGCTGCTGTAATCTTAGATGTGGTAGTATGTGCATGTAGGGCAACTGTAATCTTAGATGTAGTAGTATGTGCATGTAGGACTGCTCTAATGTGAGATGTAGTAGTATGTGCATGTAGGACTGCTCTAATGTGAGATGTAGTAGTATGTGCATGTAGGACTGCTCTAATGTGAGATGTAGTAGTATGTGCATGTAGGGCAACTGTAATCTTAGATGTAGTAGTATGTGCATGTAGGACTGCTCTAATCTTAGATGTAGTAGTATGTGCATGTAGGGCAACTGTAATCTTAGATGTAGTAGTATGTGCATGTAGGGCTGCTCTAATCTGAGATGTAGTAGTATGTGCATGTAGGGCAACTGTAATCTCAGATGTAGTAGTATGTGCATGTAGGGCTGCTCTAATCTGAGATGTAGTAGTATGTGCATGTAGGGCAACTGTAATCTCAGATGTAGTAGTATGTGCATGTAGGGCAACTGTAATCTCAGATGTAGTAGTATGTGCATGTAGGGCTGCTGTAATCTTAGATGTGGTAGTATGTGCATGTAGGGCAACTGTAATCTCAGATGTAGTAGTATGTGCATGTAGGGCTGCTGTAATCTTAGATGTGGTAGTATGTGCATGTAGGGCAACTGTAATCTCAGATGTAGTAGTATGTGCATGTAGGGCAACTGTAATCTCAGATGTAGTAGTATGTGCATGTAGGGCAACTGTAATCTCAGATGTAGTAGTATGTGCATGTAGGGCAACTGTAATCTCAGATGTAGTAGTATGTGCATGTAGGGCTGCTGTAATCTCAGATGTAGTAGTATGTGCATGTAGGGCAACTGTAATCTCAGATGTAGTAGTATGTGCATGTAGGGCTGCTGTAATCTTAGATGTGGTGGTATGTGCATGTAGGGCTGCTGTAATCTCAGATGTAGTAGTATGTGCATGTAGGGCTGCTGTAATCTTAGATGTGGTGGTATGTGCATGTAGGGCAACTGTAATCTCAGATGTAGTAGTATGTGCATGTAGGGCTGCTGTAATCTCAGATGTAGTAGTATGTGCATGTAGGGCTGCTGTAATCTTAGATGTGGTGGTATGTGCATGTAGGGCTGCTGTAATCTTAGATGTGGTAGTATGTGCATGTAGGGCTGCTGTAATCTTAGATGTGGTGGTATGTGCATGTAGGGCAACTGTAATCTCAGATGTAGTAGTATGTGCATGTAGGGCTGCTGTAATCTTAGATGTGGTAGTATGTGCATGTAGGGCTGCTGTAATCTTAGATGTGGTGTTATGTGCATGTAGGGCTGCTGTAATCTTAGATGTAGTAGTATGTGCATGTACGGCTGCTGTAATCTTAGATGTGGTAGAATGTGCATGTAGGGCTGCTGTAATCTTAGATGTGGTGTTATGTGCATGTAGGGCTGCTGTAATCTTAGATGTAGTAGTATGTGCATGTACGGCTGCTGTAATCTTAGATGTGGTAGTATGTGCATGTAGGGCTGCTCTAATCTTAGATGTGGTAGTATGTGCATGTAGGGCTGCTCTAATCTTAGATGTGGTAGTATGTGCATGTAGGGCTGCTCTAATCTTAGATGTGGTAGTATGTGCATGTAGGGCTGCTCTAATCTGAGATGTGGTAGTATGTGCATGTAGGGCTGCTCTAATCTTAGATGTGGTAGTATGTGCATGTAGGGCTGCTCTAATCTTAGATGTGGTAGTATGTGCATGTAGGGCTGCTCTAATCTGAGATGTGGTAGTATGTGCATGTAGGGCTGCTCTAATCTGAGATGTGGTAGTATGTGCATGTAGGGCTGCTCTAATCTTAGATGTGGTAGTATGTGCATGTAGGGCTGCTCTAATCTTAGATGTGGTAGTATGTGCATGTAGGGCTGCTCTAATCTGAGATGTGGTAGTATGTGCATGTAGGGCTGCTATAATCTGAGATGTAGTAGTATCTGCACGTAGGGCTGCTGTAATCTGAGATGTAGTAGTATGTGCATGTAGGGCTGCTGTAATCTGAGATGTAGTAGTATGTGCATGTAGGGCTGCTGTAATCTTAGATGTGGTAGTATGTGCATGTACGGCTGCTGTAATCTTAGATGTGGTGGTATGTGCATGTAGGGCAACTGTAATCTTAGATGTAGTAGTATGTGCATGTAGGGCTGCTGTAATCTGAGATGTGGTAGTATGTGCATGTAGGGCTGCTGTAATCTGAGATGTGGTAGTATGTGCATGTAGGGCTGCTGTAATCTGAGATGTAGTAGTATGTGCATGTAGGGCTGCTGTAATCTGAGATGTGGTAGTATGTGCATGTAGGGCTGCTGTAATCTTAGATGTGGTAGTATGTGCATGTAGGGCTGCTGTAATCTTAGATGTGGTAGTATGTGCATGTAGGGCTGCTGTAATCTTAGATGTGGTAGAATGTGCATGTAGGGCTGCTGTAATCTTAGATGTGGTGTTATGTGCATGTAGGGCTGCTGTAATCTTAGATGTAGTAGTATGTGCATGTACGGCTGCTGTAATCTTAGATGTGGTAGTATGTGCATGTACGGCTGCTATAATCTGAGATGTAGTAGTATGTGCACGTAGGGCTGCTGTAATCTGAGATGTAGTAGTATGTGCATGTAGGGCTGCTGTAATCTGAGATGTAGTAGTATGTGCACGTAGGGCTGCTGTAATCTTAGATGTGGTAGTATGTGCATGTACGGCTGCTGTAATCTTAGATGTGGTGGTATGTGCATGTAGGGCAACTGTAATCTCAGATGTAGTAGTATGTGCATGTAGGGCTGCTGTAATCTGAGATGTGGTAGTATGTGCATGTACGGCTGCTGTAATCTTAGATGTGGTGGTATGTGCATGTACGGCTGCTGTAATCTTAGATGTGGTGGTATGTGCATGTACGGCTGCTGTAATCTGAGATGTGGTAGTATGTGCATGTACGGCTGCTGTAATCTTAGATGTGGTGGTATGTGCATGTACGGCTGCTGTAATCTTAGATGTGGTGGTATGTGCATGTACGGCTGCTGTAATCTGAGATGTGGTAGTATGTGCATGTACGGCTGCTGTAATCTTAGATGTGGTAGTATGTGCATGTACGGCTGCTGTAATCTGAGATGTGGTAGTATGTGCATGTACGGCTGCTGTAATCTTAGATGTGGTGGTATGTGCATGTAGGGCAACTGTAATCTCAGATGTAGTAGTATGTGCATGTAGGGCTGCTCTAATCTGAGATGTGGTAGTATGTGCATGTAGGGCTGCTGTAATCTTAGATGTGGTAGTATGTGCATGTAGGGCTGCTGTAATCTTAGATGTGGTAGTATGTGCATGTAGGGCTGCTGTAATCTTAGATGTGGTAGAATGTGCATGTAGGGCTGCTGTAATCTTAGATGTGGTGTTATGTGCATGTAGGGCTGCTGTAATCTTAGATGTAGTAGTATGTGCATGTACGGCTGCTGTAATCTTAGATGTGGTAGTATGTGCATGTACGGCTGCTATAATCTGAGATGTAGTAGTATGTGCACGTAGGGCTGCTGTAATCTGAGATGTAGTAGTACGTGCATGTAGGGCTGCTGTAATCTGAGATGTAGTAGTATGTGCATGTAGGGCTGCTGTAATCTTAGATGTGGTAGTATGTGCATGTAGGGCTGCTGTAATCTTAGATGTGGTAGTATGTGCATGTAGGGCTGCTGTAATCTTAGATGTGGTAGTATGTGCATGTAGGGCTGCTGTAAGCTTAGATGTGGTAGTATGTGCATGTAGGGCTTCTGTAATGAGATGTGGTGGTATGTGCATGTACGGCTGCTCTAATCTGAGATGTGGTAGTATGTGCACGTAGGGCTGCTGTAATCTAGGATGTTGGTAGTATGTGCAAGTACGGCTGCTCTAATCTGAGATGTGGTAGTATGTGCAGGTAGGGCTGCTGTAATCTAGGATGTTGGTAGTATGTGCATGTAGGGCTGCTGTAATCTTAGATGTGGTATTATGTGCATGTAACGCTGCTGTAATCTGAGATGTGGTAGTATGTGCATGTAGGGCTACTGTAATCTGAGATGTGGTAGTATGTGCATGAGGGCTGCTGTAATCTGAGATGTGGTAGTATGTGCATGTAGCGCTGCTGTAATCTTAGATGTGGTAGTATGTGCATGTACGGCTGCTGTAATCTGACATGTTGGTAGTATGTGCATGTAGGGCTGCTGTAATCTTAGATGTGGTAGTATGTGCATGTAGGGCTGCTGTAATCTGAGATGTTGGTAGTATGTGCATATAGACCTGCTGTAATCTGAGATGGGGTAGTATGTGCATGTAGGGCTGCTGTAATCTGAGATGTGGAAGTATGTGCATGTAGGGCTGCTGTAATCTTAGATGAGGTAGTATGTGCATGTAGGGCTGCTGTAATCTTAGATGTGGTAGTATGTGCATGTAGGGCTGCTGTAATCTTAGATGTGGTAGTATGTGCACGTATATGGTATATGGTGTAATCTGAGATTGTGGTAGCATCTGCATCTATGGCTGCTGTAATCTTACGATATTGGTAGCATCTGCATGTATGGCTGCTGTAATCTGAGATATTGGTACCATCTGCCTTTAGTGCTGCTGTAATCTGAGATTTTGTTGCATCTGCATGTAGCGCTGCTCTAGGGTGAGACGTTCGTAGTTTGTGTGTAGGAGTGCTGTTGTGTGAGATTTTGGTAGTATGTGTGTGTAGGACTGCTGTTTTCTGAAATGTTGGTAGTATGTGTGTGTAGGGTTGCTCTAGTCTGAGATGTTGGTAGACTGTGTGTAGGACTGCTGTTGTCTGACATGTTGGTAGTATGTATGTGTAGGGCTGCTGTTGTCTGAGATGTTGGCAGTATGTGTGTAGGGCTGGTGTCTGAGATGTTGGTAGTATGTGTGTGTAGGGCTGCTCTAGGGTGAGATGTTGGTAGTATGTGTGTGTAGGGCTGCTCTCGTTCGAAATGTTGGTAGTATGTGTATGTATGGCTGCTCTAATCTGAGATGTTGGTAGCATGTATGTGTAGGGCTGCTCTAGTCTGAGATGTTGGTAGTATGTATGTGTAGGGCTGCTCTAGTGTGAGATGTTGGTAGGGCTGTTCTAGTGTGAGATGTTGTTAGTATGTGTGTGTAGTGCTGCTCTAGTGTGAGATGTAGGTAGTATGTGTGTGTAGGGCTGCTCTAGTCTGAGATGTTGGTAGTATGTGTGTGTAGGGCTGCTCTAGTCTGAGATGTTGGTAGTATGTGTAGGTAGGGTGGTTCTAGTCTGAGATGTTGGTAGTGTGTGCATGTAGGGCTGCTCTAGTCTGAGATGTTGGTTGTGTAGGACTGCTCTAGTCTGAGATGTTGGTAGTATGTGTGTGTAGGGCTGCTCTAGTGTGAGATGTTGGTAGTATATGTGTGTAGGGCTGCTGTTTTCTGAAATGTTGGTAGTATGTGTGTGTAGGGCTGCTGTTGTCTGAGATGTTGGTAGTGTGTGTGCATGTAGTGCTGCTCTAGTCTGAGATGTTGGTAGTGTGTGTGTGTGTGTGTAGGGCTGCTCTAGTGTAAGATGTTGGTAGTATGTGTGTGTAGGGCTGCTCTAGTGTGAGATGTTGGTAGTATGTGTGTGTGTGTAGTGCTGCTGTTGTCTTAGATGTTGGTAGTATGTGTGTGTAGGGCTGCGGTTGTCTGAGATGTTGGTAATATGTGTGTGTAGGGCTGGTGTTCTCTGAGATGTTGGTAGTTGGTTTGTGTAGGGCTGGTGTTGTCTAAGATGTTGGTAGTATGTGTGTAGGGCTGCTCTAGTGTGAGATGTTGGTAGTATGTGTATGTAGGGCTGCTCTAGTGTGAGATGTTGGTAGTATGTGTGTGTAGGGCTGCTGTTGTCTGAGATGTTGGTAGTGTGTGTGCATGTAGTGCTGCTCTAGTCTGAGATGTTGGTTGTGTGTGTAGGGCTGCTCTAGTGTAAGATGTTGGTAGTATGTGTGTAGGGCTGCTCTAGTGTGAGATGTTGGTAGTATGTGTGTGTGTGTAGTGCTGCTGTTGTCTTAGATGTTGGTAGTATGTGTGTGTAGGGCTGCGGTTGTCTGAGATGTTGGTTATATGTGTGTGTAGGGCTGGTGTTCTCTGAGATGTTGGTAGTAGGTTTGTGTAGGGCTGGTGTTGTCTAAGATGTTGGTAGTATGTGTGTAGGGCTGCTCTAGTGTGAGATGTTGGTAGTATGTGTATGTAGGGCTGCTCTAGTCTGAGATGATGGTAGTATGTGTGGGTAGGCCTGCTGTTGTCTGAGATGTTGGTAATATCTGTATGTAGGGCTGCTGTTATCTGAGATGTTGATAGCATCTGCATGTAGGGCTGCTGTTATCCGAGATGTTGGTATGTGTGTAGGGCTGCTCTAGTCTGAGATGTTGGTAGTTTGTGTGTGTAGGGCTGCTGTTGTCTGAGATGTTGGTAGTATGTGTGTGTACGGCAGTTCTAGTGTGAGATGTTGGTAGTATGTGCATGTAGGGCCGCTCTAGTCTGAGTGGTTGGTAGTATGTGTGTAGGGCTGCTCTAGTCTGAGATGTTGGTAGTATGTGTGTGTAGGGCTGGTGTTGTCTGAGATGTTGGTAGTATGCATATGTAGGGCTGCTCTACTGTGAGATGTTGGTATTAAGTTTGTGTAGGACTGCTCTAGTGTGAGATGTTGGTAGTATGTGTGGGTAGGGCTGCTCTAGTCTGAGATGTTGGTAGTATATGTGTTCTAGTGTGAGATGTTGGTAGTATATGTGTTCTAGTGTGAGATGTTGGTAGTATGTGTATGTAGGGCTGATCTAGTGTGAGATGTTGGTAGTGTGCACATTTAGGGGTGCTCTAGTCTGAGATGTTGGTAGAATGTGTGTGTAGGGCTACTATTGTCTGACACATTGGTAGTATCAGTTTTAGGGCTGCTAATGTCTACAGATATTACTACTCACGTATAGGACTTCCAATATATGATATTGGATTAAAACGTCAGTAACAGCACATATGAATTGCTAGTATTCTAGTTCGCAATGACATGATGTGCCAATGTATGCATTTAGGAATCGCTAGTACAAAACACCGTTTATGGCCATGTTGTAAAAGTTACTTTTTGTAACATGGTCCTTTCGACTACAGCCTTAATCAAAGTTCTAACAAGTTGCTTGATTTCTAACTTTGTAGTGCATCTACATTATTGTCGCAATGAACACATCTTTTCTGTTGAATTCTCTTATCACGAAATCGGACTTTTACAATTTACCCTTCTCTACACTGGTTGCCTGTTTTTAGAATATAATTTTGGCTAGAACACTCAACCAAATGTAATTTGAATCCAAAGCACTTCTGTGAACTATGACAGTCACTGAACTGGTAACAAATAACTGCATTGCTTAATAAAGTTTCACTGCTGTTTTCGAATTATACTGCGCAATCTAAAGGGTAAAATTGACAGCTAAGGATAACAACCAAACAACTTGAGTAAGACTACACACCACAAGTTTCATAATTTATAATAATTATAGACCTCTTTATACAACATTGTAAACCTGAGCACTGCCATTGGAAATATTTGCCTGAACAACTGCCGATTGCATACTGTTCCAATGTCAACACTATTCTGTTTGCTCATTATATGGACAAAGTTTGCTTATATAAACACAAAATGCACTTCGCTCACTCTGATTGTAACTATCACCACATATGATTTCTGATTCACTGTAACGTTAATACCTTCATCTAAGTTAGCATTTCGTGCTGGTCGATATCTCACTGACATTATAACCTCAAAGTTTAATGTCCTGTAACCACCGACATAACCTTTAACTGACATTTAGCTTAAAAGATCACAAAAGATGTTTAAAATATATCTGTAACAAAACTGTGATGGCGCTTCACTGCCGGACTATTTAGCCAATACATATTCATAATAAAACAAAAGTAAGCTTGCTAATTAATACACACAAGGCGATGAAGACTTTGTCCTAACATTAAATTCACAAGCCGCGCAAATATTACAAGAAATTCAATACGTTACTTTAGGCAGCACTTCACTTTAATATTAGAGGCAAGCTTTCTTTTTCTAAATATTAGGGAATTAGTCTACGTTAGCATTGACTTTGGCCGTTTTTACACGTTCCTACTTATTTGCATTAAATGAAAATATGATGTTCAATAATATAAAGAATTCATAGACAGTTAAAATTCTTTTTGGCGCCATGTAACTTTTGGTTTGTACCTGAACTGTAAGGCACAAATGAACTTTACACACAAACTAACACTATTAGTGCCATAAGATTTTGCAAGGGTTGAAACTTACCACTTCTCTGCATTTCGTAGTCTTAGCGCCTGAAAAACTTCTTTGACATAACGGCTTTAATCGCCCACTTTACAAGAACACCAATTTTTCAGAACTTCTCTTCGCAAGAGCTCAGAGACGTACTGCAATTCAGTGTAGCCAACGTAAATTTGCTGCAGTTCACTGCGAATTCAATTACTGCAAGCCGACACGCCTATAAACTTGCCTGCCATCTACCGCTGAACTGTCGTAACCATGGATTTTGTAGCTTAAGAAATATCAAAAGCTCACCATTATGAAGGAATAAAATCTTCCAAACTTAAAGTTTTTCTTTACATTTTTAATTAATTACATAAAAATCATAAAAAATTTTTTGTATGCCGACAATCCATCTTAGGGGGGGGGAAGGTTGGTCATCATGTTTTAAACAAATAGTCGTTAGGTGAAACAATTTAACAAATAACCTAATTTATTCTTGGAGCACCCCGTTCAGATCTTATAGCTCTTCAGTTCGTTTATTTCTGGCACGTTTAAGATTGGCTACATATAAACTCTTGTTAACAATATCTAGCTTTCTAACCTTGATAGGTTGGTTACAGTGAGAACAGAGCACTCCTAGCAGCAAAATGGTTTTCAGGTTATGTAGCCGAGGTGCCTTTTTACGGCAGATTATATCGTTTAAACATAACAGACCAGTGAGTTCATCAAAAGAAAGTGCAACTATAAGCGAAGAGAATATTGTTTTGACGGATGATGGTTCAACGATTGTTTGTTGGCATCCTGAACCGGAATTTCCTTACGAATTTTCACGGCCGCTGCCTCGAGAAACTCCGAAAAGCGAGGGTGTTCTAAAAGTGCAATCTCTACCGCAGGTGTGTGCCGTGTTTAAACAAAAAGCTCCAGAGTTTGTTCGTCAAGAACTGCAAAACATGACCTTCACGACCAAACATCGTTGGTTTCCAAGATCACGTGATAAGCGAGCGAAGAACACTCCTCCAGATCGAGAATACTTGTAAACAATATTTATGTGGTGGTTAATTAACAATAAAACAAGTTTTGCTCACATCTTTGTTATTTATTACATTTAATACAAATATTACATAGAAAAATATTTTCATTCCAGTCTTCGTTTCTTCACCAAGGACCCAAGCTGTAACGAAACGACAATGTCAGAAAAATAATGCTTACTATTTAACAAAAATAAACCACTTTTTAATAAAATCCCCATAATTAAGTTCAGTTTGATTGATCCATAAAGTTATAACTATAGCAAAGCTGATTTGGAGGGTATTCTTGATTTTAAAATTTAACATTCAAAGCACCATTTTATCCATTTTACTTTTACAGCATGTTTTATGTACTACGTTTCAAGGGGAATTGAAATCAATTTGAATAGTTTCTGTTGAATTCTGCATGGAACTGTGCATCTGGATTGTATTAAGATAGTTTTGAATCTTGGATCCAATCCTTTTAAAAAGTAGGATCGGATCGAAATTTCTTCTATTATAGTCATAACATGCCGACATTCGTTTTTTTTTTTTTTTTAAATGGAAATCATTAATCACATGTATAATAAAATACACAGTAAAGCCACTTTTATCGCTTCCATAATTTGCAATTTATTCTTCTCAAAAGCATTCACCAGCCTCAAAATCTCTTTAAAATATACAGAAAAACAAACTAACAGGTTCAGCAACCTAAATCCAAGTTGACTAACATAAAAACCTGAATTATTTATTCTCAAAGTTTGTGTATCCAAATCAATCTAATGCTTATTGAATTTACCATGGAAACGTAGTGATTGTACTACAGTGACGATGGTTATTGCTTGCTTGGAACCACACCAATACAATCTTGAGGTGCTACTGTAGTATCAAATGAATACCAGCAGCACTTAAAGGGTGTGAGCCATTCACAAGGACCATAACTTTCACATGACTCTCTACCCTTGTCCTTCGTGGTGTAGTGGTTACCATGCTAGCCTCTAGTTCCGAGGTCGTGGGTTCAAACCCGGCAGAGGGCGATGGGTTTTTTTGGGCGTAAAAATCCTTTGGAAGGAAAGTAAAGCCGGTGGTCCCGTGTCGTAGATTTACGGCACGTAAAAAAACCTCAAGCCTGATAAAGAGGCCTCTGAGCAAAATTACCAGTCTTTCACGCACAATATAGAATGGGACGCTAAGAACCATAGCAGTTAAAGAGCATCCATAAATAAAACTCAATTTAAATTTTAAACTCTCTACCCATTCTTACAAAAGCTTATTCTTCTATCTACCTCGTGTTAATCGAGATAAACATTTGTAGAAATGGTTTTACTTATAGGTTTGTTCCAACATACGGTTCTGAACGGGTTCCGAACTAATTCCAACACATGTTAATGCACACGCGCCAGTCCGGTACGCTCACAGAACTAATTCGGAATTTTGTGTGGTTGGAACATACTTGAACCGTTCGCGTTCTGTCACGGCCTTCTTCATTGCACGGTCAATCAGAAGACGATCAAATATCTACGTTTACAGCGTTGATGAATGAAATAAAACACATACGTACATCGTAAGCGTTTCTTTCATACTGATTCCAGTCCTAATATTCGAGCAAAAATAAATCGCGTTCGTTTATCGGCTTAAAGCCATTGATACTGAGTTATTGCGAATAACAATTATAATATATAGATATTATATTTAAACCAGAACCCGGAAAAAGTAATTTAACACAATTCCAATTTAGCATTAGGTTTCCTGCTACAGAAACTTATAAACACAATGTTTAATTTAAAACTCCAATACTCTGAGACAATGACACCCCACATAAATTCTATTCCGAACGTAATGCAAATAATACAAAACTACATAGCACCAATGTATGCTTATGATCAGGGTTAGGATTTTTAGTTGCAAATTTCAGATGAAAAAAGGAAGGGAAAAGGTGCTCAAATAAGGTGAAAAAAGGCACAATAAGGTGCTGGTTTATTAAAGGGGATGCACAACTGAAATTACTATTTTCCAAATTATCCATTCAATTGGGCTGAAATTTTTAATTCTTTATATATAATTGTTTTGTGAATTATAACCCAGTCTTAATAATTCTCAGAACTGCGCGGTTGAGGTTATTGTCGTCTCTGCATGCCCAGGCTTCGTCTCCATGTAAACAGATGACGTCTCTCACAGCAACAAACTCACATTCACGAACAGCAGACTACTGATTCTGGTGGGATAGAATCACTCATTGTCAATTGCATTATTGCGGGCTACTTTATAGCAGTAAAGTGAGAGAAAGAGGTTTTCGTCGAACACACAATTATTTTCCATTGTTGCGGGTGTGCTTTCAATTCCCGCGCGGCGTTTAGTGAAAGAGGTAGACTTACTATTCGCACGTACACAGCAAGCTGAGGAGACGTTAATTGGAAGTTAAAGAATAAATTGGAATGAAACTAAAAGAAAAAAGGGGATTATGGGCATGGTTGGGGGGAAATGGTATCAAGGTGCCAAAAAGGGGTAAAGGTCCCAAAATAACGGAATAATGTTTAAATAGAAATAATCCTCTTCTTCGGAAGTCGATGCATCATTAAAAAGATCACTGTGACCTTCTAAATCACTCTTTATTGTTATCTTTGAACGCTGTTTTGCTCCCTGGCTTTGTTAGACGTTTCTTCTTTTCCTCAAGTATGTCGCCATACTACTCAACAGCGAGCAACTGCTTACCAAACACCTTTGCTATTCCGTATTGAGAAATAAACACGAATGGAGGAATAAATTACAGATTCAAATTTATTTTCTACTGAATACAGAGAGTATGTCGCTTTTTCAATACTCTCTGTCGGGTTTGTTCCAAGTGATTAGAATCAATTCTGAATTAACTGAGTATGCGCTGTAGACCATACAATCTGCGCATGTCTGGAATTTTCAGTTCCTATTCTTAATCAGGAACCGATTTCACTCGTTCCGAACTAGTTCCCAAATACGTTGGAACAGCAAACTGGAAATTCAGAATTGGTTCTGAACTGATTCTCTGTCGTGTTGGAACGCCACTTAGCTACTGCGCACACTCAGATAATTCGGAATCGATTCTGAATCGTGTGGGAACAAACCTTATATTTCCATTGTAGGTACAAGGGGAATACAGCAGACTTTAGGGCTGATCGCTTTCAAATTCCATTCTCTTTGTAGCACTAGGAGAAAAAAATGAATAACGACTTCCCATTTGAGAAAAGTATTAAGTATTAAAGCAATAACAAGGAATATCTCGAAATGGTTAACTCCAAAAAGAAATTATTTGACAAATTGTGTATTTTAATGAGCTTACATTTTTGTGTAAAAAGATTATGTACCATGTAAACAGTAGTTTAGGTTAGGGGAATTTTCTTGAAAATTGTGTTACATCCTTGGAAGGTCATGAATTTAAATACCAAAAAGTTTTCATTTTTGAAAAGTTGACAGACATGTATTTGTGATGAAATGTCGGCGGTATCAATACAATACTAGATGATTATCTTGTGTAACACCACGGGCTATCTACAAACATTGTTCACTTCACCATATTATCCAAGCTGTTTCACATTGGCTGGCTCAACATATCGGGTTAAGTTAATGTTATGTGATGATCATTTCATTTGTTTTTAGAAATTGGCGTTCTAAAAATTTCCAGTATCGTTCTCGTAAACAGATCTACATTTTTTGTGTACTAAGTGTTAGTCTGTCGTCTACGGGTGAACCATGTATGGCTCCCTACCTGCCTGACCAAGGCACTAGTTCAGCTTTCGTATGGCCGAAGGATGATACCACCCACACAGTATCTGCAACTCTCCACTTGCAGTCACCAGATGGCAGGATAGGGAGATACATTGGTGGCACTGAAAATGGTATAACTCTTTCGCCTAGCGACGAGGAAGGAACACTTAATTCGGGCACTAGGGAAGCAGCTTCGCCCACATGTAATTTCAGTCTAATCAAAATTCTACACATTAACATTTTTGAAGTAAAGTGACTAAATTTAAACTATTTGATACATGTGGCGCAATTCAGGATACACCAAAATAGTGCAAGCTTTGATTATAGCAAACAATTGAAAATTTAACTTTGTGTGTTTAAATAGTATGAGAGAAACAAAGACTTATACACGGTCATCTGGGTCACGGATGTGCGCCACTTGCCTGCTGAACACAAGCCGTCATATGCATCGAAACAAACAGGATGAACGGATAAGGCCCAACCAGTACCATTGTTATTTCACAAATTTCAATATTGAATGTCCGTTACATTGCTTAACTTTTCAAATATGATGTTGGAAACGTTCTCCTTGTGCTCAAAGACAGGCATTGCAGCGTCTTAACAGATTATGATTCACATAATGCAGCCCTTTTTGGGAAATGTTGGTTATTTCTTCCGTATATTATTTTGCAGTTATTGTAATGTTTTTAAATTGCCCCTTGCAGGGCGTAAGGTCTAGGGATTAAGTGGGCCACACCCCTACTCCATCAACAAAGAAGTCTGAGCTGTGGCCCCATCTTGATGAAATATGCTGTGCATTCGCTCATATGTCAATTGAGGGAAAACTGCTCTAAAGCTAAGGCTTGGTACTACGCAGCATTGATTGTTTTGTAAAAGAAAATAGGGCCACTCACAGCACACCAGATACCGACCTTAGGATTATGTAGTGGTCTTTGATGAATGGGTATGAAGGAAGCAACGTAATAGCAGGGAGGGAAGTGGCGCTAACAGCATTGCTGCTTTATCTGATGGCACCTACAAACTGTAGTGAACCAAGCATACCATTTGTAAAGTTTAAAAGAGAATATACATGTATTATTTATTTAAAGGTGAGTCAGAATTGTTACACTAACATCACTTAAGTTTACTCACTTAACATGTTTCGGGAAACCGTTGTTCCCATCCTCAGAAGGTTAATTCGACTGTCGAATTGATGTCGAATTAACCTTCTGAGGATGGGAACAACGGTTTCCCGAAACATGTTAAGTGAGTAAACTTAAGTGATGTTAGTGTAACAATTCCGACTCACCTTTAAATAAATTCAATACACATCACTGTTTCTAGCTTCTTTTCATTACAATATCAACGTACATGTATTATGTTTCTTGAAACCTCAAATTTAACTCCTTTCCTTATTAATACAAAATCACAATATTTTCCAACCTCTGGAGGTACTTCATTTGTTGAATTGTAATCTTGAACAACTGGTACTTGCTATTGTTTACTACAGTGGAATTCTATTTTTGTTTGCAAGTCTTGGGATTTTAAAGCAACAACATTACAAAATGGTAGCAGAGTTACCCTCAAGGTATACCCTGTATACCAATTATACAGAAGTCATTCTGAATGAGGACTTCACTATTTTCACACAAAATTTAAGATACACATTTTAATTGTCATGTGATGGTATTAAATATATCGTATTTTAAATAAAATCATTCAAACCATTTCTGAGAAAATAAAAACTAATGAAAAATGATCCGTGTTAAGAGTAATTGGCTTGGGTGAGATTTTCTTGAAAACCTCTGTACTGCATCTTTGAAAGATGCTGAACTTAAATACCAAGTTTAACTGACTTTTTGTTTTTTTGTTATGCTGTTCGCTCTCTCCCTCTCCCTCTCTCTCTCTCTCTCTCTCTCTAACATAAACATACTTGCCAACTACCTGAAATTAAAACCTGTAAAACTTTACTTCATCCAGCAAAGCGTAATAATTTAGCAATGGCATGAAATTTACAATAAGTAAAATGTTCAGTGCAACAAATGTACAAAAATGCCATATAAAATAAATGGGAATTCTGTTTTATAAGAATCCTTGAAGACCTGGTAGTACTGCTACTGAAATTCTTCCTAGTACCACAATGAACATGTATTACAGCAAACAACCACTTCCTAGGCTATGCGCAATTTCTAGCTCATATTTTACACTTCATAACATCAAATATTATATTTTGTTGTAGCTCAGTGAAGGTGGACCATGATCATGATGAAGGATAGACACACAGATAAGCTCTGGTCTATCATAGCACTGTATACCATTTACTAGAGGTCACTAGTGGTTCTGTACATTCTGTTGTAGCCCAGTGAAGGGGGACCATGATCATGATGAAGGATAGACACACAGATAAGCTCTGGTCTATCATAGCACTGTATACCATTTACTAGAGGTCACTAGTGGTGCTATACATTCTGTTGCAGCCCAGTGAAGGGGGACCATGATCATGATGAAGGATAGACACACAGATAAGCTCTGGTCTATCATAGCACTGTATACCATTTACTAGAGGTCACTAGTGGTGCTATACATTTTGTTGCAGCCCAGTGAAGGGGGACCATGATCATGATGAAGGATAGACACACAGATAAGCTCTGGTCTATCATAACACTGTATACCATTTACTAGAGGTCACTAGTGGTGCTATACATTTTGTTGCAGCCCAGTGAAGGGGGACCATGATCATGATGAAGGATAGACACACAGATAAGCTCTGGTCTATCATAGCACTGTATACCATTTACTAGAGGTCACTAGTGGTGCTGTACATTCTGTTGTAGCCCAGTGAAGGGGGACCATGATCATGATGAAGGATAGACACACAGATAAGCTCTGGTCTATCATAGCACTGTATACCATTTACTAGAGGTCACTAGTGGTGCTATACATTCTGTTGCAGCCCAGTGAAGGGGGGACCATGATCATGATGGATAGACATACAGATAAGCTCTGGTCTATCATAGCACTGTACACCATTTACTAGAGGTCACTAGTGGTGCTATACATTCTGTTGCAGCCCAGTGAAGGTGGACCATGATCATGATGAAGGATAACACACAGATAAGCTCTGGTCTATAATAGCACTGTATACCATTTACTAGAGGTCACTAGTGGTGCTATACATTTTGTTGCAGCCCAGTGAAGGTGGACCATGATCATGATAGACAAACACACAGATAAGCTCTGGTCTATCATAGCACTGTATACCATTTACTAGAGGTGCTATACATTTTGTTGCAGCCCAGTGAAGGTGGACCATGATCATGATGAAGGATAGGCACACAGATAAGCTCTGGTCTATCATAGTACTGTATACCATTTACTAGAGGTGCTATACATTTTGTTGCAGCCCAGTGAAGGTGGACCATGATCATGATGGATACACACCAGATAAGCTCTGGTCTATCATAGTACTGTATACCATTTACTAGAGGTGCTATACATTTTGTTGCAGCCCAGTGAAGGTGGACCATGATCATGATGGATACACACCAGATAAGCTCTGGTCTATCATAGTACTGTATATCATTTACTAGAGGTCACTAGTGGTGCTATACATTTTGTTGCAGCCCAGTGAAGGGGGACCATGATCATGATGGATAGACACACAGATCAGCTCTGGTCTATCATAGCACTGTATACCATTTACTAGAGGTCACTAGTGGTGCTATACATTTTGTTGCAGCCCAGTGAAGGTGGACCATGATCATGATGGACAGACACACAGATAAGCTCTGGTCTATCATAGCACTGTATACCATTTACTAGAGGTCACTAGTGGTGCTATACATTTTGTTGTAGCCCAGTGAAGGGGGATCATGATGGATAGACACAGAGATAAGCTGTGGTCTATCATAGCACTGTATACCATTTACTAGAGGTCACTAGTGGTGCTATACATTTTGTTGTAGCCCAGTGAAGGGGGATCATGATGAAGGATAGACACACAGATAAGCTCTGGTCTATCATAGCACTGTATATCATTTACTAGAGGTCACTAGTGGTGCTATACATTTTGTTGCAGCCCAGTGAAGGGGGACCATGATCATGATGAAGGATAGACACACAGATAAGCTCTGGTCTATCATAGTACTGTATACCATTTACTAGAGGTCACTAGTGGTAGTATACATTTTGTTGGAGCCCAGTGAAGAGGTATCATGATGAAGGATAGACACACAGATAAGCTCTGGTCTATCATAACACTGTATAACATTTACTAGAGGTCACTAGTGGTGCTATACATTCTGTTGCAGCCCAGTGAAGGGGGACCATGATCATGATGAAGGATAGACACAGAGATAAGCTCTGGTCTATCATAGTACTGTATACCATTTACTAGAGGTCACTAGTGGTAGTATACATTTTGTTGGAGCCCAGTGAAGAGGTATCATGATGAAGGATAAATGTACAGATAAGCTCCAGCCTATCATGGCACTGTATACTATTCAGTCCGTATTCTTAAGTTACAATATAATGCATTAGAATTTAATGGTGAAAATTTATAACACCTTGAATGTGCCCACAAAGCTACAGAAAGGTCTCTGCTTTTGTACCACAGTTGGCAAGCATGTATGAACTATCTTCAGAACAATACACATAAATTGTGTGATTAGCTAAAGCTCACCAGGTCTGATATTGCTGGAAGATGCAAGGAATGATCAGCCGAGTTGTTAGCTCCCTCTGTGGTAGTTGTTGCTGCTGGTGGATTTGCAGTCTTGGCTGCTTTCAGGTTGCGATGCTGTGGAAATGTTGGCATCAGTTTTGGATCACATGCTGTAACATTAAAATGTAATATACTTATGAGGCAAATTAAACACAGTTGTGTGTTTCAGACTTCTGAATCTTCACCCTATGATGGGATTTAACTATGGCACCCCAATTTTGTATTATGCCATTTTCTTTACCCACCATTTTATATGTAGATGATCTGGATAATGTGTAAATTGTTCACTTTAATATAGTGTAATATTTAGCCTGCATATAATGTCCCTGGTGTACTGGTTAGTAGACATCCTACAGTTTTCTCGGAAAGAATCCTATCTATGATCGTGAAAAATGTGGGAACCTCTTTTTTTATTTGAGTCAAGGGTTAAGTACTTGTGCAAGGGTCTTCTATCCAGATGCATGGGGGAGTAGGTTTTGACTTGGAACGGGGAAGACACAAGTAATACAAGGAAAAAGTCATATGATGAATAAGTAGCCAATGAGATGTTAGACCGACACTTACTATCAAGCAAAAAACCCTCCAATAATAGAGCAGAAACTTAAAAGTTTTGAGTGACGGATAGGAGTGTATAAATATTCCATGTTCACCCCAAAATTTGGGGAGTCGATATGTAATGCTGGACAGACTCCATGTTACTCATGAGCAGAAGGAGGCTATAATGGAGTGTTTATTCCCAGAAAGCATAGTATTTTCTTCAAAGTACATTCTCGTGAGCTTTGTGTCAGAACCGGTAGGTACTAATTATGGCACAGGTTGAAGATATACATGTAATTGTAGTACTGTGTCAAAGAATAAATGATGCCCACACGCTACCTAGTGTTGTGAAGAAGAAGAAAGTGGTGCTTCTTCAATTTCCTTTATCCCATCACCTAGATCGCCACTGAGAACCAACCTCGCCATTACATCATCTTTCAAAGGTATGAACCAGCCTTTAGTAATCTGATGTGACTGCCTTGACTTTACGTAACTTGTAGTGATTCATCATTTGGTACGGTATTCCATCCAAAAATTCAGCACCAACATGTGAACAACGCAAGTCAGAAATGAAATGTGAGATAAATGCCCAACTTGGAATTTAAGTTGAGCATCTTCAACTACACTTTATATGGAAACATTTCCATTTATGACGTTTATCTGACAAATTAAACATATATCTTGAATTTTCTAGCAACAGCCTATTTAGAAGAGGACTGCACATAACCTTAATATAACTAATATATGTTAACCTATACATATAAGCATACTGCACAAAAAAATGTAGTTGTTGCTTGCAATGTTATGCTGATATTTCACAAAATATATTCTTGTTTTGAGGTCCCCTAAACCCTAAATAAAAAAGAAGCCATGTGTAAAACAGTATGGAATTTTAAGGCCAGCATATAGAATCCAGTTCTTAAACAATTGACTATCGCTGTTCCTTTGTATCTGAAACGAAATGTTTAATATGGCCATTTCTGGAATATTTTACCTCAATTATGATGAAGTAGGTAGAAAAATAAACTTTTGCAACAACAATTCAATTTTCATAATTACAAACTTGCACAAATAGTTTAATTATGCATTTTGTTGTGAACACAGAAACCAAAACAATAATCAAGTGGCCTTTTAATGAATTGCAAGAAACAACAGGATATCTCACAAATAAGTTGATATACATTTTATGTTTTCAAGACACGTATCTACATTAATTATGGTTATCATTAATCAGTTATAAATGACTTGAGAGGCTGTACCTAGAAAATTCAAGATATACATTTTATTTATCATTTATCTTAAACATGTACTTTAATCAAAATCATTAAGAGCTAATTTTAAACAAATAACAAAACAAATTGTGCATGTTAAGGGTAGTTTATGGGGGGGATTTTTTGTTTATGTTTTTATCTTCATGTTGTGGAAGATACTGCATTTAAATACCGACTTTGGTACTTAGCTGACATTTCGTTTTCAAATTATGCTGTTCACAGAGACACAAAATCTTTTTTTAAAAGTGCCTTTTTGGAATTCAGGAGACCTCAAAACATTCATTATCAGTTGAAATGCCAATATCAAATTGTTGGATGGAACACAATGGGCACGACTGAACTAAACCCAGGACCTGAGCAAATACAAACAATCTTAGAGAAAAACTGAATACGAGATAACCTGAAGCAAGTGTTTGGTCAGTGGAACAAGTACAGACAAACTAGAAATGCATCTGACAAGAGTAGGAAGGCAAACAGGAAACAGCAACATTCAACTTAATTCATCAAATTTTAAGAAGAGCAATATATTTATAAACAGAGACCTGAGAATAGTTCAGAGAGATGTAAAAAGAAATTTAATTAAGAAGATGATGGAAGCAAGAAGGGCATATGGAGTGAACGAGGTGATTTAACATCCGTGGTAGGCAGAGGCAAGAGTTGAGAGATGGCAATTTCAACGAGTGAAGAAACGTCATAGCATTTGAACCAAAGTTGAACGTGATCTCCATGTCACATAGAAGGGAGGGGTGTGAAGCAGCAAAGGGGAACAACATAATCCTGTTATCCTCTCATGGAAGCATTCTGGTGCTGCAGAAAGAAAAACAAATTTGATTTTTGGAACTGTGAAGGTTTAGGAACAGCATTTACTGGAGAACCTAGACTATTTGGCAGTGGTAGAAACATGGTTAAAGAACAATATAGACATAAATGATATAATTATGTGAGAAGAAGGGGAGAAATGCTAGCAAAATAAGGGGGAGTATCAGGAGGGCTGGGATTTTTTTAGCAATAAGACCCTGAGAACATAAATTAAAGAAACGTGATCCAGGTAAAAAGAACTATTATGAGTCATAAATCAAGATAAACAGCTAGCTGGCATTGTATATAACCCGCCAGATAATTCGCAGTTCCATAATTCAAAATTATGCCATCTTTTAGAGAGATTTTCAGATAAGTAATATATATACATACATACAGAGATAATAATAATAATAACAACGGCTGATTTTAACGTAAGAATAGGGGAAAACAATGTAAATTTAATGGATGAGCGGGATAATAATGATGTATCTCAAAAAAGAGAGAGTCTTGGACATAGTTATGGATAGGGGAAGTGAAATATTTGCCGACTTTGGTGAACTAAACTTAAGAATGACATTCTAAACGGGGAATATACCTTTATAAATACAAATAGCCAAAGTGTAAGTGACTATGTATTATGGTCAAGGAATATTAAATACATGGTAAACAACTTTAAAGTCAAAACTTATGTACAAGCAGTGGACATTTTCCACTAATAATAGACATACATCTGAGAGCAATGTACGATCAACAGGTAGAAGGGGGGGGGAGGAACAAAGAGAGGATTTTATACAAGAGACAAATTCAAAGGTAGGGCAAATATTGGGAGGAAAAGCATTAGAGCTACTGGAATTACTAGTAACAAGAGTAGGGAGAGGTTAGCAAATAGGAAAGTAAAGGAGGGTTTGATGAAGAGTGTAAAGCAAGAAAAAAGAAATATTTAAAGATCTTATTAGATGGAGGAGAATGGAAGAAGCAGCAGACAGCAAAAGTCTGTTGGCTAGGAAATGGAGATACAAATGTCCACTAGAGATGAAGAGAAAAAAAATAGCAGGAAAATACAGAGAGAAAGATAAAAAGAAGCTATAGAGGGAAAGGACAGGGAGAAAAAATGGAAGTAATAAGAAAGGTAAACAAGAAGGGAGAGGCAAAAAATAAGATCACACCAAATGAATGGCAGAGATATTTCAGAGAGATAGGATCAATATAAATAACGAATGATGAACTAGACAGGCAATTCACAATGCAAGAGGTCTACCAGCAACTAAGGAGTGGGATATGACGGAATACCAGGAGAATTTTGGAAAGTATATGATGAAACAAGAAAGGGCTTAGAAGTGATGACCAAGGTATTAAACAAAACAAAAGGTGTTGACATCCCAGAAAGTTGGAAAATAAGCATCATAGTGCCTATATATAAGGGGAAGGGGTGACCAAATACACCACAAAATTACAGGGAATAAGTTTATTTATTTTAGAAAAATATACATAGGGATATTAGCAGAAAGGATGACAAATTTGGCGCAAGAAGAAAAGAAGCTGTCACATTTTCAAGCAGGTTTCAGGAAAGAGAAGCAAATAATAGATAATGAGTTCATAATAAAGACAAATACCCGAGTAAGAAGTGAGCATGTTCTTTGCACATCTTGAGAAAGCATTTGGTACGATAAACAGAAAAGCTCTAGTATGGAAATTAAGAAAAAAAAATGGGCAAGTAAAAACTACACAGAGGAAGTAGAAAAAATCTATAAAGAGCTAAAGCTTTGTATAAGATGGTCAAAAAAGGAAATCATAGAGATGATAGGACAAACAATAGGATTGAGACAAGGATGTAAATTGAGTCCAATTGTATTTTATTTATTCATAGATATAATAGATCCAAAAAAGAAAATCAGCACTGCCTGGTAATAGCAAATAAAGAAATTCCTGAATTATTATACACGGATGATTTCATGATGAGATCTATAACAGCAGTCGGGTTACAAAGGGCAATAAATGAAGTTCAGAAATTATGTGAGGAATGGGGAATCACAATAAACATAAACAATTTAAAATAAAGAGAGTTGGAGGTTGTTACACTACATCCGAAAAGGTACTTACTTTGAACGTGTTTTGGGAGAACGGTTTGCTCCCATCGTCAGCTGTTTCCAACTGATTTTGCCGGTTACCTATCTGGGGGATGTGTGTGGTTAGTGGTGTTCTCTGGTGCCGGGTTGGTGAACCTCCAAAGGCTGCTGGGTGGCGGTAGTTCAAAATTCATTACGTGATTCTTGTGTTTGATGATATGTATTTTTTCCCAGATGTCCAATTCCATGCTGCTGTTGATCGGTTTTAAGAGTTTTATGTTCGGAGTGATATCATGGTTTGAAGACCAGAAATGATGTGCTACTGCTGATTTATCTGGTAAATGCATCTCATATGCTCTTTAAGGCTTATTTCAAGATTTCTTCTGGTTCTTCCTATGTATACCAGGTTACAATCATTACAAATAATTTGATATATACCAGCTGATTTATTGTTGGGGATAGGATCTTTTGTTCTGTTGCATAGTAGTTTCTGTATATTATGGTTATTCTGTGGAGACAGGGTCATGTTGTATTTCTTGAAAATCCTTTGAAATTTATGATGTGTCCAAGGGTGATAAGTGAATTTCCTATATGCTTGTGGTTTTTGTTGTCTGAGTAAATTAGTCGTTTGTTGTCTCTCAAACTTTTTAATCTTCTTATCTATTGTTGTTTTCTGGTATCCATTCATGGTGGCTATGTGGATAATGTGTTGGTATTCCTCTTTTTCCAATGGTATATGTACTAACCTCTTTGTAAAGTTATTTAAAATTGCAACAGAACAAAAGACCCTATCCCCAACGATAAATCAGCTGGTATATATCAAATCTCCTGGCAAAATCAGTTGGAAACAAGCTGACAATCGGAGCAAACCATTCTCCCGAAACGTGTTCAAAGATGTAGTGTAACAACCTCCAACTCTCTTTATTTTAAATTGTAACACATCACTGTTACAAGCTTCTCAATCTTCAAAATTAATAAATATAAATAAGTCAAAAGTTATGGTTTTCAAAAAAGGAACTGAGAAAAGAAGAAAAGTGGGTACTGCATGGGAAAGGATTAGAAGTGGTCAAAGAATTTTAATATTTAGGAGTGAGGAAGTGAGTGAAATCAAGAACAATGGTTCAAACTAAAGTGAGCCTAGTGGATTCAACTTACGTAATGGTGCTTCTTTGAAATACGAGCTCTGCAGGCATTCTTCAGCTGTTGCTCTTTTCTTGGGGTCATACATGAACAGGAAGTTGAGCAGTCTTAGTCCGGCTGCAGAAAGCCAAGGGAATCTCTGTTTCAAGTTGTTGTACGGCTGCTGCTTCAGCGTAAAACTCTACAACACAAGTCACAAAAACAATGAATGGATCTAACAGACAAAAGTTCACATGATGAGCTCCTGGCGTGGCTGCAGTTGCACGCATGTATTGTCATTGGGAAGCTGTTTTTCTGTATCAAATTGGGTTGTTTGTGGTATTTCTCTATACTTAATGTCTTTGAGTCTCAGGCCATACTTTGTTTTGCAATACAACTTCTTTCACAGTCTCCACAATTTATCTTGTATGTGCCTCGCATTTTTTGAACAGGAATTTTATCCTGTGTTTGCCGTAGTAAGACTTTTTTATCCTATGCTTGTTGATGAGTGCCAAAGCTATATTAAATTTCACTGCAACAATTTTTTTAAATTGTTGTGCACCCAGGGGTGGAATGTAAACTTTTGATTGGGAGTATTCTTGCACTCCAACCATAAGTTGGTTTGTCCATTGTCACTTTCACCCATTAATATTTGAATTTATGGTTTGTTGGCGTGTGAAAGGTTTTGCCCATTAATTATAATGTATATACTATCACAAGAATCAACTCTCCACTTTAGTTTGTAAGGTAATACCTTTAGATACTGTGAGATGTTGCTATCTTCATACATGCCAACCTTTAACAACTTGCTCTCGCTGTTAGTACTCAACACCCAGCAATAGTGTCAATTCTCCATGCACCTTGGGGTGTACTCAAACAG
Source organism: Deroplatys truncata (assembly GCA_030765065.1). Lineage (NCBI taxonomy): Eukaryota > Metazoa > Arthropoda > Insecta > Mantodea > Mantidae > Deroplatys > Deroplatys truncata. Next base: position 9,503,375 of record CM060975.1, read on the forward strand.
ACAGGTTACAGTGAGGGCATGCGCTGCTTCTTGTCAGATCCCATAAACAGTTATTTCAACAGAATGGTGCTATATCGTAGTTTCTGCTAAAACTTTGTACTCTGTAAACAGGTGCTTCTCCTTCTATATTTAATTGCACACGCAACATTCTATGCAGCAATAGCTACTATATTCCCCAATGAGTGTCTTTTATTTTTACAGCTTCCCCTGTTTAAAAATTTCACGTTTAACATGACATTTTTTCTCCATGGTAATAACTATTATATTCTCCTGACCACAAAATCCAATGAGTGTAAATACTTGGGGAAAAACCCTTTAAAACGGTCATGAATGAAAAACCTGCAAGGAAACTTTCTGAATGTTTCCTTCACTTTGAATTGTCTTATGAGTTTCTGGAAGCCATTCTGTGTTTCCAGAGATGTAGAAAACCAAGCTATGAAACACGGCCCATTTTTGTGCTCTTGAATTAGCACCAATTATCTGTACACGTTTCTTTTTGGAATTCCAATTTATCTGTTCTGATGATCATAAGTTGATTGTTGCTTTTGGTTCTGTTGTGAATTTTATGGCACTGTCTGTTAGGTTTAATAACTTTGGTCAGTATCATTCACAAATCTTGTGTGGAATGCTTCTGCTGCATGGGTTTCCCTTTAGTTTGTCTCAACAGAAAAAGCTTTCTTAAGTATTCCTCTGTAGTCCAATTGAGTTAACATTTTGGGAAAATTACTGACAGAGAAAAAACAGCAACTAACTTATGAATTTGAGTGCCCGAAATGCAACACTTACAACCATGCTAGGAAACTCATCAGCGCTGATTTAAAACTCCACTACTACATTGAGTCATGGTGCAGTATTCAGCTAGGTTAACATCTTGTTTCCACAGACATAATATCAAGTTTTTATTACCACCTGTTATCCAATGTTGAACAGGTGGCTTTAAAAATCTTGAATGATTTAATTTAATTTACTCTCTGAACTCTTTATGAAATTATTGTACAATCATCTACAACATGATTTATCCTCATTACCTCCTAGAACTATAATTTCATGAAACTCCCATGCTGACGTAATAACGGACAAAAACATTCTCTAATATTCACAGAAATGGGAATGAAATATCAGCAGATTTTATATTTTTTATCTTAGCCCTCCCCGCAACAATCCTCAAAACCTTACAAATGTTGTATAGCATGTAAAGAAATGTTAGGGGTCAAAGATTATCCAAAAGTTTGAGTCATTTTTACATAAGATGAAAAATTACGAAACAATGGACATCAAACAAAACAATAGAATTCAAAAAATATTATTTGATTAACAAGTTGTTCCAAGAAGCAATCACGTGAAAATAAATCAATATCATATGGATATTTGCAGACACTGTTGCATGTGGATAAGACAAACCATATTCCTACATGTAGTATTATCCGTGGTCAATGCAGAAAATGCCATTTAACTCACAGTTTTGTACAAGACATCTCTGTTGACGCAATCTGTTTAGCAAGCACCCATTGTTGATCCATTTTGCATTTTGTTCTATTTACAAACACACCAGTAAGATGTTTCAAATGCTAATGAGAATCAGCTTTTGTTAAGCACTTTTGTTTTTGTATCACACATCTTAATTTGTAAGACAGCAATTTGCCATTTGAATTAATCTAGCAACTTTGTCCATTTTCAAGAACTTCATGTATTCAGTTTTATTTATGGACACTCTTTAACTACTATGGTCTTTAGTGTCCCATTCTATATTGGGCGTGAAAGACAGAGGCCTCTTTATCAGGCTTGAGGTTCTTTTACGTGCCGTAAATCTATGACACGGGACCACCGGCTTTACTTCCCTTCCAAAGGAAGCCGTGCTAAGGAACTAGAGGCTAGCACGGTACCACTAGTCCACAAGAACTACTCATCATCATCGCAAAGTGTAAAGCATTGTTCTCACACTCTGCACATCACATTTGTGTCTGTTAACCACAAACTGTTCTTCCGTGTTTTCACTGTCCATATTTTTGCTGTTCTTTCCCATTTGAAGAGTGGATAATCAGAGAACATTAAAGTACCGTAAAAGTCAAGGCTTACTCAGGGAGACCTACCCACTGAAACCCTTTGAGGTTTGCGTGTATCTGTAGCATACTCCCAATTTTTATAATTCTTTTACCACTGAAAAGCCCTGTCCTTTCTGAGGTACATGCAATATAAAACACCTTATTTCAATTTAATACAGGATTTACAAAGCCCTTGTATTTGAATTACAAAAGAACATGAATTTTAATTGAGATTGCCATTCCAAGCATTACGCATAGTTGCTCACAATTAGTAACAAACAAGATGCAATAAAACCAGGGAGAATCAAATCTGCTTATAACCCTACAATACACATGCAAAAACCTTCTAATAACCCTAATGTAAACAAGTTTTGCTTTATTCCCTTTGTTCTTATGTCATAAATAAGCTCATTATCTATGCTAAATAACTGTATAAACAGAGAAAATTGCTAAAATTACAAATCAGTGAACAATATTTTATACTTAACAAATAACAAGATTATTTTTCTCAATGGTTGTATACTATGTCTTTTCAAAAGAGTTTATCTTGGTGGCCTGGGAATGCAGAACCTTCACCTCTATTTTGTTGTGTATGTTATGCGTTTCTGCATGATATGAAAACTATGAAGCTTTTATGTTATTAAATAACTTGCGACCAAAGAGAACATACAAAAGTTTAAATTTCACCCAATTAATTTTATTCTCTAAAACATTACTTATAGAAGAAACAGCATTTTGCAAACTTGGAAGACTATCGGGGAGGTTAAGGAAGTTATTCTTTTGTGTGAATATCAGGGGACTTTTCATCTGTTATTAACAATAGCCAGGAGAGTACAGTAATTTGAGCTAATTGGGGCTGAGGCTACCTCGAATTATACGGAAATATCACTAAATTAATGGGAAAATCATGAATAAATATTTAATGAGCATAATAATGGTTAAAAAAAAAGTAAATTAAAAAACAATTAGTACATACTTGTGTTATATGTATATATATATGGGCACACATTTCCAAATTGCAAAACTATAAGTTATGTTTTAAAGAAAAGTCCTTTGTTTTAAAACAGAACCTCATTTTTAGCAGCAATGTCGCGCCATCTTCTAAGAAGCATGGTGTCAGTTGGAGTAGCTTCTGCTTGCTGCTCGATATAACGCAATTGCCATCTAGCGCCACCGTCTTCACTAACCGTTTCAACAATTGCAAGACAGGTCACTTCAAACTGTTTATCCATTCTGAAACCTCACTCGCATTTGCAAGCTTTTTCATCAGTTTTGCCAATGGTAGATCATCTTCGTCTGTACTGTTGGTATCTTGTTCCAAGACTTTTTTAGTGTCCTCGCCTTTATTTCAAACCATCAACTACATCTTTTATCGTAATTCTTCACCTTCTGTTGTTTGTAGAAGCGTTCTGAAGCAAATGACGACTATACTTTTTTTTTCAAACATTGTAAAACACCTTGTCCATAGGCTGTATTAAACTCGTCACATTAGGGCGTAAGAACAATGCGCAAATACCATCACAGGGTGTGAACCAGCGCTGTCAAGCATTAAGATTGCTTTGGAAGGCAAGCACTTTTTCTTTAGGTATGTTTTGGTCTCTGGAACAAAATATTCGAAAAACCACTTCTTAAAAATATTTTTGTCCATCCAAGCAGATGTTTGGTGGCAATGATATTTTTTTAAAGATCTAGGCTTAGCAAACTTTATGGTCTCCACTTGTATTCGATGCAGCAACAACTGTTAACCTCTCTTTATGTTCTTTTCTTCTTTTAAGGCTGGAGTTTTAGATGGAAACATTTAGTCCTGTTTCAACACAGTTGATCAGGAGCAAGATTTTCTTGTATAATTTCTCACAAAATTGTGTAACAGTTTGAGAATTCGTAGAAAGTTTTCACTGCCTTATGCCATATCCTCACCTTCCTAAACAAATACAACCTTTTCTTGCAGAATACGCCCTTAAATTGGATTTCCTTTTTGTTTTTGTTGAGTAAACCAAATGAACAAAGCCTGATTTGTTTTTTCATACTCAGATTTCATCGACTTCTGTTCAAATGATGAAACAGAACACCTGTTAAATTAAAACTTTTCAATTTTGTCTCTGTTTCTACACCAATCTCCAACTATCACTCCATACTCAGCAGCAAGTTCTTTTAATGTTTCTCCTTTGTCTATAGTAATCTTTCCAAAACCTCCAGTTTCACATTCAACAGCACAAGTTTTCTCTTACTCCTACCAATCATTGTAATGTACGAATTAAAACATTAAAAACCACACAGTTACATATGTACAACGCATTAAAATTAACGTGACACACTGCAATACAGACAGATGTTACTACATATCCATCCACATACAACACTCAGGCTATGTCGTAGGTACAATAATAGGGGTATGCACTGTACAGCTGATTGTGAAGGGTCGACAAACAAAGAGCAAGCGCATCCTCAAAACCCGAATGGTACCTGCTCATCTGTAATAGAAATGCATTAGCAGTCTGAGACCAAGGTTATTTCTGCCCATAAAGTGGGACAGTTTTACCTGTATTATACATGGAAAATTGAAAGGAAATTCAAAATGTAACAGATTTGTAAGTGCATAAAACACACATGCGGACAACTTATAAAAATGGGATTTTACTCTGGTTTCACGTAGAATTTTAATTTTCTTACGCCCAGCTTGAATTACACGGAACCACAAAATGCCAAGGCATTCCTGCACTCCTATAAGAAGTAGACGGGAGCATTAACTAAAAAAACTCTTCTAGATCATTTGTCCATAATTTCATAAAGAACAAGGCGAGCTGAATGAAATAAACTAATTTGTCATTTCAGTTTGAAAAGCTAACCACGCAACATTGGGTAATTACTAAGAATAAATTCTTTGTAACTTGATGTGTTATTTCTCTACTCAGCCTTGCATAGAGTGAATACTTGCTGAGGAAGCAATGCAGTCTTGTGGATATGTCAATAAGTTGAGACACTTCCCTCTCTTCAGTGACAATACAGTAAACACTCCTACTCAGCCTTGCATACAGCAAGAACTTGTTCAGGAAACATGTGGATATATCAATAAGTTGAGAGCACTTCTCTCTCCCAAGCTTCAGTGACAATGCAGTAAACACTACTACTCAGCCTTGTATACAGCAAGAACTTGTAAAGGAAACACTGTGGATATATCAATAAGTTGAGAGTACTTCTCTCTCCCTATCTTCAGTGACAACACAGTAAACATTACTACTCAGCCTTGTATACAGCAAGAACTTGTTCAGGAAACACTGTGGATATATCAATAAGTTGAGAGTACTTCTCTCTCCCAAGCTTCAGTGACAATGCAGTAAACACTACTACTCAGCCTTGTATACAGCAAGAACTTGTTCAGGAAACACTGTGGATATATCAATAAGTTGAGAGTACTTCTCTCTCCCTAGCTTCAGTGACAATGCAGTAAACACTACTACTCAGCCTTGTATACAGCAAGAACTTGTTCACGAAACACTGTGGATATATCAATAAGTTGAGAGTACTTCTCTCTCCCAAGCTTCAGTGACAATGCAGTAAACACTACTGCTCAGCCTTGTATACAGCAAGAACTTGTTCACGAAACACTGTGGATATATCAATAAGTTGAGAGTACTTCTCTCTCCCTAGCTTCAGTGACAATGCAGTAAACACTACTACTCAGCCTTGTATACAGCAAGAACTTGTTCAGGAAACACTGTGGTGGATATATCAATAAGTTGAGAGTACTTCTCTCTCCCTCTCTTCAGTGACAATACAGTAAACACTACTACTCAGCCTTGCATACAGCAAGAACTTGTTCACGAAACACTGTGGTGGATATATCAATAAGTTGACAGCACTTCTCTCTCCCTAGCTTCAGTGACAACACAGTAAACTCTACTACTCAGCCTTGTATACAGCAAGAACTTGTTCACGAAACACTGTGGATATATCAATAAGTTGAGAGTACTTCTCTCTTCCTATCTTCAGTGACAACACAGTAAACACTACTACTCAGCCTTGCATACAGCAAGAACTTGTTCACGAAACACTGTGGTGGATATATCAATAAGTTGAGAGCACTTCTCTCTTCCTATCTTCAGTGACAACACAGTAAACACTACTACTCAGCCTTGTATACAGCAAGAACTTGTTCACGAAACACTGTGGTGGATATATCAATAAGTTGAGAGCACTTCTCTCTCCCTAGCTTCAGTGACAATGCAGTAAACACTACTGCTCAGCCTTGTATACAGCAAGAACTTGTTCACGAAACACTGTGGTGGATATATCAATAAGTTGAGAGCACTTCTCTCTCCCTAGCTTCAGTGACAATGCAGTAAACACTACTACTCAGCCTTGTATACAGCAAGAACTTGTTCACGAAACACTGTGGATATATCAATAAGTTGAGAGTACTTCTCTCTCCCTAGCTTCAGTGACAACACAGTAAACACTACTACTCACCCTTGTATACAGCAAGAACTTGTTCAGGAAACACTGTGGATATATCAATAAGTTGAGAGTACTTCTCTCTCCCTAGCTTCAGTGACAACACAGTAAACACTACTACTCACCCTTGTATACAGCAAGAACTTGTTCAGGAAACACTGTGGATATATCAATAAGTTGAGAGTACTTCTCTCTCCCTAGCTTCAGTGACAACACAGTAAACACTACTACTCACCCTTGTATACAGCAAGAACTTGTTCAGGAAGCACTGTGGATATATCAATAAGTTGAGAGTACTTCTCTCTCCCTAGCTTCAGTGACAATGCAGTAAACACTACTACTCACCCTTGTATACAGCAAGAACTTGTTCAGGAAACACTGTGGATATATCAATAAGTTGAGAGTACTTCTCTCTCCCTAGCTTCAGTGACAACACAGTAAACACTACTACTCACCCTTGTATACAGCAAGAACTTGTTCAGGAAACACTGTGGATATATCAATAAGTTGAGAGTACTTCTCTCTCCCTATCTTTAGGGACAATGCAGTAAACACTACTACTCAGCCTTGTATACAGCAAGAACTTGTTCAGGAAACACTGTGGATATATCAATAAGTTGAGAGTACTTCTCTCTCCCTAGCTTCAGTGACAATGCAGTAAACACTACTGCTCAGCCTTGTATACAGCAAGAACTTGTTCACGAAACACTGTGGATATATCAATAAGTTGAGAGCACTTCTCCCTCCCTATCTTTAGGGACAATGCAGTAAACACTACTACTCAGCCTTGTATACAGCAAGAACTTGTTCAGGAAACACTGTGGATATATCAATAAGTTGAGAGCACTTCTCTCTCCCTAGCTTCAGTGACAATGCAGTAAACACTACTGCTCAGCCTTGTATACAGCAAGAACTTGTTCACGAAACACTGTGGATATATCAATAAGTTGAGAGTACTTCTCTCTCCCTAGCTTCAGTGACAATGCAGTAAACACTACTGCTCAGCCTTGTATACAGCAAGAACTTGTTCACGAAACACTGTGGATATATCAATACGTTGAGAGCACTTCTCCCTCCCTATCTTTAGGGACAATGCAGTAAACACTACTGCTCAGCCTTGTATACAGCAAGAACTTGTTCACGAAACACTGTGGATATATCAATAAGTTGAGAGCACTTCTCTCTCCCTATCTTTAGGGACAATGCAGTAAACACTACTACTCACCCTTGTATACAGCAAGAACTTGTTCAGGAAACACTGTGGATATATCAATAAGTTGAGAGGACTTCTCTCTCCCTATCTTCAGTTACAACACAGTAATCACTACTACTCAGCCTTGTATACAGCAAGAACTTGTTCACGAAACACTGTGGATATATCAATAAGTTGAGAGCACTTCTCTCTCCCTATCTTTAGGGACAATGCAGTAAACACTACTACTCAGCCTTGTATACAGCAAGAACTTGCTCAGGAAACACTGTGGATATATCAATAAGTTAACAGCACTTCTCTCTCCCTATCTTCAGTGACAACACAGTAATCACTACTACTCAGCCTTGTATACAGCAAGAACTTGTTAAGGAAACACTGTGGATATTATCAATAAGTTGAGAGTACTTCTCTCTCCCTATCTTCAGTGACAACACAGTAATCACTACTACTCAGCCTTGTATACAGCAAGAACTTGTTAAGGAAACACTGTGGATATATCAATAAGTTAACAGCACTTCTCTCTCCCTATCTTCAGTGACAACACAGTAATCACTACTACTCAGCCTTGTATACAGCAAGAGCTTGTCAGGAAACACTGTGGATATATCAATAAGTTAACAGCACTTCTCTCTCCCTATCTTCAGTGACAACACAGTAATCACTACTACTCAGCCTTGTATACAGCTAGAACTTGTTCAGGAAACATGTGGATATATCAATAAGTTGAGATACTTCCCTCTCTTCAGTGACAACACAGTAAACACTACTACTCACCCTTGTAACCAGCAAGAACTTGTTCTGCAAACACTGTGGATATATCAATAAGTTGAGAGTACTTCTCTTTCCCTATCTTCAGTGACAACACAGTAAAAACTACTACTCACGCTTATATACAGCAAGAAATTGTTCAGAAAACACTGTGGATATATCATCAATAAGTTGAGAGTACTTCTCTCTCCCTATCTTCAGTGACAACACAGTAAACACTACTACTCAGCCTTGTATACAGCAAGAGCTTGTTCAGGAAACACTGTGGATATATCAATAAGTTGAGAGTACTTCTCTCTCCATATCTTCAGTGACAACACAGTAAACACTACTACTCAACCTTGTATACAGCAAGAACTTGTTCAGGAAACTCTGTGGATATATCAATAAGTTAAGAGCACTTCTCTCCCCATATCTTCAGTGACAACACAGTAAACACTACTACTCAACCTTGTATACAGCAAGAACTTGTTCAGGAAACACTGTGGATAGATCAATAAGTTGAGAGTACTTCTCTCCCCATATCTTCAGTGACAACATAGTAAACACTACTACTCAGCCTTGTATACAGCAAGAACTTGCTCAGGAAACACTGTGGATATATCAATAAGTTGAGAGTACTTCGCTCTCCATATCTTCAGTGACAATGCAGTAAACACTACTACTCAGCCTTGTATAAAGCAAGAACTTGCTCAGGAAACACTGTGGATATATCAATAAGTTGAGACACTTCCCTCTCTTCAGTGACAACACAGTAAACACTACTACTCAGCCTTGTATACAGCAAGAACTTGCTCTGGAAACACTGTGGATATATCAATAAGTTGAGAGTACTTCTCTCTCCTTATCTTCAGTGATAACACAGTAAACACTACTACTCAGCCTTGTATACAGCAAGAGCTTGTTCAGGAAACTCTGTGGATATATCAATAAGTTGAGAGTACTTCTCTCCCGCTATCGTTAGTGACAACAAAGTAAACACTACTACTGACGCTTGTATACAGCAAGAACTTGTTCAGGAAACACTGTAGATATATCACCAATAAGTTGAGAGCACTTCTCTCTCCCTATCTTCAGTGACAACACAGTAATCACTACTACTCACCCTTGTATACAGCAAGAACTTGTTCAGGAAACACTGTGGATATATCAATAAGTTGAGAGTACTTCTCTCTCCATATCTTCAGTGACAACACAGTAAACACTACTACTCACCCTTGTAACCAGCAAGAACTTGTTCTGCAAACACTGTGGATATATCAATAAGTTGAGAGTACTTCTCTTTCCCTATCTTCAGTGACAACACAGTAAAAACTACTACTCACGCTTATATACAGCAAGAAATTGTTCAGGAAACACTGTAGATATATCACCAATAAGTTGAGAGCACTTCTCTCTCCCTATCTTCAGTGACAGCACAGTAAACACTACTACTCAGCCTTGTATACAGGAAGAACTTGTTCAGGAAACACTGTGGATATATCAATAAGTTGAGAGTACTTCTCTCTCCCTAGCTTCAGTGACAGCACAGTAAACACTACTACTCAGCCTTGTATACAGCAAGAACTTGTTCAGGAAACACTGTGGATATATCAATAAGTTGAGAGCATTTCTCTACCCCTATCGTTAGTGACAACACAGTAAACACTACTACTCAGCTTTGTATACAGAAAGAACTTGTTCAGGAAACATGTGGATATATCAATAATTTGAGAGTACTTCTCTCTCCCTATCTGTAGTGACAACACAGTAAACACTACTACTCACCCTTGTATACAGCAAGAGCTTGTTCAGGAAACACTGTGGATATATCAATAAGTTGAGAGTACTTCTCTCTCCCTATCTGTAGTGACAACACAGTAAACACTACTACTCAGCCTTGTATACAGCAAGAGCTTGTTCAGGAAACACTGTGGATATATCAATAAGTTGAGAGTACTTCTCTCTCCCTAGCTTCAGTGACAACACAGTAAACACTACTACTCACCCTTGTATACAGCAAGAGCTTGTTCAGGAAACACTGTGGATATATCAATAAGTTGAGAGTACTTCTCTCTCCCTATCTGTAGTGACAACATAGTAAACACCACTACGCACCCTTGTATACAGCAAGAGCTTGTTCAGGAAACACTGTGGATATATCAATAAGTTGAGAGTACTTCTCTCTCCCTAGCTTCAGTGACAACACAGTAAACACTACTACTCACCCTTGTATACAGCAAGAACTTGTTCAGGAAACACTGTGGATATATCAATAAGTTGAGAGTACTTCTCTCTCCCTATCTGTAGTGACAACATAGTAAACACCACTACGCACCCTTGTATACAGCAAGAGCTTGTTCAGGAAACACTGTGGATATATCAATAAGTTGAGAGTACTTCTCTCTCCGTATCTACAGTGACAACACAGTAAACACTACTACTCAGCCTTGTATACAGCAAGAACTTGTTCAGAAAATACTGTGATATATCAATAAGTTGAGAGTACTTCTCTCTCCGTATCTACAGTGACAACACAGTAAACACTACTACTCTGCCTTGTATACAGCAAGAACTTGTTCAGAAAATACTGTGATATATCAATAAGTTAAGAGTACTTCTCTCTCCGTATCTACAGTGACAACACAGTAAACACTACTACTCAACCTTGTAACAAGCAAGAGCTTGTTCAGGAAACATGTGGATATATCAATAAGTTGAGAGTACTCATCTCTTCCTATCTTCAGTGACAACATAGTAAACACTACTACTCAACCTTGTATACAGCAAGAGCTTTTCAGGAAACATGTGGATATATCAATAAGTTGAGAGTGCTTCTCTCTCCCTATCTTCAGTGACAACACAGTATACACTGCTACTCAGCCTTGTATACAGCAAGAGCGTGTTCAGGAAACACTGTGGATATATCAATAAGTTGAGAGTACTTCTCTCTCCCTATAGTAAACACTACTACTCACCCTTGTATACAGCAAGAACTTGTTCAGAAAACACTGTGTTATATCAATAAGTTGAGAGTACTTCTCTCTCCCTATCTTCAGTGACAACATAGTAAACACTACTACTCAACCTTGTATACAGCAAGAGCTTGTTCAGGAAACATGCGGATATATCAATAAGTTGAGAGTACTTCTCTGTCCTATCTTCAGTGACAACAGAGTAAACGCTACTACTCAGCCTTGTATACGGCAAGAACTTGTTCAGGAAACATGTGGATATTTCAATAAGTTTGAGAGAACTTCTCAGCCTTGTATACAGCAAGAGCTTGTTCAGGAAACACTGTGGATATATCAATACGTTGAAAGTACTTCTCTCTCCCTATCTGTAGTGACAACATAGTAAACACCACTACGCACCCTTGTATACAGCAAGAGCTTGTTCAGGAAACACTGTGGATATATCAATAAGTTGAGAGTACTTCTCTCTCCCTATCTACAGTGACAACATAGTAAACACTACTACTCAGCCTTGTATACGGCAAGAACTTGTTCAGGAAACATGTGGATATTTCAATAAGTTTGAGAGAACTTCTCAGCCTTGTATACAGCAAGAGCTTGTTCAGGAAACACTGTGGATATATCAATACGTTGAAAGTACTTCTCTCTCCCTATCTTCAGTGACAAAACAGTAAATGCTACTACTCACCCTTGTATACAGCAAGAGCTTGTTCAGGAAACACTGTCGATATATCAATAAATTGAGAGTACTTCTCTCCCCCTATCTTCAGTGACAATGCAGTAAACGCTCATACTCAGCCTTGTATACAGCAAGAACTTGTTCAGGGAACACTGTGGATATTTCAATAAGTTGAGAGTACTTCTCTCTCCATATCTTCAGTAACAACACAGTAAACATTACTACTCAGCCTTGCATACAGCAAGAGCTTGTTCAGGAAACACTGTGGATATATCAATAAGTTGAGAGCACTTCTCTCTCCCTATCTTCAGGGACAACACAGTAAACACTACTACTCAGCCTTGTATACAGCAAGAACTTGTTCAGGAAACACTGTGGATATATCAAAACTTTGAGAGTACTTCTCTCCGTATCTTCAGTGACAACACAGTAAACACTACTACTCAGCCTTGTTTACAGCAAGAACTTGTTCAGGAAACACTGTGGATATATCAATAAGTTGAGAGTACTTCTCTCCCGCTATCTTTAGTGACAACACCGTAAACACTACTACTCAGCCTTGTATACAGCAAGAAATTGTTCAGGAAACACTGTGGATATATCAATAAGTTGAGAGCACTTCTCTCTCCCTATCTTCAGTGACAGCACAGTAAACACTACTACTCAGCCTTGTATACAGCAAGAACTTGTTCAGGAACCACTGTGGATATATCAATAAGTTGAGAGTAATTCTCTCCCCCTATCTTTAGTGACAACACAGTGAACACTACTACTCAGCCTTATATACAGCAAGAACTTGTTCAGGGAACACTGTGTATATATCAATAAGTTGAGAGCACTTCTCTCTCTGCAGCGACAACATATTAAACACTACTACTCAGCCTTATATACAGCAAGAACTTTTTCAGGAAACACTGTGGATATTTCAATAAGTTGAGAGTACTTCTCTCCCCGTATCTTCAGTGACAACACAGTAAACACTACTACTCAGCCATGTATACAGCAAGAACTTGTTCAGGAAACACTGTGGATATATCAGTAATTTGAGAGCACTTCTCTCTCCCTATCTTCAGTGACAACACAGTAAACACTACTACTCAGCCTTGTATACAGCAAGAACTTGTTCAGGAAACACTGTGGATATATCAATAAGTTGAGAGTACTTCTCTCCCGCTATCGTTAGTGACAACACAGTAAACACTACTACTGACGCTTGTATACAGCAAGAACTTGTTCAGGAAACACTGTGGATATATCAATAAGTTGAGAGCACTTCTCTCTCCCTATCTTCAGTGACAACACAGTAAACACTACTACTCAGCCTTGTATACAGCAAGAACTTGTTAAGGAAACACTGTGGATATTATCAATAAGTTGAGAGTACTTCTCTCTCCCTATCTTTAGTGACAACACAGTAAACACTACTACTCAGCCTTGTATACAGCAAGAACTTGTTAAGGAAACACTGTGGATATTATCAATAAGTTGAGAGCACTTCTCTCTCCCTATCTTCAGTGACAACACAGTAAACACTACTACTCTGCCTTGTATACAGCAAGAACTTGTTAAGGAAACACTGTGGATATTATCAATAAGTTGAGAGCACTTCTCTCTCCCTAGCTTCAGTGACAACACAGTAAACACTACTACTCAGCCTTGTATACTGCATGAACTTGTTCAGGAAACACTGTGGATATATCAATAAGTTAACAGCACTTCTCTCCCCCTATCTTCAGTGACAACACAGTAAACGCTTCTACTCAGCCTTGTATACAAAAGAACTTGTTAAGGAAACATGTGGATATTTGAATAAGTTTGAGAGTACTTTCTCTCTCCCCATCCTCAGTGACAATGTAGTAAACTAGTCAACAGAACACAAAATGTTTTGTGCTTTTAGACAACTTGATAAGTTTAGTAGCAGTGAACTACAGTTACATATGTTTGAACTAAAGCTAGCAGGTACCTGAAGGGCAGGAAGAGATGAGAACTCTGGCCAGATTGCATCTGATGGAGTCCCAAGAAGGTCTACTATGAGTTCAAGTTGACCTAGTTCTGAGCGACCTGGCAGAAGTGGCCTGTGTCCGAGAAGTTCACCCAGAATACAGCCAGCAGCCCACATGTCTACGGAAGTTGTTTGCGTTCTTGCTTGTAACAGTAGTTCTGGGGCTCTGTACCACAGTGTGACAACTCGAGGAGTCATGGGGCGCAGTGGCAGACCAAACCAACGTGCCAGTCCAAAGTCAGCTGTAAGCATACAACACAGACTCACTGTAATCTAATTGAAGTAAAAAACAAATTTATTTATAAAATCAATTATGGGGTATTTCAAAATTCATTCCAAGATTTTTAGTCATTACATTAAAGATTTCCTCCTAAACCAGTAATGCTACAGACAGTATATGGGAATAATGTGACAAACAATTGATCACTCTGTAGCAGTAGCCTTAACAATATGAAAAACCAACAGAAAATAAACTAGAAAACAAGATTATCATAACATATGGATAAGCTAGTAACTGATGTGAATTTGAAATTATATACAAAATTTGAGTTGGAGTTGAAACACTTAACTTCAACTCTGATTCAAATTTTCTATATAATTTTAGAAAACAAGAGTTTGAAATGCTCTTGATTTAATACCAAAGCAAAGTGAAAAAATGTAATTATCTGAGTTGTTGAATGCTTTTAATTTGGGTAACCAAAATTTTAGCCAGAGATATAACATAGGAGAATCACTCTAAAAGCTTTGAGAATGAACACAACAACATTTTAAAAACTTAGATCTGATTAAAGTTTTCTTCACTGCATTCTATACAACGTCTCATCCGTTGTAACCACTTTTCAAATGCTGAACGCCATTCTTGTTTGAAGAGGGTGCAAATACATTCTTTGTAAGAAGCTACTGCAGCTCGAGCTGATTCAAATCATTGAGTGTAAGGAGGATGGGGGGTTGTTTATAGTGCAGTGTGGGCAGAGACATTGTCAGTGACAGGCTTTTGTCACAATATGGCCACTAGCTGAGAAAAACGAACAGATCTTCTCGTTTGCCTCACTTTTGTTGGAGGATTCTCTCCTGGGAATCATTCACACAGATCACTGTATCTTAGCTTACGTCACCTGTTAAGTTAAATATCTTTTTGGATCCTCCCCCATAATTTCCTGGCAACAATGCACACATTTGTGACATGTGGGGCATCCATGAAGCTTTTCTTTAAGGATACTGTTCAGTGCTGCTGCTTTCATCACATCTTCATTTGTTGTTGCTGTAGCCGGTAGTCCTGCAATCCTTTCCTCTTCTAAACTCTACAAACCATCAATAAATCGTGGATTGCAAAGGGCAAGGATCCCCAAATGTCCAATGCAGTCCTTCAAGGCATTCTCTCTCCCCTAAACAGATTTTAAAGTCACAAAAAATTATTGCACAGAAATGCTCTAGCTTGAGATGCAGTGCACCTAGGCTTGCAAGCGCTACTACCTGAAGCTTCAATCGGCCATTATAACGTATGCGGGTGGAGAGCATCATGCTATCATTGCTGTCAGGATTCTACCGCCAACATCACCACATTGAGGCCCCTAAGTTGCAAAGCGTGGCTGAGGAACAAATTAAGGGGAGGCATCTGTGAAAATTGCTAAAATCCATAGTTTTGCTCATAATGTGTGTATTTGTGCCAAAGGGTATCTAGTAGATATACTAAATTTCACTTTTCCATCTAAGATAGTTTAGCAATTTTTTTTTGGGGGGGGGACAGTTTTAGTGTAGTATAACAAATGCTCCATGCATAACATTATTAGTTGTAAATAAACTAAACTCTGGCTATATGTTTCTTTTGATTATGTCTACAAAACTTGGTATTCTTTTTTAGATGTGTGAAATAGTTTTGGACAAAAAAAATTATTGAATACATAGATTACCTTTTTTTTTTTCCAAATTATTAATAATTTTCAAAATAAAAATTCAATAACAATTAAACTGCTCCATATAGATCATTTAAAATATCTAGTTTTATGTAGCAGTTATCTAAGAACATGTGTGCAAAATTTCAAAGAAATCCATTAAAAACTGCATTGCAAGGAGCATTTTGAACATTAAAAAATGTAGAAAAACGGAAAGCGAAGAAAAATGACTTTAAAGTTTTAAATGTATAACAACACATATTTACTGCTTTAGAATTTCCCTGAACCATATGAAGGTCCTTGAGATAACTGTTTAGCTTCCTCTTCTTTAAGTTTTAATAGTTTTAACTGTTTCTTTGCTGATTTGAATGTACTTAGTGCACTCTGCTTTAATCGTCGCCTATCCCTGACACTACTAATTCTTTTCTTACTTTACTAGCTGTGACACTTTCCTTTGCATACAGAGTCCTCTCACAACCCATATTGAATTCACTGATAGTTGAAGTCACAGCAATTTGTATTCTTTCTAGAAACAAAAACTTCTTTGTGATAATTACTGCATATTAAACTATGCAAACTCTCATTTGCATTTTGAGTTTTTCCTTTTGTACACCTCTAATAAATTAGTATTGGTTAATCTTTGATGTACTACATTGGATGAAAGAAATGTTCTCTTCCCTTCAGGTTTAGGGATTTGCTCACTTTTAACAACAGACAAGATGATTCACCTCCAGGACATTTAAAGTGCTATGGCTTCTCATCAGTTGACATGCAGTGATAGAGAGTTGCAAATATTGCAGATTTCATCTGATCTACATTTGGAAGATTGTTTTTAATTGCATATTTATAATAATTTTGTAGCTTTAAAATGGTTTCAGCTTTCAAATTTGTAATATTGAAAATTATAAAATAGCTTCTAAATTCTGTAGGTCCACACATAAAGGTGGTGGGGTTATGATTTACATAAAGGCAAGAAATAAAGTTCACGGAACTAAATATAAAAGACTTATGAATAGAGAAGGTTCTAGAAGCATCTGCAATTAAAATTGCCACTAACCTTGGTAATGTTGTTGTATTTGGAATATACCGCTTGCCCTCATCTTCTGTTAATGAATTTATATTACAACTAGAAATTATGCTCCAACAATATTTAAAGAGAGATGCTAAAGCTATCCTAACAGGAGACCCTAATGATAAATCATACAAATGCCTAAAAGAGGTTTTTAATTCATATAATATAAAACATTTAGTTCAAGAACCCACCAGAGTAAGTGATAATACTTCATCTACCATTGATCATATTGCATCTAATGTAACAGAAATATCCTCTGCGGTTTTAGAAACCTATATCTCCGATCACTATGCCCAACTGACTAACTTTAATGTATCCAAATATGAAATAGTGAGTAAAGTAAGTAGAACAGTAAGACACTTAAGTAGTGAAAACTTTATTAAATAACTTAATAAATAGTTTAGCTGTAAAAGACTGGGGATGAGGTATGTAAATGATAAATGGAACCAGTTTTATAATGTATTTAAATTGAACCTTGATGCTACATGTCCAAAAATAAATGTGAATGTAAATAACACTGCAAAGAAAAAAGTAAAATTGCCATTAACAACGATGAAACTGAAAGAGAAAATGAAAGATATGTATGTACTGTATAAAAGTTCCTCACTGGAGTATTATAAAAATAAATATAAAACTATGAGACATGAGTATCTCAGTAATTTGAAAGCTGTTAAAATAAATGCATATAGAGAAAGCATGAGAAAATCCAAAAATGTCAGTAAAACAGCCTGGAGCTTAATAAATGAAGTGAGAAGATATCCTGAATTATATAAAAACATAAAACTGAACATAAATGGGGAAGTGGTTCATGATCCGGTCACTATAAGTAAACAATTTAATGATTATTTCATAAATGCACCTACACGGATAGCTAGTAGACCAAATTCTGTAAATGCCAATATTAATACCATGACAAATACTTCTTTCTTTCTCAGACCAGTTACAGAACATGAGATAATTAAAATAATCAACAACCTGCCGAGTAAAAAAAGCAGTGGGTGGGATGAAATCAGCTCATTTCTATTAAAAGTATGTAAATATGTTATTGTAAAACCATTAACCTATTTGATTAATTTCTCCATTGAACAGGGACAATTTCCAGAAATGTTGAAACTAGCGATAATCAGACCAGTATTCAAAAAAGGGGATGAACTAAATATTGACAATTATAGACCTATAGCCTTAACATCGGAGATAGCTAAATTGTTTGAAAGGATCCTGCTGTTAAGACTGGATAATTATCTAAGTAAATTCAATATATTAAGGAAGTTTCAACATGGGTTTAGAAAAGGGAAATCCACCATTTCTGCCATTAGCCAGTCTGTACATGAAATAATTGGGAATTTAGAAAACAATGAGATGGTCAGTACATTATTTTTTAATTTATCTAAGGCTTTTGACTGTGTCAACCATAATATATTAATTAGTAAATTGGAAAACTACGGCATAAGAGGATTACCCCTGGAGCTAATCCGTAGTTATCTGGTTGGAAGAAAACAAATTACGGAAATAACGTACAAAAAAGGGCGATGTATACAACAAATAAAATCACATTTGGGATCTTGAAATATGGCGTACCACAAGGCACTGTGTTGGGACCATTATTATTTATTATCTACATTAATGACATTAAAAATCCACCAAATACTTCAGTGATAACTTATGCAGATTACACCACAGCTTTATGCTGGAATAAAACAGTAGAAGGATTAAATACTACCATAAACAATAGCACCTTCTCTTTGCTGAATTACTTCAAATCGATAAATCTACACTGCAACATGCAAAAAACTAAAGTGATGCAATTCAATAAAAATGATGGTAAAATATCACTAAAAGTCGATAATAATAATATTCTGGATGTAAAATCACATACATTTTTAGATCTTATTGTTGATCACAAGCTAACATGGGCTGAGCATATTGAACATATATGTGGTAAAATTAGTAAAACAGTGTATCTACTCAGATATTTCAACAATCATAGTGATGGTAACATATTGAAACTAATATACTATGGATGTTTTTATCCACACATACTCTATGGGATTGAAATCTGGGGTGCTGCTGCAAAAATGCATATGGATAAATTACATATACACCAAAAGAAATGCATCAGAATAATGTTTAACCTAAAACCAAGGGAATCATGTAGGGAAACCTTTGTTAGCAATAAATTGCTTACTATTTACTCTCTCTATGCATATAGAACAATAATGTATGTTATAGATAAGTACAAACCAATTAAAAACAACCAAATCCATGAACATAATACAAGAGGAAATTTGGACTACTTTAGGCATAGTGTAAAAAAAAAGCGTATCTTTAAAGGATTTATATATTTCTGGAATCACGCTATTTATAAAATTACCACTGGAAATCAGCTCTGTAGTTGATGTTTCTAAACAGCAACTCAAAAGGAAATTGAGGGTGTATCTAATAAACAAATGTCTGATTGATTTAAAGGATTTGTAAAGATGTAATTGTTTTGACATGTCCAAAATCAGATGTATGATAAACTGGATGAAATAAATTATTATTATTATTATCATCATCATCATCATCATCATCATCAACCATTTTGTTATATACATCAAAAAGTGCTCATTGGTAACTCTAGGACTAGTGTATGTATTCACTTAACTTTAATAACAAAAAGAGAATTGTACAATTACTTTACTGGCAAATCCTTTTGTACCACTAAATTTTGCTTCTAAACCTTGCAATCCGCAATCTGTGCATGTTAAACTGCTAAATATTTTACTCCAAACTTTACTGAGCACAAGTACATAATCTGGATTTGGTAGTTCCACATTCATTTCATTTCATCATCCTTGAAGAAATGTTGAAATTTTTTACCACTTGAACTTGCTTCTTCAACATCTACTGTAGGCCTAACTTTGTTTGTTTCCCCCCTCAGATTTGCCATCTAGACATTATATTTTATCTTGCTGCAAGAGATTTCTTTGTCTGTCTTCTCTTACTAGGCCTAACAATTTTGTAATAATGTTATACCAATTAATAACAAGAAATTTATGGAAAGTTAGTCCACCTAACGTACAATTTTTACAACCTTATAGTAGATTCTGACAGTGAATGGAGAATTAGATGCTTGCATGTTTACAAACAACAAACCAGATTTTCTTTATAATAAGACACTTATTTGATATTCCCTGCCATATTTTCTACTATATTATACCTATTCTTATTCTAAATTGTACTTATCTATTTGTAGGTCACTATAAAAAAGGCTTCTGTGTTGTACAAGGTGTATATCATGTCTAAATTTTTCAAAAACATAAGCACATGTTCAGTCACTGACAATAAACAAATGAACCGAAGACATGTTTTCCTGGGATGAATGTTTGCAGAAAATCCCAGAAGATGTCTCTGCTATCATTTACCAGCACTGAATGTGACCGCCTGATTTAAACTTCAAAATTGTACGCGATTTAGCTGCAACAGGGTAATGAGTGCATTTCAGGAGCCTCGCCCGCCCGCACATGGGCATTTAAATCATGGCGTAACAGCCTTTTAAATGGTGATGCGGTGTAAACTACAATAGATTCTGAAGGTACAAAGTATAAACATAATTTTAAGGCAAAAAATGAAAAATTGGATTTTTCATTATTTTTGCCTGAATTTCAGCGATGCCTCCCGTTAACTAAGCCACATAACTAGTTGAGTCACAAAGCTTAAAGGGAACAAGGAAAATTGTGGACTGTGAGTGTACTATATACTGGCCTTTCCACATAATTGCAAGATACAACAATTCCAACCATTAGTTGAAAGAGACCTATATTTTTAGTCTAGTACGTCTTATCAATTATACAATTCCTTCTTAATGAAGAGCACTTTGCAATTCAAGTTATACATTTAATTTACAGTATTTTAATCAAAATTGCTAGAGCCATTTTTGGGAAATTAAAAACATTTCTGAAAATGTTGCATGTAAAGGTGGGAAGGGAGATTCTGCGTGTTGCATCTTTGGAAGATATTTGATGTTTATAGACCTGACTCCTTACCTATCTTCACACAGCCCTTGTCCGTCATGAGCAGATTCGACACCTTGAGGTCCCTGTGTACAATGAAATTGCGATGAAGGTAACGTAGACCACGGAGCACTTGTAACATTATGCACTTCACCTGCGACTCAGAAAACGGGGCCTGCATATTGTCCAGCAAACTTGCCAGGTCTTGCTCGCAGTACTCCATTGCCAGAAAAATGCTGCAACACACACAAAATGCTCAGCTGGGCAACACACCATTCACATGTTAGCTCATGTACGTAATGACTGTCAACAAACTGGAAGTGGTACAAAGTGACGCGAAATGATGACTTTTTTAAGTAACATTAACACTTAGTGCTTCACTACACGTAGTACATGCCTCATTAGCCACCTTGACCAGATGTGTTCCGAGGCTCTCCTACTGGACCTCTGATGAATCTATAGAATCAGTTGCCTTTGGCAGGGATTTCAAAACTCATTAGCAATGACTCATATTTTTTCAGAAAATCTTCTCCCAAGGTTCAGGTTACCCCGGAGCTGGAGTTGCAAAAATAGTATGCTACTGTTTGTACTTTGTATGTGCCTAAGGTGGGTTTCACGTTCCTTTTAGTCTTTCCTACATAAATCTCCACAGCCAATTTTCTAAATTGCTCGTTTCTTTGAGGAAGATATTACAGCACATCTGTTTTGTTTATGTCATAACCATCAGAGGTCCAGTAGGAGAGGAACACATGTACTATGCGTAAGTAAAAGTGTTCATGTTACTTAAATAAGTATTCTACTTGTTGATCGAGATAAACTTTCATTACACATTTCGTTGTCGGTATAACAAAGCTAGTCACATTTTACAGCCGGTACCATATTTGTTACAAACATGTTTTTTTTAGATTTTAGTTTTATTAATGGCTTTTTATGTAATTACATATTATACCAATCTACAGCAATAAAATTAATTTGTTTATAGCAGTTTTATATTGTAAAAATATTAAACTTTTTGAATAAAACTGTAGCAACTGCAGTCAAATGCAAGCGTGCCATCACACGTTGGGCTGGCCCTGTCCTTTACCACAGTTGCTGGGATTCGAACTTTTGGTTTTGAATGGACCATTTCATCTTGCTTTAGCGATCATGGCTATTCAAATCACTTCAGTTGCGGTGCTGGTTTAAGAATTAAAGGAAGAGCGGAAAATGTAGCAAAATAAGTCCAGCAATAAAAGGTTGCTATGTGATGGTTTTGAAATCCTTCGATTTTTGCATGGCCATGAGAGCAAATGCATAGCAAGTTGCCAATAAAACATTCATACCATACCCAGCGCACACATTTTGATGACATGTCATCCTTTGCAATGCCTGTAAATACATAAATCCTGGATATGAGCTGCTGGTTGTAGAAATGTCAATTTTCACTGTTTTAATCTTTAAGGCCATATTTAAAATTTTAAGGTTATTTTAAGTCATTCTAACAATTGTTATAAATACGTCCTTGATTCGTGAATATGGAAATAAAATATATTTCCAAGTTGTCACTCGCTATATTGCATCGTCTGTGCTTACGTTGTGACGAGCTTCAGTTGGGTGGCATGACATAGTGGAAGCGGGAAAGTGCCTAAATCTGTTTGTATAAGCACCAGCGACTTTGGGGAGAGATGCTTCTGTATTATTTTGTGAGGTTAGGGTGGCAGCTGAGAAAACATTTACAGTGCAACTACTTACTCAAAGTGGTGTAGGGGCACATCCTCTCATTTTTGTAAGCAATTATGTGAAGTCTCACACAAGAAAATAAACAAAGCTTTCTAGAACGTCACATGAGACGCTCTTTTCTGGATGAATCCACATGAAGTAAAAATTATATTCCTGTGTGCTATAACAAAACTACAGCAAGAATAAGAGATGAAGTCAGAGGGAAGACAATTTTTGTTTCCACAGACAAAACCAGTGATGCTGAAGGTCGATATGTAGCAAATGTTGTAGTGGGGATGCTAGAGCTGGATGGACCAGGTAAAACATTTTTGCTGACTTTTGAAATTCTACTGAAAGTAAATCATTCAAGTATATGTATTCTGTTTGAACAATATATGTTCTTGCTGTGGCTTTTGTAACAGATGCAGCCATATATATATGATTAAAGCGACAAAATCAATTAAAGACTTGTGACATAGTCTCCACAGAGTAGCATAAGTGAGGTCATACTTTCCACAAGCGGACACACAAAAGATATTCATCAAATCCCCTTCATGCCGATAACATTTCAAAGACCAGGCTCCTTTATCTCTGACATCAACAATAACGAGATGTTTTTACTTCTGTGAACATTTTCAAACAGTGAAATCCTTTGTGAATTCGTTTTGACACAGAAGATGCCAAAGCAATTGGAACAGTCCAAGACGATGAAACAGTGTGGTTGGTGATATTGGTGAAAAGGTCTCAATAAAAATCAGAAGTGTGTTTAACAAAACTCCAGCACAGACACAACATGATCTGTCACACTTCAAGTATGCTCCTGTGGTTAGTGTGGAAGTAGAACAAAGCTTGTCAATATAAAACGATGTTCTCGCCGGCTGTTCACATCTTCAGATGTGCACTGTCATCTATTGCAATGGAAAGGAGAGCTGTTAATTTAAGATACGGTTTTTATTAAATTATTACTTACTATATTTATGAGAATGTTTATTTTTAGGTATTTTTTTCTCAGCCTTTTAGGTCCTTTTCTAACAATTTTTCGGACATTTTATAGGTCATCAAAATCAGCACCCTGACAATAACAAAGAATATCTTGGAAATGGTTCATGCCACAAAAAATTGTTATCTTACATAAATTGTGTACTTTAACAAGACCTACATTTTTTGTGTAATAAAATTTTGTCTATCTCTTACAGTTTACCACTCACACAAAAGATGACTTCACAGAAAATTCAACATATAGGTATATCTCGTCATCTTAAACATATGGTATTTTAATCAAAATGGTTAGAGCCATTCTTAAGAAAAACAAAAATTGTTCCATGTAAAGGAAAGTTTGGGTGGGAATTGTCCGGTTGTATCTTTGGAAGATGCTCAACTTAAATACTAAGTTTGGGTTTAACAGACTTTTCATTTATTGTTATCTTGCGTGGACCTTTTTGGGACTCAGGGGGTCTCAGGTGAAATTCTGACATCAAAATTTTGGGTGGACTGCAATACTTCCTCTTGGAGAAAGTGCTGCGTTTAACATGTTAAGCTAGTTTTATATGTACCTCTCCAAACTTCTGCCAACAACAACTTCCTTGAGATGGACAATGTTCTCATGTCTGCAACTTAGAAGAACAGAAATCTCTCTGAGTCCGCTCACAGGCAGACCATCCTTCTCGTTCTCCATACGCACCTTCTTCAGTGCTACCACCTTGTCTGTCTTGGTGTCTCGAGCTCTGTCTGTCAACATGTTTACAAGGGAATTACATAATACACAACCTCTAGTACAAATTATTATTCCCACCAAAATAACAAATAAAAATCTTCATTGCCTTTATAAAGTTGCTTGCCTAAATATATTTAGTCCCAGTACACACAACTGTAGTGTTTGTGTATTGGCAACAATTATATTACATACTGTCCTTCCTACACACTCCCTCTTTACCATTCTTGTCCACTTCTCTCTCACTTTACCTAGTTTCCTATACACAACTGTAGTGTTTGTGTATTGGCAACAATTATATTACATACTGTCCCTCTGTTATTCTTGTAATACTGTCCTTCCTAAACACTCCCTCTTTACCATTCTTGTCCACTTCTCTCTCACTTTACCTAGTTTCCTATACACAACTGTAGTGTTTGTGTATTGGCAACAATTATATTACATACTGTCCCTCTGTTATTCTTGTAATACTGTCCTTCCTTCACACTCCCTCTTTACCATTCTTGTCCACTTCTCTCTCACTTTACCTAGTTTCCTATACACAACTGTAGTGTTTGTGTATTGGCAACAATTATATTACATACTGTCCCTCTGTTATTCTTGTAATACTGTCCTTCCTAAACACTCCCTCTTTACCATTCTTGTCCACTTCTCTCTCACTTTACCTAGTTTCCTATACACAACTGTAGTGTTTGTGTATTGGCAACAATTATATTACATACTGTCCTTCCTACACACTCCCTCTTTACCATTCTTGTCCACTTCTCTCTCACTTTACCTAGTTTCCTAACACAACTGTAGTGTTTGTGTATTGGCAACAATTATATTACATACTGTCCCTCTGTTATTCTTGTAATACTGTCCTTCCTACACACTCCCTCTTTATCATTCTTGTCCACTTCTCTCTCACTTTACCTAGTTTACTATACACAACTGCTGCGTGTTTGTGTATTGGCAACAATTATATTACATACTGTCCCTCTGTTATTCTTGTAATACTGTCCTTCCTACACACTCCCTCTTTACCATTCTTGTCCACTTCTCTCTCACTTTGCCTAGTTTCCTAACACAACTGCAGCATGTTTGTGTATTGGCAACAATTATATTACATACTGTCCCTCTGTTATTCTTGTAATACTGTCCTTCCTACACACTCCCTCTTTACCATTCTTGTCCACTTCTCTCTCACTTTGCCTAGTTTCCTAACACAACTGTAGTGTTTGTGTATTGGCAACAATTATATTACATACTGTCCCTCTGTTATTCTTGTAATACTGTCCTTCCTTCACACTCCCTCTTTACCATTCTTGTCCACTTCTCTCTCACTTTGCCTAGTTTCCTAACACAACTGTAGTGTTTGTGTATTGGCAACAATTATATTACATATCTGTCCCCCTGTTATTCTTGTAATACTGTCCTTCCTACACACTCCCTCTTTACCATTCTTGTCCACTTCTCTCTCACTTTACCTAGTTTCCTAACACAACTGTAGTGTTTGTGTATTGGCAACAATTATATTACATACTGTCCCCCTGTTATTCTTGTAATACTGTCCTTCCTACACACTCCCTCTTTACCATTCTTGTCCACTTCTCTCTCACTTTACCTAGTTTCCTAACACAACTGTAGTGTTTGTGTATTGGCAACAATTATATTACATACTGTCCCCCTGTTATTCTTGTAATACTGTCCTTCCTACACACTCCCTCTTTACCATTCTTGTCCACTTCTCTCTCACTTTGCCTAGTTTCCTAACACAACTGTAGTGTTTGTGTATTGGCAACAATTATATTACATATCTGTCCCCCTGTTATTCTTGTAATACTGTCCTTCCTACACACTCCCTCTTTACCATTCTTGTCCACTTCTCTCTCACTTTACCTAGTTTCCTAACACAACTGTAGTGTTTGTGTATTGGCAACAATTATATTACATACTGTCCCTCTGTTATTCTTGTAATACTGTCCTTCCTAAACACTCCCTCTTTACCATTCTTGTCCACTTCTCTCTCACTTTACCTAGTTTCCTATACACAACTGTAGTGTTTGTGTATTGGCAACAATTATATTACATACTGTCCCTCTGTTATTCTTGTAATACTGTCCTTCCTAAACACTCCCTCTTTACCATTCTTGTCCACTTCTCTCTCACTTTACCTAGTTTCCTATACACAACTGTAGTGTTTGTGTATTGGCAACAATTATATTACATACTGTCCCTCTGTTATTCTTGTAATACTGTCCTTCCTTCACACTCCCTCTTTACCATTCTTGTCCACTTCTCTCTCACTTTACCTAGTTTCCTATACACAACTGTAGTGTTTGTGTATTGGCAACAATTATATTACATACTGTCCCTCTGTTATTCTTGTAATACTGTCCTTCCTAAACACTCCCTCTTTACCATTCTTGTCCACTTCTCTCTCACTTTACCTAGTTTCCTATACACAACTGTAGTGTTTGTGTATTGGCAACAATTATATTACATACTGTCCTTCCTACACACTCCCTCTTTACCATTCTTGTCCACTTCTCTCTCACTTTACCTAGTTTCCTAACACAACTGTAGTGTTTGTGTATTGGCAACAATTATATTACATACTGTCCCTCTGTTATTCTTGTAATACTGTCCTTCCTACACACTCCCTCTTTATCATTCTTGTCCACTTCTCTCTCACTTTACCTAGTTTACTATACACAACTGCTGCGTGTTTGTGTATTGGCAACAATTATATTACATACTGTCCCTCTGTTATTCTTGTAATACTGTCCTTCCTACACACTCCCTCTTTATCATTCTTGTCCACTTCTCTCTCACTTTACCTAGTTTACTATACACAACTGCTGCGTGTTTGTGTATTGGCAACAATTATATTACATACTGTCCCTCTGTTATTCTTGTAATACTGTCCTTCCTACACACTCCCTCTTTACCATTCTTGTCCACTTCTCTCTCACTTTGCCTAGTTTCCTAACACAACTGCAGCATGTTTGTGTATTGGCAACAATTATATTACATACTGTCCCTCTGTTATTCTTGTAATACTGTCCTTCCTACACACTCCCTCTTTACCATTCTTGTCCACTTCTCTCTCACTTTGCCTAGTTTCCTAACACAACTGTAGTGTTTGTGTATTGGCAACAATTATATTACATACTGTCCCTCTGTTATTCTTGTAATACTGTCCTTCCTTCACACTCCCTCTTTACCATTCTTGTCCACTTCTCTCTCACTTTGCCTAGTTTCCTAACACAACTGTAGTGTTTGTGTATTGGCAACAATTATATTACATATCTGTCCCCCTGTTATTCTTGTAATACTGTCCTTCCTACACACTCCCTCTTTACCATTCTTGTCCACTTCTCTCTCACTTTACCTAGTTTCCTAACACAACTGTAGTGTTTGTGTATTGGCAACAATTATATTACATACTGTCCCCCTGTTATTCTTGTAATACTGTCCTTCCTACACACTCCCTCTTTACCATTCTTGTCCACTTCTCTCTCACTTTACCTAGTTTCCTAACACAACTGTAGTGTTTGTGTATTGGCAACAATTATATTACATACTGTCCCCCTGTTATTCTTGTAATACTGTCCTTCCTACACACTCCCTCTTTACCATTCTTGTCCACTTCTCTCTCACTTTGCCTAGTTTCCTAACACAACTGTAGTGTTTGTGTATTGGCAACAATTATATTACATATCTGTCCCTCTGTTATTCTTGTAATACTGTCCTTCCTACACACTCCCTCTTTACCATTCTTGTCCACTTCTCTCTCACTTTGCCTAGTTTCCTAACACAACTGTAGTGTTTGTGTATTGGCAACAATTATATTACATATCTGTCCCTCTGTTATTCTTGTAATACTGTCCTTCCTACACACTCCCTCTTTACCATTCTTGTCCACTTCTCTCTCACTTTACCTAGTTTACTATACACAACTGCAGCATGTTTGTGTATTGGCAACAATTATATTACATACTGTCCCTCTGTTATTCTTGTAATACTGTCCTTCCTAAACACTCCCTCTTTACCATTCTTGTCCACTTCTCTCTCACTTTACCTAGTTTACTATACACAACTGCAGCATGTTTGTGTATTGGCAACAATTATATTACACACTGTCCCTCTGTTATTCTTGTAATACTGTCCTTCCTACACACTCCCTCTTTACCATTCTTGTCCACTTCTCTCTCACTTTACCTAGTTTACTATACACAACTGCAGCATGTTTGTGTATTGGCAACAATTATATTACATACTGTCCCTCTGTTATTCTTGTAATACTGTCCTTCCTTCACACTCCCTCTTTACCATTCTTGTCCACTTCTCTCTCACTTTGCCTAGTTTCCTACACTCTCTATACTTTTTTCTCCTTTTACAGTTAATATTTCCCCACCTAAATTATTCCATTTTTCTCTTCATGCCTTCGTTTGAAGAAGTTGTGTGCTTCAACTATTGTAGTTTTTAGCTCCATGTATGGGTGCCAACTTGAAGATTGGTTCTTCAACTATTGTAGTTTATTGTAGTTTGAGACGGTAATTTGTATCACAAATTACTTTAATGTAAATAATTATTTTTATATGAATATGTATTTTTGTGTAACATTGATTTCAGGGGTTTAATAATTGTAATTATTATTGGTAAATAATAATATACGGCTCTACTGAAACTGTTAACAATAACACAATACTTTAGCAAGGGAGTGAGTTGTTTATCGTTACCGGGAACCAGGAAGTTACGTAATGTTTCGCGCCTTTTCGGTAAAAAAAGCTTCTAGAACATTCTATAAAAGTAATATGTATTAGTGGTTTTCATTGGATAATAAAATAGACGCTAATGTTGGCGCGTTTTATTAGCCAATAGCAGTTCATTTATAATCTTTAGGTGTATCTTGAGGCAAGCCTATAAATAGCCAGGTTGAGGTAGCGGGTCCCCCAGTTCGGCAAGATTCTCAAAACATTATACATCGCCCGCAGTTATACAAAATTCTCCGTACACTCCACGTTGATTCAGCAGTTCAACAAGATGTCGCCAATCAGTCCTTCATTTTCGTCATAAGTTACGCGCATCAGAAGTACGAGAAATCTTATAAAATATTCTACAGTTAAATATATAAAGTTGAAGTACGTGATTTAAAAGTGAGAGGTTATGACAAACAGTTTCAGTATGGCAAGTATTCAAATTAATTTGTGAAAGTGTTCGTGAACGTGTTCTGCAATAAAGATTATAAAACACATTTCTTCACTAGTAATTTTTGGATAAAAGATTCCTTTTCCGCTTCACACCCTTCAAGAGAAACATGTTCGACCCTAAATAGCTAGCCGGTGGACATTTAAAACTGATACCAATTGCTACGTCAGAGGAATCTACAAACAAATGAACCAACCAACGTATGACATCACACAAGATGGCAACGCAGAAATCAACATAACTATACCTCCCTCAAATTGGCTTCCACAACGTGGAGCTAACTATAAGATCTTCAAGATATAATAATTTACGTAAAACAGAATACGTAAGCTATACCGCTTCAAATTGGCGCCCAACGTGGGGCTCTAAACATAAACACGTAAAAGTGCTATTACAAATTGGCACCCATAACGTGGGGCAAAGCGACCAGGAAAGGAACTCGAGTAACCAGGAAAGGATCAGAATTAACCAAGAAGAATTGAGAGGACCAAAGGAGGAATGCAGCGGTGAAATCATCTACAAGACCCAGATTCAAGAAACAACAGGGACGACAGACTTCGATCGTAATTCCGAGATTACGATGCAACAAGGAATTCAACTATAAAAACATCGAGACGACGTAGATTCATCATAACACAACGCAGAAGCGACATCAAATCTAGGAGAATGGGGCAGAACGCTGGACATCAAAGTAACAGCAACGGACAGCATAAGTAAGGTTAGAATATCTTAATTTTTTTTGTTAAAAAAAAAAAAGGGTAAATAAATGTACCTTAGGAGCGGTAGGATAATAAAAACAATGGCTGCTAGTAATACAGAAGAAATAATTATGGAGGGAGATAGTGTAACAGTTAGCTGTGATCCAATACAAATTACAGGAAATAGCCCAGACTTTTTAGGATTTGAAGATGAAAATGTTAGTGTAGAAAGTGAGAATAGAATAGCAGGAAATGTTAATCCTGATACTATTATGATTATGGAAATGCTGAGAAATATGAGAGCAGATATGAAAAAGACTAATGAGAAAATAGATCAAAACAGGGAAGATAGTATTAAGAATAATGAGAAATTAGAACAAAAACTAACTCAGAATAGTGAGAAATTAGAAAAACTAACTCAGAATATGGAAAAGAATAGTAGGGAATTGAGAGAAGATATGAAAAAGCATAGGAAAGTTTCATATTGAGATGCTGAAACCATACAACTATGAAGATCATGGTGAAACAAAAGACAATGATGATAAATAATAAATGCTGAATAGTTAAAGACGAAATGCAGAGCAATGTATTGGAACGTAAGAGGGTTAAATAAATATGTACGTCATAGGAAAGAAGAAATAAATTTTGGACATGATTAACTGTTTGAGAGGAAAATAATATTTTACTAGTAACAGAACATGTGAAATAAAGCATGATGTTATATTAAAGTAAAGTACATAAATACTATTACAAGAGTATTGTTAAAATAAAATTCAAAATATATTTTGTAAGGTACCAAATAACAAAAAATTGGTAAAAATAAATAAAACAAATACTTATGTAACAAACAGAAAAGGTGAAACATTGTCAAGATTTAAGAGATGTAAATATATTTGCAAAGTACAAAATAACAAAAAAATTGGTAAATATAATTAAAAATAATTGAAACAAATATTTATGTAGTAAATAGAACATGTGAAACAGTGCCTAGATTTAAGAGATGTAAATATTTGTGTAGAGGATAAATATTTTGGTAAATGTGTAATAATTACAAAATTCTTGAATGCCTCAATTTTGTTAACAATATAAGAAAGTAAACAATTTGGTAGCAGTAAATAAGTAATTTAGGGTAAAGTATTTGCTATAAAAAAAAAAAAATTTTTTGTGATGTCAGATGAATATCTAAATTAATTAAATCAGAGCCAGTAAGTAGTGGCGAGATAAAACATATGTCGTGTGTTAAATACGTGTGAAGTGTAAAGTGAAAGTGATAGCGTGTGTTCCAAGATTTAGGAGACTAAAAACACAAATTATAAAATTCTAAACAAGTTATAAATATTTATAATTATGTTTCTAGTGGGGCATATGAGACGGTAATTTGTATCACAAATTACTTTAATGTAAATAATTATTTTTATATGAATATGTATTTTTGTGTAACATTGATTTCAGGGGTTTAATAATTGTAATTATTATTGGTAAATAATAATATACGGCTCTACTGAAACTGTTAACAATAACACAATACTTTAGCAAGGGAGTGAGTTGTTTATCGTTACCGGGAACCAGGAAGTTACGTAATGTTTCGCGCCTTTTCGGTAAAAAAAGCTTCTAGAACATTCTATAAAAGTAATATGTATTAGTGGTTTTCATTGGATAATAAAATAGACGCTAATGTTGGCGCGTTTTATTAGCCAATAGCAGTTCATTTATAATCTTTAGGTGTATCTTGAGGCAAGCCTATAAATAGCCAGGTTGAGGTAGCGGGTCCCCCAGTTCGGCAAGATTCTCAAAACATTATACATCGCCCGCAGTTATACAAAATTCTCCGTACACTCCACGTTGATTCAGCAGTTCAACAAGATGTCGCCAATCAGTCCTTCATTTTCGTCATAAGTTACGCGCATCAGAAGTACGAGAAATCTTATAAAATATTCTACAGTTAAATATATAAAGTTGAAGTACGTGATTTAAAAGTGAGAGGTTATGACAAACAGTTTCAGTATGGCAAGTATTCAAATTAATTTGTGAAAGTGTTCGTGAACGTGTTCTGCAATAAAGATTATAAAACACATTTCTTCACTAGTAATTTTTGGATAAAAGATTCCTTTTCCGCTTCACACCCTTCAAGAGAAACATGTTCGACCCTAAATAGCTAGCCGGTGGACATTTAAAACTGATACCAATTGCTACGTCAGAGGAATCTACAAACAAATGAACCAACCAACGTATGACATCACACAAGATGGCAACGCAGAAATCAACATAACTATACCTCCCTCAAATTGGCTTCCACAACGTGGAGCTAACTATAAGATCTTCAAGATATAATAATTTACGTAAAACAGAATACGTAAGCTATACCGCTTCAAATTGGCGCCCAACGTGGGGCTCTAAACATAAACACGTAAAAGTGCTATTACAAATTGGCACCCATAACGTGGGGCAAAGCGACCAGGAAAGGAACTCGAGTAACCAGGAAAGGATCAGAATTAACCAAGAAGAATTGAGAGGACCAAAGGAGGAATGCAGCGGTGAAATCATCTACAAGACCCAGATTCAAGAAACAACAGGGACGACAGACTTCGATCGTAATTCCGAGATTACGATGCAACAAGGAATTCAACTATAAAAACATCGAGACGACGTAGATTCATCATAACACAACGCAGAAGCGACATCAAATCTAGGAGAATGGGGCAGAACGCTGGACATCAAAGTAACAGCAACGGACAGCATAAGTAAGGTTAGAATATCTTAATTTTTTTTGTTAAAAAAAAAAAAGGGTAAATAAATGTACCTTAGGAGCGGTAGGATAATAAAAACAATGGCTGCTAGTAATACAGAAGAAATAATTATGGAGGGAGATAGTGTAACAGTTAGCTGTGATCCAATACAAATTACAGGAAATAGCCCAGACTTTTTAGGATTTGAAGATGAAAATGTTAGTGTAGAAAGTGAGAATAGAATAGCAGGAAATGTTAATCCTGATACTATTATGATTATGGAAATGCTGAGAAATATGAGAGCAGATATGAAAAAGACTAATGAGAAAATAGATCAAAACAGGGAAGATAGTATTAAGAATAATGAGAAATTAGAACAAAAACTAACTCAGAATAGTGAGAAATTAGAAAAACTAACTCAGAATATGGAAAAGAATAGTAGGGAATTGAGAGAAGATATGAAAAAGCATAGGAAAGTTTCATATTGAGATGCTGAAACCATACAACTATGAAGATCATGGTGAAACAAAAGACAATGATGATAAATAATAAATGCTGAATAGTTAAAGACGAAATGCAGAGCAATGTATTGGAACGTAAGAGGGTTAAATAAATATGTACGTCATAGGAAAGAAGAAATAAATTTTGGACATGATTAACTGTTTGAGAGGAAAATAATATTTTACTAGTAACAGAACATGTGAAATAAAGCATGATGTTATATTAAAGTAAAGTACATAAATACTATTACAAGAGTATTGTTAAAATAAAATTCAAAATATATTTTGTAAGGTACCAAATAACAAAAAATTGGTAAAAATAAATAAAACAAATACTTATGTAACAAACAGAAAAGGTGAAACATTGTCAAGATTTAAGAGATGTAAATATATTTGCAAAGTACAAAATAACAAAAAAATTGGTAAATATAATTAAAAATAATTGAAACAAATATTTATGTAGTAAATAGAACATGTGAAACAGTGCCTAGATTTAAGAGATGTAAATATTTGTGTAGAGGATAAATATTTTGGTAAATGTGTAATAATTACAAAATTCTTGAATGCCTCAATTTTGTTAACAATATAAGAAAGTAAACAATTTGGTAGCAGTAAATAAGTAATTTAGGGTAAAGTATTTGCTATAAAAAAAAAAAATTTTTTTGTGATGTCAGATGAATATCTAAATTAATTAAATCAGAGCCAGTAAGTAGTGGCGAGATAAAACATATGTCGTGTGTTAAATACGTGTGAAGTGTAAAGTGAAAGTGATAGCGTGTGTTCCAAGATTTAGGAGACTAAAAACACAAATTATAAAATTCTAAACAAGTTATAAATATTTATAATTATGTTTCTAGTGGGGCATATGAGACGGTAATTTGTATCACAAATTACTTTAATGTAAATAATTATTTTTATATGAATATGTATTTTTGTGTAACATTGATTTCAGGGGTTTAATAATTGTAATTATTATTGGTAAATAATAATATACGGCTCTACTGAAACTGTTAACAATAACACAATACTTTAGCAAGGGAGTGAGTTGTTTATCGTTACCGGGAACCAGGAAGTTACGTAATGTTTCGCGCCTTTTCGGTAAAAAAAGCTTCTAGAACATTCTATAAAAGTAATATGTATTAGTGGTTTTCATTGGATAATAAAATAGACGCTAATGTTGGCGCGTTTTATTAGCCAATAGCAGTTCATTTATAATCTTTAGGTGTATCTTGAGGCAAGCCTATAAATAGCCAGGTTGAGGTAGCGGGTCCCCCAGTTCGGCAAGATTCTCAAAACATTATACATCGCCCGCAGTTATACAAAATTCTCCGTACACTCCACGTTGATTCAGCAGTTCAACAAGATGTCGCCAATCAGTCCTTCATTTTCGTCATAAGTTACGCGCATCAGAAGTACGAGAAATCTTATAAAATATTCTACAGTTAAATATATAAAGTTGAAGTACGTGATTTAAAAGTGAGAGGTTATGACAAACAGTTTCAGTATGGCAAGTATTCAAATTAATTTGTGAAAGTGTTCGTGAACGTGTTCTGCAATAAAGATTATAAAACACATTTCTTCACTAGTAATTTTTGGATAAAAGATTCCTTTTCCGCTTCACACCCTTCAAGAGAAACATGTTCGACCCTAAATAGCTAGCCGGTGGACATTTAAAACTGATACCAATTGCTACGTCAGAGGAATCTACAAACAAATGAACCAACCAACGTATGACGTCACACAAGATGGCAACGCAGAAATCAACATAACTATACCTCCCTCAAATTGGCTTCCACAACGTGGAGCTAACTATAAGATCTTCAAGATATAATAATTTACGTAAAACAGAATACGTAAGCTATACCGCTTCAAGTTGAAGTTTTACTGTTGTTGTTAGCCACGCGCTTGGGAAGCCAATTTGAAGTAGTAGGTGCTTTAGTTTAACTGGCCCACGTATGGGCGCCAAACTTGAAGTGGTTGGTTTGTTTACGTAATATATTTACGTAAAATATTATTTAGCTTCATGCTTGGGAAGCTAACTTGAAGAAGTATTGTTCTTGGAGTTACTTTGTTTATAGAAGTTTGCAACACGCTTTGGGCGTCAGTTTGAATTTGATTACATAATAGTTACTGTTGTTACGCAATATGCTGCTACGTATGAGAAGCTGATTTTAAGATGTATTTTTATGTTGTTACACTCCAAGTTTTACACTATAATATTTAACTTTGTTATTAAAAACTGCTTCTATATATTATTTATGTTTGAATTTGCCTCGGCTGCATCAGTAATGTTTGTATAGTCATGTATTTCTTAGGCAGGGTGCGGTACGACAATAATTGTAGACATACACAGAATTTAAGTTTTTAAATTCACTTCTTTTATTTATCCTTTGCACATTTTTAATAAAGCACTACACTTTTTAAGAGCTGTGAGATTCTTTAATACTTTCACTTAGCTAACGCATATACAAATTTTACGATTCACTCATAGAACACATCTTCCATCTGCTCACTACCAAGGTTTGCCAGCAACTGAACAACTTTCAACCGTTAAACCCGTAAGCTTCAGTATTTCAAGTCTCTGATTGGCTAATTCTAGTCCAATAGAATATCTGCATTTTACTTAAAACTTTTCTATGCTATTGATTGGCTAATTTTAAACTATTATTGAATTTACCTATTATATAATACAATTGAAATTATTCAAGTATTAAAATACTGCCTCACATTTCATTGCAGTATAATATGCAATGAAAAGCTACATTACTTCTCCATAATTGGACACTTCAAAAAATCTTTTCATGTCTTAGAATTTTAAATTCATGACTCCAGTTGTTGCCCATCTTCTCTACCTGCTTTGTCACAAAACCCTCCCCATCCCATTCTGTTTTTATTTCTCTAGAGAGCCACCACCAAATGTTTCTTGTCTCTCAATGTCCGTTAGTATCAGACCTACTTCTCTTCAGAACCCTTTGCTTTGACTCTCCCATCCCTATTGCATAACTTCCTGAGCAACACAATCCTGTTCACTCACATTTCTCAAGAATACAAAAACATTCTTTATTAATGTCAATATTTAATAATTCTTGTGATTATATTGCTCTTGCTGGAATATCTGCCTAGCACTAGCTGTGCTACCCTATTTGACGATGCTGTTGGTAAATCCAAAACTTGTTTACAAAAAGCTCTATTGATTTTATTGACATCCTTCCAAGAATTGTCTACACCCCATTTAACATTCTAGCCTAAACTTTGGCCGTGAAGATTCATTCTAACCAATAAACTGCTTTATTTTTTACTTACATACAATTCCATAAGTTCCTTCCCCAATTCTGTTCAGCTTTTCAAATTCAGAGACAAAACGGCATCTTCCAAACTGTAAACAAAGCAAACAAGCTTTATTATAACCACATTGTATATAAATTACTTCTGTTCTGCTGCCAGAAAGTATGTGCCTTTGGTATATGTGTTAATTACACAATTTAAACAATATCTTACATATATATCATGCACATCTTGCCTGTTTTGTTAATAAACACAATATTTCAGCAGTTAGAAAATTAAATTATGATGCATATTTGCTTGTTTTACAGCTATATTTATTATATATACTTATTTTATTTCATTCATTTTATCTTCACATATGAATTACAAATACAATATTTCATAATGTGTCACTTAGTCTGTGTTGAAACTTGGCAACACCGTTAATAGCTCTAATCACATTGGTGAATCCCCTTGTTATCTGGTGTAGCTGTTCCCTCGTGGTATGAAACTAGCTGTGTGGTGGTTATTCTTCTACATAATAGCTCATGTCACCCCAGTGAATCCCCATTTTATCTGATGTAACTGTTTCCTCATGGTATGAAACTGTCTGTGTGATGGTTATTCTTCTCATAATAGCTCATGTCACACAGTGAATACCCTTGTTATCTGATGTAGCTGTTCCCTCGTGGTATGAAACTGGCTGTGTGATGGTTATTCTTGTACATAATAGCTCATGTCACACAGTGAATACCCTTGTTATCTGGTGTAACTGTTCCCTCATGGTATGAAACTGGCTGTGTGGTGGTTATTCTTCTACATAATAGCTCATGTCACACCAGTGAATCCCCATTTTATCTGATGTAACTGTTTCCTCATGGTATGAAACTGTCTGTGTGATGGTTATTCTTCTCATAATAGCTCATGTCACACAGTGAATACCCTTGTTATCTGATGTAGCTGTTCCCTCGTGGTATGAAACTGGCTGTGTGATGGTTATTCTTGTACATAATAGCTCATGTCACACAGTGAATACCCTTGTTATCTGGTGTAACTGTTCCCTCATGGTATGAAACTGGCTGTGTGGTGGTTATTCTTCTACATAATAGCTCATGTCACACCAGTGAATCCCCATTTTATCTGATGTAACTGTTTCCTCATGGTATGAAACTGTCTGTGTGATGGTTATTCTTCTCATAATAGCTCATGTCACACAGTGAATACCCTTGTTATCTGATGTAGCTGTTCCCTCGTGGTATGAAACTGGCTGTGTGATGGTTATTCTTGTACATAATAGCTCATGTCACACAGTGAATCCCCTTGTTATCTGATGTAACTGTTCCCTCATGATATGAAACTGTCTGTGTGGTGGTTATTCTTGTACATAATAGCTCATGTCACACAGTGAATCCCCTTGTTATCTGATGTAGCTGTTCCCTCGTGGTATGAAACTGGCTGTGTGGTGGTTATTCTTCTCCATAATAGCTCATGTCACACCAGTGAATCCCCATTTTATCTGATGTAACTGTTTCCTCAATATATAAAACTGGCTGTGTGATGGTTATTCTTGTACATAATAGCTCATGTCACACCAGTGAATCCCCATGTTATCTGGTGTAACTGTTCCCTCATGGTATGAAACTGGCTGTGTGGTGGTTATTCTTGTACATAATAGCTCATGTCACACAGTGAATCCCCTTGTTATCTGATGTAGCTGTTCCCTCGTGGTATGAAACTGTCTGTGTGATGGTTATTCTTCTACATAATAGCTCATGTCACACCAGTGAATCCCCTTGTTATCTGATGTAACTGTTCCCTCGTGGTATGAAACTGTCTGTGTGATGGTTATTCTTCTACATAATAGCTCATGTCACACCAGTGAATCCCCATGTTATCTGATGTAACTGCTCCCTCATGGTATGAAACTGGCTGTGTGGTGGTTATTCTTCTACATAATAGCTCATGTCACACCAGTGAATCCTCTTGTTATCTGATGTAAGTGTTCCCTCATGGTATGAAACTGGGTGTGTGGTGGTTATTCTTGTACATAATAGCTCATGTCACACAGTGAATCCCCATGTTATCTGATGTAACTGTTCCCTCATGGTATGAAACTAGCTGTGTGGTGGTTATTCTTGTACATAATAGCTCATGTCACACAGTGATCCCCTTGTTATCTGATGTAACTGTTCCCTCGTGGTATGAAACTAGCTGTGTGGTGGTTATTCTTGTACATAATAGCTCATGTCACACAGTGAATCCCCATGTTATCTGATGTAACTGTTCCCTCGTGGTATGAAACTAGCTGTGTGGTGGTTATTCTTCTACATAATAGCTCATGTCACACAGTGAATCCCCATGTTATCTGATGTAACTGTTCCCTTATGGTATGAAACTAGCTGTGTGGTGGTTATTCTTGTACATAATAGCTCATGTCACACAGTGAATCCCCATGTTATCTGATGTAACTGTTTCCTCATGGTATGAAACTAGCTGTGTGGTGGTTATTCTTGTACATAATAGCTCATGTCACACAGTGAATCCCCATGTTATCTGATGTAACTGTTTCCTCATGGTATGAAACTAGCTGTGTGGTGGTTATTCTTGTACATAATAGCTCATGTCACACAGTGAATCCCCATGTTATCTGATGTAACTGTTCCCTCATGGTATGAAACTAGCTGTGTGGTGGTTATTCTTGTACATAATAGCTCATGTCACACAGTGAATCCCCTTGTTATCTGATGTAACTGTTCCCTCATGGTATGAAACTGTCTGTGTGATGGTTATTCTTCTACATAATAGCTCATGCCACACCAGTGAATCCCCTTGTTATCTGGTGTAACTGTTTCCTCATGGTATGAAACTGGCTGTGTGGTGGTTATTCTTGTACATAATAGCTCATGTCACACAGTGAATCCCCTTGTTATCTGATGTAACTGTTTCCTCATGGTATGAAACTGGCTGTGTGGTGGTTATTCTTGTACATAATAGCTCATGTCACACCAGTGAATCCCCTTGTTATCTGATGTAACTGTTTCCTCATGGTATGAAACTGGCTGTGTGGTGGTTAATCTTGTACATAATAGCTCATGTCACACAGTGAATCCCCTTGTTATCTGATGTAACTGTTTCCTCATGGTATGAAACTGTCTGTGTGGTGGTTATTCTTCTACATAATAGCTCATGTCACACCAGTGAATCCCCTTGTTATCTGATGTAACTGTTCCCTCATGGTATGAAACTGTCTGTGTGGTGGTTATTCTTGTACATAATAGCTCATGTCACACTAGTGAATCCCCATGTTATCTGATGTAACTGTTCCCTCATGGTATGAAACTGGCTGTGTGGTGGTTATTCTTCTACATAATAGCTCATGTCACACAGTGAATCCCCATGTTATCTGATGTAACATTTCCCTCATGGTATGAAACTGTCTGTGTGATGGTTATTCTTCTACATAATAGCTCATGTCACACAGTGAATCCTTGTTATCTGATGTAACTGTTTCCTCATGGTATGAAACTGTCTGTGTGATGGTTATTCTTCTACATAATAGCTCATGTCACACAGTGAATCCCCTTGTTATCTGGTGTAACTGTTCCCTCATGGTATGAAACTGGCTGTGTGGTGGTTATTCTTGTACATAATAACTCATGTCACACCAGTGAATCCCCTTGTTATCTGATGTAACTGTTCCCTCGTGGTATGAAACTGGCTGTGTGGTGGTTATTCTTGTACATAATAGCTCATGTCACACCAGTGAATCCCCTTGTTATCTGGTGTAACTGTTCCCTCATGGTATGAAACTGGCTGTATGGTGGATATTCTTGTACATAATAGCTCATGTCACACAGTGAATCCCCATGTTATCTGATGTAACTGTTCCCTCATGGTATGAAACTGGCTGTATGGTGAATATTCTTGTACATAATAGCTCATGTCACACAGTGAATCCCCATGTTATCTGATGTAACATTTCCCTCATGGTATGAAACTGTCTGTGTGATGGATATTCTTCTACATAATAGCTCATGTCACACCAGTGAATCCCCTTGTTATCTGATGTAACTGTTCCCTCATGGTATGAAACTGTCTGTGTGGTGGTTATTCTTGTACATAATAGCTCATGTCACACAGTGAATACCCTTGTTATCTGATGTAACTGTTCCCTCATGGTATGAAACTGTCTGTGTGATGGTTATTCTTGTACATAATAGCTCATGTCACACAGTGAATCCCCTTGTTATCTGGTGTAACTGTTCCCTCATGGTATGAAACTGGCTGTGTGGTGGTTATTCTTGTACATAATAGCTCATGTCACACAGTGAATCCCCTTGTTATCTGATGTAACTGTTCCCTCATGGTATGAAACTGGCTGTGTGGTGGTTATTCTTGTACATAATAGCTCATGTCACACCAGTGAATCCCCATGTTATCTGATGTAGATGTTCCCTCATGGTATGAAACTGGCTGTGTGGTGGTTATTCTTGTACATAATAGCTCATGTCACACCAGTGAATCCCCTTGTTATCTGATGTAACTGTTCCCTCATGATATGAAACTGTCTGTATGGTGGTTATTCTTGTACATAATAGCTCATTCACACAGTGAATCCCCTTGTTATCTGATGTAACTGTTCCCTCATGATATGAAACTGGCTGTGTGGTGGTTATTCTTGTACATAATAGCTCATGTCACACCAGTGAATCCCCATGTTATCTGATGTAACTGTTCCCTCATGATATGAAACTGGCTGTGTGGTGGTTATTCTTCTACATAATAGCTCATGTCACACCAGTGAATCCCCAATTTATCTGATGTAACTGTTTCCTCATGGTATGAAACTGTCTGTGTGATGGTTATTCTTCTCATAATAGCTCATGTCACACAGTGAATCCTCTTGTTGTCTGATGTAACTGTCCCCTCATGGTATGAAACTGGCTGTGTGGTGGTTATTCTTGTACATAATAGCTCATGTCACACAGTGAATACCCTTGTTATCTGGTGTAACTGTTCCCTCATGGTATGAAACTGGCTGTGTGGTGGTTATTCTTCTACATAATAGCTCATGTCACACCAGTGAATCCCCATTTTATCTGATGTAACTGTTTCCTCATGGTATGAAACTGTCTGTGTGATGGTTATTCTTCTCATAATAGCTCATGTCACACAGTGAATACCCTTGTTATCTGATGTAGCTGTTCCCTCGTGGTATGAAACTGGCTGTGTGATGGTTATTCTTGTACATAATAGCTCATGTCACACAGTGAATCCCCTTGTTATCTGATGTGACTGTTCCCTCATGATATGAAACTGTCTGTGTGGTGGTTATTCTTGTACATAATAGCTGATGTCACACAGTGAATCCCCTTGTTATCTGATGTAGCTGTTCCCTCGTGGTATGAAACTGGCTGTGTGGTGGTTATTCTTCTCCATAATAGCTCATGTCACACCAGTGAATCCCCATTTTATCTGATGTAACTGTTTCCTCAATATATAAAACTGGCTGTGTGATGGTTATTCTTGTACATAATAGCTCATGTCACACCAGTGAATCCCCATGTTATCTGGTGTAACTGTTCCCTCATGGTATGAAACTGGCTGTGTGGTGGTTATTCTTGTACATAATAGCTCATGTCACACAGTGAATCCCCTTGTTATCTGATGTAGCTGTTCCCTCGTGGTATGAAACTGTCTGTGTGATGGTTATTCTTCTACATAATAGCTCATGTCACACCAGTGAATCCCCTTGTTATCTGATGTAACTGTTCCCTCGTGGTATGAAACTGTCTGTGTGATGGTTATTCTTCTACATAATAGCTCATGTCACACCAGTGAATCCCCATGTTATCTGATGTAACTGCTCCCTCATGGTATGAAACTGGCTGTGTGGTGGTTATTCTTCTACATAATAGCTCATGTCACACCAGTGAATCCTCTTGTTATCTGATGTAACTGTTCCCTCATGGTATGAAACTGGGTGTGTGGTGGTTATTCTTGTACATAATAGCTCATGTCACACAGTGAATCCCCATGTTATCTGATGTAACTGTTCCCTCATGGTATGAAACTAGCTGTGTGGTGGTTATTCTTGTACATAATAGCTCATGTCACACAGTGATCCCCTTGTTATCTGATGTAACTGTTCCCTCGTGGTATGAAACTAGCTGTGTGGTGGTTATTCTTGTACATAATAGCTCATGTCACACAGTGAATCCCCATGTTATCTGATGTAACTGTTCCCTCGTGGTATGAAACTAGCTGTGTGGTGGTTATTCTTCTACATAATAGCTCATGTCACACAGTGAATCCCCATGTTATCTGATGTAACTGTTCCCTTATGGTATGAAACTAGCTTTGTGGTGGTTATTCTTGTACATAATAGCTCATGTCACACAGTGAATCCCCATGTTATCTGATGTAACTGTTTCCTCATGGTATGAAACTAGCTGTGTGGTGGTTATTCTTGTACATAATAGCTCATGTCACACAGTGAATCCCCATGTTATCTGATGTAACTGTTTCCTCATGGTATGAAACTAGCTGTGTGGTGGTTATTCTTGTACATAATAGCTCATGTCACACAGTGAATCCCCATGTTATCTGATGTAACTGTTCCCTCATGGTATGAAACTAGCTGTGTGGTGGTTATTCTTGTACATAATAGCTCATGTCACACAGTGAATCCCCTTGTTATCTGATGTAACTGTTCCCTCATGGTATGAAACTATCTGTGTGATGGTTATTCTTCTACATAATAGCTCATGCCACACCAGTGAATCCCCTTGTTATCTGGTGTAACTGTTTCCTCATGGTATGAAACTGGCTGTGTGGTGGTTATTCTTGTACATAATAGCTCATGTCACACAGTGAATCCCCTTGTTATCTGATGTAACTGTTTCCTCATGGTATGAAACTGGCTGTGTGGTGGTTATTCTTGTACATAATAGCTCATGTCACACCAGTGAATCCCCTTGTTATCTGATGTAACTGTTTCCTCATGGTATGAAACTGGCTGTGTGGTGGTTATTCTTGTACATAATAGCTCATGTCACACAGTGAATCCCCTTGTTATCTGATGTAACTGTTTCCTCATGGTATGAAACTGTCTGTGTGGTGGTTATTCTTCTACATAATAGCTCATGTCACACCAGTGAATCCCCTTGTTATCTGATGTAACTGTTCCCTCATGGTATGAAACTGTCTGTGTGGTGGTTATTCTTGTACATAATAGCTCATGTCACACCAGTGAATCCCCATGTTATCTGATGTAACTGTTCCCTCATGGTATGAAACTGTCTGTGTGGTGGTTATTCTTCTACATAATAGCTCATGTCACACAGTGAATCCCCATGTTATCTGATGTAACATTTCCCTCATGGTATGAAACTGTCTGTGTGATGGTTATTCTTCTACATAATAGCTCATGTCACACAGTGAATCCTTGTTATCTGATGTAACTGTTTCCTCATGGTATGAAACTGTCTGTGTGATG
The DNA here is from genome assembly GCA_030765065.1 of Deroplatys truncata. Taxonomy (NCBI): domain Eukaryota; kingdom Metazoa; phylum Arthropoda; class Insecta; order Mantodea; family Mantidae; genus Deroplatys; species Deroplatys truncata. Next base: position 9,547,732 of record CM060975.1, read on the forward strand.
GTTATTCTTCTACATAATAGCTCATGTCACACAGTGAATCCCCTTGTTATCTGGTGTAACTGTTCCCTCATGGTATGAAACTGGCTGTGTGGTGGTTATTCTTGTACATAATAACTCATGTCACACCAGTGAATCCCCTTGTTATCTGATGTAACTGTTCCCTCGTGGTATGAAACTGGCTGTGTGGTGGTTATTCTTGTACATAATAGCTCATGTCACACCAGTGAATCCCCTTGTTATCTGGTGTAACTGTTCCCTCATGGTATGAAACTGGCTGTATGGTGGATATTCTTGTACATAATAGCTCATGTCACACAGTGAATCCCCATGTTATCTGATGTAACTGTTCCCTCATGGTATGAAACTGGCTGTATGGTGGATATTCTTGTACATAATAGCTCATGTCACACAGTGAATCCCCATGTTATCTGATGTAACATTTCCCTCATGGTATGAAACTGTCTGTGTGATGGATATTCTTCTACATAATAGCTCATGTCACACCAGTGAATCCCCTTGTTATCTGATGTAACTGTTCCCTCATGGTATGAAACTGTCTGTGTGGTGGTTATTCTTGTACATAATAGCTCATGTCACACAGTGAATACCCTTGTTATCTGATGTAACTGTTCCCTCATGGTATGAAACTGTCTGTGTGATGGTTATTCTTGTACATAATAGCTCATGTCACACAGTGAATCCCCTTGTTATCTGGTGTAACTGTTCCCTCATGGTATGAAACTGGCTGTGTGGTGGTTATTCTTGTACATAATAGCTCATGTCACACAGTGAATCCCCTTGTTATCTGATGTAACTGTTCCCTCATGGTATGAAACTGGCTGTGTGGTGGTTATTCTTGTACATAATAGCTCATGTCACACCAGTGAATCCCCATGTTATCTGATGTAGATGTTCCCTCATGGTATGAAACTGGCTGTGTGGTGGTTATTCTTGTACATAATAGCTCATGTCACACCAGTGAATCCCCTTGTTATCTGATGTAACTGTTCCCTCATGATATGAAACTGTCTGTATGGTGGTTATTCTTGTACATAATAGCTCATTCACACAGTGAATCCCCTTGTTATCTGATGTAACTGTTCCCTCATGATATGAAACTGGCTGTGTGGTGGTTATTCTTGTACATAATAGCTCATGTCACACCAGTGAATCCCCATGTTATCTGATGTAACTGTTCCCTCATGATATGAAACTGGCTGTGTGATGGTTATTCTTGTACATAATAGCTCATGTCACACAGTGAATCCCCATGTTATCTGATGTAACTGTTCCCTCATGATATGAAACTGGCTGTGTGATGGTTATCCTTCTACATAATAGCTCATGTCACACAGTGAATCCCCATGTTATCTGATGTAACTGTTCCCTCATGGTATGAAACTGTCTCTGTGGTGGTTATTCTTGTACATAATAGCTCATTCACACAGTGAATCCCCTCGTTATCTGATGTAACTGTTCCCTCATGATATGAAACTGGCTGTGTGGTGGTTATTCTTGTACATAATAGCTCATGTCACACCAGTGAATCCCCTTGTTATCTGATGTAACTGTTCCCTCATGGTATGAAACTGGCTGTGTGGTGGTTATTCTTGTACATAATAGCTCATGTCACACCAGTGAATCCCCTTGTTATCTGATGTAACTGTTCCCTCATGGTATGAAACTAGCTGTGTGGTGGTTATTCTTCTACATAATAGCTGATGTCACACCAGTGAATCCCCATGTTATCTGATGTAACTGTTCCCTCATGGTATGAAACTGGCTGTGTGGTGGTTATTCTTGTACATAATAGCTCATGTCACACAGTGAATCCCCATGTTATCTGATGTAACTGTTCTTTCATGGTATGAAACTGTCTGTGTGGTGGTTATTCTTGTACATAATAGCTCATGTCACACAGTGAATCCCCTTGTTATCTGATGTAACTGTTCCCTCATGGTATGAAACTGTCTGTGTGATGGTTATTCTTGTACATAATAGCTCATGTCACACCAGTGAATCCCCTTGTTATCTGGTGTAACTGTTCCCTCGTGGTATGAAACTGGCTGTGTGGTGGTTATTCTACTACATAATAGCTCATGTCACACAATAAATCCCCTTGTTATCTGGTGTAACTGTTCCCTCATGGTATGAAACTGGCTGTGTGGTGGTTATTCTTGTACATAATAGCTCATGTGACACCAGTGAATCCCCATGTTATCTGATGTAACTGTTCCCTCATGGTATGAAACTGTCTGTGTGATGGTTATTCTTGTACATAATAGCTCATGTCACACCAGTGAATCCCCATGTTATCTGATGTAACTGTTCCCTCATGGTATGAAACTGGCTGTGTGGTGGTTATTCTTGTACATAATAGCTCATGTCACACAATGAATCCCCTTGTTATCTGATGTAACTGTTCCCTCATGGTATGAAACTGGCTGTGTGGTGGTTATTCTTCTACATAATAGCTCATGTCACACAATGAATCCCCTTGTTATCTGGTGTAACTGTTTCCTCATGGTATGAAACTGTCTGTGTGGTGGTTATTCTTGTACATAATAGCTCATGTCACACCAGTGAATCCCCTTGTTATCTGGTGTAACTGTTCCCTCATGGTATGAAACTGGCTGTGTGATGGTTATTCTTGTACATAATAGCTCATGTCACACAGTGAATCCCCATGTTATCTGATGTAACTGTTTCCTCATGGTATGAAACTGGCTGTGTGATGGTTATTCTTGTACATAATAGATCATGTCACACAGTGAATCCCCTTGTTATCTGGTGTAACTGTTTCCTCATGGTATGAAACTGGCTGTGTGGTGGTTATTCTTGTACGTAATAGCTCATGTCACACCAGTGAATCCCCTTGTTATCTGGTGTAACTGTTTCCTCATGGTATGAAACTGGCTGTGTGGTGGTTATTCTTGTACGTAATAGCTCATGTCACACCAGTGAATCCCCTTGTTATCTGATGTAACTGTTCCCTCATTGTATGAAACTGGCTGTGTGGTGGTTATTCTTGTACATAATAGCTCATGTCACACAGTGAATCCCCCTGTTATCTGGTGTAACTGTTCCCTCATTGTATGAAACTGTCTGTGTGGTGGTTATTCTTGTACATAATAGCTCATGTCACATCAGTGAATCCCCTTGTTATCTGATGTAACTGTTCCCTCATGGTATGAAACTGGCTGTGTGGTGGTTATTCTTGTACATAATAGCTCATGTCACACAGTGAATCCCCTTGTTATCTGATGTAACTGTTCCCTCATGGTATGAAACTGGCTGTGTGGTGGTTATTCTTGTACATAATAGCTCATGTCACACAGTGAATCCCCTTGTTATCTGATGTAACTGTTCCCTCATGGTATGAAACTGGCTGTGTGGTGGTTATTCTTGTACATAATAGCTCATGTCACACCAGTGAATCCCCTTGTTATCTGATGTAACTGTTCCCTCATTGTATGAAACTGTCTGTGTGGTGGTTATTCTTGTACATAATAGCTCATGTCACACAGTGAATCCCCATGTTATCTGATGTAACTGTTCCCTCATGGTATGAAACTGGCTGTGTGGTGGTTATTCTTCTACATAATAGCTCATGTCACACAGTGAATCCCCTTGTTATCTGGTGTAACTGTTCCCTCATGGTATGAAACTGGCTGTGTGGTGGTTATTCTTGTACATAATAACTCATGTCACACAGTGAATCCCCATGTTATCTGATGTAACTGTTCCCTCATGGTATGAAACTGTCTGTGTGGTGGTTATTCTTGTACATAATAGCTCATGTCACACAGTGAATCCCCTTGTTATCTGATGTAACTGTTCCCTCATGGTATGAAACTGGCTGTGTGGTGGTTATTCTTGTACATAATAGCTCATGTCACACAGTGAATCCCCTTGTTATCTGATGTAACTGTTCCCTCATGGTATGAAACTGTCTGTGTGGTGGTTATTCTTGTACATAATAGCTCATGTCACACAGTGAATCCCCTTGTTATCTGATGTAACTGTTCCCTCATGGTATGAAACTGTCTGTGTGGTGGTTATTCTTGTACATAATAGATCATGTCACACAGTGAATCCCCTTGTTATCTGATGTAACTGTTTCCTCATGGTATGAAACTAGCTGTGTGGTGGTTATTCTTGTACATAATAGCTCATGTCACACCAGTGAATCCCCATGTTATCTGATGTAACTGTTCCCTCATGGTATGAAACTGGCTGTGTGGTGGTTATTCTTGTACATAATAGCTCATGTGACACCAGTGAATCCCCTTGTTATCTGATGTAACTGTTCCCTCATGGTATGAAACTGTCTATGTGGTGGTTATTCTTGTACATAATAGCTCATGTCACACCTGTGAATCCCCATGTTATCTGATGTAACTGTTCCCTCATGGTATGAAACTGTCTGTGTGGTGGTTATTCTTGTACATAATAGCTCATGTCACACAGTGAATCCCCATGTTATCTGATGTAACTGTTCCCTCGTGGTATGAAACTGGCTGTGTGGTGGTTATTCTTGTACATAATAGCTCATGTCACACAGTAAATCCCCATGTTATCTGATGTAACTGTTCCCTCATTGTAAGAAACTGGCTGTGTGGTGGTTATTCTTGTACATAATAGCTCATGTCACACCAGTGAATCCCCATGTTATCTGATGTAACTGTTCCCTCATTGTATGAAACTGGCTGTGTGGTGGTTATTCTTGTACATAATAGCTCATGTCACACTAGTGAATCCCCATGTTATCTGATGTAACTGTTCCCTCATTGTATGAAACTGGCTGTGTGGTGGTTATTCTTGTACATAATAGCTCATGTCACACAGTGAATCCCCATGTTATCTGATGTAACTGTTCCCTCATTGTATGAAACTGGCTGTGTGGTGGTTATTCTTGTACAAAATAGCTCATGTCACACAGTGAATCCGCATGTTATCTGATGTAACTGTTCCCTCGTGGTATGAAACTGGCTGTGTGGTGGTTATTCTTGTACATAATAGCTCATGTCACACAGTGAATCCCCATGTTATCTGATGTAACTGTTCCCTCATTGTATGAAACTGGCTGTGTGGTGGTTATTCTTGTACATAATAGCTCATGTCACACCAGTGAATCCCCTTGCTTTCTGATGTAACTGTTCCCTCATTGTATGAAACTGGCTGTGTGGTGGTTATTCTTGTACATAATAGCTCATGTCACACCAGTGAATCCCCATGTTATCTGATGTAACTGTTCCCTCATTGTATGAAACTAGCTGTGTGGTGGTTATTCTTCTACATAATAGCTCATGTCACACAGTGATCCCCTTGTTATCTGATGTAACTGTTCCCTCGTTTTATGAAACAAGCTGTGTGGTGGTTATTCTTGTACATAAAAGCTCATGTCACACAGTGATCCCCTTGTTATCTGATGTAACTGTTCCCTCGTGGTATGAAACTAGCTGTGTGGTGGTTATTCTTGTACATAATAGCTCATGTCACACAGTGAATCCCCATGTTATCTGATGTAACTGTTCCCTCATGGTATGAAACTGGCTGTGTGGTGGTTATTCTTGTACATAATAGCTCATGTCACACAGTGAATCCCCTTGTTATCTGATGTAACTGTTCCCTCATGGTATGAAACTGTCTGTGTGGTGGTTATTCTTGTACATAATAGATCATGTCACTTAGTGAATCCCCTTGTTATCTGATGTAACTGTTTCCTCATGGTATGAAACTGGCTGTGTGATGGTTATTCTTCTACATAATAGCTCATGCCACACCAGTGAATCCCCTTGTTATCTGGTGTAACTGTTCCCTCATGGTATGAAACTGGCTGTGTGGTGGTTATTCTTGTACATAATAGCTCATGTCACACAGTGAAGCCCTTGTTATCTGATGTAACTGTTCCCTCATGGTATGAAACTGGCTGTGTGGTGGTTATTCTTCTACATAATAGCTCATGTCACACAGTAAATCCCCTTGTTATCTGGTGTAACTGTTCCCTCATGGTATGAAACTGGCTGTGTGGTGGTTATTCTTCTACATAATAGCTCATGTCACACAGTGAATCCCCTTGTTATCTGATGTAACATTTCCCTCATGGTATGAAACTGTCTGTGTGATGGTTATTCTTCTACATAATAGCTCATGTCACACAGTGAATCCTTGTTATCTGATGTAACTGTTTCCTCATGGTATGAAACTGTCTGTGTGATGGTTATTCTTCTACATAATAGCTCATGTCACACAGTGAATCCCCTTGTTATCTGGTGTAACTGTTCCCTCATGGTATGAAACTGGCTGTGTGGTGGTTATTCTTGTACATAATAACTCATGTCACACCAGTGAATCCCCTTGTTATCTGATGTAACTGTTCCCTCGTGGTATGAAACTGGCTGTGTGGTGGTTATTCTTGTACATAATAGCTCATGTCACACCAGTGAATCCCCTTGTTATCTGGTGTAACTGTTCCCTCATGGTATGAAACTGGCTGTATGGTGGATATTCTTGTACATAATAGCTCATGTCACACAGTGAATCCCCATGTTATCTGATGTAACTGTTCCCTCATGGTATGAAACTGGCTGTATGGTGGATATTCTTGTACATAATAGCTCATGTCACACAGTGAATCCCCATGTTATCTGATGTAACATTTCCCTCATGGTATGAAACTGTCTGTGTGATGGATATTCTTCTACATAATAGCTCATGTCACACCAGTGAATCCCCTTGTTATCTGATGTAACTGTTCCCTCATGGTATGAAACTGTCTGTGTGGTGGTTATTCTTGTACATAATAGCTCATGTCACACAGTGAATACCCTTGTTATCTGATGTAACTGTTCCCTCATGGTATGAAACTGTCTGTGTGATGGTTATTCTTGTACATAATAGCTCATGTCACACAGTGAATCCCCTTGTTATCTGGTGTAACTGTTCCCTCATGGTATGAAACTGGCTGTGTGGTGGTTATTCTTGTACATAATAGCTCATGTCACACAGTGAATCCCCTTGTTATCTGATGTAACTGTTCCCTCATGGTATGAAACTGGCTGTGTGGTGGTTATTCTTGTACATAATAGCTCATGTCACACCAGTGAATCCCCATGTTATCTGATGTAGATGTTCCCTCATGGTATGAAACTGGCTGTGTGGTGGTTATTCTTGTACATAATAGCTCATGTCACACCAGTGAATCCCCTTGTTATCTGATGTAACTGTTCCCTCATGATATGAAACTGTCTGTATGGTGGTTATTCTTGTACATAATAGCTCATTCACACAGTGAATCCCCTTGTTATCTGATGTAACTGTTCCCTCATGATATGAAACTGGCTGTGTGGTGGTTATTCTTGTACATAATAGCTCATGTCACACCAGTGAATCCCCATGTTATCTGATGTAACTGTTCCCTCATGATATGAAACTGGCTGTGTGATGGTTATTCTTGTACATAATAGCTCATGTCACACAGTGAATCCCCATGTTATCTGATGTAACTGTTCCCTCATGATATGAAACTGGCTGTGTGATGGTTATCCTTCTACATAATAGCTCATGTCACACAGTGAATCCCCATGTTATCTGATGTAACTGTTCCCTCATGGTATGAAACTGTCTCTGTGGTGGTTATTCTTGTACATAATAGCTCATTCACACAGTGAATCCCCTCGTTATCTGATGTAACTGTTCCCTCATGATATGAAACTGGCTGTGTGGTGGTTATTCTTGTACATAATAGCTCATGTCACACCAGTGAATCCCCTTGTTATCTGATGTAACTGTTCCCTCATGGTATGAAACTGGCTGTGTGGTGGTTATTCTTGTACATAATAGCTCATGTCACACCAGTGAATCCCCTTGTTATCTGATGTAACTGTTCCCTCATGGTATGAAACTAGCTGTGTGGTGGTTATTCTTCTACATAATAGCTGATGTCACACCAGTGAATCCCCATGTTATCTGATGTAACTGTTCCCTCATGGTATGAAACTGGCTGTGTGGTGGTTATTCTTGTACATAATAGCTCATGTCACACAGTGAATCCCCATGTTATCTGATGTAACTGTTCTTTCATGGTATGAAACTGTCTGTGTGGTGGTTATTCTTGTACATAATAGCTCATGTCACACAGTGAATCCCCTTGTTATCTGATGTAACTGTTCCCTCATGGTATGAAACTGTCTGTGTGATGGTTATTCTTGTACATAATAGCTCATGTCACACCAGTGAATCCCCTTGTTATCTGGTGTAACTGTTCCCTCGTGGTATGAAACTGGCTGTGTGGTGGTTATTCTACTACATAATAGCTCATGTCACACAATAAATCCCCTTGTTATCTGGTGTAACTGTTCCCTCATGGTATGAAACTGGCTGTGTGGTGGTTATTCTTGTACATAATAGCTCATGTGACACCAGTGAATCCCCATGTTATCTGATGTAACTGTTCCCTCATGGTATGAAACTGTCTGTGTGATGGTTATTCTTGTACATAATAGCTCATGTCACACCAGTGAATCCCCATGTTATCTGATGTAACTGTTCCCTCATGGTATGAAACTGGCTGTGTGGTGGTTATTCTTGTACATAATAGCTCATGTCACACAATGAATCCCCTTGTTATCTGATGTAACTGTTCCCTCATGGTATGAAACTGGCTGTGTGGTGGTTATTCTTCTACATAATAGCTCATGTCACACAATGAATCCCCTTGTTATCTGGTGTAACTGTTTCCTCATGGTATGAAACTGTCTGTGTGGTGGTTATTCTTGTACATAATAGCTCATGTCACACCAGTGAATCCCCTTGTTATCTGGTGTAACTGTTCCCTCATGGTATGAAACTGGCTGTGTGATGGTTATTCTTGTACATAATAGCTCATGTCACACAGTGAATCCCCATGTTATCTGATGTAACTGTTTCCTCATGGTATGAAACTGGCTGTGTGATGGTTATTCTTGTACATAATAGATCATGTCACACAGTGAATCCCCTTGTTATCTGGTGTAACTGTTTCCTCATGGTATGAAACTGGCTGTGTGGTGGTTATTCTTGTACGTAATAGCTCATGTCACACCAGTGAATCCCCTTGTTATCTGGTGTAACTGTTTCCTCATGGTATGAAACTGGCTGTGTGGTGGTTATTCTTGTACGTAATAGCTCATGTCACACCAGTGAATCCCCTTGTTATCTGATGTAACTGTTCCCTCATTGTATGAAACTGGCTGTGTGGTGGTTATTCTTGTACATAATAGCTCATGTCACACAGTGAATCCCCCTGTTATCTGGTGTAACTGTTCCCTCATTGTATGAAACTGTCTGTGTGGTGGTTATTCTTGTACATAATAGCTCATGTCACATCAGTGAATCCCCTTGTTATCTGATGTAACTGTTCCCTCATGGTATGAAACTGGCTGTGTGGTGGTTATTCTTGTACATAATAGCTCATGTCACACAGTGAATCCCCTTGTTATCTGATGTAACTGTTCCCTCATGGTATGAAACTGGCTGTGTGGTGGTTATTCTTGTACATAATAGCTCATGTCACACAGTGAATCCCCTTGTTATCTGATGTAACTGTTCCCTCATGGTATGAAACTGGCTGTGTGGTGGTTATTCTTGTACATAATAGCTCATGTCACACCAGTGAATCCCCTTGTTATCTGATGTAACTGTTCCCTCATTGTATGAAACTGTCTGTGTGGTGGTTATTCTTGTACATAATAGCTCATGTCACACAGTGAATCCCCATGTTATCTGATGTAACTGTTCCCTCATGGTATGAAACTGGCTGTGTGGTGGTTATTCTTCTACATAATAGCTCATGTCACACAGTGAATCCCCTTGTTATCTGGTGTAACTGTTCCCTCATGGTATGAAACTGGCTGTGTGGTGGTTATTCTTGTACATAATAACTCATGTCACACAGTGAATCCCCATGTTATCTGATGTAACTGTTCCCTCATGGTATGAAACTGTCTGTGTGGTGGTTATTCTTGTACATAATAGCTCATGTCACACAGTGAATCCCCTTGTTATCTGATGTAACTGTTCCCTCATGGTATGAAACTGGCTGTGTGGTGGTTATTCTTGTACATAATAGCTCATGTCACACAGTGAATCCCCTTGTTATCTGATGTAACTGTTCCCTCATGGTATGAAACTGTCTGTGTGGTGGTTATTCTTGTACATAATAGCTCATGTCACACAGTGAATCCCCTTGTTATCTGATGTAACTGTTCCCTCATGGTATGAAACTGTCTGTGTGGTGGTTATTCTTGTACATAATAGATCATGTCACACAGTGAATCCCCTTGTTATCTGATGTAACTGTTTCCTCATGGTATGAAACTAGCTGTGTGGTGGTTATTCTTGTACATAATAGCTCATGTCACACCAGTGAATCCCCATGTTATCTGATGTAACTGTTCCCTCATGGTATGAAACTGGCTGTGTGGTGGTTATTCTTGTACATAATAGCTCATGTGACACCAGTGAATCCCCTTGTTATCTGATGTAACTGTTCCCTCATGGTATGAAACTGTCTATGTGGTGGTTATTCTTGTACATAATAGCTCATGTCACACCTGTGAATCCCCATGTTATCTGATGTAACTGTTCCCTCATGGTATGAAACTGTCTGTGTGGTGGTTATTCTTGTACATAATAGCTCATGTCACACAGTGAATCCCCATGTTATCTGATGTAACTGTTCCCTCGTGGTATGAAACTGGCTGTGTGGTGGTTATTCTTGTACATAATAGCTCATGTCACACAGTAAATCCCCATGTTATCTGATGTAACTGTTCCCTCATTGTAAGAAACTGGCTGTGTGGTGGTTATTCTTGTACATAATAGCTCATGTCACACCAGTGAATCCCCATGTTATCTGATGTAACTGTTCCCTCATTGTATGAAACTGGCTGTGTGGTGGTTATTCTTGTACATAATAGCTCATGTCACACTAGTGAATCCCCATGTTATCTGATGTAACTGTTCCCTCATTGTATGAAACTGGCTGTGTGGTGGTTATTCTTGTACATAATAGCTCATGTCACACAGTGAATCCCCATGTTATCTGATGTAACTGTTCCCTCATTGTATGAAACTGGCTGTGTGGTGGTTATTCTTGTACATAATAGCTCATGTCACACAGTGAATCCGCATGTTATCTGATGTAACTGTTCCCTCGTGGTATGAAACTGGCTGTGTGGTGGTTATTCTTGTACATAATAGCTCATGTCACACAGTGAATCCCCATGTTATCTGATGTAACTGTTCCCTCATTGTATGAAACTGGCTGTGTGGTGGTTATTCTTGTACATAATAGCTCATGTCACACCAGTGAATCCCCTTGCTTTCTGATGTAACTGTTCCCTCATTGTATGAAACTGGCTGTGTGGTGGTTATTCTTGTACATAATAGCTCATGTCACACCAGTGAATCCCCATGTTATCTGATGTAACTGTTCCCTCATTGTATGAAACTAGCTGTGTGGTGGTTATTCTTCTACATAATAGCTCATGTCACACAGTGATCCCCTTGTTATCTGATGTAACTGTTCCCTCGTTTTATGAAACAAGCTGTGTGGTGGTTATTCTTGTACATAAAAGCTCATGTCACACAGTGATCCCCTTGTTATCTGATGTAACTGTTCCCTCGTGGTATGAAACTAGCTGTGTGGTGGTTATTCTTGTACATAATAGCTCATGTCACACAGTGAATCCCCATGTTATCTGATGTAACTGTTCCCTCATGGTATGAAACTGGCTGTGTGGTGGTTATTCTTGTACATAATAGCTCATGTCACACAGTGAATCCCCTTGTTATCTGATGTAACTGTTCCCTCATGGTATGAAACTGTCTGTGTGGTGGTTATTCTTGTACATAATAGATCATGTCACTTAGTGAATCCCCTTGTTATCTGATGTAACTGTTTCCTCATGGTATGAAACTGGCTGTGTGATGGTTATTCTTCTACATAATAGCTCATGCCACACCAGTGAATCCCCTTGTTATCTGGTGTAACTGTTCCCTCATGGTATGAAACTGGCTGTGTGGTGGTTATTCTTGTACATAATAGCTCATGTCACACAGTGAAGCCCTTGTTATCTGATGTAACTGTTCCCTCATGGTATGAAACTGGCTGTGTGGTGGTTATTCTTCTACATAATAGCTCATGTCACACAGTAAATCCCCTTGTTATCTGGTGTAACTGTTCCCTCATGGTATGAAACTGGCTGTGTGGTGGTTATTCTTCTACATAATAGCTCATGTCACACAGTGAATCCCCTTGTTATCTGGTGTAACTGTTCCCTAATGGTATGAAACTGGCTGTGTGGTGGTTATTCTTGTACATAATAGCTCATGTCACGCAGTGAATCCCCATGTTATCTGTTGTAACTGTTCCCTCGTGGTATGAAACTGGCTGTGTGGTGGTTATTCTTGTACATAATAGCTCATGTCACGCAGTGAATCCCCATGTTATCTGATGTAACTGTTCCCTCATGGTATGAAACTGGCTGTGTGGTGGTTATTCTTGTACATAATAGCTCATGTCACGCAGTGAATCCCCATGTTATCTGATGTAACTGTTCCCTCGTGGTATGAAACTGGCTGTGTGGTGGTTATTCTTGTACATAATAGCTCATGTCACGCAGTGAATCCACATGTTATCTGATGTAACTGTTCCCTCATGGTATGAAACTGTCTGTGTCGTGGTTATTCTTGTACATAATAGCTCATGTCACACAGTGAATCCCCATGTTATCTGGTGTAACTGTTCCCTCGTGGTATGAAACTGTCTGTGTGGTGGTTATTCTTGTACATAATAGCTCATGTCACACAGTGAATCCCCTTGTTATCTGGTGTAACTGTTCCCTCGTGGTATGAAACTGGCTGTGTGGTGGTTATTCTTGTACATAATACCTCATGTCACGCAGTGAATCCCCATGTTATCTGATGGAACTGTTCCCTCGTGGTATGAAACTGGCTGTGTGGTGGTTATTCTTGTACATAATAGCTCATGTCACGCAGTGAATCCCCATGTTATCTGATGTAACTGTTCCCTCATGGTATGAAACTGGCTGTGTGGTGATTATTCTTGTACATAATAGCTCATGTCACGCAGTGAATCCCCATGTTATCTGATGTAACTGTTCCCTCGTGGTATGAAACTGGCTGTGTGGTGGTTATTCTTGTACATAATAGCTCATGTCACGCAGTGAATCCCCATGTTATCTGATGTAACTGTTCCCTCGTGGTATGAAACTGGCTGTGTGGTGGTTATTCTTGTACATAATAGCTCATGTCACACAGTGAATCCTCTTGTTGTCTGATGTAACTGTCCCCTCATGGTATGAAACTGGCAGTGTGGTGGTTATTCTTGTACATAATAGCTCATGTCACACCAGTGAATCCCCTTGTTGTCTGATGTAACTGTTCCCTCATGGTATCAAACTGGCTGTGTGGTGGTTATTCTTGTACATAATAGCTCATGTCACCCACTGAATCCCCATGTTATCTGATGTAACTGTTCCCTCATGGTATGAAACTGGCTGTGTGGTGGTTATTCTTGTACATAATAGCTCATGTCACACAGTGAATCCCCTTGTTATCTGATGTAACTGTTCCCTCATGGTATGAAACTAGCTGTGTGGTGGTTATTCGTGTACATAATAGCTCATGTCACACCTGTGAATCCCCATGTTATCTGATGTAACTGTTCCCTCATGGTATGAAACTGTCTGTGTGGTGGTTATTCTTGTACATAATAGCTCATGTCACACAGTGAATCCCCATGTTATCTGATGTAACTGTTCCCTCGTGGTATGAAACTGGCTGTGTGGTGGTTATTCTTGTACATAATAGCTCATGTCACACAGTAAATCCCCATGTTATCTGATGTAACTGTTCCCTCATTGTAAGAAACTGGCTGTGTGGTGGTTATTCTTGTACATAATAGCTCATGTCACACCAGTGAATCCCCATGTTATCTGATGTAACTGTTCCCTCATTGTATGAAACTGGCTGTGTGGTGGTTATTCTTGTACATAATAGCTCATGTCACACTAGTGAATCCCCATGTTATCTGATGTAACTGTTCCCTCATTGTATGAAACTGGCTGTGTGGTGGTTATTCTTGTACATAATAGCTCATGTCACACAGTGAATCCCCATGTTATCTGATGTAACTGTTCCCTCATTGTATGAAACTGGCTGTGTGGTGGTTATTCTTGTACATAATAGCTCATGTCACACAGTGAATCCGCATGTTATCTGATGTAACTGTTCCCTCGTGGTATGAAACTGGCTGTGTGGTGGTTATTCTTGTACATAATAGCTCATGTCACACAGTGAATCCCCATGTTATCTGATGTAACTGTTCCCTCATTGTATGAAACTGGCTGTGTGGTGGTTATTCTTGTACATAATAGCTCATGTCACACCAGTGAATCCCCTTGCTTTCTGATGTAACTGTTCCCTCATTGTATGAAACTGGCTGTGTGGTGGTTATTCTTGTACATAATAGCTCATGTCACACCAGTGAATCCCCATGTTATCTGATGTAACTGTTCCCTCATTGTATGAAACTAGCTGTGTGGTGGTTATTCTTCTACATAATAGCTCATGTCACACAGTGATCCCCTTGTTATCTGATGTAACTGTTCCCTCGTTTTATGAAACAAGCTGTGTGGTGGTTATTCTTGTACATAAAAGCTCATGTCACACAGTGATCCCCTTGTTATCTGATGTAACTGTTCCCTCGTGGTATGAAACTAGCTGTGTGGTGGTTATTCTTGTACATAATAGCTCATGTCACACAGTGAATCCCCATGTTATCTGATGTAACTGTTCCCTCATGGTATGAAACTGGCTGTGTGGTGGTTATTCTTGTACATAATAGCTCATGTCACACAGTGAATCCCCTTGTTATCTGATGTAACTGTTCCCTCATGGTATGAAACTGTCTGTGTGGTGGTTATTCTTGTACATAATAGATCATGTCACTTAGTGAATCCCCTTGTTATCTGATGTAACTGTTTCCTCATGGTATGAAACTGGCTGTGTGATGGTTATTCTTCTACATAATAGCTCATGCCACACCAGTGAATCCCCTTGTTATCTGGTGTAATTTTCCCTCATGGTATGAAACTGGCTGTGTGGTGGTTATTCTTGTACATAATAGCTCATGTCACACAGTGAAGCCCTTGTTATCTGATGTAACTGTTCCCTCATGGTATGAAACTGGCTGTGTGGTGGTTATTCTTCTACATAATAGCTCATGTCACACAGTGAATCCCCTTGTTATCTGGTGTAACTGTTCCCTCATGGTATGAAACTGGCTGTGTGGTGGTTATTCTTCTACATAATAGCTCATGTCACACAGTGAATCCCCTTGTTATCTGGTGTAACTGTTCCCTAATGGTATGAAACTGGCTGTGTGGTGGTTATTCTTGTACATAATAGCTCATGTCACGCAGTGAATCCCCATGTTATCTGATGTAACTGTTCCCTCGTGGTATGAAACTGGCTGTGTGGTGGTTATTCTTGTACATAATAGCTCATGTCACGCAGTGAATCCCCATGTTATCTGATGTAACTGTTCCCTCATGGTATGAAACTGGCTGTGTGGTGGTTATTCTTGTACATAATAGCTCATGTCACGCAGTGAATCCCCATGTTATCTGATGTAACTGTTCCCTCGTGGTATGAAACTGGCTGTGTGGTGGTTATTCTTGTACATAATAGCTCATGTCACGCAGTGAATCCACATGTTATCTGATGTAACTGTTCCCTCATGGTATGAAACTGTCTGTGTCGTGGTTATTCTTGTACATAATAGCTCATGTCACACAGTGAATCCCCATGTTATCTGGTGTAACTGTTCCCTCGTGGTATGAAACTGTCTGTGTGGTGGTTATTCTTGTACATAATAGCTCATGTCACACAGTGAATCCCCTTGTTATCTGGTGTAACTGTTCCCTCGTGGTATGAAACTGGCTGTGTGGTGGTTATTCTTGTACATAATACCTCATGTCACGCAGTGAATCCCCATGTTATCTGATGGAACTGTTCCCTCGTGGTATGAAACTGGCTGTGTGGTGGTTATTCTTGTACATAATAGCTCATGTCACGCAGTGAATCCCCATGTTATCTGATGTAACTGTTCCCTCATGGTATGAAACTGGCTGTGTGGTGATTATTCTTGTACATAATAGCTCATGTCACGCAGTGAATCCCCATGTTATCTGATGTAACTGTTCCCTCGTGGTATGAAACTGGCTGTGTGGTGGTTATTCTTGTACATAATAGCTCATGTCACGCAGTGAATCCCCATGTTATCTGATGTAACTGTTCCCTCGTGGTATGAAACTGGCTGTGTGGTGGTTATTCTTGTACATAATAGCTCATGTCACACAGTGAATCCTCTTGTTGTCTGATGTAACTGTCCCCTCATGGTATGAAACTGGCTGTGTGGTGGTTATTCTTGTACATAATAGCTCATGTCACACCAGTGAATCCCCTTGTTGTCTGATGTAACTGTTCCCTCATGGTATGAAACTGGCTGTGTGGTGGTTATTCTTGTACATAATAGCTCATGTCACCCACTGAGTCCCCATGTTATCTGATGTAACTGTTCCCTCATGGTATGAAACTGGCTGTGTGGTGGTTATTCTTGTACATAATAGCTCATGTCACACAGTGAATCCCCTTGTTATCTGATGTAACTGTTCCCTCATGGTATGAAACTAGCTGTGTGGTGGTTATTCTTGTACATAATAGCTCATGTCACACCAGTGAATCCTCTTGTTATCTGATGTAACTGTTCCCTCATGGTATGAAACTGGGTGTGTGGTGGTTATTCTTGTACATAATAGCTCATGTCACACAGTGAATCCCCATGTTATCTGATGTAACTGTTCCCTCATGGTATGAAACTAGCTGTGTGGTGGTTATTCTTGTACATAATAGCTCATGTCACACAGTGATCCCCTTGTTATCTGATGTAACTGTTCCCTCGTGGTATGAAACTAGCTGTGTGGTGGTTATTCTTGTACATAATAGCTCATGTCACACAGTGAATCCCCATGTTATCTGATGTAACTGTTCCCTCGTGGTATGAAACTAGCTGTGTGGTGGTTATTCTTCTACATAATAGCTCATGTCACACAGTGAATCCCCATGTTATCTGATGTAACTGTTCCCTCATGGTATGAAACTAGCTGTGTGGTGGTTATTCTTGTACATAATAGCTCATGTCACACAGTGAATCCCCATGTTATCTGATGTAACTGTTCCCTCATGGTATGAAACTAGCTGTGTGGTGGTTATTCTTGTACATAATAGCTCATGTCACACAGTGAATCCCCATGTTATCTGATGTAACTGTTCCCTCATGGTATGAAACTAGCTGTGTGGTGGTTATTCTTGTACATAATAGCTCATGTCACACAGTGAATCCCCTTGTTATCTGATGTAACTGTTCCCTCATGGTATGAAACTGTCTGTGTGATGGTTATTCTTCTACATAATAGCTCATGCCACACCAGTGAATCCCCTTGTTATCTGGTGTAACTGTTTCCTCATGGTATGAAACTGGCTGTGTGGTGGTTATTCTTGTACATAATAGCTCATGTCACACAGTGAATCCCCTTGTTATCTGATGTAACTGTTTCCTCATGGTATGAAACTGGCTGTGTGGTGGTTATTCTTGTACATAATAGCTCATGTCACACCAGTGAATCCCCTTGTTATCTGATGTAACTGTTTCCTCATGGTATGAAACTGGCTGTGTGGTGGTTATTCTTGTACATAATAGCTCATGTCACACAGTGAATCCCCTTGTTATCTGATGTAACTGTTTCCTCATGGTATGAAACTGTCTGTGTGGTGGTTATTCTTCTACATAATAGCTCATGTCACACCAGTGAATCCCCTTGTTATCTGATGTAACTGTTCCCTCATGGTATGAAACTGTCTGTGTGATGGTTATTCTTCTACATAATAGCTCATGTCACACAGTGAATCCCCATGTTATCTGATGTAACATTTCCCTCATGGTATGAAACTGTCTGTGTGATGGTTATTCTTATACATAATAGCTCATGTCACACCAGTGAATCCTTGTTATCTGGTGTAACTGTTGCCTCATGGTATGAAACTGTCTGTGTGGTGGTTATTCTTGTACATAATAGCTCATGTCACACAGTGAATACCCTTGTTATCTGATGTAACTGTTCCCTCATGGTATGAAACTGTCTGTGTGATGGATATTCTTGTACATAATAGCTCATGTCACACAGTGAATCCCCTTGTTATCTGGTGTAACTGTTCCCTCATGGTATGAAACTGGCTGTGTGGTGGTTATTCTTGTACATAATAGCTCATGTCACACAGTGAATCCCCTTGTTATCTGATGTAACTGTTCCCTCATGGTATGAAACTGGCTGTGTGGTGGTTATTCTTGTACATAATAGCTCATGTCACACCAGTGAATCCCCATGTTATCTGATGTAGATGTTCCCTCATGATATGAAACTGGCTGTGTGGTGGTTATTCTTGTACATAATAGCTCATGTCACACCAGTGAATCCCCTTGTTATCTGATGTAACTGTTCCCTCATGGTATGAAACTGGCTGTGTGGTGGTTATTCTTTTACATAATAGCTCATGTCACACCAGTGAATCCCCTTGTTATCTGATGTAACTGTTCCCTCATGGTATGAAACTGGCTGTGTGGTGGTTATTCTTGTACATAATAGCTCATTCACACAGTGCATCCCCTTGTTATCTGATGTAACTGTTCCCTCATGATATGAAACTGGCTGTGTGGTGGTTATTCTTGTACATAATAGCTCATTCACACAGTGAAACCCCTTGTTATCTGATGTAACTGTTCCCTCATGGTATGAAACTGGCTGTGTGGTGGTTATTCTTGTACATAATAGCTCATGTCACACCAGTGAATCCCCTTGTTATCTGGTGTAACTGTTCCCTCATGGTATGAAACTGGCTGTGTGGTGGTTATTCTTGTACATAATAGCTCATGTCACACAGTGAATCCCCTTGTTATCTGGTGTAACTGTTCCCTCATGGTATGAAACGGGCTGTGTGATGGTTATTCTTGTACATAATAGCTCATGTCACACAGTGAATCCCCTTGTTATCTGATGTAACTGTTCCCTCATGTTATGAAACTGGCTGTGTGATGGTTATTCTTGTACATAATAGCTCATGTCACACCAGTGAATCCCCATGTTATCTGATGTAACTGTTCCCTCATGGTATGAAACTGGCTGTGTGGTGGTTATTCTTGTACATAATAGCTCATGTCACACCAGTGAATCCCCTTGTTATCTGATGTAACTGTTCCCTCATGGTATGAAACTAGCTGTGTGGTGGTTATTCTTCTACATAATAGCTCATGTCACACCAGTGAATCCCCATGTTATCTGATGTAACTGTTCCCTCGTGGTATGAAACTAGCTGTGTGGTGGTTATTCTTCTACATAATAGCTCATGTCACACAATGAATCCCCTTGTTATCTGATGTAACTGTTCCCTCATGGTATGAAACTGTCTCTGTGGTGGTTATTCTTCTACATAATAGCTCATGTCACACAGTGAATCCCCTTGTTATCTGGTGTAACTGTTTCCTCATGGTATGAAACTGTCTGTGTGGTGGTTATTCTTGTACATAATAGCTCATGTCACACAGTGAATCCCCTTGTTATCTGATGTAACTGTTTCCTCATGGTATGAAACTGTCTCTGTGGTGGTTATTCTTCTACATAATAGCTCATGTCACACAGTGAATCCCCTTGTTATCTGGTGTAACTGTTTCCTCATGGTATGAAACTGTCTGTGTGGTGGTTATTCTTCTACATAATAGCTCATGTCACACAGTGAATCCCCTTGTTATCTGATGTAACTGTTCCCTCATTGTATGAAACTAGCTGTGTGGTGGTTATTCTTCTACATAATAGCTCATGTCACACAGTGAATCCCCTTGTTATCTGGTGTAACTGTTTCCTCATGGTATGAAACTGTCTGTGTGGTGGTTATTCTTGTACATAATAGCTCATGTCACACCAGTGAATCCCCTTGTTATCTGGTGTAACTGTTCCCTCATGGTATGAAACTGGCTGTGTGATGGTTATTCTTGTACATAATAGCTCATGTCACACAGTGAATCCCCATGTTATCTGATGTAACTGTTTCCTCATGGTATGAAACTGGCTGTGTGATGGTTATTCTTGTACATAATAGATCATGTCACAAAGTGAATCCCCTTGTTATCTGGTGTAACTGTTTCCTCATGGTATGAAACTGGCTGTGTGGTGGTTATTCTTGTACATAATAGCTCATGTCACACAGTGAATCCGCATGTTATCTGATGTAACTGTTCCCTCGTGGTATGAAACTGGCTGTGTGGTGGTTATTCTTGTACATAATAGCTCATGTCACACAGTGAATCCCCATGTTATCTGATGTAACTGTTCCCTCATTGTATGAAACTGGCTGTGTGGTGGTTATTCTTGTACATAATAGCTCATGTCACACCAGTGAATCCCCTTGCTTTCTGATGTAACTGTTCCCTCATTGTATGAAACTGGCTGTGTGGTGGTTATTCTTGTACATAATAGCTCATGTCACACCAGTGAATCCCCATGTTATCTGATGTAACTGTTCCCTCATTGTATGAAACTAGCTGTGTGGTGGTTATTCTTCTACATAATAGCTCATGTCACACAGTGATCCCCTTGTTATCTGATGTAACTGTTCCCTCGTTTTATGAAACAAGCAGTGTGGTGGTTATTCTTGTACATAAAAGCTCATGTCACACAGTGATCCCCTTGTTATCTGATGTAACTGTTCCCTCGTGGTATGAAACTAGCTGTGTGGTGGTTATTCTTGTACATAATAGCTCATGTCACACAGTGAATCCCCATGTTATCTGATGTAACTGTTCCCTCATGGTATGAAACTGGCTGTGTGGTGGTTATTCTTGTACATAATAGCTCATGTCACACAGTGAATCCCCTTGTTATCTGATGTAACTGTTCCCTCATGGTATGAAACTGTCTGTGTGGTGGTTATTCTTGTACATAATAGATCATGTCACTTAGTGAATCCCCTTGTTATCTGATGTAACTGTTTCCTCATGGTATGAAACTGGCTGTGTGATGGTTATTCTTCTACATAATAGCTCATGCCACACCAGTGAATCCCCTTGTTATCTGGTGTAATTTTCCCTCATGGTATGAAACTGGCTGTGTGGTGGTTATTCTTGTACATAATAGCTCATGTCACACAGTGAAGCCCTTGTTATCTGATGTAACTGTTCCCTCATGGTATGAAACTGGCTGTGTGGTGGTTATTCTTCTACATAATAGCTCATGTCACACAGTGAATCCCCTTGTTATCTGGTGTAACTGTTCCCTCATGGTATGAAACTGGCTGTGTGGTGGTTATTCTTCTACATAATAGCTCATGTCACACAGTGAATCCCCTTGTTATCTGGTGTAACTGTTCCCTAATGGTATGAAACTGGCTGTGTGGTGGTTATTCTTGTACATAATAGCTCATGTCACGCAGTGAATCCCCATGTTATCTGATGTAACTGTTCCCTCGTGGTATGAAACTGGCTGTGTGGTGGTTATTCTTGTACATAATAGCTCATGTCACGCAGTGAATCCCCATGTTATCTGATGTAACTGTTCCCTCATGGTATGAAACTGGCTGTGTGGTGGTTATTCTTGTACATAATAGCTCATGTCACGCAGTGAATCCCCATGTTATCTGATGTAACTGTTCCCTCGTGGTATGAAACTGGCTGTGTGGTGGTTATTCTTGTACATAATAGCTCATGTCACGCAGTGAATCCACATGTTATCTGATGTAACTGTTCCCTCATGGTATGAAACTGTCTGTGTCGTGGTTATTCTTGTACATAATAGCTCATGTCACACAGTGAATCCCCATGTTATCTGGTGTAACTGTTCCCTCGTGGTATGAAACTGTCTGTGTGGTGGTTATTCTTGTACATAATAGCTCATGTCACACAGTGAATCCCCTTGTTATCTGGTGTAACTGTTCCCTCGTGGTATGAAACTGGCTGTGTGGTGGTTATTCTTGTACATAATACCTCATGTCACGCAGTGAATCCCCATGTTATCTGATGGAACTGTTCCCTCGTGGTATGAAACTGGCTGTGTGGTGGTTATTCTTGTACATAATAGCTCATGTCACGCAGTGAATCCCCATGTTATCTGATGTAACTGTTCCCTCATGGTATGAAACTGGCTGTGTGGTGATTATTCTTGTACATAATAGCTCATGTCACGCAGTGAATCCCCATGTTATCTGATGTAACTGTTCCCTCGTGGTATGAAACTGGCTGTGTGGTGGTTATTCTTGTACATAATAGCTCATGTCACGCAGTGAATCCCCATGTTATCTGATGTAACTGTTCCCTCGTGGTATGAAACTGGCTGTGTGGTGGTTATTCTTGTACATAATAGCTCATGTCACACAGTGAATCCTCTTGTTGTCTGATGTAACTGTCCCCTCATGGTATGAAACTGGCTGTGTGGTGGTTATTCTTGTACATAATAGCTCATGTCACACCAGTGAATCCCCTTGTTGTCTGATGTAACTGTTCCCTCATGGTATGAAACTGGCTGTGTGGTGGTTATTCTTGTACATAATAGCTCATGTCACCCACTGAGTCCCCATGTTATCTGATGTAACTGTTCCCTCATGGTATGAAACTGGCTGTGTGGTGGTTATTCTTGTACATAATAGCTCATGTCACACAGTGAATCCCCTTGTTATCTGATGTAACTGTTCCCTCATGGTATGAAACTAGCTGTGTGGTGGTTATTCTTGTACATAATAGCTCATGTCACACCAGTGAATCCTCTTGTTATCTGATGTAACTGTTCCCTCATGGTATGAAACTGGGTGTGTGGTGGTTATTCTTGTACATAATAGCTCATGTCACACAGTGAATCCCCATGTTATCTGATGTAACTGTTCCCTCATGGTATGAAACTAGCTGTGTGGTGGTTATTCTTGTACATAATAGCTCATGTCACACAGTGATCCCCTTGTTATCTGATGTAACTGTTCCCTCGTGGTATGAAACTAGCTGTGTGGTGGTTATTCTTGTACATAATAGCTCATGTCACACAGTGAATCCCCATGTTATCTGATGTAACTGTTCCCTCGTGGTATGAAACTAGCTGTGTGGTGGTTATTCTTCTACATAATAGCTCATGTCACACAGTGAATCCCCATGTTATCTGATGTAACTGTTCCCTCATGGTATGAAACTAGCTGTGTGGTGGTTATTCTTGTACATAATAGCTCATGTCACACAGTGAATCCCCATGTTATCTGATGTAACTGTTCCCTCATGGTATGAAACTAGCTGTGTGGTGGTTATTCTTGTACATAATAGCTCATGTCACACAGTGAATCCCCATGTTATCTGATGTAACTGTTCCCTCATGGTATGAAACTAGCTGTGTGGTGGTTATTCTTGTACATAATAGCTCATGTCACACAGTGAATCCCCTTGTTATCTGATGTAACTGTTCCCTCATGGTATGAAACTGTCTGTGTGATGGTTATTCTTCTACATAATAGCTCATGCCACACCAGTGAATCCCCTTGTTATCTGGTGTAACTGTTTCCTCATGGTATGAAACTGGCTGTGTGGTGGTTATTCTTGTACATAATAGCTCATGTCACACAGTGAATCCCCTTGTTATCTGATGTAACTGTTTCCTCATGGTATGAAACTGGCTGTGTGGTGGTTATTCTTGTACATAATAGCTCATGTCACACCAGTGAATCCCCTTGTTATCTGATGTAACTGTTTCCTCATGGTATGAAACTGGCTGTGTGGTGGTTATTCTTGTACATAATAGCTCATGTCACACAGTGAATCCCCTTGTTATCTGATGTAACTGTTTCCTCATGGTATGAAACTGTCTGTGTGGTGGTTATTCTTCTACATAATAGCTCATGTCACACCAGTGAATCCCCTTGTTATCTGATGTAACTGTTCCCTCATGGTATGAAACTGTCTGTGTGATGGTTATTCTTCTACATAATAGCTCATGTCACACAGTGAATCCCCATGTTATCTGATGTAACATTTCCCTCATGGTATGAAACTGTCTGTGTGATGGTTATTCTTCTACATAATAGCTCATGTCACACCAGTGAATCCTTGTTATCTGGTGTAACTGTTCCCTCATGGTATGAAACTGTCTGTGTGGTGGTTATTCTTGTACATAATAGCTCATGTCACACAGTGAATACCCTTGTTATCTGATGTAACTGTTCCCTCATGGTATGAAACTGTCTGTGTGATGGATATTCTTGTACATAATAGCTCATGTCACACAGTGAATCCCCTTGTTATCTGGTGTAACTGTTCCCTCATGGTATGAAACTGGCTGTGTGGTGGTTATTCTTGTACATAATAGCTCATGTCACACAGTGAATCCCCTTGTTATCTGATGTAACTGTTCCCTCATGGTATGAAACTGGCTGTGTGGTGGTTATTCTTGTACATAATAGCTCATGTCACACCAGTGAATCCCCATGTTATCTGATGTAGATGTTCCCTCATGATATGAAACTGGCTGTGTGGTGGTTATTCTTGTACATAATAGCTCATGTCACACCAGTGAATCCCCTTGTTATCTGATGTAACTGTTCCCTCATGGTATGAAACTGGCTGTGTGGTGGTTATTCTTTTACATAATAGCTCATGTCACACCAGTGAATCCCCTTGTTATCTGATGTAACTGTTCCCTCATGGTATGAAACTGGCTGTGTGGTGGTTATTCTTGTACATAATAGCTCATTCACACAGTGCATCCCCTTGTTATCTGATGTAACTGTTCCCTCATGATATGAAACTGGCTGTGTGGTGGTTATTCTTGTACATAATAGCTCATTCACACAGTGAAACCCCTTGTTATCTGATGTAACTGTTCCCTCATGGTATGAAACTGGCTGTGTGGTGGTTATTCTTGTACATAATAGCTCATGTCACACCAGTGAATCCCCTTGTTATCTGGTGTAACTGTTCCCTCATGGTATGAAACTGGCTGTGTGGTGGTTATTCTTGTACATAATAGCTCATGTCACACAGTGAATCCCCTTGTTATCTGGTGTAACTGTTCCCTCATGGTATGAAACGGGCTGTGTGATGGTTATTCTTGTACATAATAGCTCATGTCACACAGTGAATCCCCTTGTTATCTGATGTAACTGTTCCCTCATGTTATGAAACTGGCTGTGTGATGGTTATTCTTGTACATAATAGCTCATGTCACACCAGTGAATCCCCATGTTATCTGATGTAACTGTTCCCTCATGGTATGAAACTGGCTGTGTGGTGGTTATTCTTGTACATAATAGCTCATGTCACACCAGTGAATCCCCTTGTTATCTGATGTAACTGTTCCCTCATGGTATGAAACTAGCTGTGTGGTGGTTATTCTTCTACATAATAGCTCATGTCACACCAGTGAATCCCCATGTTATCTGATGTAACTGTTCCCTCGTGGTATGAAACTAGCTGTGTGGTGGTTATTCTTCTACATAATAGCTCATGTCACACAATGAATCCCCTTGTTATCTGATGTAACTGTTCCCTCATGGTATGAAACTGTCTCTGTGGTGGTTATTCTTCTACATAATAGCTCATGTCACACAGTGAATCCCCTTGTTATCTGGTGTAACTGTTTCCTCATGGTATGAAACTGTCTGTGTGGTGGTTATTCTTGTACATAATAGCTCATGTCACACAGTGAATCCCCTTGTTATCTGATGTAACTGTTTCCTCATGGTATGAAACTGTCTCTGTGGTGGTTATTCTTCTACATAATAGCTCATGTCACACAGTGAATCCCCTTGTTATCTGGTGTAACTGTTTCCTCATGGTATGAAACTGTCTGTGTGGTGGTTATTCTTCTACATAATAGCTCATGTCACACAGTGAATCCCCTTGTTATCTGATGTAACTGTTCCCTCATTGTATGAAACTAGCTGTGTGGTGGTTATTCTTCTACATAATAGCTCATGTCACACAGTGAATCCCCTTGTTATCTGGTGTAACTGTTTCCTCATGGTATGAAACTGTCTGTGTGGTGGTTATTCTTGTACATAATAGCTCATGTCACACCAGTGAATCCCCTTGTTATCTGGTGTAACTGTTCCCTCATGGTATGAAACTGGCTGTGTGATGGTTATTCTTGTACATAATAGCTCATGTCACACAGTGAATCCCCATGTTATCTGATGTAACTGTTTCCTCATGGTATGAAACTGGCTGTGTGATGGTTATTCTTGTACATAATAGATCATGTCACAAAGTGAATCCCCTTGTTATCTGGTGTAACTGTTTCCTCATGGTATGAAACTGGCTGTGTGGTGGTTATTCTTGTACATAATAGCTCATGTCACACAGTGAATCCCCTTGCTTTCTGATGTAACTGTTCCCTCATTGTATGAAACTGGCTGTGTGGTGGTTATTCTTGCACATAATAGCTCATGTCACACAGTGAATCCCCTTGTTATCTGATGTAACTGTTCCCTCATTGTATGAAACTGGCTGTGTGGTGGTTATTCTTGTACATAATAGCTCATGTCACACAGTGAATCCCCTTGTTATCTGATGTAACTGTTCCCTCATGGTATGAAACTGGCTGTGTGGTGGTTATTCTTGTACATAATAGCTCATGTCACACAGTGAATCCCCTTGTTATCTGATGTAACTGTTCCCTCATGGTATGAAACTGGCTGTGTGGTGGTTATTCTTGTACATAATAGCTCATGTCACACCAGTGAATCCCCTTGTTATCTGATGTAACTGTTCCCTCATTGTATGAAACTGTCTGTGTGGTGGTTATTCTTGTACATAATAGCTCATGTCACACAGTGAATCCCCATGTTATCTGATGTAACTGTTCCCTCATGGAATGAAACTGGCTGTGTGGTGGTTATTCTTCTACATAATAGCTCATGTCACACAGTGAATCCCCTTGTTATCTGGTGTAACTGTTCCCTCATGGTATGAAACTGGCTGTGTGGTGGTTATTCTTGTACATAATAACTCATGTCACACAGTGAATCCCCATGTTATCTGATGTAACTGTTCCCTCATGGTATGAAACTGTCTGTGTGGTGGTTATTCTTGTACATAATAGCTCATGTCACACCAGTGAATCCCCTTGTTATCTGATGTAACTGTTCCCTCATGGTATGAAACTGTCTGTGTGGTGGTTATTCTTGTACATAATAGCTCATGTCACACCAGTGAATCCCCATGTTATCTGATGTAACTGTTCCCTCATGGTATGAAACTGTCTGTGTGGTGGTTATTCTTGTACATAATAGCTCATGTCACACAGTGAATCCCCATGTTATCTGATGTAACTGTTCCCTCGTGGTATGAAACTGGCTGTGTGGTGGTTATTCTTGTACATAATAGCTCATGTCACACAGTGAATCCCCATGTTATCTGATGTAACTGTTCCCTCATTGTATGAAACTGGCTGTGTGGTGGTTATTCTTGTACATAATAGCTCATGTCACACAGTGAATCCGCATGTTATCTGATGTAACTGTTCCCTCGTGGTATGAAACTGGCTGTGTGGTGGTTATTCTTGTACATAATAGCTCATGTCACACAGTGAATCCCCATGTTATCTGATGTAACTGTTCCCTCATTGTATGAAACTGGCTGTGTGGTGGTTATTCTTGTACATAATAGCTCATGTCACACCAGTGAATCCCCTTGCTTTCTGATGTAACTGTTCCCTCATTGTATGAAACTGGCTGTGTGGTGGTTATTCTTGTACATAATAGCTCATGTCACACCAGTGAATCCCCATGTTATCTGATGTAACTGTTCCCTCATTGTATGAAACTGGCTGTGTGGTGGTTATTCTTGTACATAATAGCTCATGTCACACAGGGAATCCCCATGTTATCTGATGTAACTGTTCCCTCGTGGTATGAAACTGTCTGTGTGGTGGTTATTCTTGTACATAATAGCTCATGTCACACAGTGAATCCCCATGTTATCTGGTGTAACTGTTCCCTCGTGGTATGAAACTGTCTGTGTGGTGGTTTATCTTGTACATAATAGCTCATGTC
Organism: Deroplatys truncata; assembly: GCA_030765065.1. Taxonomy (NCBI): domain Eukaryota; kingdom Metazoa; phylum Arthropoda; class Insecta; order Mantodea; family Mantidae; genus Deroplatys; species Deroplatys truncata. Next base: position 9,575,929 of record CM060975.1, read on the forward strand.
ACACAGTGAATCCCCTTGTTATCTGGTGTAACTGTTCCCTCATGGTATGAAACTGGCTGTGTGGTGGTTATTCTTGTACATAATAGATCATGTCACACAGTGAATCCCCTTGTTATCTGATGTAACTGTTTACTCATGGTATGAAACTGGCTGTGTAGTGGTTATTCTTGTACATAATAGCTCATGTCACACAGTGAATCCCCTTGTTATCTGATGTAACTGTTCCCTCGTGGTATGAAACTGGCTGTGTGGTGGTTATTCTTGTACATAAGAGATCATGTCACACAGTGAATCCCCTTGTTATCTGCTGTAACTGTTTCCTCATGGTATGAAACTGGCTGTGTGGTGGTTATTCTTGTACATAATAGATCATGTCACACAGTGAATCCCCTTGTTATCTGATGTAACTGTTCCCTCGTGGTATGAAACTGGCTGTGTGGTGGTTGTTCTTGTACATAATAGATCATGTCACACAGTGAATTCCCTTGTTATCTGGTGTAACTGTTTCCTCATGGTATGAAACTGGCTGTGTGGTGGTTATTCTTGTACGTAATAGCTCATGTCACACAGTGAATCCCCTTGTTATCTGGTGTAACTGTTCCCTCATGGTATGAAACTGGCTGTGTGGTGGTTATTCTTGTACATAATAGCTCATGTCACACAGTGAATCGCCATGTTATCTGATGTAACTGTTCCCTCATGGTATGAAACTGGCTGTGTGGTGGTTATTCTGGTACATAATAGCTCATGTCACACAGTGAATCCCCATGTTATCTGATGTAACTGTGCCCTCATGTTATGAAACTGGCTGTGTGGTGGTTATTCTTCTACATAATAGCTCATGTCACACCAGTGAATCCCCTTGTTATCTGATGTAAATGTTCCCTCATGGTATGAAACTGGCTGTGTGGTGGTTATTCTTGTACATAATAGATCATGTCACACAGTGAATCCCCTTGTTATCTGATGTAACTGTTCCCTCATGGTATGAAACTGGCTGTGTGGTGGTTATTCTTGTACATAATAGATCATGTCACACAGTGAATCCCCTTGTTATCTGATGTAACTGTTCCCTCATGGTATGAAACTGGCTGTGTGGTGGTTATTGTTCTACATAATAGCTCATTTCACACAGTGAATCCCCATGTTATCTGATGTAACTGTTCCCTCATGGTATGAAACTGGCTGTGTGGTGGTTATTCTTGTACATAATAGCTCATGTCACACCAGTGAATCCCCTTGTTATCTGATGTAACTGTTCCCTCATGGTATGAAACTGGCTGTGTGGTGGTTATTCTTGTACATAATAGCTCATGTCACACCAGTGAATCCCCTTGTTATCTGATGTAACTGTTCCCTCATGGTATGAAACTGGCTGTGTGTTGGTTATTCTTCTACATAATAGCTCATGTCACACCAGTGAATCCTCTTGTTATCTGATGTAACTGTTTCCTCATGGTATGAATCTGTCTGTGTGGTGGTTATTCTTGTACATAATAGCTCATGTCACACCAGTGAATCCCCATGTTATCTGATGTAACTGTTTCCTCATGGTATGAAACTGGCTGTGTGGTGGTTATTCTTGTACATAATAGCTCATGTCACACCAGTGAATCCCCTTGTTATCTGATGTAACTCTTTCCTCATGGTATGAAACTGGCTGTGTGGTGGTTATTCTTGTACATAATAGCTCATGTCACACAGTGAATCCCCATGTTATCTGATGTAACTGTTCCCTCATGGTATGAAACTGGCTGTGTGTGGTTATTCTTGTACATAATAGCTCATGTCACACAGTGAATCCCCATGTTATCTGGTGTAACTGTTCCCTCATGGTATGAAACTGGCTGTGTGGTGGTTATTCTTGTACATAATAGCTCATGTCACACAGTGAATCCCCATGTTATCTGATGTAACTGTTCCCTCGTGGTATGAAACTGGCTGTGTGGTGGTTATTCTTCTACATAATAGCTCATGTCACACAGTGAATCCCCTTGTTATGTGATGTAACTGTTCCCTCATGGTATGAAACTGGCTGTGTGGTGGTTATTCTTCTACATAATAGCTCATGTCACACCAGTGAATCCCCTTGTTATCTGGTGTAACTGTGCCCTCATGTTATGAAACTGGCTGTGTGGTGGTTATTCTTGTACATAATAGCTCATGTCACACCAGTGAATCCCCTTGTTATCTGATGTAACTGTTCCCTCATGGTATGAAACTGTCTGTGTGGTGGTTATTCTTGTACATAATAGCTCATGTCACACAGTGAATCCCCTTGTTATCTGATGTAACTGTTCCCTCATGGTATGAAACTGTCTGTGTCGTGGTTATTCTTGTACATAATAGCTCATGTCAAACAGTGAATCCCCTTGTTATCTGGTGTAACTGTTCCCTCATGTTATGAAACTGGCTGTGTGGTGGTTATTCTTCTACATAATAGCTCATGTCACACAGTGAATCCCCTTGTTATGTGATGTAACTGTTCCCTCATGGTATGAAACTGGCTGTGTGGTGCTTATTCTTCTACATAATAGCTCATGTCACACCAGTGAATCCCCTTGTTATCTGATGTAACTGTTCCCTCGTGGTATGAAACTGGCTGTGTGGTGGTTATTCTTGTACATAATAGATCATGTCACACAGTGAATCCCCATGTTATCTGATGTAACTGTTCCCTCATGGTATGAAACTGGCTGTGTGTTGGTTATTCTTCTACATAATAGCTCATGTCACACAGTGAATCCCCTTGTTATCTGGTGTAACTGTTCCCTCATGGTATGAAACTGGCTGTGTGGTGGTTATTCTTGTACATAATAGCTCATGTCACACAGTGAATCCCCTTGTTATCTGATGTAACTGTTCCCTCATGGTATGAAACTGGGTGTGTGGTGGTTATTCTTGTACATAATAGCTCATGTCACACAGTGAATCCCCATGTTATCTGATGTAACTGTTCCCTCATGGTATGAAACTAGCTGTGTGGTGGTTATTCTTGTACATAATAGCTCATGTCACACAGTGATCCCCTTGTTATCTGATGTAACTGTTCCCTCGTGGTATGAAACTAGCTGTGTGGTGGTTATTCTTGTACATAATAGCTCATGTCACACAGTGAATCCCCATGTTATCTGATGTAACTGTTCCCTCGTGGTATGAAACTAGCTGTGTGGTGGTTATTCTTCTACATAATAGCTCATGTCACACAGTGAATCCCCATGTTATCTGATGTAACTGTTCCCTCATGGTATGAAACTAGCTGTGTGGTGGTTATTCTTGTACATAATAGCTCATGTCACACAGTGAATCCCCATGTTATCTGATGTAACTGTTTCCTCATGGTATGAAACTAGCTGTGTGGTGGTTATTCTTGTACATAATAGCTCATGTCACACAGTGAATCCCCATGTTATCTGATGTAACTGTTCCCTCATGGTATGAAACTAGCTGTGTGGTGGTTATTCTTGTACATAATAGCTCATGTCACACAGTGAATCCCCTTGTTATCTGATGTAACTGTTCCCTCATGGTATGAAACTGTCTGTGTGATGGTTATTCTTCTACATAATAGCTCATGCCACACCAGTGAATCCCCTTGTTATCTGGTGTAACTGTTTCCTCATGGTATGAAACTGGCTGTGTGGTGGTTATTCTTGTACATAATAGCTCATGTCACACAGTGAATCCCCTTGTTATCTGATGTAACTGTTTCCTCATGGTATGAAACTGGCTGTGTGGTGGTTATTCTTGTACATAATAGCTCATGTCACACCAGTGAATCCCCTTGTTATCTGATGTAACTGTTTCCTCATGGTATGAAACTGGCTGTGTGGTGGTTATTCTTGTACATAATAGCTCATGTCACACAGTGAATCCCCTTGTTATCTGATGTAACTGTTTCCTCATGGTATGAAACTGTCTGTGTGGTGGTTATTCTTCTACATAATAGCTCATGTCACACCAGTGAATCCCCTTGTTATCTGATGTAACTGTTCCCTCATGGTATGAAACTGTCTGTGTGATGGTTATTCTTCTACATAATAGCTCATGTCACACAGTGAATCCCCATGTTATCTGATGTAACATTTCCCTCATGGTATGAAACTGTCTGTGTGATGGTTATTCTTCTACATAATAGCTCATGTCACACCAGTGAATCCTTGTTATCTGGTGTAACTGTTCCCTCATGGTATGAAACTGTCTGTGTGGTGGTTATTCTTGTACATAATAGCTCATGTCACACAGTGAATACCCTTGTTATCTGATGTAACTGTTCCCTCATGGTATGAAACTGTCTGTGTGATGGATATTCTTGTACATAATAGCTCATGTCACACAGTGAATCCCCTTGTTATCTGGTGTAACTGTTCCCTCATGGTATGAAACTGGCTGTGTGGTGGTTATTCTTGTACATAATAGCTCATGTCACACAGTGAATCCCCTTGTTATCTGATGTAACTGTTCCCTCATGGTATGAAACTGGCTGTGTGGTGGTTATTCTTGTACATAATAGCTCATGTCACACCAGTGAATCCCCATGTTATCTGATGTAGATGTTCCCTCATGATATGAAACTGGCTGTGTGGTGGTTATTCTTGTACATAATAGCTCATGTCACACCAGTGAATCCCCTTGTTATCTGATGTAACTGTTCCCTCATGGTATGAAACTGGCTGTGTGGTGGTTATTCTTTTACATAATAGCTCATGTCACACCAGTGAATCCCCTTGTTATCTGATGTAACTGTTCCCTCATGGTATGAAACTGGCTGTGTGGTGGTTATTCTTGCACATAATAGCTCATTCACACAGTGCATCCCCTTGTTATCTGATGTAACTGTTCCCTCATGATATGAAACTGGCTGTGTGGTGGTTATTCTTGTACATAATAGCTCATTCACACAGTGAAACCCCTTGTTATCTGATGTAACTGTTCCCTCATGGTATGAAACTGGCTGTGTGGTGGTTATTCTTGTACATAATAGCTCATGTCACACCAGTGAATCCCCTTGTTATCTGGTGTAACTGTTCCCTCATGGTATGAAACTGGCTGTGTGGTGGTTATTCTTGTACATAATAGCTCATGTCACACAGTGAATCCCCTTGTTATCTGGTGTAACTGTTCCCTCATGGTATGAAACTGGCTGTGTGATGGTTATTCTTGTACATAATAGCTCATGTCACACAGTGAATCCCCTTGTTATCTGATGTAACTGTTCCCTCATGTTATGAAACTGGCTGTGTGATGGTTATTCTTGTACATAATAGCTCATGTCACACCAGTGAATCGCCATGTTATCTGATGTAACTGTTCCCTCATGGTATGAAACTGGCTGTGTGGTGGTTATTCTTGTACATAATAGCTCATGTCACACCAGTGAATCCCCTTGTTATCTGATGTAACTGTTCCCTCATGGTATGAAACTAGCTGTGTGGTGGTTATTCTTCTACATAATAGCTCATGTCACACCAGTGAATCCCCATGTTATCTGATGTAACTGTTCCCTCGTGGTATGAAACTAGCTGTGTGGTGGTTATTCTTCTACATAATAGCTCATGTCACACAATGAATCCCCTTGTTATCTGATGTAACTGTTCCCTCATGGTATGAAACTGTCTCTGTGGTGGTTATTCTTCTACATAATAGCTCATGTCACACAGTGAATCCCCTTGTTATCTGGTGTAACTGTTTCCTCATGGTATGAAACTGTCTGTGTGGTGGTTATTCTTGTACATAATAGCTCATGTCACACAGTGAATCCCCTTGTTATCTGATGTAACTGTTTCCTCATGGTATGAAACTGTCTCTGTGGTGGTTATTCTTCTACATAATAGCTCATGTCACACAGTGAATCCCCTTGTTATCTGGTGTAACTGTTTCCTCATGGTATGAAACTGTCTGTGTGGTGGTTATTCTTCTACATAATAGCTCATGTCACACAGTGAATCCCCTTGTTATCTGATGTAACTGTTCCCTCATTGTATGAAACTAGCTGTGTGGTGGTTATTCTTCTACATAATAGCTCATGTCACACAGTGAATCCCCTTGTTATCTGGTGTAACTGTTTCCTCATGGTATGAAACTGTCTGTGTGGTGGTTATTCTTGTACATAATAGCTCATGTCACACCAGTGAATCCCCTTGTTATCTGGTGTAACTGTTCCCTCATGGTATGAAACTGGCTGTGTGATGGTTATTCTTGTACATAATAGCTCATGTCACACAGTGAATCCCCATGTTATCTGATGTAACTGTTTCCTCATGGTATGAAACTGGCTGTGTGATGGTTATTCTTGTACATAATAGATCATGTCACAAAGTGAATCCCCTTGTTATCTGGTGTAACTGTTTCCTCATGGTATGAAACTGGCTGTGTGGTGGTTATTCTTGTACATAATAGCTCATGTCACACAGTGAATCCCCTTGCTTTCTGATGTAACTGTTCCCTCATTGTATGAAACTGGCTGTGTGGTGGTTATTCTTGCACATAATAGCTCATGTCACACAGTGAATCCCCTTGTTATCTGATGTAACTGTTCCCTCATTGTATGAAACTGGCTGTGTGGTGGTTATTCTTGTACATAATAGCTCATGTCACACAGTGAATCCCCTTGTTATCTGATGTAACTGTTCCCTCATGGTATGAAACTGGCTGTGTGGTGGTTATTCTTGTACATAATAGCTCATGTCACACAGTGAATCCCCTTGTTATCTGATGTAACTGTTCCCTCATGGTATGAAACTGGCTGTGTGGTGGTTATTCTTGTACATAATAGCTCATGTCACACCAGTGAATCCCCTTGTTATCTGATGTAACTGTTCCCTCATTGTATGAAACTGTCTGTGTGGTGGTTATTCTTGTACATAATAGCTCATGTCACACAGTGAATCCCCATGTTATCTGATGTAACTGTTCCCTCATGGAATGAAACTGGCTGTGTGGTGGTTATTCTTCTACATAATAGCTCATGTCACACAGTGAATCCCCTTGTTATCTGGTGTAACTGTTCCCTCATGGTATGAAACTGGCTGTGTGGTGGTTATTCTTGTACATAATAGCTCATGTCACACCAGTGAATCCCCTTGTTATCTGATGTAACTGTTCCCTCATGATATGAAACTGTCTGTATGGTGGTTATTCTTGTACATAATAGCTCATTCACACAGTGAATCCCCTTGTTATCTGATGTAACTGTTCCCTCATGATATGAAACTGGCTGTGTGGTGGTTATTCTTGTACATAATAGCTCATGTCACACCAGTGAATCCCCATGTTATCTGATGTAACTGTTCCCTCATGATATGAAACTGGCTGTGTGGTGGTTATTCTTCTACATAATAGCTCATGTCACACCAGTGAATCCCCATTTTATCTGATGTAACTGTTTCCTCATGGTATGAAACTGTCTGTGTGATGGTTATTCTTCTCATAATAGCTCATGTCACACAGTGAATCCTCTTGTTGTCTGATGTAACTGTCCCCTCATGGTATGAAACTGGCTGTGTGGTGGTTATTCTTGTACATAATAGCTCATGTCACACAGTGAATACCCTTGTTATCTGGTGTAACTGTTCCCTCATGGTATGAAACTGGCTGTGTGGTGGTTATTCTTCTACATAATAGCTCATGTCACACCAGTGAATCCCCATGTTATCTGATGTAACTGTTCCCTCATTGTATGAAACTGGCTGTGTGGTGGTTATTCTTGTACATAATAGCTCATGTCACACCAGTGAATCCCCTTGCTTTCTGATGTAACTGTTCCCTCATTGTATGAAACTGGCTGTGTGGTGGTTATTCTTGTACATAATAGCTCATGTCACACCAGTGAATCCCCATGTTACCTGATGTAACTGTTCCCTCATTGTATGAAACTGGCTGTGTGGTGGTTATTCTTGTACATAATAGCTCATGTCATACAGGGAATCCCCATGTTATCTGATGTAACTGTTCCCTCGTGGTATGAAACTGTCTGTGTGGTGGTTATTCCCTTACATAATAGCTCATGTCACACAGTGAATCCCCATGTTATCTGGTGTAACTGTTCCCTCGTGGTATGAAACTGTCTGTGTGGTGGTTTATCTTGTACATAATAGCTCATGTCACACAGTGAATCCCCTTGTTATCTGGTGTAACTGTTCCCTCATGGTATGAAACTGGCTGTGTGGTGGTTATTCTTGTACATAATAGATCATGTCACACAGTGAATCCCCTTGTTATCTGATGTAACTGTTTACTCATGGTATGAAACTGGCTGTGTGGTGGTTATTCTTGTACATAATAGCTCATGTCACACAGTGAATCCCCTTGTTATCTGATGTAACTGTTCCCTCGTGGTATGAAACTGGCTGTGTGGTGGTTATTCTTGTACATAAGAGATCATGTCACACAGTGAATCCCCTTGTTATCTGCTGTAACTGTTTCCTCATGGTATGAAACTGGCTGTGTGGTGGTTATTCTTGTACATAATAGATCATGTCACACAGTGAATCCCCTTGTTATCTGATGTAACTGTTCCCTCGTGGTATGAAACTGGCTGTGTGGTGGTTGTTCTTGTACATAATAGATCATGTCACACAGTGAATTCCCTTGTTATCTGGTGTAACTGTTTCCTCATGGTATGAAACTGGCTGTGTGGTGGTTATTCTTGTACGTAATAGCTCATGTCACACAGTGAATCCCCTTGTTATCTGGTGTAACTGTTCCCTCATGGTATGAAACTGGCTGTGTGGTGGTTATTCTTGTACATAATAGCTCATGTCACACAGTGAATCGCCATGTTATCTGATGTAACTGTTCCCTCATGGTATGAAACTGGCTGTGTGGTGGTTATTCTGGTACATAATAGCTCATGTCACACAGTGAATCCCCATGTTATCTGATGTAACTGTGCCCTCATGTTATGAAACTGGCTGTGTGGTGGTTATTCTTCTACATAATAGCTCATGTCACACCAGTGAATCCCCTTGTTATCTGATGTAACTGTTCCCTCATGGTATGAAACTGGCTGTGTGGTGGTTATTCTTGTACATAATAGATCATGTCACACAGTGAATCCCCTTGTTATCTGATGTAACTGTTCCCTCATGGTATGAAACTGGCTGTGTGGTGGTTATTCTTGTACATAATAGATCATGTCACACAGTGAATCCCCTTGTTATCTGATGTAACTGTTCCCTCATGGTATGAAACTGGCTGTGTGGTGGTTATTGTTCTACATAATAGCTCATTTCACACAGTGAATCCCCATGTTATCTGATGTAACTGTTCCCTCATGGTATGAAACTGGCTGTGTGGTGGTTATTCTTGTACATAATAGCTCATGTCACATCAGTGAATCCCCATGTTATCTGATGTAACTGTTCCCTCATGGTATGAAACTGGCTGTGTGGTGGTTATTCTTGTACATAATAGCTCATGTCACACAGTGAATCCCCATGTTATCTGATGTAACTGTTCCCTCATGGTATGAAACTGGCTGTGTGGTGGTTATTCTTGTACATAATAGCTCATGTCACACAGTGAATCCCCATGTTATCTGATGTAACTGTTCCCTCATGATATGAAACTGTCTGTGTGGTGGTTATTCTTGTACATAATAGCTCATGTCACACAGTGAATCCCCATGTTATCTGATGTAACTGTTCCCTCATGGTATGAAACTGGCTGTGTGGTGGTTATTCTTGTACATAATAGCTCATGTCACATCAGTGAATCCCCATGTTATCTGATGTAACTGTTCCCTCATGGTATGAAACTGGCTGTGTGGTGGTTATTCTTGTACATAATAGCTCATGTCACACAGTGAATCCCATTGTTATCTGATGTAGCTGTTCCCTCATGGTATGAAACTGGCTGTGTGGTGGTTATTCTTGTACATAATAGCTCATGTCACACCAGTGAATCCCCTTGTTATCTGATGTAACTGTTCCCTCATGGTATGAAACTGGCTGTGTGGTGGTTATTCTTGTACATAATAGCTCATGTCACACCAGTGAATCCCCTTGTTATCTGATGTAACTGTTCCCTCATGGTATGAAACTGGCTGTGTGGTGGTTATTCTTGTACATAATAGCTCATGTCACACCAGTGAATCCCCTTGTTATCTGATGTAACTGTTCCCTCATGGTATGAAACTGGCTGTGTGTTGGTTATTCTTCTACATAATAGCTCATGTCACACCAGTGAATCCTCTTGTTATCTGATGTAACTGTTTCCTCATGGTATGAATCTGTCTGTGTGGTGGTTATTCTTGTACATAATAGCTCATGTCACACCAGTGAATCCCCATGTTATCTGATGTAACTGTTTCCTCATGGTATGAAACTGGCTGTGTGGTGGTTATTCTTGTACATAATAGCTCATGTCACACCAGTGAATCCCCTTGTTATCTGATGTAACTGTTTCCTCATGGTATGAAACTGGCTGTGTGGTGGTTATTCTTGTACATAATAGCTCATGTCACACAGTGAATCCCCATGTTATCTGATGTAACTGTTCCCTCATGGTATGAAACTGGCTGTGTGGTGGTTATTCTTGTACATAATAGCTCATGTCACACAGTGAATCCCCTTGTTATCTGGTGTAACTGTTCCCTCATGGTATGAAACTGGCTGTGTGGTGGTTATTCTTGTACATAATAGCTCATGTCACACAGTGAATCCCCATGTTATCTGATGTAACTGTTCCCTCGTGGTATGAAACTGGCTGTGTGGTGGTTATTCTTGTACATAATAGATCATGTCACACAGTGAATCCCCTTGTTATCTGATGTAACTGTTCCCTCGTGGTATGAAACTGGCTGTGTGGTGTTTATTCTTGTACATAATAGCTCATGTCACACAGTGAATCCCCTTGTTATCTGATGTAACTGTTCCCTCGTGGTATGAAACTGGCTGTGTGGTGGTTATTCTTGTACATAATAGCTCATGTCACACAGTGAATCCCCTTGTTATCTGATGTAACTGTTCCCTCATGGTATGAAACTGGCTGTGTGGTGGTTATTCTTGTACATAATAGCTCATATCACACCAGTGAATCCCCTTGTTATCTGATGTAACTGTTCCCTCATGGTATGAAACTGGCTGTGTGGTGGTTATTCTTGTACATAATAGCTCATGTCACACCAGTGAATCCCCTTGTTATCTGATGTAACTGTTCCCTCATGGTATGAAACTGGCTGTGTGGTGGTTATTCTTGTACATAATAGCTCATGTCACGCAGTGAATCCCCTTGTTATCTGATGTAACTGTTCCCTCATTGTATGAAACTGGCTGTATGGTGGTTATTCTTGTACATAATAGCTCATGTCACACCAGTGAATCCCCTTGTTATCTGGTGTAACTGTGCCCTCATGTTATGAAACTGGCTGTGTGGTGGTTATTCTTGTACATAATAGCTCATGTCACACCAGTGAATCCCCTTGTTATCTGATGTAACTGTTCCCTCATGGTATGAAACTGTCTGTGTGGTGGTTATTCTTGTACATAATAGCTCATGTCACACAGTGAATCCCCTTGTTATCTGATGTAACTGTTCCCTCATGGTATGAAACTGTCTGTGTCGTGGTTATTCTTGTACATAATAGCTCATGTCAAACAGTGAATCCCCTTGTTATCTGGTGTAACTGTTCCCTCATGTTATGAAACTGGCTGTGTGGTGGTTATTCTTCTACATAATAGCTCATGTCACACAGTGAATCCCCTTGTTATGTGATGTAACTGTTCCCTCATGGTATGAAACTGGCTGTGTGGTGGTTATTCTTCTACATAATAGCTCATGTCACACCAGTGAATCCCCTTGTTATCTGATGTAACTGTTCCCTCGTGGTATGAAACTGGCTGTGTGGTGGTTATTCTTGACCATAATAGATCATGTCACACAGTGAATCCCCATGTTATCTGATGTAACTGTTCCCTCATGGTATGAAACTGGCTGTGTGTTGGTTATTCTTCTACATAATAGCTCATGTCACACAGTGAATCCCCTTGTTATCTGGTGTAACTGTTCCCTCATGGTATGAAACTGGCTGTGTGGTGGTTATTCTTGTACATAATAGCTCATGTCACACAGTGAATCCCCATGTTATCTGATGTAACTGTTCCCTCGTGGTATGAAACTGGCTGTGTGGTGGTTATTCTTGTACATAATAGCTCATGTCACACAGTGAATCCCCTTGTTATCTGATGTAACTGTTCCCTCATGGTATGAAACTGGCTGTGTGTTGGTTATTCTTGTACATAATAGCTCATGTCACACCAGTGAATCCCCTTGTTATCTGATGTAACTGTTCCCTCATTGTATGAAACTGGCTGTGTGTTGGTTATTCTTGTACATAATAGCTCATGTCACACCAGTGAATCCCCTTGTTATCTGATGTAACTGTTCCCTCATTGTATGAAACTGGCTGTGTGGTGGTTATTCTTGTACATAATAGCTCATGTCACACCAGTGAATCCCCTTGTTATCTGATGTAACTGTTCCCTCATGGTATGACACTGGCTGTGTGTTGGTTATTCTTCTACATAATAGCTCATGTCACACAGTGAATCCCCTTGTTATCTGATGTAACTGTTCCCTCATGGTATGAAACTGGCTGTGTGGTGGTTATTCTTGTACATAATAGCTCATGTCACACCAGTGAATCCCCTTGTTATCTGATGTAACTGTTCCCTCATGGTATGAAACTGGCTGTGTGTTGGTTATTCTTGTACATAATAGCTCATGTCACACCAGTGAATCCCCATGTTATCTGATGTAACTGTTCCCTCATGGTATGAAACTGGCTGTGTGGTGGTTATTCTTGTACATAATAGATCATGTCACACAGTGAATCCCCTTGTTATCTGATGTAACTGTTCCCTCATGGTATGAAACTGGCTGTGTGGTGGTTATTCTTGTACATAATAGCTCATGTCACACCAGTGAATCCCCTTGTTATCTGATGTAACTGTTCCCTCATGGTATGAAACTGGCTGTGTGTTGGTTATTCTTGTACATAATAGCTCATGTCAGACAGTGAATCCCCATGTTATCTGATGTAACTGTTCCCTCATGGTATGAAACTGGCTGTGTGGTGGTTATTCTTGTACATAATAGCTCATGTCACACAGTGATTCCCCTTGTTATCTGGTGTAACTGTTCCCTCATGGTATGAAACTGGCTGTGTGGTGGTTATTCTTGTACATAATAGCTCATGTCACACAGTGAATCCCCATGTTATCTGATGTAACTGTTCCCTCATTGTATGAAACTGGCTGTGTGTTGGTTATTCTTCTACATAATAGCTCATGTCACACCAGTGAATCCCCTTGTTATCTGATGTAACTGTTCCCTCATGGTATGAAACTGGCTGTGTGTTGGTTATTCTTGTACATAATAGCTCATGTCACACCAGTGAATCCCCTTGTTATCTGATGTAACTGTTCCCTCATTGTATGAAACTGGCTGTGTGTTGGTTATTCTTCTACATAATAGCTCATGTCACACCAGTGAATCCCCTTGTTATCTGATGTAACTGTTCCCTCATGGTATGAAACTGGCTGTGTGTTGGTTATTCTTCTACACAATAGCTCATGTCACACCAGTGAATCCCCTTGTTATCTGATGTAACTGTTCCCTCATGGTATGAAACTGGCTGTGTGTTGGTTATTCTTCTACATAATAGCTCATGTCACACCAGTGAATCCCCTTGTTATCTGGTGTAACTGTTCCCTCATGGTATGAAACTGTCTGTGTCGTGGTTATTCTTGTACATAATAGCTCATGTCACACAGTGAATCCCCTTGTTATCTGATGTAACTGTTCCCTCATGGTATGAAACTGGCTGTGTGTTGGTTATTCTTGTACATAATAGCTCATGTCACACCAGTGAATCCCCATGTTATCTGATGTAACTGTTCCCTCATGGTATGAAACTGGCTGTGTGGTGGTTATTCTTGTACATAATAGCTCATGTCACACAGTGAATCCCCTTGTTATCTGGTGTAACTGTTCCCTCATGGTATGAAACTGGCTGTGTGATGGTTATTCTTGTACATAATAGCTCATGTCACACCAGTGAATCCCCTTGTTATCTAGTGTAACTGTTCCCTCATGGTATGAAACTGGCTGTGGTGGTTTTTCTGGTACATAATAGCTCATGTCACACCAGTGAATCCCCTTGCTATCTGATGTAACTGTTCCCTCATGGTATGAAACTGCCTGTGTGATGGTTATTCTTCTACATAATAGCTCATGTCACACAGTGAATCCCCATGTTATCTGATGTAACTGTTCCCTCATGGTATGAAACTGGCTGTGGTGGTTATTCTTGTACATAATAGCTTATGTCACACCAGTGAATCCCCTTGTTATCTGATGTAACTGTTCCCTCATGATATGAAACTGGCTGTGTGGTGGTTATTCTTGTACATAATAGCTCATGTCACACCAGTGAATCCCCTTGTTATCTGATGTAACTGTTCCCTCATGGTATGAAACTGGCTGTGGTGTGGTTATTCTTGTACATAATAGCTCATGTCACACAGTGAATCCCCATGTTATCTGATGTAGCTGTTCCCTCATGGTATGAAACTGGCTGTGTGGTGGTTATTCTTGTACATAATAGCTCATGTCACACCAGTGAATCCCCTTGTTATCTGATGTAACTGTTCCCTCATGGTATGAAACTGGCTGTGTGGTGGTTATTCTTCTACATAATAGCTCATGTCACACCAGTGAATCCCCTTGTTATCTGATGTAGCTGTTCCCTCATTGTATGAAACTGGCTGTGTGGTGGTTATTCTTGTACATAATAGATCATGTCACACAGTGAATCCCCTTGTTATCTGATGTAACTGTTTCCTCATGGTATGTAATTAGCTGTGTGGTGGTTATTCTTGTACATAATAGCTAATGTCACACAGTGAATCCCCTTGTTATCTGATGTAACTGTTCCCTCGTGGTATGAAACTGGCTGTGTGGTGGTTATTCTTGTACATAATAGCTCATGTCACACCAGTGAATCCCCTTGTTATCTGGTGTAACTGTTCCCTCATGTTATGAAACTGTCTGTGTGGTGGTTATTCTTGTACATAATAGCTCATGTCACACCAGTGAATCCCCATGTTATCTGATGTAACTGTTCCCTCATGGTATGAAACTGGCTGTGTGGAGGTTATTCTTGTACATAATAGCTCATGTCACACCAGTGAATCCCCTTGTTATCTGATGTAACTGTTCCCTCATGGTATGAAACTGGCTGTGTGGTGGTTATTCTTGTACATAATAGCTCATGTCACACAGTGAATCCCCTTGTTATCTGATGTAACTGTTCCCTCATGGTATGAAACTGGCTGTGTGGTGGTTATTCTTGTACATAATAGCTCATTCACACAGTGAATCCCCTTGTTATCTGGTGTAACTGTTCCCTCATGGTATGAAACTGGCTGTGTGGTGGTTATTCTTCTACATAATAGCTCATGTCACATCAGTGAATCCCCATGTTATCTGATGTAACTGTTCCCTCATGGTATGAAACTGGCTGTGTGGTGGTTATTCTTGTACATAATAGCTCATGTCACACAGTGAATCCCCATGTTATCTGATGTAACTGTTCCCTCATGGTATGAAACTGGCTGTGTGGTGGTTATTCTTGTACATAATAGCTCATGTCACATCAGTGAATGCCCATGTTATCTGATGTAACTGTTCCCTCATGGTATGAAACTGGCTGTGTGGTGGTTATTCTTGTACATAATAGCTCATGTCACACAGTGAATCCCCATGTTATCTGATGTAACTGTTCCCTCATGATATGAAACTGTCTGTGTGGTGGTTATTCTTGTACATAATAGCTCATTCACACAGTGAATCCCCTTGTTATCTGGTGTAACTGTTCCCTCATGGTATGAAACTGGCTGTGTGGTGGTTATTCTTGTACATAATAGCTCATGTCACACAGTGAATCCCCTTGTTATCTGGTGTAACTGTTCCCTCATGGTATGAAACTGGCTGTGTGGTGGTTATTCTTGTACATAATAGCTCATGTCACACAGTGAATCCCCATGTTATCTGATGTAACTGTTCCCTCGTGGTATGAAACTGGCTGTGTGGTGGTTATTCTTGTACATAATAGATCATGTCACACAGTGAATCCCCTTGTTATCTGATGTAACTGTTCCCTCGTGGTATGAAACTGGCTGTGTGGTGTTTATTCTTGTACATAATAGCTCATGTCACACAGTGAATCCCCTTGTTATCTGATGTAACTGTTCCCTCGTGGTATGAAACTGGCTGTGTGGTGGTTATTCTTGTACATAATAGCTCATGTCACACAGTGAATCCCCTTGTTATCTGATGTAACTGTTCCCTCATGGTATGAAACTGGCTGTGTGGTGGTTATTCTTGTACATAATAGCTCATATCACACCAGTGAATCCCGTTGTTATCTGATGTAACTGTTCCCTCATGGTATGAAACTGGCTGTGTGGTGGTTATTCTTGTACATAATAGCTCATGTCACACCAGTGAATCCCCTTGTTATCTGATGTAACTGTTCCCTCATGGTATGAAACTGGCTGTGTGGTGGTTATTCTTGTACATAATAGCTCATGTCATGCAGTGAATCCCCTTGTTATCTGATGTAACTGTTCCCTCATTGTATGAAACTGGCTGTATGGTGGTTATTCTTGTACATAATAGCTCATGTCACACCAGTGAATCCCCTTGTTATCTGGTGTAACTGTGCCCTCATGTTATGAAACTGGCTGTGTGGTGGTTATTCTTGTACATAATAGCTCATGTCACACCAGTGAATCCTTTTGTTATCTGATGTAACTGTACCCTCATGGTATGAAACTGTCTGTGTGGTGGTTATTCTTGTACATAATAGCTCATGTCACACAGTGAATCCCCTTGTTATCTGATGTAACTGTTCCCTCATGGTATGAAACTGTCTGTGTGGTGGTTATTCTTGTACATAATAGCTCATGTCACACAGTGAATCCCCTTGTTATCTGGTGTAACTGTTGCCTCATGTTATGAAACTGGCTGTGTGGTGGTTATTCTTCTACATAATAGCTCATGTCACACAGTGAATCCCCTTGTTATGTGATGTAACTGTTCCCTCATGGTATGAAACTGGCTGTGTGGTGGTTATTCTTGTACATAATAGCTCATGTCACACCAGTGAATCCCCTTGTTATCTGATGTAACTGTTCCCTCATTGTATGAAACTGGCTGTGTGTTGGTTATTCTTGTACATAATAGCTCGTCACACCAGTGAATCCCCTTGTTATCTGATGTAACTGTTCCCTCATTGTATGAAACTGGCTGTGTGGTGGTTATTCTTGTACATAATAGCTCATGTCACACAGTGAATCCCCATGTTATCTGATGTAACTGTTCCCTCATGGTATGAAACTGGCTGTGTGTTGGTTATTCTTCTACATAATAGCTCATGTCACACAGTGAATCCCCTTGTTATCTGGTGTAACTGTTCCCTCATGGTATGAAACTGGCTGTGTGGTGGTTATTCTTGTACATAATAGCTCATGTCACACAGTGAATCCCCATGTTATCTGATGTAACTGTTCCCTCGTGGTATGAAACTGGCTGTGTGGTGGTTATTCTTGTACATAATAGCTCATGTCACACAGTGAATCCCCTTGTTATCTGATGTAACTGTTCCCTCATGGTATGAAACTGGCTGTGTGTTGGTTATTCTTGTACATAATAGCTCATGTCACACCAGTGAATCCCCTTGTTATCTGATGTAACTGTTCCCTCATTGTATGAAACTGGCTGTGTGTTGGTTATTCTTGTACATAATAGCTCGTCACACCAGTGAATCCCCTTGTTATCTGATGTAACTGTTCCCTCATTGTATGAAACTGGCTGTGTGGTGGTTATTCTTGTACATAATAGCTCATGTCACACCAGTGAAACCCCTTGTAATCTGATGTAACTGTTCCCTCATGGTATGAAACTGGCTGTGTGTTGGTTATTCTTGTACATAATAGTTCATGTCACACCAGTGAATCCCCATGTTATCTGATGTAACTGTTCCCTCATGGTATGAAACTGGCTGTGTGGTGGTTATTCTTGTACATAATAGCTCATGTCACACAGTGATTCCCTTTGTTCTCTGGTGTAACTGTTCCCTCATGGTATGAAACTGGCTGTGTGGTGGTTATTCTTGTACATAATAGCTCATGTCACACAGTGAATCCCCATGTTATCTGATGTAACTGTTCCCTCATTGTATGAAACTGGCTGTGTGTTGGTTATTCTTCTACATAATAGCTCATGTCACACCAGTGAATCCCCTTGTTATCTGATGTAACTGTTCCCTCATGGTATGAAACTGGCTGTGTGGTGGTTATTCTTGTACATAATAGCTCATGTGACAACAGTGAAACCCCTTGTTATCTGATGTAACTGTTCCCTCATGGTATGAAACTGGCTGTGTGTTGGTTATTCTTGTACATAATAGCTCATGTCACACCAGTGAATCCCCATGTTATCTGATGTAACTGTTCCCTCATGGTATGAAACTGCCTGTGTGGTGGTTATTCTTGTACATAATAGCTCATGTCACACAGTGATTCCCCTTGTTATCTGGTGTAACTGTTCCCTCATGGTATGAAACTGGCTGTGTGGTGGTTATTCTTGTACATAATAGCTCATGTCACACAGTGAATCCCCATGTTATCTGATGTAACTGTTCCCTCATTGTATGAAACTGGCTGTGTGTTGGTTATTCTTCTACATAATAGCTCATGTCACACCAGTGAATCCCCTTGTTATCTGATGTAACTGTTCCCTCATTGTATGAAACTGGCTGTGTGTTGGTTATTCTTGCACATAATAGCTCATGTCACACCAGTGAATCCCCTTGTTATCTGATGTAACTGTTCCCTCATGGTATGAAACTGGCTGTGTGGTGGTTATTCTTGTACATAATAGCTCATGTCACACCAGTGAATCCCCTTGTTATCTGATGTAACTGTTCCCTCATTGTATGAAACTGGCTGTGTGTTGGTTATTCTTCTACATAATAGCTCATGTCACACCAGTGAATCCCCTTGTTATCTGATGTAACTGTTCCCTCATGGTATGAAACTGGCTGTGTGTTGGTTATTCTTCTACATAATAGCTCATGTCACACCAGTGAATCCCCTTGTTATCTGATGTAACTGTTCCCTCATGGTATGAAACTGGCTGTGTGTTGGTTATTCTTGTACATAATAGCTCATGTCACACCAGTGAATCCCCATGTTATCTGATGTAACTGTTCCCTCATGGTATGAAACTGGCTGTGTGGTGGTTATTCTTGTACATAATAGCTCATGTCACACAGTGAATCCCCTTGTTATCTGGTGTAACTGTTCCCTCATGGTATGAAACTGGCTGTGTGATGGTTATTCTTGTACATAATAGCTCATGTCACACCAGTGAATCCCCTTGTTATCTGGTGTAACCGTTCCCTCATGGTATGAAACTGGCTGTGGTGGTTATTCTGGTACATAATAGCTCATGTCACACCAGTGAATCCCCTTGCTATCTGATGTAACTGTTCCCTCATGGTATGAAACTGCCTGTGTGATGGTTATTCTTCTACATAATAGCTCATGTCACACAGTGAATCCCCATGTTATCTGATGTAACTGTTCCCTCATGGTATGAAACTGGCTGTGGTGGTTATTCTTGTACATAATAGCTTATGTCACACCAGTGAATCCCCTTGTTATCTGATGTAACTGTTCCCTCATGATATGAAACTGGCTAAGTGGTGGTTATTCTTGTACATAATAGCTCATGTCACACCAGTGAATCCCCTTGTTATCTGATTTAACTGTTCCCTCATGGTATGAAACTGGCTGTGGTGTGGTTATTCTTGTACATAATAGCTCATGTCACACAGTGAATCCCCATGTTATCTGATGTAGCTGTTCCCTCATGGTATGAAACTGGCTGTGTGGTGGTTATTCTTGTACATAATAGCTCATGTCACACCAGTGAATCCCCTTGTTATCTGATGTAACTGTTCCCTCATGGTATGAAACTGGCTGTGTGGTGGTTATTCTTCTACATAATAGCTCATGTCACACCAGTGAATCCCCTTGTTATCTGATGTAGCTGTTCCCTCATTGTATGAAACTGGCTGTGTGGTGGTTATTCTTGTACATAATAGATCATGTCACACAGTGAATCCCCTTGTTATCTGATGTAACTGTTTCCTCATGGTATGTAACTAGCTGTGTGGTGGTTATTCTTGTACATAATAGCTCATGTCACACAGTGAATCCCCTTGCTATCTGATGTAACTGTTCCCTCGTGGTATGAAACTGGCTGTGTGGTGGTTATTCTTGTACATAATAGCTCATGTCACACCAGTGAATCCCCTTGTTATCTGGTGTAACTGTTCCCTCATGTTATGAAACTGTCTGTGTGGTGGTTATTCTTGTACATAATAGCTCATGTCACACCAGTGAATCCCCTTGTTATCTGATGTAACTGTTCCCTCATGGTATGAAACTGGCTGTGTGGTGGTTATTCTTCTACATAATAGCTCATGTCACACCAGTGAATCCCCTTGTTATCTGATGTAGCTGTTCCCTCATTGTATGAAACTGGCTGTGTGGTGGTTATTCTTGTACATAATAGATCATGTCACACAGTGAATCCCCTTGTTATCTGATGTAACTGTTTCCTCATGGTATGTAATTAGCTGTGTGGTGGTTATTCTTGTACATAATAGCTAATGTCACACAGTGAATCCCCTTGTTATCTGATGTAACTGTTCCCTCGTGGTATGAAACTGGCTGTGTGGTGGTTATTCTTGTACATAATAGCTCATGTCACACCAGTGAATCCCCTTGTTATCTGGTGTAACTGTTCCCTCATGTTATGAAACTGTCTGTGTGGTGGTTATTCTTGTACATAATAGCTCATGTCACACCAGTGAATCCCCATGTTATCTGATGTAACTGTTCCCTCATGGTATGAAAGTGGCTGTGTGGAGGTTATTCTTGTACATAATAGCTCATGTCACACCAGTGAATCCCCTTGTTATCTGATGTAACTGTTCCCTCATGGTATGAAACTGGCTGTGTGGTGGTTATTCTTGTACATAATAGCTCATGTCACACAGTGAATCCCCTTGTTATCTGATGTAACTGTTCCCTCATGGTATGAAACTGGCTGTGTGGTGGTTATTCTTGTACATAATAGCTCATTCACACAGTGAATCCCCTTGTTATCTGGTGTAACTGTTCCCTCATGGTATGAAACTGGCTGTGTGGTGGTTATTCTTCTACATAATAGCTCATGTCACATCAGTGAATCCCCATGTTATCTGATGTAACTGTTCCCTCATGGTATGAAACTGGCTGTGTGGTGGTTATTCTTGTACATAATAGCTCATGTCACACAGTGAATCCCCATGTTATCTGATGTAACTGTTCCCTCATGGTATGAAACTGGCTGTGTGGTGGTTATTCTTGTACATAATAGCTCATGTCACATCAGTGAATGCCCATGTTATCTGATGTAACTGTTCCCTCATGGTATGAAACTGGCTGTGTGGTGGTTATTCTTGTACATAATAGCTCATGTCACACAGTGAATCCCCATGTTATCTGATGTAACTGTTCCCTCATGATATGAAACTGTCTGTGTGGTGGTTATTCTTGTACATAATAGCTCATTCACACAGTGAATCCCCTTGTTATCTGGTGTAACTGTTCCCTCATGGTATGAAACTGGCTGTGTGGTGGTTATTCTTCTACATAATAGCTCATGTCACATCAGTGAATCCCCATGTTATCTGATGTAACTGTTCCCTCATGGTATGAAACTGGCTGTGTGGTGGTTATTCTTGTACATAATAGCTCATGTCACACAGTGAATCCCCTTGTTATCTGGTGTAACTGTTCCCTCATGGTATGAAACTGGCTGTGTGGTGGTTATTCTTGTACATAATAGCTCATGTCACACAGTGAATCCCCATGTTATCTGATGTAACTGTTCCCTCGTGGTATGAAACTGGCTGTGTGGTGGTTATTCTTGTACATAATAGATCATGTCACACAGTGAATCCCCTTGTTATCTGATGTAACTGTTCCCTCGTGGTATGAAACTGGCTGTGTGGTGTTTATTCTTGTACATAATAGCTCATGTCACACAGTGAATCCCCTTGTTATCTGATGTAACTGTTCCCTCGTGGTATGAAACTGGCTGTGTGGTGGTTATTCTTGTACATAATAGCTCATGTCACACAGTGAATCCCCTTGTTATCTGATGTAACTGTTCCCTCATGGTATGAAACTGGCTGTGTGGTGGTTATTCTTGTACATAATAGCTCATATCACACCAGTGAATCCCGTTGTTATCTGATGTAACTGTTCCCTCATGGTATGAAACTGGCTGTGTGGTGGTTATTCTTGTACATAATAGCTCATGTCACACCAGTGAATCCCCTTGTTATCTGATGTAACTGTTCCCTCATGGTATGAAACTGGCTGTGTGGTGGTTATTCTTGTACATAATAGCTCATGTCATGCAGTGAATCCCCTTGTTATCTGATGTAACTGTTCCCTCATTGTATGAAACTGGCTGTATGGTGGTTATTCTTGTACATAATAGCTCATGTCACACCAGTGAATCCCCTTGTTATCTGGTGTAACTGTGCCCTCATGTTATGAAACTGGCTGTGTGGTGGTTATTCTTGTACATAATAGCTCATGTCACACCAGTGAATCCTTTTGTTATCTGATGTAACTGTTCCCTCATGGTATGAAACTGTCTGTGTGGTGGTTATTCTTGTACATAATAGCTCATGTCACACAGTGAATCCCCTTGTTATCTGATGTAACTGTTCCCTCATGGTATGAAACTGTCTGTGTGGTGGTTATTCTTGTACATAATAGCTCATGTCACACAGTGAATCCCCTTGTTATCTGGTGTAACTGTTCCCTCATGTTATGAAACTGGCTGTGTGGTGGTTATTCTTCTACATAATAGCTCATGTCACACAGTGAATCCCCTTGTTATGTGATGTAACTGTTCCCTCATGGTATGAAACTGGCTGTGTGGTGGTTATTCTTCTACATAATAGCTCATGTCACACCAGTGAATCCCCTTGTTATCTGATGTAACTGTTCCCTCGTGGTATGAAACTGGCTGTGTGGTGGTTATTCTTGTACATAATAGATCATGTCACACAGTGAATCCCCATGTTATCTGATGTAACTGTTCCCTCATGGTATGAAACTGGCTGTGTGTTGGTTATTCTTCTACATAATAGCTCATGTCACACAGTGAATCCCCTTGTTATCTGGTGTAACTGTTCCCTCATGGTATGAAACTGGCTGTGTGGTGGTTATTCTTGTACATAATAGCTCATGTCACACAGTGAATCCCCATGTTATCTGATGTAACTGTTCCCTCGTGGTATGAAACTGGCTGTGTGGTGGTTATTCTTGTACATAATAGCTCATGTCACACAGTGAATCCCCTTGTTATCTGATGTAACTGTTCCCTCATGGTATGAAACTGGCTGTGTGTTGGTTATTCTTGTACATAATAGCTCATGTCACACCAGTGAATCCCCTTGTTATCTGATGTAACTGTTCCCTCATTGTATGAAACTGGCTGTGTGTTGGTTATTCTTGTACATAATAGCTCGTCACACCAGTGAATCCCCTTGTTATCTGATGTAACTGTTCCCTCATTGTATGAAACTGGCTGTGTGGTGGTTATTCTTGTACATAATAGCTCATGTCACACCAGTGAAACCCCTTGTAATCTGATGTAACTGTTCCCTCATGGTATGAAACTGGCTGTGTGTTGGTTATTCTTGTACATAATAGTTCATGTCACACCAGTGAATCCCCATGTTATCTGATGTAACTGTTCCCTCATGGTATGAAACTGGCTGTGTGGTGGTTATTCTTGTACATAATAGCTCATGTCACACAGTGATTCCCTTTGTTCTCTGGTGTAACTGTTCCCTCATGGTATGAAACTGGCTGTGTGGTGGTTATTCTTGTACATAATAGCTCATGTCACACAGTGAATCCCCATGTTATCTGATGTAACTGTTCCCTCATTGTATGAAACTGGCTGTGTGTTGGTTATTCTTCTACATAATAGCTCATGTCACACCAGTGAATCCCCTTGTTATCTGATGTAACTGTTCCCTCATGGTATGAAACTGGCTGTGTGGTGGTTATTCTTGTACATAATAGCTCATGTGACAACAGTGAAACCCCTTGTTATCTGATGTAACTGTTCCCTCATGGTATGAAACTGGCTGTGTGTTGGTTATTCTTGTACATAATAGCTCATGTCACACCAGTGAATCCCCATGTTATCTGATGTAACTGTTCCCTCATGGTATGAAACTGCCTGTGTGGTGGTTATTCTTGTACATAATAGCTCATGTCACACAGTGATTCCCCTTGTTATCTGGTGTAACTGTTCCCTCATGGTATGAAACTGGCTGTGTGGTGGTTATTCTTGTACATAATAGCTCATGTCACACAGTGAATCCCCATGTTATCTGATGTAACTGTTCCCTCATTGTATGAAACTGGCTGTGTGTTGGTTATTCTTCTACATAATAGCTCATGTCACACCAGTGAATCCCCTTGTTATCTGATGTAACTGTTCCCTCATTGTATGAAACTGGCTGTGTGTTGGTTATTCTTGCACATAATAGCTCATGTCACACCAGTGAATCCCCTTGTTATCTGATGTAACTGTTCCCTCATGGTATGAAACTGGCTGTGTGGTGGTTATTCTTGTACATAATAGCTCATGTCACACCAGTGAATCCCCTTGTTATCTGATGTAACTGTTCCCTCATTGTATGAAACTGGCTGTGTGTTGGTTATTCTTCTACATAATAGCTCATGTCACACCAGTGAATCCCCTTGTTATCTGATGTAACTGTTCCCTCATGGTATGAAACTGGCTGTGTGTTGGTTATTGTTCTACATAATAGCTCATGTCACACCAGTGAATCCCCTTGTTATCTGATGTAACTGTTCCCTCATGGTATGAAACTGGCTGTGTGTTGGTTATTCTTGTACATAATAGCTCATGTCACACCAGTGAATCCCCATGTTATCTGATGTAACTGTTCCCTCATGGTATGAAACTGGCTGTGTGGTGGTTATTCTTGTACATAATAGCTCATGTCACACAGTGAATCCCCTTGTTATCTGGTGTAACTGTTCCCTCATGGTATAAAACTGGCTGTGTGATGGTTATTCTTGTACATAATAGCTCATGTCACACCAGTGAATCCCCTTGTTATCTGGTGTAACCGTTCCCTCATGGTATGAAACTGGCTGTGGTGGTTATTCTGGTACATAATAGCTCATGTCACACCAGTGAATCCCCTTGCTATCTGATGTAACTGTTCCCTCATGGTATGAAACTGCCTGTGTGATGGTTATTCTTCTACATAATAGCTCATGTCACACAGTGAATCCCCATGTTATCTGATGTAACTGTTCCCTCATGGTATGAAACTGGCTGTGGTGGTTATTCTTGTACATAATAGCTTATGTCACACCAGTGAATCCCCTTGTTATCTGATGTAACTGTTCCCTCATGATATGAAACTGGCTAAGTGGTGGTTATTCTTGTACATAATAGCTCATGTCACACCAGTGAATCCCCTTGTTATCTGATTTAACTGTTCCCTCATGGTATGAAACTGGCTGTGGTGTGGTTATTCTTGTACATAATAGCTCATGTCACACAGTGAATCCCCATGTTATCTGATGTAGCTGTTCCCTCATGGTATGAAACTGGCTGTGTGGTGGTTATTCTTGTACATAATAGCTCATGTCACACCAGTGAATCCCCTTGTTATCTGATGTAACTGTTCCCTCATGGTATGAAACTGGCTGTGTGGTGGTTATTCTTCTACATAATAGCTCATGTCACACCAGTGAATCCCCTTGTTATCTGATGTAGCTGTTCCCTCATTGTATGAAACTGGCTGTGTGGTGGTTATTCTTGTACATAATAGATCATGTCACACAGTGAATCCCCTTGTTATCTGATGTAACTGTTTCCTCATGGTATGTAACTAGCTGTGTGGTGGTTATTCTTGTACATAATAGCTCATGTCACACAGTGAATCCCCTTGCTATCTGATGTAACTGTTCCCTCGTGGTATGAAACTGGCTGTGTGGTGGTTATTCTTGTACATAATAGCTCATGTCACACCAGTGAATCCCCTTGTTATCTGGTGTAACTGTTCCCTCATGTTATGAAACTGTCTGTGTGGTGGTTATTCTTGTACATAATAGCTCATGTCACACCAGTGAATCCCCATGTTATCTGATGTAACTGTTCCCTCATGGTATGAAACTGGCTGTGTGGTGGTTATTCTTGTACATAATAGCTCATGTCACACCAGTGAATCCCCTTGTTATCTGATGTAACTGTTCCCTCATGGTATGAAACTGGCTGTGTGTTGGTTATTCTTGTACATAATAGCTCATGTCACACCAGTGAATCCCCATGTTATCTGATGTAACTGTTCCCTCATGGTATGAAACTGGCTGTGTGGTGGTTATTCTTGTACATAATAGCTCATGTCACACAGTGAATCCCCTTGTTATCTGGTGTAACTGTTCCCTCATGGTATGAAACTGGCTGTGTGATGGTTATTCTTGTACATAATAGCTCATGTCACACCAGTGAATCCCCTTGTTATCTAGTGTAACTGTTCCCTCATGGTATGAAACTGGCTGTGGTGGTTATTCTGGTACATAATAGCTCATGTCACACCAGTGAATCCCCTTGCTATCTGATGTAACTGTTCCCTCATGGTATGAAACTGCCTGTGTGATGGTTATTCTTCTACATAATAGCTCATGTCACACAGTGAATCCCCATGTTATCTGATGTAACTGTTCCCTCATGGTATGAAACTGGCTGTGGTGGTTATTCTTGTACATAATAGCTTATGTCACACCAGTGAATCCCCTTGTTATCTGATGTAACTGTTCCCTCATGATATGAAACTGGCTGTGTGGTGGTTATTCTTGTACATAATAGCTCATGTCACACCAGTGAATCCCCTTGTTATCTGATGTAACTGTTCCCTCATGGTATGAAACTGGCTGTGGTGTGGTTATTCTTGTACATAATAGCTCATGTCACACAGTGAATCCCCATGTTATCTGATGTAGCTGTTCCCTCATGGTATGAAACTGGCTGTGTGGTGGTTATTCTTGTACATAATAGCTCATGTCACACCAGTGAATCCCCTTGTTATCTGATGTAACTGTTCCCTCATGGTATGAAACTGGCTGTGTGGTGGTTATTCTTCTACATAATAGCTCATGTCACACCAGTGAATCCCCTTGTTATCTGATGTAGCTGTTCCCTCATTGTATGAAACTGGCTGTGTGGTGGTTATTCTTGTACATAATAGATCATGTCACACAGTGAATCCCCTTGTTATCTGATGTAACTGTTTCCTCATGGTATGTAATTAGCTGTGTGATGGTTATTCTTGTACATAATAGCTCATGTCACACAGTGAATCCCCTTGTTATCTGATGTAACTGTTCCCTCGTGGTATGAAACTGGCTGTGTGGTGGTTATTCTTGTACATAATAGCTCATGTCACACCAGTGAATCCCCTTGTTATCTGGTGTAACTGTTCCCTCATGTTATGAAACTGTCTGTGTGGTGGTTATTCTTGTACATAATAGCTCATGTCACACCAGTGAATCCCCATGTTATCTGATGTAACTGTTCCCTCATGGTATGAAACTGGCTGTGTGGAGGTTATTCTTGTACATAATAGCTCATGTCACACCAGTGAATCCCCTTGTTATCTGATGTAACTGTTCCCTCATGGTATGAAACTGGCTGTGTGGTGGTTATTCTTGTACATAATAGCTCATGTCACACAGTGAATCCCCTTGTTATCTGATGTAACTGTTCCCTCATGGTATGAAACTGGCTGTGTGGTGGTTATTCTTGTACATAATAGCTCATTCACACAGTGAATCCCCTTGTTATCTGGTGTAACTGTTCCCTCATGGTATGAAACTGGCTGTGTGGTGGTTATTCTTCTACATAATAGCTCATGTCACATCAGTGAATCCCCATGTTATCTGATGTAACTGTTCCCTCATGGTATGAAACTGGCTGTGTGGTGGTTATTCTTGTACATAATAGCTCATGTCACACAGTGAATCCCCATGTTATCTGATGTAACTGTTCCCTCATGGTATGAAACTGGCTGTGTGGTGGTTATTCTTGTACATAATAGCTCATGTCACATCAGTGAATGCCCATGTTATCTGATGTAACTGTTCCCTCATGGTATGAAACTGGCTGTGTGGTGGTTATTCTTGTACATAATAGCTCATGTCACACAGTGAATCCCCATGTTATTTGATGTAACTGTTCCCTCATGATATGAAACTGTCTGTGTGGTGGTTATTCTTGTACATAATAGCTCATTCACACAGTGAATCCCCTTGTTATCTGGTGTAACTGTTCCCTCATGGTATGAAACTGGCTGTGTGGTGGTTATTCTTCTACATAATAGCTCATGTCACATCAGTGAATCCCCATGTTATCTGATGTAACTGTTCCCTCATGGTATGAAACTGGCTGTGTGGTGGTTATTCTTGTACATAATAGCTCATGTCACACCAGTGAATCCCCTTGTTATCTGATGTAACTGTTTCCTCATGGTATGAAACTGGCTGTGTGGTGGTTATTCTTGTACATAATAGCTCATGTCACACAGTGAATCCCCATGTTATCTGATGTAACTGTTCCCTCATGGTATGAAACTGGCTGTGTGGTGGTTATTCTTGTACATAATAGCTCATGTCACACAGTGAATCCCCTTGTTATCTGGTGTAACTGTTCCCTCATGGTATGAAACTGGCTGTGTGGTGGTTATTCTTGTACATAATAGCTCATGTCACACAGTGAATCCCCATGTTATCTGATGTAACTGTTCCCTCGTGGTATGAAACTGGCTGTGTGGTGGTTATTCTTGTACATAATAGATCATGTCACACAGTGAATCCCCTTGTTATCTGATGTAACTGTTCCCTCGTGGTATGAAACTGGCTGTGTGGTGTTTATTCTTGTACATAATAGCTCATGTCACACAGTGAATCCCCTTGTTATCTGATGTAACTGTTCCCTCGTGGTATGAAACTGGCTGTGTGGTGGTTATTCTTGTACATAATAGCTCATGTCACACAGTGAATCCCCTTGTTATCTGATGTAACTGTTCCCTCATGGTATGAAACTGGCTGTGTGGTGGTTATTCTTGTACATAATAGCTCATATCACACCAGTGAATCCCGTTGTTATCTGATGTAACTGTTCCCTCATGGTATGAAACTGGCTGTGTGGTGGTTATTCTTGTACATAATAGCTCATGTCACACCAGTGAATCCCCTTGTTATCTGATGTAACTGTTCCCTCATGGTATGAAACTGGCTGTGTGGTGGTTATTCTTGTACATAATAGCTCATGTCATGCAGTGAATCCCCTTGTTATCTGATGTAACTGTTCCCTCATTGTATGAAACTGGCTGTATGGTGGTTATTCTTGTACATAATAGCTCATGTCACACCAGTGAATCCCCTTGTTATCTGGTGTAACTGTGCCCTCATGTTATGAAACTGGCTGTGTGGTGGTTATTCTTGTACATAATAGCTCATGTCACACCAGTGAATCCTTTTGTTATCTGATGTAACTGTTCCCTCATGGTATGAAACTGTCTGTGTGGTGGTTATTCTTGTACATAATAGCTCATGTCACACAGTGAATCCCCTTGTTATCTGATGTAACTGTTCCCTCATGGTATGAAACTGTCTGTGTGGTGGTTATTCTTGTACATAATAGCTCATGTCACACAGTGAATCCCCTTGTTATCTGGTGTAACTGTTCCCTCATGTTATGAAACTGGCTGTGTGGTGGTTATTCTTCTACATAATAGCTCATGTCACACAGTGAATCCCCTTGTTATGTGATGTAACTGTTCCCTCATGGTATGAAACTGGCTGTGTGGTGGTTATTCTTCTACATAATAGCTCATGTCACACCAGTGAATCCCCTTGTTATCTGATGTAACTGTTCCCTCGTGGTATGAAACTGGCTGTGTGGTGGTTATTCTTGTACATAATAGATCATGTCACACAGTGAATCCCCATGTTATCTGATGTAACTGTTCCCTCATGGTATGAAACTGGCTGTGTGTTGGTTATTCTTCTACATAATAGCTCATGTCACACAGTGAATCCCCTTGTTATCTGGTGTAACTGTTCCCTCATGGTACGAAACTGGCTGTGTGGTGGTTATTCTTGTACATAATAGCTCATGTCACACAGTGAATCCCCATGTTATCTGATGTAACTGTTCCCTCGTGGTATGAAACTGGCTGTGTGGTGGTTATTCTTGTACATAATAGCTCATGTCACACAGTGAATCCCCTTGTTATCTGATGTAACTGTTCCCTCATGGTATGAAACTGGCTGTGTGTTGGTTATTCTTGTACATAATAGCGCATGTCACACCAGTGAATCCCCTTGTTATCTGATGTAACTGTTCCCTCATTGTATGAAACTGGCTGTGTGTTGGTTATTCTTGTACATAATAGCTCGTCACACCAGTGAATCCCCTTGTTATCTGATGTAACTGTTCCCTCATTGTATGAAACTGGCTGTGTGGTGGTTATTCTTGTACATAATAGCTCATGTCACACCAGTGAAACCCCTTGTAATCTGATGTAACTGTTCCCTCATGGTATGAAACTGGCTGTGTGTTGGTTATTCTTGTACATAATAGTTCATGTCACACCAGTGAATCCCCATGTTATCTGATGTAACTGTTCCCTCATGGTATGAAACTGGCTGTGTGGTGGTTATTCTTGTACATAATAGCTCATGTCACACAGTGATTCCCTTTGTTCTCTGGTGTAACTGTTCCCTCATGGTATGAAACTGGCTGTGTGGTGGTTATTCTTGTACATAATAGCTCATGTCACACAGTGAATCCCCATGTTATCTGATGTAACTGTTCCCTCATTGTATGAAACTGGCTGTGTGTTGGTTATTCTTCTACATAATAGCTCATGTCACACCAGTGAATCCCCTTGTTATCTGATGTAACTGTTCCCTCATGGTATGAAACTGGCTGTGTGGTGGTTATTCTTGTACATAATAGCTCATGTGACAACAGTGAAACCCCTTGTTATCTGATGTAACTGTTCCCTCATGGTATGAAACTGGCTGTGTGTTGGTTATTCTTGTACATAATAGCTCATGTCACACCAGTGAATCCCCATGTTATCTGATGTAACTGTTCCCTCATGGTATGAAACTGCCTGTGTGGTGGTTATTCTTGTACATAATAGCTCATGTCACACAGTGATTCCCCTTGTTATCTGGTGTAACTGTTCCCTCATGGTATGAAACTGGCTGTGTGGTGGTTATTCTTGTACATAATAGCTCATGTCACACAGTGAATCCCCATGTTATCTGATGTAACTGTTCCCTCATTGTATGAAACTGGCTGTGTGTTGGTTATTCTTCTACATAATAGCTCATGTCACACCAGTGAATCCCCTTGTTATCTGATGTAACTGTTCCCTCATTGTATGAAACTGGCTGTGTGTTGGTTATTCTTGTACATAATAGCTCATGTCACACCAGTGAATCCCCTTGTTATCTGATGTAACTGTTCCCTCATGGTATGAAACTGGCTGTGTGGTGGTTATTCTTGTACATAATAGCTCATGTCACACCAGTGAATCCCCTTGTTATCTGATGTAACTGTTCCCTCATTGTATGAAACTGGCTGTGTGTTGGTTATTCTTCTACATAATAGCTCATGTCACACCAGTGAATCCCCTTGTTATCTGATGTAACTGTTCCCTCATGGTATGAAACTGGCTGTGTGTTGGTTATTCTTCTACATAATAGCTCATGTCACACCAGTGAATCCCCTTGTTATCTGATGTAACTGTTCCCTCATGGTATGAAACTGGCTGTGTGGTGGTTATTCTTGTACATAATAGCTCATGTCACACAGTGAATCCCCTTGTTATCTGGTGTAACTGTTCCCTCATGGTATGAAACTGGCTGTGTGATGGTTATTCTTGTACATAATAGCTCATGTCACACCAGTGAATCCCCTTGTTATCTGGTGTAACCGTTCCCTCATGGTATGAAACTGGCTGTGGTGGTTATTCTGGTACATAATAGCTCATGTCACACCAGTGAATCCCCTTGCTATCTGATGTAACTGTTCCCTCATGGTATGAAACTGCCTGTGTGATGGTTATTCTTCTACATAATAGCTCATGTCACACAGTGAATCCCCATGTTATCTGATGTAACTGTTCCCTCATGGTATGAAACTGGCTGTGGTGGTTATTCTTGTACATAATAGCTTATGTCACACCAGTGAATCCCCTTGTTATCTGATGTAACTGTTCCCTCATGATATGAAACTGGCTAAGTGGTGGTTATTCTTGTACATAATAGCTCATGTCACACCAGTGAATCCCCTTGTTATCTGATTTAACTGTTCCCTCATGGTATGAAACTGGCTGTGGTGTGGTTATTCTTGTACATAATAGCTCATGTCACACAGTGAATCCCCATGTTATCTGATGTAGCTGTTCCCTCATGGTATGAAACTGGCTGTGTGGTGGTTATTCTTGTACATAATAGCTCATGTCACACCAGTGAATCCCCTTGTTATCTGATGTAACTGTTCCCTCATGGTATGAAACTGGCTGTGTGGTGGTTATTCTTCTACATAATAGCTCATGTCACACCAGTGAATCCCCTTGTTATCTGATGTAGCTGTTCCCTCATTGTATGAAACTGGCTGTGTGGTGGTTATTCTTGTACATAATAGATCATGTCACACAGTGAATCCCCTTGTTATCTGATGTAACTGTTTCCTCATGGTATGTAACTAGCTGTGTGGTGGTTATTCTTGTACATAATAGCTCATGTCACACAGTGAATCCCCTTGCTATCTGATGTAACTGTTCCCTCGTGGTATGAAACTGGCTGTGTGGTGGTTATTCTTGTACATAATAGCTCATGTCACACCAGTGAATCCCCTTGTTATCTGGTGTAACTGTTCCCTCATGTTATGAAACTGTCTGTGTGGTGGTTATTCTTGTACATAATAGCTCATGTCACACCAGTGAATCCCCATGTTATCTGATGTAACTGTTCCCTCATGGTATGAAACTGGCTGTGTGGTGGTTATTCTTGTACATAATAGCTCATGTCACACCAGTGAATCCCCTTGTTATCTGATGTAACTGTTCCCTCATGGTATGAAACTGGCTTTGTGGTGGTTATTCTTGTACATAATAGCTCATGTCACGCAGTGAATCCCCTTGTTATCTGATGTAACTGTTCCCTCATTGTATGAAACTGGCTGTATGGTGGTTATTCTTGTACATAATAGCTCATGTCACACCAGTGAATCCCCTTGTTATCTGGTGTAACTGTGCCCTCATGTTATGAAACTGGCTGTGTGGTGGTTATTCTTGTACATAATAGCTCATGTCACACCAGTGAATCCCCTTGTTATCTGATGTAACTGTTCCCTCATGGTATGAAACTGTCTGTGTGGTGGTTATTCTTGTACATAATAGCTCATGTCACACCAGTGAATCCCCTTGTTATCTGGTGTAACTGTTCCCTCATGGTATGAAACTGTCTGTGTGGTGGTTATTCTTGTACATAATAGCTCATGTCACACAGTGAATCCCCTTGTTATCTGGTGTAACTGTTCCCTCATGGTATGAAACTGGCTGTGTGATGGTTATTCTTGTACATAATAGCTCATGTCACACAGTGAATCCCCTTGTTATCTGATGTAACTGTTCCCTCATGTTATGAAACTGGCTGTGTGATGGTTATTCTTGTACATAATAGCTCATGTCACACCAGTGAATCCCCATGTTATCTGATGTAACTGTTCCCTCATGGTATGAAACTGGCTGTGTGGTGGTTATTCTTGTACATAATAGCTCATGTCACACCAGTGAATCCCCTTGTTATCTGATGTAACTGTTCCCTCATGGTATGAAACTAGCTGTGTGGTGGTTATTCTTCTACATAATAGCTCATGTCACACCAGTGAATCCCCATGTTATTTGATGTAACTGTTCCCTCGTGGTATGAAACTAGCTGTGTGGTGGTTATTCTTCTACATAATAGCTCATGTCACACAATGAATCCCCTTGTTATCTGATGTAACTGTTCCCTCATGGTATGAAACTGTCTCTGTGGTGGTTATTCTTCTACATAATAGCTCATGTCACACAGTGAATCCCCTTGTTATCTGGTGTAACTGTTTCCTCATGGTATGAAACTGTCTGTGTGGTGGTTATTCTTGTACATAATAGCTCATGTCACACAGTGAATCCCCTTGTTATCTGATGTAACTGTTTCCTCATGGTATGAAACTGTCTCTGTGGTGGTTATTCTTCTACATAATAGCTCATGTCACACAGTGAATCCCCTTGTTATCTGGTGTAACTGTTTCCTCATGGTATGAAACTGTCTGTGTGGTGGTTATTCTTCTACATAATAGCTCATGTCACACAGTGAATCCCCTTGTTATCTGATGTAACTGTTCCCTCATTGTATGAAACTAGCTGTGTGGTGGTTATTCTTCTACATAATAGCTCATGTCACACAGTGAATCCCCTTGTTATCTGGTGTAACTGTTTCCTCATGGTATGAAACTGTCTGTGTGGTGGTTATTCTTGTACATAATAGCTCATGTCACACCAGTGAATCCCCTTGTTATCTGGTGTAACTGTTCCCTCATGGTATGAAACTGGCTGTGTGATGGTTATTCTTGTACATAATAGCTCATGTCACACAGTGAATCCCCATGTTATCTGATGTAACTGTTTCCTCATGGTATGAAACTGGCTGTGTGATGGTTATTCTTGTACATAATAGATCATGTCACAAAGTGAATCCCCTTGTTATCTGGTGTAACTGTTTCCTCATGGTATGAAACTGGCTGTGTGGTGGTTATTCTTGTACATAATAGCTCATGTCACACAGTGAATCCCCTTGCTTTCTGATGTAACTGTTCCCTCATTGTATGAAACTGGCTGTGTGGTGGTTATTCTTGCACATAATAGCTCATGTCACACAGTGAATCCCCTTGTTATCTGATGTAACTGTTCCCTCATTGTATGAAACTGGCTGTGTGGTGGTTATTCTTGTACATAATAGCTCATGTCACACAGTGAATCCCCTTGTTATCTGATGTAACTGTTCCCTCATGGTATGAAACTGGCTGTGTGGTGGTTATTCTTGTACATAATAGCTCATGTCACACAGTGAATCCCCTTGTTATCTGATGTAACTGTTCCCTCATGGTATGAAACTGGCTGTGTGGTGGTTATTCTTGTACATAATAGCTCATGTCACACCAGTGAATCCCCTTGTTATCTGATGTAACTGTTCCCTCATTGTATGAAACTGTCTGTGTGGTGGTTATTCTTGTACATAATAGCTCATGTCACACAGTGAATCCCCATGTTATCTGATGTAACTGTTCCCTCATGGAATGAAACTGGCTGTGTGGTGGTTATTCTTCTACATAATAGCTCATGTCACACAGTGAATCCCCTTGTTATCTGGTGTAACTGTTCCCTCATGGTATGAAACTGGCTGTGTGGTGGTTATTCTTGTACATAATAACTCATGTCACACAGTGAATCCCCATGTTATCTGATGTAACTGTTCCCTCATGGTATGAAACTGTCTGTGTGGTGGTTATTCTTGTACATAATAGCTCATGTCACACCAGTGAATCCCCTTGTTATCTGATGTAACTGTTCCCTCATGGTATGAAACTGTCTGTGTGGTGGTTATTCTTGTACATAATAGCTCATGTCACACCAGTGAATCCCCATGTTATCTGATGTAACTGTTCCCTCATGGTATGAAACTGTCTGTGTGGTGGTTATTCTTGTACATAATAGCTCATGTCACACAGTGAATCCCCATGTTATCTGATGTAACTGTTCCCTCGTGGTATGAAACTGGCTGTGTGGTGGTTATTCTTGTACATAATAGCTCATGTCACACAGTGAATCCCCATGTTATCTGATGTAACTGTTCCCTCATTGTATGAAACTGGCTGTGTGGTGGTTATTCTTGTACATAATAGCTCATGTCACACAGTGAATCCGCATGTTATCTGATGTAACTGTTCCCTCGTGGTATGAAACTGGCTGTGTGGTGGTTATTCTTGTACATAATAGCTCATGTCACACAGTGAATCCCCATGTTATCTGATGTAACTGTTCCCTCATTGTATGAAACTGGCTGTGTGGTGGTTATTCTTGTACATAATAGCTCATGTCACACCAGTGAATCCCCTTGCTTTCTGATGTAACTGTTCCCTCATTGTATGAAACTGGCTGTGTGGTGGTTATTCTTGTACATAATAGCTCATGTCACACCAGTGAATCCCCATGTTATCTGATGTAACTGTTCCCTCATTGTATGAAACTGGCTGTGTGGTGGTTATTCTTGTACATAATAGCTCATGTCACACAGGGAATCCCCATGTTATCTGATGTAACTGTTCCCTCGTGGTATGAAACTGTCTGTGTGGTGGTTATTCTTGTACATAATAGTTCATGTCACACAGTGAATCCCCATGTTATCTGGTGTAACTGTTCCCTCGTGGTATGAAACTGTCTGTGTGGTGGTTTATCTTGTACATAATAGCTCATGTCACACAGTGAATCCCCTTGTTATCTGGTGTAACTGTTCCCTCATGGTATGAAACTGGCTGTGTGGTGGTTATTCTTGTACATAATAGATCATGTCACACAGTGAATCCCCTTGTTATCTGATGTAACTGTTTACTCATGGTATGAAACTGGCTGTGTGGTGGTTATTCTTGTACATAATAGCTCATGTCACACAGTGAATCCCCTTGTTATCTGATGTAACTGTTCCCTCGTGGTATGAAACTGGCTGTGTGGTGGTTATTCTTGTACATAAGAGATCATGTCACACAGTGAATCCCCTTGTTATCTGCTGTAACTGTTTCCTCATGGTATGAAACTGGCTGTGTGGTGGTTATTCTTGTACATAATAGATCATGTCACACAGTGAATCCCCTTGTTATCTGATGTAACTGTTCCCTCGTGGTATGAAACTGGCTGTGTGGTGGTTGTTCTTGTACATAATAGATCATGTCACACAGTGAATTCCGTTGTTATCTGGTGTAACTGTTGCCTCATGGTATGAAACTGGCTGTGTGGTGGTTATTCTTGTACGTAATAGCTCATGTCACACAGTGAATCCCCTTGTTATCTGGTGTAACTGTTCCCTCATGGTATGAAACTGGCTGTGTGGTGGTTATTCTTGTACATAATAGCTCATGTCACACAGTGAATCGCCATGTTATCTGATGTAACTGTTCCCTCATGGTATGAAACTGGCTGTGTGGTGGTTATTCTTGTACATAATAGCTCATGTCACACAGTGAATCCCCATGTTATCTGATGTAACTGTGCCCTCATGTTATGAAACTGGCTGTGTGGTGGTTATTCTTCTACATAATAGCTCATGTCACACCAGTGAATCCCCTTGTTATCTGATGTAACTGTTCCCTCATGGTATGAAACTGGCTGTGTGGTGGTTATTCTTGTACATAATAGATCATGTCACACAGTGAATCCCCTTGTTATCTGATGTAACTGTTCCCTCATGGTATGAAACTGGCTGTGTGGTGGTTATTCTTGTACATAATAGATCATGTCACACAGTGAATCC
This sequence comes from Deroplatys truncata, assembly GCA_030765065.1. NCBI lineage: Eukaryota > Metazoa > Arthropoda > Insecta > Mantodea > Mantidae > Deroplatys > Deroplatys truncata. The sequence continues at coordinate 9,613,773 of CM060975.1, forward strand.
CCTTGTTATCTGATGTAACTGTTCCCTCATGGTATGAAACTGGCTGTGTGGTGGTTATTGTTCTACATAATAGCTCATTTCACACAGTGAATCCCCATGTTATCTGATGTAACTGTTCCCTCATGGTATGAAACTGGCTGTGTGGTGGTTATTCTTGTACATAATAGCTCATGTCACATCAGTGAATCCCCATGTTATCTGATGTAACTGTTCCCTCATGGTATGAAACTGGCTGTGTGGTGGTTATTCTTGTACATAATAGCTCATGTCACACAGTGAATCCCCATGTTATCTGATGTAACTGTTCCCTCATGGTATGAAACTGGCTGTGTGGTGGTTATTCTTGTACATAATAGCTCATGTCACACAGTGAATCCCCATGTTATATGATGTAACTGTTCCCTCATGATATGAAACTGTCTGTGTGGTGGTTATTCTTGTACATAATAGCTCATGTCACACAGTGAATCCCCATGTTATCTGATGTAACTGTTCCCTCATGGTATGAAACTGGCTGTGTGGTGGTTATTCTTGTACATAATAGCTCATGTCACATCAGTGAATCCCCATGTTATCTGATGTAACTGTTCCCTCATGGTATGAAACTGGCTGTGTGGTGGTTATTCTTGTACATAATAGCTCATGTCACACAGTGAATCCCATTGTTATCTGATGTAGCTGTTCCCTCATGGTATGAAACTGGCTGTGTGGTGGTTATTCTTGTACATAATAGCTCATGTCACACCAGTGAATCCCCTTGTTATCTGATGTAACTGTTCCCTCATGGTATGAAACTGGCTGTGTGGTGGTTATTCTTGTACATAATAGCTCATGTCACACCAGTGAATCCCCTTGTTATCTGATGTAACTGTTCCCTCATGGTATGAAACTGGCTGTGTGGTGGTTATTCTTGTACATAATAGCTCATGTCACACCAGTGAATCCCCTTGTTATCTGATGTAACTGTTCCCTCATGGTATGAAACTGGCTGTGTGTTGGTTATTCTTCTACATAATAGCTCATGTCACACCAGTGAATCCTCTTGTTATCTGATGTAACTGTTTCCTCATGGTATGAATCTGTCTGTGTGGTGGTTATTCTTGTACATAATAGCTCATGTCACACCAGTGAATCCCCATGTTATCTGATGTAACTGTTTCCTCATGGTATGAAACTGGCTGTGTGGTGGTTATTCTTGTACATAATAGCTCATGTCACACCAGTGAATCCCCTTGTTATCTGATGTAACTGTTTCCTCATGGTATGAAACTGGCTGTGTGGTGGTTATTCTTGTACATAATAGCTCATGTCACACAGTGAATCCCCATGTTATCTGATGTAACTGTTCCCTCATGGTATGAAACTGGCTGTGTGGTGGTTATTCTTGTACATAATAGCTCATGTCACACAGTGAATCACCTTGTTATCTGGTGTAACTGTTCCCTCATGGTATGAAACTGGCTGTGTGGTGGTTATTCTTGTACATAATAGCTCATGTCACACAGTGAATCCCCATGTTATCTGATGTAACTGTTCCCTCGTGGTATGAAACTGGCTGTGTGGTGGTTATTCTTGTACATAATAGATCATGTCACACAGTGAATCCCCTTGTTATCTGATGTAACTGTTCCCTCGTGGTATGAAACTGGCTGTGTGGTGTTTATTCTTGTACATAATAGCTCATGTCACACAGTGAATCCCCTTGTTATCTGATGTAACTGTTCCCTCGTGGTATGAAACTGGCTGTGTGGTGGTTATTCTTGTACATAATAGCTCATGTCACACAGTGAATCCCCTTGTTATCTGATGTAACTGTTCCCTCATGGTATGAAACTGGCTGTGTGGTGGTTATTCTTGTACATAATAGCTCATATCACACCAGTGAATCCCCTTGTTATCTGATGTAACTGTTCCCTCATGGTATGAAACTGGCTGTGTGGTGGTTATTCTTGTACATAATAGCTCATGTCACACCAGTGAATCCCCTTGTTATCTGATGTAACTGTTCCCTCATGGTATGAAACTGGCTGTGTGGTGGTTATTCTTGTACATAATAGCTCATGTCACGCAGTGAATCCCCTTGTTATCTGATGTAACTGTTCCCTCATTGTATGAAACTGGCTGTATGGTGGTTATTCTTGTACATAATAGCTCATGTCACACCAGTGAATCCCCTTGTTATCTGGTGTAACTGTGCCCTCATGTTATGAAACTGGCTGTGTGGTGGTTATTCTTGTACATAATAGCTCATGTCACACCAGTGAATCCCCTTGTTATCTGATGTAACTGTTCCCTCATGGTATGAAACTGTCTGTGTGGTGGTTATTCTTGTACATAATAGCTCATGTCACACAGTGAATCCCCTTGTTATCTGATGTAACTGTTCCCTCATGGTATGAAACTGTCTGTGTCGTGGTTATTCTTGTACATAATAGCTCATGTCAAACAGTGAATCCCCTTGTTATCTGGTGTAACTGTTCCCTCATGTTATGAAACTGGCTGTGTGGTGGTTATTCTTCTACATAATAGCTCATGCCACACAGTGAATCCCCTTGTTATGTGATGTAACTGTTCCCTCATGGTATGAAACTGGCTGTGTGGTGGTTATTCTTCTACATAATAGCTCATGTCACACCAGTGAATCCCCTTGTTATCTGATGTAACTGTTCCCTCGTGGTATGAAACTGGCTGTGTGGTGGTTATTCTTGTACATAATAGATCATGTCACACAGTGAATCCCCATGTTATCTGATGTAACTGTTCCCTCATGGTATGAAACTGGCTGTGTGTTGGTTATTCTTCTACATAATAGCTCATGTCACACAGTGAATCCCCTTGTTATCTGGTGTAACTGTTCCCTCATGGTATGAAACTGGCTGTGTGGTGGTTATTCTTGTACATAATAGCTCATGTCACACAGTGAATCCCCATGTTATCTGATGTAACTGTTCCCTCGTGGTATGAAACTGGCTGTGTGGTGGTTATTCTTGTACATAATAGCTCATGTCACACAGTGAATCCCCTTGTTATCTGATGTAACTGTTCCCTCATGGTATGAAACTGGCTGTGTGTTGGTTATTCTTGTACATAATAGCTCATGTCACACCAGTGAATCCCCTTGTTATCTGATGTAACTGTTCCCTCATTGTATGAAACTGGCTGTGTGTTGGTTATTCTTGTACATAATAGCTCATGTCACACCAGTGAATCCCCTTGTTATCTGATGTAACTGTTCCCTCATTGTATGAAACTGGCTGTGTGGTGGTTATTCTTGTACATAATAGCTCATGTCACACCAGTGAATCCCCTTGTTATCTGATGTAACTGTTCCCTCATGGTATGACACTGGCTGTGTGTTGGTTATTCTTCTACATAATAGCTCATGTCACACAGTGAATCCCCTTGTTATCTGATGTAACTGTTCCCTCATGGTATGAAACTGGCTGTGTGGTGGTTATTCTTGTACATAATAGCTCATGTCACACCAGTGAATCCCCTTGTTATCTGATGTAACTGTTCCCTCATGGTATGAAACTGGCTGTGTGTTGGTTATTCTTGTACATAATAGCTCATGTCACACCAGTGAATCCCCATGTTATCTGATGTAACTGTTCCCTCATGGTATGAAACTGGCTGTGTGGTGGTTATTCTTGTACATAATAGATCATGTCACACAGTGAATCCCCTTGTTATCTGATGTAACTGTTCCCTCATGGTATGAAACTGGCTGTGTGGTGGTTATTCTTGTACATAATAGCTCATGTCACACCAGTGAATCCCCTTGTTATCTGATGTAACTGTTCCCTCATGGTATGAAACTGGCTGTGTGTTGGTTATTCTTGTACATAATAGCTCATGTCAGACAGTGAATCCCCATGTTATCTGATGTAACTGTTCCCTCATGGTATGAAACTGGCTGTGTGGTGGTTATTCTTGTACATAATAGCTCATGTCACACAGTGATTCCCCTTGTTATCTGGTGTAACTGTTCCCTCATGGTATGAAACTGGCTGTGTGGTGGTTATTCTTGTACATAATAGCTCATGTCACACAGTGAATCCCCATGTTATCTGATGTAACTGTTCCCTCATTGTATGAAACTGGCTGTGTGTTGGTTATTCTTCTACATAATAGCTCATGTCACACCAGTGAATCCCCTTGTTATCTGATGTAACTGTTCCCTCATGGTATGAAACTGGCTGTGTGTTGGTTATTCTTGTACATAATAGCTCATGTCACACCAGTGAATCCCCTTGTTATCTGATGTAACTGTTCCCTCATTGTATGAAACTGGCTGTGTGTTGGTTATTCTTCTACATAATAGCTCATGTCACACCAGTGAATCCCCTTGTTATCTGATGTAACTGTTCCCTCATGGTATGAAACTGGCTGTGTGTTGGTTATTCTTCTACACAATAGCTCATGTCACACCAGTGAATCCCCTTGTTATCTGATGTAACTGTTCCCTCATGGTATGAAACTGGCTGTGTGTTGGTTATTCTTCTACATAATAGCTCATGTCACACCAGTGAATCCCCTTGTTATCTGGTGTAACTGTTCCCTCATGGTATGAAACTGTCTGTGTCGTGGTTATTCTTGTACATAATAGCTCATGTCACACAGTGAATCCCCTTGTTATCTGATGTAACTGTTCCCTCATGGTATGAAACTGGCTGTGTGTTGGTTATTCTTGTACATAATAGCTCATGTCACACCAGTGAATCCCCATGTTATCTGATGTAACTGTTCCCTCATGGTATGAAACTGGCTGTGTGGTGGTTATTCTTGTACATAATAGCTCATGTCACACAGTGAATCCCCTTGTTATCTGGTGTAACTGTTCCCTCATGGTATGAAACTGGCTGTGTGATGGTTATTCTTGTACATAATAGCTCATGTCACACCAGTGAATCCCCTTGTTATCTAGTGTAACTGTTCCCTCATGGTATGAAACTGGCTGTGGTGGTTATTCTGGTACATAATAGCTCATGTCACACCAGTGAATCCCCTTGCTATCTGATGTAACTGTTCCCTCATGGTATGAAACTGCCTGTGTGATGGTTATTCTTCTACATAATAGCTCATGTCACACAGTGAATCCCCATGTTATCTGATGTAACTGTTCCCTCATGGTATGAAACTGGCTGTGGTGGTTATTCTTGTACATAATAGCTTATGTCACACCAGTGAATCCCCTTGTTATCTGATGTAACTGTTCCCTCATGATATAAAACTGGCTGTGTGGTGGTTATTCTTGTACATAATAGCTCATGTCACACCAGTGAATCCCCTTGTTATCTGATGTAACTGTTCCCTCATGGTATGAAACTGGCTGTGGTGTGGTTATTCTTGTACATAATAGCTCATGTCACACAGTGAATCCCCATGTTATCTGATGTAGCTGTTCCCTCATGGTATGAAACTGGCTGTGTGGTGGTTATTCTTGTACATAATAGCTCATGTCACACCAGTGAATCCCCTTGTTATCTGATGTAACTGTTCCCTCATGGTATGAAACTGGCTGTGTGGTGGTTATTCTTCTACATAATAGCTCATGTCACACCAGTGAATCCCCTTGTTATCTGATGTAGCTGTTCCCTCATTGTATGAAACTGGCTGTGTGGTGGTTATTCTTGTACATAATAGATCATGTCACACAGTGAATCCCCTTGTTATCTGATGTAACTGTTTCCTCATGGTATGTAATTAGCTGTGTGGTGGTTATTCTTGTACATAATAGCTCATGTCACACAGTGAATCCCCTTGTTATCTGATGTAACTGTTCCCTCGTGGTATGAAAATGGCTGTGTGGTGGTTATTCTTGTACATAATAGCTCATGTCACACCAGTGAATCCCCTTGTTATCTGGTGTAACTGTTCCCTCATGTTATGAAACTGTCTGTGTGGTGGTTATTCTTGTACATAATAGCTCATGTCACACCAGTGAATCCCCATGTTATCTGATGTAACTGTTCCCTCATGGTATGAAACTGGCTGTGTGGAGGTTATTCTTGTACATAATAGCTCATGTCACACCAGTGAATCCCCTTGTTATCTGATGTAACTGTTCCCTCATGGTATGAAACTGGCTGTGTGGTGGTTATTCTTGTACATAATAGCTCATGTCACACAGTGAATCCCCTTGTTATCTGATGTAACTGTTCCCTCATGGTATGAAACTGGCTGTGTGGTGGTTATTCTTGTACATAATAGCTCATTCACACAGTGAATCCCCTTGTTATCTGGTGTAACTGTTCCCTCATGGTATGAAACTGGCTGTGTGGTGGTTATTCTTCTACATAATAGCTCATGTCACATCAGTGAATCCCCATGTTATCTGATGTAACTGTTCCCTCATGGTATGAAACTGGCTGTGTGGTGGTTATTCTTGTACATAATAGCTCATGTCACACAGTGAATCCCCATGTTATCTGATGTAACTGTTCCCTCATGGTATGAAACTGGCTGTGTGGTGGTTATTCTTGTACATAATAGCTCATGTCACATCAGTGAATGCCCATGTTATCTGATGTAACTGTTCCCTCATGGTATGAAACTGGCTGTGTGGTGGTTATTCTTGTACATAATAGCTCATGTCACACAGTGAATCCCCATGTTATCTGATGTAACTGTTCCCTCATGATATGAAACTGTCTGTGTGGTGGTTATTCTTGTACATAATAGCTCATTCACACAGTGAATCCCCTTGTTATCTGGTGTAACTGTTCCCTCATGGTATGAAACTGGCTGTGTGGTGGTTATTCTTCTACATAATAGCTCATGTCACATCAGTGAATCCCCATGTTATCTGATGTAACCGTTCCCTCATGGTATGAAACTGGCTGTGTGGTGGTTATTCTTGTACATAATAGCTCATGTCACACCAGTGAATCCCCTTGTTATCTGATGTAACTGTTTCCTCATGGTATGAAACTGGCTGTGTGGTGGTTATTCTTGTACATAATAGCTCATGTCACACAGTGAATCCCCATGTTATCTGATGTAACTGTTCCCTCATGGTATGAAACTGGCTGTGTGGTGGTTATTCTTGTACATAATAGCTCATGTCACACAGTGAATCCCCTTGTTATCTGGTGTAACTGTTCCCTCATGGTATGAAACTGGCTGTGTGGTGGTTATTCTTGTACATAATAGCTCATGTCACACAGTGAATCCCCATGTTATCTGATGTAACTGTTCCCTCGTGGTATGAAACTGGCTGTGTGGTGGTTATTCTTGTACATAATAGATCATGTCACACAGTGAATCCCCTTGTTATCTGATGTAACTGTTCCCTCGTGGTATGAAACTGGCTGTGTGGTGTTTATTCTTGTACATAATAGCTCATGTCACACAGTGAATCCCCTTGTTATCTGATGTAACTGTTCCCTCGTGGTATGAAACTGGCTGTGTGGTGGTTATTCTTGTACATAATAGCTCATGTCACACAGTGAATCCCCTTGTTATCTGATGTAACTGTTCCCTCATGGTATGAAACTGGCTGTGTGGTGGTTATTCTTGTACATAATAGCTCATATCACACCAGTGAATCCCGTTGTTATCTGATGTAACTGTTCCCTCATGGTATGAAACTGGCTGTGTGGTGGTTATTCTTGTACATAATAGCTCATGTCACACCAGTGAATCCCCTTGTTATCTGATGTAACTGTTCCCTCATGGTATGAAACTGGCTGTGTGGTGGTTATTCTTGTACATAATAGCTCATGTCATGCAGTGAATCCCCTTGTTATCTGATGTAACTGTTCCCTTATTGTATGAAACTGGCTGTATGGTGGTTATTCTTGTACATAATAGCTCATGTCACACCAGTGAATCCCCTTGTTATCTGGTGTAACTGTGCCCTCATGTTATGAAACTGGCTGTGTGGTGGTTATTCTTGTACATAATAGCTCATGTCACACCAGTGAATCCTTTTGTTATCTGATGTAACTGTTCCCTCATGGTATGAAACTGTCTGTGTGGTGGTTATTCTTGTACATAATAGCTCATGTCACAAAGTGAATCCCCTTGTTATCTGATGTAACTGTTCCCTCATGGTATGAAACTGTCTGTGTGGTGGTTATTCTTGTACATAATAGCTCATGTCACACAGTGAATCCCCTTGTTATCTGGTGTAACTGTTCCCTCATGTTATGAAACTGGCTGTGTGGTGGTTATTCTTCTACATAATAGCTCATGTCACACAGTGAATCCCCTTGTTATGTGATGTAACTGTTCCCTCATGGTATGAAACTGGCTGTGTGGTGGTTATTCTTCTACATAATAGCTCATGTCACACCAGTGAATCCCCTTGTTATCTGATGTAACTGTTCCCTCGTGGTATGAAACTGGCTGTGTGGTGGTTATTCTTGTACATAATAGATCATGTCACACAGTGAATCCCCATGTTATCTGATGTAACTGTTCCCTCATGGTATGAAACTGGCTGTGTGTTGGTTATTCTTCTACATAATAGCTCATGTCACACAGTGAATCCCCTTGTTATCTGGTGTAACTGTTCCCTCATGGTATGAAACTGGCTGTGTGGTGGTTATTCTTGTACATAATAGCTCATGTCACACAGTGAATCCCCATGTTATCTGATGTAACTGTTCCCTCGTGGTATGAAACTGGCTGTGTGGTGGTTATTCTTGTACATAATAGCTCATGTCACACAGTGAATCCCCTTGTTATCTGATGTAACTGTTCCCTCATGGTATGAAACTGGCTGTGTGTTGGTTATTCTTGTACATAATAGCTCATGTCACACAGTGAATCCCCTTGTTATCTGGTGTAACTGTTCCCTCATGTTATGAAACTGGCTGTGTGGTGGTTATTCTTGAACATAATAGCTCGTCACACCAGTGAATCCCCTTGTTATCTGATGTAACTGTTCCCTCATTGTATGAAACTGGCTGTGTGGTGGTTATTCTTGTACATAATAGCTCATGTCACACCAGTGAAACCCCTTGTAATCTGATGTAACTGTTCCCTCATGGTATGTAACTGGCTGTGTGTTGGTTATTCTTGTACATAATAGTTCATGTCACACCAGTGAATCCCCATGTTATCTGATGTAACTGTTCCCTCATGGTATGAAACTGGCTGTGTGGTGGTTATTCTTGTACATAATAGCTCATGTCACACAGTGATTCCCTTTGTTCTCTGGTGTAACTGTTCCCTCATGGTATGAAACTGGCTGTGTGGTGGTTATTCTTGTACATAATAGCTCATGTCACACAGTGAATCCCCATGTTATCTGATGTAACTGTTCCCTCATTGTATGAAACTGGCTGTGTGTTGGTTATTCTTCTACATAATAGCTCATGTCACACCAGTGAATCCCCTTGTTATCTGATGTAACTGTTCCCTCATGGTATGAAACTGGCTGTGTGGTGGTTATTCTTGTACATAATAGCTCATGTGACAACAGTGAAACCCCTTGTTATCTGATGTAACTGTTCCCTCATGGTATGAAACTGGCTGTGTGTTGGTTATTCTTGTACATAATAGCTCATGTCACACCAGTGAATCCCCATGTTATCTGATGTAACTGTTCCCTCATGGTATGAAACTGCCTGTGTGGTGGTTATTCTTGTACATAATAGCTCATGTCACACAGTGATTCCCCTTGTTATCTGGTGTAACTGTTCCCTCATGGTATGAAACTGGCTGTGTGGTGGTTATTCTTGTACATAATAGCTCATGTCACACAGTGAATCCCCATGTTATCTGATGTAACTGTTCCCTCATTGTATGAAACTGGCTGTGTGTTGGTTATTCTTCTACATAATAGCTCATGTCACACCAGTGAATCCCCTTGTTATCTGATGTAACTGTTCCCTCATTGTATGAAACTGGCTGTGTGTTGGTTATTCTTGTACATAATAGCTCATGTCACACCAGTGAATCCCCTTGTTATCTGATGTAACTGTTCCCTCATGGTATGAAACTGGCTGTGTGGTGGTTATTCTTGTACATAATAGCTCATGTCACACCAGTGAATCCCCTTGTTATCTGATGTAACTGTTCCCTCATTGTATGAAACTGGCTGTGTGTTGGTTATTCTTCTACATAATAGCTCATGTCACACCAGTGAATCCCCTTGTTATCTGATGTAACTGTTCCCTCATGGTATGAAACTGGCTGTGTGTTGGTTATTCTTCTACATAATAGCTCATGTCACACCAGTGAATCCCCTTGTTATCTGATGTAACTGTTCCCTCATGGTATGAAACTCGCTGTGTGTTGGTTATTCTTGTACATAATAGCTCATGTCACACCAGTGAATCCCCATGTTATCTGATGTAACTGTTCCCTCATGGTATGAAACTGGCTGTGTGGTGGTTATTCTTGTACATAATAGCTCATGTCACACAGTGAATCCCCTTGTTATCTGGTGTAACTGTTCCCTCATGGTATGAAACTGGCTGTGTGATGGTTATTCTTGTACATAATAGCTCATGTCACACCAGTGAATCCCCTTGTTATCTGGTGTAACCGTTCCCTCATGGTATGAAACTGGCTGTGGTGGTTATTCTGGTACATAATAGCCCATGTCACACCAGTGAATCCCCTTGCTATCTGATGTAACTGTTCCCTCATGGTATGAAACTGCCTGTGTGATGGTTATTCTTCTACATAATAGCTCATGTCACACAGTGAATCCCCATGTTATCTGATGTAACTGTTCCCTCATGGTATGAAACTGGCTGTGGTGGTTATTCTTGTACATAATAGCTTATGTCACACCAGTGAATCCCCTTGTTATCTGATGTAACTGTTCCCTCATGATATGAAACTGGCTAAGTGGTGGTTATTCTTGTACATAATAGCTCATGTCACACCAGTGAATCCCCTTGTTATCTGATTTAACTGTTCCCTCATGGTATGAAACTGGCTGTGGTGTGGTTATTCTTGTACATAATAGCTCATGTCACACAGTGAATCCCCATGTTATCTGATGTAGCTGTTCCCTCATGGTATGAAACTGGCTGTGTGGTGGTTATTCTTGTACATAATAGCTCATGTCACACCAGTGAATCCCCTTGTTATCTGATGTAACTGTTCCCTCATGGTATGAAACTGGCTGTGTGGTGGTTATTCTTCTACATAATAGCTCATGTCACACCAGTGAATCCCCTTGTTATCTGATGTAGCTGTTCCCTCATTGTATGAAACTGGCTGTGTGGTGGTTATTCTTGTACATAATAGATCATGTCACACAGTGAATCCCCTTGTTATCTGATGTAACTGTTTCCTCATGGTATGTAACTAGCTGTGTGGTGGTTATTCTTGTACATAATAGCTCATGTCACACAGTGAATCCCCTTGCTATCTGATGTAACTGTTCCCTCGTGGTATGAAACTGGCTGTGTGGTGGTTATTCTTGTACATAATAGCTCATGTCACACCAGTGAATCCCCTTGTTATCTGGTGTAACTGTTCCCTCATGTTATGAAACTGTCTGTGTGGTGGTTATTCTTGTACATAATAGCTCATGTCACACCAGTGAATCCCCATGTTATCTGATGTAACTGTTCCCTCATGGTATGAAACTGGCTGTGTGGTGGTTATTCTTGTACATAATAGCTCATGTCACACCAGTGAATCCCCTTGTTATCTGATGTAACTGTTCCCTCATGGTATGAAACTGGCTGTGTGGTGGTTATTCTTGTACATAATAGCTCATGTCACGCAGTGAATCCCCTTGTTATCTGATGTAACTGTTCCCTCATTGTATGAAACTGGCTGTATGGTGGTTATTCTTGTACATAATAGCTCATGTCACACCAGTGAATCCCCTTGTTATCTGGTGTAACTGTGCCCTCATGTTATGAAACTGGCTGTGTGGTGGTTATTCTTGTACATAATAGCTCATGTCACACCAGTGAATCCCCTTGTTATCTGATGTAACTGTTCCCTCATGGTATGAAACTGTCTGTGTGGTGGTTATTCTTGTACATAATAGCTCATGTCACACAGTGAATCCCCTTGCTATCTGATGTAACTGTTCCCTCATGGTATGAAACTGTCTGTGTCGTGGTTATTCTTGTACATAATAGCTCATGTCAAACAGTGAATCCCCTTGTTATCTGGTGTAACTGTTCCCTCATGTTATGAAACTGGCTGTGTGGTGGTTATTCTTCTACATAATAGCTCATGTCACACAGTGAATCCCCTTGTTATGTGATGTAACTGTTCCCTCATGGTATGAAACTGGCTGTGTGGTGGTTATTCTTCTACATAATAGCTCATGTCACACCAGTGAATCCCCTTGTTATCTGATGTAACTGTTCCCTCGTGGTATGAAACTGGCTGTGTGGTGGTTATTCTTGTACATAATAGATCATGTCACACAGTGAATCCCCATGTTATCTGATGTAACTGTTCCCTCATGGTATGAAACTGGCTGTGTGTTGGTTATTCTTCTACATAATAGCTCATGTCACACAGTGAATCCCCTTGTTATCTGGTGTAACTGTTCCCTCATGGTATGAAACTGGCTGTGTGGTGGTTATTCTTGTACATAATAGCTCATGTCACACAGTGAATCCCCATGTTATCTGATGTAACTGTTCCCTCGTGGTATGAAACTGGCTGTGTGGTGGTTATTCTTGTACATAATAGCTCATGTCACACAGTGAATCCCCTTGTTATCTGATGTAACTGTTCCCTCATGGTATGAAACTGGCTGTGTGTTGGTTATTCTTGTACATAATAGCTCATGTCACACCAGTGAATCCCCTTGTTATCTGATGTAACTGTTCCCTCATTGTATGAAACTGGCTGTGTGTTGGTTATTCTTGTACATAATAGCTCATGTCACACCAGTGAATCCCCTTGTTATCTGATGTAACTGTTCCCTCATTGTATGAAACTGGCTGTGTGGTGGTTATTCTTGTACATAATAGCTCATGTCACACCAGTGAATCCCCTTGTTATCTGATGTAACTGTTCCCTCATGGTATGACACTGGCTGTGTGTTGGATATTCTTCTACATAATAGCGCATGTCACACAGTGAATCCCCTTGTTATCTGATGTAACTGTTCCCTCATGGTATGAAACTGGCTGTGTGGTGGTTATTCTTGTACATAATAGCTCATGTCACACCAGTGAATCCCCTTGTTATCTGATGTAACTGTTCCCTCATGGTATGAAACTGGCTGTGTGTTGGTTATTCTTGTACATAATAGCTCATGTCACACCAGTGAATCCCCATGTTATCTGATGTAACTGTTCCCTCATGGTATGAAACTGGCTGTGTGGTGGTTATTCTTGTACATAATAGATCATGTCACACAGTGAATCCCCTTGTTATCTGATGTAACTGTTCCCTCATGGTATGAAACTGGCTGTGTGGTGGTTATTCTTGTACATAATAGCTCATGTCACACCAGTGAATCCCCTTGTTATCTGATGTAACTGTTCCCTCATGGTATGAAACTGGCTGTGTGTTGGTTATTCTTGTACATAATAGCTCATGTCAGACAGTGAATCCCCATGTTATCTGATGTAACTGTTCCCTCATGGTATGAAACTGGCTGTGTGGTGGTTATTCTTGTACATAATAGCTCATGTCACACAGTGATTCCCCTTGTTATCTGGTGTAACTGTTCCCTCATGGTATGAAACTGGCTGTGTGGTGGTTATTCTTGTACATAATAGCTCATGTCACACAGTGAATCCCCATGTTATCTGATGTAACTGTTCCCTCATTGTATGAAACTGGCTGTGTGTTGGTTATTCTTCTACATAATAGCTCATGTCACACCAGTGAATCCCCTTGTTATCTGATGTAACTGTTCCCTCATGGTATGAAACTGGCTGTGTGTTGGTTATTCTTGTACATAATAGCTCATGTCACACAGTGAATCCCCATGTTATCTGATGTAACTGTTCCCTCGTGGTATGAAACTGGCTGTGTGGTGGTTATTCTTGTACATAATAGCTCATGTCACACAGTGAATCCCCATGTTATCTGATGTAACTGTTCCCTCATTGTATGAAACTGGCTGTGTGGTGGTTATTCTTGTACATAATAGCTCATGTCACACAGTGAATCCGCATGTTATCTGATGTAACTGTTCCCTCGTGGTATGAAACTGGCTGTGTGGTGGTTATTCTTGTACATAATAGCTCATGTCACACAGTGAATCCCCATGTTATCTGATGTAACTGTTCCCTCATTGTATGAAACTGGCTGTGTGGTGGTTATTCTTGTACATAATAGCTCATGTCACACAGTGAATCCCCTTGTTATCTGATGTAACTGTTCCCTCATGGTATGAAACTGGCTGTGTGTTGGTTATTCTTGTACATAATAGCTCATGTCACACCAGTGAATCCCCATGTTATCTGATGTAACTGTTCCCTCATGGTATGAAACTGGCTGTGTGGTGGTTATTCTTGTACATAATAGCTCATGTCACACAGTGAATCCCCTTGTTATCTGGTGTAACTGTTCCCTCATGGTATGAAACTGGCTGTGTGATGGTTATTCTTGTACATAATAGCTCATGTCACACCAGTGAATCCCCTTGTTATCTAGTGTAACTGTTCCCTCATGGTATGAAACTGGCTGTGGTGGTTATTCTGGTACATAATAGCTCATGTCACACCAGTGAATCCCCTTGCTATCTGATGTAACTGTTCCCTCATGGTATGAAACTGCCTGTGTGATGGTTATTCTTCTACATAATAGCTCATGTCACACAGTGAATCCCCATGTTATCTGATGTAACTGTTCCCTCATGGTATGAAACTGGCTGTGGTGGTTATTCTTGTACATAATAGCTTATGTCACACCAGTGAATCCCCTTGTTATCTGATGTAACTGTTCCCTCATGATATGAAACTGGCTGTGTGGTGGTTATTCTTGTACATAATAGCTCATGTCACACCAGTGAATCCCCTTGTTATCTGATGTAACTGTTCCCTCATGGTATGAAACTGGCTGTGGTGTGGTTATTCTTGTACATAATAGCTCATGTCACACAGTGAATCCCCATGTTATCTGATGTAGCTGTTCCCTCATGGTATGAAACTGGCTGTGTGGTGGTTATTCTTGTACATAATAGCTCATGTCACACCAGTGAATCCCCTTGTTATCTGATGTAACTGTTCCCTCATGGTATGAAACTGGCTGTGTGGTGGTTATTCTTCTACATAATAGCTCATGTCACACCAGTGAATCCCCTTGTTATCTGATGTAGCTGTTCCCTCATTGTATGAAACTGGCTGTGTGGTGGTTATTCTTGTACATAATAGATCATGTCACACAGTGAATCCCCTTGTTATCTGATGTAACTGTTTCCTCATGGTATGTAATTAGCTGTGTGGTGGTTATTCCTTTACATAATAGCTCATGTCACACAGTGAATCCCCTTGTTATCTGATGTAACTGTTCCCTCGTGGTATGAAACTGGCTGTGTGGTGGTTATTCTTGTACATAATAGCTCATGTCACACCAGTGAATCCCCTTGTTATCTGGTGTAACTGTTCCCTCATGTTATGAAACTGTCTGTGTGGTGGTTATTCTTGTACATAATAGCTCATGTCACACCAGTGAATCCCCATGTTATCTGATGTAACTGTTCCCTCATGGTATGAAACTGGCTGTGTGGAGGTTATTCTTGTACATAATAGCTCATGTCACACCAGTGAATCCCCTTGTTATCTGATGTAACTGTTCCCTCATGGTATGAAACTGGCTGTGTGGTGGTTATTCTTGTACATAATAGCTCATGTCACACAGTGAATCCCCTTGTTATCTGATGTAACTGTTCCCTCATGGTATGAAACTGGCTGTGTGGTGGTTATTCTTGTACATAATAGCTCATTCACACAGTGAATCCCCTTGTTATCTGGTGTAACTGTTCCCTCATGGTATGAAACTGGCTGTGTGGTGGTTATTCTTCTACATAATAGCTCATGTCACATCAGTGAATCCCCATGTTATCTGATGTAACTGTTCCCTCATGGTATGAAACTGGCTGTGTGGTGGTTATTCTTGTACATAATAGCTCATGTCACACAGTGAATCCCCATGTTATCTGATGTAACTGTTCCCTCATGGTATGAAACTGGCTGTGTGGTGGTTATTCTTGTACATAATAGCTCATGTCACATAGTGAATCCCCATGTTATCTGATGTAACTGTTCCCTCATGATATGAAACTGTCTGTGTGGTGGTTATTCTTGTACATAATAGCTCATTCACACAGTGAATCCCCTTGTTATCTGGTGTAACTGTTCCCTCATGGTATGAAACTGGCTGTGTGGTGGTTATTCTTCTACATAATAGCTCATGTCACATCAGTGAATCCCCATGTTATCTGATGTAACTGTTCCCTCATGGTATGAAACTGGCTGTGTGGTGGTTATTCTTGTACATAATAGCTCATGTCACACCAGTGAATCCCCTTGTTATCTGATGTAACTGTTTCCTCATGGTATGAAACTGGCTGTGTGGTGGTTATTCTTGTACATAATAGCTCATGTCACACAGTGAATCCCCATGTTATCTGATGTAACTGTTCCCTCATGGTATGAAACTGGCTGTGTGGTGGTTATTCTTGTACATAATAGCTCATGTCACACAGTGAATCCCCTTGTTATCTGGTGTAACTGTTCCCTCATGGTATGAAACTGGCTGTGTGGTGGTTATTCTTGTACATAATAGCTCATGTCACACAGTGAATCCCCATGTTATCTGATGTAACTGTTCCCTCGTGGTATGAAACTGGCTGTGTGGTGGTTATTCTTGTACATAATAGATCATGTCACACAGTGAATCCCCTTGTTATCTGATGTAACTGTTCCCTCGTGGTATGAAACTGGCTGTGTGGTGTTTATTCTTGTACATAATAGCTCATGTCACACAGTGAATCCCCTTGTTATCTGATGTAACTGTTCCCTCGTGGTATGAAACTGGCTGTGTGGTGGTTATTCTTGTACATAATAGCTCATGTCACACAGTGAATCCCCTTGTTATCTGATGTAACTGTTCCCTCATGGTATGAAACTGGCTGTGTGGTGGTTATTCTTGTACATAATAGCTCATATCACACCAGTGAATCCCGTTGTTATCTGATGTAACTGTTCCCTCATGGTATGAAACTGGCTGTGTGGTGGTTATTCTTGTACATAATAGCTCATGTCACACCAGTGAATCCCCTTGTTATCTGATGTAACTGTTCCCTCATGGTATGAAACTGGCTGTGTGGTGGTTATTCTTGTACATAATAGCTCATGTCATGCAGTGAATCCCCTTGTTATCTGATGTAACTGTTCCCTCATTGTATGAAACTGGCTGTATGGTGGTTATTCTTGTACATAATAGCTCATGTCACACCAGTGAATCCCCTTGTTATCTGGTGTAACTGTGCCCTCATGTTATGAAACTGGCTGTGTGGTGGTTATTCTTGTACATAATAGCTCATGTCACACCAGTGAATCCTTTTGTTATCTGATGTAACTGTTCCCTCATGGTATGAAACTGTCTGTGTGGTGGTTATTCTTGTACATAATAGCTCATGTCACACAGTGAATCCCCTTGTTATCTGATGTAACTGTTCCCTCATGGTATGAAACTGTCTGTGTGGTGGTTATTCTTGTACATAATAGCTCATGTCACACAGTGAATCCCCTTGTTATCTGGTGTAACTGTTCCCTCATGTTATGAAACTGGCTGTGTGGTGGTTATTCTTCTACATAATAGCTCATGTCACACAGTGAATCCCCTTGTTATGTGATGTAACTGTTCCCTCATGGTATGAAACTGGCTGTATGGTGGTTATTCTTCTACATAATAGCTCATGTCACACCAGTGAATCCCCTTGTTATCTGATGTAACTGTTCCCTCGTGGTATGAAACTGGCTGTGTGGTGGTTATTCTTGTACATAATAGATCATGTCACACAGTGAATCCCCATGTTATCTGATGTAACTGTTCCCTCATGGTATGAAACTGGCTGTGTGTTGGTTATTCTTCTACATAATAGCTCATGTCACACAGTGAATCCCCTTGTTATCTGGTGTAACTGTTCCCTCATGGTATGAAACTGGCTGTGTGGTGGTTATTCTTGTACATAATAGCTCATGTCACACAGTGAATCCCCATGTTATCTGATGTAACTGTTCCCTCGTGGTATGAAACTGGCTGTGTGGTGGTTATTCTTGTACATAATAGCTCATGTCACACAGTGAATCCCCTTGTTATCTGATGTAACTGTTCCCTCATGGTATGAAACTGGCTGTGTGTTGGTTATTCTTGTACATAATAGCTCATGTCACACCAGTGAATCCCCTTGTTATCTGATGTAACTGTTCCCTCATTGTATGAAACTGGCTGTGTGTTGGTTATTCTTGTACATAATAGCTCGTCACACCAGTGAATCCCCTTGTTATCTGATGTAACTGTTCCCTCATTGTATGAAACTGGCTGTGTGGTGGTTATTCTTGTACATAATAGCTCATGTCACACCAGTGAAACCCCTTGTAATCTGATGTAACTGTTCCCTCATGGTATGAAACTGGCTGTGTGTTGGTTATTCTTGTACATAATAGTTCATGTCACACCAGTGAATCCCCATGTTATCTGATGTAACTGTTCCCTCATGGTATGAAACTGGCTGTGTGGTGGTTATTCTTGTACATAATAGCTCATGTCACACAGTGATTCCCTTTGTTCTCTGGTGTAACTGTTCCCTCATGGTATGAAACTGGCTGTGTGGTGGTTATTCTTGTATATAATAGCTCATGTCACACAGTGAATCCCCATGTTATCTGATGTAACTGTTCCCTCATTGTATGAAAATGGCTGTGTGTTGGTTATTCTTCTACATAATAGCTCATGTCACACCAGTGAATCCCCTTGTTATCTGATGTAACTGTTCCCTCATGGTATGAAACTGGCTGTGTGGTGGTTATTCTTGTACATAATAGCTCATGTGACACCAGTGAAACCCCTTGTTATCTGATGTAACTGTTCCCTCATGGTATGAAACTGGCTGTGTGTTGGTTATTCTTGTACATAATAGCTCATGTCACACCAGTGAATCCCCATGTTATCTGATGTAACTGTTCCCTCATGGTATGAAACTGCCTGTGTGGTGGTTATTCTTGTACATATTAGCTCATGTCACACAGTGATTCCCCTTGTTATCTGGTGTAACTGTTCCCTCATGGTATGAAACTGGCTGTGTGGTGGTTATTCTTGTACATAATAGCTCATGTCACACAGTGAATCCCCATGTTATCTGATGTAACTGTTCCCTCATTGTATGAAACTGGCTGTGTGTTGGTTATTCTTCTACATAATAGCTCATGTCACACCAGTGAATCCCCTTGTTATCTGATGTAACTGTTCCCTCATTGTATGAAACTGGCTGTGTGTTGGTTATTCTTGTACATAATAGCTCATGTCACACCAGTGAATCCCCTTGTTATCTGATGTAACTGTTCCCTCATGGTATGAAACTGGCTGTGTGGTGGTTATTCTTGTACATAATAGCTCATGTCACACCAGTGAATCCCCTTGTTATCTGATGTAACTGTTCCCTCATTGTATGAAACTGGCTGTGTGTTGGTTATTCTTCTACATAATAGCTCATGTCACACCAGTGAATCCCCTTGTTATCTGATGTAACTGTTCCCTCATGGTATGAAACTGGCTGTGTGTTGGTTATTCTTCTACATAATAGCTCATGTCACACCAGTGAATCCCCTTGTTATCTGATGTAACTGTTCCCTCATGGTATGAAACTGGCTGTGTGTTGGTTATTCTTGTACATAATAGCTCATGTCACACCAGTGAATCCCCATGTTATCTGATGTAACTGTTCCCTCATGGTATGAAACTGGCTGTGTGGTGGTTATTCTTGTACATAATAGCTCATGTCACACAGTGAATCCCCTTGTTATCTGGTGTAACTGTTCCCTCATGGTATGAAACTGGCTGTGTGATGGTTATTCTTGTACATAATAGCTCATGTCACACCAGTGAATCCCCTTGTTATCTGGTGTAACCGTTCCCTCATGGTATGAAACTGGCTGTGGTGGTTATTCTGGTACATAATAGCTCATGTCACACCAGTGAATCCCCTTGCTATCTGATGTAACTGTTCCCTCATGGTATGAAACTGCCTGTGTGATGGTTATTCTTCTACATAATAGCTCATGTCACACAGTGAATCCCCATGTTATCTGATGTAACTGTTCCCTCATGGTATGAAACTGGCTGTGGTGGT
Organism: Deroplatys truncata; assembly: GCA_030765065.1. Taxonomy (NCBI): domain Eukaryota; kingdom Metazoa; phylum Arthropoda; class Insecta; order Mantodea; family Mantidae; genus Deroplatys; species Deroplatys truncata. The sequence goes on from CM060975.1 coordinate 9,634,027, forward strand.
TATTCTTGTACATAATAGCTTATGTCACACCAGTGAATCCCCTTGTTATCTGATGTAACTGTTCCCTCATGATATGAAACTGGCTAAGTGGTGGTTATTCTTGTACATAATAGCTCATGTCACACCAGTGAATCCCCTTGTTATCTGATTTAACTGTTCCCTCATGGTATGAAACTGGCTGTGGTGTGGTTATTCTTGTACATAATAGCTCATGTCACACAGTGAATCCCCATGTTATCTGATGTAGCTGTTCCCTCATGGTATGAAACTGGCTGTGTGGTGGTTATTCTTGTACATAATAGCTCATGTCACACCAGTGAATCCCCTTGTTATCTGATGTAACTGTTCCCTCATGGTATGAAACTGGCTGTGTGGTGGTTATTCTTCTACATAATAGCTCATGTCACACCAGTGAATCCCCTTGTTATCTGATGTAGCTGTTCCCTCATTGTATGAAACTGGCTGTGTGGTGGTTATTCTTGTACATAATAGATCATGTCACACAGTGAATCCCCTTGTTATCTGATGTAACTGTTTCCTCATGGTATGTAACTAGCTGTGTGGTGGTTATTCTTGTACATAATAGCTCATGTCACACAGTGAATCCCCTTGCTATCTGATGTAACTGTTCCCTCGTGGTATGAAACTGGCTGTGTGGTGGTTATTCTTGTACATAATAGCTCATGTCACACGAGTGAATCCCCTTGTTATCTGGTGTAACTGTTCCCTCATGTTATGAAACTGTCTGTGTGGTGGTTATTCTTGTACATAATAGCTCATGTCACACCAGTGAATCCCCATGTTATCTGATGTAACTGTTCCCTCATGGTATGAAACTGGCTGTGTGGTGGTTATTCTTGTACATAATAGCTCATGTCACACCAGTGAATCCCCTTGTTATCTGATGTAACTGTTCCCTCATGGTATGAAACTGGCTGTGTGGTGGTTATTCTTGTACATAATAGCTCATGTCACGCAGTGAATCCCCTTGTTATCTGATGTAACTGTTCCCTCATTGTATGAAACTGGCTGTATGGTGGTTATTCTTGTACATAATAGCTCATGTCACACCAGTGAATCCCCTTGTTATCTGGTGTAACTGTGCCCTCATGTTATGAAACTGGCTGTGTGGTGGTTATTCTTGTACATAATAGCTCATGTCACACCAGTGAATCCCCTTGTTATCTGATGTAACTGTTCCCTCATGGTATGAAACTGTCTGTGTGGTGGTTATTCTTGTACATAATAGCTCATGTCACACAGTGAATCCCCTTGTTATCTGATGTAACTGTTCCCTCATGGTATGAAACTGTCTGTGTCGTGGTTATTCTTGTACATAATAGCTCATGTCAAACAGTGAATCCCCTTGTTATCTGGTGTAACTGTTCCCTCATGTTATGAAACTGGCTGTGTGGTGGTTATTCTTCTACATAATAGCTCATGTCACACAGTGAATCCCCTTGTTATGTGATGTAACTGTTCCCTCATGGTATGAAACTGGCTGTGTGGTGGTTATTCTTCTACATAATAGCTCATGTCACACCAGTGAATCCCCTTGTTATCTGATGTAACTGTTCCCTCGTGGTATGAAACTGGCTGTGTGGTGGTTATTCTTGTACATAATAGATCATGTCACACAGTGAATCCCCATGTTATCTGATGTAACTGTTCCCTCATGGTATGAAACTGGCTGTGTGTTGGTTATTCTTCTACATAATAGCTCATGTCACACAGTGAATACCCTTGTTATCTGGTGTAACTGTTCCCTCATGGTATGAAACTGGCTGTGTGGTGGTTATTCTTGTACATAATAGCTCATGTCACACAGTGAATCCCCATGTTATCTGATGTAACTGTTCCCTCGTGGTATGAAACTGGCTGTGTGGTGGTTATTCTTGTACATAATAGCTCATGTCACACAGTGAATCCCCTTGTTATCTGATGTAACTGTTCCCTCATGGTATGAAACTGGCTGTGTGTTGGTTATTCTTGTACATAATAGCTCATGTCACACCAGTGAATCCCCTTGTTATCTGATGTAACTGTTCCCTCATTGTATGAAACTGGCTGTGTGTTGGTTATTCTTGTACATAATAGCTCATGTCACACCAGTGAATCCCCTTGTTATCTGATGTAACTGTTCCCTCATTGTATGAAACTGGCTGTGTGGTGGTTATTCTTGTACATAATAGCTCATGTCACACCAGTGAATCCCCTTGTTATCTGATGTAACTGTTCCCTCATGGTATGACACTGGCTGTGTGTTGGTTATTCTTCTACATAATAGCTCATGTCACACAGTGAATCCCCTTGTTATCTGATGTAACTGTTCCCTCATGGTATGAAACTGGCTGTGTGGTGGTTATTCTTGTACATAATAGCTCATGTCACACCAGTGAATCCCCTTGTTATCTGATGTAACTGTTCCCTCATGGTATGAAACTGGCTGTGTGTTGGTTATTCTTGTACATAATAGCTCATGTCACACCAGTGAATCCCCATGTTATCTGATGTAACTGTTCCCTCATGGTATGAAACTGGCTGTGTGGTGGTTATTCTTGTACATAATAGATCATGTCACACAGTGAATCCCCTTGTTATCTGATGTAACTGTTCCCTCATGGTATGAAACTGGCTGTGTGTTGGTTATTCTTGTACATAATAGCTCATGTCAGACAGTGAATCCCCATGTTATCTGATGTAACTGTTCCCTCATGGTATGAAACTGGCTGTGTGGTGGTTATTCTTGTACATAATAGCTCATGTCACACAGTGATTCCCCTTGTTATCTGGTGTAACTGTTCCCTCATGGTATGAAACTGGCTGTGTGGTGGTTATTCTTGTACATAATAGCTCATGTCACACAGTGAATCCCCATGTTATCTGATGTAACTGTTCCCTCATTGTATGAAACTGGCTGTGTGTTGGTTATTCTTCTACATAATAGCTCATGTCACACCAGTGAATCCCCTTGTTATCTGATGTAACTGTTCCCTCATGGTATGAAACTGGCTGTGTGTTGGTTATTCTTGTACATAATAGCTCATGTCACACCAGTGAATCCCCTTGTTATCTGATGTAACTGTTCCCTCATTGTATGAAACTGGCTGTGTGTTGGTTATTCTTCTACATAATAGCTCATGTCACACCAGTGAATCCCCTTGTTATCTGATGTAACTGTTCCCTCATGGTATGAAACTGGCTGTGTGTTGGTTATTCTTCTACACAATAGCTCATGTCACACCAGTGAATCCCCTTGTTATCTGATGTAACTGTTCCCTCATGGTATGAAACTGGCTGTGTGTTGGTTATTCTTCTACATAATAGCTCATGTCACACCAGTGAATCCCCTTGTTATCTGGTGTAACTGTTCCCTCATGGTATGAAACTGTCTGTGTCGTGGTTATTCTTGTACATAATAGCTCATGCCACACAGTGAATCCCCTTGTTATCTGATGTAACTGTTCCCTCATGGTATGAAACTGGCTGTGTGTTGGTTATTCTTGTACATAATAGCTCATGTCACACCAGTGAATCCCCATGTTATCTGATGTAACTGTTCCCTCATGGTATGAAACTGGCTGTGTGGTGGTTATTCTTGTACATAATAGCTCATGTCACACAGTGAATCCCCTTGTTATCTGGTGTAACTGTTCCCTCATGGTATGAAACTGGCTGTGTGATGGTTATTCTTGTACATAATAGCTCATGTCACACCAGTGAATCCCCTTGTTATCTAGTGTAACTGTTCCCTCATGGTATGAAACTGGCTGTGGTGGTTATTCTGGTACATAATAGCTCATGTCACACCAGTGAATCCCCTTGCTATCTGATGTAACTGTTCCCTCATGGTATGAAACTGCCTGTGTGATGGTTATTCTTCTACATAATAGCTCATGTCACACAGTGAATCCCCATGTTATCTGATGTAACTGTTCCCTCATGGTATGAAACTGGCTGTGGTGGTTATTCTTGTACATAATAGCTTATGTCACACCAGTGAATCCCCTTGTTATCTGATGTAACTGTTCCCTCATGATATGAAACTGGCTGTGTGGTGGTTATTCTTGTACATAATAGCTCATGTCACACCAGTGAATCCCCTTGTTATCTGATGTAACTGTTCCCTCATGGTATGAAACTGGCTGTGGTGTGGTTATTCTTGTACATAATAGCTCATGTCACACAGTGAATCCCCATGTTATCTGATGTAGCTGTTCCCTCATGTTATGAAACTGGCTGTGTGGTGGTTATTCTTCTACATAATAGCTCATGTCACACCAGTGAATCCCCTTGTTATCTGATGTAACTGTTCCCTCATGGTATGAAACTGGCTGTGTGGTGGTTATTCTTCTACATAATAGCTCATGTCACACCAGTGAATCCCCTTGTTATCTGATGTAGCTGTTCCCTCATTGTATGAAACTGGCTGTGTGGTGGTTATTCTTGTACATAATAGATCATGTCACACAGTGAATCCCCTTGTTATCTGATGTAACTGTTTCCTCATGGTATGTAATTAGCTGTGTGGTGGTTATTCTTGTACATAATAGCTCATGTCACACAGTGAATCCCCTTGTTATCTGATGTAACTGTTCCCTCGTGGTATGAAACTGGCTGTGTGGTGGTTATTCTTGTACATAATAGCTCATGTCACACCAGTGAATCCCCTTGTTATCTGGTGTAACTGTTCCCTCATGTTATGAAACTGTCTGTGTGGTGGTTATTCTTGTACATAATAGCTCATGTCACACCAGTGAATCCCCATGTTATCTGATGTAACTGTTCCCTCATGGTATGAAACTGGCTGTGTGGAGGTTATTCTTGTACATAATAGCTCATGTCACACCAGTGAATCCCCTTGTTATCTGATGTAACTGTTCCCTCATGGTATGAAACTGGCTGTGTGGTGGTTATTCTTGTACATAATAGCTCATGTCACACAGTGAATCCCCTTGTTATCTGATGTAACTGTTCCCTCATGGTATGAAACTGGCTGTGTGGTGGTTATTCTTGTACATAATAGCTCATTCACACAGTGAATCCCCTTGTTATCTGGTGTAACTGTTCCCTCATGGTATGAAACTGGCTGTGTGGTGGTTATTCTTCTACATAATAGCTCATGTCACATCAGTGAATCCCCATGTTATCTGATGTAACTGTTCCCTCATGGTATGAAACTGGCTGTGTGGTGGTTATTCTTGTACATAATAGCTCATGTCACACAGTGAATCCCCATGTTATCTGATGTAACTGTTCCCTCATGGTATGAAACTGGCTGTGTGGTGGTTATTCTTGTACATAATAGCTCATGTCACATCAGTGAATCCCCATGTTATCTGATGTAACTGTTCCCTCATGGTATGAAACTGGCTGTGTGGTGGTTATTCTTGTACATAATAGCTCATGTCACACAGTGAATCCCCATGTTATCTGATGTAACTGTTCCCTCATGATATGAAACTGTCTGTGTGGTGGTTATTCTTGTACATAATAGCTGATTCACACAGTGAATCCCCTTGTTATCTGGTGTAACTGTTCCCTCATGGTATGAAACTGGCTGTGTGGTGGTTATTCTTCTACATAATAGCTCATGTCACATCAGTGAATCCCCATGTTATCTGATGTAACTGTTCCCTCATGGTATGAAACTGGCTGTGTGGTGGTTATTCTTGTACATAATAGCTCATGTCACACCAGTGAATCCCCTTGTTATCTGATGTAACTGTTTCCTCATGGTATGAAACTGGCTGTGTGGTGGTTATTCTTGTACATAATAGCTCATGTCACACAGTGAATCCCCATGTTATCTGATGTAACTGTTCCCTCATGGTATGAAACTGGCTGTGTGGTGGTTATTCTTGTACATAATAGCTCATGTCACACAGTGAATCCCCTTGTTATCTGGTGTAACTGTTCCCTCATGGTATGAAACTGGCTGTGTGGTGGTTATTCTTGTACATAATAGCTCATGTCACACAGTGAATCCCCATGTTATCTGATGTAACTGTTCCCTCGTGGTATGAAACTGGCTGTGTGGTGGTTATTCTTGTACATAATAGATCATGTCACACAGTGAATCCCCTTGTTATCTGATGTAACTGTTCCCTCGTGGTATGAAACTGGCTGTGTGGTGTTTATTCTTGTACATAATAGCTCATGTCACACAGTGAATCCCCTTGTTATCTGATGTAACTGTTCCCTCGTGGTATGAAACTGGCTGTGTGGTGGTTATTCTTGTACATAATAGCTCATGTCACACAGTGAATCCCCTTGTTATCTGATGTAACTGTTCCCTCATGCTATGAAACTGGCTGTGTGGTGGTTATTCTTGTACATAATAGCTCATATCACACCAGTGAATACCCTTGTTATCTGATGTAACTGTTCCCTCATGGTATGAAACTGGCTGTGTGGTGGTTATTCTTGTACATAATAGCTCATGTCACACCAGTGAATCCCCTTGTTATCTGATGTAACTGTTCCCTCATGGTATGAAACTGGCTGTGTGGTGGTTATTCTTGTACATAATAGCTCATGTCACGCAGTGAATCCCCTTGTTATCTGATGTAACTGTTCCCTCATTGTATGAAACTGGCTGTATGGTGGTTATTCTTGTACATAATAGCTCATGTCACACCAGTGAATCCCCTTGTTATCTGGTGTAACTGTGCCCTCATGTTATGAAACTGGCTGTGTGGTGGTTATTCTTGTACATAATAGCTCATGTCACACCAGTGAATCCTTTTGTTATCTGATGTAACTGTTCCCTCATGGTATGAAACTGTCTGTGTGGTGGTTATTCTTGTACATAATAGCTCATGTCACACAGTGAATCCCCTTGTTATCTGATGTAACTGTTCCCTCATGGTATGAAACTGTCTGTGTGGTGGTTATTCTTGTACATAATAGCTCATGTCACACAGTGAATCCCCTTGTTATCTGGTGTAACTGTTCCCTCATGTTATGAAACTGGCTGTGTGGTGGTTATTCTTCTACATAATAGCTCATGTCACACAGTGAATCCCCTTGTTATGTGATGTAACTGTTCCCTCATGGTATGAAACTGGCTGTGTGGTGGTTATTCTTCTACATAATAGCTCATGTCACACCAGTGAATCCCCTTGTTATCTGATGTAACTGTTCCCTCGTGGTATGAAACTGGCTGTGTGGTGGTTATTCTTGTACATAATAGATCATGTCACACAGTGAATCCCCATGTTATCTGATGTAACTGTTCCCTCATGGTATGAAACTGGCTGTGTGTTGGTTATTCTTCTACATAATAGCTCATGTCACACAGTGAATCCCCTTGTTATCTGGTGTAACTGTTCCCTCATGGTATGAAACTGGCTGTGTGGTGGTTATTCTTGTACATAATAGCTCATGTCACACAGTGAATCCCCATGTTATCTGATGTAACTGTTCCCTCGTGGTATGAAACTGGCTGTGTGGTGGTTATTCTTTTACATAATAGCTCATGTCACACAGTGAATCCCCTTGTTATCTGATGTAACTGTTCCCTCATGGTATGAAACTGGCTGTGTGTTGGTTATTCTTGTACATAATAGCTCATGTCACACCAGTGAATCCCCTTGTTATCTGATGTAACTGTTCCCTCATTGTATGAAACTGGCTGTGTGTTGGTTATTCTTGTACATAATAGCTCATGTCACACCAGTGAATCCCCTTGTTATCTGATGTAACTGTTCCCTCATTGTATGAAACTGGCTGTGTGGTGGTTATTCTTGTACATAATAGCTCATGTCACACCAGTGAATCCCCTTGTTATCTGATGTAACTGTTCCCTCATGGTATGACACTGGCTGTGTGTTGGTTATTCTTCTACATAATAGCTCATGTCACACAGTGAACCCCCTTGTTATCTGATGTAACTGTTCCCTCATGGTATGAAACTGGCTGTGTGGTGGTTATTCTTGTACATAATAGCTCATGTCACACCAGTGAATCCCCTTGTTATCTGATGTAACTGTTCCCTCATGGTATGAAACTGGCTGTGTGTTGGTTATTCTTGTACATAATAGCTCATGTCACACCAGTGAATCCCCATGTTATCTGATGTAACTGTTCCCTCATGGTATGAAACTGGCTGTGTGGTGGTTATTCTTGTACATAATAGATCATGTCACACAGTGAATCCCCTTGTTATCTGATGTAACTGTTCCCTCATGGTATGAAACTGGCTGTGTGGTGGTTATTCTTGTACATAATAGCTCATGTCACACCAGTGAATCCCCTTGTTATCTGATGTAACTGTTCCCTCATGGTATGAAACTGGCTGTGTGTTGGTTATTCTTGTACATAATAGCTCATGTCACACCAGTGAATCCCCTTGTTATCTGATGTAACTGTTCCCTCATTGTATGAAACTGGCTGTGTGTTGGTTATTCTTCTACATAATAGCTCATGTCACACCAGTGAATCCCCTTGTTATCTGATGTAACTGTTCCCTCATGGTATGAAACTGGCTGTATGGTGGTTATTCTTGTACATAATAGCTCATGTCACACCAGTGAATCCCCTTGTTATCTGATGTAACTGTTCCCTCATGGTATGAAACTGGCTGTGTGTTGGTTATTCTTCTACATAATAGCTCATGTCACACCAGTGAATCCCCTTGTTATCTGGTGTAACTGTTCCCTCATGGTATGAAACTGTCTGTGTCGTGGTTATTCTTGTACATAATAGCTCATGCCACACAGTGAATCCCCTTGTTATCTGATGTAACTGTTCCCTCATGGTATGAAACTGGCTGTGTGTTGGTTATTCTTGTACATAATAGCTCATGTCACACCAGTGAATCCCCATGTTATCTGATGTAACTGTTCCCTCATGGTATGAAACTGGCTGTGTGGTGGTTATTCTTGTACATAATAGCTCATGTCACACAGTGAATCCCCTTGTTATCTGGTGTAACTGTTCCCTCATGGTATGAAACTGGCTGTGTGATGGTTATTCTTGTACATAATAGCTCATGTCACACCAGTGAATCCCCTTGTTATCTAGTGTAACTGTTCCCTCATGGTATGAAACTGGCTGTGGTGGTTATTCTGGTACATAATAGCTCATGTCACACCAGTGAATCCCCTTGCTATCTGATGTAACTGTTCCCTCATGGTATGAAACTGCCTGTGTGATGGTTATTCTTCTACATAATAGCTCATGTCACACAGTGAATCCCCATGTTATCTGATGTAACTGTTCCCTCATGGTATGAAACTGGCTGTGGTGGTTATTCTTGTACATAATAGCTTATGTCACACCAGTGAATCCCCTTGTTATCTGATGTAACTGTTCCCTCATGATATGAAACTGGCTGTGTGGTGGTTATTCTTGTACATAATAGCTCATGTCACACCAGTGAATCCCCTTGTTATCTGATGTAACTGTTCCCTCATGGTATGAAACTGGCTGTGGTGTGGTTATTCTTGTACATAATAGCTCATGTCACACAGTGAATCCCCATGTTATCTGATGTAGCTGTTCCCTCATGGTATGAAACTGGCTGTGTGGTGGTTATTCTTGTACATAATAGCTCATGTCACACCAGTGAATCCCCTTGTTATCTGATGTAACTGTTCCCTCATGGTATGAAACTGGCTGTGTGGTGGTTATTCTTCTACATAATAGCTCATGTCACACCAGTGAATCCCCTTGTTATCTGATGTAGCTGTTCCCTCATTGTATGAAACTGGCTGTGTGGTGGTTATTCTTGTACATAATAGATCATGTCACACAGTGAATCCCCTTGTTATCTGATGTAACTGTTTCCTCATGGTATGTAATTAGCTGTGTGGTGGTTATTCTTGTACATAATAGCTCATGTCGCACAGTGAATCCCCTTGTTATCTGATGTAACTGTTCCCTCGTGGTATGAAACTGGCTGTGTGGTGGTTATTCTTGTACATAATAGCTCATGTCACACCAGTGAATCCCCTTGTTATCTGGTGTAACTGTTCCCTCATGTTATGAAACTGTCTGTGTGGTGGTTATTCTTGTACATAATAGCTCATGTCACACCAGTGAATCCCCATGTTATCTGATGTAACTGTTCCCTCATGGTATGAAACTGGCTGTGTGGAGGTTATTCTTGTACATAATAGCTCATGTCACACCAGTGAATCCCCTTGTTATCTGATGTAACTGTTCCCTCATGGTATGAAACTGGCTGTGTGGTGGTTATTCTTGTACATAATAGCTCATGTCACACAGTGAATCCCCTTGTTATCTGATGTAACTGTTCCCTCATGGTATGAAACTGGCTGTGTGGTGGTTATTCTTGTACATAATAGCTCATTCACACAGTGAATCCCCTTGTTATCTGGTGTAACTGTTCCCTCATGGTATGAAACTGGCTGTGTGGTGGTTATTCTTCTACATAATAGCTCATGTCACATCAGTGAATCCCCATGTTATCTGATGTAACTGTTCCCTCATGGTATGAAACTGGCTGTGTGGTGGTTATTCTTGTACATAATAGCTCATGTCACACAGTGAATCCCCATGTTATCTGATGTAACTGTTCCCTCATGGTATGAAACTGGCTGTGTGGTGGTTATTCTTGTACATAATAGCTCATGTCACACAGTGAATCCCCATGTTATCTGATGTAACTGTTCCCTCATGGTATGAAACTGGCTGTGTGGTGGTTATTCTTGTACATAATAGCTCATGTCACACAGTGAATCCCCATGTTATCTGATGTAACTGTTCCCTCATGGTATGAAACTGGCTGTGTGGTGGTTATTCTTGTACATAATAGCTCATGTCACACAGTGAATCCCCTTGTTATCTGGTGTAACTGTTCCCTCATGGTATGAAACTGGCTGTGTGGTGGTTATTCTTGTACATAATAGCTTGTCACACAGTGAATCCCCATGTTATCTGATGTAACTGTTCCCTCGTGGTATGAAACTGGCTGTGTGGTGGTTATTCTTGTACATAATAGATCATGTCACACAGTGAATCCCCTTGTTATCTGATGTAACTGTTCCCTCGTGGTATGAAACTGGCTGTGTGGTGTTTATTCTTGTACATAATAGCTCATGTCACACAGTGAATCCCCTTGTTATCTGATGTAACTGTTCCCTCGTGGTATGAAACTGGCTGTGTGGTGGTTATTCTTGTACATAATAGCTCATGTCACACAGTGAATCCCCTTGTTATCTGATGTAACTGTTCCCTCATGGTATGAAACTGGCTGTGTGGTGGTTATTCTTGTACATAATAGCTCATATCACACCAGTGAATCCCCTTGTTATCTGATGTAACTGTTCCCTCATGGTATGAAACTGGCTGTGTGGTGGTTATTCTTGTACATAATAGCTCATGTCACACCAGTGAATCCCCTTGTTATCTGATGTAACTGTTCCCTCATGGTATGAAACTGGCTGTGTGGTGGTTATTCTTGTACATAATAGCTCATGTCACGCAGTGAATCCCCTTGTTATCTGATGTAACTGTTCCCTCATTGTATGAAACTGGCTGTATGGTGGTTATTCTTGTACATAATAGCTCATGTCACACCAGTGAATCCCCTTGTTATCTGGTGTAACTGTGCCCTCATGTTATGAAACTGGCTGTGTGGTGGTTATTCTTGTACATAATAGCTCATGTCACACCAGTGAATCCTTTTGTTATCTGATGTAACTGTTCCCTCATGGTATGAAACTGTCTGTGTGGTGGTTATTCTTGTACATAATAGCTCATGTCACACAGTGAATCCCCTTGTTATCTGATGTAACTGTTCCCTCATGGTATGAAACTGTCTGTGTGGTGGTTATTCTTGTACATAATAGCTCATGTCACACAGTGAATCCCCTTGTTATCTGGTGTAACTGTTCCCTCATGTTATGAAACTGGCTGTGTGGTGGTTATTCTTCTACATAATAGCTCATGTCACACAGTGAATCCCCTTGTTATGTGATGTAACTGTTCCCTCATGGTATGAAACTGGCTGTGTGGTGGTTATTCTTCTACATAATAGCTCATGTCACACCAGTGAATCCCCTTGTTATCTGATGTAACTGTTCCCTCGTGGTATGAAACTGGCTGTGTGGTGGTTATTCTTGTACATAATAGATCATGTCACACAGTGAATCCCCATGTTATCTGATGTAACTGTTCCCTCATGGTATGAAACTGGCTGTGTGTTGGTTATTCTTCTACATAATAGCTCATGTCACACAGTGAATCCCCTTGTTATCTGGTGTAACTGTTCCCTCATGGTATGAAACTGGCTGTGTGGTGGTTATTCTTGTACATAATAGCTCATGTCACACAGTGAATCCCCATGTTATCTGATGTAACTGTTCCCTCGTGGTATGAAACTGGCTGTGTGGTGGTTATTCTTTTACATAATAGCTCATGTCACACAGTGAATCCCCTTGTTATCTGATGTAACTGTTCCCTCATGGTATGAAACTGGCTGTGTGTTGGTTATTCTTGTACATAATAGCTCATGTCACACCAGTGAATCCCCTTGTTATCTGATGTAACTGTTCCCTCATTGTATGAAACTGGCTGTGTGTTGGTTATTCTTGTACATAATAGCTCATGTCACACCAGTGAATCCCCTTGTTATCTGATGTAACTGTTCCCTCATTGTATGAAACTGGCTGTGTGGTGGTTATTCTTGTACATAATAGCTCATGTCACACCAGTGAATCCCCTTGTTATCTGATGTAACTGTTCCCTCATGGTATGACACTGGCTGTGTGTTGGTTATTCTTCTACATAATAGCTCATGTCACACAGTGAATCCCCTTGTTATCTGATGTAACTGTTCCCTCATGGTATGAAACTGGCTGTGTGGTGGTTATTCTTGTACATAATAGCTCATGTCACACCAGTGAATCCCCTTGTTATCTGATGTAACTGTTCCCTCATGGTATGAAACTGGCTGTGTGTTGGTTATTCTTGTACATAATAGCTCATGTCACACCAGTGAATCCCCATGTTATCTGATGTAACTGTTCCCTCATGGTATGAAACTGGCTGTGTGGTGGTTATTCTTGTACATAATAGATCATGTCACACAGTGAATCCCCTTGTTATCTGATGTAACTGTTCCCTCATGGTATGAAACTGGCTGTGTGGTGGTTATTCTTGTACATAATAGCTCATGTCACACCAGTGAATCCCCTTGTTATCTGATGTAACTGTTCCCTCATGGTATGAAACTGGCTGTGTGTTGGTTATTCTTGTACATAATAGCTCATGTCAGACAGTGAATCCCCATGTTATCTGATGTAACTGTTCCCTCATGGTATGAAACTGGCTGTGTGGTGGTTATTCTTGTACATAATAGCTCATGTCACACAGTGATTCCCCTTGTTATCTGGTGTAACTGTTCCCTCATGGTATGAAACTGGCTGTGTGGTGGTTATTCTTGTACATAATAGCTCATGTCACACAGTGAATCCCCATGTTATCTGATGTAACTGTTCCCTCATTGTATGAAACTGGCTGTGTGTTGGTTATTCTTCTACATAATAGCTCATGTCACACCAGTGAATCCCCTTGTTATCTGATGTAACTGTTCCCTCATGGTATGAAACTGGCTGTGTGTTGGTTATTCTTGTACATAATAGCTCATGTCACACCAGTGAATCCCCTTGTTATCTGATGTAACTGTTCCCTCATTGTATGAAACTGGCTGTGTGTTGGTTATTCTTCTACATAATAGCTCATGTCACACCAGTGAATCCCCTTGTTATCTGATGTAACTGTTCCCTCATGGTATGAAACTGGCTGTGTGTTGGTTATTCTTCTACACAATAGCTCATGTCACACCAGTGAATCCCCTTGTTATCTGATGTAACTGTTCCCTCATGGTATGAAACTGGCTGTGTGTTGGTTATTCTTCTACATAATAGCTCATGTCACACCAGTGAATCCCCTTGTTATCTGGTGTAACTGTTCCCTCATGGTATGAAACTGTCTGTGTCGTGGTTATTCTTGTACATAATAGCTCATGCCACACAGTGAATCCCCTTGTTATCTGATGTAACTGTTCCCTCATGGTATGAAACTGGCTGTGTGTTGGTTATTCTTGTACATAATAGCTCATGTCACACCAGTGAATCCCCATGTTATCTGATGTAACTGTTCCCTCATGGTATGAAACTGGCTGTGTGGTGGTTATTCTTGTACATAATAGCTCATGTCACACAGTGAATCCCCTTGTTATCTGGTGTAACTGTTCCCTCATGGTATGAAACTGGCTGTGTGATGGTTATTCTTGTACATAATAGCTCATGTCACACCAGTGAATCCCCTTGTTATCTAGTGTAACTGTTCCCTCATGGTATGAAACTGGCTGTGGTGGTTATTCTGGTACATAATAGCTCATGTCACACCAGTGAATCCCCTTGCTATCTGATGTAACTGTTCCCTCATGGTATGAAACTGCCTGTGTGATGGTTATTCTTCTACATAATAGCTCATGTCACACAGTGAATCCCCATGTTATCTGATGTAACTGTTCCCTCATGGTATGAAACTGGCTGTGGTGGTTATTCTTGTACATAATAGCTTATGTCACACCAGTGAATCCCCTTGTTATCTGATGTAACTGTTCCCTCATGATATGAAACTGGCTGTGTGGTGGTTATTCTTGTACACAATAGCTCATGTCACACCAGTGAATCCCCTTGTTATCTGATGTAACTGTTCCCTCATGGTATGAAACTGGCTGTGGTGTGGTTATTCTTGTACATAATAGCTCATGTCACACAGTGAATCCCCATGTTATCTGATGTAGCTGTTCCCTCATGGTATGAAACTGGCTGTGTGGTGGTTATTCTTGTACATAATAGCTCATGTCACACCAGTGAATCCCCTTGTTATCTGATGTAACTGTTCCCTCATGGTATGAAACTGGCTGTGTGGTGGTTATTCTTCTACATAATAGCTCATGTCACACCAGTGAATCCCCTTGTTATCTGATGTAGCTGTTCCCTCATTGTATGAAACTGGCTGTGTGGTGGTTATTCTTGTACATAATAGATCATGTCACACAGTGAATCCCCTTGTTATCTGATGTAACTGTTTCCTCATGGTATGTAATTAGCTGTGTGGTGGTTATTCTTGTACATAATAGCTCATGTCACACAGTGAATCCCCTTGTTATCTGATGTAACTGTTCCCTCGTGGTATGAAACTGGCTGTGTGGTGGTTATTCTTGTACATAATAGCTCATGTCACACCAGTGAATCCCCTTGTTATCTGGTGTAACTGTTCCCTCATGTTATGAAACTGTCTGTGTGGTGGTTATTCTTGTACATAATAGCTCATGTCACACCAGTGAATCCCCATGTTATCTGATGTAACTGTTCCCTCATGGTATGAAACTGGCTGTGTGGAGGTTATTCTTGTACATAATAGCTCATGTCACACCAGTGAATCCCCTTGTTATCTGATGTAACTGTTCCCTCATGGTATGAAACTGGCTGTGTGGTGGTTATTCTTGTACATAATAGCTCATGTCACACAGTGAATCCCCTTGTTATCTGATGTAACTGTTCCCTCATGGTATGAAACTGGCTGTGTGGTGGTTATTCTTGTACATAATAGCTCATTCACACAGTGAATCCCCTTGTTATCTGGTGTAACTGTTCCCTCATGGTATGAAACTGGCTGTGTGGTGGTTATTCTTGTACATAATAGCTCATGTCACATCAGTGAATCCCCATGTTATCTGATGTAACTGTTCCCTCATGGTATGAAACTGGCTGTGTGGTGGTTATTCTTGTACATAATAGCTCATGTCACACAGTGAATCCCCATGTTATCTGATGTAACTGTTCCCTCATGATATGAAACTGTCTGTGTGGTGGTTATTCTTGTACATAATAGCTCATTCACACAGTGAATCCCCTTGTTATCTGGTGTAACTGTTCCCTCATGGTATGAAACTGGCTGTGTGGTGGTTATTCTTCTACATAATAGCTCATGTCACATCAGTGAATCCCCATGTTATCTGATGTAACTGTTCCCTCATGGTATGAAACTGGCTGTGTGGTGGTTATTCTTGTACATAATAGCTCATGTCACACCAGTGAATCCCCTTGTTATCTGATGTAACTGTTTCCTCATGGTATGAAACTGGCTGTGTGGTGGTTATTCTTGTACATAATAGCTCATGTCACACAGTGAATCCCCATGTTATCTGATGTAACTGTTCCCTCATGGTATGAAACTGGCTGTGTGGTGGTTATTCTTGTACATAATAGCTCATGTCACACAGTGAATCCCCTTGTTATCTGGTGTAACTGTTCCCTCATGGTATGAAACTGGCTGTGTGGTGGTTATTCTTGTACATAATAGCTCATGTCACACAGTGAATCCCCATGTTATCTGATGTAACTGTTCCCTCGTGGTATGAAACTGGCTGTGTGGTGGTTATTCTTGTACATAATAGATCATGTCACACAGTGAATCCCCTTGTTATCTGATGTAACTGTTCCCTCGTGGTATGAAACTGGCTGTGTGGTGTTTATTCTTGTACATAATAGCTCATGTCACACAGTGAATCCCCTTGTTATCTGATGTAACTGTTCCCTCGTGGTATGAAACTGGCTGTGTGGTGGTTATTCTTGTACATAATAGCTCATGTCACACAGTGAATCCCCTTGTTATCTGATGTAACTGTTCCCTCATGGTATGAAACTGGCTGTGTGGTGGTTATTCTTGTACATAATAGCTCATATCACACCAGTGAATCCCCTTGTTATCTGATGTAACTGTTCCCTCATGGTATGAAACTGGCTGTGTGGTGGTTATTCTTGTACATAATAGCTCATGTCACACCAGTGAATCCCCTTGTTATCTGATGTAACTGTTCCCTCATGGTATGAAACTGGCTGTGTGGTGGTTATTCTTGTACATAATAGCTCATGTCACGCAGTGAATCCCCTTGTTATCTGATGTAACTGTTCCCTCATTGTATGAAACTGGCTGTATGGTGGTTATTCTTGTACATAATAGCTCATGTCACACCAGTGAATCCCCTTGTTATCTGATGTAACTGTTCCCTCATGGTATGAAACTGGCTGTGTGTTGGTTATTCTTCTACATAATAGCTCATGTCACACCAGTGAATCCCCTTGTTATCTGATGTAACTGTTCCCTCATGGTATGAAACTGGCTGTGTGTTGGTTATTCTTCTACATAATAGCTCATGTCACACCAGTGAATCCCCTTGTTATCTGATGTAACTGTTCCCTCATGGTATGAAACTGGCTGTGTGGTGGTTATTCTTGTACATAATAGCTCATGTCACACAGTGAATCCCCTTGTTATCTGGTGTAACTGTTCCCTCATGGTATGAAACTGGCTGTGTGATGGTTATTCTTGTACATAATAGCTCATGTCACACCAGTGAATCCCCTTGTTATCTGGTGTAACCGTTCCCTCATGGTATGAAACTGGCTGTGGTGGTTATTCTGGTACATAATAGCTCATGTCACACCAGTGAATCCCCTTGTTATCTGATGTAACTGTTCCCTCGTGGTATGAAACTGGCTGTGTGGTGGTTATTCTTGTACATAATAGATCATGTCACACAGTGAATCCCCATGTTATCTGATGTAACTGTTCCCTCATGGTATGAAACTGGCTGTGTGTTGGTTATTCTTCTACATAATAGCTCATGTCACACAGTGAATCCCCTTGTTATCTGGTGTAACTGTTCCCTCATGGTATGAAACTGGCTGTGTGGTGGTTATTCTTGTACATAATAGCTCATGTCACACAGTGAATCCCCATGTTATCTGATGTAACTGTTCCCTCGTGGTATGAAACTGGCTGTGTGGTGGTTATTCTTGTACATAATAGCTCATGTCACACAGTGAATCCCCTTGTTATCTGATGTAACTGTTCCCTCATGGTATGAAACTGGCTGTGTGTTGGTTATTCTTGTAGATAATAGCTCATGTCACACCAGTGAATCCCCTTGTTATCTGATGTAACTGTTCCCTCATTGTATGAAACTGGCTGTGTGTTGGTTATTCTTGTACATAATAGCTCGTCACACCAGTGAATCCCCTTGTTATCTGATGTAACTGTTCCCTCATTGTATGAAACTGGCTGTGTGGTGGTTATTCTTGTACATAATAGCTCATGTCACACCAGTGAAACCCCTTGTAATCTGATGTAACTGTTCCCTCATGGTATGAAACTGGCTGTGTGTTGGTTATTCTTTACATAATAGTTCATGTCACACCAGTGAATCCCCATGTTATCTGATGTAACTGTTCCCTCATGGTATGAAACTGGCTGTGTGGTGGTTATTCTTGTACATAATAGCTCATGTCACACAGTGATTCCCTTTGTTCTCTAGTGTAACTGTTCCCTCATGGTATGAAACTGGCTGTGTGGTGGTTATTCTTGTACATAATAGCTCATGTCACACAGTGAATCCCCATGTTATCTGATGTAACTGTTCCCTCATTGTATGAAACTGGCTGTGTGTTGGTTATTCTTCTACATAATAGCTCATGTCACACCAGTGAATCCCCTTGTTATCTGATGTAACTGTTCCCTCATGGTATGAAACTGGCTGTGTGGTGGTTATTCTTGTACATAATAGCTCATGTGACACCAGTGAAACCCCTTGTTATCTGATGTAACTGTTCCCTCATGGTATGAAACTGGCTGTGTGTTGGTTATTCTTGTACATAATAGCTCATGTCACACCAGTGAATCCCCATGTTATCTGATGTAACTGTTCCCTCATGGTATGAAACTGCCTGTGTGGTGGTTATTCTTGTACATAATAGCTCATGTCACACAGTGATTCCCCTTGTTATCTGGTGTAACTGTTCCCTCATGGTATGAAACTGGCTGTGTGGTGGTTATTCTTGTACATAATAGCTCATGTCACACAGTGAATCCCCATGTTATCTGATGTAACTGTTCCCTCATTGTATGAAACTGGCTGTGTGTTGGTTATTCTTCTACATAATAGCTCATGTCACACCAGTGAATCCCCTTGTTATCTGATGTAACTGTTCCCTCATTGTATGAAACTGGCTGTGTGTTGGTTATTCTTGTACATAATAGCTCATGTCACACCAGTGAATCCCCTTGTTATCTGATGTAACTGTTCCCTCATGGTATGAAACTGGCTGTGTGGTGGTTATTCTTGTACATAATAGCTCATGTCACACCAGTGAATCCCCTTGTTATCTGATGTAACTGTTCCCTCATTGTATGAAACTGGCTGTGTGTTGGTTATTCTTCTACATAATAGCTCATGTCACACCAGTGAATCCCCTTGTTATCTGATGTAACTGTTCCCTCATGGTATGAAACTGGCTGTGTGTTGGTTATTCTTCTACATAATAGCTCATGTCACACCAGTGAATCCCCTTGTTATCTGATGTAACTGTTCCCTCATGGTATGAAACTGGCTGTGTGTTGGTTATTCTTGTACATAATAGCTCATGTCACACCAGTGAATCCCCATGTTATCTGATGTAACTGTTCCCTCATGGTATGAAACTGGCTGTGTGGTGGTTATTCTTGTACATAATAGCTCATGTCACACAGTGAATCCCCTTGTTATCTGGTGTAACTGTTCCCTCATGGTATGAAACTGGCTGTGTGATGGTTATTCTTGTACATAATAGCTCATGTCACACCAGTGAATCCCCTTGTTATCTGGTGTAACCGTTCCCTCATGGTATGAAACTGGCTGTGGTGGTTATTCTGGTACATAATAGCTCATGTCACACCAGTGAATCCCCTTGCTATCTGATGTAACTGTTCCCTCATGGTATGAAACTGCCTGTGTGATGGTTATTCTTCTACATAATAGCTCATGTCACACAGTGAATCCCCATGTTATCTGATGTAACTGTTCCCTCATGGTATGAAACTGGCTGTGGTGGTTATTCTTGTACATAATAGCTTATGTCACACCAGTGAATCCCCTTGTTATCTGATGTAACTGTTCCCTCATGATATTAAACTGGCTAAGTGGTGGTTATTCTTGTACATAATAGCTCATGTCACACCAGTGAATCCCCTTGTTATCTGATTTAACTGTTCCCTCATGGTATGAAACTGGCTGTGGTGTGGTTATTCTTGTACATAATAGCTCATGTCACACAGTGAATCCCCATGTTATCTGATGTAGCTGTTCCCTCATGGTATGAAACTGGCTGTGTGGTGGTTATTCTTGTACATAATAGCTCATGTCACACCAGTGAATCCCCTTGTTATCTGATGTAACTGTTCCCTCATGGTATGAAACTGGCTGTGTGGTGGTTATTCTTCTACATAATAGCTCATGTCACACCAGTGAATCCCCTTGTTATCTGATGTAGCTGTTCCCTCATTGTATGAAACTGGCTGTGTGGTGGTTATTCTTGTACATAATAGATCATGTCACACAGTGAATCCCCTTGTTATCTGATGTAACTGTTTCCTCATGGTATGTAACTAGCTGTGTGGTGGTTATTCTTGTACATAATAGCTCATGTCACACAGTGAATCCCCTTGCTATCTGATGTAACTGTTCCCTCGTGGTATGAAACTGGCTGTGTGGTGGTTATTCTTGTACATAATAGCTCATGTCACACCAGTGAATCCCCTTGTTATCTGGTGTAACTGTTCCCTCATGTTATGAAACTGTCTGTGTGGTGGTTATTCTTGTACATAATAGCTCATGTCACACCAGTGAATCCCCATGTTATCTGATGTAACTGTTCCCTCATGGTATGAAACTGGCTGTGTGGTGGTTATTCTTGTACATAATAGCTCATGTCACACCAGTGAATCCCCTTGTTATCTGATGTAACTGTTCCCTCATGGTATGAAACTGGCTGTGTGGTGGTTATTCTTGTACATAATAGCTCATGTCACACAGTGAATCCCCTTGTTATCTGATGTAACTGTTCCCTCATGGTATGAAACTGGCTGTGTGGTGGTTATTCTTGTACATAATAGCTCATTCACACAGTGAATCCCCTTGTTATCTGGTGTAACTGTTCCCTCATGGTATGAAACTGGCTGTGTGGTGGTTATTCTTGTACATAATAGCTCATGTCACACCAGTGAATCCCCTTGTTATCTGGTGTAACTGTTCCCTCATGGTATGAAACTGGCTGTGTGGTTGTTATTCTTGTACATAATAGCTCATGTCACACCAGTGAATCCCCTTGTTATCTGGTGTAACTGTTCCCTCATGGTATGAAACTGGCTGTGTGGTGGTTATTCTTGTACATAATAGCTCATGTCACACCAGTGAATCCCCTTGTTATCTGATGTAACTGTTCCCTCATGGTATGAAACTGGCTGTGTGGTGGTTATTCTTGTACATAATACCTCATGTCACACCAGTGAATCCCCTTGTTATCTGATGTAACTGTTCCCTCATGGTATGAAACTGGCTGTGTGGTGGTTATTCTTGTACATAATAGCTCATGTCACGCAGTGAATCCCCTTGTTATCTGATGTAACTGTTCCCTCATTGTATGAAACTGGCTGTATGGTGGTTATTCTTGTACATAATAGCTCATGTCACACCAGTGAATCCCCTTGTTATCTGGTGTAACTGTGCCCTCATGTTATGAAACTGGCTGTGTGGTGGTTATTCTTGTACATAATAGCTCATGTCACACCAGTGAATCCCCTTGTTATCTGATGTAACTGTTCCCTCATGGTATGAAACTGTCTGTGTGGTGGTTATTCTTGTACATAATAGCTCATGTCACACAGTGAATCCCCTTGTTATCTGATGTAACTGTTCCCTCATGGTATGAAACTGTCTGTGTGGTGGTTATTCTTGTACATAATAGCTCATGTCACACAGTGAATCCCCTTGTTATCTGGTGTAACTGTTCCCTCATGTTATGAAACTGGCTGTGTGTTGGTTATTCTTCTACATAATAGCTCATGTCACACAGTGAATCCCCTTGTTATCTGGTGTAACTGTTCCCTCATGGTATGAAACTGGCTGTGTGGTGGTTATTCTTGTACATAATAGCTCATGTCACACCAGTGAATCCCCTTGTTATGTGATGTAACTGTTCCCTCATGGTATGAAACTGGCTGTGTGGTGGATATTCTTCTACATAATAGCTCATGTCACACAGTGAATCCCCTTGTTATGTGATGTAACTGTTCCCTCATGGTATGAAACTGGCTGTGTGGTGGATATTCTTCTACATAATAGCTCATGTCACACCAGTGAATCCCCTTGTTATCTGATGTAACTGTTCCCTCGTGGTATGAAACTGGCTGTGTGGTGGATATTCTTGTACATAATAGATCATGTCACACAGTGAATCCCCATGTTATCTGATGTAACTGTTCCCTCATGGTATGAAACTGGCTGTGTGTTGGTTATTCTTCTACATAATAGCTCATGTCACACAGTGAATCCCCTTGTTATCTGATGTAACTGTTCCCTCGTGGTATGAAACTGGCTGTGTGGTGGATATTCTTGTACATAATAGATCATGTCACACAGTGAATCCCCATGTTATCTGATGTAACTGTTCCCTCGTGGTATGAAACTGGCTGTGTGGTGGATATTCTTGTACATAATAGCTCATGTCACACAGTGAATCCCCATGTTATCTGATGTAACTGTTCCCTCGTGGTATGAAACTGGCTGTGTGGTGGATATTCTTGTACATAATAGCTCATGTCACACCAGTGAATCCCCTTGTTATCTGATGTAACTGTTCCCTCGTGGTATGAAACTGGCTGTGTGGTGGATATTCTTGTACATAATAGATCATGTCACACAGTGAATCCCCATGTTATCTGATGTAACTGTTCCCTCATGGTATGAAACTGGCTGTGTGTTGGTTATTCTTCTACATAATAGCTCATGTCACACAGTGAATCCCCTTGTTATCTGGTGTAACTGTTCCCTCATGGTATGAAACTGGCTGTGTGGTGGTTATTCTTGTACATAATAGCTCATGTCACACAGTGAATCCCCATGTTATCTGATGTAACTGTTCCCTCGTGGTATGAAACTGGCTGTGTGGTGGTTATTCTTGTACATAATAGCTGATGTCACACAGTGAATCCCCTTGTTATCTGATGTAACTGTTCCCTCATGGTATGAAACTGGCTGTGTGTTGGTTATTCTTGTACATAATAGCTCATGTCACACCAGTGAATCCCCTTGTTATCTGATGTAACTGTTCCCTCATTGTATGAAACTGGCTGTGTGTTGGTTATTCTTGTACATAATAGCTCATGTCA
Source organism: Deroplatys truncata (assembly GCA_030765065.1). Lineage (NCBI taxonomy): Eukaryota > Metazoa > Arthropoda > Insecta > Mantodea > Mantidae > Deroplatys > Deroplatys truncata. Next base: position 9,657,277 of record CM060975.1, read on the forward strand.
CACCAGTGAATCCCCTTGTTATCTGATGTAACTGTTCCCTCATTGTATGAAACTGGCTGTGTGGTGGTTATTCTTGTACATAATAGCTCATGTCACACCAGTGAATCCCCTTGTTATCTGATGTAACTGTTCCCTCATGGTATGACACTGGCTGTGTGTTGGTTATTCTTCTACATAATAGCTCATGTCACACAGTGAATCCCCTTGTTATCTGATGTAACTGTTCCCTCATGGTATGAAACTGGCTGTGTGGTGGTTATTCTTGTACATAATAGCTCATGTCACACCAGTGAATCCCCTTGTTATCTGATGTAACTGTTCCCTCATGGTATGAAACTGGCTGTGTGTTGGTTATTCTTGTACATAATAGCTCATGTCACACCAGTGAATCCCCATGTTATCTGATGTAACTGTTCCCTCATGGTATGAAACTGGCTGTGTGGTGGTTATTCTTGTATATAATAGATCATGTCACACAGTGAATCCCCTTGTTATCTGATGTAACTGTTCCCTCATGGTATGAAACTGGCTGTGTGGTGGTTATTCTTGTACATAATAGCTCATGTCACACCAGTGAATCCCCTTGTTATCTGATGTAACTGTTCCCTCATGGTATGAAACTGGCTGTGTGTTGGTTATTCTTGTACATAATAGCTCATGTCACACCAGTGAATCCCCATGTTATCTGATGTAACTGTTCCCTCATGGTATGAAACTGGCTGTGTGGTGGTTATTCTTGTACATAATAGCTCATGTCACACAGTGATTCCCCTTGTTATCTGGTGTAACTGTTCCCTCATGGTATGAAACTGGCTGTGTGGTGGTTATTCTTGTACATAATAGCTCATGTCACACAGTGAATCCCCATGTTATCTGATGTAACTGTTCCCTCATTGTATGAAACTGGCTGTGTGTTGGTTATTCTTCTACATAATAGCTCATGTCACACCAGTGAATCCCCTTGTTATCTGATGTAACTGTTCCCTCATGGTATGAAACTGGCTGTGTGTTGGTTATTCTTCTACATAATAGCTCATGTCACACCAGTGAATCCCCTTGTTATCTGATGTAACTGTTCCCTCATTGTATGAAACTGGCTGTGTGTTGGTTATTCTTCTACATAATAGCTCATGTCACACCAGTGAATCCCCTTGTTATCTGATGTAACTGTTCCCTCATGGTATGAAACTGGCTGTGTGTTGGTTATTCTTCTACATAATAGCTCATGTCACACCTGTGAATCCCCTTGTTATCTGATGTAACTGTTCCCTCATGGTATGAAACTGGCTGTGTGTTGGTTATTCTTGTACATAATAGCTCATGTCACACCAGTGAATCCCCATGTTATCTGATGTAACTGTTCCCTCATGGTATGAAACTGGCTGTGTGGTGGTTATTCTTGTACATAATAGCTCATGTCACACAGTGAATCCCCTGTTTATCTGGTGTAACTGTTCCCTCATGGTATGAAACTGGCTGTGTGATGGTTATTCTTGTACATAATAGCTCATGTCACACCAGTGAATCCCCTTGTTATCTGGTGTAACTGTTCCCTCATGGTATGAAACTGGCTGTGGTGGTTATTCTGGTACATAATAGCTCATGTCACACCAGTAAATCCCCTTGCTATCTGATGTAACTGTTCCCTCATGGTATGAAACTGCCTGTGTGATGGTTATTCTTCTACATAATAGGTCATGTCACACAGTGAATCCCCATGTTATCTGATGTAACTGTTCCCTCATGGTATGAAACTGGCTGTGGTGGTTATTCTTGTACATAATAGCTTATGTCACACCAGTGAATCCCCTTGTTATCTGATGTAACTGTTCCCTCATGATATGAAACTGGCTGTGTGGTGGTTATTCTTGTACATAATAGCTCATGTCACACCAGTGAATCCCCTTGTTATCTGATGTAACTGTTCCCTCATGGTATGAAACTGGCTGTGGTGTGGTTATTCTTGTACATAATAGCTCATGTCACACAGTGAATCCCCATGTTATCTGATGTAGCTGTTCCCTCATGGTATGAAACTGGCTGTGTGGTGGTTATTCTTGTACATAATAGCTCATGTCACACCAGTGAATCCCCTTGTTATCTGATGTAACTGTTCCCTCATGGTATGAAACTGGCTGTGTGGTGGTTATTCTTCTACATAATAGCTCATGTCACACCAGTGAATCCCCTTGTTATCTGATGTAGCTGTTCCCTCATTGTATGAAACTGGCTGTGTGGTGGTTATTCTTGTACATAATAGATCATGTCACACAGTGAATCCCCTTGTTATCTGATGTAACTGTTTCCTCATGGTATGTAACTAGCTGTGTGGTGGTTATTCTTGTACATAATAGCTCATGTCACACAGTGAATCCCCTTGTTATCTGATGTAACTGTTCCCTCGTGGTATGAAACTGGCTGTGTGGTGGTTATTCTTGTACATAATAGCTCATGTCACACCAGTGAATCCCCTTGTTATCTGGTGTAACTGTTCCCTCATGTTATGAAACTGTCTGTGTGGTGGTTATTCTTGTACATAATAGCTCATGTCACACCAGTGAATCCCCATGTTATCTGATGTAACTGTTCCCTCATGGTATGAAACTGGCTGTGTGGTGGTTATTCTTGTACATAATAACTCATGTCACACCAGTGAATCCCCTTGTTATCTGATGTAACTGTTCCCTCATGGTATGAAACTGGCTGTGTGGTGGTTATTCTTGTACATAATAGCTCATGTCACACAGTGAATCCCCTTGTTATCTGATGTAACTGTTCCCTCATGGTATGAAACTGGCTGTGTGTTGGTTATTCTTCTACATAATAGCTCATGTCACACCAGTGAATCCCCTTGTTATCTGATGTAACTGTTCCCTCATGGTATGAAACTGGCTGTGTGTTGGTTATTCTTCTACATAATAGCTCATGTCACACCAGTGAATCCCCTTGTTATCTGATGTAACTGTTCCCTCATTGTATGAAACTGGCTGTGTGTTGGTTATTCTTCTACATAATAGCTCATGTCACACCAGTGAATCCCCTTGTTATCTGATGTAACTGTTCCCTCATGGTATGAAACTGGCTGTGTGTTGGTTATTCTTCTACATAATAGCTCATGTCACACCTGTGAATCCCCTTGTTATCTGATGTAACTGTTCCCTCATGGTATGAAACTGGCTGTGTGTTGGTTATTCTTGTACATAATAGCTCATGTCACACCAGTGAATCCCCATGTTATCTGATGTAACTGTTCCCTCATGGTATGAAACTGGCTGTGTGGTGGTTATTCTTGTACATAATAGCTCATGTCACACAGTGAATCCCCTGTTTATCTGGTGTAACTGTTCCCTCATGGTATGAAACTGGCTGTGTGATGGTTATTCTTGTACATAATAGCTCATGTCACACCAGTGAATCCCCTTGTTATCTGGTGTAACTGTTCCCTCATGGTATGAAACTGGCTGTGGTGGTTATTCTGGTACATAATAGCTCATGTCACACCAGTAAATCCCCTTGCTATCTGATGTAACTGTTCCCTCATGGTATGAAACTGCCTGTGTGATGGTTATTCTTCTACATAATAGGTCATGTCACACAGTGAATCCCCATGTTATCTGATGTAACTGTTCCCTCATGGTATGAAACTGGCTGTGGTGGTTATTCTTGTACATAATAGCTTATGTCACACCAGTGAATCCCCTTGTTATCTGATGTAACTGTTCCCTCATGATATGAAACTGGCTGTGGTGTGGTTATTCTTGTACATAATAGCTCATGTCACACAGTGAATCCCCATGTTATCTGATGTAGCTGTTCCCTCATGGTATGAAACTGGCTGTGTGGTGGTTATTCTTGTACATAATAGCTCATGTCACACCAGTGAATCCCCTTGTTATCTGATGTAACTGTTCCCTCATGGTATGAAACTGGCTGTGTGGTGGTTATTCTTCTACATAATAGCTCATGTCACACCAGTGAATCCCCTTGTTATCTGATGTAGCTGTTCCCTCATTGTATGAAACTGGCTGTGTGGTGGTTATTCTTGTACATAATAGATCATGTCACACAGTGAATCCCCTTGTTATCTGATGTAACTGTTTCCTCATGGTATGTAACTAGCTGTGTGGTGGTTATTCTTGTACATAATAGCTCATGTCACACAGTGAATCCCCTTGTTATCTGATGTAACTGTTCCCTCGTGGTATGAAACTGGCTGTGTGGTGGTTATTCTTGTACATAATAGCTCATGTCACACCAGTGAATCCCCTTGTTATCTGGTGTAACTGTTCCCTCATGTTATGAAACTGTCTGTGTGGTGGTTATTCTTGTACATAATAGCTCATGTCACACCAGTGAATCCCCATGTTATCTGATGTAACTGTTCCCTCATGGTATGAAACTGGCTGTGTGGTGGTTATTCTTGTACATAATAACTCATGTCACACCAGTGAATCCCCTTGTTATCTGATGTAACTGTTCCCTCATGGTATGAAACTGGCTGTGTGGTGGTTATTCTTGTACATAATAGCTCATGTCACACAGTGAATCCCCTTGTTATCTGATGTAACTGTTCCCTCATGGTACGAAACTGGCTGTGTGGTGGTTATTCTTGTACATAATAGCTCATTCACACAGTGAATCCCCTTGTTATCTGGTGTAACTGTTCCCTCATTGTATGAAACTGGCTGTGTGGTGGTTATTCTTGTACATAATAGCTCATGTCACACCAGTGAATCCCCTTGTTATCTGGTGTAACTGTTCCCTCATGGTATGAAACTGGCTGTGTGGTTGTTATTCTTGTACATAATAGCTCATGTCACACAGTGAATCCCCTTGTTATCTGATGTAACTGTTCCCTCATGGTATGAAACTGGCTGTGTGGTGGTTATTCTTGTACATAATAGCTCATGTCACACAGTGAATCCCCATGTTATCTGGTGTAACTGTTCCCTCATGGTATGAAACTGGCTGTGTGGTGGTTATTCTTGTACATAATAGCTCATGTCACACAGTGAATCCCCATGTTATCTGATGTAACTGTTCCCTCATGGTATGAAACTGACTGTGTGGTGGTTATTCTTGTACATAATAGCTCATGTCACACCAGTGAATCCCCTTGTTATCTGGTGTAACTGTTCCCTCATGGTATGAAACTGGCTGTGTGGTTGTTATTCTTGTACATAATAGCTCATGTCACACCAGTGAATCCCCTTGTTATCTGGTGTAACTGTTCCCTCATGGTATGAAACTGGCTGTGTGGTGGTTATTCTTGTACATAATAGCTCATGTCACACCAGTGAATCCCCTTGTTATCTGATGTAACTGTTCCCTCATGGTATGAAACTGGCTGTGTGGTGGTTATTCTTGTACATAATAGCTCATGTCACACCAGTGAATCCCCTTGTTATCTGATGTAACTGTTCCCTCATGGTATGAAACTGGCTGTGTGGTGCTTCTTCTTGTACATAATATTTAATTTAGCTTTAATTTTATTGTTTAGAATCCCTTAACATTTATAAAATTGTAACTTACTAATGTTTAGAAAGCAAATTATTTCAAAATATTCAACTGTTAATAGTTTTAGAAAATTCAATTCTGAGAATATGGGTGCAATCATTCTTCAGTTCCCAGTTCAGGTCATTCAATTCGCTGGTGTGTTGCTTGTATATGGTGAAGGCCTTGTTTTCCTGGAATTGTGCCAATGGTAAAAGTGAGCGATACAGCTAGGTTACAGGGGTATGTGATAATTATTTGTTAAATGTAAAGTTTGATAGGTTAAGTAATTCATATTGTTTCTACAGTAGTTTTATACATGAAGAGGTTACATAAAACTTTTACTTTATGTCAATATGAAGTCTTAATACATTGCAGTTATTTTATTTTGAGACCCTAGATCACGAGTTTTCATGTTCTGCGCACTATTCGCTCTGTAACACCTGCATTACTTACTCACAAGTGGTAGTATAATGAGTTATAACTGGTATCCACCTGCATGAAAACATTCCTGGCAACTTTTGATGAAACTTGTATTCACAGACATAACTTCTTCCTGCGTAATGTTCATAATTTCTGTTTTTATTGTACTATGTTTGTCTATGGTGTGCGAATTGCTCTTTTTTAAGGTTCCCCACAAATAGATGTGTCAATTTTTTCCTCCATTACAACATGTTCGTTTAGCATTGAGCAATCAGGTTGTATTAAACTAACAGTTTCTCTGGAATGCCAGGAAATTTCTCCTGAAATTGTCTACACACCTATCTATTTGATTTAACGTTTCACGTACATAAACATTTGTTGTACAGGTGTGAATTTGTCGGTCTAATAACAAGACATTAACACTCTTAAGCAAATCGCAAACAACACAGATGTCTTGAATAAAATTTCACCTTTCAGATGAAAAATTCTCTACTGAAGCACAGCCGATAAAGATAAACTTGAACATGTCATGCGCCACCAGTATGATGTCACTGTAGCTCAGCGTGCTACACATAGGCCGGTCTGTAGCTTCACCTTAAAATGCCAGCACTATACTTTTTATATGGGCATATTTATGTGCATGTTTTCAATGCATATAATTGCTGCCCTTATTCATTATGTTGGTACAAGATTTCACCATCTTGTCCTGTGGGATTCTTCTGAAGTAGATGATAAACTTTGCATCAGATAGTACAGAAAAGTGACAATACAACCATCTGTCTGGTATACACTGAACCAACCAACCCTGTCAAAATGTGAAAGCGATGTTAAACAAACTAATAGATGACGTGACTTTCTCTATCCATTGTCGTTTATATAGCTTCTACAAGCTTAGTTATCTATCTACTTCATGTTAAACGTTTACAGAAATAGTATCATTACACATTTCATGGGATACAGAAACCAACCAAATCAACAGTGGGTCACCATACGCTGGCCTTGACGTTGCGACCAATAACAACGTGTATCTTGCAAATGGCTAATGCTAACAAATAAGATAATTTTAAATAAACTGTATTTCTTAAAGAGACCTACATTTTGTTGTGTAGTATGCTCTTGTTTATCAGTTATACTAAAGTCATTCAGAATGAACACAACTTCACAGAAAATTCAACATATATATATTTCATTTCTCGTGCAAAGGTCTTAAATATATGGCAGTTTAATCAAAGTCCTTATAACCATTTTTGAAAAACATTCTATAGGGTAGTTGAGTGTGAGGTAATTTACTTGAAAATGTTAGTGTTGCATCTTTGGAAGATAGTGTAGTATTTATCCAAGTTTGTTACTCACAGACACAAACATGGATCTGTTTAATTCATGTAACTCCAGTGAACAACTCTAGGGGTGAAATAAACACATTCTCTATGGTAGAGACAGCAAAACGTAAAGTATTTAAAAATTCAACCCAATATCTTGCAAATGATCAAAGCCACAAACATTTTTCACATAAATTGTATCCTTCAACAAGATCTACATTTGTGCATAGTAGGTGAGAAGATATTGCACATTCCAACCAAATATTCAATACAAATACTTCACTGGAAATCACGTTTTGAGACCCTCTGAATCCAAAAAGGCATTTTTAGAAAAATTGTTCATACAGAGTGTGCATGTGTATGAGAGAGAGAACATCATAATCAAAAACGAAAAGTTGGATAAATATGAAACTTAGTATTTAAGTTCAGTACCTTTCAAATATGCAACTTGATTTTCAACAAAATCCCCCCCACTCCAAATTACCCTTTACATGGAAGATTTTCTGAAATTTTTTATTTTCTAAAAAATAGCTCTTAACAATTTTGATTAGAATACCATATATTAACCCAATCGCGGCATATTTAAATGCCTTTTCAACTAATCAAGAAATCAGATTTAAATCCCCTAGCAGTGAGGGTGATAATAGCTTAATGCTTAAAAAAAAACATTTAAAATGAACCAATAAGAGAAGTTGTGTGCACAACATTAATAGCATAAACTCAGCACCAGTAGTGTTGATGTGTTTGATAGCCCTCTTACATTGGTACAGTTGAATACACTGAGACATCAAAATAGCAATACCCACACTTATGCTGTACTGTTAGACCTTGTTGCACATGTCATCTGTCTTTACAAATACCACTATTTCAGCAAAAGGATAGGTTATTGTCAGTTTTACACACTGTTTTGTATTATGAACATGTTTCGAACGGCCTGCACGTCATCATTGGTTTCATAATTATATTCCTCGCTGCTTTCTGCACTAAATTCAGTCTCTGTTTCATATTCAGAGATATCTCCACTTTGTATCTCCTCCTCGTCATCCACACGGATGGCTACTGATGTGAGTGCAGGAAGAATAACATTATTTGGTGAGGTCGTGTCAGCACTTCATTTGAAACATATACCAATGTGTTTCCAAGGGCCTGGCATGTCATAATTATATTGCTCAGTATCACTGTCTGTTTCATATTCAGAGATATCTCCACTTTGTATCTCCTCCTCGTCATCCACACAGATGGCTACTGATGTGAGTGCAGGAAGAATAACATTATTTGGTGAGGTCGTGTCAGCACTTCATTTGAAACATATACCAATGTGTTTCCAAGGGCCTGGCATGTCATAATTATATTGCTCAGTATCACTGTCTGTTTCATATTCAGAGATATCTCCACTTTGTATCTCCTCCTCCTCCTCCTCCTCCTCCTCCTCCTCCTCCTCCTCCTCCACACAGATGGCTACTGATGTGACTGCAGGAAGAATAACATTATTTGGTGAGGTCGTGTCAGCACTTCATTTGAAACATATACCAATGTGTTTCCAAGGGCCTGGCATGTCATAATTATATTGCTCAGTATCACTGTCTGTTTCATATTCAGAGATATCTCCACTTTGTATCTCCTCCTCCTCCTCCTCCTCCTCCTCCTCCTCCTCCTCCTCCTCCTCCTCCACACAGATGGCTACTGATGTGACTGCAGGAAGAATAACATTATTTTTCCTTGGTTGAAACTCAGTTGGTGTTTATTTGAAACGTATACAAATGACATCTGTGAGAAGTACAGCATTGCGAGCTCATACGATACATATGCCATAAAAGGGGAACCCTGGTCGATAGAATGGGTTAAACATGTTTACATAACAAATAAAATGTATATCTTGACTGGGTATAGCCTTTATTCACAAGGAATTTCATATAATCTTGTACAACTAGTAGATGTGAAGCAATAGACGAAAACATACTACACAAAAAATGTAGATATCTTTAAAATATACAATTTATTTAAAATGCTTTTTTGATGGCATAAGCCATTTCTAAGATAACCGTTATTAAAGGCTTAAATTGTTCACTTCTCTCTTAAAGTCCTGTCAACATTCACTTGTTTCTCGCGATGTCATGGAAACACTATGGAATTTTAAGGCAGCGTCCAGTTGTTAAACATTTGACTATTGCTGTTCTCTATAACGAAATGTGTAATGTAGCTATTTCTGTAAAGATTTATCTCGATTAAAATGTAGTAGATAGAGGAAAAAAAAATGTTACATTCACATGACTTTCTCTACCCTCTATCTTTATTAGTGGGTATACTAACTATTCTTATTAAAGCTCATTTTTCTATATGCTACATTTAATCCAAATAAACCTTTGCAAAAACAGCTACATTACAAATTTGTTATAGATACAAAGAGAACAGCGATAGTCAAATGTTTAACAACTGGACGCTATATGCTGCCATACTGTTTCCATGCAATCGTGAGAAACAACTGAAAATCAATGAACTTTAAAAGAATTGCAAGTATTTAACAATTCAAACATTTAATAACGGATATCTCCATTAACGGATCCATTTAATAGCGGATAACGGAGTTACCTGAATGAGGTTTTTGTTTTGAGGTTTTCCCTTATCTCGTATAAGTAAGCTCTAGAGATTCTAGGTCCATTTGAGCATCATTTCGTTTACTGACTGATCTTTTTGGTTAAAGCAATACCACCTAGAGAATACGCATGAAGATTGCCACGCAGTCACAGCACTTAAGCTGTGTGCGCTAGAGAAAGCATCCCAGCTTTTACAGAACTAAGTACAAATTAAACATGTTTCAAGAAGTTGGTGTTTTCAACAATGATCCATAAGTGCTGGCTTCCCAACTGTAGGGGAGAAGTCCATGTTTTAAATTGCCAAAGGATGAATATTTGAAGGAATAGTGGTAAGTGCACTAGTATTTGCTTTAATATTAAAATTTGTATGTACACACAGAATTCAATGTCCAATTACTCAGTTTGCAGGGCACTGTTTATGTACTTTTTGCTAGCAACACATTTTGTTAATATGTATACTTCCAATGTATCCATTTTCTGTGCTTGTTTTTTTTTTTAACTTAATAGGCAACTTGCTAAATAAATAGTTACATAGATATATAAAGGGTTCTTGGCATTTGGTAACATATTCATAACCAAACAAAGTTTATTTTCCAAAACTGTGTAAACTATTATTTCTGACCCCCAGTTGATTTTTCAGGTGTGTCTGGAATTTAATATATAGACTCAATGATGTTTTTATGAATTAAAGCAAATCTTGTTTTAAAGATATAGTTAAATTTTAAGGTTGGTATACAGTAACTTTACAGCTGTGATTAGCAGCATTATTTGTGGAAAAAAGCAACAAATAAAGAAAACCTAATAGGAGGACTTAAAAGTACTTACTCTCCATCTACCAATAAGTTTGAGAGAAAAAGTGCCTATGTGGTTATTAAGGAATGGTTGTCACTACTTACATGTTCCTTTAAACATTGTTATTTAGTACTTGAAAGTATTTTCCTTTTACATCTAGCACCTTTCATTAAGGAGCAATTTTAGTTGTTGATTTTCCTTTCCAGCCATTAACAAGTAATACTCACTGATGAAAGCTATGACAATAATATTGCTGCAAAGCTCCTTCATTTACCCTCAATATGTAAATTTATCTTTGCTATCTTCACAATTTTTTTAGGGTTAAGTTATATTTGGTGATCATATACATGGGATTTATGCTATTTCTTTCTTTGGGACTGTTCCCTTATTCTGAACCGAGACAATTATAGTAATTTTTATCAAAATAATGTTTACAACATGGCATGAATAATTTAACCATACCAGTGATTTAAAAATAATATCACCCTCATAAACCAGAAATTAACTTATTGGACTTCAATCTTTTAATTAATGTGCAAATATAGAAAAATTTACAATCTTTCTTTTTAGATATCCTGGGATTTTCATTTTTCTTTGTATCAGCATTGATCTTAAAGAACAAAATGGACATGTTGCAATGATTGGCTTTGGTAACTGCCTGTAGTAAATGTCATTACTACTATGTAATTGTGGTGTTAATTCATATATCTGCAGCATTTGATAACTTATGGTGGCCTTATTGTTTTGGTAACTGCCTGTAGTAAATGTCATTACTACTATGTAATTGTGGTGTTAATTCATATATCTGCAGCATTTGATAACTTATGGTGGCCTTATTGTTTTGGTAACTGCCTGTAGTAAATGTCATTACTACTATGTAATTGTGGTGTTAATTCATATATCTGCAGCATTTGATAACTTATGGTGGCCTTATTGTTTTGGCAACTGCCTGTAGTAAATGTCATTACTACTATGTAATTGTGGTGTTAATTCATATATCTGCAGCATTTGATAACTTATGGTGGCCTTATTGTTTTGGTAACTGCCTGTAGTAAATGTCATTACTACTATGTAATTGTGGTGTTAATTCATATATCTGCAGCATTTGATAACTTATGGTGGCCTTATTGTTTTGGTAACTGCCTGTAGTAAATGTCATTACTACTATGTAATTGTGGTGTTAATTCATATATCTGCAGCATTTGATAACTTATGGTGGCCTTATTGTTTTGGTAACTGCCTGTAGTAAATGTCATTACTACTATGTAATTGTGGTGTTAATTCATATATCTGCAGCATTTGATAACTTATGGTGGCCTTATTGTTTTGGTAACTGCCTGTAGTAAATGTCATTACTACTATGTAATTGTGGTGTTAATTCATATATCTGCAGCATTTGATAACTTATGGTGGCCTTATTGTTTTGGTAACTGCCTGTAGTAAATGTCATTACTACTATGTAATTGTGGTGTTAATTCATATATCTGCAGCATTTGATAACTTATGGTGGCCTTATTGTTTTGGTAACTGCCTGTAGTAAATGTCATTACTACTATGTAATTGTGGTGTTAATTCATATATCTGCAGCATTTGATAACTTACGGTGGCCTTATTGTTTTGGTAACTGCCTGTAGTAAATGTCATTACTACTATGTAATTGTGGTGTTAATTCATATATCTGCAGCATTTGATAACTTATGGTGGCCTTATTGTTTTGGTAACTGCCTGTAGTAAATGTCATTACTACTATGTAATTGTGGTGTTAATTCATATATCTGCAGCATTTGATAACTTACGGTGGCCTTATTGTTTTGGCACACTTAAAGAACAAAATGGACATGTTGCAATGATTGGCTTTGGTAACTGCCTGTAGTAAATGTCATTACTACTATGTAATTGTGGTGTTAATTCATATATCTGCAGCATTTGATAACTTATGGTGGCCTTATTGTTTTGGCACACTTAAAGAACAAAATGGACATGTTGCAATGATTGGCTTTGGTAACTGCCTGTAGTAAATGTCATTACTACTATGTAATTGTGGTGTTAATTCATATATCTGCAGCATTTGATAACTTACGGTGGCCTTATTGTTTTGGCACACTTAAACAACAAAATGGACATGTTGCAATGATTGGCTTTGGTAACTGCCTGTAGTAAATGTCATTACTACTATGTAATTGTGGTGTTAATTCATATATCTGCAGCATTTGATAACTTATGGTGGCCTTATTGTTTTGGTAACTGCCTGTAGTAAATGTCATTACTACTATGTAATTGTGGTGTTAATTCATATATCTGCAGCATTTGATAACTTATGGTGGCCTTATTGTTTTGGTAACTGCCTGTAGTAAATGTCATTACTACTATGTAATTGTGGTGTTAATTCATATATCTGCAGCATTTGATAACTTATGGTGGCCTTATTGTTTTGGCACACTTAAAGAACAAAATGGACATGTTGCAATGATTGGCTTTGGTAACTGCCTGTAGTAAATGTCATTACTACTATGTAATTGTGGTGTTAATTCATATATCTGCAGCATTTGATAACTTATGGTGGCCTTATTGTTTTGGCACACTTAAAGAACAAAATGGACATGTTGCAATGATTGGCTTTGGTAACTGCCTGTAGTAAATGTCATTACTACTATGTAATTGTGGTGTTAATTCATATATCTGCAGCATTTGATAACTTATGGTGGCCTTATTGTTTTGGTAACTGCCTGTAGTAAATGTCATTACTACTATGTAATTGTGGTGTTAATTCATATATCTGCAGCATTTGATAACTTATGGTGGTCTTATTGTTTTGGTAACTGCCTGTAGTAAATGTCATTACTACTATGTAATTGTGGTGTTAATTCATATATCTGCAGCATTTGATAACTTATGGTGGCCTTATTGTTTTGGTAACTGCCTGTAGTAAATGTCATTACTACTATGTAATTGTGGTGTTAATTCATATATCTGCAGCATTTGATAACTTATGGTGGCCTTATTGTTTTGGTAACTGCCTGTAGTAAATGTCATTACTACTATGTAATTGTGGTGTTAATTCATATATCTGCAGCATTTGATAACTTATGGTGGCCTTATTGTTTTGGTAACTGCCTGTAGTAAATGTCATTACTACTATGTAATTGTGGTGTTAATTCATATATCTGCAGCATTTGATAACTTACGGTGGCCTTATTGTTTTGGTAACTGCCTGTAGTAAATGTCATTACTACTATGTAATTGTGGTGTTAATTCATATATCTGCAGCATTTGATAACTTATGGTGGCCTTATTGTTTTGGTAACTGCCTGTAGTAAATGTCATTACTACTATGTAATTGTGGTGTTAATTCATATATCTGCAGCATTTGATAACTTATGGTGGCCTTATTGTTTTGGTAACTGCCTGTAGTAAATGTCATTACTACTATGTAATTGTGGTGTTAATTCATATATCTGCAGCATTTGATAACTTACGGTGGCCTTATTGTTTTGGCACACTTAAACAACAAAATGGACATGTTGCAATGATTGGCTTTGGTAACTGCCTGTAGTAAATGTCATTACTACTATGTAATTGTGGTGTTAATTCATATATCTGCAGCATTTGATAACTTACGGTGGCCTTATTGTTTTGGCACACTTAAACAACAAAATGGACATGTTGCAATGATTGGCTTTGGTAACTGCCTGTAGTAAATGTCATTACTACTATGTAATTGTGGTGTTAATTCATATATCTGCAGCATTTGATAACTTATGGTGGCCTTATTGTTTTGGCACACTTAAAGAACAAAATGGACATGTTGCAATGATTGGCTTTGGTAACTGCCTGTAGTAAATGTCATTACTACTATGTAATTGTGGTGTTAATTCATATATCTGCAGCATTTGATAACTTATGGTGGCCTTATTGTTTTGGCACACTTAAAGAACAAAATGGACATGTTGCAATGATTGGCTTTGGTAACTGCCTGTAGTAAATGTCATTACTACTATGTAATTGTGGTGTTAATTCATATATCTGCAGCATTTGATAACTTATGGTGGCCTTATTGTTTTGGCACACTTAAAGAACAAAATGGACATGTTGCAATGATTGGCTTTGGTAACTGCCTGTAGTAAATGTCATTACTACTATGTAATTGTGGTGTTAATTCATATATCTGCAGCATTTGATAACTTATGGTGGCCTTATTGTTTTGGTAACTGCCTGTAGTAAATGTCATTACTACTATGTAATTGTGGTGTTAATTCATATATCTGCAGCATTTGATAACTTATGGTGGCCTTATTGTTTTGGTAACTGCCTGTAGTAAATGTCATTACTACTATGTAATTGTGGTGTTAATTCATATATCTGCAGCATTTGATAACTTATGGTGGCCTTATTGTTTTGGTAACTGCCTGTAGTAAATGTCATTACTACTATGTAATTGTGGTGTTAATTCATATATCTGCAGCATTTGATAACTTACGGTGGCCTTATTGTTTTGGTAACTGCCTGTAGTAAATGTCATTACTACTATGTAATTGTGGTGTTAATTCATATATCTGCAGCATTTGATAACTTATGGTGGCCTTATTGTTTTGGTAACTGCCTGTAGTAAATGTCATTACTACTATGTAATTGTGGTGTTAATTCATATATCTGCAGCATTTGATAACTTATGGTGGCCTTATTGTTTTGGCACACTTAAACAACAAAATTATCCACAGACTTTATAAAATTTTGAAGGATTATTGTACAAATACAGGGTAGTTAAATTATATTCGAACCCAATCGTGGCCTCTCTCTGCTGCTCAGTCACTGGGGAAATTACACTGGCAGAGGCGGACTAAAATCCTTACGTTACAATAGATGCTGGAAATGTTGACTTTCTGCTCTCAAACAGGCAGCATATCTCGTGTAAATATTCTCGCTCACTCTCCAAAGCTCGGCAGCAGGAATTCTTATGATTGGTGCCGCTTTGGAGCGTTCACCTTGAAAACCGCTGAAAAAACTAGTGCAGCAAACAGGTGTATCTCGATCTTCTGCGAGAAATGCTACACATCTGTTGAAACTGAAGTCCTATTGCTACATATGAGTGCAAGCGTTAATGCCAAATATGAGAATTATTGTAACTGGTTTATCCAATCCATAGAAAGGGGTTTCATTGACCCACACTGATGAATCTTGGTTTCATCTAAGTGAACGTGTGAATACTCACAACAATCGATACTGGGGTTCAGAAAAACCTGTGCTACTGGATGAAACGCCTCATTATGATCAGAGTGTGGTGTGCGATAAGTGCTAGAACAATAATAGGGCCCATATTCTTTGATCAAACAATAAATACAGAGCGATATCAGAGGTTAATTCTGAGGCCATCACTTGACAGATGAAGAGAAATCGTATGGTTGGTTGCAGCAACATTCTGCAACAGCACATGCGGCTGCCGAACCATTACATGCAATAAGAGAGGTGTTTGATATAGACTAATTAGTGTTGATTTGTGGCCCCCTCGTTCTCCTGACCTAATGAGTTGTAATTTTTATTTATGGGGTTCTTTAAAAGACAAAGTGTTTTGTTCCAATCCTCGCTCACTACAGGAACTTAGAGAAAATATTGTACAAAAAATCACAAGAATTCCTGCTGCTGAGCTTTGGAGAGTGAGCGAGAATATTTACACGAGATATGCTGCCTGTTTGAGAGCAGAAGATCAACATTTCCAGCATCTATTATAAGGTAAGTTTTTAGTCCGCCTCTGTCGGCGAAATTTCCGCAGTGACTGCCGGCTGTCTCATGCAGTAGAGAGAGGCCGCGAGTTGGTTCGAATATAATTAACTACCCTATACAAAAGTGTATATTAAAAGCATTAATTAAACAATCCCTAAAGATATCACAAAAGGGTGTCCACAAGGCTCAGTCCTGGGGCCCCTTTTTTGTTGGGACATTGTGGTAGAAACTTCAAGGAAATGGAAAATGATAATAATATATTAAATACTATTGCACATGCAGAAGATTTTATTTTTATAATTGAAGGACAAAATAGAAGGGAATTGAAAACTGAGGCAAATAAATTGACAGAGAAATTAAGTAATTGGTGTAAGAAATCTAAACTTAAATTTCATACAATAAATCGTACTATATGTTGTTTAAAGGAACCCATTATTAAGATAAATGATGAAAATATAAGAAGAAAAAAAGATTCCAAATATTTGGGCATTATGCTGGATGAAAAATTAAATTTTAAAAAACATACAGAATATATTCGTCAAAAATCCGAAAATATGATGCAACTTGGTAGAATTATGCAGAAAAATTTTAAATTATCGTTGAAAACAATAACAACCTACCACAATGTAATATTTGCTTCCATTATAACATGTGTGGCAGGAACCTGGGCAGCCAGGATGGATGATGTAGTTATTAGAAAATTATTGAGAAGGACGCAAAGTAAAATATTACATTTTACTGGTGCTGTAAATACCATGCCAACAATGGCAATATGGCCAATTGATTATTTAATACATTTGAAAGGAGCTTGATTTTGGATTAAAAGAAAAGATTTTCAAATGGTAGAAAAAATAATTGGAGCAATAATATCTTTATTAGATATTAAACAACATTTGAAGACAAGATGGCAACATGAATGGGAGGAAATAGAGTTTTTAGCTATTTTCAAATGTTCACACACATACAACCAGCAAAAGGATTAATACACTGTATTACGGAACATAATCCATACAAGACATATTGGAATAAAATTAACAGAACAAATGATGGTTGTAGTATTAGGGATACACCGCAACATCAACATGTATTAGAAGAAAGGAAACATTTAGGAGCATGTATCTTGTATACATTCTTAACACATCCTCATTTAATTAAATATTTACAACAATTAACAAATTATGTAAGTAAAACAGCATGGGAAAAAGAAATATTACCAAAAGTAAGGAGAGAGCGAGAGACGAAATTAGAAGATCTGAGTGGATTAGAATACTAATCAAAATTTTGATATGGGAGAAGATACAAGTATAAATGAAGAAATGGTTAGTTTACAACTATTGGCATTGATGGAGAATGAAGAGGAGGAGGAATGGGTAGAGAGAACAAGATTTTAATTAAGATGACGGGAAGGAGAGAAATGTGGTGATTATAGAATGAGGAAGAAGAGGAAAGGAGAGAAGACGATGCGGATTGGGGCGCAGCTTTACCATTGGAGGAGCAGTTAATGTGGTTTGGGAGGGATAGTGAGTGGAGTTATGGTGATGTTAGAATTCATGAAGGCATGAATTTGCTGTTATTTATTAATAGGAGGGGAAGTTTGGAGGTGGAGTTGGTGTTAGATTAAAAGGGAGGATGTGAGTGAAGTGAATGGATATGTAGTGATAGAAGAAACGAGGTTTAGTGTTTGGTTAAAAGAGGTAAAGGTTTAGTATATAGTGATAAAATTTAAAATTGATATATAAAATAAATAAAAAGGAACATAATAGAAAATTAATATGGAGATTAAATAAAATGTTATAAGGTAAATAAACACAAATAAAGATATAAATGAATTAAACAAAATATTAAACTACTATAAATCAAATAATTATTATGAAAACAATGAAATGTTATAAATAAACAACTTTAACTTTATAATTTAAAATTTTTTAAACAAAATAGAAATATAAATAAATTTATTAAAATGATTAGTAGCTTAGTAGAAGGTTTTGTGCTGGCTACCAGCAAGTGCAGGGGAAGATAGAATTTAGAATTGTAGTTAATGTTTTCTTTTCTTTTTTTTAACGCTTTAACTCTGATCTAATAATTTCTATTCTCTTTGTTTCTTTTATTTTTATTTGTTATTTTGTAGACATTGTGTAGTTTGTAGTTATTTTATCTGTGTTTGTGAGAATAAATGTAAAGTTTGAAGGTGTAGTAACCAAGGTGGCAGGATAGCATATTCAGATTTTATTTATTTATGTCATTTTGTACAACTTTGTAATGAGTTTGAGAAACAATTTCTGGGAACATGCAATAACTCCTTAGGAGGTAATGGCCATACTGAACTTCAACAAACATTTTCCTGAGCAACTATTGTAAAAGAAAAAATGTAGTGTACTTAACTTTACATTGTAATATATGCACAAGTTGTTAATAACCTGAAGTAGTCACAAATATAGAATACTTGTGTTGATGAATGCAATTACTTTCTTTTACTGAAATAGAATGTATGCTGCTATTAATTGATGGAAGCTGTCCTCAAACGCCCACAGTCATGAAATTATATTTGGGAAGGAAACGTTCCACGACTAAGTTTAGTGGACCTCTGCAATGTCATGAGGACTGAGGAAAGCCTCAACTGCAGACCTTGGCTAATGTCGGTAATTACACTGATTTATACATCTCACCAACTAAACTATCTCGTCTGCTCATTGCAACCAAAGCCTACATGGGTGGTCATCTTCTTTCAAAAAAAAGTCGTCCTCCGTGGTGTAGTGGTTACCATGCCAGCCTATAGTTCCCGAGGTCGCAAGTTCAAACCCGGTGGAGGCCAATGGATTTTTTTGGGCGTAAGAATCCTTAGTATGACTTCCTTTGGAAGGGAAGTAAGGCCGGTGGTCCTGTGTCGTAGATTTACGGCACGTAAAAGAACCTCAAGCCTGATAAAGAGGCCTCTGAGCAAATTTACCGGTGTTTCACGCCCAATATAGAATGGGACGCTAAGGACCACAGCAGATAAAGAGTGTTGATAAATTAAACTGATTTATCTTCTTTCAATGCTCAGGCGGTACTGGTTAAAGGATGTTAAAAAAAGGAACAAGAAGTCTTTCGGAATGAAGAGGACTTGACGGGCTATTCCTAGACAGTTCAAAATATACATTTTATTTGCCACACAGATATCTTAAACAAGTGTTATTTTAATCAAAAGAGAGAGAATACTCACCACATCCTGCTCAGGAATCTCCATGGACTTGCCGTTTAAGAAGGACGTAAGGACACCTCGCCTGGTGACAGGGGCCGAGGGATCTGGTCCAGCCTCATTGGGTCCTCTCTCCTCAACTTCGACATCTGATCTCTTCCCTGCAGCAAACTTTCTTGTCTTACAATAGTCATGAAAACACTTGGCTCCAGAATCATCAACCTCTACTGCGTTTCCTCAGAAATACATGTCAACGTAACAAATATATCAAAGTACAGTGGAACCCCATTTAATCAGCCATTTTGGATAATCAATGGTAATCATTTTTAGCAGCAAAAGGAACAAAATAATTGCATGTTTAATAGAGACTACTACTGTATACATTACAGCATTTGCAAAGACTATCTCATACAATCAGTATTTTTTTTCTAAACTTTCTTCTCACATTGTTTATGATCATGCCGCCATTTGATAAGCTTAATATCTGCTTTGTTCTACAAAATGCAAGGCAACTTAAAAACAAAAAGTTTTATGTTATTGAGAGTGCCATAATTCAATATTTCCCATTAACATTTTAATATGAATTTGCAGTCTTTTGTAACTCTAATGCTTTGAATCCCTCATCTATAATTTCAGTCTCTGTTTGCTGAAATGTGAAACACAAATAAACCACACTGACTAGCACCAACAGTAAAATATCATTACAATATTTCTTGGAATGTGGAGTAGGGGGCGAGGATTAACTGCACACAATACCTGTATTGGAATTTAGGGTTGGTGCAAAAGAACATGGTCAATTGTCACAGAAATGTTGCGAGTGTGAATTCCCATATGTTTTCATTCATTCTTTCTTCTTCTTCTGGCATTATGGTTAAGCAGGATTTTACTCCACATTATTAATCTCCGAATCTAATTTCAAACTGAAATATAAAAAATGCCAATCACCGTTAGAATGCATTATTTATACAGTGACAGGGAACACTGCACATATTACAGAAAATGAATTAATTAATTCACACTTACATATTCATAATGGGGATGAGCCAAAATACTAATATTGTCATCATATACATTTGCTGTGTCATCTTTGACATTGAAGAGAAAGATTTTTCATAAATTTCACTGTAAATTTATCTTCTCGGAACAAAAGTAAACTAATATGTTTCCTCATACATTTAATGATTTTTATTTCAGGGAAGATTAAAAGATCAATGTTAAATACATGAGCCATTACCTCAACATGTCAGACACAAAGCTTTACACATACCTTTACAGTTCACTGATCTACTTTATTTATTTAACAACATATAATTACTGTCTTTTCATTAAAAGTATCAGCAATTAAAACATTGTCATCCTAAAAGTTAATTTAGCTATATTGAATACTCTCTGTGAAAAGCATCAGAAAACTTTCAACACATGGCTTGATTACAAAGAACAGAAGTACCAATTTATAGAGCAAAATTTCCCCTCAAACATGGGCTAAAGTTTACCTCTTTACTACAAAGTGTAAAGGAATTACAAGCTTTTTCTGTGAAGTGATGCACAATTAACAATATAAAGTGGCAGATGCAGCAACACTTTGCATCTAGTATTAGCTCCAATTATTTTGTTAAAATATGAGTGTTATATAAAAAGAATAAGTATATATAATTGAACAAAGAAACATCTTGTATCCATCAAACATTTACATCAGCAATTTATACTCTTCTACCGACTAACAGATACATTTTAGTTATTTGTTTTATGTGGTTAGATAGGTGATTGTACAAATCGTTTTATGTCCCAATGTTCCTCTTAATAAAATAGTTCTTGTGTTATGTTCATGTTCTTAGTTTGACTAACATGATTTTTTATTCTATATTTAAGGCATTCATGTATATACAGTGCAGGAAATGTTAGTATATTTAATGCTTTATAGGCATTTCTACACGTATCAAGCTTTTTTAAATTACATATTATTCTCAAGGTACGTTTCTGAAGCCTAAAAATTCTAAACATTGTTTTTTTCTGTGCGTTGCCCTATAATACAACCCCATAACTTAGGTGCAAATGTATGAATGCATAATATATTTGTAGCAAGCTCTTTCTATCCATTGTCTTAGGATATATAACCTTGTGTTTATTTTTTTGGCTGTTTTATCGATATGCTTCTTCTATCACTAGTTCTAAAAGGTTTGTTTCTGTAACCTGCTGAATTAATCTATTTTCTATCTTTAGTTGTATATTGGACTGTGTTGCGTTACTCTGTTTTGTTAATATTCAATGCCACACCTAGTTCTTTTAACTGGACATTAATTGTTTCTAGTAGTAAATTTGATTTATTTTGTACATCAATTTCTAACTTTCCATTCACAATGATCGTTGTGTCATCTGCATATCCAATGGCTAAACCACCAGCATCTGTTATCTTTTTGAATAAGCAATTTATATATAATAAGAATAGATATGGACCAAGTTTCGAGCCTTGCAGAATACCATCATCTTAAATGATGATCTAAATTATGTATTATTTTGACACATTGTTCTCTAGTTTGCAGATATGATTTTAGCCAGTTCAGCAGTAAACTCCTGATCCCGTAATTTTATGATTAGTTTATTTATGTCTACACAGTCGAATGCTTCTGACAGATCAAGAAAAATTGCCACGACGTATTCCTTTTTATCTATTGCCTTTGTAATAATGTCATTTCCCTTACAGATAGCATTTATTGTGGATTTCTCTTTTTGAAAACCAAACCGGTATTCTGATATTTTGTATTTCTTGCAAAATCTCTGTAGCTGATTTAAGAAAATTCCCTCTATTATTTTGGAAAAAGTTGAGCATAGTGATATAGGTCTATAATTTTCCATTTTTTGCTTTGAGTCTTTTTGCTTATATATTGGTCTCACTATTACGTTTTTTAACAATTTGGGAAATGTTCCTGATATAAACGAGTGTATTAACATTTCAGAGAACTCAAATTTGCAATATTTTACCATTTCATTGGTAAATTCGTCCAATCCACATGATCGCTTACTATTTAAATCGTTTATCTTGTAGCGCCATTGAGTTACACACACTCCGTATCATTGAGGTAAACCGACAGATCCATCTTATTAATTGGATGTCTAAAAGTTTTATTAACATTCCAAGAATAGCTTCTCACACTGCACGACTGTGATTGTAAAGCAACAAATCATGGTGAGCACTTTGAAGCACATGTTGCACTGTAATGAGGGATCTCTTGCTCAACACCAAAAGTGCCGGTGATATAAGCTGCTCAAAGGTTCGTGTTTATCAAATGACTGCAACAAACCAAGGGGAGAAAAGTTGGTATACGGAAACTAATGAAACTTTCCACAATGGTTTCATGGTAATAGCAAGATACAGTTAAAATGGCAAATTAACAATTCCTTGAAAATGAACTCAGACTAACATTCTGATAGCAATTTTCCATATGAAATCCCTGCACTCTATGGTGAAGATAAAGCATCAAGCAATACGTCTGCTTCAACCTACAAATTTTTCGAGAACATAGAGAGAGAAATGGGAATGCATTCCATACCTTTCAGCAACATCCGTGTTGAGTCCTCTGATGCATCACTCATCAAGTTTTGTGCATTACTGTTACTGAAAAGAGCCCTTGGAAGGGGATGACCACAAACTTTGGATGGTCTCTGAAAGCTGCCAGGAGGAATGGAATAAACTGGATATCCCTGTATTTTGTAGCAGCTCGCTCCAGTGGAAGCTGTGCTGCAGAGTGATAGCTCAAGCTAAAGGCTGCCAGATAGAACATCACTGGTGGAGGAGGGAAGGTTTTTCATATGGTAAGGGGGTCTTAAGTTTGTTAACATAGATTGTGAACAACCGTCTGTACAAGACTGGACAATCACCATGTAAACAGTTCCTTACATTCATCATTGATTACAGAAACAGGAGGTCTCAGAAAAGCAATGATAAGCCTGTATGTTAGTGTCTGAACTATAAGAATGGCTGTCACATGTAAACAGTTCCTTACATTCATCATTGATTACAGAAGCAGGAGGTCTCAGAAAAGCAATGATAAGCCTGTATGTTACTGTCTGAACTATAAGAATGGCTGTCACATGTAAACAGTTCCTTACATTCATCATTGATTACAGAAACAGGAGGTCCCAGAAAAGCAATGACAAGCCTGTATGTTAGTGTCTGAACTATAAGACTGGACAATCACCATGTAAACAGTTCCTTACATTCATCATTGATTACAGAAACAGGAGGTCCCAGAAAAGCAATGACAAGCCTGTATGTTACTGTCTGAACTATAAGAATGCCTGTCACATGTAAACAGTTCCTTACATTCATCATTCATTACAGAAGCAGGAGGTCTCAGAAATGCAATGATAAGCCTGTATGTTACTGTCTGAACTATAAGACTGGACTATCACCATGTAAACAGTTCCTTACATTCATCATTGATTACAGAAGCAGGAGGACCCAGAAAAGCAATGACAAGCCTGTATGTTACTGTCTGAACTATAAGAATGGCTGTCACATGTAAACAGTTCCATACATTCATCATTGATTACAGAAGCAGGAGGTCCCAGAAAAGCAATGATAAGCCTGTATGTTAGCGTCTGAACTATAAGACTGGACAATCACCATGTAAACAGTTCCTTACATTCATCATTGATTACAGAAACAGGAGGTCCCAGAAAAGCAATGACAAGCCTGTATGTTACTGTCTGAACTATAAGAATGGCTGTCACATGTAAACAGTTCCTTACATTCATCATTGATTACAGAAGCAGGAGGTCTCAGAAAACCAATGATAAGCCTGTATGTTAGTGTCTGAACTATAAGACTGGCTGTCACATGTAAACAGTTCCTTACATTCATCATTGATTACAGAAGCAGGTCTCAGAAAAGCAATGATAAGCCTGTATGTTAGTGTCTGAACTATAAGACTGGACTATCAGCATGTAAACAGTTCCTTACATTCATCATTGATTACAGAAACACGAGGTCTCAGAAAACCAATTATAAGCCTGTATGTTACTGTCTGAACTATAAGAATGGCTGTCACATGTAAACAGTTCCTTACATTCATCATTGATTACAGAAGCAGGAGGTCTCAGAAATGCAATGATAAGCCTGTATGTTAGTGACTGAACTATAAGACTGGACTATCACCATGTAAACAGTTCCTTACATTCATCATTGATTACAGAAACAGGAGGTCCCAGAAAAGCAATGACAAGCCTGTATGTTAGTGTCTGAACTATAAGAATGGCTGTCACATGTAAACAGTTCCTTACATTCATCATTGATTACAGAAGCAGGAGGTCTCAGAAATGCAATGATAAGCCTGTATGTTAGTGTCTGAACTATAAGACTGGCTGTCACATGTAAACAGTTCCTTACATTCATCATTGATTACAGAAGCAGGAGGTCTCAGAAATGCAATGATAAGCCTGTATGTTAGTGTCTGAACTATAAGACTGGCTGTCACATGTAAACAGTTCCTTACATTCATCATTGATTACAGAAGCAGGAGGTCCCAGAAAAGCAATGATAAGCCTGTACGTTAGTGTCAGAACTATAAGACTGGACAATCACCATGTAAACAGTTCCTTACATTCATCATTGATTACAGAAACAGGAGGTCTCAGAAAAGCAATGATAAGCCTGTATGTTACTGTCTGAACTATAAGAATGGCTGTCACATGTAAACAGTTCCTTACATTCATCATTGATTACAGAAGCAGGAGGTCTCAGAAATGCAATGATAAGCCTGTATGTTAGTGTCTGAACTATAAGAATGGCTGTCACATGTAAACAGTTCCTTACATTCATCATTGATTACAGAAGCAGGAGGTCTCAGAAATGCAATGATAAGCCTGTATGTTAGTGTCAGAACTATAAGACTGGACAATCACCATGTAAACAGTTCCTTACATTCATCATTGATTACAGAAACAGGAGGTCTCAGAAAAGCAATGATAAGCCTGTATGTTACTGTCTGAACTATAAGAATGGCTGTCACATGTAAACAGTTCCTTACATTCATCATTGATTACAGAAGCAGGAGGTCTCAGAAATGCAATGATAAGCCTGTATGTTAGTGTCTGAACTATAAGAATGGCTGTCACATGTAAACAGTTCCTTACATTCATCATTGATTACAGAAGCAGGAGGTCTCAGAAAAGCAATGATAAGCCTGTACGTTAGTGTCTGAACTGTAAGAATGGCTGTCACATGTAAACAGTTCCTTACATTCATCATTGATTACAGAAACAGGAGGTCTCAGAAAACCAATGATAAGCCTGTATGTTAGCGTCTGAACTATAAGACTGGACAATCACCATGTAAACAGTTCCTTACATTCATCATTGATTACAGAAGCAGGAGGTCTCAGAAAAGCAATGACAAGCCTGTATGTTAGTGTCTGAACTATAAGAATGGCTGTCACATGTAAACAGTTCCTTACATTCATCATTGATTACAGAAGCAGGAGGTCCCAGAAAACCAATGATAAGCCTGTACGTTAGTGTCAGAACTATAAGAATGGCTGTCACATGTAAACAGTTCCTTACATTCATCATTGATTACAGAAGCAGGAGGTCTCAGAAAAGCATTGATAAGCCTGTATGTTAGTGTCTGAACTATCAGAATGGCTGTCACATGTAAACAGTTCCTTACATTCATCATTGATTACAGAAGCAGGAGGTCTCAGAAAACCAATGATAAGCATGTATATTAGTGCCTGAACTATAAGAATGGCTGTCACATGTAAACAGTTCCTTACATTCATCATTGATTACAGAAGCAGGAGGTCTCAGAAACGCAATGATAAGCCTGTATGTTAGTGTCTGAACTATAAGAATGGCTGTCACATGTAAACAGTTCCTTACATTCATCATTGATTACAGAAGCAGGAGGTCTCAGAAAACCAATGATAAGCCTGTATGTTACTGTCTGAACTATAAGAATGGCTGTCACATGTAAACAGTTCCTTACATTCATCATTGATTAAAGAAGCAGGAGGTCTCAGAAAAGCAATGATAAGCCTGTATGTTAGTGTCTGAACTATAAGAATGGCTGTAACATGTAAACAGTTCCTTACATTCATCATTGATTACAGAAGCAGGAGGTCTCAGAAAAGCAATGATAAGCCTGTACGTTAGTGTCAGAACTATAAGAATGGCTGTCACATGTAAACAGTTCCTTACATTCATCATTGATTACAGAAGCAGGAGGTCTCAGAAAAGCATGGATAAGCCTGTATGTTAGTGTCTGAACTATAAGACTGGACTATCACCATGTAAAGAGTTCCTTACATTCATCATTGATTACAGAAGAAGGAGGTCCCAGAAAACCAATGATAAGCCTGTATGTTAGTGTCTGAACTATAAGAATGGCTGTCACATGTAAACAGTTCCTTACATTCATCATTGATTACAGAAGCAGGAGGTATCAGAAAAGCATGGATAAGCCTGTATGTTAGTGTCTGAACTATAAGACTGGACTATCACCCTGTAAACAGTTCCTTACATTCATCATTGATTACAGAAGCAGGAGGTCCCAGAAAAGCATGGATAAGCCTGTATGTTAGTGTCTGAACTATAAGAATGGCTGTCACATGTAAACAGTTCCTTACATTCATCATTGATTACAGAAACAGGAGGTCTCAGAAATGCAATGATAAGCCTGTATGTTAGTGTCTGAACTATAAGACTGGACTATCACCATGCAAACAGTTCCTTACATTCATCATTGATTACAGAAGATGAGGTCTCAGAAAAGCAATGATAAGCCTGTATGTTAGTGTCTGAACTATAAGAATGGCTGTCACATGTAAACAGTTCCTTACATTCATCATTGATTACAGAAGCAGGAGGTCTCAGAAAACCAATGATAAGCATGTATATTAGTGCCTGAACTATAAGAATGGCTGTCACATGTAAACAGTTCCTTACATTCATCATTGATTACAGAAACAGGAGGTCTCAGAAAAGCAATGATAAGCCTGTATGTTACTGTCTGAACTATAAGAATGGGTGTCACATGTAAACAGTTCCTTACATTCATCATTGATTACAGAAACAGGAGGTCTCAGAAAAGCAATGATAAGCCTGTATGTTACTGTCTGAACTATAAGACTGGACTATCACCATGTAAACAGTTCCTTACATTCATCATTGATTACAGAAACAGGAGGTCTCAGAAATGCAATGATAAGCCTGTATATTAGTGCCTGAACTATAAGACTGGACTATCACCATGTAAACAGTTCCTTACATTCATCATTGATTACAGAAGCAGGAGGTCTCAGAAAACCAATGATAAGACTGTATGTTACTGTCTGAACTATAAGAATGGCTGTCACATGTAAACAGTTCCTTACATTCATCATTGATTACAGAAGCAGGAGGTCTCAGAAATGCAATGATAAGCCTGTATGTTTGTGTCTGAACTATAAGACTGGACAATCACCATGTAAACAGTTCCTTACATTCATCATTGATTACAGAAGCAGGAGGTCTCAGAAAACCAATGATAAGCCTGTATGTTACTGTCTGAACTATAAGAATGGCTGTCACATGTAAACAGTTCCTTACATTCATCATTGATTACAGAAGCAGGAGGTCTCAGAAAACCAATGATAAGCCTGTATGTTAGCATCTGAACTATAAGAATGGCTGTCACATGTAAACAGTTCCTTACATTCATCATTGATTACAGAAGCAGGAGGTCTCAGAAAACCAATGATAAGCCTGTATGTTAGCGTCTGAACTATAAGAATGG
Source organism: Deroplatys truncata (assembly GCA_030765065.1). Taxonomy (NCBI): domain Eukaryota; kingdom Metazoa; phylum Arthropoda; class Insecta; order Mantodea; family Mantidae; genus Deroplatys; species Deroplatys truncata. The sequence goes on from CM060975.1 coordinate 9,685,564, forward strand.
CTGTCACATGTAAACAGTTCCTTACATTCATCATTGATTACAGAAGCAGGAGGTCTCAGAAAAGCAATGATAAGCCTGTATGTTAGTGTCTGAACTATAAGAATGGCTGTCACATGTAAACAGTTCCTTACATTCATCATTGATTACAGAAGCAGGAGGTCTCAGAAAACCAATGATAAGCATGTATGTTAGTGTCTGAACTATAAGAATGGCTGTCACTTGTAAACAGTTCCTTACATTCATCATTGATTACAGAAACAGGAGGTCTCAGAAAAGCAATGATAAGCCTGTTTGTTAGTGTCTGAACTATAAGACTGGACTATCAGCATGTAAACAGTTCCTTACATTCATCATTGATTACAGAAACACGAGGTCTCAGAAAACCAATGATAAGTCTGTATGTTAGTGTCTGAACTATAAGAATGGCTGTCACATGTAAACAGTTCCTTACATTCATCATTGATTACAGAAACAGGAGGTCTCAGAAAACCAATGATAAGTCTGTATGTTAGTGTCTGAACTATAAGACTGGACTATCACCATGTAAACAGTTCCTTAAGTGATCCTTGATTACAGAAGCAGGAGGTCTCAAAAAACCAATGATAAGCCTGTATGTTAGTGTCTGAACTATAAGACTGGACTATCACCATGTAAACAGTTCCTTAAGTGATCATTGATTACAGAAGCAGGAGGTCTCAGAAAACCAATGATAAGCCTATATGTTAGTGTCTGAACTATAAGACTGGACTATCACCATGTAAACAGTTCCTTACATTCATCATTGATTACAGAAGCAGGAGGTCCCAGAAAAGCAATGATAAGCCTGTATGTTAGTGTCTGAACTATAAGAATGGCTGTCACATGTAAACAGTTCCTTACATTCATCATTGATTACAGAAACACGAGGTCTCAGAAAACCAATGATAAGTCTGTATGTTAGTGTCTGAACTATAAGAATGGCTGTCACATGTAAACAGTTCCTTACATTCATCATTGATTACAGAAGCAGGAGGTCCCAGAAAAGCAATGATAAGCCTGTATGTTAGTGTCTGAACTATAAGACTGGACTATCAGCATGTAAACAGTTCCTTACATTCATCATTGATTACAGAAACACGAGGTCTCAGAAAACCAATGATAAGTCTGTATGTTAGTGTCTGAACTATAAGAATGGCTGTCACATGTAAACAGTTCCTTACATTCATCATTGATTACAGAAGCAGGAGGTCCCAGAAAAGCATTGATAAGCCTGTATGTTAGTGTCTGAACTATAAGAATGGCTGTCACATGTAAACAGTTCCTTACATTCATCATTGATTACAGAAGAGGAGGTCTCAGAAAACCAATGATAAGCCTGTATGTTAGTGTCTGAACTATAAGAATGGCTGTCACATGTAAACAGTTCCTTACTTTCATCATTGATTACAGAAGCAGGAGGTCTCAGAAAACCAATGACAAGCCTGTATGTTAGTGTCTGAACTATAAGAATGGCTGTCACATGTAAACAGTTCCTTACATTCATCATTGATTACAGAAACAGGAGGTCTCAGAAAACCAATGATAAGTCTGTATGTTAGTGTCTGAACTATAAGACTGGACTATCAGCATGTAAACAGTTCCTTACATTCATCATTGATTACAGAAACAGGAGGTCTCAGAAAACCAATGATAAGTCTGTATGTTAGTGTCTGAACTATAAGACTGGACTATCAGCATGTAAACAGTTCCTTACATTCATCATTGATTACAGAAGCAGGAGGTCTCAGAAAACCAATGATAAGTCTGTATGTTAGTGTCTGAACTATAAGACTGGACTATCAGCATGTAAACAGTTCCTTACATTCATCATTGATTACAGAAGCAGGAGGTCTCAGAAAACCAATGATAAGCCTGTATGTTAGTGTCTCAACTATAAGAATGGCTGTCACATGTAAACAGTTCCTTACATTCATCATTGATTACAGAAGCAGGAGGTCTCAGAAAACCAATGATAAGGCTGTATGCTAGTGTCTGAACTATAAGACTGGACTATCACCATGTAAACAGTTCCTTACATTCATCATTGATTACAGAAGCAGGAGGTCTCAGAAAACCAATGATAAGCCTGTATGTTACTGTTTGAACTATAAGACTGGACTATCACCATGTAAACAGTTCCTTACATTCATCATTGATTACAGAAGCAGGAGGTCTCAGAAAACCAATGATAAGCCTGTATGTTAGTGTCTGAACTATAAGAATGGCTGTCACATGTAAACAGTTCCTTACATTCATCATTGATTACAGAAGCAGGAGGTCTCAGAAAAGCAATGATAAGCCTGTATGTTAGTGTCTGAACTATAAGAATGCCTGTCACATGTAAACAGTTCCTTACATTCATCATTGATTACAGAAGCAGGAGGTCTCAGAAAAGCAATGATAAGCCTGTATGTTAGTGTCTGAAATATAAGACTGGACTATCACCATGTAAACAGTTCCTTACATTCATCATTGATTACAGAAGCAGGAGGTCTCAGAAAAGCAATGATAAGCCTGTATGTTAGTGTCTGAACTATAAGAATAGCTGTCACATGTAAACAGTTCCTTACATTCATCATTGATAACAGAAGCAGGAGGTCTCAGAAAAGCAATGATAAGCCTGTATGTTAGTGTCTGAACTATAAGAATGGCTGTCACATGTAAACAGTTCCTTACATTCATCATTGATTACAGAAGCAGGAGGTCTCAGAAACGCAATGATAAGCCTGTATGTTAGTGTCTGAACTATAAGAATGGCTGTCACATGTAAACAGTTCCTTACATTCATCATTGATTACAGAAGCAGGAGGTCTCAGAAAACCAATGATAAGCCTGTATGTTACTGTCTGAACTATAAGAATGGCTGTCACATGTAAACAGTTCCTTACATTCATCATTGATTAAAGAAGCAGGAGGTCTCAGAAAAGCAATGATAAGCCTGTATGTTAGTGTCTGAACTATAAGAATGGCTGTAACATGTAAACAGTTCCTTACATTCATCATTGATTACAGAAGCAGGAGGTCTCAGAAAAGCAATGATAAGCCTGTACGTTAGTGTCAGAACTATAAGAATGGCTGTCACATGTAAACAGTTCCTTACATTCATCATTGATTACAGAAGCAGGAGGTCTCAGAAAAGCATGGATAAGCCTGTATGTTAGTGTCTGAACTATAAGACTGGACTATCACCATGTAAACAGTTCCTTACATTCATCATTGATTACAGAAGAAGGAGGTCCCAGAAAACCAATGATAAGCCTGTATGTTAGTATCTGAACTATAAGAATGGCTGTCACATGTAAACAGTTCCTTACATTCATCATTGATTACAGAAGCAGGAGGTATCAGAAAAGCATGGATAAGCCTGTATGTTAGTGTCTGAACTATAAGACTGGACTATCACCCTGTAAACAGTTCCTTACATTCATCATTGATTACAGAAGCAGGAGGTCCCAGAAAAGCATGGATAAGCCTGTATGTTAGTGTCTGAACTATAAGAATGGCTGTCACATGTAAACAGTTCCTTACATTCATCATTGATTACAGAAACAGGAGGTCTCAGAAATGCAATGATAAGCCTGTATGTTAGTGTCTGAACTATAAGACTGGACTATCACCATGCAAACAGTTCCTTACATTCATCATTGATTACAGAAGATGAGGTCTCAGAAAAGCAATGATAAGCCTGTATGTTAGTGTCTGAACTATAAGAATGGCTGTCACATGTAAACAGTTCCTTACATTCATCATTGATTACAGAAGCAGGAGGTCTCAGAAAACCAATGATAAGCATGTATATTAGTGCCTGAACTATAAGACTGGACTATCACCATGTAAACAGTTCCTTACATTCATCATTGATTACAGAAACAGGAGGTCTCAGAAAACCAATGATAAGCCTGTATGTTAGTGTCTGAACTATAAGAATGGCTGTCACATGTAAAAAGTTCCTTACATTCATCATTGATTACAGAAGCAGGAGGTCTCAGAAAACCAATGATAAGCCTGTATGTTAGTGTCTGAACTATAAGAATGGCTGTCACATGTAAAAAGTTCCTTACATTCATCATTGATTACAGAAACAGGAGGTCTCAGAAAACCAATGATAAGCCTGTATGTTAGTGTCTGAACTATAAGAATGGCTGTCACATGTAAAAAGTTCCTTACATTCATCATTGATTACAGAAGCAGGAGGTCTCAGAAAACCAATGATAAGCCTGTATGTTAGTGTCTGAACTATAAGAATGGCTGTCACATGTAAAAAGCTCCTTACATTCATCATTGATTACAGAAGCAGGAGGTCCCAGAAAAGCAATGATAAGCCTGTATGTTAGTGTCTGAACTATAAGACTGGACTATCACCATGTAAACATTTCCTTACATTCATCATTGATTACAGAAGCAGGAGGTCTCAGAAAAGCAATGATAAGCCTGTATGTTAGTGTCTGAACTATAAGAATGGCTGTCACATGTAAAGAGTTCCTTACATTCATCATTGATTACAGAAGCAGGAGGTCTCAGAAATGCAATGATAAGCCTGTATGTTAGTGTCTGAACTATAAGAATGGCTGTCAAATGTAAAGAGTTCCTTACATTCATCATTGATTACAGAAGCAGGAGGTCTCAGAAAACCAATGATAAGCCTGTATGTTAGTGTCTGAACTATAAGAATGGCTGTCACATGTAAACAGTTCCTTACATTCATGATTGATTACGGAAGCAGGAGGTCTCAGAAAACCAATGATAGGCATGTATGTTAGTGTCTGAACTATAAGAATGGCTGTCACATGTAAACAGTTCCTTACATTCATCATTGATTACAGAAGCAGGAGGTCTCAGAAAACCAATGATAAGTCTGTATGTTAGTGTCTGAACTATAAGAATGGCTGTCACATGTAAACAGTTCCTTACATTCATCATTGATTACAGAAGCAGGAGGTCTCAGAAAAGCAATGATAAGCCTGTATGTTAGTGTCTGAACTATAAGACTGGACAATCACCATGTAAACAGTTCCTTACATTCATCATTGATTACAGAAGCAGGAGGTCTCAGAAAAGCAATGATAAGCCTGTATGTTAGTGACTGAACTATAAGAATGGCTGTCACATGTAAACAGTTCCTTACATTCATCATTGATTACAGAAGCAGGAGGTCCCAGAAAAGCAATGATAAGCCTGTATGTTAGTGTCTGAACTATAAGAATGGCTGTCACATGTAAACAGTTCCTTACATTCATCATTGATTACAGAAGCAGGAGGTCTCAGAAAAGCAATGATAAGCCTGTATGTTAGTGTCTGAACTATAAGAATGGCTGTCACATGTAAACATTTCCTTACATTCATCATTGATTACAGAAGCAGGAGGACCCAGAAAAGCAATGACAAGCCTGTATGTTACTGTCTGAACTATAAGAATGGCTGTCACATGTAAACAGTTCCATACATTCATCATTGATTACAGAAGCAGGAGGTCCCAGAAAAGCAATGATAAGCCTGTATGTTAGCGTCTGAACTATAAGACTGGACAATCACCATGTAAACAGTTCCTTACATTCATCATTGATTACAGAAACAGGAGGTCCCAGAAAAGCAATGACAAGCCTGTATGTTACTGTCTGAACTATAAGAATGGCTGTCACATGTAAACAGTTCCTTACATTCATCATTGATTACAGAAGCAGGAGGTCTCAGAAAACCAATGATAAGCCTGTATGTTAGTGTCTGAACTATAAGACTGGCTGTCACATGTAAACAGTTCCTTACATTCATCATTGATTACAGAAGCAGGTCTCAGAAAAGCAATGATAAGCCTGTATGTTAGTGTCTGAACTATAAGACTGGACTATCAGCATGTAAACAGTTCCTTACATTCATCATTGATTACAGAAACACGAGGTCTCAGAAAACCAATGATAAGCCTGTATGTTACTGTCTGAACTATAAGAATGGCTGTCACATGTAAACAGTTCCTTACATTCATCATTGATTACAGAAGCAGGAGGTCTCAGAAATGCAATGATAAGCCTGTATGTTAGTGACTGAACTATAAGACTGGACTATCACCATGTAAACAGTTCCTTACATTCATCATTGATTACAGAAACAGGAGGTCCCAGAAAAGCAGTGACAAGCCTGTATGTTAGTGTCTGAACTATAAGAATGGCTGTCACATGTAAACAGTTCCTTACATTCATCATTGATTACAGAAGCAGGAGGTCTCAGAAATGCAATGATAAGCCTGTATGTTAGTGTCTGAACTATAAGACTGGCTGTCACATGTAAACAGTTCCTTACATTCATCATTGATTACAGAAGCAGAAGGTCTCAGAAATGCAATGATAAGCCTGTATGTTAGTGTCTGAACTATAAGACTGGCTGTCACATGTAAACAGTTCCTTACATTCATCATTGATTACAGAAGCAGGAGGTCCCAGAAAAGCAATGATAAGCCTGTACGTTAGTGTCAGAACTATAAGACTGGACAATCACCATGTAAACAGTTCCTTACATTCATCATTGATTACAGAAACAGGAGGTCTCAGAAAAGCAATGATAAGCCTGTATGTTACTGTCTGAACTATAAGAATGGCTGTCACATGTAAACAGTTCCTTACATTCATCATTGATTACAGAAGCAGGAGGTCTCAGAAATGCAATGATAAGCCTGTATGTTAGTGTCTGAACTATAAGAATGGCTGTCACATGTAAACAGTTCCTTACATTCATCATTGATTACAGAAGCAGGAGGTCTCAGAAATGCAATGATAAGCCTGTATGTTAGTGTCAGAACTATAAGACTGGACAATCACCATGTAAACAGTTCCTTACATTCATCATTGATTACAGAAACAGGAGGTCTCAGAAAAGCAATGATAAGCCTGTATGTTACTGTCTGAACTATAAGAATGGCTGTCACATGTAAACAGTTCCTTACATTCATCATTGATTACAGAAGCAGGAGGTCTCAGAAATGCAATGATAAGCCTGTATGTTAGTGTCTGAACTATAAGAATGGCTGTCACATGTAAACAGTTCCTTACATTCATCATTGATTACAGAAGCAGGAGGTCTCAGAAAAGCAATGATAAGCCTGTACGTTAGTGTCTGAACTGTAAGAATGGCTGTCACATGTAAACAGTTCCTTACATTCATCATTGATTACAGAAACAGGAGGTCTCAGAAAACCAATGATAAGCCTGTATGTTAGCGTCTGAACTATAAGACTGGACAATCACCATGTAAACAGTTCCTTACATTCATCATTGATTACAGAAGCAGGAGGTCTCAGAAAAGCAATGACAAGCCTGTATGTTAGTGTCTGAACTATAAGAATGGCTGTCACATGTAAACAGTTCCTTACATTCATCATTGATTACAGAAGCAGGAGGTCCCAGAAAACCAATGATAAGCCTGTACGTTAGTGTCAGAACTATAAGAATGGCTGTCACATGTAAACAGTTCCTTACATTCATCATTGATTACAGAAGCAGGAGGTCTCAGAAAAGCAATGATAAGCCTGTATGTTAGTGTCTGAACTATAAGAATGGCTGTCACATGTAAACAGTTCCTTACATTCATCATTGATTACAGAAGCAGGAGGTCTCAGAAAACCAATGATAAGCATGTATATTAGTGCCTGAACTATAAGAATGGCTGTCACATGTAAACAGTTCCTTACATTCATCATTGATTACAGAAGCAGGAGGTCTCAGAAACGCAATGATAAGCCTGTATGTTAGTGTCTGAACTATAAGAATGGCTGTCACATGTAAACAGTTCCTTACATTCATCATTGATAACAGAAGCAGGAGGTCTCAGAAAACCAATGATAAGCCTGTATGTTACTCTCTGAACTATAAGAATGGCTGTCACATGTAAACAGTTCCTTACATTCATCATTGATTAAAGAAGCAGGAGGTCTCAGAAAAGCAATGATAAGCCTGTATGTTAGTGTCTGAACTATAAGAATGGCTGTAACATGTAAACAGTTCCTTACATTCATCATTGATTACAGAAGCAGGAGGTCTCAGAAAAGCAATGATAAGCCTGTACGTTAGTGTCAGAACTATAAGAATGGCTGTCACATGTAAACAGTTCCTTACATTCATCATTGATTACAGAAGCAGGAGGTCTCAGAAAAGCATGGATAAGCCTGTATGTTAGTGTCTGAACTATAAGACTGGACTATCACCATGTAAACAGTTCCTTACATTCATCATTGATTACAGAAGAAGGAGGTCCCAGAAAACCAATGATAAGCCTATATGTTAGTGTCTGAACTATAAGACTGGACTATCACCATGTAAACAGTTCCTTACATTCATCATTGATTACAGAAGCAGGAGGTCCCAGAAAAGCAATGATAAGCCTGTATGTTAGTGTCTGAACTATAAGAATGGCTGTCACATGTAAACAGTTCCTTACATTCATCATTGATTACAGAAACACGAGGTCTCAGAAAACCAATGATAAGTCTGTATGTTAGTGTCTGAACTATAAGAATGGCTGTCACATGTAAACAGTTCCTTACATTCATCATTGATTACAGAAGCAGGAGGTCCCAGAAAAGCAATGATAAGCCTGTATGTTAGTGTCTGAACTATAAGACTGGACTATCAGCATGTAAACAGTTCCTTACATTCATCATTGATTACAGAAACACGAGGTCTCAGAAAACCAATGATAAGTCTGTATGTTAGTGTCTGAACTATAAGAATGGCTGTCACATGTAAACAGTTCCTTACATTCATCATTGATTACAGAAGCAGGAGGTCTCAGAAAACCAATGATAAGCATGTATATTAGTGCCTGAACTATAAGAATGGCTGTCACATGTAAACAGTTCCTTACATTCATCATTGATTACAGAAACAGGAGGTCTCAGAAAAGCAATGATAAGCCTGTATGTTACTGTCTGAACTATAAGAATGGGTGTCACATGTAAACAGTTCCTTACATTCATCATTGATTACAGAAACAGGAGGTCTCAGAAAAGCAATGATAAGCCTGTATGTTACTGTCTGATCTATAAGACTGGACTATCACCATGTAAACAGTTCCTTACATTCATCATTGATTACAGAAACAGGAGGTCTCAGAAATGCAATGATAAGCCTGTATGTTTGTGTCTGAACTATAAGACTGGACAATCACCATGTAAACAGTTCCTTACATTCATCATTGATTACAGAAGCAGGAGGTCTCAGAAAACCAATGATAAGCCTGTATGTTACTGTCTGAACTATAAGAATGGCTGTCACATGTAAACAGTTCCTTACATTCATCATTGATTACAGAAGCAGGAGGTCTCAGAAAACCAATGATAAGCCTGTATGTTAGCATCTGAACTATAAGAATGGCTGTCACATGTAAACAGTTCCTTACATTCATCATTGATTACAGAAGCAGGAGGTCTCAGAAAACCAATGATAAGCCTGTATGTTAGCGTCTGAACTATAAGAATGGCTGTCACATGTAAACAGTTCCTTACATTCATCATTGATTACAGAAGCAGGAGGTCTCAGAAAAGCAATGATAAGCCTGTATGTTAGTGTCTGAACTATAAGAATGGCTGTCACATGTAAACAGTTCCTTACATTCATCATTGATTACAGAAGCAGGAGGTCTCAGAAAACCAATGATAAGCATGTATGTTAGTGTCTGAACTATAAGAATGGCTGTCACTTGTAAACAGTTCCTTACATTCATCATTGATTACAGAAACAGGAGGTCTCAGAAAAGCAATGATAAGCCTGTTTGTTAGTGTCTGAACTATAAGACTGGACTATCAGCATGTAAACAGTTCCTTACATTCATCATTGATTACAGAAACACGAGATCTCAGAAAACCAATGATAAGTCTGTATGTTAGTGTCTGAACTATAAGAATGGCTGTCACATGTAAACAGTTCCTTACATTCATCATTGATTACAGAAACAGGAGGTCTCAGAAAACCAATGATAAGTCTGTATGTTAGTGTCTGAACTATAAGACTGGACTATCACCATGTAAACAGTTCCTTAAGTGATCCTTGATTACAGAAGCAGGAGGTCTCAAAAAACCAATGATAAGCCTGTATGTTAGTGTCTGAACTATAAGACTGGACTATCACCATGTAAACAGTTCCTTAAGTGATCATTGATTACAGAAGCAGGAGGTCTCAGAAAACCAATGATAAGCCTATATGTTAGTGTCTGAACTATAAGACTGGACTATCACCATGTAAACAGTTCCTTACATTCATCATTGATTACAGAAGCAGGAGGTCCCAGAAAAGCAATGATAAGCCTGTATGTTAGTGTCTGAACTATAAGAATGGCTGTCACATGTAAACAGTTCCTTACATTCATCATTGATTACAGAAACACGAGGTCTCAGAAAACCAATGATAAGTCTGTATGTTAGTGTCTGAACTATAAGAATGGCTGTCACATGTAAACAGTTCCTTACATTCATCATTGATTACAGAAGCAGGAGGTCCCAGAAAAGCAATGATAAGCCTGTATGTTAGTGTCTGAACTATAAGACTGGACTATCAGCATGTAAACAGTTCCTTACATTCATCATTGATTACAGAAACACGAGGTCTCAGAAAACCAATGATAAGTCTGTATGTTAGTGTCTGAACTATAAGAATGGCTGTCACATGTAAACAGTTCCTTACATTCATCATTGATTACAGAAGCAGGAGGTCCCAGAAAAGCATTGATAAGCCTGTATGTTAGTGTCTGAACTATAAGAATGGCTGTCACATGTAAACAGTTCCTTACATTCATCATTGATTACAGAAGAGGAGGTCTCAGAAAACCAATGATAAGCCTGTATGTTAGTGTCTGAACTATAAGAATGGCTGTCACATGTAAACAGTTCCTTACTTTCATCATTGATTACAGAAGCAGGAGGTCTCAGAAAACCAATGACAAGCCTGTATGTTAGTGTCTGAACTATAAGAATGGCTGTCACATGTAAACAGTTCCTTACATTCATCATTGATTACAGAAACAGGAGGTCTCAGAAAACCAATGATAAGTCTGTATGTTAGTGTCTGAACTATAAGACTGGACTATCAGCATGCAAACAGTTCCTTACATTCATCATTGATTACAGAAACAGGAGGTCTCAGAAAACCAATGATAAGTCTGTATGTTAGTGTCTGAACTATAAGACTGGACTATCAGCATGTAAACAGTTCCTTACATTCATCATTGATTACAGAAGCAGGAGGTCTCAGAAAACCAATGATAAGTCTGTATGTTAGTGTCTGAACTATAAGACTGGACTATCAGCATGTAAACAGTTCCTTACATTCATCATTGATTACAGAAACAGGAGGTCTCAGAAAACCAATGATAAGTCTGTATGTTAGTGTCTGAACTATAAGACTGGACTATCAGCATGTAAACAGTTCCTTACATTCATCATTGATTACAGAAGCAGGAGGTCTCAGAAAACCAATGATAAGCCTGTATGTTAGTGTCTCAACTATAAGAATGGCTGTCACATGTAAACAGTTCCTTACATTCATCATTGATTACAGAAGCAGGAGGTCTCAGAAAACCAATGATAAGGCTGTATGCTAGTGTCTGAACTATAAGACTGGACTATCACCATGTAAACAGTTCCTTACATTCATCATTGATTACAGAAGCAGGAGGTCTCAGAAAACCAATGATAAGCCTGTATGTTACTGTTTGAACTATAAGACTGGACTATCACCATGTAAACAGTTCCTTACATTCATCATTGATTACAGAAGCAGGAGGTCTCAGAAAACCAATGATAAGCCTGTATGTTAGTGTCTGAACTATAAGAATGGCTGTCACATGTAAACAGTTCCTTACATTCATCATTGATTACAGAAGCAGGAGGTCTCAGAAAAGCAATGATAAGCCTGTATGTTAGTGTCTGAACTATAAGAATGCCTGTCACATGTAAACAGTTCCTTACATTCATCATTGATTACAGAAGCAGGAGGTCTCAGAAAAGCAATGATAAGCCTGTATGTTAGTGTCTGAAATATAAGACTGGACTATCACCATGTAAACAGTTCCTTACATTCATCATTGGATTACAGAAGCAGGAGGTCTCAGAAAAGCAATGATAAGCCTGTATGTTAGTGTCTGAACTATAAGAATAGCTGTCACATGTAAACAGTTCCTTACATTCATCATTGATAACAGAAGCAGGAGGTCTCAGAAAAGCAATGATAAGCCTGTATGTTAGTGTCTGAACTATAAGAATGGCTGTCACATGTAAACAGTTCCTTACATTCATCATTGATTACAGAAGCAGGAGGTCTCAGAAACGCAATGATAAGCCTGTATGTTAGTGTCTGAACTATAAGAATGGCTGTCACATGTAAACAGTTCCTTACATTCATCATTGATTAAAGAAGCAGGAGGTCTCAGAAAAGCAATGATAAGCCTGTATGTTAGTGTCTGAACTATAAGAATGGCTGTAACATGTAAACAGTTCCTTACATTCATCATTGATTACAGAAGCAGGAGGTCTCAGAAAAGCAATGATAAGCCTGTACGTTAGTGTCAGAACTATAAGAATGGCTGTCACATGTAAACAGTTCCTTACATTCATCATTGATTACAGAAGCAGGAGGTCTCAGAAAAGCATGGATAAGCCTGTATGTTAGTGTCTGAACTATAAGACTGGACTATCACCATGTAAAGAGTTCCTTACATTCATCATTGATTACAGAAGAAGGAGGTCCCAGAAAACCAATGATAAGCCTGTATGTTAGTGTCTGAACTATAAGAATGGCTGTCACATGTAAACAGTTCCTTACATTCATCATTGATTACAGAAGCAGGAGGTATCAGAAAAGCATGGATAAGCCTGTATGTTAGTGTCTGAACTATAAGACTGGACTATCACCCTGTAAACAGTTCCTTACATTCATCATTGATTACAGAAGCAGGAGGTCCCAGAAAAGCATGGATAAGCCTGTATGTTAGTGTCTGAACTATAAGAATGGCTGTCACATGTAAACAGTTCCTTACATTCATCATTGATTACAGAAACAGGAGGTCTCAGAAATGCAATGATAAGCCTGTATGTTAGTGTCTGAACTATAAGACTGGACTATCACCATGCAAACAGTTCCTTACATTCATCATTGATTACAGAAGATGAGGTCTCAGAAAAGCAATGATAAGCCTGTATGTTAGTGTCTGAACTATAAGAATGGCTGTCACATGTAAACAGTTCCTTACATTCATCATTGATTACAGAAGCAGGAGGTCTCAGAAAACCAATGATAAGCATGTATATTAGTGCCTGAACTATAAGAATGGCTGTCACATGTAAACAGTTCCTTACATTCATCATTGATTACAGAAACAGGAGGTCTCAGAAAAGCAATGATAAGCCTGTATGTTACTGTCTGAACTATAAGAATGGGTGTCACATGTAAACAGTTCCTTACATTCATCATTGATTACAGAAACAGGAGGTCTCAGAAAAGCAATGATAAGCCTGTATGTTACTGTCTGAACTATAAGACTGGACTATCACCATGTAAACAGTTCCTTACATTCATCATTGATTACAGAAACAGGAGGTCTCAGAAATGCAATGATAAGCCTGTATATTAGTGCCTGAACTATAAGACTGGACTATCACCATGTAAACAGTTCCTTACATTCATCATTGATTACAGAAGCAGGAGGTCTCAGAAAACCAATGATAAGACTGTATGTTACTGTCTGAACTATAAGAATGGCTGTCACATGTAAACAGTTCCTTACATTCATCATTGATTACAGAAGCAGGAGGTCTCAGAAATGCAATGATAAGCCTGTATGTTTGTGTCTGAACTATAAGACTGGACAATCACCATGTAAACAGTTCCTTACATTCATCATTGATTACAGAAGCAGGAGGTCTCAGAAAACCAATGATAAGCCTGTATGTTACTGTCTGAACTATAAGAATGGCTGTCACATGTAAACAGTTCCTTACATTCATCATTGATTACAGAAGCAGGAGGTCTCAGAAAACCAATGATAAGCCTGTATGTTAGCATCTGAACTATAAGAATGGCTGTCACATGTAAACAGTTCCTTACATTCATCATTGATTACAGAAGCAGGAGGTCTCAGAAAACCAATGATAAGCCTGTATGTTAGCGTCTGAACTATAAGAATGGCTGTCACATGTAAACAGTTCCTTACATTCATCATTGATTACAGAAGCAGGAGGTCTCAGAAAAGCAATGATAAGCCTGTATGTTAGTGTCTGAACTATAAGAATGGCTGTCACATGTAAACAGTTCCTTACATTCATCATTGATTACAGAAGCAGGAGGTCTCAGAAAACCAATGATAAGCATGTATGTTAGTGTCTGAACTATAAGAATGGCTGTCACTTGTAAACAGTTCCTTACATTCATCATTGATTACAGAAACAGGAGGTCTCAGAAAAGCAATGATAAGCCTGTTTGTTAGTGTCTGAACTATAAGACTGGACTATCAGCATGTAAACAGTTCCTTACATTCATCATTGATTACAGAAACACGAGGTCTCAGAAAACCAATGATAAGTCTGTATGTTAGTGTCTGAACTATAAGAATGGCTGTCACATGTAAACAGTTCCTTACATTCATCATTGATTACAGAAACAGGAGGTCTCAGAAAACCAATGATAAGTCTGTATGTTAGTGTCTGAACTATAAGACTGGACTATCACCATGTAAACAGTTCCTTAAGTGATCCTTGATTACAGAAGCAGGAGGTCTCAAAAAACCAATGATAAGCCTGTATGTTAGTGTCTGAACTATAAGACTGGACTATCACCATGTAAACAGTTCCTTAAGTGATCATTGATTACAGAAGCAGGAGGTCTCAGAAAACCAATGATAAGCCTATATGTTAGTGTCTGAACTATAAGACTGGACTATCACCATGTAAACAGTTCCTTACATTCATCATTGATTACAGAAGCAGGAGGTCCCAGAAAAGCAATGATAAGCCTGTATGTTAGTGTCTGAACTATAAGAATGGCTGTCACATGTAAACAGTTCCTTACATTCATCATTGATTACAGAAACACGAGGTCTCAGAAAACCAATGATAAGTCTGTATGTTAGTGTCTGAACTATAAGAATGGCTGTCACATGTAAACAGTTCCTTACATTCATCATTGATTACAGAAGCAGGAGGTCCCAGAAAAGCAATGATAAGCCTGTATGTTAGTGTCTGAACTATAAGACTGGACTATCAGCATGTAAACAGTTCCTTACATTCATCATTGATTACAGAAACACGAGGTCTCAGAAAACCAATGATAAGTCTGTATGTTAGTGTCTGAACTATAAGAATGGCTGTCACATGTAAACAGTTCCTTACATTCATCATTGATTACAGAAGCAGGAGGTCCCAGAAAAGCATTGATAAGCCTGTATGTTAGTGTCTGAACTATAAGAATGGCTGTCACATGTAAACAGTTCCTTACATTCATCATTGATTACAGAAGAGGAGGTCTCAGAAAACCAATGATAAGCCTGTATGTTAGTGTCTGAACTATAAGAATGGCTGTCACATGTAAACAGTTCCTTACTTTCATCATTGATTACAGAAGCAGGAGGTCTCAGAAAACCAATGACAAGCCTGTATGTTAGTGTCTGAACTATAAGAATGGCTGTCACATGTAAACAGTTCCTTACATTCATCATTGATTACAGAAACAGGAGGTCTCAGAAAACCAATGATAAGTCTGTATGTTAGTGTCTGAACTATAAGACTGGACTATCAGCATGTAAACAGTTCCTTACATTCATCATTGATTACAGAAACAGGAGGTCTCAGAAAACCAATGATAAGTCTGTATGTTAGTGTCTGAACTATAAGACTGGACTATCAGCATGTAAACAGTTCCTTACATTCATCATTGATTACAGAAGCAGGAGGTCTCAGAAAACCAATGATAAGTCTGTATGTTAGTGTCTGAACTATAAGACTGGACTATCAGCATGTAAACAGTTCCTTACATTCATCATTGATTACAGAAGCAGGAGGTCTCAGAAAACCAATGATAAGCCTGTATGTTAGTGTCTCAACTATAAGAATGGCTGTCACATGTAAACAGTTCCTTACATTCATCATTGATTACAGAAGCAGGAGGTCTCAGAAAACCAATGATAAGGCTGTATGCTAGTGTCTGAACTATAAGACTGGACTATCACCATGTAAACAGTTCCTTACATTCATCATTGATTACAGAAGCAGGAGGTCTCAGAAAACCAATGATAAGCCTGTATGTTACTGTTTGAACTATAAGACTGGACTATCACCATGTAAACAGTTCCTTACATTCATCATTGATTACAGAAGCAGGAGGTCTCAGAAAACCAATGATAAGCCTGTATGTTAGTGTCTGAACTATAAGAATGGCTGTCACATGTAAACAGTTCCTTACATTCATCATTGATTACAGAAGCAGGAGGTCTCAGAAAAGCAATGATAAGCCTGTATGTTAGTGTCTGAACTATAAGAATGCCTGTCACATGTAAACAGTTCCTTACATTCATCATTGATTACAGAAGCAGGAGGTCTCAGAAAAGCAATGATAAGCCTGTATGTTAGTGTCTGAAATATAAGACTGGACTATCACCATGTAAACAGTTCCTTACATTCATCATTGATTACAGAAGCAGGAGGTCTCAGAAAAGCAATGATAAGCCTGTATGTTAGTGTCTGAACTATAAGAATAGCTGTCACATGTAAACAGTTCCTTACATTCATCATTGATAACAGAAGCAGGAGGTCTCAGAAAAGCAATGATAAGCCTGTATGTTAGTGTCTGAACTATAAGAATGGCTGTCACATGTAAACAGTTCCTTACATTCATCATTGATTACAGAAGCAGGAGGTCTCAGAAACGCAATGATAAGCCTGTATGTTAGTGTCTGAACTATAAGAATGGCTGTCACATGTAAACAGTTCCTTACATTCATCATTGATTACAGAAGCAGGAGGTCTCAGAAAACCAATGATAAGCCTGTATGTTACTGTCTGAACTATAAGAATGGCTGTCACATGTAAACAGTTCCTTACATTCATCATTGATTAAAGAAGCAGGAGGTCTCAGAAAAGCAATGATAAGCCTGTATGTTAGTGTCTGAACTATAAGAATGGCTGTAACATGTAAACAGTTCCTTACATTCATCATTGATTACAGAAGCAGGAGGTCTCAGAAAAGCAATGATAAGCCTGTACGTTAGTGTCAGAACTATAAGAATGGCTGTCACATGTAAACAGTTCCTTACATTCATCATTGATTACAGAAGCAGGAGGTCTCAGAAAAGCATGGATAAGCCTGTATGTTAGTGTCTGAACTATAAGACTGGACTATCACCATGTAAACAGTTCCTTACATTCATCATTGATTACAGAAGAAGGAGGTCCCAGAAAACCAATGATAAGCCTGTATGTTAGTGTCTGAACTATAAGAATGGCTGTCACATGTAAACAGTTCCTTACATTCATCATTGATTACAGAAGCAGGAGGTATCAGAAAAGCATGGATAAGCCTGTATGTTAGTGTCTGAACTATAAGACTGGACTATCACCCTGTAAACAGTTCCTTACATTCATCATTGATTACAGAAGCAGGAGGTCCCAGAAAAGCATGGATAAGCCTGTATGTTAGTGTCTGAACTATAAGAATGGCTGTCACATGTAAACAGTTCCTTACATTCATCATTGATTACAGAAACAGGAGGTCTCAGAAATGCAATGATAAGCCTGTATGTTAGTGTCTGAACTATAAGACTGGACTATCACCATGCAAACAGTTCCTTACATTCATCATTGATTACAGAAGATGAGGTCTCAGAAAAGCAATGATAAGCCTGTATGTTAGTGTCTGAACTATAAGAATGGCTGTCACATGTAAACAGTTCCTTACATTCATCATTGATTACAGAAGCAGGAGGTCTCAGAAAACCAATGATAAGCATGTATATTAGTGCCTGAACTATAAGACTGGACTATCACCATGTAAACAGTTCCTTACATTCATCATTGATTACAGAAACAGGAGGTCTCAGAAAACCAATGATAAGCCTGTATGTTAGTGTCTGAACTATAAGAATGGCTGTCACATGTAAAAAGTTCCTTACATTCATCATTGATTACAGAAGCAGGAGGTCTCAGAAAACCAATGATAAGCCTGTATGTTAGTGTCTGAACTATAAGAATGGCTGTCACATGTAAAAAGTTCCTTACATTCATCATTGATTACAGAAACAGGAGGTCTCAGAAAACCAATGATAAGCCTGTATGTTAGTGTCTGAACTATAAGAATGGCTGTCACATGTAAAAAGTTCCTTACATTCATCATTGATTACAGAAGCAGGAGGTCTCAGAAAACCAATGATAAGCCTGTATGTTAGTGTCTGAACTATAAGAATGGCTGTCACATGTAAAAAGCTCCTTACATTCATCATTGATTACAGAAGCAGGAGGTCCCAGAAAAGCAATGATAAGCCTGTATGTTAGTGTCTGAACTATAAGACTGGACTATCACCATGTAAACATTTCCTTACATTCATCATTGATTACAGAAGCAGGAGGTCTCAGAAAAGCAATGATAAGCCTGTATGTTAGTGTCTGAACTATAAGAATGGCTGTCACATGTAAAGAGTTCCTTACATTCATCATTGATTACAGAAGCAGGAGGTCTCAGAAATGCAATGATAAGCCTGTATGTTAGTGTCTGAACTATAAGAATGGCTGTCAAATGTAAAGAGTTCCTTACATTCATCATTGATTACAGAAGCAGGAGGTCTCAGAAAACCAATGATAAGCCTGTATGTTAGTGTCTGAACTATAAGAATGGCTGTCACATGTAAACAGTTCCTTACATTCATGATTGATTACGGAAGCAGGAGGTCTCAGAAAACCAATGATAGGCATGTATGTTAGTGTCTGAACTATAAGAATGGCTGTCACATGTAAACAGTTCCTTACATTCATCATTGATTACAGAAGCAGGAGGTCTCAGAAAACCAATGATAAGTCTGTATGTTAGTGTCTGAACTATAAGAATGGCTGTCACATGTAAACAGTTCCTTACATTCATCATTGATTACAGAAGCAGGAGGTCTCAGAAAAGCAATGATAAGCCTGTATGTTAGTGTCTGAACTATAAGACTGGACAATCACCATGTAAACAGTTCCTTACATTCATCATTGATTACAGAAGCAGGAGGTCTCAGAAAAGCAATGATAAGCCTGTATGTTAGTGACTGAACTATAAGAATGGCTGTCACATGTAAACAGTTCCTTACATTCATCATTGATTACAGAAGCAGGAGGTCCCAGAAAAGCAATGATAAGCCTGTATGTTAGTGTCTGAACTATAAGAATGGCTGTCACATGTAAACAGTTCCTTACATTCATCATTGATTACAGAAGCAGGAGGTCTCAGAAAAGCAATGATAAGCCTGTATGTTAGTGTCTGAACTATAAGAATGGCTGTCACATGTAAACATTTCCTTACATTCATCATTGATTACAGAAGCAGGAGGACCCAGAAAAGCAATGACAAGCCTGTATGTTACTGTCTGAACTATAAGAATGGCTGTCACATGTAAACAGTTCCATACATTCATCATTGATTACAGAAGCAGGAGGTCCCAGAAAAGCAATGATAAGCCTGTATGTTAGCGTCTGAACTATAAGACTGGACAATCACCATGTAAACAGTTCCTTACATTCATCATTGATTACAGAAACAGGAGGTCCCAGAAAAGCAATGACAAGCCTGTATGTTACTGTCTGAACTATAAGAATGGCTGTCACATGTAAACAGTTCCTTACATTCATCATTGATTACAGAAGCAGGAGGTCTCAGAAAACCAATGATAAGCCTGTATGTTAGTGTCTGAACTATAAGACTGGCTGTCACATGTAAACAGTTCCTTACATTCATCATTGATTACAGAAGCAGGTCTCAGAAAAGCAATGATAAGCCTGTATGTTAGTGTCTGAACTATAAGACTGGACTATCAGCATGTAAACAGTTCCTTACATTCATCATTGATTACAGAAACACGAGGTCTCAGAAAACCAATGATAAGCCTGTATGTTACTGTCTGAACTATAAGAATGGCTGTCACATGTAAACAGTTCCTTACATTCATCATTGATTACAGAAGCAGGAGGTCTCAGAAATGCAATGATAAGCCTGTATGTTAGTGACTGAACTATAAGACTGGACTATCACCATGTAAACAGTTCCTTACATTCATCATTGATTACAGAAACAGGAGGTCCCAGAAAAGCAGTGACAAGCCTGTATGTTAGTGTCTGAACTATAAGAATGGCTGTCACATGTAAACAGTTCCTTACATTCATCATTGATTACAGAAGCAGGAGGTCTCAGAAATGCAATGATAAGCCTGTATGTTAGTGTCTGAACTATAAGACTGGCTGTCACATGTAAACAGTTCCTTACATTCATCATTGATTACAGAAGCAGAAGGTCTCAGAAATGCAATGATAAGCCTGTATGTTAGTGTCTGAACTATAAGACTGGCTGTCACATGTAAACAGTTCCTTACATTCATCATTGATTACAGAAGCAGGAGGTCCCAGAAAAGCAATGATAAGCCTGTACGTTAGTGTCAGAACTATAAGACTGGACAATCACCATGTAAACAGTTCCTTACATTCATCATTGATTACAGAAACAGGAGGTCTCAGAAAAGCAATGATAAGCCTGTATGTTACTGTCTGAACTATAAGAATGGCTGTCACATGTAAACAGTTCCTTACATTCATCATTGATTACAGAAGCAGGAGGTCTCAGAAATGCAATGATAAGCCTGTATGTTAGTGTCTGAACTATAAGAATGGCTGTCACATGTAAACAGTTCCTTACATTCATCATTGATTACAGAAGCAGGAGGTCTCAGAAATGCAATGATAAGCCTGTATGTTAGTGTCAGAACTATAAGACTGGACAATCACCATGTAAACAGTTCCTTACATTCATCATTGATTACAGAAACAGGAGGTCTCAGAAAAGCAATGATAAGCCTGTATGTTACTGTCTGAACTATAAGAATGGCTGTCACATGTAAACAGTTCCTTACATTCATCATTGATTACAGAAGCAGGAGGTCTCAGAAATGCAATGATAAGCCTGTATGTTAGTGTCTGAACTATAAGAATGGCTGTCACATGTAAACAGTTCCTTACATTCATCATTGATTACAGAAGCAGGAGGTCTCAGAAAAGCAATGATAAGCCTGTACGTTAGTGTCTGAACTGTAAGAATGGCTGTCACATGTAAACAGTTCCTTACATTCATCATTGATTACAGAAACAGGAGGTCTCAGAAAACCAATGATAAGCCTGTATGTTAGCGTCTGAACTATAAGACTGGACAATCACCATGTAAACAGTTCCTTACATTCATCATTGATTACAGAAGCAGGAGGTCTCAGAAAAGCAATGACAAGCCTGTATGTTAGTGTCTGAACTATAAGAATGGCTGTCACATGTAAACAGTTCCTTACATTCATCATTGATTACAGAAGCAGGAGGTCCCAGAAAACCAATGATAAGCCTGTACGTTAGTGTCAGAACTATAAGAATGGCTGTCACATGTAAACAGTTCCTTACATTCATCATTGATTACAGAAGCAGGAGGTCTCAGAAAAGCAATGATAAGCCTGTATGTTAGTGTCTGAACTATAAGAATGGCTGTCACATGTAAACAGTTCCTTACATTCATCATTGATTACAGAAGCAGGAGGTCTCAGAAAACCAATGATAAGCATGTATATTAGTGCCTGAACTATAAGAATGGCTGTCACATGTAAACAGTTCCTTACATTCATCATTGATTACAGAAGCAGGAGGTCTCAGAAACGCAATGATAAGCCTGTATGTTAGTGTCTGAACTATAAGAATGGCTGTCACATGTAAACAGTTCCTTACATTCATCATTGATTACAGAAGCAGGAGGTCTCAGAAAACCAATGATAAGCCTGTATGTTACTCTCTGAACTATAAGAATGGCTGTCACATGTAAACAGTTCCTTACATTCATCATTGATTAAAGAAGCAGGAGGTCTCAGAAAAGCAATGATAAGCCTGTATGTTAGTGTCTGAACTATAAGAATGGCTGTAACATGTAAACAGTTCCTTACATTCATCATTGATTACAGAAGCAGGAGGTCTCAGAAAAGCAATGATAAGCCTGTACGTTAGTGTCAGAACTATAAGAATGGCTGTCACATGTAAACAGTTCCTTACATTCATCATTGATTACAGAAGCAGGAGGTCTCAGAAAAGCATGGATAAGCCTGTATGTTAGTGTCTGAACTATAAGACTGGACTATCACCATGTAAACAGTTCCTTACATTCATCATTGATTACAGAAGAAGGAGGTCCCAGAAAACCAATGATAAGCCTATATGTTAGTGTCTGAACTATAAGACTGGACTATCACCATGTAAACAGTTCCTTACATTCATCATTGATTACAGAAGCAGGAGGTCCCAGAAAAGCAATGATAAGCCTGTATGTTAGTGTCTGAACTATAAGAATGGCTGTCACATGTAAACAGTTCCTTACATTCATCATTGATTACAGAAACACGAGGTCTCAGAAAACCAATGATAAGTCTGTATGTTAGTGTCTGAACTATAAGAATGGCTGTCACATGTAAACAGTTCCTTACATTCATCATTGATTACAGAAGCAGGAGGTCCCAGAAAAGCAATGATAAGCCTGTATGTTAGTGTCTGAACTATAAGACTGGACTATCAGCATGTA
Source organism: Deroplatys truncata (assembly GCA_030765065.1). Classification (NCBI taxonomy): domain Eukaryota; kingdom Metazoa; phylum Arthropoda; class Insecta; order Mantodea; family Mantidae; genus Deroplatys; species Deroplatys truncata. Next base: position 9,708,387 of record CM060975.1, read on the forward strand.
AACAGTTCCTTACATTCATCATTGATTACAGAAACACGAGGTCTCAGAAAACCAATGATAAGTCTGTATGTTAGTGTCTGAACTATAAGAATGGCTGTCACATGTAAACAGTTCCTTACATTCATCATTGATTACAGAAGCAGGAGGTCTCAGAAAACCAATGATAAGCATGTATATTAGTGCCTGAACTATAAGAATGGCTGTCACATGTAAACAGTTCCTTACATTCATCATTGATTACAGAAACAGGAGGTCTCAGAAAAGCAATGATAAGCCTGTATGTTACTGTCTGAACTATAAGAATGGGTGTCACATGTAAACAGTTCCTTACATTCATCATTGATTACAGAAACAGGAGGTCTCAGAAAAGCAATGATAAGCCTGTATGTTACTGTCTGATCTATAAGACTGGACTATCACCATGTAAACAGTTCCTTACATTCATCATTGATTACAGAAACAGGAGGTCTCAGAAATGCAATGATAAGCCTGTATATTAGTGCCTGAACTATAAGACTGGACTATCACCATGTAAACAGTTCCTTACATTCATCATTGATTACAGAAGCAGGAGGTCTCAGAAAACCAATGATAAGACTGTATGTTACTGTCTGAACTATAAGAATGGCTGTCACATGTAAACAGTTCCTTACATTCATCATTGATTACAGAAGCAGGAGGTCTCAGAAATGCAATGATAAGCCTGTATGTTTGTGTCTGAACTATAAGACTGGACAATCACCATGTAAACAGTTCCTTACATTCATCATTGATTACAGAAGCAGGAGGTCTCAGAAAACCAATGATAAGCCTGTATGTTACTGTCTGAACTATAAGAATGGCTGTCACATGTAAACAGTTCCTTACATTCATCATTGATTACAGAAGCAGGAGGTCTCAGAAAACCAATGATAAGCCTGTATGTTAGCATCTGAACTATAAGAATGGCTGTCACATGTAAACAGTTCCTTACATTCATCATTGATTACAGAAGCAGGAGGTCTCAGAAAACCAATGATAAGCCTGTATGTTAGCGTCTGAACTATAAGAATGGCTGTCACATGTAAACAGTTCCTTACATTCATCATTGATTACAGAAGCAGGAGGTCTCAGAAAAGCAATGATAAGCCTGTATGTTAGTGTCTGAACTATAAGAATGGCTGTCACATGTAAACAGTTCCTTACATTCATCATTGATTACAGAAGCAGGAGGTCTCAGAAAACCAATGATAAGCATGTATGTTAGTGTCTGAACTATAAGAATGGCTGTCACTTGTAAACAGTTCCTTACATTCATCATTGATTACAGAAACAGGAGGTCTCAGAAAAGCAATGATAAGCCTGTTTGTTAGTGTCTGAACTATAAGACTGGACTATCAGCATGTAAACAGTTCCTTACATTCATCATTGATTACAGAAACACGAGATCTCAGAAAACCAATGATAAGTCTGTATGTTAGTGTCTGAACTATAAGAATGGCTGTCACATGTAAACAGTTCCTTACATTCATCATTGATTACAGAAACAGGAGGTCTCAGAAAACCAATGATAAGTCTGTATGTTAGTGTCTGAACTATAAGACTGGACTATCACCATGTAAACAGTTCCTTAAGTGATCCTTGATTACAGAAGCAGGAGGTCTCAAAAAACCAATGATAAGCCTGTATGTTAGTGTCTGAACTATAAGACTGGACTATCACCATGTAAACAGTTCCTTAAGTGATCATTGATTACAGAAGCAGGAGGTCTCAGAAAACCAATGATAAGCCTATATGTTAGTGTCTGAACTATAAGACTGGACTATCACCATGTAAACAGTTCCTTACATTCATCATTGATTACAGAAGCAGGAGGTCCCAGAAAAGCAATGATAAGCCTGTATGTTAGTGTCTGAACTATAAGAATGGCTGTCACATGTAAACAGTTCCTTACATTCATCATTGATTACAGAAACACGAGGTCTCAGAAAACCAATGATAAGTCTGTATGTTAGTGTCTGAACTATAAGAATGGCTGTCACATGTAAACAGTTCCTTACATTCATCATTGATTACAGAAGCAGGAGGTCCCAGAAAAGCAATGATAAGCCTGTATGTTAGTGTCTGAACTATAAGACTGGACTATCAGCATGTAAACAGTTCCTTACATTCATCATTGATTACAGAAACACGAGGTCTCAGAAAACCAATGATAAGTCTGTATGTTAGTGTCTGAACTATAAGAATGGCTGTCACATGTAAACAGTTCCTTACATTCATCATTGATTACAGAAGCAGGAGGTCCCAGAAAAGCATTGATAAGCCTGTATGTTAGTGTCTGAACTATAAGAATGGCTGTCACATGTAAACAGTTCCTTACATTCATCATTGATTACAGAAGAGGAGGTCTCAGAAAACCAATGATAAGCCTGTATGTTAGTGTCTGAACTATAAGAATGGCTGTCACATGTAAACAGTTCCTTACTTTCATCATTGATTACAGAAGCAGGAGGTCTCAGAAAACCAATGACAAGCCTGTATGTTAGTGTCTGAACTATAAGAATGGCTGTCACATGTAAACAGTTCCTTACATTCATCATTGATTACAGAAACAGGAGGTCTCAGAAAACCAATGATAAGTCTGTATGTTAGTGTCTGAACTATAAGACTGGACTATCAGCATGCAAACAGTTCCTTACATTCATCATTGATTACAGAAACAGGAGGTCTCAGAAAACCAATGATAAGTCTGTATGTTAGTGTCTGAACTATAAGACTGGACTATCAGCATGTAAACAGTTCCTTACATTCATCATTGATTACAGAAGCAGGAGGTCTCAGAAAACCAATGATAAGTCTGTATGTTAGTGTCTGAACTATAAGACTGGACTATCAGCATGTAAACAGTTCCTTACATTCATCATTGATTACAGAAACAGGAGGTCTCAGAAAACCAATGATAAGTCTGTATGTTAGTGTCTGAACTATAAGACTGGACTATCAGCATGTAAACAGTTCCTTACATTCATCATTGATTACAGAAGCAGGAGGTCTCAGAAAACCAATGATAAGCCTGTATGTTAGTGTCTCAACTATAAGAATGGCTGTCACATGTAAACAGTTCCTTACATTCATCATTGATTACAGAAGCAGGAGGTCTCAGAAAACCAATGATAAGGCTGTATGCTAGTGTCTGAACTATAAGACTGGACTATCACCATGTAAACAGTTCCTTACATTCATCATTGATTACAGAAGCAGGAGGTCTCAGAAAACCAATGATAAGCCTGTATGTTACTGTTTGAACTATAAGACTGGACTATCACCATGTAAACAGTTCCTTACATTCATCATTGATTACAGAAGCAGGAGGTCTCAGAAAACCAATGATAAGCCTGTATGTTAGTGTCTGAACTATAAGAATGGCTGTCACATGTAAACAGTTCCTTACATTCATCATTGATTACAGAAGCAGGAGGTCTCAGAAAAGCAATGATAAGCCTGTATGTTAGTGTCTGAACTATAAGAATGCCTGTCACATGTAAACAGTTCCTTACATTCATCATTGATTACAGAAGCAGGAGGTCTCAGAAAAGCAATGATAAGCCTGTATGTTAGTGTCTGAAATATAAGACTGGACTATCACCATGTAAACAGTTCCTTACATTCATCATTGGATTACAGAAGCAGGAGGTCTCAGAAAAGCAATGATAAGCCTGTATGTTAGTGTCTGAACTATAAGAATAGCTGTCACATGTAAACAGTTCCTTACATTCATCATTGATAACAGAAGCAGGAGGTCTCAGAAAAGCAATGATAAGCCTGTATGTTAGTGTCTGAACTATAAGAATGGCTGTCACATGTAAACAGTTCCTTACATTCATCATTGATTACAGAAGCAGGAGGTCTCAGAAACGCAATGATAAGCCTGTATGTTAGTGTCTGAACTATAAGAATGGCTGTCACATGTAAACAGTTCCTTACATTCATCATTGATTACAGAAGCAGGAGGTCTCAGAAAACCAATGATAAGCCTGTATGTTACTGTCTGAACTATAAGAATGGCTGTCACATGTAAAAAGTTCCTTACATTCATCATTGATTAAAGAAGCAGGAGGTCTCAGAAAAGCAATGATAAGCCTGTATGTTAGTGTCTGAACTATAAGAATGGCTGTAACATGTAAACAGTTCCTTACATTCATCATTGATTACAGAAGCAGGAGGTCTCAGAAAAGCAATGATAAGCCTGTACGTTAGTGTCAGAACTATAAGAATGGCTGTCACATGTAAACAGTTCCTTACATTCATCATTGATTACAGAAGCAGGAGGTCTCAGAAAAGCATGGATAAGCCTGTATGTTAGTGTCTGAACTATAAGACTGGACTATCACCATGTAAACAGTTCCTTACATTCATCATTGATTACAGAAGAAGGAGGTCCCAGAAAACCAATGATAAGCCTGTATGTTAGTGTCTGAACTATAAGAATGGCTGTCACATGTAAACAGTTCCTTACATTCATCATTGATTAGAGAAGCAGGAGGTATCAGAAAAGCATGGATAAGCCTGTATGTTAGTGTCTGAACTATAAGACTGGACTATCACCCTGTAAACAGTTCCTTACATTCATCATTGATTACAGAAGCAGGAGGTCCCAGAAAAGCATGGATAAGCCTGTATGTTAGTGTCTGAACTATAAGAATGGCTGTCACATGTAAACAGTTCCTTACATTCATCATTGATTACAGAAACAGGAGGTCTCAGAAATGCAATGATAAGCCTGTATGTTAGTGTCTGAACTATAAGACTGGACTATCACCATGCAAACAGTTCCTTACATTCATCATTGATTACAGAAGATGAGGTCTCAGAAAAGCAATGATAAGCCTGTATGTTAGTGTCTGAACTATAAGAATGGCTGTCACATGTAAACAGTTCCTTACATTCATCATTGATTACAGAAGCAGGAGGTCTCAGAAAACCAATGATAAGCATGTATATTAGTGCCTGAACTATAAGACTGGACTATCACCATGTAAACAGTTCCTTACATTCATCATTGATTACAGAAACAGGAGGTCTCAGAAAACCAATGATAAGCCTGTATGTTAGTGTCTGAACTATAAGAATGGCTGTCACATGTAAAAAGTTCCTTACATTCATCATTGATTACAGAAGCAGGAGGTCTCAGAAAACCAATGATAAGCCTGTATGTTAGTGTCTGAACTATAAGAATGGCTGTCACATGTAAAAAGTTCCTTACATTCATCATTGATTACAGAAACAGGAGGTCTCAGAAAACCAATGATAAGCCTGTATGTTAGTGTCTGAACTATAAGAATGGCTGTCACATGTAAAAAGTTCCTTACATTCATCATTGATTACAGAAGCAGGAGGTCTCAGAAAACCAATGATAAGCCTGTATGTTAGTGTCTGAACTATAAGAATGGCTGTCACATGTAAAAAGTTCCTTACATTCATCATTGATTACAGAAGCAGGAGGTCCCAGAAAAGCAATGATAAGCCTGTATGTTAGTGTCTGAACTATAAGACTGGACTATCACCATGTAAACATTTCCTTACATTCATCATTGATTACAGAAGCAGGAGGTCTCAGAAAAGCAATGATAAGCCTGTATGTTAGTGTCTGAACTATAAGAATGGCTGTCACATGTAAAGAGTTCCTTACATTCATCATTGATTACAGAAGCAGGAGGTCTCAGAAATGCAATGATAAGCCTGTATGTTAGTGTCTGAACTATAAGAATGGCTGTCACATGTAAAGAGTTCCTTACATTCATCATTGATTACAGAAGCAGGAGGTCTCAGAAAACCAATGATAAGCCTGTATGTTAGTGTCTGAACTATAAGAATGGCTGTCACATGTAAACAGTTCCTTACATTCATGATTGATTACGGAAGCAGGAGGTCTCAGAAAACCAATGATAGGCATGTATGTTAGTGTCTGAACTATAAGAATGGCTGTCACATGTAAACAGTTCCTTACATTCATCATTGATTACAGAAGCAGGAGGTCTCAGAAAACCAATGATAAGTCTGTATGTTAGTGTCTGAACTATAAGAATGGCTGTCACATGTAAACAGTTCCTTACATTCATCATTGATTACAGAAGCAGGAGGTCTCAGAAAAGCAATGATAAGCCTGTATGTTAGTGTCTGAACTATAAGACTGGACAATCACCATGTAAACAGTTCCTTACATTCATCATTGATTACAGAAGCAGGAGGTCTCAGAAAAGCAATGATAAGCCTGTATGTTAGTGACTGAACTATAAGAATGGCTGTCACATGTAAACAGTTCCTTACATTCATCATTGATTACAGAAGCAGGAGGTCCCAGAAAAGCAATGATAAGCCTGTATGTTAGTGTCTGAACTATAAGAATGGCTGTCACATGTAAACAGTTCCTTACATTCATCATTGATTACAGAAGCAGGAGGTCTCAGAAAAGCAATGATAAGCCTGTATGTTAGTGTCTGAACTATAAGAATGGCTGTCACATGTAAACATTTCCTTACATTCATCATTGATTACAGAAGCAGGAGGTCTCAGAAAAGCAATGAAAAGCCTGTATGTTAGTGTCTGAACTATAAGAATGGCTGTCACATGTAAACAGTTCCTTACATTCATTATTGATTACAGAAGCAGGAGGTCTCAGAAAACCAATGATAAGTCTGTATGTTAGTGTCTGAACTATAAGACTGGACTATCAGCATGTAAACAGTTCCTTACATTCATCATTGATTACAGAAACAGGAGGTCTCAGAAAACCAATGATAAGTCTGTATGTTAGTGTCTGAACTATAAGACTGGACTATCAGCATGTAAACAGTTCCTTACATTCATCATTGATTACAGAAGCAGGAGGTCTCAGAAAACCAATGATAAGCCTGTATGTTAGTGTCTCAACTATAAGAATGGCTGTCACATGTAAACAGTTCCTTACATTCATCATTGATTACAGAAGCAGGAGGTCTCAGAAAACCAATGATAAGGCTGTATGCTAGTGTCTGAACTATAAGACTGGACTATCACCATGTAAACAGTTCCTTACATTCATCATTGATTACAGAAGCAGGAGGTCTCAGAAAACCAATGATAAGCCTGTATGTTACTGTTTGAACTATAAGACTGGACTATCACCATGTAAACAGTTCCTTACATTCATCATTGATTACAGAAGCAGGAGGTCTCAGAAAACCAATGATAAGCCTGTATGTTAGTGTCTGAACTATAAGAATGGCTGTCACATGTAAACAGTTCCTTACATTCATCATTGATTACAGAAGCAGGAGGTCTCAGAAAAGCAATGATAAGCCTGTATGTTAGTGTCTGAACTATAAGAATGGCTGTCACATGTAAACAGTTCCTTACATTCATCATTGATTACAGAAGCAGGAGGTCTCAGAAAAGCAATGATAAGCCTGTATGTTAGTGTCTGAAATATAAGACTGGACTATCACCATGTAAACAGTTCCTTACATTCATCATTGATTACAGAAGCAGGAGGTCTCAGAAAAGCAATGATAAGCCTGTATGTTAGTGTCTGAACTATAAGAATGGCTGTCACATGTAAACAGTTCCTTACATTCATCATTGATAACAGAAGCAGGAGGTCTCAGAAAAGCAATGATAAGCCTGTATGTTAGTGTCTGAACTATAAGAATGGCTGTCACATGTAAACAGTTCCTTACATTCATCATTGATTACAGAAGCAGGAGGTCTCAGAAACGCAATGATAAGCCTGTATGTTAGTGTCTGAACTATAAGAATGGCTGTCACATGTAAACAGTTCCTTACATTCATCATTGATTACAGAAGCAGGAGGTCTCAGAAAACCAATGATAAGCCTGTATGTTACTGTCTGAACTATAAGAATGGCTGTCACATGTAAACAGTTCCTTACATTCATCATTGATTAAAGAAGCAGGAGGTCTCAGAAAAGCAATGATAAGCCTGTATGTTAGTGTCTGAACTATGAGAATGGCTGTAACAGGTAAACAGTTCCTTACATTCATCATTGATTACAGAAGCAGGAGGTCTCAGAAAAGCAATGATAAGCCTGTACGTTAGTGTCAGAACTATAAGAATGGCTGTCACATGTAAACAGTTCCTTACATTCATCATTGATTACAGAAGCAGGAGGTCTCAGAAAAGCATGGATAAGCCTGTATGTTAGTGTCTGAACTATAAGACTGGACTATCACCATGTAAACAGTTCCTTACATTCATCATTGATTACAGAAGAAGGAGGTCCCAGAAAACCAATGATAAGCCTGTATGTTAGTGTCTGAACTATAAGAATGGCTGTCACATGTAAACAGTTCCTTACATTCATCATTGATTACAGAAGCAGGAGGTATCAGAAAAGCATGGATAAGCCTGTATGTTAGTGTCTGAACTATAAGACTGGACTATCACCATGTAAACAGTTCCTTACATTCATCATTGATTACAGAAGCAGGAGGTCCCAGAAAAGCATGGATAAGCCTGTATGTTAGTGTCTGAACTATAAGAATGGCTGTCACATGTAAACAGTTCCTTACATTCATCATTGATTACAGAAGCAGGAGGTCTCAGAAAACCAATGATAAGCATGTATATTAGTGCCTGAACTATAAGACTGGACTATCACCATGTAAACAGTTCCTTACATTCATCATTGATTACAGAAACAGGAGGTCTCAGAAAACCAATGATAAGCCTGTATGTTAGTGTCTGAACTATAAGAATGGCTGTCACATGTAAAAAGTTCCTTACATTCATCATTGATTACAGAAGCAGGAGGTCTCAGAAAACCAATGATAAGCCTGTATGTTAGTGTCTGAACTATAAGAATGGCTGTCACATGTAAAAAGTTCCTTACATTCATCATTGATTACAGAAACAGGAGGTCTCAGAAAACCAATGATAAGCCTGTATGTTAGTGTCTGAACTATAAGAATGGCTGTCACATGTAAAAAGTTCCTTACATTCATCATTGATTACAGAAGCAGGAGGTCTCAGAAAACCAATGATAAGCCTGTATGTTAGTGTCTGAACTATAAGAATGGCTGTCACATGTAAAAAGTTCCTTACATTCATCATTGATTACAGAAGCAGGAGGTCCCAGAAAAGCAATGATAAGCCTGTATGTTAGTGTCTGAACTATAAGACTGGACTATCACCATGTAAACAGTTCCTTACATTCATCATTGATTACAGAAGCAGGAGGTCTCAGAAAAGCAATGATAAGCCTGTATGTTAGTGTCTGAACTATAAGAATGGCTGTCACATGTAAAGAGTTCCTTACATTCATCATTGATTACAGAAGCAGGAGGTCTCAGAAATGCAATGATAAGCCTGTATGTTAGTGTCTGAACTATAAGAATGGCTGTCACATGTAAACAGTTCCTTACATTCATCATTGATTACAGAAGCAGGAGGTCTCAGAAAAGCAATGATAAGCCTGTATGTTAGTGTCTGAACTATAAGAATGGCTGTCACATGTAAACAGTTCCTTACATTCATCATTGATTACAGAAGCAGGAGGTCTCAGAAAACCAATGATAAGCCTGTATGTTAGTGTCTGAACTATAAGAATGGCTGTCACATGTAAACAGTTCCTTACATTCATGATTGATTACAGAAGCAGGAGGTCTCAGAAAACCAATGATAGGCATGTATGTTAGTGTCTGAACTATAAGAATGGCTGTCACATGTAAACAGTTCCTTACATTCATCATTGATTACAGAAGCAGGAGGTCTCAGAAAACCAATGATAAGTCTGTATGTTAGTGTCTGAACTATAAGAATGGCTGTCACATGTAAACAGTTCCTTACATTCATCATTGATTACAGAAGCAGGAGGTCTCAGAAAAGCAATGATAAGCCTGTATGTTAGTGTCTGAACTATAAGACTGGACTATCACCATGTAAACAGTTCCTTACATTCATCATTGATTACAGAAGCAGGAGGTCTCAGAAAAGCAATGATAAGCCTGTATGTTAGTGACTGAACTATAAGAATGGCTGTCACATGTAAACAGTTCCTTACATTCATCATTGATTACAGAAGCAGGAGGTCCCAGAAAAGCAATGATAAGCCTGTATGTTAGTGTCTGAACTATAAGAATGGCTGTCACATGTAAACAGTTCCTTACATTCATCATTGATTACAGAAGCAGGAGGTCTCAGAAAAGCAATGATAAGCCTGTATGTTAGTGTCTGAACTATAAGACTGGACTATCACCATGTAAACAGTTCCTTACATTCATCATTGATTACAGAAGCAGGAGGTCTCAGAAAAGCAATGATAAGCCTGTATGTTAGTGACTGAACTATAAGAATGGCTGTCACATGTAAACAGTTCCTTACATTCATCATTGATTACAGAAGCAGGAGGTCCCAGAAAAGCAATGATAAGCCTGTATGTTAGTGTCTGAACTATAAGAATGGCTGTCACATGTAAACAGTTCCTTACATTCATCATTGATTACAGAAGCAGGAGGTCTCAGAAAAGCAATGATAAGCCTGTATGTTAGTGTCTGAACTATAAGAATGGCTGTCACATGTAAACAGTTCCTTACATTCATCATTGATTACAGAAGCAGGAGGTCTCAGAAAAGCAATGATAAGCCTGTGTGTTAGTGTCTGAACTATAAGAATGGCTGTCACATGTAAACAGTTCCTTACATTCATCATTGATTACAGAAGCACGACGTCTCAGAAAACCAATGATAAGCCTGTATGTTAGTGTCTGAACTATAAGACTGGACTATCACCATGTAAACAGTTCCTTACATTCATCATTGATAACAGAAGCAGGAGGTCTCAGAAAACCAATGATAAGCCTGTATGTTAGTGTCTGAACTATAAGAATGGCTGTCACATGTAAACAGTTCCTTACATTCATCATTGATTACAGAAGCAGGAGGTCTCAGAAAACCAATGATAAGCCGGTATGTTAGTGTCTGAACTATAAGAATGGCTGTCACATGTAAACAGTTCCTTACATTCATGATTGATTACAGAAGCAGGAGGTCTCAGAAAACCAATGATAGGCATGTATGTTAGTGTCTGAACTATAAGAATGGCTGTCACATGTAAACAGTTCCTTACATTCATCATTGATTACAGAAGCAGGAGGTCTCAGAAAACCAATGATAAGTCTGTATGTTAGTGTCTGAACTATAAGAATGGCTGTCACATGTAAACAGTTCCTTACATTCATCATTGATTACAGAAGCAGGAGGTCTCAGAAAAGCAATGATAAGCCTGTATGTTAGTGTCTGAACTATAAGACTGGACTATCACCATGTAAACAGTTCCTTACATTCATCATTGATTACAGAAGCAGGAGGTCTCAGAAAAGCAAAGATAAGCCTGTATGTTAGTGACTGAACTATAAGAATGGCTGTCACATGTAAACAGTTCCTTACATTCATCATTGATTACAGAAGCAGGAGGTCCCAGAAAAGCAATGATAAGCCTGTATGTTAGTGTCTGAACTATAAGAATGGCTGTCACATGTAAACAGTTCCTTACATTCATCATTGATTACAGAAGCAGGAGGTCTCAGAAAAGCAATGATAAGCCTGTATGTTAGTGTCTGAACTATAAGAATGGCTGTCACATGTAAACATTTCCTTACATTCATCATTGATTACAGAAGCAGGAGGTCTCAGAAAAGCAATGAAAAGCCTGTATGTTAGTGTCTGAACTATAAGAATGGCTGTCACATGTAAACAGTTCCTTACATTCATTATTGATTACAGAAGCAGGAGGTCTCAGAAAACCAATGATAGGCATGTATGTTAGTGTCTGAACTATAAGAATGGCTGTCACATGTAAACAGTTCCTTACATTCATCATTGATTACAGAAGCAGGAGGTCTCAGAAAAGCAATGATAAGCCTGTATGTTAGTGTCTGAACTATAAGAATGGCTGTCACATGTAAACAGTTCCTTACATTCATCATTGATTACAGAAGCAGGAGGTCTCAGAAAAGCAATGATAAGCCTGTATGTTAGTGTCTGAACTATAAGACTGGACTATCACCATGTAAACAGTTCCTTACATTCATCATTGATTACAGAAGCAGGAGGTCTCAGAAAAGCAATGATAAGCCTGTATGTTAGTGACTGAACTATAAGAATGGCTGTCACATGTAAACAGTTCCTTACATTCATCATTGATTACAGAAGCAGGAGGTCCCAGAAAAGCAATGATAAGCCTGTATGTTAGTGTCTGAACTATAAGAATGGCTGTCACATGTAAACAGTTCCTTACATTCATCATTGATTACAGAAGCAGGAGGTCTCAGAAAAGCAATGATAAGCCTGTATGTTAGTGTCTGAACTATAAGAATGGCTGTCACATGTAAACATTTCCTTACATTCATCATTGATTACAGAAGCAGGAGGTCTCAGAAAAGCAATGATAAGCATGTATGTTAGTGTCTGAACTATAAGAATGGCTGTCACATGTAAACAGTTCCTTACATTCATCATTGATTACAGAAGCAGGAGGTCTCAGAAAACCAATGATAAGCATGTATTCTAACTGATACAAGTACAGAAAAACAGACAAGAAATCAGGCTCTTTAACTGCTTTCATGAAGGAATTATTACAAACAAAAAAACAAAAAAACAAAAAACAAAAAAAAAAAAAAAACTGAGCATGAAAATGAAGAGTGCTTTAGTGTGCAAGATGGTTTGAAAAAGTGCTTTTAAGTAATTCATTATACACTGTGTTTTGTGGCAATTGTAAACATGTTGTTTGCTGGCAGAGTCAGATATTAAATCAAGCGCATGCAAGTTATAACCACACATCTCTCAGCAGTAGTGTTTTAATGCCCATGCCAATTTTGGGCTATCTGTTGCCAGTTATCACTGAGGAGAATGTGGTAAACAACCTGTCAGCAAGAACGTTCCTTGAAGGAACTGAAAACATTTCGCTTGGTAATACCTTTTAAGAAAAACTGCATTCACACTTATGAATTCTTCATGGGAATGTAAATAAAATGAGGCCGGTCAATAGAGCGCTCATTAACACTGTCCAACACCTGGCATTCCAAGGCGATTAAAGCCACTTGAAATACACTTTAATATCCTACTAACAATCTTGATTATAACTTTCACAGGAAATAAAGCAAAACTTCCTTACTTGAGGGTTATTAAAATTTATTGGCATTGGCAGATGCGATTCTCTCTTGTTTTGCATGTCTTAATTACTAAATTGTGATCATATATATATATGTATTGCTTGGAAAGAAATATAAAGGACATTTGTCTAATTTTACACACTTATTATGTAGAATAACTGCTATTTTCTGCTCCATGGGATTCTCAACCAAAAGCCATGGTCTTCTTCACAAGCATCTTCTTTTATAACTCCACAGTGTTCATGTTCAAGTACAAGGGCTTTGTACATCCTTTTTAATATTTAAGTAATTTATGAAATGAAATTAGGCGTTTTTAACACCACTGTCCATGAGAAAGAAATGTGCATTTCAATGGTTCAACAATTATCAAAATTTGTTGAGCGATTCTTGAGATTAAAAATAAAAAAAAAAAAAAAAAAAACACACACACACACACACACACACCCACGCACGCACGCACGCACACACACACACACACACACACACACACACACAGCCCCACATACATTTTCACTCTTTATAATACTAATATAGATTTTATTCATCGGACCAATGTCTCCAATTTCATGGTTCACAATATTTTCCCTGACTTTGCATTACTATATTAAGATGTTTTCCTTGACAATCAAGATATTTTAATATGGTATTGTAAAATCTTCTCAAATATTATAAGAAGGTGATAACTTTTGAGTTTCAAGGGAAATAGCTAATTGAAAGTATGCAATTTTGTTTCATTGATTTTTTTCTGTCTCCACCATCCCCATAGCTGTCTAACACTCTCCTAGTTATTTTATTTCTGTTATACTTGATAAAACATTACATATCAGCTTAACAAATACAAAGACAATTGTTCTCATTGTGTTCCTGCTACCGTAAAACTAATTCAATTTCAACACTTCCAATGAATCCAGATCTGTGTCTTTCTCCTTTTTGCAAGATCCACTATAAGAGAATCCATGCAAACATTTCTGTGACATTTTTCTGAATATTAGTCATTTCCCTGACTTTCTGACATATCTGAATCACTTTCCTCACCTTTCTTATTTCCCTGACTTTCTGACATATTTGAAACACTTTTCCTGACCTTTCTTATTTCCCTGACTTTCTGACATATCTGAATCACTTTCCTCACCTTTCTTATTTCCCTGACTTTCTGACATATTTGAATCACTTTCCTCACCTTTCTTATTTCCCTGACTTTCTGACATATCTGAATCACTTTCCTCACCTTTCTTATTTCCCTCACTTTCTGACATATTTGAAACACTTTTCCTGACCTTTCTTATTTCCCTGACTTTCTGACATATCTGAATCACTTTCCTCACCTTTCTTATTTCCCTCACTTTCTGACATATTTGAAACACTTTCCTCTCCTTTCTTATTTCCCTGACTTTCTGACATATTTGAAACACTTTTCCTCACCTTTCTTATTTCCCTCACTTTCTGACATATTTGAAACACTTTTCCTGACCTTTCTTATTTCCCTGACTTTCTGACATATCTGAATCACTTTCCTCACCTTTCTTATTTCCCTCACTTTCTGACATATTTGAATCACTTTCCTCACCTTTCTTATTTCCCTGACTTTCTGACATATTTGAAACACTTTTCCTCACCTTTCTTATTTCCCTCACTTTCTGACATATTTGAATCACTTTCCTCACCTTTCTTATTTCCCTGACTTTCTGACATATTTGAAACACTTTTCCTCACCTTTCTTATTTCCCTGACTTTCTGACATATCTGAATCACTTTCCTCACCTTTCTTATTTCCCTCACTTTCTGACATATTTGAAACACTTTTCCTGACCTTTCTTATTTCCCTGACTTTCTGACATATCTGAATCACTTTCCTCACCTTTCTTATTTCCCTCACTTTCTGACATATTTGAAACACTTTTCCTGACCTTTCTTATTTCCCTGACTTTCTGACATATCTGAATCACTTTCCTCACCTTTCTTATTTCCCTGACTTT
Organism: Deroplatys truncata; assembly: GCA_030765065.1. Classification (NCBI taxonomy): domain Eukaryota; kingdom Metazoa; phylum Arthropoda; class Insecta; order Mantodea; family Mantidae; genus Deroplatys; species Deroplatys truncata. The sequence goes on from CM060975.1 coordinate 9,723,507, forward strand.
CTGACATATCTGAAACACTTTCCTCACCTTTCTTATTTCCCTGACTTTCTGACATATTTCGAACAGTTTCCCTGACCTTTCTTATTTCCCTCACTTTCTGACATATCTGAATCACTTTCCTCACCTTTCTTATTTCCCTGACTTTCTGACATATCTGAAACACTTTCCTGACCTTTCTTATTTCCCTGACTTTCTGACATATCTGAATCACTTTCCTGACCTTTCTTATTTCCCTGACTTTCTGACATATCTGAAACACTTTCCTGACCTTTCTTATTTCCCTGACTTTCTGACATATCTGAAACACTTTCCTGACCTTTCTTATTTCCCTGACTTTCTGACATATCTGAAACACTTTCCTGACCTTTCTTATTTCCCTGACTTTCTGACATATTTGAATCACTTTCCTGACCTTTCTTATTTCCCTGACTTTCTGACATATCTGAAACACTTTCCTGACCTTTCTTATTTCCCTGACTTTCTGACATATCTGAATCACTTTCCTGACCTTTCTTATTTCCCTGACTTTCTGACATATTTGAATCACTTTCCTCACCTTTCTTATTTCCCTCACTTTCTGACATATCTGAAACACTTTCCTGACCTTTCTTATTTCCCTGACTTTCTGACATATCTGAATCACTTTCCTCACCTTTCTTATTTCCCTGACTTTCTGACATATCTGAATCACTTTCCTCACCTTTCTTATTTCCCTGACTTTCTGACATATCTGAATCACTTTCCTCACCTTTCTTATTTCCCTGACTTTCTGACATATCTGAATCACTTTCCTCACCTTTCTTATTTCCCTCACTTTCTGACATATTTGGAACAGTTTCCCTGACCTTTCTTATTTCCCTGACTTTCTGGCATATTTGAAACACTTTTCCTGGCCTGTTTTACTTCACTGACTTTGACATATTTGGAACAGTTTCCCTGACCTTTCTTATTTCCCTGACTTTCTGGCATATCTGAAACACTTTTCCTGGCCTGTTTTACTTCACTGACTTTGACATATTTGGAATGGTTTCCCTGGCGTTTTTTATTTCCCTGACATTCCTTGACTTTGTGATACATTTGGAAAACAGTTTCTATGTCTTCTTTTATTTCCCTGACTTTCCAGTTAAGTGTGAACCATGAAATTATGACTATGATATTTAAGAAGAAAAAAAAGTTAAACAGTCCTGGAAACAAAACAAACAAAAACAAAGGGGGGAATGGAAGCGTATAGAGTTTGTTTCAAATATTTGTCTTGTACCCCTTAAAGTTGGTTAATTAAATATGAAATTTGCTATTCTTTAGTTACACTGTTCACAGACACACAATGTATATTTCTGAAGAAGACAAGAGATATGAAACTCTGAAACCAAATGTTAGGACATAAACAATGTACCCACGCTTGTCTCTCAGTTTACCTTTTGGTGATACATCACGTCTTGGTATTTTTATTATCTTCTGTTCTTCGTCAAGTGAAATATAAGAGTCTTTCCATAACTTATTCATTTTCCAAAGGAGGATACATTTACACAACACTCAACAAATAAAATTGTCCAACTCTGCTGAAGCTCAACCTATTGTAAAAAAAAATCAAAATCAAATCATTCCTTAGAGTTAAACAAAACTGTTGCAAATCCTCTCATATTCACTTGTTACCAGCACTTTCTTAGGATGGGCACACACTGGAAGACACCACTGTATTCTAGTGTGATTACCGTACTTGCCAACTTTCTAAACTCAAACCTGTAAACATTTCCCTCGTACAGCAAAACCTAATAATTTTGCAATGACATCAAATTTACAATATGTAAAATATTCAGAGCAATAAATGTACAAAAATTCATGTAAAATAAACGTTTTATACATAGCCTTGAAGATCTGGTAATACTGATTCTGAAATTCTCCTGCTACAACAGTAAACACGTATTAAAGCAAAGAACACCACTTCCTAGGCTATATATACATTTCTAGCCCATATTTTTCACTCCATTACATCAACTCCACAGCTATAGAACGCAAATAAGATAAACAATTTACATGAGGGAGTTGAATTTAAAATTCATGCTGTCATTTAATGCTGGTTACTAGAGGTCACTAGTGGTGCCATAAATTTTGTTACAGGCCAGTGAAGGGGGACCATGATCATCATTATGGATAAACACACAATTAAGTCTGGTCTATCATAGTACTGTATACCATTTACTAGAGGTCACTAGTGGTGCTATACATTCTGTTATAGCCCAGTGAAGCTGGACCATGATCATGATTATGGATAACACACAATTAAGCTCTGGTCTATCATAGCACTGTATACCATTTACTAGAGGTCACTAGTGATGCTATACATTCTGTTACAGCCCAGTGAAGGGGGACCATGATCATGATTATGGATAACACACAATTAAGCTCTGGTCTATCATAGCACTGTATACCATTTACTAGAGGTCACTAGTGGTGCCATAAATTTTGTTACAGGCCAGTGAAGGGGGACCATGATCATGATTATGGATAAACACACAATTAAGCTCTGGTCTATCATAGCACTGTATACCATTTACTAGAGGTCACTAGTGGTGCTATACATTCTGTTACAGCCCAGTGAAGAGGGACCATGATCATGATGAAGGATAGACACACAGATAAGCTCTGGTCTATCATAGCACTGTATACCATTTACTAGAGGTCACTAGTGGTGCCATAAATTTTGTTACAGGCCAGTGAAGGGGGACCATGATCATGATTATGGATAAACACACAATTAAGCTCTGGTCTATCATAGCACTGTATACCATTTACTAGAGGTCACTAGTGGTGCTATACATTCTGTTACAGCCCAGTGAAGAGGGACCATGATCATGATGAAGGATAGACACACAGATAAGCTCTGGTCTATCATAGCACTGTATACCATTTACTAGAGGTCACTAGTGGTGCTATACATTCTGTTACAGCCCAGTGAAGGGGGACCATGATCATGATTATGGATAAACACACAATTAAGCTCTGGTCTATCATAGCACTGTATACCATTTACTAGAGGTCACTAGTGGTGCTATACATTTTGTTACAGCCCAGTGAATGGGGACTATGATCACGATGAAGGATAGATACACAGATAACCTCTGGTCTATCATAGTGCTGTATACCATTTACTAGAGGTCACTAGTGGTGCTATACATTTTGTTGTAGCCCAGTGAAGAGGGACCATGATCATGATGAAGGATAGACACACAGATAAGTTCTGGTCTATCATAGTACTGTATACCATATACTAGAGGTCACTAGTGGAGCTATACATTTTGTTGTAGCCCAGTGAAGAGGGACCATGATCATGATGAAGGATAGACACACAGATAAGCTCTGGTCTACCATAGTACTGTATATCATTTACTAGAGGTCACTAGTGGAGCTATACATTTTGTTGTAGCCCAGTGAAGAGGGACCATGATCATGATGAAGGATAGACACACAGATAAGTTCTGGTCTATCATAGTACTGTATACCATATACTAGAGGTCACTAGTGGAGCTATACATTTTGTTGTAGCCCAGTGAAGAGGGACCATGATCATGATGAAGGATAGACACACAGATAGGCTCTGGTATATCATAGTACTGTATACCATTTACTAGTGGTGCTATACATTTTGTTGCAGCCCAGTGAAGAGGGACCATGATCATGATGAAGGATAGACACACAGATAAGCTCTGGTCTATAATAGTACTGTATACCATTTACTAGAGGTCACTAGTGGTGCTATACATTTTGTTACAGCCCAGTGAAGAGGGACCATGATCATGATGAAGGATAGACACACAGATAAGCTCTGGTATATCATAGTACTGTATACCATTTACTAGTGGTGCTATACATTTTGTTACAGCCCAGTGAAGGTGGACCATGATCATGATGAAGGATAGACACACAGATAAGCTCTGGTATATCATTGTACTGTATACCATTTACTAGAGGTCACTAGTAGTGCTATACATTTTGTTGTAACCCAGTGAAGGTGGACCATGATCATGATGAAGGATAGACACACAGATAAGCTCTGGTATATCATAACACTGTATACCATTTACTAGAGGTTACTAGTAGTGCTATACATTTTGTTGTAACCCAGTGAAGGTGGACCATGATCATGATGAAGGATAGACACACAGATAAGCTCTGGTATATCATAACACTGTATACCATTTACTAGAGGTCACTAGGGGTGCTATACATTTTGTTGTAACCCAGTGAAGGTGGACCATGATCATGATGAAGGATAGACACACAGATAAGCTGTGGTATATCATAACACTGTATACCATTTACTAGAGGTCACTAGTAGTGCTATACATTATGTTGTAACCCAATGAAGGTGGACCATGATCATGATGAAGGATAGACACACAGATAAGCTCTGGTATATCATAACACTGTATACCATTTACTAGAGGTCCCTAGTAGTGCTATACATTTTGTTATAACCCAGTGAAGGTGGACCATGATCATGATGAAGGATAGACACACAGATAAGCTCTGGTATATCATAACACTGTATACCATTTACTAGAGGTCACTAGTAGTGCTATACATTATGTTGTAACCCAATGAAGGTGGACCATGATCATGATGAAGGATAGACACACAGATAAGCTCTGGTATATCATAACACTGTATACCATTTACTAGAGGTCCCTAGTAGTGCTATACATTATGTTGTAACCCAATGAAGGTGGACCATGATCATGATGAAGGATAGACACACAGATAAGCTCTGGTATATCATAACACTGTATACCATTTACTAGAGGTCACTAGTAGTGCTATACATTATGTTGTAGCCCAGTGAAGGGGGACCATGATCATGATGAAGGATAGACACACAGATAAGCTCTGGTATATCATAACACTGTATACCATTTACTAGAGGTCCCTAGTAGTGCTATACATTTTGTTATAACCCAGTGAAGGTGGACCATGATCATGATGAAGGATAGACACACAGATAAGCTCTGGCCTATCACAGCACTGTACACTGGTCAGTTTGTGATCTTAAGTTACAATATAATGCAATAGTATTTAATGCTTGGTCATGCCCATGAATCCCTTGAAATAGTAAGAATGTCTCCTTTACCATAAAAAGAGACCCATTCCTGTGCATTTTACGGCTATAGCCTAAAAGGTGGCAAATATGGTAATTACTAATCTTTATCACAGTCCCTATTTTTCTTCTCTATTCCATCAGAATTCAAAATTTTGCACACTCATTCAGATAAAATTAAAGCTCCTTTTTAATAAGATGCTTTGTGCCAGTTGAACCAAAATTTGTGAATACCTGTTCCAGCATACGCCCAACCTTAACTGCTGACATTAATTCAAGGAAGGAGATTCTCAATATTGCCACTTTTAGCATCAACTGCAACTGTAGATGTTCCAGGCAAGCCATACTATACACCAAAATCATAATAACAAAAACTATTACATAGATGAGCAAATATCTTTGGTCAGCAACTGTTCCTTTAGTGAAGTTACCGTCTGTCTACCAGCTCATGCTCCCATACCATATTTGCTCCTTATGAGGAGCATAGGCCATTCACAACACTCTACTTGTTTCTTTAATAACTCTTCTGTTTCTTCCTCTACTACCATGGCTTTTCCAATCCGAAGCCATTCTTTCCACTGCTTTATTGTCTTTTCTTAGTGTGTCTCCTATCCACTCCCACTCGCTTTCTATTTCTACTGTTATTTCCATAATTCTATTTGAAATTATATTTGGCCATTTTATTCTTATACTTCTTCCTAAACATCCATTAACAAATACTTGTAATTTTCTTTGAATGATTTTACTTGCTATCTACATTTCACTGCCATATAATAAAATTGATTTCACATTATTAGTGAAAATGTTAATTTAAGTATATGCTGATATAATGTTCCATTTCCAATTTGGATATCATAGAGCACAAGCACCTGTTGCTTTCTCTACTGAGTTCTTAACCTCTTCAAGGGCTCCACCATTCTTATCAATTATACCACCTAGATATTTCAATTCCTGAACATTTTGTTACCTATTATAAAAACAATCATTAAACTTATTCAGTTTAATGCACTACATTTAGGTTACAAATATGCCACAAATGCCTATTTTTATGTGCATGAATAAAACAAAACTATTTAAATCATCTTAACATTTTACATAAATGTAGGGAAGGGGTTTTGGGGTACCTAAAAGATATATAGACATATTAACATCTCTTCATTGTATACGCTTCTATTAGTCATACATTATTCTTGATTGCAGTTATTGTAACTATCAAATGATCAATATTCTTATTGTTATTATTTTCATGTATTAGAAACATAAAGGCACCTACAGTGAAACCTTGATTAACCGTCACTCCGTTAACTGTTTGGTTCATTAGCTGTCGTCCTATTTTTTAGTCTTCAGGAATGAAAATTCCCTGTACGTACCAAAAACTAACTTGTTTTGGAAGTGCATATGGCATACACACGTTACGGCACAACTCAAGCTGTAATTGGTAGCTAAACCTACTAGTACAGTCTTCAGTTGTGTATTACTTGAGGTCATGCAATCAGTGATTATAATGTACTGTTGTCACATAGTGATGTCCAACAACATGTACATGGCTCCACTCTAGCTGTAATTGGTAGTTAAACCTACTAGTACAGTCTTCAACTGTGTATTACTTGAGGTCATGCAATCAGTGATTATAATGTACTGTTGTCACATAGTGATGTCCAACAACATGTACATGGCTCCACTCAAGCTGTAATTGGTAGTTAAACCTACTAGTACAGTCTTCAGTTGTGTATTACTTGAGGTCATGCAATCAGTGATTATAATGTACTGTTGTCACATAGTGTTGTCCAACAACATGTACATGGCTCAACTCAAGCTGTAATTGGTAGTTAAACCTACTAGTACAGTCTTTAACTGTGTATTACTTGAGGTCATGCAATCAGTGATTATAATGTACTGTTGTCACATAGTGATGTCCAACAACATGTACATGGCTCCACTCAAGCTGTAATTGGTAGTTAAACCTACTAGTACAGTCTTTAACTGTGTATTACTTGAGGTCATGCAATCAGTGATTATAATGTACTGTTGTCACATAGTGATGTCCAACAACATGTACATGGCTCAACTCAAGCTGTAATTGGCAGTTAAACCTACTAGTACAGTCTTCAGTTGTGTATTACTTGAGGTCACGCAATCAGTGATAATAATGTGCTGTTGTCACATAGTGATGTCCAACAACATGTACATGGCTCAACTCAAGCTGTAATTGGCAGTTAAACCTACTAGTACAGTCTTCAGTTGTGTATTACTTGAGGTCACGCAATCAGTGATAATAATGTGCTGTTGTCACATAGTGATGTCCAACAACATGTACATGGCTCAACTCAAGCTGTAATTGGCAGTTAAACCTACTAGTACAGTCTTCAGTTGTGTATTACTTGAGGTCACGCAATCAGTGATAATAATGTGCTGTTGTCACATAGTGATGTCCAACAACATGTACATGGCTCCACTCAAGCTGTAATTGGTAGTTAAACCTACTAGTACAGTCTTCAGTTGTGTATTACTTGAGGTCATGCAATCAGTGATAATAATGTGCTGTTGTCACATAGTGATGTCCAACAACATGTACATGGCTCAACTCAAGCTGTAATTGGTAGTTAAACCTACTACTACAGTCTTCAACTGTGTATTACTTGAGGTCATGCAATCAGTGATTATAATGTACTGTTGTCACATAGTGATGTCCAACATGTACACCTATGGCTCAACTCAAGCTGTAATTGGTAGTTAAACCTACTAGTACATTCTTCAGCTGTGTATTACTTGAGGTCATGCAATCAGTGATTATAATGTACTGTTGTCACATAGTGATGTCCAACAACATGTACACCTATGGCTCAACTCAAGCTGTAATTGGTAGTTTAACCTACTAGTACATTCTTCAACTGTGTATTACTTGAGGTCATGCAATCAGTGATTATAATGTACTGTTTTCACATAGTGATGTCCAACATGTACACCTATGGCTCAACTCAAGCTGTAATTGGTAGTTTAACCTACTAGTACAGTCTTCAACTGTGTATTACTTGAGGTCATGCAATCAGTGATTATAATGTACTGTTGTCACATAGTGATGTCCAACATGTACACCTATGGCTCAACTCAAGCTGTAATTGGTAGTTTAACCTACTAGTACAGTCTTCAACTGTGTATTACTTGAGGTCATGCAATCAGTGATTATAATGTACTGTTGTCACATAGTGATGTCCAACAACATGTACACCTATGGCTCAACTCAAGCTGTAATTGGTAGTTTAACCTACTAGTACAGTCTTCAACTGTGTATTACTTGAGGTCATGCAATCAGTGATTATAATGTACTGTTGTCACATAGTGATGTCCAACAACATGTACACCTATGGCTCAACTCAAGCTGTAATTGGTAGTTTAACCTACTAGTACAGTCTTCAACTGTGTATTACTTGAGGTCATGCAATCAGTGATTATAATGTACTGTTGTCACATAGTGATGTCCAACAACATGTACATGGCTCAACTCAAGCTGTAATTGATAGTTAAACCTACTAGTACATTCTTTAACTGTGTATTACTTGAGGTCATGCAATCAGTGATTATAATGTACTGTTGTCACATAGTGATGTCCAACAACATGTACACCTATGGCTCAACTCAAGCTGTAATTGGTAGTTTAACCTACTAGTACAGTCTTCAACTGTGTATTACTTGAGGTCATGCAATCAGTGATTATAATGTACTGTTGTCACATAGTGATGTCCAACAACATGTACATGGCTCAACTCAAGCTGTAATTGATAGTTAAACCTACTAGTACATTCTTTAACTGTGTATTACTTGAGGTCATGCAATCAGTGATTATAATGTACTGTTGTCACATAGTGATGTCCAACAACATGTACATGACTCAACTCAAGCTGTAATTGGTAGTTAAACCTACTATTACAGTCTTCAGCTGTGTATTACTTGAGGTCATGCAATCAGTGATTATAATGTACTGTTGTCACATAGTGATGTCCAACAACATGTACATGGCTCAACTCAAGCTGTAATTGATAGTTAAACCTACTAGTACATTCTTTAACTGTGTATTACTTGAGGTCATGCAATCAGTGATTATAATGTACTGTTGTCACATAGTGATGTCCAACAACATGTACACCTAGGGCTCAACTCAAGCTGTAATTGGTAGTTAAACCTACTAGTACAGTCTTTAACTGTGTATTACATGAGGTCATGCAATCAGTGATTATAATGTACTGTTTTCACATAGTGATGTCCAACAACATGTACACCTAGGGCTCAACTCAAGCTGTAATTGATAGTTAAACCTACTAGTACAGTCTTCAGTTGAGTATTACTTGAGGTCATGCAATCAATGATTTTAATGTACTGCTGCCGCATAGTAATGTACCTGCAAAACTGACAAAAATGGATGTAAGTGAGTAAGTGCACAGACTTGTATTTGTTTAGCAGAACAAAAGTCTGTTGCGTGTTACTGCTCAGGCGTGTCCTGAAGAAGCAATCACCTTTGTTGCCATTTTTCTGAATATAGAGGAAATATGTTAGTTATGTTAAGTGTTTCAACCCCAACTCAAAATTTCTATATAATTTCAAATTCACAACACTGTTACTAGCTTATCCATATTTAAGCTAATGGGATCACATGTTTGCTGAGGTTTTTATGTAATTGATTACTAAAGCTACTGTTTGTTTTAAGATGGATTATGCATCATTTTCCATTAACCATCATCTGCACTTCCTCCATTATAACAGTAAATCAAGGTTCTATTGGTTTGACTATTTGTGCTGTTTCATTTATTTTTTTCACATTGCAGTGAAAGATAAAGCGTTGAATATCATGGCATATGCGTTGTTGAAAGAATCTATAAAATTCTGATCATAGGAATGAGATATTAAATTTCTGTAAAAGGACTAGCAGTTTAGTGGTTACATCTGTGGAATCAGTCACTCATTTTGTAGAAACAAAGAGAAAGCAAATGCTAGCCCTGTCTGTCTGTGACTGCATTTCTTGCTATTATCAAGCTGAGGTTAATCATTTCTAACAAACTAATCTGTTACACTTCATTAAAAGCTTATAAAGCTGCCACTTTTTCAACAACATATTGTATTTTGCAAACATTTTGGAGGATGCATACATATCTATTACAGAGCATTAGGTGGAAATTATATGCTGATAGTGTTATGACAGATTTCCACCAATTGTTCTATTCAATAAGTTTTGAGAGCCTCATTTTTCAACTCTGTATTAGCAACAATATGGTCCATAGTATATGACATAATTTATAATTTTACTGTTTGTGTTTATGTGTAATGTTCAATCTTACTAAAGTATTAATTGCGATTTTTTAAAAAGCAGAAATACATGCTAAACTGCATCTTAATGTGTCTATTTTCATACTCTTAGAGCGTATTTTATATAACTAAAAGCTGCTCTTAAGTGCCTAAAGATCTGAGCTCAACTTATAAACATGATACAGCCACTAGAGCAAAATCAATTCTCCTACCATCTCTTGGCAAAACAACATTTTACACTACATCATCCTTGTAAGAGCAATCATTTTCTACTTGTTTGTAAGATGTTTTCAGTGTGTGGGAGCAATCACATGCCCTTAACGACAAGAAGTGACAAGAGAGCCGTTTATACCTAAAAATAGGATAATATCAATTCAGAAGATATGGGGATATAACATTCTTAGAGGATGAGCAAGGAAAAAATCTGATGTGTTACACTCACATGACTTTCACTACTCTTGTACAATCTATTTTATTCTCCATATGCTTCATGTTATTCGAGATATCAAGATGTCAATCTTATTGGTAATTTTCTTGTAGATGCAAGGGGAATATGGTAGCTTTTAAGCGATAGTCAAATATTTTAACGCTGGTTGCTATGTGGCGCATTCCATTCTCTTTGCATGTCCAGGATATAAAAAAAATGAATAACGAATTTGAGAAAAAGTATAAGTATTGGAAAATTTAAGGAAATAACAAGCAATATCTCGAAAACGGTTCACTCAACAAAAGAAATGTATATGACATAAGTTGTGTATTTTAACGCGATCTACATTTTTTGTGTAGTAAAATTTTGTCTATCTCTTATGGTTTACCAGTTATGCAAAAGTCGTTCACAATGAAGAATACTTTTGGAGACATTCCCAGAAAATTCGAGATATACATTTCATTTCTCATGACATTATCTTAAACACATGATATTTTAATCAAAATCGTTAGAGCCATTTTTGAGAAAATTAAAATTTTCGAAAAATGTTCCATGTAAAGGGTAGTCTGGGGTGGGGGGATTTTCTTGAAAACCTTCGTGTCGCATCTCTGGAAGATACTGAACCTAAATTCCAAGTTTGGTGTTTATCCGACTATTCATTTTTGAGTTATGCTGTTCACAGACACACAGACACACACACACACACACACACACACACACACACACACACACACACACACACACACACACACAGACACACGGACATGTTTCCAAAAATGCTTTTTTTGGATTCAGGAGGTCTCAAAACATATATTTCCGGTGAAATCTCGGTATCAAATTTTTGGGTGGAATACAATACTTCCCCTACTTACTATACGTAGTAGAGAAAGTAAAAATGAGTCAGGAAAATAATTAGAAAGAAGATGAATTAAGCTAAAGACCACTATTGATGGTGACCTAAGATAGCAACTCATACAATGCTTAACAAAATTGCACAACAGTGTGGCAAATTTATTTCTATCCCTTCACCTTTTTCCCCAATCTGCTTCTACAGGATTCAGATGGAGGGGGGGGGGGGGCGGCAAGTAAATAACAAACTTGTTCGGTTTAAGGCTGGTTCACAATATACTGAATATCAATATCAAAGAGTACACTACATTTTGTTTGTAACTGACCCGTGTATTAATAATGTACCAGTTTTTGAGGAAATAGTTGGATATAAACAAATTTTCAGTACAAGAACCAACAATCATATAATGGACACATATTTGCTGTAATTTCATTTTGCCACATTGTTGTCATGGTCTCCTTCAATAATTTCTACAGTGAAGAGTCTAATATATGTGACTCTTAGCTTAGCACAAACTGACAACCCTTGAGTTTATGTTTTATTTTACTTGAGCACTCTGTCCATGGACAGACACTGAGTCATCTTCACTCATGTGAAACTAGTTCAACTCTTTGTGACGTCCCTCTTCTTTCGGAGTCCAACACGCTCACTTATATAGCACAACATTCTAGAGCTATCTGGAGGTGGGGAGAAAGAAACTTCCACAAGATTCTGGTTATCTGTCAATAGCATTACGCTAGACAAGAGCACACTTATCTTTGTTTATCTCTCACTGCCGCTGCTGAGATCACAAGCTGGTATACATTTCTCTCGTCATGCGAATCAACAAATTTATTGAATAATTGTACTCATTGCTGTAACTATTTCATTAACTCACTATAAACTTGATACAGATATTTGATCATCCTATGCAAGTATACCAAACGAAATATGAAGATAGTTTCTCCAACACTTGCGAATATCTAAATGTCACCCATTTAGGCCCTTGTTTTATCTCACTTTTTCAGCTTGTTTTGTATCACAGACTTGCTGCTCATCATGCATGCATTCACCACAAAGCCAAACACTGCACGCAGAATATGCATTAACCCCTTACATAATTACTTGGCCAGGTACAAGAGTGACTTAAATGAAAATCAATCTTGCTGTCTGTCCATATTGACGTCAAGTGATCTTTATAAATGAGTACTGACTATTAACAAAAAGTAAAACTTTCTGGCCAAAACAGCGACTGTGATATATTGCATGCACAAATCTACAAGAATAGAGTCTCAAATAAGACAACCATATGTTCCAGTTTACCAGGAAAATGTCTGCTTTTCCATTATTATTTGTATCAACTTCATGGACTCCAGGAAGTCTCATGAAATTTCAAGTCGTAATCACAACTATTCTTTACTTTTTTCTTTAACAAAACACAATATTTATTGTCAACAATGAACATGGGTGAAAAATTAGAGGTTATCAATAAAGAAATTAGAATGGACAATGAATTTAAGTGTTTGGGATCAATCATAGAAGCAGATTACAAATAAAAAAAAGAATAAGTGAAGGAAGAAAAGCAATTAGAATGTTGAGCTTGATATTATGGAGAAACATTTTAAATAAAACTAAAAAGCTCATTTATAATTCAATAGTACAAAGCATGTTACTGTATGGAGCAGTGCACAATGAATAAGCAACAAGAATGTAAATTATTAACAACAAGGGATAAACTTAGAAAGACATAAATTTGGGAAATAATACAACAGAGAATATTACAATGGTTGAGCCATATGAAAAGAATAGTAATAATGGTGCTAGAATGGAAACAGAGGACAGGATGGATGGGGTGTGAAGAAGCATGGCGTCTACAGAACTAACACATGAAGATGCAGACAATAGGGCTTTATGGAGAAATAAATTACGAACTACTGTAAGGTAGATAATTCCCAAATAAACAAATCTGGCATGATGCATTCACATGACTTTCTCTACCTCTATCTTTATTAGTGGGCATCCAACTACTCTTACTAAAGTCTATTTTTCTATCTACTACGTTTTAATCCAAATAAACATTTACAGAAACAGCTACATTACACATTTCGTTATAGAGAACAGCGATAGTCAAATGTTTAACAACTGGACGCTATATGCTGCCTTAAAATTCATAGTGTTTCCATGACATCGCGAGAAATAACTGGAAATCGATGAGACTTTAAAAAAATGACAAGTATTGAACAGTCCTAACCTTTAATAATGGATATGCCACAGAAAAACTTAAATTGTATTCTTTAAAAAGATGTACATTTTTTGTGTGGTAAGTTTTCGTGTATCACTTAACATTTAGCAGTTATACAAAATTCCTTCTGGGTGAAGAGGACTTCACAGGCTATTCCCATAAAATTCAACATATACATTTATTTTTCATATATATATATATATAATGGTATTTTAACCAAAATTGCTGATGTGTTACACTCACATGACTTTCTCTACTCTTGTACAAACTATTTTTACAAACGCTTATTCTCCATCTACTTCATGTTAATCGAGATAAAAATTTGCAGACTATCTTATTGCTAATTTTCTTGTAGATGTAAGGGGAATATATATTTACAAGAGCAATTTGGAAATACAGTAGCCTTTAAGCACATACATATCTCTTAATAGCTGGTTGCTAGGTGCAGCACCATTCCCTTTCCCACAGATTAATACTCTTTGCATATACAAGACAAAAAAATGAATAACGAATTCACATTTGAGAAAATAAGTATTGAAAAATTTAAGGGAATAAGAAGCAATATCTCGAAAATGGTTCACTCAACAAAAAAAATGTATATGACATAAATTGTGTATTTTAACACGATCTATATTTTTTGTGTAATAAAATTTTGTCTATCTCTTATGGTTTACCAGTTATGCAAAACTCGTTCACAATGAAGAATACTTTTGGAAACATTCCCAGAAAATTCAAGATATACATTTTATTTGTCATGAAAATATCTTAAACATATGATATTTTAATCAAAATTGTTAGAGCCATTTTTGAGAAAATTAAAATTTTCGAAAAATCTTCCATGTAAAGGGTACTCTGGGGTGGGGGGATTTTCTTGGAGATCTTCGTGTTGCATCTCTGGTAGATACTGAACCTAAATACCACGCACGCACACACACACACACGTGCGGACATGTTTCCAAAAATGCTTTTTTTGGATTCAGGGGTTTCAAAACATATATTTCCGGTGAAATCTCGGTATCGAATTTTTGGGTGAAATACAATTCTTCTCCTACTTACTGTACGTAGTAGAGAAAGTAAAAATTGAAATGTTCGAAAAACGTTCCATGTAAAGGGTAGTTGAGAGTGGGAAGATTTTTTCGAAAATCTTCATGTCGCATATTTGGAAGGTACTGAACCTAAATAGCAAGTGTGGCATTTATCCAACTTTTTGTTTTTGACTTATGCTGTTCACAAACACAGAAAGTTTTCTAAAACAAATTTTTTTTTAATTCAGGAGGGCCTCAAAACCTTTATTACCGTGAAATCTTGGTATTGAATTTTTGGAAGGAATGCAATACCTTCTCTATCTACTATGTGCATGGTAGAGAAAGTAAAAAATGACAACACATTATACTGTATCACTCTGCCGAGCACAGCAACGGACAGCATGGTGCTTCAAAATGAGTTTGCAAGTCTTATTACTTCCAACAGTAGGCAAATAATAGTGGTACCTCAACAGTTCAACAACTCTGTTTTCATTTAATGCGTCAACGAGCTGAAAATGATGAGCACAATTGGTTAGGAAATATAACAGAAAACAACCTGCATCACTAATAATGAAGTTCAATTAGCAAACCACATCAACTGATACTTTTCACAAAATTTGTTAACAATTTCAATAATGTGTTTTTAATTTCTCTGCACAAAAGTGAACCAGAACAACAGAGAGCATGCTAAGCGGGAAAAGTTGTACATACCCAAAACCCAATGAGAGGCTGCCTTGCCAAATCATTTGTTTACAAATCCTTTCAACTTTAAGCGAAACCACTTTAAACAAAAAAATCTTATGTTGCCTTCATCTGACTTTCTCTACTCAATAATCTTAAATAAATCCTATGGCACTACAGCCCATGAAGGTTCTGCGTCTCACACCCAGTTATGCACGACAGAGGTAAAAAATTATATTCAGTTTTATTTATGGATGCTCTTTAACTGCTGTGGTCCTTAGCGTCCATTCTATATTGGGCGTGAAAGATCGGTAATTTTGCTCAGAGGGCTCTTTATCAGGCTTGAGGTTCTTTTACGTGCCGTAAATTTACTACACTCTAGCACTGGTTTTACTTCCCTTTCGAAGGAAGCCATGCTAAGGATTTTTACGTTCGAAAAAAATTTATCCACCACCGCCGGGGTTTAACCCCTGACCTCACAAACTAGAGGCTACCATGGTAACCACTACACCACGGAGGAAAACACGACAGAGGTGGGCTATTATCCAACTGATATGGGGAGTTGATGTGGCCAGCATCACACATCCCCCAGTTGTATCACCATGCCAGGACCAGCTCCCCACACCCACTCATGCATGACAGAGGTGCGCGATAATCCAGCTGATATGGGGAATTGATGTGGCCAGCATCACACATCCCCCAGTTGTATCACCATGCCAGGACGACCTCCTCAAACCCACTTATGCATGACAGAGGTGGGCGATCATCCAGCTGATATGTGGAGTTTATGTGGCCAGCTTCACACATCCCCTAGTTGTATCACTAGGCCAGGACCAGCTCCTCACACCCACTCATGCATCACAGAGGTGGGCGATCATCCAGCTGATATGGGGAGTTGATGTGGCCAGCATCACACATCCCCCAGCTGTATCTCTAGGCCAGGACCAGCTCCTCACACCCACTTATGCATGACAGAGGTGGGCGATCATCCAGCTGATATAAGGAGTTTATGTGGCCAGCTTCACACATCCCCCAGTTGTATCTCTAGGCCAGGACCAGCTCCTCACACCCACTCATGCATGACAGAGGTGCGCGATCATCCAGCTGATATCGGGAGTTTATGTGGCCAGCTTCACATATCCCCCAGTTGTATCACCATGCCAGGACCAGCTCCTCACACCCACTTATGCATGACAGAGTTGGGCGATCATCCAGCTGATATGGGGAGTTGATGTGGCCAGCATCACACATCCCCCAGTTGTATCACTAGGCCAGGACCAGCTCCTCACATCCACTCATGCATGACAGAGGTGGGCGATCATCCAGCTGATATCGGGAGTTTATGTGGCCAGCTTCACACATCCCCCAGTTGTATCACTAGGCCAGGACCAGCTCCTCACACCCACTCATGCATCACAGAGGTGTGTGAACATCCAGCTGATATGGGGAGTTTATGTGGCCAGCTTCAAACATCCCCCAGTTGTATCACCATGCCAGGACCACCTCCTCAAACCCACTTATGCATGACAGAGGTGTGTGACCATCCAGCTGATATGGGGAGTTTATGTGGCCAGCTTCACACATCCCCCAGTTGTATCACCATGCCAGGACCACCTCCTCAAACCCACTTATGCATGACAGAGGTGGGCGATCATCCAGCTGATATGGGGAGTTTATGTGGCCAGCTTCACACATCCCCCAGTTGTATCACTAGGCCAGGACCAGCTCCTCACACCCACTCATGCATGACAGAGGTGGGCGATCATCCAGCTGATATGCGGAGTTTATGTGGCCAGCTTCACACATCCCCCAGTTGTATCACTAGGCCAGGACCGGCTCCTCACACCCACTCATGCATGACAGAGGTGGGCGATCATCCAGCTGATATGGGGAGTTTATGTGGCCAGAATCACACATCCCCCAGTTGTATCACCATGCCAGGACCAGCTCCTCACACCCACTCATGCATGACAGAGGTGCGCGATCATCCAGCTGATATGGGGAGTTGATGTGGCCAGCATCACACATCTCCCAGTTGGATCACTAGGCCAGGACCAGCTCCTCACATCCACTCATGCATGACAGAGGTGCGCGATCATCCAGCTGATATGGGGAGTTGATGTGGCCAGCATCACACATCTCCCAGTTGGATCACCATGCCAGGACCACCTCCTCAAACCCACTTATGCATGACAGAGGTGGGCAATCATCCAGCTGTAATGGGGAGTTTATGTGGCCAGAATCACACATCCCCCAGTTGTATCACCATGCCAGGACCAGCTCCTCACACCCACTCATGCATGACAGAGGTGCGCGATCATCCAGCTGATATGGGGAGTTGATGTGGCCAGCATCACACATCTCCCAGTTGGATCACCATGCCAGGACCACCTCCTCAAACCCACTTATGCATGACAGAGGTGGGCGATCATCCAGCTGATATGGGGAGTTTATGTGGCCAGAATCACACATCCCCCAGTTGTATCACCATGCCAGGACCAGCTCCCCACACCCACTCATGCATGACAGAGGTGTGCGATCATCCAGCTGATATGGGGAGTTGATGTGGCCAGCATCACACATCTCCCAGTTGGATCACCACAGATCCTCAAATCCACTCATGCATTGCAGAGGTGGGCGATCATCCAGCTGATATAGGAAGTTGATGAGGCCAGCATCACACATCCCCCAGTTGTATCACTAGGCCAGGACCAGCTCCTCACACCCACTCATGCATGGCAAAGGTGCGCGATCATCCAGCTGATATGGGGATTTGATGTGGCCAGCATCACACATCCCCCAGTTGATCACCATGCCAGGACCAGCTCCTCATGCATGACAGAGGTGGGCGATCATCCAACTGATCTGGGGAGTTGATGTGGCCAGCATCACACATCCCCCAGTTGTATCACTAAGCCAGGACCAGCTCCTCACACCCACTCATGCATGACAGAGGTGCGCGATCGTCCAGCTGATATGGGGAGTTGATGTGGCCAGCATCACACATCCCCCAGTTGTATTACCAGGAAGGACCAGCTCCTCACACCCACTCATGCATGACAGAGTTGCGCGATCATCCAGCTGATATGGGGAGTTGATGTGGCCAGCATCACACATCCCCCAGTTGTATCACTAGGCCAGGACCAGCTCCTCACATCCACTCAAGCATGACAGAGGTGTGCGACCATCCAGCTGATATGGGGAGTTGATGTGGCCAGCATCACACATCCCCCACTTGGATCACCACAGATCCTCACATCCACTCATGCATCTTAGAGGTGGGCGATCATCCAGCTTATATGGGAAGTTGATGTGGCCAGCATCACACATCTCCCAGTTGTATCACTAGGCCTGGACCAGATCCTCACACACACTCATGCATGACAGAGGTGGGCGATCATCCAACTGATCTGGGGAGTTGATGTGGCCAGCATCACACATCCCCCAGTTGTATCACTAGGCCAGGACCAGCTCCTCACACACCCTCATGCATGACAGAGGTGCGCGATCATCCAGCTGATATGGAAAGTTGATGTGGCCAGCATCACACATCCCCCAGTTGGATCACGACAGATCCTCACATCCACTCATGCATGGCAGAGGTGGGCGATCATCCAGCTGATATGGGGAGTTGATGTGGCCAGCATCACACATCCACCAGTTGGATCACCACAGATCCTCACACCCACTCATGCATGACAGAGGTGCGCGCTATCCAGCTGTAATGGGAAGTTGATGTGGCCAGCATCACACATCCCCCAGTTGTATCACTAGGCCTGGACCAGATCCTCACACCCACTCATGCATGACAGAGGTGCGCGATCATCCAGCTGATATGGGGAGTTGATGTGGCCAGCATCACACATCCCCCAGTTGTATCACTAGGCCTGGACCAGATCCTCACACACACTCATGCATGACAGAGGTGGGCGATCATCCAAATGATCTGGGGAGTTGATGTGGCCAGCATCACACATCCCCCAGTTGTATCACTAGGCCAGGACCAGCTCCTCACACCCACTCATGGATGACAGAGGTGCGCGATCATCCAGCTGATATGGGGAGTTGATGTGGCCAGCATCACACATCCCCCAGTTGGATCACCACAGATCCTCACACCCACTCATGCATGGCAGAGGTGGGCGATCATCCAACTGATATAGGGAGTTGATGTGGCCAGCATCACACATCCCCCAGTTGTATCACCATGCCAGGACCAGCTCCACAAACCCACTTATGCATGACAGAGGTGGGCGATCATCCATCTGATATGGGGAGTTTATGTGGCCAGCTTCACACATCCCCCAGTTGTATCACTAGGCCAGGACCAGCTCCTCACACCCACTCATGCATGACAGAGGTGGGCGATCATCCAGCTGATATGGGGAGTTTATGTGGCCAGCATCACACATCCCCCAGTTGTATCACTAGGCCAGGACCAGCTCCTCACACCCACTCATGCATGACAGGTGGGCAATCATCCAGCTGATATGGGGAGTTTATGTGGCCAGCTTCAAACATCCCCCAGTTGTATCTCTAGGCCAGGACCAGCTCCTCACACCCACTCATGCATGACAGAGGTGCGCGATATCCAGCTGATATGGGGAGTTTATGTGGCCAGCTTCACACATCCCCCAGTTGGATCACCACAGCTCCTCACATCCACTCATGCATGACAGAGGTGCGCGATCATCCAGCTGATATGGGGAGTTGATGTGGCCAGCATCACACATCCCCCAGTTGTATCACTAGGCCAGGACCAGCTCCTCACATCCACTCATGCATGACAGAGGTGTGTGACCATCCAGCTGATATGGGGAGTTGATGTGGCCAGCATCACACATCCTCCAGTTGTATCACCATGCCAGGACCAGCTCCTCAAACCCACTTATGCATGACAGAGGTGGGCGATCATCCATCTGATATGGCCAGCATCACACATCTCCCAGTTGGATCACCACAGATCCTCACATCCACTCATGCATGACAGAGATGTGCGATCATCCAGCTGATATAGGAAGTTGATGTGGCCAGCATCACACATCCCCCAGTTGGATCATCATGCCAGGACTAGCTCTTCACACCCACTCATGCATGGCAAAGGTGCGCGATCATCCAGCTGATATGGGGAGTTGATGTGGCCAGCATCACACATTCCCCAGTTGTATCACTAGGCCAGGACCAGCTCCTCACACCCACTCATGCATGGCAAAGGTGCGCGATCATCCAGCTGATATGGGGAGTTGATGTGGCCAGCATCACACATCCCCCAGTTGATCACCATGCCAGGACCAGCTCCTCATGCATGACAGAGGTGGGCGATCATCCAACTGATCTGGGGAGTTGATGTGGCCAGCATCACACATCCCCCAGTTGTATCACTAAGCCAGGACCAGCTCCTCACACACACTCATGCATGACAGAGGTGGGCGGTCATCCAACTGATCTGGGGAGTTGATGTGGCCAGCATCACACATCCCCCAGTTGTATCACTAGGCCTGGACCAGATCCTCACACACACTCATGCATGACAGAGGTGGGCGATCATCCAACTGATCTGGGGAGTTGATGTGGCCAGCATCACACATACCCCAGTTGTATCACTAAGCCAGGACCAGCTCCTCACACCCACTCATGCATGACAGAGGTGCGCGATCGTCCAGCTGATATGGGGAGTTGATGTGGCCAGCATCACACATCCCCCAGTTGTATTACCAGGCAGGACCAGCTCCTCACACCCACTCAAGCATGACAGAGTTGCGCGATCATCCAGCTGATATGGGGAGTTGATGTGGCCAGCATCACACATCCCCCAGTTGTATCACTAGGCCAGGACCAGCTCCTCACATCCACTCATGCATGACAGAGGTGTGCGACCATCCAGCTGATATGGGGAGTTGATGTGGCCAGCATCACACATCCCCCAGTTGGATCACCACAGATCCTCACATCCACTCATGCATGACAGAAGTGCGCGATCATCCAGCTGATATGGGGAGTTGATGTGGCCAGCATCACACATCCCCCAGTTGTATCACTAGGCCAGGACCAGATCCTCACACACACTCATGCATGACAGAGGTGGGCGATCATCCAACTGATCTGGGGAGTTGATGTGGCCAGCATCACACATCCCCCAGTTGTATCACTAGGCCAGGACCAGCTCCTCACACCCACTCATGCATGACAGAGGTGCGCGATCATCCAGCTGATATGGGAAGTTGATGTGGCCAGCATCACACATCCCCCAGTTGGATCACCACAGATCCTCACATCCACTCATGCATGGCAGAGGTGGGCGATCATCCAGCTGATATGGGGAGCTGATGTGGCCAGCATCACACATCCCCCAGTTGGATCACCACAGATCCTCAAACCCACTCATGCATGACAGAGGTGCGCGATATCCAGCTGATATGGGAAGTTGATGTGGCCAGCATCACACATCCCCCAGTTGTATCACTAGGCCTGGACCAGATCCTCACACCCACTCATGCATGACAGAGGTGCGCGATCATCCAGCTGATATGGGGAGTTGATGTGGCCAGCATTACACATCCCCCAGTTGGATCACCACAGATCCTCACACCCACTCATGCATGACAGAGGTGCGCGATCATCCAGCTGATATGGGGAGTTGATGTGGCCAGCATCACACATCCCCCAGTTGGATCACCACAGATCCTCACACCCACTCATGCATGACAGAGGTGCGCGATCATCCAGCTGATATGGGGAGTTGATGTGGCCAGCATCACACATCCCCCAGTTGTATCACTAGGCCAGGACCAGCTCCTCACACCCACTCATGCATGACAGAGGTGTGTGACCATCCAGCTGATATGGGGAGTTGATGTGGCCAGCATCACACATCCCATCAGTTGTATCACTAGGCCAGGACCTGCTCCTCACATCCACTCATGCATGACAGAGGTGCGCGATCATCCAGCTGATATGGGGAGTTGATGTGGCCAGCATCACACATCTCCCAGTTGGATCACCACAGATCCTCACATCCACTCATGCATCTTAGAGGTGGGCGATCATCCAGCTGATATGGGGAGTTTATGTGGCCAGCATCACACATCCCCCAGTTGTATCACCATGCCAGGACCACCTCCTCAAACCCACTTATGCATGACAGAGGTGGGCGATCATCCAGCTGATATGGGGAGTTGATGTGGCCAGCATCACACATCCCCCAGTTGTATCACCATGCCAGGACCACCTCCTCAAACCCACTTATGCATGACAGAGGTGGGCGATCATCCAGCTGATATGGGGAGTTTATGTGGCCAGCTTCACACATCCCCCAGTTGTATCACTAGGCCAGGACCAGCTCCTCACATCCACTCATGCATGACAGAGGTGTGTGACCATCCAGCTGATATGGGGAGTTGATGTGGCCAGCATCACACATCCCCCAGTTGTATCACTAGGCCAGGACCAGCTCCTCACATCCACTCATGCATGACAGAGGTGTGTGACCATCCAGCTGATATGGGGAGTTGATGTGGCCAGCATCACACATCCCCCAGTTGTATCACTAGGCCAGGACCAGCTCCTCACATCCACTCATGCATGACAGAGGTGTGCGACCATCCAGCTGATATGGGGAGTTGATGTGGCCAGCATCACACATCCCCCAGTTGTATCACTAGGCCAGGACCAGCTCCTCACACCCACTCATGCATGACAGAGGTGTGCGATCATCCAGCTGATATGGGGAGTTGATGTGGCCAGCATCACACATCCCCCAGTTGTATCACTAGGCCAGGACCAGCTCCTCACACACACTCATGCATGACAGAGGTGCGCGATCATCCAACTGATATAGGGAGTTGATGTGGCCAGCATCACACATCCCCCAGTTGTATCACTAGGCCAGGACCAGCTCCTCACACCCACTCATGCATGACTGAGGTGCGCGATCATCCAGCTGATATGGGGAGTTGATGTGGCCAGCATCACACATCCCCCAGTTGTATCACTAGGCCAGGACCAGCTCCTCACACCCACTCATGCATCACAGAGGTGGGCGATCATCCAGCTGATATGGGAAGTTGATGTGGCCAGCATCACACATCCGCCAGTTGTATCACTAGGCCAGGACCAGCTCCTCACATCCACTCATGCATGACAGAGGTGGGCGATCATCCAGCTGATATGGGGAGTTGATGTGGCCAGCATCACACATCCGCCAGTTGTATCACTAGGCCAGGACCAGCTCCTCACATCCACTCATGCATGACAGAGGTGGGCGATCATCCAGCTGATATGGGAAGTTGATGTGGCCAGCATCACACATCCGCCAGTTGTATCACTAGGCCAGGACCAGCTCCTCACATCCACTCATGCATGACAGAGGTGGGCGATCATCCAGCTGATATGGGGAGTTGATGTGGCCAGCATCACACATCCGCCAGTTGGATCACTAGGCCAGGACCAGCTCCTCACATCCACTCATGCATGACAGAGGTGTGCGATCATCCAGCTGATATGGGGAGTTGATGTGGCCAGCATCACACATCCGCCAGTTGTATCACCACAGATCCTCACTGGTCCTATACCCAGAAACAAACTATTCTTAAAAAAGCTTATTGTTCTATGTACACAAACTTTCATTAGACATTTTGTTTTAGGTGTAAGAATATGCTAGGTAAAGGAATAGTGGAGCACTATGTGATGGCCTTGAACTAACCTGAGAAAAAGTAATAGTGTCTTGCCACTTCAGCAAAGTTAAGTATTTTAACACTCAAACCAATAACAAAGAATATGTTGGAAATGGATAATGACACAAAGGTTTGTGCTTTAATGAGATATACATTCTTATGTAGTAAGATTTTGTTTATCTTTTACAGTTTACCAATATACAAAACTCATTCAGAATGAGGGCTTCACAGGATATTCCCACAAGATTCTAGAAATGAACATACTGCATTTTAATCAAAACCATTAGAGCCATTTTTGAATAATTCTGCAAGTAAAGAGTAGTTTGGAGTGGGGGGAGACTATTGGAAATTGTGTTGCGTTCTTGTGCTGAACTTAAATATGAATTCTGGTATTAAACTTTTCATTTTTGAGTTATGTTTATAGACATACACACTTTTTCCTAAAAATATGTATTTCTTTCTGTACCACATACATAATAGGTAGAGAAGGTATTGCATTCCACCCAAAAATCTGATACGAGATTTCACCAGAAATACATGTTTTGAGGCAGCCTGAATCCAAAAATAGAACTTTTAGAAAAAGATCTTGTCTGTGAATGGCAAAACTAAAATAAACACTGAACCTGTTTTTTCAGTTTCAGTACCTCTCAAGGATGCGATATGAAGATTTTCAAGAAAATCCCCCCCCACCTCAAACTACCCTTTACATGCACGATTTTTCAACATTTTTTATTTTCTAAGAAATGACTAATGATTTTGATTACAAAACCATATATTAAAGATTTTTACATGAGAAATAAAATGTATATCTTGAATTTTCTGGGAATAGTCCATGAAGTGCTCTTCATTTGGAAGGAATTTTATATAATCTCGGATATCCAGTAAACGTTAAGCAATAGACGAAAACATACTAAAGAAATATGGATTTCTTTAAAGCACATAAATTATTTTAAATAACTTTCTTTGTGGCATGAGCAATTTCCGAGAAATGTTATAAATGCTTTGATTTGTTCAATACTTTGTCATTCTTTTTAAGACCTGTCGATTTTCAGTTGTTGCTCACAACTGCATGCAAAGAGTATGAAATTTTAAGGCCAGTTAGAGCATCCAGTTGTTAAACATTTGACTATCGCTGTTCCCTTTGTGCCCCAATCAAAACTGTCATGTAGCTAAACTGCTGCAAAGTTTATTTTGATTAAAATGAAGCAGATAGAAAAAGCTTTCATAAGAATAATTTGTATGCCCATGAATAAACAATGAAGAGGTATGTGAATGTAGAGAGGGTAAAAATGGGGACTTTTTAAGCATAAATTAAGTTCTCAACTTCACATGCCATCATACTCAGTTCTTAATCACAAAATAAATGCAACATAATTTTGTATTAAGTATTTAAGTACGCAAAACTGCAGTTTTATTTTCAGAATAAATGTGAAGATGACGTGCAAGGGAACATTTCTAACTGCCTGTACTTATTGTTACATGTACATTTTCTTCAGTACAGGTAGAGCATATGTTTTTCTCGACTATCAAAAGGAGGTATTTGCATTTCGAAGCTAGATCAACAGTACCACCTGTAGGTGTGTTCCGAGTTCGTGAGCCCAGAAAGGAATGCATACACACATAAGTACAGGACCAATGAGGTAAAGCTGGCAATCTGGACCTCAGGGAACAAGTTAGGACAGTGTCTCCCTGCTTGCAAAGGGACGGAACTGGATATGCCTTCCCCACGAGGGCAAGACTACCTAACAACTTTGGTGGGAGTCACTGTCTACCAGCTTTCCAAGCTGGTACCGGAGGACATTAAGGTATCTCCCATGGCTTCCAGGAACCACTACTCCGTCAAGTCCAATGCAATCCAAACAACTCCCTTCTCGGAGAGGCTCAGATGTTTGGCCCACCATACTTGCAGTAAAATCAGAAGTACCACCACAGCTTAAGGGGTCGGAACCCTCCCCTACAAGGACACACAAGTATGCAGACATGATGTAATCAAACAAAAGTTGCTCACAGTTAGACATAGTATCATGCAGCCTAGACCAGATCTTCTGCTGTCTTCCAAAGAGATTACAGTATATCAGCAACAATTCCATCTTTCTCTCAACTTTTTCCACATGTTTGTAGAAACCTTCCCATGCAGCTTCCTTAGCCCAGACAAGTTCAATGGGGATGAGATCATGCAAGCAAATGACTCAATTTTGATACCTTGCTTGCAGCATGGAAGAGCCTCAGATTGCAACCAAGCACTACAGGAGGGTGGCTTATACTGATCCATTAACAGATGGTGCTGGTAGTCCAGCTTTATAAACAACAAGGGCATATTCTATGTAGCCATTGGAACCTCCAGCATGTACCACTGGAAGTCTATTGCCAGAATTAACATTTTTCTGCCAGCAAGTGCTATCTGTCCAAATTTAATCAATATACACAATATTCTGTCCACTTTCTCTCCTTCCTTCTAAGGTAATCATTCACAATGAAAGAATGCATGGCCTTTCTATTACACTTTTCCATTTAAAACCCAACTTTTTGATCACACACAAAGAGAAATTCTCCCCAAAGGAAAATGTATTCTCTTTTTTGCAATGGGCAGCAATTTTCTTACAGTTGAGACACGGTTTTCTAATGTGCTGCATTTGACACCAAAGTCATTAGCATCTTGCTCTCCAGCAATTGTCTAGATGGTGTTGGTGCGTATCCTCTTCACACAACACTATGTTGTGCTCAATACACTGCTTCCTCCTCTTGCTTTTCCTTGCAAATTCTCTTTATCATTCAAATAGAAACGTAGCTTGTGTCACGTTTATGGATAACCCTACCTTGCATTGTTTAGCCTCACACATGGTGAGAAGAGCAGAATCCAAACTTGTTACATTGGATATGCTGACTAAAACTCTATTGTTCGCTGCATTTTCCTCTCTCCGCTCACGGGCCCAAAATGCAACTGAGATTCTTCAGCCTCGGTACAATGGTTAGTTACAGATCCCACAGTTCTGATATATTACTATACTGTATTCACTCTTAGGTTGATCTGCATCTAAACAAACCCCAGGTGACCAGTGCACCATTATAATGTATCCTTCCGCCATTCGCACTAGAAATACTGTCCCACTTTCAGACCATGTGCGGTGACTAGCATATTCTGTTTAGGGTTAAAGATGATACGATTGATAGTTGTAACAAAACAAATGTTTGCACATATAATAGTTTATTCTAAAATAAATGAGCGAAAAATAAAGTAACACGTATGCGATAATTTAATTTATTCGCTGTCTGGAAGCAGTACTTTATTAACTGTTGGCACCTCATTTTAAAAAAGAAATTGTGCACTATTACGCGAATTGCATTCTTCTTAAAATCGCTACATTCTTGCATCGCGTATTTCATATGCTTTCTTTTTCTTTTCTTTTTCCGGGTGTATCCACTTTTCTCGTTTCAGATTTTTCTGCACAAGCACTGTTTATACTTGTACTCGAAACACCGGTGAACTCAGAAGTTAATTTTGCCATTACTTTCGCGGAAAGTGTTGGATATTTCTCATATAACTTATAATAAAGATTCAACACTATTGTTTTTTCACCACTAGTCAATGCTTTGCGCGGCTAATGCTTTATGTAATTCGACAAAAACACAAGAGCAAATTCACCGTTCTCCATGATACTAAACACAACTGCTCGTTTCTGGCTATAAACAATATTCTGCGCCTACCCGGATGTCAGGTGACTCATACAAATTGCATCATGGGACTTGTAGCTCTGTTTTACGGTATAAATCAGCGTTAAATAAAACCTTAGGTATTTGTATAGAATATTATACTATTTAGGGATAAGTTCAGAGATTAGCATGGGACTATTTCTTGGGCGCATTGCTACTGTGTTGCAACACGGTGCACTGACCACGTGGGTTTGTTTTGCCGCAGATCAACCTAAGAGTGAATATTGTAGTTGCCATTCCCACATTATCAAACTGTTACAATATTTTGAACAGCCACGTGTTTATTTCTCAATCTTGCACAAATTTCCCTCGTGAAGACCAATATGCCTTTCCACATTATTATAGTTTTCTTCTGATTACCTTTTTTGTGACTGTTTTCACAATGCATTTTAATTTCATCATCTTCAGTATAAAGAGAAGAGAAAACAGTTACTTAGCATGATGTGAGCACCTAATTGCAACATAGTCTTACCATACTGTAAGGTTGTTACCCCCGATGACTTGTCTTTCACATCTGTTTCTATGGACTGGTATAAGTATTTCCTTAACTGCATACCTGGTTCATTGCAACTGATATATCCTATCATCATCGCTACAGGGAGAAAAGTCAGATTGTTATCTTGACCATGTTAGTGGCAGCAGAGTAAGGGTTGCTTATTAGCAGGCTGGCTATCCTCCTGATCATTCTTTTCAGTGATTGGTTGGTTATTGTTGGTACATGAATGACTAGGTGCTGCACAAGCGCTATTAATCGTGATTAACGACGGGCTGTGAAAAGATTATTTTACTGGTGTGTGTGTGTGTGTGTGTGTGTGTGTGTGTGTGTGTGTGTGTGTGTGTGTGTGTGCGTGTGAACATTCTATCATGTTGCATACCACAAAAGAGCAAATAAATTGTAATATAATAATTGTAATTATAGGAGAGGGCATGCAAAAAAATGGAAATATTTGAGAGATTATTTCTGCTCTGAAAATGTTAAGATACCTAAAGTACAATCAGGAGATGCAGGAAATAAATGCTCTATTTCTTCAGGGCAGTTTTATAAATTAATGTTGCTTTTAAAAGAAAGCATAACAAACAGAAATTACAAGAAATCTGCAAGGTCCCTGTTTGTTACGTGAAAACAATGGTAAATCATCACCACCTACATCATCATCATCATCATCAAAAGTTTGAATTTCCATCCTGTGGTATTACGGGAAGTCTCTCGAACATTTATATAAATAAATGGTAATATTCGCCAAAGGTGTTTCAATCTAGATGACTGGTTGGACAGCCCATTTTCTTGCGGTTGATTGTAATGCTACCCGTTTAGTTGCATTACTATGTAATAACATTTCATTCTCAACTCTGGAATCCAGTTATGACTGCATCCGCTATTAAAAAACCCAGGTAACCAGCGACAAGCCTGGCTTCGTCTTGCTCAATCAAGTTTTCTGCCTGAACATCAGCCTGGTAGCAAGCTAGGATTTGTCTTGCTTAACCAAGATTTTTGCCCAGTAATCAGTCCGATAGCAAGCTAGGCTTTGTCTTGCTCAACCAAATTTTCTGCCCAGTGACCAGTCCAGTAGCAAGCCAGGGTTCATCTTGCTCAACCAAGCTTTCTGCCCAGTGACCAGTCCAGTAACAAGCCAGGGTTCATCTTGCTCAACCAAGCTTTCTGCCCAGTGACCAGTCCAGTAACAAGCCAGGGTTCATCTTGCTTAACCAAGCTTTCTGCCCAGTGACCAGTCCAGTAGCAAGCTAGGGTTCATCTTGCTCAACCAAACTTTCTTGACCAGTTCAGTAGCAAGCCAGGCTTCGTTTTGTTCAACCAAGCTTTCTGCCAGTGACCAGTCCAGTAGCAAACTAGGTTACGTATTGCTCAACCAAGCTTTCTGCCAGTGACCAGTCCAGTAGCAAGCCAGGCTTCGTTTTGTTCAACCAAGCTTTCTGCCCAGTGACCAGTCCAGTAGCAAGCCAGGCTTCCTTTTGTTCAACCAAGCTTTCTGCCCAGTGACCAGTCCAGTAGCAAGCCAGGCTTCATTTTGTTCAACCAAGTTTTCTGCCCAGTGACCAGTCCAGTAGCAAGCCAGGCTTCGTTTTGTTCAACCAAGCTTTCTGCCCAGTGACCAGTCCAGTAGCAAGCCAGGCTTCATTTTGTTCAACCAAGCTTTCTGCCCAGTGACCAGTCCAGTAGCAAGCCAGGCTTCGTTTTGTTCAACCAAGTTTTCTGCCCAGTGACCAGTCAGTAGCAAGCCAGGCTTCGTTTTGTTCAACCAAGCTTTCTGCCCAGTGACCAGTCCAGTAACAAGCCAGGCTTCATCTTGCTCAACCAAGTTTTCTGCCCAGTGACCAGTCCAGTAGCAAGCCAGGCTTCGTTTTGTTCAACCAAGCTTTCTGCCCAGTGAACAGTCCAGTAACAAGCCAGGCTTCGTCTTGCTCAACCAAGCTTTCTGCCCAGCCAGCCTGGTAACAAGACCAGCTTCCTCTTGCTAAACCAAACTTTCTGCACAGCCAGCCTGGTAACAAGACCAGCTTCCTCTTGCTAAACCAAACTTTCTGCACAGACAGCCTGGAACAAGACCAGCTTCATCTTGCTAAACCAAGCTTTCTGCCGGTGACCAGTCCAGTAACAAGCCAGGCTACGTTTTGTTCAACCAAGCTTTCTGCCCAGTGACCAGTCCAGTAGCAAGCCAGGCTTCGTTTTGTTCAACCAAGCTTCCTGCCAGTGACCAGTCCAGTAACAAGCCAGGCTTCGTTTTGTTCAACCAAGCTTTCTGCCCAGTGACCAGTCCAATAGCAAGCCAGGGTTCGTTTTGTTCAACCAAGCTTTCTGCCCAGTGACCAGTCCAGTAGCAAGCCAGGGTTCGTTTTGTTCAACCAAGCTTTCTGCCCAGTGACCAGTCCAGTAGCAAGCCAGGGTTCATCTTGCTCAACCAAGCTTTCTGCCCAGTGACCAGTCCAGTAACAAGCCAGGGTTCATCTTGCTCAACCAAACTTTCTGCCCTGCCAGCCTGGTAACAAGCCAGGCTTCGTCTTGCTCAACCAAGCTTTCTGCCCTGCCAGCCTGGTAACAAGCCAGGCTTCCTCTTGCTAAACCAAACTTTCTGCCTAGCCAGCCTGGTAACAAGACCAGCTTCCTCTTGCTAAACCAAGCTTTCTGCCCAGCCAGCCTGGAACAAGACCAGCTTCCTCTTGCTAAACCAAACTTTCTGCCCAGCCAGCCTGGAACAAGACCAGCTTCATCTTGCTCAACCAAATTTTTTGCCAGCAATCTGCCAGTAGCAAACCCAGATTTGTCTTGCTCAACCAAATTTTTTGCCAGCAATCTGCCAGTAGCAAACCCAGATTCGTCTTGCTCAACCAAGTTTTTTGCCAGCAATCTGCCAGTAGCAAACCCAGATTCGTCTTGCTCAACCAAATTTTTTGCCAGCAATCTGCCAGTAGCAAACCCAGATTCGTCTTGCTCAACTAAGGTTTCTGCCCAGCAATCTTCCGGTGACAAACCCAGTTTCGTCTTGCTCAACCGAGTTTTCTGCCAGTAGCAAGCCAAGGTTTGGTTTGTGCATACGCTAAGGCTCATATAAAAGAACAATGTTTTCTGGTCATTACAACAAAATTGTCAAAAGGAACAGCAATAGCACTTAATCAACTGTGGCTTGACTAATTAAATGAAACTTCAGTTTGTCTTTCTCTCACTACAAATGACACTGGATATTCATGGTACAGTGCCATCTAAACTCATGGATGTGAGTTATTACATGTCCACATGATGGCCTCTCATGAGGTGTAACTGTTGCTACCTTGGTTTTAATATACACCAACCTCTGGCTAAATTGTAAATGTGACGCCAGGCAATGTGCAGTGACTAAATCTCCTTCTGTTTAATTTACATGCTTGCAAGCAAAATGTAGCAACACACACTGACATTTGTAAATAATTACACATAGCAAATAAATGACTAAATTGAATATTCTGGATGAAAAATAATACTCATAATTCATTTTAATGCCAAAGATCATCAGTTCCCAACCTCAGTATCTGACAAGGTTTTCTTTAACACCTTCAATTTATTAACACCCTACATATGAAAAGACCAGTTACATATACACCATGCAGGCTTCCTTCAACCATACTTGCTAAGAAGAAAAGGGAGGGGTAAAAAACTGTTTTCTTTCCACACATTTCTAATATGTAATGTTAATTAAGCAACAGTAGAGCAAACTGAGGGTAACGTTGCTACTTGCCTCTCCCTGTCCTATGTCACGCCATTAAACCATACCAACCTTGTAACATTGAAAAATGTGAGGGATGTGTTGGTTGGCAGGAAGGTGAGTTCGTTAGACTTCCATAGACGAACAGAGGTGACATATGAAGGAAGGTAGTGTTTTCAGAAAGGCCCGGAAATGACTGAAACGAATCATAGAAAAGGCAAATAAGAATGCGCAGATAAAAGGGGGCATACGATATGGAACACTCCCATTAATCATCATGCATTTGCATGGTACATACATTACCTTAAGGTTATCTCATTAGAAATATAATCCTGTTACAAAATGTATTTATTTACCTATTGGGAAATTGACCGAGGTTATAATTTAATAGTTATTTGAGGTTATGTGGTACATAAGTTAGCCAAAGGTTATTTCGTCACAAAATATGAAGAGGCCCTCATTTATTCTGCAATTGTATTTCTCAGTCTTACATTGGGTTATTGGGTAAGTTGCTTTTAGGTGGTCTTCAACAGCAATGGAAGTGATGTCTTATATGTCCTACAGATGTCACTCTATGTCATTCTCTAGCTCTAATGCAATGCTGGCAACATATGAATAACTAATGCTGCCAAAGCCGGTATGATACTCAGCCTCAAGGCGTAGCAGAGGGATTGAGGGCCCTCAGCCTCAAAGTGTAGCCAAGGGATGTTTTTTATGAAGAGAGGAGTGTAGCACATCGCTTTGCGGATTTCACTTCTTATTTAGGTTGGCAGTATGTGTTTTAGCGGGGAAATGGCTACGTTTGTTGTGTTCATATTGCAATTTTCCTATGAAAGTAAAACCCCCTAAAAGGGGCGGGCAGGTGGGCACCAAATATTGATGAGATCGCATCTACTTATAAATTCACTCTTAAGGTAACTTACTCCATTCCTTCTTGCTTTTTTTCAGCATTTTCAATGAAGACCACCTAAAAGCACAATAGCCGGGTTATTTTTGGTTGAATTAAGGAATGTAATGCATAGGCAACATGCCACTATCAAATAACTGGTGTGTTGCTACAAACAAGTCGTAATGAGAGTAAATAATAATCCAACCAGATCTTCACGTGCTTAAGCAGAGAATTAAAATGCAGAGGTAAACAAAAGCAAATAATACTATTAGTAAACAAATAATAATCCAACCAGGTCTACGTGCTCTTTTATGATGCAAATGTTAGTCTTAAAAAAAAAACGTTTTTGCATCGATTTGGTTAAAGAAACTGCACAATTGTAAACTCAACCCAGTTGGACATTTTGAACTGCAATGACTTTTCCTGCCGCCTTCCGCCTCTCGGAGGCATGATTACCTACTGCCAACAATGCTCATATTCTGCAGTACTGCTACTCGCGTATTTTATGCGATTTTTTGAAGTACGTAGGTTGGCAGCATACGGTGACGTAGGACAGGGAGAGGCTGGCAGCAACATTAACAAACTGAGTTGTACTTGAATACTGATGTTAGCTTTGTGAACTGTTTATGGGTATTATGTGAAAAGTACTGGTGCTATACAAGTTCATGTGTTATATACTTACCTACATGTTTATTTGCAGTAATATGGAGACATAGTCCTGGTTTTAACCTAACAAATTATGGATGCCTTATTCTTTGATCGCCTTAACTATAGCATTTGTGTTGCAAAATCAATGCCGTGGGCAAATTGTCACGCTGTTCTTAGCTTCATCGAAACTAAATTCTACTTCAAATACATTGCCTAGGAATTGTTGCAACATGCAATTACACGAAATATCCATGCAAATGATTACGTTCCCTTTTACACAGCCTGCATCAGCAATTAATAAATAACCCGCCTGTGATGATTTATGCTCTAGACCATACAACAATTATACAACCTAGCCAGTACTCAATTTTATGTTTCTGATAGGAGTCCCATTACAACAAAGATGAAACAATTCAATTGTCGACAACAGTTCCTACCATACCTCTGGTCATTGTAGATTTCTCTTAAATGTCCCTCAAATAGTGTTATCTCAAATCTAGAGAAGTATTTCACGCTCTGATGAACTGGTTCTTCACTTATTATTTATTCATTTACTTACAAATACTATATTGCTTACAGAACAACAGCCTGAATTAAACAAACGCTGCAGACATCCACAGTGTTACCAACATCAAAAACGGTAATGCATAACCTCTCAGGAATAAGATGTAATTAAGACACTTTGTAACAAAATAGATTGATTTATACTTAAGCGTATAATCTTAATATTTGTTATTTTTTTAAAACTTTCATGCTAGATGCGAACGCTAAAAGAAAGCACCGAAAAAGTATAAAATATCCTTTTTAAAAAAAACGAAAACAATTGAGCGCAACAATAGATTAGAGAAAAACAGTTAATTCAATTTTACGAGTATGAAGTACCTTTTTACTTTCTCTACTACGTATAGTAAGTAGGGGAAGTATTGCATTCCACCCAAAAATTCGATACCGAGATTTCACCGGAAATACATGTTTTGAGACCTCCTGAATCCAAAAAAAGCATTTTTGGAAACATGTCCGTGTGTGTGTCTGTGAACAGCATAACTCAAAAACTAACAGTCGGATAAACACCAAACTTGGTATTTACGTTCAGTATTTTCCAGAGATGCGACACGAAGATTTTCAAGAAAATCCCCCCACCCCAGACTACCCTTTACATGGAACATTTTTCGAAAATTTTATTTTTCTCAAAAATGGCTCTAACGATTTTGATGAAAATATCATATGTTTAAGATAATGTCATGAGAAATGAAATGTATATCTCGAAATTTCTGGGAATGTCTCCAAATGTATTCTTCATTATGAACGACTTTTGCATAACTGGTAAACCATAAGAGATAGACAAAATTTTACTACACAAAAAATGTAGATCGCGTTAAAATACACAACTTATATCGTATACATTTTTTTTGTTGAGTGAACCGTTTTCGAGATATTGCTTGTTATTTCCTTAAATTTTCCAATACTTATACTTTTTCTCAAATTCGTTATTCATTTTTTTATGTCCTGGACATGCAAAGAGAATGGAATGCGCCACATAGCAACCAGCGATAAAATATTTGACTATCGCTTAAAAGCTACCATATTCCCCTTGCATCTACAAGAAAATTACAAATAAGATTGACATCTCGATATCTCGATTAATATGAAGCATATGGAGAATAGGCGTTTGTAAAAATAGATTGTACAAGAGTAGAGAAAGTCATGTGAGTGTAACACATCAGATTTTTTCATTTGCGTTATATTAGACAAAAAGAAAACGCACTTTTTCAAAAGTTTTTTTTCTCTGATTTTTTGTTCTGCGGCGTGTTCACATCACTAACACTCGTTCTTACATACTCGTCCTAGCTCCAGTGGAGTGGAAAAGCGGGAAATTTAAACGAGAGAATTTGCAAAACAATGCCTTTTCCAAATCTCTTAAACAACTATTTTAAACACGTGCATTTTTACTTTCTCTACTACGTATAGTAAGTAGGGGAAGTATTGCATTCCACCCAAAAATTCGATACCGAGATTTCACCGGAAATACACGTTTTGAGACCTCCTGAATCCAAAAAAAAGCATTTTTAGAAACATGTCCGTGTGTGTGTCTGTGAACAGCATAACTCAAAAACGAACAATCGGATAAGCACCAAACTTGGTATTTAGGTTCAGTATCTTCCAGAGATGCGACACGAAGGTTTTCAAGAAAATCCCCCCACCCCAGACTACCCTTTACATGGAACATTTTTCGAAAATTTTAATTTTCTCAAAAACGGCTCTAACGATTTTGATTAAAATATCATATGTTTAAGATATTGTCATGACAAATAAAATGTATATCTCGAATTTTCTGGGAATGTCTCCAAAAGTATTCTTCATTATGAACGACTTTTTCATAACTGGTAAACCATAAGAGATAGACAAAATTTTACTACACGAAAAATGTAGATCGCGTTAAAATACACAATTTATGTCATATACATTTCTTTTGTTGAGTGAACCGTTTGCGAGATATTGCTTGTTATTCCCTTAAATTTTCCAATACTTATACTTTTTCTCAAATTCGTTATTCATTTTTTTATGTTCTGGACATGCAAAGAGAATGGAATGCCCCACATAGCAACCAGCGTTAAAATATTTGACTATCGCTTAAAAGCTACCATATTCCCCTTGCATCTACAAGAAAATTATCAATAAGATTGACATCTCGATATCTCGATTAACATGAAGCATATGGAGAATAGGCGTTTGTAAAATTAGGTTGTACAAGAGTAGAGAAAGTTATGTGAGTGCAACACATCAGATTTTTTTTAATGCGATGCTGAAATTAAAATAAAACAATGAATGTTTTTAGCATACTTCAATATCACCACTATAGCTAGGACAAATATCATTGAGCGAGGAATCGACAAAGTTACCACCCTACCTAATACACAATCGGCAGTCAGTAGAGTTCCTCTCTGTGTTTACGTTTTGCTCTACCCTTGATGCATCTGTTTACCTGTAGCACCCCCTATCCCTCGCCGCATGCATACATAGTAAGCCAAAGGATATTTGTCCTAGCTCTGATCATCACTTTAAGAAGTCTAGGGGAAACACGATAAACATATAGGACGAGTTATCACGAAAAGCCGAATGTCGGATAACTTCGAGCTCTATGGACCCCGGGCTCATTTGAGCAACATTTCGACCTAACCGGTTAAAGTACGCTAAACTACAAAAAAAAAAAAAATAATAATAATGACCGCACTATTTACTCAATTATAAATTATGGCTCCTATTTGAAGTCAAGATTGCACAAAAATACAATCCTGCAATAAAACCTTTTCTTACAGGAATGGTTCGGAAGAAAATGATTTTGGTTCCTTCCGGTATTTCTGAAGGGTCTTGTCCTGTACTATCATTCATTGTGCTACATACTTACATTTTATGCGAAAAAATCATGCGATTCGTTCACACGATTTTCTCTATCCATTATTGTGACTTTTTGGTAACTGTTCCATACATACCTTCCAACTGAAATGTGGAACAAAGAAAATGCATATATTACACACTTTAAAAGCAGATGTGAATAGTTGGAGGCACTGTAACTCATGCTGCCTACCTTTATAAAACACTGTTATATATACAAAAAAAAAAAAAAAAAAAAAAAAAAATTCCAAATGTCAACAAAGTATTCCATTTTGTTACTACTGTGCATGTGTACCAACCTACGTGTACAAGCAAAATCCGCCAAAATGGCGATACTTTTAGTTCTTTCAAACTCACTCGCCTCTATTGCACCAAACATAGTTTCATAATTCTTCATTGGTGTTTAGCCTCGCAGATACTATGGCTACGGCCCATCATCGTTCTACAGTTGCCATGAACACTCCTCTACTTGCTATGCTTTGCAGCTTAGGGCCCTAAATCAGCCACTTACACAAGACTCGGTTTTTTTTCATTCAGATGTTGGCAGCTCTTCTGCATGAACAGCAGAGACACAAAGTGCCAACCAAAGCATTAATGGACTGGGAACAAAGTCCTATTCTTTATATAGCTTCTACTAACTATTCTTACAAAAGCTTATTTTTCTATTTACTTTACATTAATCAAGATAAACTTTGTAAATATAGTTTCATTGTAGATAGAAGGGTGATGCACGAAACTGAATCAATATTGTTTAAACAGGATTGCTATGCAATTACGTACTCTGACGAACAAGTGAATAGAAACATCATATTAAAAATTTAAACCAATATTCGATATTTAGGAAATGGCCAATGCCACAAAAATGATTTTAAATAGTGTGTTTTACAGAGATCTACATTTTTTTTCTCTCTTATGATTTACCCATTATAGAAAATTCCTTTTGAATGAAGAGGACTTCACAGCATATTCCCAGAAAATTCAAGATATTAGTTTTGTCATGTAAATACTTTAGATATATGGTATTTTAATCAAAACTGAAGGGGTGGTTTTGACAAAACCAAAACTATCTAAAATGTTTCCATATAAAAGGTAGTTTGGGTGGAGGGATCTATCTTCACATCATATCCTTGTGAGATTCTGAGCTTTGAGTTTGGTGTTTATCTGGCACTTCATTTTTTAGTTATGCTGAAAGTGCTCCCCCCTCTACACATATGCACCCTTTTCTGGAATGCAATATTTCATTTACCTACAAGGTATGTGGTAGGGAAAGTACAAATATAACTGTTTTATTGCAAATTGTGACAAAATCTAAAAGGATTGCATAGCTTTGTTTTACCCGGCATTGCACTGGTACATTCTGTAAAATCCATTTTAAACAAAATAACATACCTTGCTTCATAAATAGTAATATACAATGCAATTAATAATCCTAGTACTAGTACCAGCAGTAAAATTCACCTACAAGCAGCCACAATAATTAAAAAGATCCATTCAATACTGCATACCGACATCCGAATCCAATGAAATCACAAACACCCAGTTAAATTTAGAAAGGTCAAAAAGTTCTTAATTGACCTTTTATAGAATACAGGAATTCACTGAATATTTCACTAATTGTAAATAATGTTAAGTCTATTGTTAAATTTTAAGTGTGTGATTGTAAAATTTTGTATGACGAAGCCATGAATTTGTAAAAAATTTCCAAAAAGGTGAATGAAGTATATGTAAGTACAGGGTTCAAAATATCGATAGCACTCCTTTTTTAAAGCTGTAATTTGTACCTGTACCTAAAGAGCAAGTCTCAGATTGGTCAAATAGTCACAATTTCTACATAGCGAGTATAGGCATCCTATCATTTTTGCCAAGTCCTATAGTTCAAGTGCACAAATTTGTGCCCTGGTTGACCAAGTAGTATACAAGTAAGGGATACAAAATAAGGTTTAGATGACTTTTGCCAACTCCTATTGTATAATTGCGGAATATTTTGACCATATGGTTAAGAGTGCAGGTTGTTGCATGAGGGGTAGCTTTTTTACAGCTGTAACGTAGCTTAACATTTTTGTTGCATCTTATAGTATAAGCGTACAAAGAATGTTAATTTATATGTTAGGGTTGAAAATAGGGATAGAATGTATGCATGTTTTTATTCACCGAGAGAATTTTCTTACAAATTCATGTCTTCGTCAAGATTTAAGTAATATAGTGAGGAATATATACAGGAAATATACAGAGAATACATATTAAGTAATAAATAATAATAATAATAATAATAATAATAATAATAATAGTAAGTTAACTTAGATTAGTTTTCGAAGCATTCAAAAAACTCTTCCATACTATAAAAAGTTTGCTTAATTAAAAAATTTTTAACATTGTGTCTAAACTTAATTTGATTACAAACAGTTACCTTATTTGTAATGAGGTTGTACATTTGTTTGCAGTATTGAGTTGTTCTGGCTGTCTGTAAGTGTATTTTATTACTGTTTCTAGTGGAATGTTCATGTACAGTGTTGTTCCTTATAAAGCACACAGTTACAACGTAAGTATAGTGTATAATTTTTGTCAGTTTCTTGAATCAAAAAGCATCGAACTTATTTTTTCCTGCGTAAACCACTGAAGTGTGGGAGACTTGTTTCGGTGGAGATGCAGAGGGGACATTCATGTGCAGTCGAGAAGGTTTCCTTCCTACAGAAAGCGTCAGTTGGTCTACAAGTGAAGATGTGTAGAGAGCGATTGTTGGATTTCAGTTTTTGTAAAATGAGCAGCGATATTGCATCAAGTTTTGCCAAAACCTTGGCGATACCCAATTGGAAACCATTCGCAAGATTCAACAGGCTTTCAGGAACACTGCCATGAGCACCTCATGGATAAAGGAGTGGTACAACTGCTTCAAAGATGGCCACACATGAACCACATTGAGCACGTGTGGAGTCTGACAACTTG
Source organism: Deroplatys truncata (assembly GCA_030765065.1). Taxonomy (NCBI): domain Eukaryota; kingdom Metazoa; phylum Arthropoda; class Insecta; order Mantodea; family Mantidae; genus Deroplatys; species Deroplatys truncata. Next base: position 9,763,553 of record CM060975.1, read on the forward strand.
CGAATGACCATTGGATTGGTACATTCAATTTTGACCGAGGACTTGGGCACGAGAAGAGTGTCCACGAAGCTGCTGACAATAGCAATAGCATCATGCTGGCCAACATAAACAGTGACCGCAACTTTCTGAACACGACAGGTCTGCAGCAAAGTCAAGGTCATGTTGACCGTTTTCTTTCACTCCCATGGTGTGGTGCATCACAAACGATTACTACCAGATCCTTTGTCACCTTCGTGATACTGTGTGGCGCAAACAACCAGATCTGTGGGCCTTCCATCATGACAACGCACCTGCTCATTCAGGCTTTCTTTGCCAAACACAACATTCCTGTGTTTCGTCAGATTCACTAATCACCCAACATGGCTCCGTGTGACTTTTGGCTATTTCCAGAGCTAAAAGGGACCAGATTTGAGTCAAGAGAAGACATGCGGAATGCAATGGCTGGCTTCTCACTATTCAAAAGTGTTGCCAACAATGGTAGGAGTCTGGGAGAAGGTGTGCACCTTGAAGGGGTGTTTTGGACCTCCAAATCGATAAATGTAAAGGTTCAATACTTGTAGTCAGAATCATAGCACGATAACCATTCAGCGAAATATAAGGACAACTCCCTACAATAACAATTTTAAAATATTTTAAGCCTATTTACCCGTTGGTCTCAAAGTGATTAAACAAATAGCATATTTGCAATAAAGTGCCAAAAGTAACCTCTGATTTAATAAAACAGGATTGAAATTCGGAAAACATGAATATGAAAAAGAAACCCCTAAACTTGCAGTTTGGGAACAATATATAGCCTGTGACCATCTGGAAGAGTAGCACCTTTCAATGGTGAAATAATTATCAAAATCAGTTGAGTGGTTTTGCTCTCTCTGCCACATGCATATAGTAGTCAGAGCCAATACTTGATACGAACATTTCACCAGATATACACATTTACAGCTCCCTGGCCTCCATATTCAAGTTGCATGTACGCCAAAGTCGGCATTTGATCCATCTTCTAAGGTTGCAACTAGCACATTTTCACAAATTACTACACTTAAAATAGAAAACCTTTTATTGTCTTCCATTTTCTAGTAAATAGCTCCAAAAATTTTAATTAAACAGCATTGGTCGACATGTGAGCGCATGGCTCATAGTACCGACCATCATCTTGGTATCTATGACTAGCTTAACAAGCAAGTTTTTAACACATTTAATCAGGGTATTAACTTTCACATTCGTAAGCACTATATTCAATGAAGTTATATCCTTTTCAACAGGAACAATGGATGATATAAATAAAAATAAGCAATAGCTTGAGAATCGAGCATCAGGTCGTGGTTTGGTATAAATAAAATTTCCCCTCTTCGTTGACCTTCATCAGCTGAGTCAACAAAGACACCTATTCTTGTCAGGAGGCGATTTAAACTTTACTGCTCTTAAATATTCATGTTAAATTATACTCTCAATTATGAAACCTAATAGAGATACGATTTTAAATAACACAACTGTAATTAAAGATTTGTCACCCAACGTTCATCACCTTTGTAAATGCAATCCCTCATTTGATATCACTACAAGTATAAGGAATAAAGAGTTTCATTTCATTGAAAGTTAAATTTAACGTTGGTTTTATATCAAATTCTTTAGTTATAATGTGCTCTACGTGCATGTTCGCACATCACTTTGATTATACTACCAGTCTTCCGGTAATGACAGCTCGCTCACATACTGTTTAGTGTTATACTACCCAGGTAAGATCAGCATCTTTTCAGCATTGTTAAAAGGTCCACTTCCTGTTTCATTTGCCTGTGTCGCGCAACTTTCTACATTGTCTCTTTTAAATAATTGTTCATGTCTCCACACATACGAGTCCTTGCATCTTGAAACAATTTTTAATTTCTCTACTACTTTCGTACAGTAAGTAGAGGAAGTATTGCATTCCACTAAAAAATTTGCATTCTATTGAGATTTCCTCAGAAATACACGCCCGAGTTTAAAAAAAAAAAAAAAAACTTTAGCAAAAGATTATGTGTATGTGTGTGTATTAACAGCATACATAAAAAAATTAGTTCAAGCTTAGTATCCTCCAAGGACGTGATCAAGATTTTCAAGAAAATCTCCCACCCAAAACTACTCCTTTGCTCAAAAATGACTCCAACAATTTTGATTAAAATGTGGTATTAAGATATTTGCATGGCAAATATAATTAGGTATCTCTCAAATTTTTTGGAAATAGCCTGTGAAGTGCTCTTCATTCTGAATGGCTTTTATGTAACTCCTAAACTGTAAGAGATAGGCAAAATTCTACTACGCATCTGTGTCTGAACAGCAAACTCAGAAAGGGAAAGTCGTTAAATAACAATGCACCTTCCAACATGCATCATGAATTTAAAATGGAGAGAGTTGAAGGTTGTTACACTACATCACTACTAGTGTTGTAGCATAACAACCTTCAAATCTCTCTATTTTAAATTATGACACATCACTGTTACTAGCTTCTCAATCTTCAACAACGTCCTCCCACCCCAAACTACCTTTTATATGGAAACTTTTTCCAAAAGCTTTATTTTCTCAAAGATGGCTCTTAATAATTTTGATTAAATACATGTTTAAAATATTTTCATGTAAAATGCATATATTGAATTTCCTGGGAATATGCCCTAAAGTTCTCTTCATTCTGAGTAACTTTTGCACAATTAGTAAAACATAAGATACGCAAACTTTTACTGCAAAAAAAGGCCATGTTAAAGCACACAATTTATGTCAAAGCATTTTTTTTCCTTTTTTTTTAAGTTAACCATTCCCGAGATATTCCTTGTTATTTGTTTGAATTTTCAATAACAACTTATAATTTACTCAAATGGGAAGTCAGTATTCGATATTTTCTTGTGGTCATGCACAGAGCATCAAATTTCAAAGCCCTCATATACTTACACACACTTTAAAAAGCTGACTCACTTTTACCTACTGTATCGTATAACGAAGTTGTAAATGCAAATTGAAAGTTTATCTGAATATACAACAAGAAGCTTTTTGTATGTGTAGTTTGTAGAAGAATGATTAGAGAAAACCATGAGAATGTTTTCTTTCTTTCTTCCGCGATCATCTGAAAAGAACAGACTTTCAAATCCATCAAATAGCGGCCCATATTTAAAAGATTTGACTATCGCTTCTGCCTACTGTATTTTTCTCAATTAACAACAAGTACAAGCTTTTGTAAGAATTGTTTCTGATAGAGAAAGTCATGTGATTTTTATTTTCCACAATCATGAACGCCACCATGGTACTGAAATGTAGGCACCTCAAGAAATAGCAAACAAAAGCTTACTAAAAGTGAACAGGGCTCGTTTTTACTTATACCATATCGCGAGCAATAGCTCAGTGATCAAAGTCGGCAAGCTTTTGCTCGCAAGGAAGTTGAGCAGAAAATGTTGTTCACCAATGGCACTGGGGATTAATTGATCTGCATCATTTTCCCTCTGTAAGCTATCACTTTAAAGCCCTAGCATTTGGTGAGATCTTGTTTGTTCAGGATGACATCTTCTTCACAGAGATTAGTTTTCCAATACTTATACTTTTTCTCAAATTTGTTATTCATTTTTTTTATGTCCTGTACATGCAAATAGAATGGAATACTCCACATAGCAACCAGCGCTTAAAATATTTGACTATCGCTTAAAGCCTACCAATTCCCCTTGCATCTACAAGAAAATTAGCAATAAGATTAACACCTCGATTAACATGAAGCATATGGAGAATAAGCGTTTGTAAAAATAGTTTGTTCAAGAGTGGAGAAAGTCATGTGAGTGTAACACATCAGATTTTTTGTAATGTTTCCCAGATCTTATGTTCTTTCTGAAGTCCATATTACCACATTGTAAGCAAACATTCCTACTTGTATGTTACCTATTTTCTTATGTGCATCTACTAGGTCATATATATATATATATATATATATATATATATATATTGAACAGAATAGCACTTGTAGCAGACCCTTGAGGTAATCCAACTCTCGTTTGTTTCCATTTAGATGTAGCTGTTTTGTATTGTACTGCAAACCATCTTTGGGATAGGAAGGTTTGAAACCAGTTTAGCATGTGGCCTGATGTCTTCATTTTGTATAGTAGCATTTCTCGGCATACTGTGTTAAACGCATCTTTGAAGTCGAAAAACAGTGCTAGAGTAGTCTTATTATTGAAATTTTCTTTAATGTCCTGTGTGAGTGTTACAATCTGGTGTATTGCTGAGCTGTCCTTCCTAAATCCAGCTTGTTCAGGGACTAATACGTTTTGTGAACAAGATAGTCCACCTCCACGTGGTGGTAACGCTAAATGGACTACAACACAGGAATGCTTCCCAAGCCAAAAAAGAAAAAAGAAGAGCACTTCTTGGTGCTATTTTGGAATGCCAGTGTAATGAATAAAAGTAAAAAAACAATGATAGACAATCTTTTAAGAGATAATGACATACATGTATTCATCATAGTTGAAACAAATATAGATCAACAAAAGGAAAAAATTCAATCAATTTCCAAAATAACACAAATATATTAGAAAAACACACAGACAGATAGCAAGTGGCATACTTGCTGATATTAAACAATGCATAAATGGAAAATTTGAAATTATAAAAGAAATGATGCAAGATGATGCTTCTGAAATAATAAGGATAAAAACTTGTAAACAAAAACAAATTTAAAATCTATGGTATTTACACCCACCCAATAACAATCACCTCAACCTGGACATAATTGATACTGACAATAATTGGTGATCTCAATGGATAAGATGGGGGCTATAGTGACAACAATAAAGCTGGTGAAATTATTGAACAATTTGTACATATAGATGAAGACCCAAAAACCTTCACACACTACTCAAGACGGTCAACCAAACCAGATATTGCTATCATATCAACTGATTTACAAAAAAAAGTAATCTAAGAATGTGGTAGTGGACATAGAGCCATAATAACAAAAACAGATTTAAATCATCAACCGCCTAGAACAAAGGGAAAAATAAAGCCTAAATGGAATTTCAAAAAGGCAATCAACTGGGAAGAATATAAAACTAAAACAAACGAACTTTTCAAAGAAATTAAATTGGAACAAAACATAAAGTAATGAAAGAACTAAGTGCCACAGTTTTAAAAGCTGAAAAACAATGTATCCCAAGAAGGAAAATTCATAAATACAAACCCTTCTGGAATGAACAGTTAACACAACTCAAATCAAAATGAGATAAAACTAGAGAAAAAGCAGAAAGGACAAAAGACAAAGCAGATGTTATAGAATGGCAAAAAGCAAACGCACAGTTAAAATAGGCTATAAAACTGTCAAAAAAAACAGAGCTTTGAAGAATTTATAAACAAACTAGACTATAGAACAAATAGTACTAAAGTACATAATTACATTAAATAAATAGAGCAGAAAAATTGTTATTTATACGAAACTGAGCATCTGCTTGGAATTAGTGAGAAATAAGCTAATGCTTACTTTTATTTATACCACCCAATGTCTTAACTGTATTTGGTTAACATTCTACATGACCTGACGTATTATCATCCAGATGTATTTGCTGCTCTTGATGTTCCTTTACCAAAACAGTCAGTAGTCAAGAAATGCAGAGGATCAATCATGAATATAGCAGCAACAACAATATATTACCTCTATACTCCATAAAATATAACAAGCCATCAACATGTCAGCTGCGTGCTCAGTTTTCTGCAATCTACAGCACAATGCATTATTTGAATGCTCCCAGTTATTTCATGGTTAAGCACTCAAATGTATACAATATCTCACTATACTCACTTCAATGGTAAATAATTTAACACATTTTGAAATCAAAAGTGAGCTTAGTGTTCACACGTCGACCAACAATGGTTAACAAGTTTCCAACTGGCAGTGAAATTAATTTCCAACTGGATGTTTGCGACACTAATGGTATAATAAGTATCTAAATGTGGGGTGTGGCAGTCTGGGACTGAGTTTAGAACCTCAACATGGGTATATCTTCTGCGATGTCAAAAGTTATCTCCAACTCATTACCATAGTTTATTTCTTTCCCCTTTTATGTTGTGTTGTTCTTCCCAAAAAGGATGAGCAATGACTAATTTAATCTCTTGTTCAAATTTGAAAACTTGCTCGGATGTTCCTTCAGTTTGATATCTAAATTTCTCCTAGTCTTAAAAATGCAGATCCTGTTGCAATTTGTTGATACTTTATCAGTTTTCTTGAAACCAGAGAGATTTTTCTCATACTGTATTGATAAAAGTACCGGGAGTTATCAATTCTTTTTAAACTCCGCAGGTTTTCTATACTACCGAGTGGGAATGGTCACAATCGCGTGATCTGCTTGCTCTGCAGTAAATTTGGTATGTCCGTTACTTTAATGAACGACTTGCTCAAGGCTACGCTGTCAGTTGCTGCTGTAAAGACTAGAGTTTGTTCATTGTGCATCTCAAAAGTGATAGCTTATTCTAACATCTGTGTTGTGTATTTTTTTATACCTATTACTGTTGTTGTTCTTGTCTTGTTATTAGTCCACTAAAATGCCTAATCATAAATTCACACTTGAACAAATACTTTTTATGTGCAATACAGGCATAAAAAGTGAATCATGAAGGCAATTTCAGGAAACATTTCCAGTTCCAAATGTAGATAAGCTCAGATGCCTGGTTAATAAATTTAGAGCAAAGGGCTCACTAAACCTAAGAGAAAAAGTTGACAAAATCATTTGAAGACATGTTGCACAGCAAGTTGCTAAACTTTTAAATTGAAATCCTGCAGAGTGATACTGTTCATGACAAGGAATGTGTCAATGCAGGTTAATACCCATTACAGTGCATGCTACTACCACTCATGAGTATATAACCATGGTGTAGCAGAGAGAGTGCACAGAGCATGCATATACAAGAAAGTGGCTGGCTCATAAAGTAACTGCCCTGTATATTATTGAGAGAAACATTTGACAACATTGTCACGTATGGATGCTTTCTAACTTTGCAAAAATTAAACCACTACTTTCTCCAAATGATCACTTAGCTATATTGAATTGAAGTTATAAAACAAAATGCATAATTTATTAACCTTTCAATATATGTACATATGTATAAAATATTAGATGATGCCCCACACTTCTTCAAATGCTGAACACAGCTTGGTGCACGTCAGTGCCGCTGACAAAGGATAATTGCTGATAGAAACACTGTCTTCTATGTAATCTGGATTCACCTGCAACATAACACAATTATTTCAGTAATTTTATGTTATTTATGCACCTTTAAAGACATGTACAAAGGCTCATGTACATTACCTTCCCGTGTGCCACAGCCCCCACCACGAATGTCATTGGCTCGTCTGCAGGCACAAGCTCTCGCAGGTTCACTACATTAGACGCTGAAAAGGATGTACCAAACTTGCGACAGCCAACCGGTAGGTGATCTGTTACTGGGTTACGTATCACCTTCAACAGTTTTGTAGAACTCTCACTCGATCTCACACTGAATCTGTGTAGCAGCTGAACTGTAACACAATCACCAACAGTATTATAACACAAGAGTAGCAGCTGAACTGTAACACAATCACCAACAGTATTATAACACAAGAGTAGCAGCTGAACTGTAACACAATCACACCAGTGATATAACACAAGAGTAGCAGCTGAACTGTAACACAATCACCAACAGTATTATAACACAAGAGTAGCAGCTGAACTGTAACACAATCACCAACAGTATTATAACACAAGAGTAGCAGCTGAACTGTAACACAATCACACCAGTGATATAACACAAGAGTAGCAGCTGAACTGTAACACAATCACCAACAGTATTATAACACAAGAGTAGCAGCTGAACTGTAACACAATCACCAACAGTATTATAACACAAGAGTAGCAGCTGAACTGTAACACAATCACCAACAGTATTATAACACAAGAGTAGCAGCTGAACTGTAACACAATCACCAACAGTATTATAACACAAGAGTAGCAGCTGAACTGTAACACAATCACCAACAGTATTATAACACAAGAGTAGCAGCTGAACTGTAACACAATCACTACCAGTGATATAACACAAGAGTAGCAGCTGAACTGTAACACAATCACCAACAGTATTATAACACAAGAGTAGCAGCAGAACTGTAACACAATCACTACCAGTGATATAACACAGGAGTAGCAGCAGAACTGTAACACAATCACTACCAGTGATATAACACAAGAGTAGCAGCTGAACTGTAACACAATCACCAACAGTATTACAACACAAGAGTAGCAGCAGAACTGTAACACAATCACACCAGTGATATAACACAAGAGTAGCAGCAGAACTGTAACACAATCACCACCAATGATATAACATAACAAGAGTAGCAGCAGAACTGTAACACAATCACTACCAGTGATATAACACAAGAGTAGCAGCTGAACTGTAACACAATCACCAACAGTATTATAACACAAGAGTAGCAGCAGAACTGTAACACAATCACACCAGTGATATAACACAAGAGTAGCAGCAGAACTGTAACACAATCACCACCAATGATATAACATAACAAGAGTAGCAGCAGAACTGTAACACAATCACTACCAGTGATATAACACAAGAGTAGCAGCTGAACTGTAACACAATCACCAACAGTATTATAACACAAGAGTAGCAGCAGAACTGTAACGCAATCACTACCAGTGATATAACACAGGAGTAGCATCAGAACTGTAACACAATCACTACCAGTGATATAACACAACAAGAGTAGCAGCAGAACTGTAACACAATCACTACCAGTGATATAACACAGGAGTAGCATCAGAACTGTAACACAATCACTACCAGTGATATAACACAGGAGTAGCAGCAGAACTGTAACACAATCACTACCAGTGATATAACACAGGAGTAGCATCAGAACTGTAACACAATCACTACCAGTGATATAACACAACAAGAGTAGCAGCAGAACTGTAACACAATCACTACCAGTGATATAACACAGGAGTAGCATCAGAACTGTAACACAATCACTACCAGTGATATAACACAGGAGTAGCAGCAGAACTGTAACACAATCACTACCAGTGATATAACACAGGAGTAGCATCAGAACTGTAACACAATCACTACCAGTGATATAACACAGGAGTAGCAGCAGAACTGTAACACAATCACTACCAGTGATATAACACAGGAATAGCAGCAGAACTGTAACACAATCACTACCAGTGATATAACACAGGAGTAGCAGCAGAACTGTAACACAATCACCAACAGTATTATAACACAGGAGTAGCAGCTGAACTGTAACACAATCACTACCAGTGATATAACACAAGAGTAGCAGCTGAACTGTAACACAATCACCAACAGTATTATAACACAAGAGTAGCAGCAGAACTGTAACACAATCACTACCAGTGATATAACACAGGAGTAGCAGCAGAACTGTAACACAATCACTACCAGTGATATAACACAAGAGTAGCAGCTGAACTGTAACACAATCACCAACAGTATTACAACACAAGAGTAGCAGCAGAACTGTAACACAATCACACCAGTGATATAACACAAGAGTAGCAGCAGAACTGTAACACAATCACCACCAATGATATAACATAACAAGAGTAGCAGCAGAACTGTAACACAATCACTACCAGTGATATAACACAAGAGTAGCAGCTGAACTGTAACACAATCACCAACAGTATTATAACACAAGAGTAGCAGCAGAACTGTAACACAATCACACCAGTGATATAACACAAGAGTAGCAGCAGAACTGTAACACAATCACCACCAATGATATAACATAACAAGAGTAGCAGCAGAACTGTAACACAATCACTACCAGTGATATAACACAAGAGTAGCAGCTGAACTGTAACACAATCACCAACAGTATTATAACACAAGAGTAGCAGCAGAACTATAACGCAATCACTACCAGTGATATAACACAGGAGTAGCATCAGAACTGTAACACAATCACTACCAGTGATATAACACAACAAGAGTAGCAGCAGAACTGTAACACAATCACTACCAGTGATATAACACAGGAGTAGCATCAGAACTGTAACACAATCACTACCAGTGATATAACACAGGAGTAGCATCAGAACTGTAACACAATCACTACCAGTGATATAACACAGGAGTAGCAGCAGAACTGTAACACAATCACTACCAGTGATATAACACAGGAGTAGCATCAGAACTGTAACACAATCACTACCAGTGATATAACACAACAAGAGTAGCATCAGAACTGTAACACAATCACTACCAGTGATATAACACAGGAGTAGCAGCAGAACTGTAACACAATCACTACCAGTGATATAACACAGGAGTAGCATCAGAACTGTAACACAATCACTACCAGTGATATAACACAGGAGTAGCAGCAGAACTGTAACACAATCACTACCAGTGATATAACACAGGAATAGCAGCAGAACTGTAACACAATCACTACCAGTGATATAACACAGGAGTAGCAGCAGAACTGTAACACAATCACCACCAATAATATAACACAGGAGTAGCAGCAGAACTGTAACACAATCAGTACCAGTGATATAACACAGGAGTAGCAGCAGAACTGTAACACAATCACCAACAGTGATATAACACAACAAGAGTAGCAGCAGAACTGTAACACAATCACTACCAGTGATATAACACAGGAGTAGCAGCAGAACTGTAACACAATCACCAACAGTGATATAACACAACAAGAGTAGCAGCAGAACTGTAACACAATCACTACCAGTGATATAACACAAGAGTAGCAGCTGAACTGTAACACAATCACTACCAGTGATATAACACAACAAGAGTAGCAGCAGAACTGTAACACAATCACTACCAGTGATATAACACAAGAGTAGCAGCTGAACTGTAACACAATCACTACCAGTGATATAACACAAGAGTAGCAGCAGAACTGTTACACAATCACTACCAGTGATATAACACAACAAGAGTAGCAGCAGAACTGTAACACAATCACTACCAGTGATATAACACAAGAGTAGCAGCTGAACTAACACAATCACTACCAGTGATATGACACAAGAGTAGCAGCTGAACTGTAACACAATCACTACCAGTGATATAACACAGGAGTAGCAGCTGAACTGTAACACAATCACTACCAGTGATATAACACAAGAGTAGCATATTTAACCCTTGTATAGATACTGAATAGGAAATGTGCTATATTTAACCCTTGTATAGATACTGAATTGGAAATGTGCTATATTTAACCCTTGTATAGATACTGAATAGGAAATGTGTTATATTTAACATTGTATAGATACTGAATAGGAAATGTGTTATATTTAACATTGTGTAGATAGTGAATAGGAAATGTGTTATATTTAACATTGTATAGATACTGAATAGGAAATGTGTTATATTTAATATTGTGTAGATAGTGAATTGGAAATGTGTTATATTTTACATTGTATAGATACTGAATAGGAAACGTGTTATATTTAACCCTTATATAGATACTGAATAGGAAATGTGTTATATTTAATATTGTGTAGATACTGAATAGGAAATGTGTTATATTTAACATTGTATAGATACTGAATAGGAAACGTGTTATATTTAATATTGTGTAGATACTGAATAGGAAATGTGTTATATTTAATATTGTGTAGATACTGAATAGGAAATGTGTTATATTTAATATTGTATAGATACTGAATAGGAAATGTGTTATATTTAACATTGTATAGATACTGAATAGGAAACGTGTTATATTTAACCCTTATATAGATACTGAATTGGAAATGTGTTATATTTAACCCTTGTATAGATACTGAATAGGAAATGTGCTATATTTAACATTGTATAGATACTGAATAGGAAATGTGTTATATTTAACATTGTATAGATACTGAATAGGAAATGTGTTATATTTAACATTGTATAGATACTGAATAGGAAACGTGTTATATTTAACCCTTATATAGATACTGAATAGGAAATGTGTTATATTTAACATTGTGTAGATAGTGAATAGGAAATGTGTTATATTTAACATTGTATAGATACTGAATAGGAAACGTGTTATATTTAACCCTTATATAGATACTGAATAGGAAATGTGTTATATTTAACATTGTGTAGATAGTGAATAGGAAATGTGTTATATTTAACATTGTATAGATACTGAATAGGAAACGTGTTATATTTAACCCTTATATAGATACTGAATAGGAAATGTGTTATATTTAACATTGTGTAGATAGTGAATAGGAAATGTGTTATATTTAACATTGTATAGATACTGAATAGGAAACGTGTTATATTTAACCCTTGTATAGATACTGAATAGGAAATGTGTTATATTTAATATTGTGTAGATAGTGAATAGGAAATGTGTTATATTTAACATTGTATAGATACTGAATAGGAAATGTGTTATATTTAACCCTTGTATAGATACTGAATAGGAAATGTGTTATATTTAACCCTTGTATAGACACTGAATAGGAAATGTGTTATATTTAACATTGTGTAGATAGTGAATTGGAAATGTGCTATATTTAACATTGTGTAAATAGTGAATTGGAAACGTGCTATATTTAACATTGTATAGATACTGAATAGGAAATGTGTTATATTTAACCCTTGTGTAGATACTGATTAGGAAATGTGTTATAATTAACATTGTATAGATACTGAATAGTAAATGTGTTATACTTAACATTGTATAGATACTGAATAGGAAATGTGTTATATTTAACCCTTGTGTAGATACTGAATAGCAAATGTGTTATATTTAACATTGTATATATACTGAATAGTAAATGTGTTATACTTAACATTGTATAGATACTGAAACGGAAATGTGTTATACTTAACATTGTATAGATACTGAAACGGAAATGTGTTATACTTAACATTGTATAGATACTGAAACGGAAATGTGTTATACTTACCCATGAGTCCAGCAAACCTCTTGAATGTTCTCGGTATTCTTGTCTGAGGGTTTATTTCAATGAGAACGTTCTTCTCCGTGTGCACATAGACTTGCAGCAGTCCTGCCCTGTTAAGTGGACTGTCCATTAACATGAGCAGACATTGATGTGTTATATCTGGCCGACATGATCCTGGATCTCGATTGTACTTCTTCAGGATGCCCACATGGTCGTCACAGTTCAACAGCTGGAAACTGTTACCAACCTAAAACATTCAGTACCAGTTAGTGAGTATACATTTTGGCTGTTCACAAAATTTTAGAATCCAACAGCACTGAAAATGCGAAATAGCATCTGCAGCATTATAGTTATGATTATGAACAAATTGGTAGAGCTGCAACAATAACAAATAAGTTGTCTGAGATGTGTTTGTGGACTTTTTTTATGTACATAATTAAGTACAGTGTTTTTGGGCACGAATGATGTGTAAATTAAAATGTTATTGACAGTATGGATGACATGAAGAAAGTGGGAGATCTTTCCACACTAGTACATGCCTACTGTTTTGTGCTGCAACAGCAAGAATACAGAATACCACCAGGTGGCCATAATCAAAGAGGAGATATTGGAGGGTCATAAATAAACAACGCGGAGGGAAAATAAATTGAAATTTGGTATACATACATTTCAGACAATGGGAAATCCATTCAAGAAGAAAACAAAATTCCAAAAATTGCCACCATAGGATGAAATGGCAGTATGTGTAGAGTGAAACGAAGCAAAATGTTATGACTTTAATCCAACACATTACAAATAGGGCTCAATATACTGTCTCTGAATCCCATTGTACACTGCAGAACACATCCTTGTGTTGGTTTCACTTGTACAGAGCGAGTTACGTTCAAAGCTTCAGAATATCGGTTATGAAACCTCATTGCGTACACAAGTGTATCCCAAGATGTCACAATAGACATGCAACAGCACTATTTCGTCCTCTGATGGCAATTTTTGAAACCTCTTTTCTTTTCTTCTCAGACTGAAATTCCTATTGTATGAAATGTATGCACACCAAATTTCAATTTATTTGGCTTCATCGTTGTTTACATGACCCCTCAAGCCCTTCCTCTTTAATTATGGCCACCTTGCACATCCAAAGGAAAGAATGTGTTAAAAAAAGAAAAGAAACAAAGAAGGTGTGTTACATTCACATCACTTTTTCTACCCTCTACCATTTATTAATGGATATACAAACATTCTTATGAAGGTTTATTTTTATATCTCCGCATTTTAATTGAGATAAACCTTTCCAGAAATAGCTACATTACACATTCTGTTATACATAGTCAAATGTCTGAAAACTGGATGCTATATAGCCTTAAAATTCCATATTGTTTCCATGCAATTGTGAGTTAATAGATATCTCGCAAATGGCTTATGCCACCTTCAAAAAAGGAGTTACTTGATAAATTGTGTAGCATGTTTTATATAAAATTCTTTCCTAAAGAAGAGCACTTACAATTTAACATGCGATACTTTAATCAAAATTGTTCAAGCCATTTTGAAAAATATTGCTATAAAGGGTAGCTTAGGGCGGAGGGATCTTCTTGAAAATCTTCATGTCACATTTTTGGAACATCTGAACTTGAATACCAAGTTTCATATTTTGTTTTGGAGTTATGTTCTTCACAGATACACAGGCTTTTTCATTTATTCAGGGGACCCTAAAACATGTACTTCTGGTGAAAGTACATGGCAGAGCAAGTAATGAACGTTTCTTGTAAAATCACCTATTGGATACAACAGGCTGCATCAAATTTGTAAACCCACTGAAAACTGCTTTACTTGTGCAACATGGTATAATATTCTGTGGAAATTTAGTACATAGTAAAGTCTTTGTTTTATGAAGAGCTGTAATGAATCATGTTATGAACAATCACAATACTGTGCACGCAGCTGACTTGTAGCACACTACAGTGCCATTTAAACAACATGAGACTTGTGACAGTTCACTCAAAGCGTTGTCACATAGTAATACAGCACCAAATACAAAACCACTGACATAGTCCTAGCATGTACTAAGTCTGTAAAGGAGAAAGCTAGGATCCTAAACTAAACCACAGCTTTATCAATGGCCAAAGAAGCCAATTTTATTCTCAAGATTTTCTCGTATTTTGCATTTAAAATATGGAGCATAATGTTTGTAATAATCAAATTTTTATATTGAAATGGAGATTGATGTAGTTACAGTAAACTATAATACACATGTGTCTGTCGGTTTTTTCTTTATACTTCCATCAACTGTCACAAGTTTCGTGTTGTTTAAATGTTGCTGTATGAGGGGGACTATTTATATTTTGAGCCTTGGCAACCCTGAATGTTGTAGGTGCCATCTGACGTTTCCAATGGAAAGTTCGACATTTTTGACCACAACCTACTTCAAACATTTTGTCAATAGAGCGTCATTTGTTTTGTTTACACCAACTTGAAAATTGTGTGTCAACAAGACATGGAATTAACTCGTGAAAATGTTCAAGCATTGATTTATTACAACTTTCGACGTGGATTATCAAGACAAGAGTGCATCAATCAACTAACTTCCACATTTGGCGACGAAGCTCCATCCTTTGACACTGTCAAACGCTGGTACAATGAATTTAATCGTGTCTGCCGTTCACTCAATGATGAAGTTCGTCAAGGTCGTCCACAATCAGTTGTGCCAGAAAACATTGATGCTGTACAAAAACTAATAATGAAAGATCGTCATGCAACATATTGTGAGATTAAGGCAACCCTAGGCATTAGTTCCACCCGCATATATAAAATATTGCATGATTATTTAGCCGTGAACAAGATTGGCTCTTGTTGGATCCCACATATTTGACGCAATCTCAAAAAGATACTCATGTCGATTGGTGTACAAAAATGCTCAAGAAATACAATGGCAGTGCCTCAAAAGACGTATATAAGATTGTAACAGGTGACGAATCATGTATGAGCCGGAACGTAAACAGCAGTCAACTGTATGGGTGTTTCAAGATGAAGCAAATCCAACAAAAGTTGTTCGCACTCGAAATACTTGGAAGCAAATGGTCGCCTGCTTTTACAGCAAAACTGGCCATGTGGCAAACAGTGCCTTTAGAGGAACATAAAACAGTCAATGCCGAATGGTACAAAACCATTTGTTGGCCGAAAGTCTTTGGTGAAGTAAGGAAAACCAACAAGAACCGTAGCATCGTACTTCATCAAGACAATGCGAGCACACACACGTCTCATCTAACAGAGTATTTGAAGGCTCAAAAAATCAAATTGATTGGTCATCCAACATACAGTCCTGATTTGGCACCAAATGACTTCTTTTTGTTCCTATACATCAAGAATAAATTGCGTGGACAACGATTTTCATTGGCAGAAGAAGCCATTCATGCCTTCAAAAACCATGTTTTGGAGGTGTCTCAGGAAGACTGGAATAAATGCTTTGACAAATGGTTCAAATGGATGCAAAAGTGTATTGATTATAAAGAAGAACATTTAAAAACAATAAAGCAGTTTTCAATCAGAAATTACTGTTTTAATTATTAGACTCAAAATATAAATAGTGCCCCTTGTAGTGCAATTCAAATCTAACACAAAATTCTGGATTCACTAACATTACTGATGTACACACTGTTCATGAAACTACTGAAGTTAGCTAAAGATTTTTGGTTTGCATGCAGGCTGTGGTAATTATTGTTTGAACCTGATTCAACATTCTAATTGCCACATACAGCAGAGTGAAGGCAAATCAACTTTCAGGTATTAAGATTTAATGTGCATACATGTATCTAAAGCGATGGAGAGTTGGTTAACTGGCAACCACTAGTTACAACAAAGCAGTTCACATACATTCCTTAACAATGCTTATGATTCACTATTTATATAAGGTTGGGTTAACTGGCAACAATTAGTTACAACACAGTAGTTCACATATATTCCTTAACAATGCTTATGATTCACTATTTATATAAGGTTGGGTTAACTGGCAACCACTAGTTACAACAAAGTAGTTCACATATATTGCTTAACAATGCTTATAATTCACTATTTACATAAGGTTGGGTTAATTGGCAACAATTAGTTACAACAAAGTAGTTCACATATATTCCTTAAAAATGCTTATGATTCACTATTTATATAAGCTTGGGTTAACTGGCAACAATTAGTTACAACAAAGCAGTTCACATATATTCCTTAACAATGCTTATGATTCACTATTTATAAAAGGTTGGGTTAACTGGCAACAATTAGTTACAACAAAGTAGTTCACATATATTCCTTAACAATGCTTATGATTCACTATTTATATAAGGTTGGGTTAACTGGCAACAATTAGTTACAACAAAGTAGTTCACAAATATTCCTTAACAATGCTTATGATTCACTATTTATATAAGGTTGGGTTAACTGGCAACAATTAGTTACAACAAAGTAGTTCACATATATTCCTTAACAATGCTTATGATTCACTATTTATATAAGGTTGGGTTAACCGGCAACAATTAGTTACAACAAAGTAGTTCACATATATTCCTTAACAATGCTTATGATTCACTATTTATATAAGGTTGGGTTAACTGGCAACCACTAGTTACAACAAAGCAGTTCACATATATTCCTTAACAATGCTTATGATTCACTATTTATATAAGGTTGGGTTAACTGGCAACAATTAGTTACAACAAAGCAGTTCACATATATTCCTTAACAATGCTTATGATTCACTATTTACATAAGGTTGGGTTAACTGGCTACAATTAGTTACAACAAAGTAGTTCACATATATTTCTTAACAATGCTTATGATTCACTATTTACATAATGTTGGGTTAACTGGCAACAATTAGTTACAACAAAGTAGTTCACATATATTCCTTAACAATGCTTATGATTCACTATTTATATAAGGTTGGGTTAACTGGCAACCACTAGTTACAACAAAGTAGTTCACATATATTTCTTAACAATGCTTATAATTCACTATTTACATAAGGTTGGGTTAATTGGCAACAATTAGTTACAACAAAGTAGTTCACATATATTCCTTAAAAATGCTTATGATTCACTATATAAGCTTGGGTTAACTGGCAACAATTAGTTACAACAAAGCAGTTCACATATATTCCTTAACAATGCTTATGATTCACTATTTATAAAAGGTTGGGTTAACTGGCAACAATTAGTTACAACAAAGTAGTTCACATATATTCCTTAACAATGCTTATGATTCACTATTTATATAAGGTTGGGTTAACTGGCAACAATTAGTTACAACAAAGTAGTTCACAAATATTCCTTAACAATGCTTATGATTCACTATTTATATAAGGTTGGGTCAACTGGCAACAATTAGTTACAACAAAGTAGTTCACATATATTCCTTAACAATGCTTATGATTCACTATTTATATAAGGTTGGGTTAACCGGCAACAATTAGTTACAACAAAGTAGTTCACATATATTCCTTAACAATGCTTATGATTCACTATTTATATAAGGTTGGGTTAACTGACAACCACTAGTTACAACAAAGCAGTTCACATATATTCCTTAACAATGCTTATGATTCACTATTTATATAAGGTTGGGTTAACTGGCAACAATTAGTTACAACAAAGCAGTTCACATATATTCCTTAACAATGCTTATGATTCACTATTTACATAAGGTTGGGTTAACTGGCAACAATTAGTTACAACAAAGTAGTTCACATATATTTCTTAACAATGCTTATGATTCACTATTTACATAAGGTTGGGTTAACTGGCAACAATTAGTTACAACAAAGTAGTTCACATATATTCCTTAACAATGCTTATGATTCACTATTTATATAAGGTTGGGTTAACTGGCAACCACTAGTTACAACAAAGTAGTTCACATATATTTCTTAACAATGCTTATAATTCACTATTTACATAAGGTTGGGTTAATTGGCAACAATTAGTTACAACAAAGTAGTTCACATATATTCCTTAAAAATGCTTATGATTCACTGTATAAGCTTGGGTTAACTGGCAACAATTAGTTACAACAAAGCAGTTCACATATATTCCTTAACAATGCTTATGATTCACTATTTATAAAAGGTTGGGTTAACTGGCAACAATTAGTTACAACAAAGTAGTTCACATATATTCCTTAACAATGCTTATGATTCACTATTTATATAAGGTTGGGTTAACTGGCAACAATTAGTTACAACAAAGTAGTTCACAAATATTCCTTAACAATGCTTATGATTCACTATTTATATAAGGTTGGGTTAACTGGCAACAATTAGTTACAACAAAGTAGTTCACATATATTCCTTAACAATGCTTATGATTCACTATTTATATAAGGTTGGGTTAACCGGCAACAATTAGTTACAACAAAGTAGTTCACATATATTCCTTAACAATGCTTATGATTCACTATTTATATAAGGTTGGGTTAACTGACAACCACTAGTTACAACAAAGCAGTTCACATATATTCCTTAACAATGCTTATGATTCACTATTTATATAAGGTTGGGTTAACTGGCAACAATTAGTTACAACAAAGCAGTTCACATATATTCCTTAACAATGCTTATGATTCACTATTTACATAAGGTTGGGTTAACTGGCAACAATTAGTTACAACAAAGTAGTTCACATATATTTCTTAACAATGCTTATGATTCACTATTTACATAAGGTTGGGTTAACTGGCAACAATTAGTTACAACAAAGTAGTTCACATATATTCCTTAACAATGCTTATGATTCACTATTTATATAAGGTTGGGTTAATTGGCAACAATTAGTTACAACAAAGTAGTTCACATATATTCCTTAAAAATGCTTATGACTCACTATTTATATAAGGTTGGGTTAATTGGCAACAATTAGTTACAACAAAGTAGTTCACATATATTCCTTAAAAATGCTTATGATTCACTATTTATATAAGCTTGGGTTAACTGGCAACAATTAGTTACAACAAAGTAGTTCACATATATTCCTTAAAAATGCTTATGATTCACTATTTATATAAGCTTGGGTTAACTGGCAACAATTAGTTACAACAAAGTAGTTCACATATATTCCTTAAAAATGCTTATGATTCACTATTTATATAAGCTTGGGTTAACTGGCAACAATTAGTTACAACAAAGTAGTTCACATACATTCCTTAATAATGCTTATGATTCACTATTTATATAAGGTTGGGTTAACTGGCAACCACTAGTTACAACAAAGTAGTTCACATATATTCCTTAACAATGCTTATGATTCACTATTTATATAAGGTTGGGTTAACTGGCAACCACTAGTTACAACAAAGTAGTTCACATATATTCCTTAACAATGCTTATGATTCACTATTTATATAAGGTTGGGTTAACTGGCAACCACTAGTTACAACAAAGCAGTTCACATATATTCTTATGATTCACTATTTATATAAGGTTGGGTTAACTGGCAACCACTAGTTACAACAAAGCAGTTCACATATTCTTATGATTCACTATTTATATAAGCTTGGGTTAACTGGCAACCACTAGTTACAACAAAGCAGTTCACATACATTCCTTAACAATGCTTATGATTCACTATTTATATAAGCTTGGGTTAACTGGCAACCACTAGTTACAACAAAGCAGTTCACATACATTCCTTAACAATGCTTATGATTCACTATTTATATAAGCTTGGGTTAACCGGCAACCACTAGTTACAACAAAGCATTTCACATACATTCCTTAACAATGCTTATGATTCACTATTTATATAAGGTTGGGTTAACTGGCAACCACTAGTTACAACAAAGCAGTTCACATATATTCCTTAACAATGCTTATGATTCACTATTTATATAAGGTTGGGTTAACTGGCAACAATTAGTTACAACAAAGCAGTTCACATATATTCCTTAACAATGCTTATGATTCACTATTTACATAAGGTTGGGTTAACTGGCTACAATTAGTTACAACAAAGTAGTTCACATATATTTCTTAACAATGCTTATGATTCACTATTTACATAAGGTTGGGTTAACTGGCAACAATTAGTTACAACAAAGTAGTTCACATATATTCCTTAACAATGCTTATGATTCACTATTTATATAAGGTTGGGTTAACTGGCAACCACTAGTTACAACAAAGTAGTTCACATATATTTCTTAACAATGCTTATAATTCACTATTTACATAAGGTTGGGTTAATTGGCAACAATTAGTTACAACAAAGTAGTTCACATATATTCCTTAAAAATGCTTATGATTCACTATATAAGCTTGGGTTAACTGGCAACAATTAGTTACAACAAAGCAGTTCACATATATTCCTTAACAATGCTTATGATTCACTATTTATAAAAGGTTGGGTTAACTGGCAACAATTAGTTACAACAAAGTAGTTCACATATATTCCTTAACAATGCTTATGATTCACTATTTATATAAGGTTGGGTTAACTGGCAACAATTAGTTACAACAAAGTAGTTCACAAATATTCCTTAACAATGCTTATGATTCACTATTTATATAAGGTTGGGTCAACTGGCAACAATTAGTTACAACAAAGTAGTTCACATATATTCCTTAACAATGCTTATGATTCACTATTTATATAAGGTTGGGTTAACCGGCAACAATTAGTTACAACAAAGTAGTTCACATATATTCCTTAACAATGCTTATGATTCACTATTTATATAAGGTTGGGTTAACTGACAACCACTAGTTACAACAAAGCAGTTCACATATATTCCTTAACAATGCTTATGATTCACTATTTATATAAGGTTGGGTTAACTGGCAACAATTAGTTACAACAAAGCAGTTCACATATATTCCTTAACAATGCTTATGATTCACTATTTACATAAGGTTGGGTTAACTGGCAACAATTAGTTACAACAAAGTAGTTCACATATATTTCTTAATAATGCTTATGATTCACTATTTACATAAGGTTGGGTTAACTGGCAACAATTAGTTACAACAAAGTAGTTCACATATATTCCTTAACAATGCTTATGATTCACTATTTATATAAGGTTGGGTTAACTGGCAACCACTAGTTACAACAAAGTAGTTCACATATATTTCTTAACAATGCTTATAATTCACTATTTACATAAGGTTGGGTTAATTGGCAACAATTAGTTACAACAAAGTAGTTCACATATATTCCTTAAAAATGCTTATGATTCACTATATAAGCTTGGGTTAACTGGCAACAATTAGTTACAACAAAGCAGTTCACATATATTCCTTAACAATGCTTATGATTCACTATTTATAAAAGGTTGGGTTAACTGGCAACAATTAGTTACAACAAAGTAGTTCACATATATTCCTTAACAATGCTTATGATTCACTATTTATATAAGGTTGGGTTAACTGGCAACAATTAGTTACAACAAAGTAGTTCACAAATATTCCTTAACAATGCTTATGATTCACTATTTATATAAGGTTGGGTTAACTGGCAACAATTAGTTACAACAAAGTAGTTCACATATATTCCTTAACAATGCTTATGATTCACTATTTATATAAGGTTGGGTTAACCGGCAACAATTAGTTACAACAAAGTAGTTCACATATATTCCTTAACAATGCTTATGATTCACTATTTATATAAGGTTGGGTTAACTGACAACCACTAGTTACAACAAAGCAGTTCACATATATTCCTTAACAATGCTTATGATTCACTATTTATAAAAGGTTGGGTTAACTGGCAACAATTAGTTACAACAAAGTAGTTCACATATATTCCTTAACAATGCTTATGATTCACTATTTATATAAGGTTGGGTTAACTGGCAACAATTAGTTACAACAAAGTAGTTCACAAATATTCCTTAACAATGCTTATGATTCACTATTTATATAAGGTTGGGTTAACTGGCAACAATTAGTTACTACAAAGTAGTTCACATATATTCCTTAACAATGCTTATGATTCACTATTTATATAAGGTTGGGTTAACCGGCAACAATTAGTTACAACAAAGTAGTTCACATATATTCCTTAACAATGCTTATGATTCACTATTTATATAAGGTTGGGTTAACTGACAACCACTAGTTACAACAAAGCAGTTCACATATATTCCTTAACAATGCTTATGATTCACTATTTATATAAGGTTGGGTTAACTGGCAACAATTAGTTACAACAAAGCAGTTCACATATATTCCTTAACAATGCTTATGATTCACTATTTACATAAGGTTGGGTTAACTGGCAACAATTAGTTACAACAAAGTAGTTCACATATATTTCTTAACAATGCTTATGATTCACTATTTACATAAGGTTGGGTTAACTGGCAACAATTAGTTACAACAAAGTAGTTCACATATATTCCTTAACAATGCTTATGATTCACTATTTATATAAGGTTGGGTTAATTGGCAACAATTAGTTACAACAAAGTAGTTCACATATATTCCTTAAAAATGCTTATGACTCACTATTTATATAAGGTTGGGTTAATTGGCAACAATTAGTTACAACAAAGTAGTTCACATATATTCCTTAAAAATGCTTATGATTCACTATTTATATAAGCTTGGGTTAACTGGCAACAATTAGTTACAACAAAGTAGTTCACATATATTCCTTAAAAATGCTTATGATTCACTATTTATATAAGCTTGGGTTAACTGGCAACAATTAGTTACAACAAAGTAGTTCACATATATTCCTTAAAAATGCTTATGATTCACTATTTATATAAGCTTGGGTTAACTGGCAACAATTAGTTACAACAAAGTAGTTCACATACATTCCTTAATAATGCTTATGATTCACTATTTATATAAGGTTGGGTTAACTGGCAACCACTAGTTACAACAAAGTAGTTCACATATATTCCTTAACAATGCTTATGATTCACTATTTATATAAGGTTGGGTTAACTGGCAACCACTAGTTACAACAAAGTAGTTCACATATATTCCTTAACAATGCTTATGATTCACTATTTATATAAGGTTGGGTTAACTGGCAACAATTAGTTACAACAAAGCAGTTCACATATATTCCTTAACAATGCTTATGATTCACTATTTATATAAGGTTGGGTTAACTGGCAACCACTAGTTACAACAAAGCAGTTCACATATATTCTTATGATTCACTATTTATATAAGGTTGGGTTAACTGGCAACCACTAGTTACAACAAAGCAGTTCACATATTCTTATGATTCACTATTTATATAAGCTTGGGTTAACTGGCAACCACTAGTTACAACAAAGCAGTTCACATACATTCCTTAACAATGCTTATGATTCACTATTTATATAAGCTTGGGTTAACTGGCAACCACTAGTTACAACAAAGCAGTTCACATACATTCCTTAACAATGCTTATGATTCACTATTTATATAAGCTTGGGTTAACTGGCAACCACTAGTTACAACAAAGCAGGTCACATACATTCCTTAACAATGCTTATGATTCACTATTTATATAAGCTTGGGTTAACTGGCAACCACTAGTTACAACAAAGCAGTTCACATACATTCCTTAACAATGCTTATGATTCACTATTTATATAAGCTTGGGTTAACTGGCAACCACTAGTTACAACAAAGCATTTCACATACATTCCTTAACAATGCTTATGATTCACTATTTATATAAGCTTGGGTTAACTGGCAACCACTAGTTACAACAAAGCAGTTCACATACATTCCTTAACAATGCTTATGATTCACTATTTATATAAGCTTGGGTTAACTGGCAACCACTAGTTACAACAAAGTAGTTCACATACATTCCTTAACAATGCTTATGATTCACTATTTATATAAGCTAGGGTTAACTGGCAACCACTAGTTACAACAAAGCAGTTCACATACATTCCTTAACAATGCTTATGATTCACTATTTATATAAGCTAGGGTTAACTGGCAACCACTAGTTACAACAAAGCAGTTCACATACATTCCTTAACAATGCTTATGATTCACTATTTATATAAGCTTGGGTTAACTGGCAACCACTAGTTACAACAAAGCAGTTCACATACATTCCTTAACAATGCTTATGATTCACTATTTATATAAGCTAGGGTTAACTGGCAACCACTAGTTACAACAAAGTAGTTCACATATATTCCTTAACAATGCTTATGATTCACTATTTATATAAGGTTGGGTTAACTGGCAACAATTAGTTACAACAAAGCAGTTCACATATATTCCTTAACAATGCTTATGATTCACTATTTATATAAGCTAGGGTTAACTGGCAACCACTAGTTACAACAAAGCAGTTCACATACATTCCTTAACAATGCTTATGATTCACTATTTATATAAGCTAGGGTTAACTGGCAACAATTAGTTACAACAAAGCAGTTCACATATATTCCTTAACAATGCTTATGATTCACTATTTATATAAGCTAGGGTTAACTGGCAACCACTAGTTACAACAAAGCAGTTCACATACATTCCTTAACAATGCTTATGATTCACTATTTATATAAGCTAGGGTTAACTGGCAACAATTAGTTACAACAAAGCAGTTCACATATATTCCTTAACAATGCTTATGATTCACTATTTATATAAGCTTGGGTTAACTGGCAACCACTAGTTACAACAAAGTAGTTCACATACATTCCTTAACAATGCTTATGATTCACTATTTATATAAGCTAGGGTTAACTGGCAACCACTAGTTACAACAAAGCAGTTCACATACATTCCTTAACAATGCTTATGATTCACTATTTATATAAGGTTGGGTTAACTGGCAACAATTAGTTACAACAAAGCAGTTCACATATATTCCTTAACAATGCTTATGATTCACTATTTATATAAGGTTGGGTTAACTGGCAACCACTAGTTACAACAAAGTAGTTCACATATATTCCTTAACAATGCTTATGATTCACTATTTATATAAGGTTGGGTTAACTGGCAACAATTAGTTACAACAAAGTAGTTCACATACATTCCTTAACAATGCTTATGATTCACTATTTATATAAGGTTGGGTTAACTGGCAACCACTAGTTACAACAAAGCAGTTCACATATATTCCTTAACAATGCTTATGATTCACTATTTATATAAGGTTGGGTTAACTGGCAACCACTAGTTACAACAAAGTAGTTCACATATATTCCTTAACAATGCTTATGATTCACTATTTATATAAGGTTGGGTTAACTGGCAACAATTAGTTACATCAAAGTAGTTCACATACATTCCTTAACAATGCTTATGATTCACTATTTATATAAGCTTGGGTTAACTGGCAACCACTAGTTACAACAAAGCAGTTCACATATATTCTTATGATTCACTATTTATATAAGGTTGGGTTAACTGGCAACCACTAGTTACAACAAAGCAGTTCACATATATTCTTATGATTCACTATTTATATAAGGTTGGGTTAACTGGCAACCACTAGTTACAACAAAGCAGTTCACATATATTCTTATGATTCACTATTTATATAAGGTTGGGTTAACTGGCAACCACTAGTTACAACAAAGCAGTTCACATATATTCTTATGATTCACTATTTATATAAGGTTGGGTTAACTGGCAACAATTAGTTACAACAAAGTAGTTCACATACATTCCTTAACAATGCTTATGATTCACTATTTATATAAGCTTGGGTTAACTGGCAACCACTAGTTACAACAAAGTAGTTCACATATATTCTTATGATTCACTATTTATATAAGGTTGGGTTAACTGGCAACCACTAGTTACAACAAAGCAGTTCACATATAGTCTTATGATTCACTATTTATATAAGGTTGGGTTAACTGGCAACCACTAGTTACAACAAAGCAGTTCACATATATTCTTATGATTCACTATTTATATAAGGTTGGGTTAACTGGCAACCACTAGTTACAACAAAGCAGTTCACATATATTCTTATGATTCACTATTTATATAAGGTTGGGTTAACTGGCAACCACTAGTTACAACAAAGCAGTTCACATATATTCTTATGATTCACTATTTATATAAGGTTGGGTTAACTGGCAACCACTAGTTACAACAAAGCAGTTCACATATATTCTTATGATTCACTATTTATATAAGGTTGGGTTAACTGGCAACCACTAGTTACAACAAAGCAGTTCACATATATTCTTATGATTCACTATTTATATAAGCTTGGGTTAACTGGCAACCACTAGTTACAACAAAGCAGTTCACATATAGTCTTATGATTCACTATTTATATAAGGTTGGGTTAACTGGCAACCACTAGTTACAACAAAGCAGTTCACATATATTCTTATGATTCACTATTTATATAAGGTTGGGTTAACTGGCAACAATTAGTTACAACAAAGTAGTTCACATACATTCCTTAACAATGCTTATGATTCACTATTTATATAAGCTTGGGTTAACTGGCAACCACTAGTTACAACAAAGTAGTTCACATATATTCTTATGATTCACTATTTATATAAGGTTGGGTTAACTGGCAACCACTAGTTACAACAAAGCAGTTCACATATAGTCTTATGATTCACTATTTATATAAGGTTGGGTTAACTGGCAACAATTAGTTACAACAAAGTAGTTCACATACATTCCTTAACAATGCTTATGATTCACTATTTATATAAGCTTGGGTTAACTGGCAACCACTAGTTACAACAAAGCAGTTCACATATATTCTTATGATTCACTATTTATATAAGCTTGGGTTAACTGGCAACCACTAGTTACAACAAAGCAGTTCACATATATTCTTATGATTGACTATTTATATAAGGTTGGGTTAACTGGCAACCACTAGTTACAACAAAGCAGTTCACATATATTCTTATGATTCACTATTTATATAAGGTTGGGTTTACTGGCAACCACTAGTTACAACAAAGCAGTTCACATATATTCTTATGATTCACTATTTATATAAGGTTGGGTTAACTGGCAACCACTAGTTACAACAACGGACGGGGTATTTCTCTATCAACACCCATGTGATCTGCGATGCAGAATAAACATTAGAAACATTGGTTCCAGAATTTGAAGCTGTTCTTCAGTATGTTTACCGTCGCTCGAAGCATTGAACTCGTCCATCATGACTTTTCAGCATCTTTATAACACTCATGTTGTTTAAATGGATTTTCTTTATCTCTACCAACAAGCATTTATCTGTTTCGCTGAATTTCCCCTGCTTTTTCCTATCATACATAACCTTATCCCTGGTCGCACTATACCTTCTGGAGTTATGAGCTCTTATTTCCGTAGTCGTAACTAAAAGAGTAAATTGTAATTGAGCTCTGCAACGTTACTTCCAGAGTAAATTGCTCTCGTAGTAACCTACTTCCTTAGTAAACGTTACTTCCGAAGGAATTTATTCCAACATGGTGCACGCTGCTCACAAACTCCACGGAGTGATTTACCCTGAAGGTGCTGGAAGCCTTCATCTTGGAGTGTATTCATACATGACTTCCACAGCGTGATATTACTTGTTCTGGGCAAACTCCACTCCTGAATGATGTCAAGTGGTGTTTCAACTGGAACAAGTTGGTCTTCACATCTCCAACCTTCAATGTGATGCCAAATGTGGTACTTGCTGTGGCCAAATTTGGACTCGTCAATTTCAACCAGTTTTCCAATTTGCCTGCAGTTTTCTAGGGCCCAATTTATGCAAATTTTTCTGCAGTAATTCATCCACGGTGTTCCAAGAGGCTTTCATCTCATACTTTATTGTGTTAATTTAGGATTATTTAGTGTGCATCACATCCAGAAGTGTATTGCTTGTCATGGAGAGAGATGTGTGTCCCTTCTGGCATATGGAATACATCTGTCTTTCTTTTATACATTTACCTGGAACCACATACTTGCAGAGATACACTTCCTTGATAACTCCTGCAGTCTCTGAAGTTGTACACACCTAGAAGCTCTCTCACTACGGTGTTTGCTTCATGTAATGCACTATCAGCAATACATTACCTTAGCATTTACGTTTATATGAGTGGGAAGCAAAACAGAACAATAACAGCAAATCAAAGCATTGCTAATCCAGCGAATTTTGCTTCCCATTTAGGTTGACAATTCCCATCATGCATGTGCATGGTCAAGTTTGTTGTGCTTGTGTCATTATTTTGCTAATAAAGTAAATGTCTTAAAAAGACAACACCAACCCCAAAGTGCACTCTTAAGGCAAT
The DNA here is from genome assembly GCA_030765065.1 of Deroplatys truncata. Taxonomy (NCBI): domain Eukaryota; kingdom Metazoa; phylum Arthropoda; class Insecta; order Mantodea; family Mantidae; genus Deroplatys; species Deroplatys truncata. The sequence goes on from CM060975.1 coordinate 9,792,697, forward strand.
TTAATCACTTTTCTTTTACTTTTAATCACGTTGCTAGTGGTCCAGTTTAGCCGGACACTCAATCACGACCGCCCCCAGAAAAAAAAATTTCAGGTGGGGGTTTCAATAACTAGATTGAAACTTTAACAGTACTCTGCAGTTACCGTGTACCTACTCTGTAGTAAATAGACGTTATGGAGGCAAGAAAATTGCTTGGAAACATTATATAGACAGGGAAAGCTCACCAGAATGAAGATATTCCACCTTACAGCACAAAATGCCAGGACATATGGTCACCTTATCTATGTGAGGCAACAACATTGTTTCTCTCTTCCTTGTAAATGTGCTACAAGCAGTAGGCTTACTGTTATCTAACAAAATTTTCCTATATAGGTTTGATATGAATTTAAATAAATAAAACTGTCAGAGGTTTCAGGAGGGGGAAAATTGAATGCTAAAACCTCCCCTCTAAATCTGGCCCTGGCCTCAACAATGATACATAGTGCCTCAGTGGGATGCATGTGTGTAACTTTGGTTATGATGAACATTAAAATGTTTTCTACAGTGTTAGCTTGTATTATAAAACACATTTCTGAGTTTCATGTACATAAGAACTTGTAGTTTATTTAATCTACCAGTTTTGTAGCAATAAGATACACCTCTGTATCATTCACTGGTAACTCTATACCCCCGCCACTGTAACGTTGCACTTGACAGCTAGCGTTTAAGTTGGTACACTTGCAAAAAAACAGATCAAAAGCTTCAACCGTTTGACTTCCTAAGCCAATCTCAGGGCAGCATTCTGGATGGTCGATGACAAAATGGAACCGGAACTAGAATCGGCTCTGTTGCCGGATGTAACTATTCCCAACCACGTGCTTCAGTTTGTGAATCTCTAGCACGAGCGTCGAGTTGTTCTTTGCAAGCTAAATATTGTTCATTGTTATTTATATTTGTTGTTATTACTTGATAGTTTTGTTATTGTTCATTTATACATATATATTTATTTATATTTATCTATTTTATATATATTTCATTCATATTATTTATTTAAACAAAACTTAAGTGCAACAATGTCTGAAAAACGACGCCAATCGGCGAGTGATGATTCACGAAGTGAAAATCCCTTGCGCCGAGGTGTGTCACTTAATAGTCAGGCATTCCAACTATTAAGGAGAACCTGGGAATTCTTTGAACAGGAAAAGGAGTACGTGAAGCTTCATGGGAAACCCTCTATTCCTGCTGATATAGCCGTACAATGAACTGCAGCAGCTCTTGGACTAAGCACGAGAACTGTTATTCACAAGGCTATGGTGAACGCGACTTCGTGGAAGAAGAAAGTAGATCATGTGAATAAGCTAATACGAAAAGCACAAGAAATACACGGAATTATTAGTGACTTTGAACCATTGATGATATGCCTTGGTGAAGATGACGATGACAACGGGGATTTGGATGGAATTGAGCCACTGCAGTTTTAAATGTGCGAGTGAAAATAACTTTGTTATGGCATGCTTATAATTAGATTTGTTTCTCCTCATTGTAGCAGGAAGTTTGTATTATTTTGTTTCTATATTGTCAAAAGTGCGTAATTTATTCTACACACGCTGCAATGTTTATGCTGAGTTATTTTCAACTAACAATAATAATACGAAATAGTTATTATTCATTGAGGTTCGCTACTTACGTACACTTTTTGTATTCGGCTTAGACACGATAGAAAGGAGAACAATCAGCTGTTGTTGTTTACTAGCCAACCTTACGCGAAGCCACACGAACTGTCAAGTGCAAAGATACAGCGGCGGGGATATAACTACCAGGTTGCCATGACAACCGACATCACCATGGGTTCTTCATGACACACATGATCCAAGCTGACGCAAGCAGTTAGCAGCGTGCCTCAAACCATGTAATGTGCTACCTATGTCCTCTTTATATTTGATTTGTTTCATCATTTATTTAAAGGTGTTTATATGTAATTGTATATAACTGTACCCAAAGTTTCTCAAGATGTCTGACGATACAGTAGATTTGTTAGAAATATAGGTTTCCCAAAGAACATTCAAAGAAAAGAAATGTTTGATTTCCAAAGGAAGACCAATGCTCGCATTGCCAAATTTAGCACAGCAACAAAAGAATATTACCATTTTCAGAATATTGACTCGCTGGAAGTGTCAAGTATGGACTATTTTGCTGTTTAGTTGTGACAGATAGAAACTCCACTTGAACAACTACAGGATATTGCAAGTTTAACAATACGTTGCCATTACACTTGCGGCTTTTGGAACTGTGCGTATTCAAACTGAACTAAGTGACCAAATGCGACAAAGCATGTTCTACACAATGAAAAGAGGCTTATAAAGTCTTGTAAAAGCTTGTTTACTTACATAACTGGAATGTTCATTTAGCAGCGATGACCAGTCGAAAGCATCTAAAAGCTATGGTAGTTATATAGAACTTCTGGACTATGCTGCTCAATATGACCTGCTACTAAAAATAATTTGGATACTTCTACAGTATTCAAGGGTTTATCAAATCACATTCAAAATGATTGATTGAATATGTTGCCAGTGCACTAAACAATCAAACTGCCATACTAACTGATGAGACAACTGACGTCTCGAATAAATCACAATTTTCTCTTGTTTATCGGTATACCCTTGGCGGTAGAAAGGTTTGTGTGCAACTCTAATCTTATTTTAACACTTTCCAAATTTCAGCGAAAAATATCGCACAGAGCTAGATGGACATCCAGCAATGGCCTCTTCCTTACAAGGTGTACATGCAAATATTAAGGCATCTTTTCCACAAGCACCATTTGTTCACCGTTATGCACATTGTTTGAATTTGGTACTGTCCCAAAGCACAATTATTCCTGAATGTTTGCTACTCTTAGTGGGCTTGCGTTTTCTTCTAAATCACCAAAGTGTGCAAAATTTCTAGATCGATTTTAAGGTTGATGTTTACCAATACGATGTAACTATGCATTGCATCTTGTCAATACTATTTACAAAACAAAACAAAACAAAACAAAAAAAAGATGAGCTTTGTCTAGTTTTTTGCACCATGTTGGAACGCCAGTCAGAAATAGAAAATGTTACCCTAACTGTTATTCAAGGATATTTATCAAATTTAAGACGTTTGAATTTTTTCTTCTTGCAACTTTTCACAGTATATTTTCTCTGACTGATGCTTTGTTCAGTGTTCTTCAAAATTCCTCACTGGATATTCTTTACCGCACAAGAAATACAGCAGAAAAACAAAATATTGTAAAATCTCTTGCAAACTGTTTTCAATGCATCTATGAAGAAACAGTTTTTGATGTTGGAACTCCCAGAAAAATGAAAGCGAAACGTCACTTAGACATTATAACAAAATACAGAAGATTTTATTTTGAAATTTTTGATAACACTGAACATATGAATACAAGATTTAAGGAATATGGAAAGCTTACCCTTTTATGCTTATTAGACTCTTCAAAATATAATTTATGTTCGCACATTTCCAGATGATGGTTTTTAGAGCTTAGTTGAAAATTATGGCCACTACTTCGATGAAGTAGTCTGAAAAACAAGTTAATTGTAATGTGCAGTTTAAAGGAATTTTCCCAGAAGTCACCTTCACAACTAATAAAGATGTTATCGACTTCAGCACTTGGAAAGTCAATGCCGCAGCGTAATAACAGTTTCCACATTAAAGCAAATTAAGACATGTACACAAAAAAGAACAGGCCAAACATGGTTTTCGAATCTTGGACTGATAAAAGTTGAACGTGAATTATAAAATACTCTGAAAGAGAGACATTTTGCTGCAAGTGATACACGGGTGGAATTCATGGTAATCTTGCTGCCAGCCTCTCTGCTATGTTATGGTACACAGACAACCTTTGCAAATGAAAAATGCCTAAAATTTTGCCAAATGTGTATATTATGGAATAGGAGTGTTATTGGCAATGCGTAAGCCATGTTCATGGACCACATAACCATAAAGAACTATTAAATAATAACTTCAAGTTTGCATAAAATCAAAATCTTATGCCCTCTTTTACCTCTGCATTTTAATTGAGTGCTTAATTACTTGACTTCACCTACCCTACGAACCTTCTTGATGTTGGATATGTTTATTAGTTATGCTGCATATTTAATAATTGTATGTGCAAGAGCGTTGCTCACAGTGGGGTCAAACAACACAAGCTCACTTGCATTCCTCTATGCAACTCAAACTTACATTCTTTCTTGCCAACCCACATACTCAACAATTTCCTTGTCTAACGTTGCCATAGTTTAGCGGCCTGACAATGTTGCTGCCAGCCTCTCCCTGTCACTAAACCATATCAACCTTGAAAAATGCGACAGGGATGTGTTGGTTGGCAGGAAGGTGAGCGTCAGAGTGACATGGTGGTGTTTGCAGAAACAACTGGAAGTGGGACGGATCGTAGAAAATGCAAACAAGAATGTGCAGATACGGTGTGTAATAGACCCATTACGTATAGTGCATTTGCATGGTACATGCATTACCTTTAGTTTATTTCATTAGAAGTGTTGTAATCCCATTACAAAATGTATTTACCTATTAGGAAGTTGCACGAGGTTATGATTTAATAGTTAGTGATGCAGTAATTTGTATCACAAATTACTTAAATGTAAATAATGATTGTAATATGAATATGCATTTTTATGTGACATTGATTTGAGATGTTTCTTGACTGTAATTATTGTTGATAAGTAAGTTTATACGACCTTACTGAAACTGTCAATAATAGCGCGCAATAATGCAGCGAGGGGGTGAGCTGTTTATCATTATTGGAAACGAGGAAGTTACGTAATGTTGGCGCATTTTTCCGTTTAGAACCTTCTGGAATATTTCCCTTGAGCATATGTATTCATAATTTTCATTGGATATTAATATAGATGCTAATGTTGGCGCGTTTTATTAGCCAATAGTAACTCAGTTATAATCTTTAGGCATATCGGGGAGTGGGTGTATAAAAAGCCAAGTCAGAGGTAGATCGTGCGCAGTTCATCGAAAATCTCAATACATTACACGTCGCCTTCAGTCGGCCAGTTCATAAAAAATCTGTGTACACTACACGTCATCTTCAGTCAGCCAATTCGTCGAAAGTATTTGTACGGCAAACGTCGGGTATCGATTCACAAGTTACGCGCAGCAGAATTATGAATAATCTAAAGTGTTGTAAGGTTAATTATACAAAAAGTTGAAGTACGTGGATTAAAAGTGATCAGTAAGAAGTTATTATAACAGTTTCAGTTTGGCGAGTGTTAAGATCAATGTATAAAAGTGAGAGTGAACGTGTTTGACAATAAAATTATAAAACAAATTTCTTCATCAGTGTTCTTTTTGGATAAAAGATTCCTTTCCGTTTACACAACCTTGATCAAGAAACATGTTCGACTGAGAAATAATAGCTAGCCGGAGGACAGTAAACAAAACTTAAAATTCTTTCAAACAAAACTAATACTGCCGCAAATTGCTAACACCAGATGGAGCTACGAACCTAACAAAGAATGACGTCACAAGATGGCTACGAGTGAAGTAAACACATATACACAAACAAACTTTATAAGTAATACCATCGCAAATTGGCTACCACAACGTGGGGCTACAAGAAATAACATTATAACTAATACACTCGCATTAGGCAATTACACTACTCTTGTATCCCGTCAAAGTAGCTTAAAGTAGCCAAAGAAAAGCGAATAAGTTACCTTTTGAGTGAGTTTAGAAGTAGATGTTCAATAGTTTGTGCCCACCTGCCCGCCCCTCGACGGTGTTTTACTTATATAGGCGAAATGCGTACGAAACAAAACAAACATAGCCATTTGTTCGTTGAAGCTGTATAGTGGGAAGTGCCAACCTAAATGAAAATCCACCAGAAATGCGATACGCTGTTGTTAGTAGTGTTTTTTCCTCTTCTTGTTTTTCTTCGTGTGTTATTCCCGCTAAAAAATGTAACGCATTCAAAGACTGGCTGAACCACTAATTCAAAGCAGCAAAAGAATATACACCAAAGTTTTTGTCAAAGTATATTTTATTAAGAGGTTATTTCCATTGTAATAGTGTAATAAAGAAGTTGCTTTACCGTAACAGTGGTAGATAGTTAATGCAAGCTTACATAAAAAAAAACCCTAACCTAAGGCTAACCTTCCGTGAATTCAGAAACGTAAGTAATATAAAAAGAAGTAATCCTAACCTAACCTATCATTAACCAGAAACATAAGCTTAGAAACGCATGCTCGCTTCGCTCGCGTGCTTTGATGTAACCACTGGTAACAAATTTAAACAAGGTTATATATAAAAGTAAATCAGAAGCCTAAGCTTATATTAAAACAAAAGTAACCTAAACTTCCGTGAATTCATAAACCTAACGTTATATAAGATCCCTCGGCTACGCCCTGTGGTCGTAGTTGCGGCGCATCTTCCATGAATTCATAAACCTAAGGTTATGTTAAGATCCCTCTGCTATGCTCTGTGGTTGTAGTTGCAGCGCTTTGGTGGCATAAATTATTCATATGTTACCAGTATTGCATTAGTCAAGCGTATGACAGAGTGACATCTGTTTAGCTAGTGTTTTGCATACAGTGACATCTGTTGGAAATATACGACATCAATACGACATCGTCATCACTGTAGGGGATACAACTATAGCATAATGTCCAATAGTTATTTGAGGTTATGTGGTACATAACATAGCCAAAGGTTATTTCATCACAATATGAAGCGGCTGTCATTTACTCTGCAACTGTACTGCTCACTCTTACATTGGGTAAATTTAGCTGGTGTGTTGCTAACTGTTAATGCACATCACAGTAAATAATAATCCTAACTTTAAGAATAATTGTCAGTCCAACCAGATCTTTACTTATTAAGCAGCCAATTAAACAAAATGTGGAGATAAGCGAAAGCTAATACGTGTTAGTAATACTAGTAAACAAATAATCCTAACTTTAAGAATAATTGTCAGTCCTATATCAGGTCTACCTGCTCTTTTATGATGCAAATGCTGTTTTAGCATCGGTTTGGTTAAACAAACCGCACAATCAAATTTATCCCAATTGGCCATTTTGAACAGCAATGACTACCTCTCGGCGGCATGGATTACATACTGCCAATAACACTCGTATTCTGCAGTACTGCTACTCGCCTACTTTTAGCGATTTTTTATGTATGTGCATTGGCAACACACTGTGACGTAGGACAGGGAGAGGCTGGCAGCAACATTACCAATTCGGCCATTATTCCGTACGTGGGTAGTGAACACTTTCGCTATTAACATTAACACATACATTTGCATCATATCAGCATTGCTGGCTGCCGCCAACATTGTAACATCGGGCCGTAAGCCGCATAGCGTAGCCAAGGGATGCTTTTTTAGGAGAGGAGTGGAGCAGCTGCGGCCTAGCGCAAGGACGGGGCATAGGCGCAGGATCTGTGCGTCTAAACTCGAATGGTGCACTTTAGTTGCATTTTCCATGCTTCGCGACATTCCCTTAGCCATAATTTTTTTTTCATCACGTTCGCAATATCTTCACAAGATTTCCGCAAAAGCTAAGCGGTCGCCACGAAGGGCCCAATATTTTCGATATAGCAACCTCCTACACTATTTAAGAACCCAGAATATTAAACAATCAACTCTGCGTATTAAAAACTCTGATTCCGTAAGTTTCTTAAAATTTCATACCTCCTACCCGCATACGGAATAATGTCACAAATTCTAAGAAAGAAAGAAGAAGAAAAAAAATCTGATGTGTTACACTCACATGACTTTCTCTACTCTTGTACAAACTATTTTTACAAACGCTTATTCTCCATTTATGTCATGTTATTCCAGATAAACATTTGCAGACTCTATCTTATTGCTTATTTTCTTGTAGATGTAAGCGGAATATATATTTACAAGGGCAATATAGAAATACAGTAGCCTTTAAGCACATTCATAGCTCTTAATAGCTGGTTGCTAGGTGCAGCACCATTCCCTTTGCCATAGATTAATACTCTTTGCATATCCAAGATAAAAAAAATCTGATGTGTTACACTCAAATGACTTTCTCTACTCTTGTACAATCTATTTTTACAAACGCCTATTCTCCATATGCTTCATGTTAATCGAGATATCGAGATGTCAATCTTATTGGTAATTTTCTTGTAGATGCAAGGGGAATATGGTAGCTTTTAAGCGATAGTCAAATATTTTAACGCTGGTTGCTATGTGGCGCATTCCATTCTCTTTGCATGTCCAGGACATAAAAAAAATGAATAACAAATTTGAGAAAAAGTATAAGTATTGGAACATTTAAGGAAATAACAAGCAATATCTCGAAAACGGTTCACTCAACAAAAGAAATGTATATGACATAAGTTGTGTATTCTAACGCGATCTACATTTTTTGTGTAGTAAAATTTTGTCTATCTCTCATGGTTTACCAGTTATGCAAAAGTCGTTCACAATGAAGAATACTTTTGGAGACATTCCCAGAAAATTGGAGATATACATTTCATTTCTCATGACATTATCTTAAACATATGATATTTTAATCAAAATCGTTAGCCATTTTTGAGAAACTTAAACTTTTCGAAAAATGTTCCATGTAAAGGGTAGTCTGGGGTGGAGGGATTTTCTTGAAAACCTTCGTGTCGCATCTCTGGAAGATACTGAACCTAAATACCAAGTTTGGTGTTTATTCGACTGTTCCTTTTGGAGTTATGCTGTTCACAGACACACACATGGACATGTTTCCAAAAATGTTTTTTTTGGATTCAGGAGGTCTCAAGGTAATGATGTGTTATAGCGGCTGTCGTCTGCTAGCGAGCGGCCTGGGCGTGGCTTAAGGAGTTCGAGCGTTGCCAACCGTAAGAAATGTACGCACGGAAGATAACAACTATGTAACACGAAATTTGCAATGCGGCGCGGTTATTTCAAACACACAATTTGTCGATGTTTTTACTTTCTCTACTACGTATAGTAAGTAGGGGAAGTATTGTATTCCACCCAAAAATTCGATACCGAGATTTCACCGGAAATACGTGTTTTGAGACCCCCTTAATAAAAAAAAAACATTTTTGGAAACATGTCCGTGTGTGTGTCTGTGAACAGCTTAACTCAGAAACGACAGTCGGATAAACACCAAACTTGGTATTTAAGTTCAGTATCTTCCAAGGATGCGACACGAAGGTTTTCAAGAAAATCCCCCCATCCCAGAGTACCCTTTACATGGAAGATTTTTTGAAAATTTTAATTTCCTCAAAAATGGCTCTTAACGATTTTGATTAAAATATCAGATGTTTAAGATATTTTCATGACAAATAAGATGTATATCTTGAATTCTCTGGGAATGTCTCCAAAAGTATTCTTCATCGTGAACGACTTTTGCATAACTGGTAAACCATAAGAGATAGACAAAATTTTACTACACAAAAAAATGTAGATCGCGTTAAAATACACAATTTATGTCATTTACATTTTTGTTGTTGAGTGAACCATTTTAGAGATATTGCTTGTTATTCCCTTAAATTTTTCAATACTTATTTTCTCAAATGGGAATTCGTTATTCATTTTTTTGTCTTGGATATGCAAAGAGTTATAATCTGTGGCAAAGGGAATGGTGCTGCACCTAGCAACCAGCTATTAAGAGATATGTATATGCTTAAAGGCTACTGTTTTTCTATATTGTCCTTACATCTACAAGAAAATTAGCAATAAGATAGAGTCTGCAAATGTTTATCTCGATTAACATGAAGTAGATGGAGAATAAGTGTTTGTAAAAATAGTTTGTACAAGAGTAGAGAAAGTCATGTGAGTGTAACACATCAGATTTTTTTGTCTTCGATATGCAAAGAGTTATAATCTATGGCAAAGGGAATGGTGCTGCACCTAGCAACCAGCTATTACGAGATATGTATGTGCTTAAAGGCTACTGTTTTTCTATATTGTCCTTACATCTACAAGAAAATTAGCAATAAGATAGAGTCTGCAAATGTTTATCTCGATTAACATGAAGTAGATGGAGAATAAGTGTTTGTAAAAATAGTTTGTACAAGAGTAGAGAAAGTCATGTGAGTGTAACACATCAGATTTTTTACATTGCATTGAAGCACACCTATTGTACAAAGTTAACCAAACCTGCATGTTGATTCATACCCAAACAAAATGCTGTTATTTCAGGCCAAACACATTATCGCACATATACGTTATTACACAGAAGCAGTGGTAGCTTTGTTGACATTGTCCTTGAACCACAAACACACATTGTTGTAAATTAGGTGCAATATCAGCAGTATACCTTATTACACAGAAGCAGTGGCAGCATTGTTCTCATTGTCCTTGAGCCACGTACACACATTGTTGTAAATTAGGTGAAATATCAGCAGCATACCGTATAACACAAAAACAGTGGCATCATTGTGGCATCCATGAGTCACAAAACACACATTATTGTATTAATGTACTGCAATGATGTGGCAATAGGAAAACTGGAGAAGACGTGTAAGTTAGGTGAAATACTAGCAGCATACGTTATTACACAGAAGCGGTGGCAGCATTGTTGTTCACTGTTCTTGAGTCACAAAACACACATTCTTGTATTAATGTACTGCAATGACGTGGCAATAGGAAAACTGGAGAAGACGTGTAAGTTAGGTGAATTACCAGCAGCATACGTTATTACACAGAAGCGGTGGCAGCATTGTTGTTCACTGTTCTTGAGTCACAAAACACACATTCTTGTATTAATGTACTGCAATGACGTGGCAATAGGAAAACTGGAGAAGACGTGTAAGTTAGGTGAATTACCAGCAGCATACGTTATTAGACAGAAGCGGTGGCAGCATTGTTCTCATTGTCCTTGAGCCACGTACACACATTGTTGTATTAATGTACTGCAATGAGATGGGAATCGGAAATCTGATGTCATTAAAAGAAATAGAATTTGAAGTATGCGCCTTTGATTAAATTTGCCATTGTTGAGTTACACCAGGTAATGCTGCGCTATCACATCCAATATTACGCCAAACATGTCTTGTCCCCGAAAACGATTTCGGAAGATGAATTCGTGGAGATAGGACGTGAAGAGGGCGTCACTGGTACCAAATTGCCGCCGAAGTTTCCTCTTCACCCTCATCCACATGTTTTCGACATTCTGCGTGTGGATGGTGTCGTCCTCGGGGTCTACAAAGTTCTGCTCATGGACAATTATGTTGTGTATATATACGCCGTCTAGCAGATTTCCGATGTTGGCGTAAGAAGCCCATCCATCGGAGATGATGCGGCTTCCAGGCAAAATATGCTGCATGATAAGGACTTCCAGGGTTTGAATAATGGGTAGAGAAAGTTATGTGAATCCAACATCAGGTTTTGAATTAAGCACAACCTTAAGAGCCAAACCTTTGCAGGGTTGCAGTACTTTAGGGACAAACATTTTAAGTGTAACATCTTGTATGAACGTTTCCATTTTTCATAACACTTGTACGTGACTTTTAAGAACTGCAAAGCTCAGACCCTCCCTACCTGCCTGGGACTTTGCAAGGGGTAGTGTTTGAACATTCCGAAAGCAATTCATGTTTATGATGGGCAGTAAATGACTCAACCAGGAATACAATACAGCAACACCACATGTTAAAAGCGGATGGGGGAACATCTGTTCAGCAGAAGGTACAACCTTTGGCTAACAAGAAACTCCAGACCGCACTGCAAACAGTACTCAAGCAATTCGAATTCCAAGAAAAATTCCGCATTCTAGATGAAATAAAGTGAGTAGCATATGCCGCGATTTAAGGAATATAATTGACAAATGCTTTGTGGTAAAGTGTTTCTTTTCCTCCCTGTCAGCCTGCATTTTATTCCAGTAGCAAGAGCTATTCGGAAAGGCTTTCCCCAGTTTTCGTTTATCCCGTAGAGACAATTTCCAAGAAAGTTTTAAGAAGAAGAATACCATGCTCATCTATGCCATAATTATCTTTTCCATTCCTTCCATTACTAAGAACAATCAGGCAGAAAGGAAGTTGAAGAATACTCCATAAAATTCTATATTTGCAAAACTTACTTTTAGTCATTGATTTACTTTACACTAAAAACAAAGAAAAAAACAGGGATTCGAGGAGGAAAGTGCAAGAAAGGATTAAACAATCCTTAGATAATTTATAGCTTAAAATGCTGACAGGAATTTACACTGTGTAGTTCAAAATCGCAATTTTATGTTTAAGGATTAGAACTCAATAGGAAGCTTCACAGTTAGACGAAGTCCTCTACTGATTAAAAATCAATATTCTTACTCGACAAAAAAATACTCATATCGTGGAAAATGTAATGTGAATAGAAGCCTAATTTTGCATGAATGCTATATGGTATTCACGTTAAATTTCCTACGAAAAATATATTTGACCACTATTAATTACATATTTCATTACAATGAACTTAGTTACATCCACCATACGGAAAACTAAAAATGCCACATGTAGTATTTGTGTATATATCTGTCTGTCTGTGTGTGTGTCTATGTGTGTGTGTTTTAATGAGAGGTAGTGTCTGAGTGCGTGTATGTGTGTGTGTTTTAATAAGTTGTAATGCCTGAGTGTGTGTGTGTTTAATAAGTTGTAATGCCTGAGTGTGTGTGTGTTTTTTAATAAGTTGTAATGCCTGAGTGTGTGTTTTAATGAGCTGTAGTGCCTGAGTGTGTGTTTGTTTTAATGAGTTGTGGAGCATGAGTGTGTGATTTTGTGTGTATGTGAGCATTGGAGTGTGCTGGACAGAGGACCAGGCACCAAAACAACCGGGAAATAGAAGTCTTTAAGTAATGACTAAAATCATCCGCAGGAACACAGAGGCTAAAATACGATTAGGATAAAATGGCACTCTTGGCAGCGGCATGCGCACCTTCATTGGATATATGTAACTTCATTATCGTGTATGCCGAAATTGAATTAAAGTTTTTTTTATTTATGGACGCTCTATAACCACTATGGTTCTTAGCGTCCTATTCTATATTGGGCATGAAAGGCCGGAAAGTTTGCTCAGAGGCCTCTTTATCAGGCTTGAGGTTCTTTTACTTGCCGTAAATCTACGACACGGGACCACCGGCTTTACTTCCCTTCCGAAGGAAGCCGTGCTAAAGATTTTTACGCCCGAAAAAATCCATCGCCCTCCGCCGGGTTGTAACGACGCCTCGACAGGAATTCAAGGTGCGGTGCTTCTCAACACGGATGGGATAACCGTGGAGAAGCGTCGCGCGCAACAAAGTCTTACTTTGTTGATCGGACTTACTCTGAACCAACAATGAACCGAAGTGAAGGCGAAGGAATGAACCGGACCAGCAATACTGTCAATGCCCTTCTGTATTATAAAAGGGTTCACCTTCTCAAATGTTTGTCCTTTCTCTGTTTGCGTAATGACTAAGTAACAACCAGATGACGGTGGTGTTACTTCTGTTCCCAAAACTTTTCGGCGTGTTATTAATAATGGAGAAAGAGGGCTCCATAGCGAAATAAATTCTCCACCACTGCAACCGTCTCCGACTTCAGGCTCTGTCTTCCCAGGCGTTACCCCGGCTTGGGTGAGTGGCCTATCCATACCGGTCTCACCCCAGGGTCACACCTCCCAGAACATAGACAGAGGGACCCAATGGCCGTGGGAAGTCAGCAGTTCATGTAGTGCCCCCCGCGGGACTGTAGTTGAACAGCAGATACGAACACACACCCTACATACGACCCCGGGTAGTGGGGCTGATGCCATTATCCACTCACCCAGCTGCGCACCCAGTGCGCGGGTATCCGTCAAGCTGTGTCCACGGAGGATTAAAAGAAAATTGGAAAATAAACCAAAAGTGTGTGGGCGTTTCACACGCAAGGTAGGCCGGCGAGGAAGAAAAAGAGATATGTGAATGGTCGTGGTGCGAATTATTTGTAAATAGATTACAGAAAAAAGAAGCGTGGCGAGGGGGGTATGGAACGAAATGAAAATAACGCACGAGAGCGCATCTTGTGTCTCCCGGTCAAGAGGGCGAACCCACCTCGACCGGATAAGGGTGGAGGGATGACGACGGTGATGAGTGGCTCGGGACCCCGGGTGTGCCAAACCCGTACTCACATAAAGTGAGCCCCTGGGGGGTTGGAAGCTGCGTTGAAACAGTGGGACAGCAACCATGGACATAGAAAAGATCCCTGTTGGTGAGACAGGTGTTAATAAAGCCATAGAACCTGAACCCAGTATAAGACATAATTGTAGAAAAGGAAGCGTAAAATAAATGAAGATAACGTGGCTAGTCCAGATGAGGGTGAGGACTGGCTCGGGCACTCTGGGTATGTCAAAGCCATATTCACATAGTGAGCCCCTGGGGGGGGGGGGTGAACTGTGAGTGTGTTTTGTTGGTGAGTTGTAGTGTTTGATTGCGAGTGTGTGGGCTTTGGAGTTTGAGTGTGTTTTTGCTGGTGAGTTGTAGCCTGTTATTGCGGGTGTGTGAACTTCGGAGTGTGAGTGTGTTTGTGCTAATGAGTTGTATTGTGTTACTGCGGGTGTGTGTGAGCTTTGAAAAATGAGTGTGGTTTTGCTAGTGAGTTGTAGTGTGTGACTGTGTGAGTGTGAGCTTTGGTGTTGAGTGTGTTTGTGCTGGTGTATTGTAGTGTTTGATTGCGAGTGTGTGAGCTACGGAATGTTAGTGTGGTTGTGCTAGTGAGTTCAAATAAAGCATGCATTTTGAATTTTCTGGAAATAGCCTGTGAACTCCCGTTCATTCTGATTGAATTTTGTGTATTGCGTTAAGTATCTAGGAAACTATGAAATGCTCTAAAATGCAGTTTGAGGCAAAGCAATATTTTGTTGTGTTAGCATTTGGGATAATATTCCAGGAAATGTCATTGCACCTTTGCACTTAAAAGTGTATTATAAGTGTATGAAAGTTTGCATAATCTTATAACAGCCTTAGGGGTGTTTTAATTCTGAAAAATCATTTTATATTACAGCTGCTTTACCCGAAAATTCATTCATTTCATATTTCTTGCTTTGTACAGACTGAAAAAAAGGAATTGCTGAAAAGCATACATTTAGTAGCTCAAAACACTTTAATAATGACATTCTTTGCAGCTTGGTAGCACAGAAAGTTCATTTCCTTTCAACTCCTTTTATAAAAAAGAATAATAAAATTACAATTGATTCATTCACATGACTTTCTCTATCCTCTATTGTTTATTAGTAGATACATAAATTATTATTCTTAATCAACCTTTTTTTTCTGTCTACTACATTTTAATATAAAAAAAAGACTTTGCAGAAATATCTACATTACACATTTCGTTATCGATACAAAGAGAACAGCGATAGTCAAATGTTTAACAACTGGACGCTATATGCTGGCCTTAAAATTCCATTCTGTTTCTATGACATCACGAGAAACAACTGAGTGTTGAAAGGACTTTAAGATAATGACCAAAAAAATGAACAATTGAAACCTTCAAAAAATGAGCAATTCGCACATTTAATAACGGATATCTCAGAAAGGGCTCATGCCACAATAAAGCTTATTTTAAATATATTGTAGCTTTAAAGAGATTTACATTTTTGGTGTAGCACGTCTTCCTCTATCACTTAAGGATTACAAGTTATACAAGGTTATAAAACATTCCTTCCGAATGAAGGACTTCATAGGCTCTTTCCCGAAAATCCGAGATATACATTTCATTTGCCATGTAAATATTTTTATGAATGGTATTTTAATCAAAATCGTTTCAGCCATGTTTACAACATCAAAAATTCCCAAAAATATTCCATGTCAAGGGAGTTTAGGTATTTATCCGACTTTTCGTTTTGAGTTATTACATACACGACGTTTCCACAAATGCTTTATTTGGATACCGATGATAATACATAATAGTAATAATAATCATTCTCATAATAATATAATACATCAACAACGATAAATAACAACACGCGGGCCGTATAAGTATACAACTACAATGGCTCGCTGTACATTGCGTGCATGGGTTGGCAACAACCACCTAAGCCACGCCCAGGCCGCTCGCTAGCAGACGACAGCCGCTATAACACATAATTACCGTCTCAAAACATGTATTTCCGGTGAAATCTCGGTATCGAATTTTTGGGTGGAATGCAATACTTCCCCTACTTACTATACGTAGTAGAGAAAGTAAAAATCTTGATCTGCGAGTGCTTGTGAATTCTGGTGGGTCACCACATATGTAAGACCGGCTAATTTGTCATACTTTTGCCCAGCTATTATACGTGAAATGAAGAGAGAAGTAAAGAAATGAAATACCCTATTAGTGAATGCAGATGTAGTTGTCATCGTTTGTGAAGAAATCGCCGGACCGAACGCGAATTATTTGTGCCTCACTGAAATGGGGTAATTGGGAAAGTTACTAGAGAAAACGCGGCCATGTTCACGGCAATAGCCGAGTGATTATCATGTATACGAATATTACCCTAAAATTGTTTACCTACCTTCACTGACTCCAAATGAGCTTTCTCCAAAATGATTATCAAACGTTTTTCTTGATTTCTCAAATGGGCCACAACAAGATGCTTCGGTATGGGATCAAATTCAAACTCGTCTTCCTTGCATCCAAGCTTTCTCTTGTTACCCATATTTATAAACTTCTCAAATGACTACACTGAACAGCATTTCACAAATTAGAGTACAAGCTTCGCATTTACCTTTAAGCACACATTAAGTATCCCCAAACTTCTTAATTCCACATGCACAGCACAGAACAGCCACAGAACAGCAAACTATTAAAAGTGCAACTCTCGTGTAAACCACAGAACAGCAAACTATTAGAAGTGCAACTCTCGTGTTAAACGTTGGAAACACGAGGGCGATCGCAGCGTGAGTAGTGATCTGGGGTTGAACTAAACTATGAAAAATCGTGCTCTCGGATGATGACGTCACTCGTAGCTACTACAGCTGTATTTTTCATACCTGCCTAGCTGTCTGCTCAGCTGATCATATGTTCCAATATTGTATCGCTACTGACGACGTACAAAGTTAATTACGTGAACTTCAATAATCGTGATTGCACTTGGAGTTATTCATATTTCTTTTTAAAGGAGTCGATTAAAGCTCACATAAAATAACTTGTAACTGTCATCTGTAGCAATACAATATTAGAACACAATTATGATCAGTTGAACACTCACAGCTAGGCTAGTATGAAAAACACAACTGTTTATTCCTGTGTAACTTATTAAATTATCCAATAGTCGGCACATACATTGCTTTTTATATAATATTATTGGGGTTAATAGTGGTTGCTGAATGTTTCTATGTCATAATACATAATGGTCACATTTAAATTTTTGAGAGTGAATGACATCCAGCACCTTGCAATAATTTCTTCTGCATGCTTCATAGTAAAATCTTTTGCACTTAAACTGCCTCCATGGTTTGTTTGAACTTCCAACCAACAGTAGGATGTGGAATTTGACAGGAAAATTGGAAGAATAACACAGGTTTGACACTTGTTATTTTATTCTACTCTAGATAGCGCAATACAATTTGACATGAATAACTTAATTCCATTTCCTACAAAGAAACTTCTGCACACATTATATGCAATAGTGTAGCTATTGTTTGTCATTCACTAAATTGCTATTAGCAGTGCAATAAATGTCATTAGCAAGTTTCACCACACCATTTAACACTATTAATGTCATTGACACTCTTTGTGCTCTGACTTGAAACACCATCACTGGACACAAATAGCCACAACTTAACTCCAGCTTTCCATTGTGTATATCCTAGAATTAAATAGAACACACATCTTTAAACTACCCTTAAAAATAGGTTTCTGAAAAGAGAAATTGCTTACATTAAGGAAAAATTTGTGGTTACAAACTCCTTGTGATTATATTACACACTATCCACTGTAAACCAGAGTTCTCTCTGATGTAAACAAAGCATATGCTTCCTCTTGTCTTGAAACTAAGCACTACGCTTACGCCAATGTAAATAGTTCCTTAAACGTATTGTGTCATGAAACATTGGAGTAGGAAAGGTATAGAACTACACATTTTATTGTGATTATCGTAAGAACTCATTGTGAAAGGTTATGGATATATAGTAACTGTTAAGAGATTACAAAATATGATTTTCTTAATTCTACCTGCTATTGCATTAACAATCAAAGAGTATCTTTTTGTTAATTATCAACTGTATGGATGACTGCTATTCTCTTGCCTATATGAGAAATGCAGCAATGAATTCGCAGTGGTGCTATCTGAGTACCAAATAAACTCTTTGCATAACACAGGAAATATGATAAGCAAACAGTCATTCATAATACGCTAGCACTCATATGCTCAGCTCAGGTCAAATCTTCGATTTTATCAGTTAGTGTTTGAGTTGCCATGACAAAGGAAGAAGTGCATAGTGTGAATAAGCTGTTTTAACACAAAACTGGGAAACCGTTAAAAAGTGGCAAAAAAGTTTGGTTGAAAAAGTGCTAAATGAGAAGGAAATAACACTTTTTATTGTAAAACCACCACCACTTTGTGTTACTTGAACAAAATAAAATTCAGTATATGCAAAGGATCCATGGATCTTTTCATTGAAGGTTCAATGAATCAGATCCTTTGAAGGATCCTTCGAACTGTTATTTATAGTGAAATTTTAAACACTTTTCATTAAAAAATCTGATGTGTTACACTCACATGACTTTCTCTACTCTTGTACAATCTAATTTTACAAACGCTTATTCTCCATATGGCTCATGTTAATCGAGATATCGAGATGTCAATCTTATTGGTAATTTTCTTGTAGATGCAAGGGAAATATGGTAGCTTTTAAGCGATAGTCAAATATTTTAACGCTGGTTGCTATGTGGCGCATTCCATTCTCTTTGCATGTCCAGGACATAAAAAAATGAATAACGAATTTGAGAAAAAGTATAAGTATTGGAAAATTTAAGGAAATAACAAGCAATATCTCGAAAACGGTTCACTCAACAAAAAAATGTATATGATATAAGTTGTGTATTTTAACGCGATCTACATTTTTTGTGTAGTAAACTTTTGTCTATCTCTTATGGTTTACCAGTTGTGCAAAAGTCGTTCATAATGAAGAATACTTTTGGAGACATTCCCAGAAATTTCGAGATATACATTTCATTTCTCATGACATTATCTTAAACATATAATATTTTCATCAAAATCGTTAGAGCCATTTTTGAGAAAATTAAAATTTAAGAAAAATGTTCCATGTAAAGGGTAGTCTGGGGTGGGGGGATTTTCTTGAAAATCTTCGTGTCGCATCTCTGAAAGATACTGAACGTAAATACCAAGTTTGGTGTTTATCCGACTGTTAGTTTTTGAGTTATGCTGTTCACAGACACACACACACACAGACACACACACGGACATGTTTCCAAAAATGCTTTTTTTGGATTCAGGAGGTCTCAAAACATATATTTGCGGTGAAATCTCGGTATCGAATTTTTGGGTGGAATGCAATACTTCCCCTACTTACTATACGTAGTAGAGAAAGTAAAAATGAATAACGAATTTGAGAAAAAGTATAAGTATTGGAAAATTTAAGGAAATAACAAGCAATATCTCGAAAATGGTGCACTCAACAAAAGAAATGTATATGACATAAGTTGTGTATTTTAACGCGATCTACATTTTTTGTGTAGTAAAATTTTATCTATCTCTTATGGTTTACCAGTTATGCAAAAGTCGTTCACAATGAAGAATACTTTTGGAGACATTCCCAGAAAATTCGAGATATACATTTAATTTCTCATGACATTATCTTAAACATATGATATTTTCATCAAAATCGTTAGAGCCATTTTTGAGAAAATTAAAATTTTCGAAAAATCTTCCATGTAAAGGGTAGTCTGGGGTGGGGGATTTTCTTGAAAACCTTCGTGTCGCATCTCTGGAAGATACTGAACCTAAATACCAAGTTTGGTGCTTATCCGACTGTTCGTTTTTGAGTTATGCTGTTCACAGACACACACAGACACACACACGGACATGTTTCCAAAAATGCTTTTTTTGGATTCAGGAGGTCTCAAAACATGTATTTCCGGTGAAATCTCGGTATCGAATTTTTGGGTGGAATGCAATACTTCCCCTACTTACTATACGTAGTAGAGAAAGTAAAAAATCTGATGTGTTACACTCACATAACTTTCTCTACTCTTGTACAACCTAATTTTACAAACGCCTATTCTCCATATGCTCCATGTTAATCGAGATATCGAGATGTCAATCTTATTGCTAATTTTCTTGTAGATGCAAGGGGAATATGGTAGCTTTTAAGCGATAGTCAAATATTTTATCGCTGGTTGCTATGTGGCGCATTCCATTCTCTTTGCATGTCCAGGACATAAATAAATGAATAACGAATTTGAGAAAAAGTATATTGGAAAATTTAAGGAAATAACAAGCAATATCTCGAAAACGGTTCACTCAACAAAAAAAATGTATATGATATAAGTTGTGTATTTTAACGCGATCTACATTTTTTGTGTAGTAAAATTTTGTCTATCTCTTATGGTTTACCAGTTATGCAAAAGTCGTTCATAATGAAGAATACTTTTGGAGACATTCCCAGAAAGTTCGAGATATACATTTCATTTCTCATGACATTAACTTAAACATATGATATTTTCATCAAAATCGTTAGAGCCATTTTTGAGAAAATTAAAATTTTCGAAAAATGTTCCATGTAAAGGGTAGTCTGGGGTGGAGGGATTTTCTTGAAAATCTTCGTGTCGCATCTCTGGAAGATACTGAACGCAAATACCAAGTTTGGTGTTTATCCGACTGTTAGTTTTTGAGTTATGCTGTTCACAGACACACACACACACACAGACACACACACACACACACACAGACACACACACACACAGACACACACACGGACATGTTTCCAAAAATGCTTTTTTTGGATTCAGGAGGTCTCAAAACATGTATTTCCGGTGAAATCTCGGTATCGAATTTTTGGGTGGAATGCAATACTTCCCCTACTTACTATACGTAGTAGAGAAAGTAAAAATTAATAACCTTCTATGAATTCACAAAAATAAGCTTATATATAAATAAACAAACCTAATGCTAACCTTCCATAAATTCAGAAACCTAAGCTTATATAAAAAAACCTAACCTACCATAGTACCTCGGATGCAATGTGCTGTATATGAAAAGCGTTTAAAATACTCAGTGTGTTAAAATGTTCACTATAAATAACAGATCAAAGGATCATTCAGAAGATCCAATTCATTGAAAAGATTCATGGAACCTTCATGAAAAGAGCCATGGGTTGTTTTCATATACACAATAGTGGATGAGTATATACAATCAGACAAAAAATTCAATGCCATGCCTGGGATTCAAACCAGCAATCTTTAACTTGCCATACCACTGCTCTGCCATCTAAGACTTTCTCTACTCACAGTAAGCTATTTTCATAAGTATTCTACAAATGATTCATCACATATCGCGATCAACTTCATGTTTATCATATGTGTTAACTTAAAAGGCTTCAATACATTTAAAAAATATTAAATGCCCATTACTTCAAAACCATTGATTTTTGCACAAAAACAACACGATCATTTAAATGCCTATACATTTCTTATAATATCCTGCAACTTAATTACTACTGCACAATGTATCTTTAAGGGAAGGATTTTGTATCATCAAAATTGCTACAAAGTTTAAATGGTAGAAAACAGACACGAAAGATTGAAACCACTTTGGAATTTCAAAGCCTCAGAACACATACTGAAGCTGCTAATTTCACTCAAAACAAACACTTCAGTTATTCTTGGAAACAAATGCTTTTGAGCATCTGTAATAACAGATTACAAGGACATTAATTGTCAAAAAAGCTACCAGAATTTCTATTTTCATACACCATGCCCAGTTCAAAAAAGGACATAGTGGCAGTTAGATAAAAAGATATATCAAAATTCGCTCAAGTTGAACCACTCTACACCTTGTCGTGTCACGACCGACGAACTTCTAGCACAATGGAAGACAATGATATGCCACACGCTCCTCTCACTCAGCTTGAACAATCTTGCCATGCATCACCACTTTCTTCTGGCCTCTCATCTCCATCGATATTCCGTACGTAAACGAACATATACAAATAACATTTTTATCTAACTGCCACTATGTCTTTTTGAACTGGTCATGGTGTATGAAAATAGAAATTCTGGTAGCTTTTTTGACAATTAATGTCCTTGTAATCTGTTATTACAGATGCTCAAAAGCATTTGTTTCCAAGAATAACTGAAGTGTTTGTTTTGAGTGAAATTAGCAGCTTCAGTATGTGTTCTGAGGCTTTGAAATTCCAAAGTGGTTTCAATCTTTCGTGTCTGTTTTCTACCATTTAAACTTTGTAGCAATTTTGATGATACAAAATCCTTCCCTTAAAGATACATTGTGCAGTAGTAATTAAGTTGCAGGATATTATAAGAAATGTATAGGCATTTAAATGATCGTGTTGTTTTTGTGCAAAAATCAATGGTTTTGAAGTAATGGGCATTTAATATTTTTTAAATGTATTGAAGCCTTTTAAGTTAACACATATGATAAACATGAAGTTGATCGCGATATATGATGAATCATTTGTAGAATACTTATGAAAATAGCTTACTGTGAGTAGAGAAAGTCTTAGATGGCAGAGCAGTGGTATGGCAAGTTAAAGATTGCTGGTTTGAATCCCAGGCATGGCATTGAATTTTTTGTCTGATTGTATATACTCATCCACTATTGTGTATATGAAAACAACCCATGGCTCTTTTCATGAAGGTTCCATGAATCTTTTCAATGAATTGGATCTTCTGAATGATCCTTTGATCTGTTCTTTATAGTGAACATTTTAACACACTGAGTATTTTAAACGCTTTTCATATACAGCACATTGCATCCGAGGTACTATGGGAGGTTAGGTTTTTTTTATATAAGCTTAGGTTTCTGAATTTATGGAAGGTTAGCATTAGGTTTGTTTATTTACATATAAGCTTAGTTTTGTGAATTCATAGAAGGTTAGTAATTTTTTTAATGAAAAGTGTTTAAAATTTCACTATAAATAACAGTTCGAAGGATCCTTCAAAGATCTGATTCATTGAACCTTCAATGAAAAGATCCATGGATCCTTTGCATATACTGAATTTTATTTTGTTCAAGTAACACAAAGTGGTGATGGTTTTACAATAAAAAGTGTTATTTCCTTCTTATTTAGCACTTTATCAACCAAACTTTTTTGCCACTTTTTAACGGTTTCCCAGTTTTGTGTTAAAACAGCTTATTCACACTATGCACTTCTTCCTTTGTCATGGCAACTCAAACACTAACTGATAAAATCGAAGATTTGACCTGAGCTGAGCATATGAGTGCGAGCGTATTATGAATGACTGTTTGCTTATCATATTTCCTGTGTTATGCAAAAAGTTTATTTGGTGCTCAGATAGCACCGCTGCGAATTCATTGCTGCATTTCTCATATAGGCAAGAGAATAGCAGTCATCCATACAGTTGTTAATTAACAAAAAGATACTCTTTGATTGTTAATGCAATAGCAGGTAGAATTAAGAAAATCATATTTTGTAATCTCTTAACAGTTACCATATATCCATAACCTTTCACAATGAGTTCTTACGATAATCACAATAAAATGTGTAGTTCTATACCTTTCCTACTCCAATGTTTCATGACACAATACGTTTAAGGAACTATTTACATTGGCGTAAGCGTAGTGCTTAGTTTCAAGACAAGAGGAAGCATATGCTTTGTTTACATCAGAGAGAACTCTGGTTTACAGTGGATAGTGTGTAATATAATCACAAGGAGTTTGTAACCACAAATTTTTCCTTAATGTAAGCAATTTCTCTTTTCAGAAACCTATTTTTAAGGGTAGTTTAAACATGTGTGTTCTATTTAATTCTAGGATATACACAATGGAAAGCTGGAGTTAAGTTGTGGCTATTTGTGTCCAGTGATGGTGTTTCAAGTCAGAGCACAAAGAGTGTCAATGACAATAATAGTGTTAAATGGTGTGGTGAAACTTGCTAATGACATTTATTGCACTGCTAATAGCAATTTAGTGAATGACAAACAATAGCTACACTATTGCATATAATGTGTGCAGAAGTTTCTTTGTAGGAAATGGAATTAAGTTATTCATGTCAAATTGTATTGCGCTATCTAGAGTAGAATAAAATAACAAGTGTCAAACCTGTGTTATTCTTCCAATTTTCCTGTCAAATTCCACATCCTACTGTTGGTTGGAAGTTCAAACAAACCATGGAGGCAGTTTAAGTGCAAAAGATTTTACTATGAAGCATGCAGAAGAAATTATTGCAAGGTGCTGGATGTCATTCACTCTCAAAAATTTAAATGTGACCATTATGTATTATGACATAGAAACATTCAGCAACCACTATAAACCCCAATAATATTATATAAAAAGCAATGTATGTGCCGACTATTGGATAATTTAATAAGTTACACAGGAATAAACAGTTGTGTTTTCATACTAGCCTAGCTGTGAGGTGTTCAACTGATCATAATTGTGTTCTAATATTGTATTACTATAGATGACAGTGACAAGTTATTTTATGTGAGCTTTAATCGACTCCTTTAAAAAGAAATATAAATAACTCAAAGTGCAATCACGATTATTGAAGCTCACGTAATTAACTTTGTACGTCGTCAGTAGTGATACAATATTGGAACATATGATCAACTGAGTACAGCTAGGCAGGTATGAAAAATACAGCTGTAGTAGCTACGAGTGACGTCATCATCCGAGGGCACGATTTTTCATAGTTTAGTTCCATCCCAGATCACTACTCACGCTGCGATCGCCCTCGTGTTTCCAACGTTTAACACGAGAGTTGCACTTCTAATAATTTGCTGTTCTGTGCCTAGTGTAAATTGGTGGAAACACGATGGTGATCGCAGCGTGATCGGGGATGGAACTAAACTATGAGAAATCACGCTCTCGGAATAGTGACGTCACTGCTAGCTACTGAAGCCGTAATTTTCATACTGCCTAGCTGTCAAGCCTCAGCTGATCGTATGTTCTAATACCGCATTGCTACTGATGACGGCCAAAGTTAATCACGTGAGCTTCGGTAGTTACGATTGCATCCATTCAAATTATTTGTAATGCATTTTATTAAAGCTCACGTAAAAATATTTTTGTCATCTGTAGCAATACAGTATTAGAACATAAAATCAGCTGAATACCTGACGGCTAGGCTAGTATGAAAAACACTGCAGTTTATTTTGTATAATTTTTTTTTATTTAAATTTTCCAATAGTCTGCACATAAACTATACTTATATATAGCATTAATGGGCTCTGTAGTGGTTGCAGGTTCAAGTAACTATTTTTGTTGATAACAATGAATATTTCTATGCCATAATACATGTATTCAACAATTATATTACTAATTCTCAGGCTAAATAACTGTAATCGCCTTGCAATGATGATGTGCATGGTAGTAAAATGCTTTGTACTGCAATGAACTGTTTCAAAGTTTTGCGTGAACTTGCAACCAACTGTAGGATGTGGCTTTTGATAGGATATTGGAAGAACAATACTGTTTTAACAGTTACTTAATTTTATTGTTCTCTTGGAAAAGCACAACATAAATCATATTTATGTGAATAACATGAGTAAGATATTTCCATTTATGACAAAGAAAGTTTAGCATATTATTATCTACGATATTACAATGTAGCTATTGTTTAAGATTTTCAAGTGATGTAAATAACAATTTCCATTAATTACAAAAAAAATTTAGCATAACATTATGTATGGTATTACACTGTAGTTTTTGCTCAAGAATTTCAAGCGATGAAATTAACAATCTTAATTTATTACAAGAAAACTTTAGCATAACATTTTATGCACGTCACAAAATGGCTTCACCACATGAAGTAAACACACATACACAAAAAACATTATAAATTTACCATCGCAAATTGGCTCCCAAATGTGGGGCTCAATAAATAAATAAATAAATACAACATAAATACCGCAGCAAATTGGCACCCAGAACGTGGGGCACAGTGACCAGGAAAGGAGTGAAATAACCAGGAAGGTGCGAAGGAACCAGGACGTGAAGCGAATGGAGTAGTGAACTGAACTACAAGACGCAGATTCCAGAAACAACTACAGGAACGACAGACGACGCGGATGAGTGGACACAAAAACAATGAGACGACGCAGATTCATCATAATACAACGCAGAAGCGAATATAATCTAGGAGAGAGGGGCAGAAAGCTGGACATCAAAGCAACAGCAACAGACAGCATCACAAAGGTCAGAGTATAGTAATTTTTTTTAGAAAACAAAATTGTAACAATCAAATGTACTTGAGGAGCGGTAGGATAAAGAAAACAATGGCTACTAATAATACTGAAGAAACAATGATGGAAGGGGATAGTGTAACAGTTAGCTGTAATTCAATACAGGTTACAGAAAATAGCTTAAACAATGTAGTAGTTGAGGGAGAAAATGTTACTGCAGAAAGTCAGAATAGAATAGCAGGAAATGTTAATATTGATGCTGGTATAATGATGGAAATGATGGAAATGCTGAGAAATATGAATGATAATATGCAAAAGAATTTTGAGAGATTAGAAAAGAAATTAGATCAAATGAGTGAAGATATTGGTAGGAGTAATGAGATATTAGAGCAAAAAGTAGATCAAAGCAGGGAAGAAATTGAAAAGAAAGTTATGAAGCTAGATAGTATGCCAAAAATGAGTGATGAAAAGGAAATAATAGCAAGTGAGATAGGAGAAGTTTCAAAGAAAATGTCAGATATGAGCAGGGAAATAGGTAACAAAAAAGTGAGGTTAATACTAAAAGTGAACATGTTGATGTAGAATGTACAGAGTTAGGTAGTAGAATGAATAACATTTCAAGTGAGATAAGAGAGATGAAAGAGGTTATGAATGTAGATGTGAATCAGGCGCAAGTTAATTTCAGAGGGGAGATAGCTGAAATTCAGAAGGAATCAGAAATGCAAAGAAATAAATTGTACGAAGAAGTTAAAGTTTTGCCTGTAAATAATCAAAAGCTAACTTCTGAAATTAACAAGTACCAAGCTGTTCAGAATGAAAACTCCAATCCAGTACAGTTTAGTACAGATTTGTCAGAGTATTCTCAAATTACAAAGATACTAGAAGAATCGAAAATGACAGTGGTTAAAAGATGTGTTGCTCAGGAAACTTTAGATTGTTTTCAAATGTTATCAGGGGACAAAATATAATATGAATCCTTTAAGAGGCGATTCATGAACAAATTTTTGAAGGTTGGGATACGGCTACGAGTAATGTTTAGCCACACACAATTTGATCCAGGAGGGTGAATAGCAATGAGATGTAAAGTAAATGCTGGATAGTTAAAGATGAAATGCAGAGCAACGTATTGGATTGTAAGAGGGTTAACTATTTATATATGTCATTTGAAAAGAGAAATAAATTATATAAAAAAAGAGAAATGTTTATTTAAAAAAATTAAATCTTAATAACTGTAACAGCATTTAAAAAAATTAAAACTTAATGTTATATTAAAGTAAAAGTACGTAGATATAATTCCAAAAGTAATAAAAAAAATTATTAAATTCTTAGTAACTGTAACAGCATTTAAAAAAATTAAAACTTAATGTTATATTAAAGTAAAAGTACGTAGAGATAATTCCAAGAATATTGTGAATATAATGTACAAAACAACAAAAATGGGTAAAAATAATTAAAAACAAATACTTATGTAGCAACTAGAAAAATGTGAAACAGTGTCTAGATTTCAGAGATGTAAATATATTTGTGTAGAGGGTGAATATTTTAGTAAATATGTGTAGTAATTACAAAAATTCTTAAATGCACAAATTATTATCAACAATATAAGAAAGTAAACAATTTTGTAATAGTAACTAAATAATTCAGGGTACAGTGTTTGCTATAAAAATTGTAATGTCAGATTAATGTCTAAACACATTAGACCAGAGCCAGTAAATAGTGGCGAGATAAAGGAAAAACATATGTCATGTGTTAAATGCGTGTGAAGTGTTAAGTGAAAGTCATAAATAGTGTGAGTTCCAAGATTTAGGAGGCTAAAAACCCAATTATAAAATTTCCAAACAAGTTGTAAATGTTTATAATTATGTTTCTAGTGGGGCATATGATGTAGTAATTTGTATCACAAATTATTTAAATGTAAACAGTGATTATAGTATGAATATGCATTATTATGTGACATTGATTTGAGATGTTTGTTGATTGTAATTATTGTTGGGAAGTAAGTTTATACTGCCTTACTGAAACTGACAATAATAGCGTGCAATAATGCAGCGAGGGGTGAGCTGTTTATCATTATTGGAAACGAGGAAGTTACGTAATGTTGGCGCGTTTTCCTTGAGAAATTGCTGGAACATTTCCCTAGAGCATATGTATTCATAATTTTCATTGGATATAAAAATAGACGCTAATGTTGGCGCGTTTTATTAGCCAATTGCAGCTCAGTTATAATCTTTAGGCATATCGGGGTGTATGAGTATAAAAGAGCCAAGTCAGAGGTAGATCGCCCCCAGTTCATCAAAATTCTTTGTACACTACACGCATTCAGTCCGTCAGTTCGTCGAAAATATTTGTATGATACACGTCGCCTTCAGTCCAGCAGAAATATTACACGTCGGCTATCGATTCGCAAGTTACGCGTATAAGAGTTATGAAAAATCTCAAGTATGGTAAAGTTAATTATACAAAAGGTTGAAGTACGTGAATTAAAAGTGATCAGTAAGAAGTTGTTATAACAGTTTCAGTTTGGCGAGTGTCTAGATCAATGTGTAAATGTGATAGTGACTGTGTTTCGACAATAAAAGTGTAAAACAAATTCCTTCATCAGTGTTATCTTTGGATAAAAGATTCCTTTCCGTTTACACAACCTGTATAAAGAGAAGTGCTCGACCCAAAAAGATCATAGCTAGCCGGAGGACAATGAAACAAAAATTAAATAAAAATAAAAGTAACATTCTTTCAAACAAAAACTAATACTGCCGCAAATTGCTAACACCAGATGGAGCTACAAACCTAATAGAGAATCACGTCACAAAATGGCTTCACCACATGAAGTAAACACACATACACAAATAACATTATAAATTTACCATCGCAAATTGACTCCCAAATGTGGGGCTCAATAAATAAATAAATACAACATAAATACCGCCGCAAATTATGTATGGTATTACACTGTAGCTTTTGCTCAAGAATTTCAAGCGATGAAATTAACAATTTTAATTTATTACAAGGAAACTACAATATTACACTAGCTGTTGTTGAAGAATTTCAAGTGATGTAAATAACATGAATAACACATTTCCATTCATTACAAAGAAACTTATGCATAAAGCACCATAGGTATTGCTCATTTAAACTCGTAAGCATAAATGAGGTTAGTTCGTCCATGGAAATCAGAAAACATTACCCGGCATTCGCCTTCATTAGATTGAGGGAAAACCATGGGAAAAACCTCAACCAGGCAATAAATTCCACAAGCAAAGTTTATAACATGGAATAATATCATTTGATTAACTGGAATACACACACAGTGAGGTACATCATAAAAGCAAATGCTTGTGAACTTAAAAGAATTACATAAAAAGCATAACATAGCATTTCATTGGAACTATGCATTACTCTTAAACATTCTGATAGTAATGACTACATACAGCCAACAAATTATTTCAGGTATGTTAATAGCCAACACTGTATACATAAGATATACAGGTAATACATTGTAGTTCTCACAATATTTGGTTATTGTTCATAATAGTAAGTTATGCAGCATTTGAAGGAATAATTTTTATCACATGATTTAATACTTCTATCACCTTTTAAACAATTCTCAAATCATTTGCTATTTCAAATGCTGGGAAACAATATAAAAGCAAGTGGCACTTAAATATGAAATGAAAAGAGAGTCAGGTGGTGACAGTGGCAGGAGAAGGTTGTGTGGAGCGAGAGCTGATGCGATACGAAAACATACACAGCAAGGATAGGAAGCTTCAGAATAAGCAAAGCAAATAAAATGGGAAAGATAATGATAGTTTTCCAAATATGAGTGGCGACAGTAATTCTGATGCTGCTAGTAATTGGTGGAGTAGAGATGAATCCAGCGCCAGTAGAAATGGACCAGCTAATGGAATATCTAAAGGCACTTGGAGAAGAATTACGCAAAAGAAAATGGATAAGAATACAAGGCGACTCAAGGAGACAAGAATGACAAGAGATATGAGGAAGTCTTGAAGATAACAAATCATTTGCTTTTATAAGTTGATAATGAAATGGTGGGAAAGAGAGAGGTACGTTGATTGCTGTAATACAGAAGGGAAAGTTTAGCATGGATGAGAAGGGTATCAATTATTTAAGAGAGATGAGAGACAGCAGAAGAGGAATGAGAGTGTATGGAGGAGGAGGAGAAAGTATGGAACACTATATGACAGAATGTAAAGAAATAAGGAGCTGGAGGAAAATGAAATGGGAAAATATGGATAGATCGTAGGTATAAAGCTGTTGGCAGGGAAAGAAGAATAGAAAATCACGGGCATGGAAGAATTTCTAAGGTAAAGGAAAAATTGGTCTAGGAAAGTATGGGAGGCAATGAAGAAAGGGCTGGGTGCCAAGCAATATGAATGGCTCAATAGGAAGACAAGCACCAGACAAATTGTACATAAGATATATAGGTACATATTGTACCACTGATGTATACAATACATTCATTCGATTCAATGAAATATAGAGTTAAGTTTGAGCCTCATTTGTTTCAACTGCAGATTACAAATCACAAAAGATGGTAATTACTTAGACCTGAATTGCTTCACCTGTTTATCATGTCCAATAGTAGTAGTCCTTTTCTGAATATCAGTATTGTTAATATCCCTGATATATTTATAAATAAAAAAGGGTACACATTTCTTTATAATTACTGTGTGCAATGAATGTTCTGCACAAAACATTACATCATCCGGTAGTTTGAACATTGAAACAAAATGATCTTCCAGAGCACTAGTATGACCATAATGATCTAAAAAGGTGTACAGCTGATCATGAATATTTTGCAAAAGTAGCATCAAATTCTCGCTGGCATATGTTAAATGAGAAGCTTCAGGGTGTTGTTCCTTAAAAGTAACGAAGATATCCTTGGAAAACAGACTGTTTTTACATTCATTACATTCAGTGGTCACATTAACGCCAACCCTTTTCAGAACATATCCTGCTACATATGCCAATGCCTGTGCATCAGTCAGTAGAGTGCTACCACCAATGTAGCTACTGTGACTACCAGCAGTTTCACTACAACATTCAACGCTGTCACTATTGTCATCTGTGCCCTGACTAGCAGCTCCATTATCCGACACAAGCAGTGACATGTTATTTAAAGCATTACACCCATCATCTTCACAATTACCGTGCAATTACCTAAGCTTTTAAAAGAACAGCAAACTACAGGTACAAGCGCTTGCAAATAGCTCTCCCAGAGCGAATAGCGTGACCTCTGCCATGCTGATTGCTGAGGCTTGAAACTAAACTAAGATGGAAGTCAGCTGATAAAATAGCAATGCCGAAAATATAAAAATAAAGCTGATTTTTCGTATCAACGAGCAATTGTGTAAATGTAGGAGTTTATAGTGATACCTTATTTAATATTGAGTACCAAATAACGCGCATTCGATATTTAAAACTGGAACATGACCTGAAAACCTAGTAGGTAGAAGACAGGTTATGAATCGAAAGTTTAGTTGGTTTTAATGAAGAATTGAAATATATATAGCGGAAACAAGCTAACCTTACATATAAACTATACTTAGTATGTTAAGGTGTTAAAATGTGTGTTTGTGCTATTTAGTGTTGAAATGTGTTCGAATTAGGGACTGTATTTCGAAAAGTTTTTTTGTGGATTACACACTGATATCGTAAAACGAACATGAGAACTCATGCTCAAAGGTTATGTCTGATATCTATTTCAATTTTGAATGTGATGTAATTTGTAGTTTGATTTTGGATGTGTATTAGTGTTGTGATCAAACACTATTTCCTGCTGTTATATCAAATAAATAAATTAGGACATAATGCTCTTTTCATTGCAAAATAACTTAAAGCATTTCATAAACAGAAAATTCTCCATATGTACTGTGTATCTTTCGGAATTTTTTGTCAATCTGGGTAACTCGGTTAAGCGCTGGCCTTGGAAGCACAAATAGTTTCATAAAACTTGTGTATTACCACATTATTGCTGAATGATTTCTACATATCGAAATGTCAGCTACCATATTTATGACAAAACACCCAACTTAAATTATATAAATGTATAATATGTATTGCATGGCAAAATATCTGCTGAAATAGTTATTCTTTTTTAAGTATCTATTAATGCTTTATTTACATACACCTCATTTGTGAAATCATAGTGGGAGCTGCCTTGTAAAACAACTTCTTGGTTTCATTACTTATAGTATTGAATAATACTAGGAGGACAGAGAGCAATACTAATAAACGAGTGTCTCATCCAGCCACCCAAATTTATAAACTAGCATGTGCTGTTACATTCTTTCTGCAGTCAACATATGAAAAAACAGTTAATACTGGCACACTAAACTCCATGTTAAAGTGATTGACAATTATGAAGGGTGGGTGTGATATGGTTAAACACAAAGAGACATTGTTATTATTTAGAGACATTGCATTCACATTCATATTTAATAATACTGTATAATACATTTGTATGGTATTTTAAGGAACATGTGCCTACATTAATATACATTTGAATGGCCTACCCAATTAAAATGTCCATTAAATTCTAACCTCTTGAATGTCTTATTACAATCTATTGGAATGATCTTATAGGTAATTATAATTGCACTTAGTCACTTATGCATACACAAAGCCAGTTCTAGTTGATAAAACTTACAGTTATTGAATAGAAAATACACTTTGATTCCTTTTCCTGTGAAAGGTTCTATATATAACATTTGATATAACACAGTGGAGGTCCTACAGCACATGGGAACCTTAAATTTATTGACAGGTCATATGGGAAAAAAGCAAATTGAGCCCATACAGTGATGTTTGTTTGTTTGTGTTTGTTCATTTGGCTTCACTGTGAGCAATGCTCAGGGAAATTAAACACATCATACAATTATGAAGTATGCAGAGTGAGTAGGAATATACCCAACGCCAAGAACAGCCTTTGGGGGGGGATGCTCCCCTCCCCTCATGCATTATCTAAGAGAGAAAAATTTGTAAACCATCACCATTTCAACAGTTAACTTCTCGACACGCATTACAGTAGGACAATAATAGCAAATAAGTGTTAATCACCATCACATGCAATCTGCCCTACATAAAGTGCTTACATGAGGTTGATCTATTATGATGATTAATTCACTTTGAATAAGCTCGAAATTATAACTTTATGCTTATGTTATGCTTAAATTTCAATTTCCCATGTAATTTCTATTACCTTGAAGACATGTTTGAGAAAAACAAGAAATTCTCATTATTACTGCATGGGTATTATTTGGGAAGAGAGTATACAGGGTGGAAGGTACTGCTTGAACTGTACGTTAATCATGGATTCTATATAATGAGTAGTGCAAATATGTCCAATACAATTTTTGTCTTTAAACCTACAAAAATGAAACACAGTGAAGTTCCTTGTGCCTGTGTCTATTAGCCATTTTATTACAGTTCAAGCAATACCTTTCACCCTGTATAAGAAAACATTTAGAAGATGGTGGAGTTTGCATATACATAAAACATTATAACATATAAAACTGGGATGCAACAGATCCATCTATCCCATTGACTAACAGTTATACAATCACTGTGTGCTACCTGTATTCCTACTACTTTCTATCCACCAATAGTATTTACATGGTAGCTTAAGTATTTAAAGTCCAATATCAAACCTGCTATGTCTGTAGAGACTGGCATTACAAAAGACATGTCAGGAATGGGGTGGAGTATAATTTCCTCTGCTTCCTCACCATGTGTGTTCAACTACAAGTCGACAGACAACCAAGAAATTGTTGCACTTTGCTTCTACATGTGTTCAAACAAGCATTATACAAACTTATGCAACTCAACTAGCTGAAGTAGCACACAAAAGCTGAAATGGCAACCCTGTCTACTCTCTAGACTACTTCATTATCACCATTTGGAAACGGAAGAAAGAAATTTCAGTTACAGTTGCGTCCATATGATAACTCTGCATAGACCAGCAGCAGAAGACTACTCATGATGTACAATCAGTAAAGCAGCAGAACAAATTCAGCACACCAGAAAAATGTTGGCACTACCCTTCTCTAGCTACTCAGTGATTGGTGCAAATCCACTACTGAGCTGTACCGCTAACTGGTTACATTCTTCATGATTGAGCTTTTTAAAACGTGAAGATAATTTCATAGTTTTGTTTTTTGTAGAGTAAAACATGACGTTTCTCTGTGGACATACCTTTTTGTTAGCTGGCTCTTTTAAAGTTCCAGCTTGGCAAATGTATGTTCTTGTGTTTGCTCTGCATTTTTCACCACTATCTCAAGAGGAGCGGCCCATTTCTGTAAGGCAAAAAGCCCAGCTTCTGTTTTTATGCCATCTATAATTTTCATTAGCCTTTCTGCTTAACATTTCTTTCTCAACTCTAAATCAACTACTTTCCTCCTTGTTGACAGCTCCTTGGCAAGAAATTCTGCATTTTCAGTGGGTAGATGCGCTTCAGTATTTATTTCAGGCTCCTTATTTTGGGGGCATGCAAGTACAGGCTTATATGCTTGGCATACTAAATGAATATGTTTACACATATTCCACAGGACAGCAGAATCTGTGCATGTGCATTTTCCATTTTCCTCTGTTGCTTAAATTTACCATTTACACAAGATTATACAAAATTCCTTCCGAATGAAGAGGACTTCACAAGCTATTCCCAGAAAATTAAAAATAAACATTTTATTTTTCATGTAAATATCTTGAATACAATCGCATTTTAATCAAAATCGTTTGAGTCATTTTTCAGAAAAAAAAAATCGAGAACTCTTCCGTGTAAAGGGTTATTTTGGGTGGGGAATTTTCTTGAAAATCTTTGTGTCTCATCTTTGGAAGGTACTGAACTTATACCGATTTGTACTATGTATGTACAAATTCCTGCTTTGAAACGCATGACTTTATGTATTCACTTTCAATTGCCAGTCGAAATGCGCGCGCCAACGTTCCACGTTACGTATTTGACCACAGCCAATGGGAGCAAAATGTGCCGGAATGGACTACCTTCACCCTTGAACTGGAATGCTCCCTAAAGATCGTTCATTTTCGGCATTCGCTCGAACTTCGTCGGGCAACTTCAGGAGAGCTATCTGCAAGCGTTTGTGCCACAGGCGTCTGCAGTGTTGCCAACTAGTGTTAGCCAAAAGTCACCGAATTCTAAATTAGAAGTCGGTTAATCAAAATAATGAATTTAAAACATTTATATAATATTCAGTAACTTTTAAAAAGCAGAAATTACTGTCGCAAACAAAGAAAAATACTCAATCTTCCAGCTCCTCAGCCACTACACGCAAATGACGAAGGTTGCAGTAAATCTGCATCGGACCGTGTATATGTTGATATTGTACCAATTTTACTAACATTTTCTGAGAGATTATACGAGTAACCTAAAATCCTAAGAGCATTTCTATGTGTTCTATAGCCGCTACAATTGAGCATATAAACAGATTGCTTAGCTTTGTTTTGACAATGTTCAACTGATTAAAAGTCCTTTCTACCACCGCATTGGAAGGTGGAAGGGAGAGAAGACTTGCGATTGCAAAATTCAACAGTTCTTCACATGGAAATGATCCCACCATATTTTTGCAGCAATATATTTCTATTCAGAAGTCTACTGTGATGGAAATGCTTGGCATTTTGCAACACTTTAAGTCACGCCATTGATTGTCAATTTCAAGGAATCATCCCTTCTCAAGAAAGTTTTTTTTCCCGGGGGGGGGGGGGGTGAAATGCATTACTATACTCAACCTTCAGCCGATGTGCAATGGTTGGGGGGCTGGGAGTATATGTGGGGCTCACCGCTCAGTTGGGGAATACCCACAACAGGGGTAAAGAATAGATACGGAAACTGGCAACACAACGTACTAGCTCCCCACATGAACACGGTATGTCGCTAGTTGTACTATTGCGGGAAAGGCGATATTTCTGATTGGCTGTTTCAATTTTTAAAGTGCGTTAATCCAGCGCAGCGTGTATCAACTGGGATAGGAACTTCCGGTGTAGCATCGATGTTCCCGCATCGGCCTCCCGAAAGGTACATTTTGAGCGCTGCATATGCGCATTGCCTAAAATGCAGACGCTAGATGACACTGTGAAGCTCGTACATAAAACATTCAATACTGCCAACACAATTATTCTAAACTGCTGTGTTGAATATTGAATTGTTTTAAAAAATAACACATATTCAGTCCAAAATGTAATATATTATAACAGTTTACCATGTATAGTCATTTTCATAATTAGTGGACCGGTTTATACAGTATTTGAGTTCAATGTACGTGTGAAAAAAGCCTAAGGTTACCTAAGGGCAGCGTATGTCAACTGGGATAGAAACTTCCGGTGTAGCATCGATGTTCCCGCATCGGCCTCCCGAAAGATAAATTTTGGGCGCTGCATATGCCCATTGCCTAAAATGCAGACGCTAGATGGCACTGCGAAACTCGTATACACTTAACATTCAATACTGCCAACACAATTATTCTAAACTGCTGTGTTGAATATTAAATTGTTTGAAAAATAAACACATATGTAGTCCAAAATGTAATATATTTTAACAGCTTATCATGTATAAAGTCGTTTTCATAATATTAGTGGACCGGTTTGAACTCAATGTACATATGAAAAAAGCCTAAGGTTGGCTAAGTTATTCGATTTGAGATCTATAACATAACCAGAATTGCATCACATATACATTTATTTTCAAAATAAAATTGTATTGACTACTCATGACTAATATTACATTTTGTAAGTCAGCTGTAGTTCGAATCTAATCAATATGCATAACAACACTAATAATAATGGTCATTTTATGAGTGAAATACTAGTGCAAAATAAAAAAGTCTATTTAGTATCCTAGTTGGGCTTTACAGTTGTTAGAAAGCTAAAACTGAAATTAAATCTTTGGCTAATTTAAGCTACTTCGATGGAATACAAGAGTAGCACAATTGCCTTATCTTTTTGTCTTTCCTTTTTATTGTACACAACCATGAACATATCTGGGACATAATTGTGCCATGGCCTAGTACTGTGTGCTAAGGTTAAACACTTCACAAAGTAATAGTGCTGTTTTATTAAAGAAATCATTTAAATTTTCAAACTTTAGTAAAGAAAGATGTAAAACATCTGGTATTGGATACTTCATAAGGTGTTTCAATGTTTCAGTCTGCACAATCTTACCATTGGTTTACTTGATATTTAGCTTAACTTATACACAGTTTGTGGTATCTTAACACAGAAAATATTTCTTTGTAAAACCATTGAGTTTTCAGATTAAGTAAAAGAAAACTTTAAATAAAAAAGCAAGTTTTTATAGTAAATAAGTGAAAATACTATGTCATATTTACAAAAGTAAAGAATGTTTTGCTCTGTGTTGCTGAATAATGAACAGAGGATATGTTAAAAATAACAGGATATTTTATAGTTCGAACTCTTGATTAATGCAGCAATTAGTGATGAAATGTCAGTCATGGATGTTGTAGATGCAAAGTCCATTTGCCTTCAAAGCAGTTTTATTAACCTTATTATTTAATTATTGAAACATTAATGAGGTTTTTTCCTCCTTTCTTTTGTTTAGCGCGGTCACCATCTCAAGCTACCAGAGATATGCTGGCAGATATCCAAACCATGGAGTCAAGGGAATTTGGGTATGTTGAGTTGCAGGATCATCATTAATATTGTACAAAGCTTTCTCTCTCACCTATACAGCAATTTATTGCCATATATCATCAAACATTCCTTACAATTTGGAGTTTCATTTCAACATGAGTTGAAAAATTAACGAAAACATTGAGGACTATTGCTGGAAACATGTTCTGAATTTTCAGAAAAAGTGAAGTTGGTGTTAGGCAGTTATTTCAGTGTATTGGTAGGTTTTAGTGATTTTCTGTTAGTAGCTTTAAAGTTACAATTTTTGAGCTAATATTGTTAGTAACTAGACATGCTTTTTCTAAAATGTTTGTTATCCACTAAGTAAACAAAATAGTAGCAAGGATTTCAGGTAACTTTGTGATTCTTTTAACACTAAGAAATAGCACCTTTGTGTTGCAGAGAATGTAAAGTGTCACCATTAACAGTCCATTTAATGAGCTTAAAGACAATAGCTTTCTTAAATTACAGCTAACCTGTAAGTGTCATTTGCAACCTAGATTTGCTATCATATACAATGACATTAAAGCAACACAAAAACAAAACAAATGTATATATTGTTTGTTAGGTTTCCTAATATAACATTACTGGCAAATTCCAACTACGCAGCAGCCTGATTAGAGTTTGTGGATTTATCTGAACTTTGTATTTGAAATATTTAACTTAATTTCATATGTCGTAGGGTTTACAACCTGTTGATAGCAATATTACAGCAGACATCATAGTTCGGGTTCCCTCTCTATGAAGTCATGCAAATGTTGGTATGACAAATGATGGTGCACCTCAAGTGGTTGTGTAAAAACTCCTTTCATTTAAAAATTGTGAGTCACGAGTCATAATTACTGCAACTTCATGGGATGGCAACATATCGGTTTGCTGAGCAAACAAAAGTCATAATCATGTATTGCAGCACATTAATAAAATATTTTAATCTGTCGCTGTAGAAAGAAGGAATAATTAGTATTTTAAGAATTTAACAGTACAAAGAAAACAAGGAGAAATTATGTCTAATATGGTGCTCATAAGATTGTCTTTATGTTCACAGCTGTTTGGTTCAAACCTGTATTACGCACAAAGTTCCATAGTCAAACTGAAAAATAATTTTTACTTCTTTACCTCAGTTTTTTTCAACTTCACTTTTGCCTATGTGCTATCTTGGGCGAGGTTGGAGTAAACGAGCACTTCTCTGTGCACCACAGAGAAGCAAGTTGATGGCCTGCATATTAAAAGTTTTTATATTTAAGCTGGACTGATAGAAAATAGCTGTAAAACATTTTTAACCTTCTTTCACTTAAAAAAAAAAGAAGATAGAATCCATGGGGTTAGTGCTTATTTTAAGTGCCTTGGAAATAGATACTAGATTAAATTACAACAGATATTCCAAATAAAAACCCAACAAAGAGCAATAACTAATCACAAATTATTTGCTAAGAAATTTATGATTGGATAATGTAGAAGCAGCTATTAAAAATGCAATGCTTGTTAAATCTGCATTAAGGGACGTTAGTGTAGGAAATTTTGCTTAAGTTTGTGCTGTATAAGATGCAGATTTATTAAAATAATTTGTGTAACTGAATAGTTGCTTTTTGTTTTTGCTGATGTATAACCAAATGCTGACATTCGTTGTACATGGCAGGATATAATTTATGTTATAATTTGTATATCATGCGAATCAATGACATTTCTATCATGTACGTTAACAGCTGTTAAGTTGATCAATGGCAAACTGCTGTATACAAAGAGTAATAATACCATACCACAACCTTTCCTATTTTCCCACTTTATTGAAAATGAGTATAAAGACATTGTCAGTGTAAGACAATTAAAACTGATCTCAGTTTTCCAGCAGATGAGTAAGAACTGAAAGGAGTGCAAGTTCTAAATAAAGTCACCTGTGCGTTTAATGGTTTTCTCTCCAGATTGAGAAAACCATTAAAAACGCAGGTGATTTTATTTGAGACTTGCACTCCTTTCAGTTGGCTTGCTCACATTTCAAAAGCAGGAGGTGAGGCTAGCAGGCACCTGAAAGGTCCGTAAAAAGCGCCATCTTACCCCCACCATTGAGTTGACAATCTGTGTGCGTAACCAACTAAATGGCAATGGTAGGCAAGAACGAAGGGACAGTAATTCTGTCGGTACTATTTCAGATTTCTGCAGCAGACAGTATTTTCACCAGGAACAAAGCAGAGACGGTAGTCATATATTAGTTATTTCTTGAATATATGTTTTTGTTTCAACACAGTTGCTGTTTTAAGCTGAAGGTCCAACAGCAGCGAATAAACTGATCACACACATGCTACCGTAAACTGCTATAACTTCAATAATAATCACCCGAGCTTTTGCATATCTGATATTTTGAAAATGCTCTACTTATATGCTTTTTAAAACATTTATTTTATTTTAAACACAAAAAAATGTGAGTTTTGATCATTCAACATCTCGCTGAAAAGAACTGTGTTTTCTACTCTACCCATTAAATGTTATTTTTCTACAAATCTGCAAAATGATGTCTTTACCGCTTTCAATGTCTTACAAACATGGCTTAAATTCCAGGACACAGTGTGTATAGAAATGAGTTTATACAAACCATGGATCTCGAGCTTTGTGCACTGCTGCTCTAACCAAACCATGGTACAACAGTCATTGCTTGGTACACCAGGACGCACATGCTTCTGAGTAACAAAACATATCACATGCATATGCTTCCTAGGCATTATGGGAATGTTACTGGTGCTGCAAGCGAGTGCTAGGCCACAAAGCGTAGTTGAGGACTGCAATGACAGGGCATAGCATGTTTTGTTGACAGCACTTCACTCACATGATAAGGCAACATCTCTTGCTTAACCACGACATTTGACTGGCTCATGTTCCAGCAGATCTGCTCTATAACTTTCGTGGAGGGTGTATCACTACCCATTACAACTTTAGCGTGCGCAAGACATTTGACTCCTCATGTTCCAGGAGATCTGCTCTATAACTTTGGTGGGAGGGTGTATCACTACCCATTACAACCTTAGCGACACATTTGACTGGCTCATGTTGCAGCATATGTGCTCTATAACTTTGGTGGGAGGGTGTATCACTACCCATTACAACTTTAGCGTACGCGAGACATTTGACTGGCTCATGTTCCAGGAGATCTGCTCTATAACTTTGGTGGGAGGGTGTATCACTACCCATTACCACTTTAGCGTATGCGAGACATTTGACTGGCTCATGTTCCACGAGATCTGCTCTATAACTTTGGTGGGAGGGTGTATCACTACCCATTACAACTTTAGCGTACGCGAGACATTTGACTGGCTCATGTTGCAGCAGATGTGCTCTATAACTTTGGTGGGAGGGTGTATCACTACCCATTACAACTTTAGCGTACGCGAGACATTTGACTGGCTCATGTTCCAGCAGATCTGCTCTATAACTTTGGTGGGAGGGTGTATCACTACCCATTACAACTTTAGCGTATGCGAGACATTTGACTGACTCATGTTGCAGCAGATCTGCTCTATAACTTTGGTGGGAGGGTGTATCACTACCCATTACAACTTTAGCGAGACATTTGACTGGCTCATGTTGCAGCAGATCTGCTCTATAACTTTGGTGGGAGGGTGTATCACTACCCATTACAACTCTAGCGAGACATTTGACTGGCTCATGTTGCAGCAGATCTGCTCTATAACTTTGGTGGGAGGGTGTATCACTACCCATTACAACTTTAGCGTATGCGAGACATTTGACTGGCTCATGTTCCAGGAGATCTGCTCTATAACTTTGGTGGGAGGGTGTATCACTACCCACTAAAACTTTAGCGTATGCGAGACATTTGACTGGCTCATGTTGCAGCAGATCTGCTCTATAACTTTGGTGGGAGGGTGTATCACTACCCATTACAACTTTAGCGTATGCGAGACATTTGACTGGCTCATGTTCCAGCAGATCCGCTCTATAACTTTGGTGGGAGGGTGTATCACTACCCATTACAGCTTTAGCGAGACATTTGACTGGCTCATGTTCCAGCAGATCTGCTCTATAACTTTGGTGGGAGGGTGTATCACTACCCATTACAACTTTAGCGAGACATTTCACTGGCTCATGTTGCAGCAGATGTGCTCTATAACTTTGGTGGGAGGGTGTATCACTACCCATTACAACTTTAGCGTACACGAGACATTTGACTGGCTCATGTTGCAGCAGATGTGCTCTATAACTTTGGTGGGAGGGTGTATCACTACCCATTACAACTTTAGCGTACGCGAGACATTTGACTGGCTCATGTTCCAGGAGATCTGCTCTATAGCTTTGGTGGGAGGGTGTATCACTACCCATTACAACTTTAGCGTACGCGAGACATTTGACTGGCTCATG
This sequence comes from Deroplatys truncata, assembly GCA_030765065.1. NCBI lineage: Eukaryota > Metazoa > Arthropoda > Insecta > Mantodea > Mantidae > Deroplatys > Deroplatys truncata. Next base: position 9,834,994 of record CM060975.1, read on the forward strand.
TTCCAGCAGATCTGCTCTATAACTTTGGTGGGAGGGTGTATCGCTACCCATTACAACTTTAGCGTACGCGAGACATTTGACTGGCTCATGCTCCAGGAGATCTGCTCTATAACTTTGGTGGGAGGGTGTATCACTACCCATTACAACTTTAGCGAGACATTTGACTGGCTCATGTTGCAGCAGATGTGCTCTATAACTTTGGTGGGAGGGTGTATCACTACCCATTACAACTTTAACGTACGCGAGACATTTGACTGGCTCATGTTCCAGCAGATCTGCTCTATAACTTTGGTGGGAGGGTGTATCACTACCCATTACAACTTTAGCGTACGCGAGACATTTGACTGGCTCATGTTCCAGGAGATCTGCTCTATAACTTTGGTGGGAGGGTGTATCACTACCCATTACAACCTTAGCGAGACATTTGACTGGCTCATGTTCCAGCAGATCTGCTCTATAACTTTGGTGGGAGGGTGTATCACTACCCATTACAACTTTAGCGTACGCGAGACATTTGACTGGCTCATGTTCCATGAGATCTGCTCTATAACTTTGGTGGGAGGGTGTATCACTACCTATTACAACTTTAGCGTACGCGAGACATTTGACTGGCTCATGTTGCAGCAGATGTGCTCTATAACTTTGGTGGGAGGGTGTATCACTACCCATTACAACTTTAGCGAGACATTTCACTGGCTCATGTTGCAGCAGATGTGCTCTATAACTTTGGTGGGAGGGTGTATCACTACCCATTACAACTTTAGCGTACGCGAGACATTTGACTGGCTCATGTTGCAGGAGATGTGCTCTATAACTTTGGTGGGAGGGTGTATCACTACGCATTACAACTTTAGCGAGACATTTGACTGGTTCATGTTGCAGCAGATGTGCTCTATAACTTTGGTGGGAGGGTGTATCACTACCCATTACAACTTTAGCGTACGCGAGACATTTGACTGGCTCATGTTCCAGGAGATCTGCTCTATAACTTTGGTGGGAGGGTGTATCACTACCCATTACAACTTTAGCGTACGCGAGACATTTGACTGGCTCATGTTGCAGCAGATGTGCTCTATAACTTTGGTGGGAGGGTGTATCACTACCCATTACAACTTTAGCGTACGCGACACATTTGACTGGCTCATGTTGCAGCAGATGTGCTCTTTAACTTTGGTGGGAGGGTGTATCACTACCCATTACAACTTTAGCGTATGCGAGACATTTGACTGGCTCATGTTGCAGGAGATCTGCTCTATAACTTTGGTGGGAGGGTGTATCACTACCCATTACAACTTTAGCGAGATATTTGACTGGCTCATGTTGCAGCAGATCTGCTCTATAACTTTGGTGGGAGGGTGTATCACTACCCATTATAACTTTAGCGTACGCGAGACATTTGACTGGCTCATGTTGCAGCAGATCTGCTCTATAACTTTGGTGGGAGGGTGTATCACTACCCATTATAACTTTAGCGTGTGCGAGACATTTGACTGGCTCATGTTGCAGCAGATCTGCACTATAACTTTGGTGGGAGGGTGTATCACTACCCATTATAACTTTAGCGTACGCGAGACATTTGACTGGCTCATGTTCCAGGAGATCTGCTCTATAACTTTGGTGGGAGGGTGTATCACTACCCATTACAACTTTAGCGTATGCGAGACATTTGACTGGCTCATGTTGCAGGAGATCTGCTCTATAACTTTGGTGGGAGGGTGTATCACTACCCATTACAGCTTTAGCGTACGCGAGACATTTGACTGGCTCATGTTCCAGGAGATCTGCTCTATAACTTTGGTGGGAGGGTGTATCACTACCCATTACAACTTTAGCGTACGCGAGACATTTGACTGGCTCATGTTGCAGCAGATGTGCTCTATAACTTTGGTGGGAGGGTGTATCACTACCCATTACAACTTTAGCGAGACATTTGACTGGCTCATGTTGCAGCAGATGTGCTCTATAACTTTGGTGGGAGGGTGTATCACTACCCATTACAACTTTAGCGTACGCGAGACATTTGACTGGCTCATGTTCCAGCAGATCTGCTCTATAACTTTGGTGGGAGCGTGTATCACTACCCATTACAACTTTAGCGTACGCGAGACATTTGACTGACTTATGTTCCAGGAGATCTGCTCTATAACTTTGGTGGGAGGGTGTTCACTACCCATTACAACTTTAGCGTACGCGAGACATTTGACTGGCTCATGTTCCAGCAGATCTGCTCTATAACTTTGGTGGGGGGTGTATCACTACCCATTACAACTTTAGCGTACGCGAGACATTTGACTGGCTCATGTTCCAGCAGATCTGCTCAATAACTTTGGTGGGAGGGTGTATCACTACCCATTACAACTTTAGCGAGACATTTGACTGGCTCATGTTCCAGCAGATCTGCTCTATAACTTTGGTGGGAGGGTGTATCACTACCCATTACAACTTTAGCGTATGCGAGACATTTGACTGGCTCATGTTCCAGCAGATCTGCTCTATAACTCTGGTGGGAGGGTGTATCACTACCCATTACAACTTTAGCGAGACATTTGACTGGCTCATGTTGCAGCAGATGTGCTCTATAACTTTGGTGGGAGGGTGTATCACTACCCATTACAACTTTAGCGTATGCGAGACATTTGACTGGCTCATGTTGCAGCAGATCTGCTCTATAACTTTGGTGGGAGGGTGTATCACTACCCATTACAACTTTAGCGTACGCGAGACATTTGACTGGCTCATGTTGCAGCAGATGTGCTCTATAACTTTGGTGGGAGGGTGTATCACTACCCATTAGAACTTTTGCGTATGCGAGACATTTGACTGGCTCATTTTGCAGCAGATCTGCTCTATAACTTTGGTGGGAGGGTGTATCACTACCCATTACAACTTTAGCGTACGCGAGACATTTGACTGGCTCATGTTCCAGGAGATCTGCTCTATAACTTTGGTGGGAGGGTGTATCACTACCCATTACAACTTTAGCGTACGCGAGACATTTGACTGGCTCATGTTGCAGCAGATCTGCTCTATAACTCTGGTGGGAGGGTGTATCACTACCCATTACAACTTTAGCGAGACATTTGACTGGCTCATGTTGCAGCAGATCTGCTCTATAAATTTGGTGGGAGGGTGTATCACTACCCATTACAACATTAGCGTACGCGAGACATTTGACTGGCTCATGTTGCAGCAGATGTGCTCTATAACTTTGGTCGGAGGGTGTATCACTACCCATTACAACTTTAGCGAGACATTTGACTGGCTCATGTTGCAGCAGATGTGCTCTATAACTTTGGTGGGAGGGTGTATCACTACCCATTACAACTTTAGCGTACGCGAGACATTTGACTGGCTCATGTTGCAGGAGATGTGCTCTATAACTTTGGTGGGAGGGTGTATCACTACCCATTACAACTTTAGCGAGACATTTGACTGGCTCATGTTCCAGCAGATGTGCTCTATAACTTTGGTGGGAGGGTGTATCACTACCCATTACAACTTTAGCGAGACATTTGACTGGCTCATGTTGCAGCAGATGTGCTCTATAACTTTGGTGGGAGGGTGTATCACTACCCATTACAACTTTAGCGTATGCGAGACATTTGACTGGCTCATGTTGCAGCAGATCTGCTCTATAACTTTGGTGGGAGGGTGTATCACTACCCATTACAACTTTAGCGTACGCGAGACATTTGACTGGCTCATGTTCCAGCAGATCTGCTCTTTAACTTTGGTGGGAGGGTGTATCACTACCCATTACAACTCTAACGTACGCGAGACATTTGACTGGCTCATGTTGCAGCAGATGTGCTCTATAACTTTGGTGGGAGGGTGTAGCACTACCCATTACAGCTTTAGCGAGACATTTGACTGGCTCATGTTGCAGCAGATGTGCTCTATAACTTTGGTGGGAGGGTGTATCACTACCCATTACAACTTTAGCGTGTGCGAGACATTTGACTGGCTCATGTTCCAGCAGATGTGCTCTATAGCTTTGGTGGGAGGGTGTATCACTACCCATTACAACTTTAGCGTACGCGACACATTTGACTGGCTCATGTTGCAGCAGATGTGCTCTATAACTTTGGTGGGAGGGTGCATCACTACCCATTACAACTTTAGCGTACGCGAGACATTTGACTGGCTCATGTTGCAGCAGATCTGCTCTATAACTTTGGTGGGAGGGTGTATCACTACGCATTACAACTTTAGCGTACGCGAGACATTTGACTGGCTCATGTTCCAGGAGATCTGCTCTATAACTTTGGTGGGAGGGTGTATCACTACCCATTACAACTTTAGCGTACGCGAGACATTTGACTGGCTCATGTTGCAGCAGATGTGCTCTATAACTTTGGTGGGAGGGTGTATCACTACCCATTACAACTTTAGCATACGCGAGACATTTGACTGTCTCATGTTCCAGCAGATCTGCTCTATAACTTTGGTGGGAGGGTGTATCACTACCCAATACAATTTTAGCGAGACATTTGACTGGTTCATGTTGCAGCAGATGTGCTCTATAACTTTGGTGGGAGGGTGTATCACTACCCATTACAACTTTAGCGTATGCGAGACATTTGACTGGCTCATGTTGCAGCAGATCTGCTCTATAACTTTGGTGGGAGGGTGTATCACTACCCATTACAACTTTAGCGTACGCGAGACATTTGACTGGCTCATGTTCCAGCAGATCTGCTCTATAACTTTGGTGGGAGGGTGTATCACTACCCATTACAGCTTTAGCGAGACATTTGACTGGCTCATGTTGCAGCAGATGTGCTCTATAACTTTGGTGGGAGGGTGTATCACTACCCATTACAGCTTTAGCGAGACATTTGACTGGCTCATGTTGCAGCAGATGTGCTCTATAAGTTTGGTGGGAGGGTGTATCACTACCCATTACAACTTTAGCGTATGCGAGACATTTGACTGGCTCATGTTGCAGCAGATCTGCTCTATAACTTTGGTGGGAGGGTGTATCACTACCCATTACAACTTTAGCGTACGCGAGACATTTGACTGGCTCATGTTGCAGCAGATCTGCTCTATAACTTTGGTGGGAGGGTGTATCACTACCCATTACAACTTTAGCGTACGCGAGACATTTGACTGGCTCATGTTCCAGCAGATCTGCTCAATAACTTTGGTGGGAGGGTGTATCACTACCCATTACAACTTTAGCGAGACATTTGACTGGCTCATGTTGCAGCAGATGTGCTCTATAACTTTGGTGGGAGGGTGTATCACTACCCATTACAGCTTTAGCGAGACATTTGACTGGCTCATGTTCAGCAGATGTGCTCTATAACTTTGGTGGGAGGGTGTATCACTACCCATTACAACTTTAGCGAGACATTTGACTGGCTCATGTTTCAGCAGATGTGCTCTATAACTTTGGTGGGAGGGCGTATCACTACCCATTACAGCTTTAGCGAGACATTTGACTGGCTCATGTTGCAGCAGATGTGCTCTATAACTTTGGTGGGAGGGTGTATCACTACCCATTACAACTTTAGCGTGTGCGAGACATTTGACTGGCTCATGTTCCAGCAGATGTGCTCTATAACTTTGGTGGGAGGGTGTATCACTACCCATTACAACTTTAGCGAGACATTTGACTGGCTCATGTTGCAGCAGATGTGCTCTATAACTTTGGTGGGAGGGTGTATCACTACCCATTACAGCTTTAGCGAGACATTTGACTGGCTCATGTTGCAGCAGATGTGCTCTATAACTTTGGTGGGAGGGTGTATCACTACCCATTACAACTTTAGCGTGTGCGAGACATTTGACTGGCTCATGTTCCAGCAGATGTGCTCTATAACTTTGGTGGGAGGGTGTATCACTACCCATTACAACTTTAGCGTACGCGAGACATTTGACTGGCTCATGTTCCAGCAGATGTGCTCTATAACTTTGGTGGGAGGGTGTATCACTACCCATTACAACTTTAGCGTGTGCGAGACATTTGACTGGCTCATGTTCCAGCAGATGTGCTCTATGACTTTGGTGGGAGGGTGTATCACTACCCATTACAACTTTAGCGTACGCGAGACATTTGACTGGCTCATGTTGCAGCAGATCTGCTCTATAACTTTGGTGGGAGGGTGTATCACTACCCATTACAACTTTAGCGTACGCGAGACATTTGAGTGGCTCATGTTCCAGCAGATGTGCTCTATAACTTTGGTGGGAGGGTGTATCACTACCCATTATAACTTTAGCGTACGCGAGACATTTGACTGGCTCATGTTGCAGCAGATGTGCTCTATAACTTTGGTGGGAGGGTGTATCACTACCCATTACATCTTTAGCGTACGCGAGACATTTGACTGGCTCATGTTGCAGGAGATCTGCTCTATAACTTTGGTGGGAGGGTGTATCACTACCCATTACAACTTTAGCGTACGCGAGACATTTGACTGACTCATGTTCCAGGAGATCTGCTCTATAACTTTGGTGGGAGGGTGTATCAATACCCATTACAACTTTAGCGTACGCGAGACATTTGACTGGCTCATGTTCCAGCAGATCTGCTCTATAACTTTGGTGGGAGGGTGTATCACTACCCATTACAACTTTAGCGTACGCGAGACATTTGACCGGCTCATGTTCCAGCAGATCTGCTCTACTTTGGTGGGAGGGTGTATCACTACCCATTACAACTTTAGCGAGACAATTGACTGGCTCATGTTCCAGCAGATCTGCTCTATAACTTTGGTGGGAGGGTGTATAACTACCCATTACAACTTTAGCGTATGCGAGACATTTGACTGGCTCATGTTCCAGCAGATCTGCTCTATAACTTTGGTGGGAAGGTGTATCACTACCCATTACAACTTTAGCGTATGCGAGACATTTGACTGGCTCATGTTGCAGCAGATGTGCTCTATAACACTGGTGGGAGGGTGTATCACTACCCATTACAACTTTAGCGTATGCGAGACATTTGATTGGCTCATGTTGCAGCAGATCTGCTCTATAACTTTGATGGGAGGGTGTATCACTACCCATTGCAACTTTAGCGTACGCGAGACATTTGACTGGCTCATGTTCCAGCAGATCTGCTCTATAACTTTGGTGGGAGGGTGTATCACTACCCATTACAACTTTAGCGAACGCGAGACATTTGACTGGCTCATGTTCCAGCAGATCTGCTCTTTAACTTTGGTGGGAGGGTGTATCACTACCCATTACAACTTTAGCGAGACAATTGACTGGCTCATGTTCCAGCAGATCTGCTCTATAACTTTGGTGGGAGGGTGTATCACTACCCATTACAGCTTTAGCGAGACATTTGACTGGCTCATGTTGCAGCAGATGTGCTCTATAACTTTGGTGGGAGGGTGTATCACTACCCATTACAACTTTAGCGTGTGCGAGACATTTGACTGGCTCATGTTCCAGCAGATGTGCTCTATAACTTTGGTGGGAGGGTGTATCACTACCCATTACAACTTTAGCGTACGCGAGACATTTGACCGGCTCATGTTCCAGCAGATGTGCTCTATAACTTTGGTGGGAGGGTGTATCACTACCCATTACAACTTTAGCGTGTGCGAGACATTTGACTGGCTCATGTTCCAGCAGATGTGCTCTATGACTTTGGTGGGAGGGTGTATCACTACCCATTACAACTTTAGCGTACGCGAGACATTTGACTGGCTCATGTTGCAGCAGATCTGCTCTATAACTTTGGTGGGAGGGTGTATCACTACCCATTACAACTTTAGCGTACGCGAGACATTTGAGTGGCTCAGTTCCAGCAGATGTGCTCTATAACTTTGGTGGGAGGGTGTATCACTACCAATTATAACTTTAGCGTACGCGAGACATTTGACTGGCTCATGTTGCAGCAGATGTGCTCTATAACTTTGGTGGGAGGGTGTATCACTACCCATTACATCTTTAGCGTACGCGAGACATTTGACTGGCTCATGTTGCAGGAGATCTGCTCTATAACTTTGGTGGGAGGGTGTATCACTACCCATTACAACTTTAGCGTACGCGAGACATTTGACTGACTCATGTTCCAGGAGATCTGCTCTATAACTTTGGTGGGAGGGTGTATCAATACCCATTACAACTTTAGCGTACGCGAGACATTTGACTGGCTCATGTTCCAGCAGATCTGCTCTATAACTTTGGTGGGAGGGTGTATCACTACCCATTACAACTTTAGCGTACGCGAGACATTTGACTGGCTCATGTTCCAGCAGATCTGCTCTACTTTGGTGGGAGGGTGTATCACTACCCATTACAACTTTAGCGAGACAATTGACTGGCTCATGTTCCAGCAGATCTGCTCTATAACTTTGGTGGGAAGGTGTATCACTACCCATTACAACTTTAGCGTATGCGAGACATTTGACTGGCTCATGTTCCAGCAGATCTGCTCTATAACTTTGGTGGGAAGGTGTATCACTACCCATTACAACTTTAGCGTACGCGAGACATTTGACTGGCTCATGTTCCAGGAGATCTGCTCTATAACTTTGGTGGGAGGGTGTATCACTACCCATTACAACTTTAGCGTACGCGAGACATTTGACTGGCTCATGTTCCAGCAGATCTGCTCTATAACTTTGGTGGGGGGGTGTATCACTAACCATTACAACTTTAGCGTACGCGAGACATTTGACTGACTCATGTTCCAGCAGATCTGCTCAATAACTTTGGTGGGAGGGTGTATCACTACCCATTACAACTTTAGCGAGACATTTGACTGGCTCATGTTGCAGCAGATGTGCTCTATAACTTTGGTGGGAGGGTGTATCACTACCCATTACAACTTTAGCGTATGCGAGACATTTGACTGGCTCATGTTGCAGCAGATCTGCTCTATAACTTTGGTGGGAGGGTGTATCACTACCCATTACAACTTTAGCGTACGCGAGACATTTGACTGGCTCATGTTGCAGCAGATGTGCTCTATAACTTTGGTGGGAGGGTGTATCACTACCCATTACAACTTTAGCGTATGCGAGACATTTGACTGGCTCATGTTGCAGCAGATCTGCTCTATAACTTTGGTGGGAGGGTGTATCACTACCCATTACAACTTTAGCGTACGCGAGACATTTGACTGGCTCATGTTCCAGCAGATCTGCTCAATAACTTTGGTGGGAGGCTGTATCACTACCCATTACAACTTTAGCGAGACATTTGACTGGCTCATGTTGCAGCAGATGTGCTCTATAACTTTGGTGGGAGGGTGTATCACTACCCATTACAGCTTTAGCGAGACATTTGACTGGCTCATGTTGCAGCAGATGTGCTCTATAACTTTGGTGGGAGGGTGTATCACTACCCATTACAACTTTAGCGAGACATTTGACTGGCTCATGTTGCAGCAGATGTGCTCTATAACTTTGGTGGGAGGGCGTATCACTACCCATTACAGCTTTAGCGAGACATTTGACTGGCTCATGTTGCAGCAGATGTGCTCTATAACTTTGGTGGGAGGGTGTATCACTACCCATTACAACTTTAGCGTGTGCGAGACATTTGACTGGCTCATGTTCCAGCAGATGTGCTCTATAACTTTGGTGGGAGGGTGTATCACTACCCATTACAACTTTAGCGAGACATTTGACTGGCTCATGTTGCAGCAGATGTGCTCTATAACTTTGGTGGGAGGGTGTATCACTACCCATTACAGCTTTAGCGAGACATTTGACTGGCTCATGTTGCAGCAGATGTGCTCTATAACTTTGGTGGGAGGGTGTATCACTACCCATTACATTTTTAGCGTGTGCGAGACATTTGACTGGCTCATGTTCCAGCAGATGTGCTCTATAACTTTGGTGGGAGGGTGTATCACTACCCATTACAACTTTAGCGTACGCGAGACATTTGAGTGGCTCATGTTCCAGCAGATGTGCTCTATAACTTTGGTGGGAGGGTGTATCACTACCCATTATAACTTTAGCGTACGCGAGACATTTGACTGGCTCATGTTGCAGCAGATGTGCTCTATAACTTTGGTGGGAGGGTGTATCACTACCCATTACATCTTTAGCGTACGCGAGACATTTGACTGGCTCATGTTGCAGGAGATCTGCTCTATAACTTTGGTGGGAGGGTGTATCACTACCCATTACAACTTTAGCGTACGCGAGACATTTGACTGACTCATGTTCCAGGAGATCTGCTCTATAACTTTGGTGGGAGGGTGTATCAATACCCATTACAACTTTAGCGTACGCGAGACATTTGACTGGCTCATGTTCCAGCAGATCTGCTCTATAACTTTGGTGGGAGGGTGTATCACTACCCATTACAACTTTAGCGTACGCGAGACATTTGAACGGCTCATGTTCCAGCAGATCTGCTCTACTTTGGTGGGAGGGTGTATCACTACCCATTACAACTTTAGCGAGACAATTGACTGGCTCATGTTCCAGCAGATCTGCTCTATAACTTTGGTGGGAGGGTGTATAACTACCCATTACAACTTTAGCGTATGCGAGACATTTGACTGGCTCATGTTCCAGCAGATCTGCTCTATAACTTTGGTGGGAAGGTGTATCACTACCCATTACAACTTTAGCGTATGCGAGACATTTGACTGGCTCATGTTGCAGCAGATGTGCTCTATAACACTGGTGGGAGGGTGTATCACTACCCATTACAACTTTAGCGTACGCGAGACATTTGAGTGGCTCATGTTCCAGCAGATGTGCTCTATAACTTTGGTGGGAGGGTGTATCACTACCCATTATAACTTTAGCGTACGCGAGACATTTGACTGGCTCATGTTGCAGCAGATGTGCTCTATAACTTTGGTGGGAGGGTGTATCACTACCCATTACATCTTTAGCGTACGCGAGACATTTGACTGGCTCATGTTGCAGGAGATCTGCTCTATAACTTTGGTGGGAGGGTGTATCACTACCCATTACAACTTTAGCGTACGCGAGACATTTGACTGACTCATGTTCCAGGAGATCTGCTCTATAACTTTGGTGGGAGGGTGTATCAATACCCATTACAACTTTAGCGTACGCGAGACATTTGACTGGCTCATGTTCCAGCAGATCTGCTCTATAACTTTGGTGGGAGGGTGTATCACTACCCATTACAACTTTAGCGTACGCGAGACATTTGACCGGCTCATGTTCCAGCAGATCTGCTCTACTTTGGTGGGAGGGTGTATCACTACCCATTACAACTTTAGCGAGACAATTGACTGGCTCATGTTCCAGCAGATCTGCTCTATAACTTTGGTGGGAGGGTGTATAACTACCCATTACAACTTTAGCGTATGCGAGACATTTGACTGGCTCATGTTCCAGCAGATCTGCTCTATAACCTTGGTGGGAAGGTGTATCACTACCCATTACAACTTTAGCGTATGCGAGACATTTGACTGGCTCATGTTGCAGCAGATGTGCTCTATAACACTGGTGGGAGGGTGTATCACTACCCATTACAACTTTAGCGTATGCGAGACATTTGATTGGCTCATGTTGCAGCAGATCTGCTCTATAACTTTGATGGGAGGGTGTATCACTACCCATTGCAACTTTAGCGTACGCGAGACATTTGACTGGCTCATGTTCCAGCAGATCTGCTCTATAACTTTGGTGGGAGGGTGTATCACTACCCATTACAACTTTAGCGAACGCGAGACATTTGACTGGCTCATGTTCCAGCAGATCTGCTCTTTAACTTTGGTGGGAGGGTGTATCACTACCCATTACAACTTTAGCGAGACAATTGACTGGCTCATGTTCCAGCAGATCTGCTCTATAACTTTGGTGGGAGGGTGTATCACTACCCATTACAGCTTTAGCGAGACATTTGACTGGCTCATGTTGCAGCAGATGTGCTCTATAACTTTGGTGGGAGGGTGTATCACTACCCATTACAACTTTAGCGTGTGCGAGACATTTGACTGGCTCATGTTCCAGCAGATGTGCTCTATAACTTTGGTGGGAGGGTGTATCACTACCCATTACAACTTTAGCGTACGCGAGACATTTGACTGGCTCATGTTCCAGCAGATGTGCTCTATAACTTTGGTGGGAGGGTGTATCACTACCCATTACAACTTTAGCGTGTGCGAGACATTTGACTGGCTCATGTTCCAGCAGATGTGCTCTATGACTTTGGTGGGAGGGTGTATCACTACCCATTACAACTTTAGCGTACGCGAGACATTTGACTGGCTCATGTTGCAGCAGATCTGCTCTATAACTTTGGTGGGAGGGTGTATCACTACCCATTACAACTTTAGCGTACGCGAGACATTTGAGTGGCTCAGTTCCAGCAGATGTGCTCTATAACTTTGGTGGGAGGGTGTATCACTACCCATTATAACTTTAGCGTACGCGAGACATTTGACTGGCTCATGTTGCAGCAGATGTGCTCTATAACTTTGGTGGGAGGGTGTATCACTACCCATTACATCTTTAGCGTACGCGAGACATTTGACTGGCTCATGTTGCAGGAGATGTGCTCTATAACTTTGGTGGGAGGGTGTAGCACTACCCATTACAACTTTAGCGAGACATTTGACTGGCTCATGTTCCAGCAGATGTGCTCTATAACTTTGGTGGGAGGGTGTATCACTACCCATTACAACTTTAGCGAGACATTTGACTGGCTCATGTTGCAGCAGATGTGCTCTATAACTTTGGTGGGAGGGTGTATCACTACCCATTACAACTTTAGCGTATGCGAGACATTTGACTGGCTCATGTTGCAGCAGATCTGCTCTATAACTTTGGTGGGAGGGTGTATCACTACCCATTACAACTTTAGCGTACGCGAGACATTTGACTGGCTCATGTTCCAGCAGATCTGCTCTTTAACTTTGGTGGGAGGGTGTATCACTACCCATTACAACTCTAACGTACGCGAGACATTTGACTGGCTCATGTTGCAGCAGATGTGCTCTATAACTTTGGTGGGAGGGTGTAGCACTACCCATTACAGCTTTAGCGAGACATTTGACTGGCTCATGTTGCAGCAGATGTGCTCTATAACTTTGGTGGGAGGGTGTATCACTACCCATTACAACTTTAGCGTGTGCGAGACATTTGACTGGCTCATGTTCCAGCAGATGTGCTCTATAGCTTTGGTGGGAGGGTGTATCACTACCCATTACAACTTTAGCGTACGCGACACATTTGACTGGCTCATGTTGCAGCAGATGTGCTCTATAACTTTGGTGGGAGGGTGCATCACTACCCATTACAACTTTAGCGTACGCGAGACATTTGACTGGCTCATGTTGCAGCAGATCTGCTCTATAACTTTGGTGGGAGGGTGTATCACTACGCATTACAACTTTAGCGTACGCGAGACATTTGACTGGCTCATGTTCCAGGAGATCTGCTCTATAACTTTGGTGGGAGGGTGTATCACTACCCATTACAACTTTAGCGTACGCGAGACATTTGACTGGCTCATGTTGCAGCAGATGTGCTCTATAACTTTGGTGGGAGGGTGTATCACTACCCATTACAACTTTAGCATACGCGAGACATTTGACTGTCTCATGTTCCAGCAGATCTGCTCTATAACTTTGGTGGGAGGGTGTATCACTACCCAATACAATTTTAGCGAGACATTTGACTGGTTCATGTTGCAGCAGATGTGCTCTATAACTTTGGTGGGAGGGTGTATCACTACCCATTACAACTTTAGCGTATGCGAGACATTTGACTGGCTCATGTTGCAGCAGATCTGCTCTATAACTTTGGTGGGAGGGTGTATCACTACCCATTACAACTTTAGCGTACGCGAGACATTTGACTGGCTCATGTTCCAGCAGATCTGCTCTATAACTTTGGTGGGAGGGTGTATCACTACCCATTACAGCTTTAGCGAGACATTTGACTGGCTCATGTTGCAGCAGATGTGCTCTATAACTTTGGTGGGAGGGTGTATCACTACCCATTACAGCTTTAGCGAGACATTTGACTGGCTCATGTTGCAGCAGATGTGCTCTATAAGTTTGGTGGGAGGGTGTATCACTACCCATTACAACTTTAGCGTATGCGAGACATTTGACTGGCTCATGTTGCAGCAGATCTGCTCTATAACTTTGGTGGGAGGGTGTATCACTACCCATTACAACTTTAGCGTACGCGAGACATTTGACTGGCTCATGTTGCAGCAGATCTGCTCTATAACTTTGGTGGGAGGGTGTATCACTACCCATTACAACTTTAGCGTACGCGAGACATTTGACTGGCTCATGTTCCAGCAGATCTGCTCAATAACTTTGGTGGGAGGGTGTATCACTACCCATTACAACTTTAGCGAGACATTTGACTGGCTCATGTTGCAGCAGATGTGCTCTATAACTTTGGTGGGAGGGTGTATCACTACCCATTACAGCTTTAGCGAGACATTTGACTGGCTCATGTTCAGCAGATGTGCTCTATAACTTTGGTGGGAGGGTGTATCACTACCCATTACAACTTTAGCGAGACATTTGACTGGCTCATGTTTCAGCAGATGTGCTCTATAACTTTGGTGGGAGGGCGTATCACTACCCATTACAGCTTTAGCGAGACATTTGACTGGCTCATGTTGCAGCAGATGTGCTCTATAACTTTGGTGGGAGGGTGTATCACTACCCATTACAACTTTAGCGTGTGCGAGACATTTGACTGGCTCATGTTCCAGCAGATGTGCTCTATAACTTTGGTGGGAGGGTGTATCACTACCCATTACAACTTTAGCGAGACATTTGACTGGCTCATGTTGCAGCAGATGTGCTCTATAACTTTGGTGGGAGGGTGTATCACTACCCATTACAGCTTTAGCGAGACATTTGACTGGCTCATGTTGCAGCAGATGTGCTCTATAACTTTGGTGGGAGGGTGTATCACTACCCATTACAACTTTAGCGTGTGCGAGACATTTGACTGGCTCATGTTCCAGCAGATGTGCTCTATAACTTTGGTGGGAGGGTGTATCACTACCCATTACAACTTTAGCGTACGCGAGACATTTGACTGGCTCATGTTCCAGCAGATGTGCTCTATAACTTTGGTGGGAGGGTGTATCACTACCCATTACAACTTTAGCGTGTGCGAGACATTTGACTGGCTCATGTTCCAGCAGATGTGCTCTATGACTTTGGTGGGAGGGTGTATCACTACCCATTACAACTTTAGCGTACGCGAGACATTTGACTGGCTCATGTTGCAGCAGATCTGCTCTATAACTTTGGTGGGAGGGTGTATCACTACCCATTTCAACTTTAGCGTACGCGAGACATTTGAGTGGCTCATGTTCCAGCAGATGTGCTCTATAACTTTGGTGGGAGGGTGTATCACTACCCATTATAACTTTAGCGTACGCGAGACATTTGACTGGCTCATGTTGCAGCAGATGTGCTCTATAACTTTGGTGGGAGGGTGTATCACTACCCATTACATCTTTAGCGTACGCGAGACATTTGACTGGCTCATGTTGCAGGAGATCTGCTCTATAACTTTGGTGGGAGGGTGTATCACTACCCATTACAACTTTAGCGTACGCGAGACATTTGACTGACTCATGTTCCAGGAGATCTGCTCTATAACTTTGGTGGGAGGGTGTATCAATACCCATTACAACTTTAGCGTACGCGAGACATTTGACTGGCTCATGTTCCAGCAGATCTGCTCTATAACTTTGGTGGGAGGGTGTATCACTACCCATTACAACTTTAGCGTACGCGAGACATTTGACCGGCTCATGTTCCAGCAGATCTGCTCTACTTTGGTGGGAGGGTGTATCACTACCCATTACAACTTTAGCGAGACAATTGACTGGCTCATGTTCCAGCAGATCTGCTCTATAACTTTGGTGGGAGGGTGTATAACTACCCATTACAACTTTAGCGTATGCGAGACATTTGACTGGCTCATGTTCCAGCAGATCTGCTCTATAACTTTGGTGGGAAGGTGTATCACTACCCATTACAACTTTAGCGTATGCGAGACATTTGACTGGCTCATGTTGCAGCAGATGTGCTCTATAACACTGGTGGGAGGGTGTATCACTACCCATTACAACTTTAGCGTATGCGAGACATTTGATTGGCTCATGTTGCAGCAGATCTGCTCTATAACTTTGATGGGAGGGTGTATCACTACCCATTGCAACTTTAGCGTACGCGAGACATTTGACTGGCTCATGTTCCAGCAGATCTGCTCTATAACTTTGGTGGGAGGGTGTATCACTACCCATTACAACTTTAGCGAACGCGAGACATTTGACTGGCTCATGTTCCAGCAGATCTGCTCTTTAACTTTGGTGGGAGGGTGTATCACTACCCATTACAACTTTAGCGAGACAATTGACTGGCTCATGTTCCAGCAGATCTGCTCTATAACTTTGGTGGGAGGGTGTATCACTACCCATTACAGCTTTAGCGAGACATTTGACTGGCTCATGTTGCAGCAGATGTGCTCTATAACTTTGGTGGGAGGGTGTATCACTACCCATTACAACTTTAGCGTGTGCGAGACATTTGACTGGCTCATGTTCCAGCAGATGTGCTCTATAACTTTGGTGGGAGGGTGTATCACTACCCATTACAACTTTAGCGTACGCGAGACATTTGACCGGCTCATGTTCCAGCAGATGTGCTCTATAACTTTGGTGGGAGGGTGTATCACTACCCATTACAACTTTAGCGTGTGCGAGACATTTGACTGGCTCATGTTCCAGCAGATGTGCTCTATGACTTTGGTGGGAGGGTGTATCACTACCCATTACAACTTTAGCGTACGCGAGACATTTGACTGGCTCATGTTGCAGCAGATCTGCTCTATAACTTTGGTGGGAGGGTGTATCACTACCCATTACAACTTTAGCGTACGCGAGACATTTGAGTGGCTCAGTTCCAGCAGATGTGCTCTATAACTTTGGTGGGAGGGTGTATCACTACCAATTATAACTTTAGCGTACGCGAGACATTTGACTGGCTCATGTTGCAGCAGATGTGCTCTATAACTTTGGTGGGAGGGTGTATCACTACCCATTACATCTTTAGCGTACGCGAGACATTTGACTGGCTCATGTTGCAGGAGATCTGCTCTATAACTTTGGTGGGAGGGTGTATCACTACCCATTACAACTTTAGCGTACGCGAGACATTTGACTGACTCATGTTCCAGGAGATCTGCTCTATAACTTTGGTGGGAGGGTGTATCAATACCCATTACAACTTTAGCGTACGCGAGACATTTGACTGGCTCATGTTCCAGCAGATCTGCTCTATAACTTTGGTGGGAGGGTGTATCACTACCCATTACAACTTTAGCGTACGCGAGACATTTGACTGGCTCATGTTCCAGCAGATCTGCTCTACTTTGGTGGGAGGGTGTATCACTACCCATTACAACTTTAGCGAGACAATTGACTGGCTCATGTTCCAGCAGATCTGCTCTATAACTTTGGTGGGAAGGTGTATCACTACCCATTACAACTTTAGCGTATGCGAGACATTTGACTGGCTCATGTTCCAGCAGATCTGCTCTATAACTTTGGTGGGAAGGTGTATCACTACCCATTACAACTTTAGCGTACGCGAGACATTTGACTGGCTCATGTTCCAGGAGATCTGCTCTATAACTTTGGTGGGAGGGTGTATCACTACCCATTACAACTTTAGCGTACGCGAGACATTTGACTGGCTCATGTTCCAGCAGATCTGCTCTATAACTTTGGTGGGGGGGTGTATCACTAACCATTACAACTTTAGCGTACGCGAGACATTTGACTGACTCATGTTCCAGCAGATCTGCTCAATAACTTTGGTGGGAGGGTGTATCACTACCCATTACAACTTTAGCGAGACATTTGACTGGCTCATGTTGCAGCAGATGTGCTCTATAACTTTGGTGGGAGGGTGTATCACTACCCATTACAACTTTAGCGTATGCGAGACATTTGACTGGCTCATGTTGCAGCAGATCTGCTCTATAACTTTGGTGGGAGGGTGTATCACTACCCATTACAACTTTAGCGTACGCGAGACATTTGACTGGCTCATGTTGCAGCAGATGTGCTCTATAACTTTGGTGGGAGGGTGTATCACTACCCATTACAACTTTAGCGTATGCGAGACATTTGACTGGCTCATGTTGCAGCAGATCTGCTCTATAACTTTGGTGGGAGGGTGTATCACTACCCATTACAACTTTAGCGTACGCGAGACATTTGACTGGCTCATGTTCCAGCAGATCTGCTCAATAACTTTGGTGGGAGGCTGTATCACTACCCATTACAACTTTAGCGAGACATTTGACTGGCTCATGTTGCAGCAGATGTGCTCTATAACTTTGGTGGGAGGGTGTATCACTACCCATTACAGCTTTAGCGAGACATTTGACTGGCTCATGTTGCAGCAGATGTGCTCTATAACTTTGGTGGGAGGGTGTATCACTACCCATTACAACTTTAGCGAGACATTTGACTGGCTCATGTTGCAGCAGATGTGCTCTATAACTTTGGTGGGAGGGCGTATCACTACCCATTACAGCTTTAGCGAGACATTTGACTGGCTCATGTTGCAGCAGATGTGCTCTATAACTTTGGTGGGAGGGTGTATCACTACCCATTACAACTTTAGCGTGTGCGAGACATTTGACTGGCTCATGTTCCAGCAGATGTGCTCTATAACTTTGGTGGGAGGGTGTATCACTACCCATTACAACTTTAGCGAGACATTTGACTGGCTCATGTTGCAGCAGATGTGCTCTATAACTTTGGTGGGAGGGTGTATCACTACCCATTACAGCTTTAGCGAGACATTTGACTGGCTCATGTTGCAGCAGATGTGCTCTATAACTTTGGTGGGAGGGTGTATCACTACCCATTACATTTTTAGCGTGTGCGAGACATTTGACTGGCTCATGTTCCAGCAGATGTGCTCTATAACTTTGGTGGGAGGGTGTATCACTACCCATTACAACTTTAGCGTACGCGAGACATTTGAGTGGCTCATGTTCCAGCAGATGTGCTCTATAACTTTGGTGGGAGGGTGTATCACTACCCATTATAACTTTAGCGTACGCGAGACATTTGACTGGCTCATGTTGCAGCAGATGTGCTCTATAACTTTGGTGGGAGGGTGTATCACTACCCATTACATCTTTAGCGTACGCGAGACATTTGACTGGCTCATGTTGCAGGAGATCTGCTCTATAACTTTGGTGGGAGGGTGTATCACTACCCATTACAACTTTAGCGTACGCGAGACATTTGACTGACTCATGTTCCAGGAGATCTGCTCTATAACTTTGGTGGGAGGGTGTATCAATACCCATTACAACTTTAGCGTACGCGAGACATTTGACTGGCTCATGTTCCAGCAGATCTGCTCTATAACTTTGGTGGGAGGGTGTATCACTACCCATTACAACTTTAGCGTACGCGAGACATTTGAACGGCTCATGTTCCAGCAGATCTGCTCTACTTTGGTGGGAGGGTGTATCACTACCCATTACAACTTTAGCGAGACAATTGACTGGCTCATGTTCCAGCAGATCTGCTCTATAACTTTGGTGGGAGGGTGTATAACTACCCATTACAACTTTAGCGTATGCGAGACATTTGACTGGCTCATGTTCCAGCAGATCTGCTCTATAACTTTGGTGGGAAGGTGTATCACTACCCATTACAACTTTAGCGTATGCGAGACATTTGACTGGCTCATGTTGCAGCAGATGTGCTCTATAACACTGGTGGGAGGGTGTATCACTACCCATTACAACTTTAGCGTACGCGAGACATTTGAGTGGCTCATGTTCCAGCAGATGTGCTCTATAACTTTGGTGGGAGGGTGTATCACTACCCATTATAACTTTAGCGTACGCGAGACATTTGACTGGCTCATGTTGCAGCAGATGTGCTCTATAACTTTGGTGGGAGGGTGTATCACTACCCATTACATCTTTAGCGTACGCGAGACATTTGACTGGCTCATGTTGCAGGAGATCTGCTCTATAACTTTGGTGGGAGGGTGTATCACTACCCATTACAACTTTAGCGTACGCGAGACATTTGACTGACTCATGTTCCAGGAGATCTGCTCTATAACTTTGGTGGGAGGGTGTATCAATACCCATTACAACTTTAGCGTACGCGAGACATTTGACTGGCTCATGTTCCAGCAGATCTGCTCTATAACTTTGGTGGGAGGGTGTATCACTACCCATTACAACTTTAGCGTACGCGAGACATTTGACCGGCTCATGTTCCAGCAGATCTGCTCTACTTTGGTGGGAGGGTGTATCACTACCCATTACAACTTTAGCGAGACAATTGACTGGCTCATGTTCCAGCAGATCTGCTCTATAACTTTGGTGGGAGGGTGTATAACTACCCATTACAACTTTAGCGTATGCGAGACATTTGACTGGCTCATGTTCCAGCAGATCTGCTCTATAACCTTGGTGGGAAGGTGTATCACTACCCATTACAACTTTAGCGTATGCGAGACATTTGACTGGCTCATGTTGCAGCAGATGTGCTCTATAACACTGGTGGGAGGGTGTATCACTACCCATTAGAACTTTAGCGTATGCGAGACATTTGATTGGCTCATGTTGCAGCAGATCTGCTCTATAACTTTGATGGGAGGGTGTATCACTACCCATTGCAACTTTAGCGTACGCGAGACATTTGACTGGCTCATGTTCCAGCAGATCTGCTCTATAACTTTGGTGGGAGGGTGTATCACTACCCATTACAACTTTAGCGAACGCGAGACATTTGACTGGCTCATGTTCCAGCAGATCTGCTCTTTAACTTTGGTGGGAGGGTGTATCACTACCCATTACAACTTTAGCGAGACAATTGACTGGCTCATGTTCCAGCAGATCTGCTCTATAACTTTGGTGGGAGGGTGTATCACTACCCATTACAGCTTTAGCGAGACATTTGACTGGCTCATGTTGCAGCAGATGTGCTCTATAACTTTGGTGGGAGGGTGTATCACTACCCATTACAACTTTAGCGTGTGCGAGACATTTGACTGGCTCATGTTCCAGCAGATGTGCTCTATAACTTTGGTGGGAGGGTGTATCACTACCCATTACAACTTTAGCGTACGCGAGACATTTGACTGGCTCATGTTCCAGCAGATGTGCTCTATAACTTTGGTGGGAGGGTGTATCACTACCCATTACAACTTTAGCGTGTGCGAGACATTTGACTGGCTCATGTTCCAGCAGATGTGCTCTATGACTTTGGTGGGAGGGTGTATCACTACCCATTACAACTTTAGCGTACGCGAGACATTTGACTGGCTCATGTTGCAGCAGATCTGCTCTATAACTTTGGTGGGAGGGTGTATCACTACCCATTACAACTTTAGCGTACGCGAGACATTTGAGTGGCTCAGTTCCAGCAGATGTGCTCTATAACTTTGGTGGGAGGGTGTATCACTACCCATTATAACTTTAGCGTACGCGAGACATTTGACTGGCTCATGTTGCAGCAGATGTGCTCTATAACTTTGGTGGGAGGGTGTATCACTACCCATTACATCTTTAGCGTACGCGAGACATTTGACTGGCTCATGTTGCAGGAGATCTGCTCTATAACTTTGGTGGGAGGGTGTATCACTACCCATTACAACTTTAGCGTACGCGAGACATTTGACTGACTCATGTTCCAGGAGATCTGCTCTATAACTTTGGTGGGAGGGTGTATCAATACCCATTACAACTTTAGCGTACGCGAGACATTTGACTGGCTCATGTTCCAGCAGATCTGCTCTATAACTTTGGTGGGAGGGTGTATCACTACCCATTACAACTTTAGCGTACGCGAGACATTTGACTGGCTCATGTTCCAGCAGATCTGCTCTACTTTGGTGGGAGGGTGTATCACTACCCATTACAACTTTAGCGAGACAATTGACTGGCTCATGTTCCAGCAGATCTGCTCTATAACTTTGGTGGGAGGGTGTATCACTACCCATTACAACTTTAGCGTATGCGAGACATTTGACTGGCTCATGTTCCAGCAGATCTGCTCTATAACTTTGGTGGGAAGGTGTATCACTACCCATTACAACTTTAGCGGACGCGAGACATTTGACTGGCTCATGTTCCAGGAGATCTGCTCTATAACTTTGGTGGGAGGGTGTATCACTACCCATTACAACTTTAGCGTACGCGAGACATTTGACTGGCTCATGTTCCAGCAGATCTGCTCTATAACTTTGGTGGGGGGGTGTATCACTAACCATTACAACTTTAGCGTACGCGAGACATTTGACTGACTCATGTTCCAGCAGATCTGCTCAATAACTTTGGTGGGAGGGTGTATCACTACCCATTACAACTTTAGCGAGACATTTGACTGGCTCATGTTGCAGCAGATGTGCTCTATAACTTTGGTGGGAGGGTGTATCACTACCCATTACAACTTTAGCGTATGCGAGACATTTGACTGGCTCATGTTGCAGCAGATCTGCTCTATAACTTTGGTGGGAGGGTGTATCACTACCCATTACAACTTTAGCGTACGCGAGACATTTGACTGGCTCATGTTGCAGCAGATGTGCTCTATAACTTTGGTGGGAGGGTGTATCACTACCCATTACAACTTTAGCGTATGCGAGACATTTGACTGGCTCATGTTGCAGCAGATCTGCTCTATAACTTTGGTGGGAGGGTGTATCACTACCCATTACAACTTTAGCGTACGCGAGACATTTGACTGGCTCATGTTCCAGCAGATCTGCTCAATAACTTTGGTGGGAGGGTGTATCACTACCCATTACAACTTTAGCGAGACATTTGACTGGCTCATGTTGCAGCAGATGTGCTCTATAACTTTGGTGGGAGGGTGTATCACTACCCATTACAGCTTTAGCGAGACATTTGACTGGCTCATGTTGCAGCAGATGTGCTCTATAACTTTGGTGGGAGGGTGTATCACTACCCATTACAACTTTAGCGAGACATTTGACTGGCTCATGTTGCAGCAGATGTGCTCTATAACTTTGGTGGGAGGGCGTATCACTACCCATTACAGCTTTAGCGAGACATTTGACTGGCTCATGTTGCAGCAGATGTGCTCTATAACTTTGGTGGGAGGGTGTATCACTACCCATTACAACTTTAGCGTGTGCGAGACATTTGACTGGCTCATGTTCCAGCAGATGTGCTCTATAACTTTGGTGGGAGGGTGTATCACTACCCATTACAACTTTAGCGAGACATTTGACTGGCTCATGTTGCAGCAGATGTGCTCTATAACTTTGGTGGGAGGGTGTATCACTACCCATTACAGCTTTAGCGAGACATTTGACTGGCTCATGTTGCAGCAGATGTGCTCTATAACTTTGGTGGGAGGGTGTATCACTACCCATTACAACTTTAGCGTGTGCGAGACATTTGACTGGCTCATGTTCCAGCAGATGTGCTCTATAACTTTGGTGGGAGGGTGTATCACTACCCATTACAACTTTAGCGTACGCGAGACATTTGACTGGCTCATGTTCCAGCAGATGTGCTCTATAACTTTGGTGGGAGGGTGTATCACTACCCATTACAACTTTAGCGTGTGCGAGACATTTGACTGGCTCATGTTCCAGCAGATGTGCTCTATGACTTTGGTGGGAGGGTGTATCACTACCCATTACAACTTTAGCGTACGCGAGACATTTGACTGGCTCATGTTGCAGCAGATCTGCTCTATAACTTTGGTGGGAGGGTGTATCACTACCCATTACAACTTTAGCGTACGCGAGACATTTGAGTGGCTCATGTTCCAGCAGATGTGCTCTATAACTTTGGTGGGAGGGTGTATCACTACCCATTATAACTTTAGCGTACGCGAGACATTTGACTGGCTCATGTTGCAGCAGATGTGCTCTATAACTTTGGTGGGAGGGTGTATCACTACCCATTACATCTTTAGCGTACGCGAGACATTTGACTGGCTCATGTTGCAGGAGATCTGCTCTATAACTTTGGTGGGAGGGTGTATCACTACCCATTACAACTTTAGCGTACGCGAGACATTTGACTGACTCATGTTCCAGGAGATCTGCTCTATAACTTTGGTGGGAGGGTGTATCAATACCCATTACAACTTTAGCGTACGCGAGACATTTGACTGGCTCATGTTCCAGCAGATCTGCTCTATAACTTTGGTGGGAGGGTGTATCACTACCCATTACAACTTTAGCGTACGCGAGACATTTGACCGGCTCATGTTCAAGCAGATCTGCTCTACTTTGGTGGGAGGGTGTATCACTACCCATTACAACTTTAGCGAGACAATTGACTGGCTCATGTTCCAGCAGATCTGCTCTATAACTTTGGTGGGAGGGTGTATAACTACCCATTACAACTTTGGCGTATGCGAGACATTTGACTGGCTCATGTTCCAGCAGATCTGCTCTATAACTTTGGTGGGAAGGTGTATCACTACCCATTACAACTTTAGCGTATGCGAGACATTTGACTGGCTCATGTTGCAGCAGATGTGCTCTATAACTCTGGTGGGAGGGTGTATCACTACCCATTACAACTTTAGCGTATGCGAGACATTTGATTGGCTCATGTTGCAGCAGATCTGCTCTATAACTTTGATGGGAGGGTGTATCACTACCCATTGCAACTTTAGCGTACGCGAGACATTTGACTGGCTCATGTTGCAGCAGATCTGCTCTATAACTTTGGTGGGAGGGTGTATCACTACCCATTACATCTTTAGCGTACGCGAGACATTTGACTGGCTCATGTTGCAGGAGATCTGCTCTATAACTTTGGTGGGAGGGTGTATCACTACCCATTACAATTTTAGCGTACGCGAGACATTTGACTGACTCATGTTCCAGGAGATCTGCTCTATAACTTTGGTGGGAGGGTGTATCAATACCCATTACAACTTTAGCGTACGCGAGACATTTGACTGGCTCATGTTCCAGCAGATCTGCTCTATAACTTTGGTGGGAGGGTGTATCACTACCCATTACAACTTTAGCGTACGCGAGACATTTGACCGGCTCATGTTCCAGCAGATCTGCTCTACTTTGGTGGGAGGGTGTATCACTACCCATTACAACTTTAGCGAGACAATTGACTGGCTCATGTTCCAGCAGATCTGCTCTATAACTTTGGTGGGAGGGTGTATAACTACCCATTACAACTTTAGCGTATGCGAGACATTTGACTGGCTCATGTTCCAGCAGATCTGCTCTATAACCTTGGTGGGAAGGTGTATCACTACCCATTACAACTTTAGCGTATGCGAGACATTTGACTGGCTCATGTTGCAGCAGATGTGCTCTATAACACTGGTGGGAGGGTGTATCACTACCCATTACAACTTTAGCGTATGCGAGACATTTGATTGGCTCATGTTGCAGCAGATCTGCTCTATAACTTTGATGGGAGGGTGTATCACTACCCATTGCAACTTTAGCGTACGCGAGACATTTGACTGGCTCATGTTCCAGCAGATCTGCTCTATAACTTTGGTGGGAGGGTGTATCACTACCCATTACAACTTTAGCGAACGCGAGACATTTGACTGGCTCATGTTCCAGCAGATCTGCTCTTTAACTTTGGTGGGAGGGTGTATCACTACCCATTACAACTTTAGCGAGACAATTGACTGGCTCATGTTCCAGCAGATCTGCTCTATAACTTTGGTGGGAGGGTGTATCACTACCCATTACAGCTTTAGCGAGACATTTGACTGGCTCATGTTGCAGCAGATGTGCTCTATAACTTTGGTGGGAGGGTGTATCACTACCCATTACAACTTTAGCGTGTGCGAGACATTTGACTGGCTCATGTTCCAGCAGATGTGCTCTATAACTTTGGTGGGAGGGTGTATCACTACCCATTACAACTTTAGCGTACGCGAGACATTTGACTGGCTCATGTTCCAGCAGATGTGCTCTATAACTTTGGTGGGAGGGTGTATCACTACCCATTACAACTTTAGCGTGTGCGAGACATTTGACTGGCTCATGTTCCAGCAGATGTGCTCTATGACTTTGGTGGGAGGGTGTATCACTACCCATTACAACTTTAGCGTACGCGAGACATTTGACTGGCTCATGTTGCAGCAGATCTGCTCTATAACTTTGGTGGGAGGGTGTATCACTACCCATTACAACTTTAGCGTACGCGAGACATTTGAGTGGCTCAGTTCCAGCAGATGTGCTCTATAACTTTGGTGGGAGGGTGTATCACTACCCATTATAACTTTAGCGTACGCGAGACATTTGACTGGCTCATGTTGCAGCAGATGTGCTCTATAACTTTGGTGGGAGGGTGTATCACTACCCATTACATCTTTAGCGTACGCGAGACATTTGACTGGCTCATGTTGCAGGAGATCTGCTCTATAACTTTGGTGGGAGGGTGTATCACTACCCATTACAACTTTAGCGTACGCGAGACATTTGACTGACTCATGTTCCAGGAGATCTGCTCTATAACTTTGGTGGGAGGGTGTATCAATACCCATTACAACTTTAGCGTACGCGAGACATTTGACTGGCTCATGTTCCAGCAGATCTGCTCTATAACTTTGGTGGGAGGGTGTATCACTACCCATTACAACTTTAGCGTACGCGAGACATTTGACTGGCTCATGTTCCAGCAGATCTGCTCTACTTTGGTGGGAGGGTGTATCACTACCCATTACAACTTTAGCGAGACAATTGACTGGCTCATGTTCCAGCAGATCTGCTCTATAACTTTGGTGGGAGGGTGTATCACTACCCATTACAACTTTAGCGTATGCGAGACATTTGACTGGCTCATGTTCCAGCAGATCTGCTCTATAACTTTGGTGGGAAGGTGTATCACTACCCATTACAACTTTAGCGTACGCGAGACATTTGACTGGCTCATGTTCCAGGAGATCTGCTCTATAACTTTGGTGGGAGGGTGTATCACTACCCATTACAACTTTAGCGTACGCGAGACATTTGACTGGCTCATGTTCCAGCAGATCTGCTCTATAACTTTGGTGGGGGGGTGTATCACTAACCATTACAACTTTAGCGTACGCGAGACATTTGACTGACTCATGTTCCAGCAGATCTGCTCAATAACTTTGGTGGGAGGGTGTATCACTACCCATTACAACTTTAGCGAGACATTTGACTGGCTCATGTTGCAGCAGATGTGCTCTATAACTTTGGTGGTAGGGTGTATCACTACCCATTACAACTTTAGCGTATGCGAGACATTTGACTGGCTCATGTTGCAGCAGATCTGCTCTATAACTTTGGTGGGAGGGTGTATCACTACCCATTACAACTTTAGCGTACGCGAGACATTTGACTGGCTCATGTTGCAGCAGATGTGCTCTATAACTTTGGTGGGAGGGTGTATCACTACCCATTACAACTTTAGCGTATGCGAGACATTTGACTGGCTCATGTTGCAGCAGATCTGCTCTATAACTTTGGTGGGAGGGTGTATCACTACCCATTACAACTTTAGCGTACGCGAGACATTTGACTGGCTCATGTTCCAGCAGATCTGCTCAATAACTTTGGTGGGAGGGTGTATCACTACCCATTACAACTTTAGCGAGACATTTGACTGGCTCATGTTGCAGCAGATGTGCTCTATAACTTTGGTGGGAGGGTGTATCACTACCCATTACAGCTTTAGCGAGACATTTGACTGGCTCATGTTGCAGCAGATGTGCTCTATAACTTTGGTGGGAGGGTGTATCACTACCCATTACAACTTTAGCGAGACATTTGACTGGCTCATGTTGCAGCAGATGTGCTCTATAACTTTGGTGGGAGGGCGTATCACTACCCATTACAGCTTTAGCGAGACATTTGACTGGCTCATGTTGCAGCAGATGTGCTCTATAACTTTGGTGGGAGGGTGTATCACTACCCATTACAACTTTAGCGTGTGCGAGACATTTGACTGGCTCATGTTCCAGCAGATGTGCTCTATAACTTTGGTGGGAGGGTGTATCACTACCCATTACAACTTTAGCGAGACATTTGACTGGCTCATGTTGCAGCAGATGTGCTCTATAACTTTGGTGGGAGGGTGTATCACTACCCATTACAGCTTTAGCGAGACATTTGACTGGCTCATGTTGCAGCAGATGTGCTCTATAACTTTGGTGGGAGGGTGTATCACTACCCATTACAACTTTAGCGTGTGCGAGACATTTGACTGGCTCATGTTCCAGCAGATGTGCTCTATAACTTTGGTGGGAGGGTGTATCACTACCCATTACAACTTTAGCGTACGCGAGACATTTGACTGGCTCATGTTCCAGCAGATGTGCTCTATAACTTT
The DNA here is from genome assembly GCA_030765065.1 of Deroplatys truncata. Lineage (NCBI taxonomy): Eukaryota > Metazoa > Arthropoda > Insecta > Mantodea > Mantidae > Deroplatys > Deroplatys truncata. The sequence continues at coordinate 9,863,271 of CM060975.1, forward strand.
GGTGGGAGGGTGTATCACTACCCATTACAACTTTAGCGTGTGCGAGACATTTGACTGGCTCATGTTCCAGCAGATGTGCTCTATGACTTTGGTGGGAGGGTGTATCACTACCCATTACAACTTTAGCGTACGCGAGACATTTGACTGGCTCATGTTGCAGCAGATCTGCTCTATAACTTTGGTGGGAGGGTGTATCACTACCCATTACAACTTTAGCGTACGCGAGACATTTGAGTGGCTCATGTTCCAGCAGATGTGCTCTATAACTTTGGTGGGAGGGTGTATCACTACCCATTATAACTTTAGCGTACGCGAGACATTTGACTGGCTCATGTTGCAGCAGATGTGCTCTATAACTTTGGTGGGAGGGTGTATCACTACCCATTACATCTTTAGCGTACGCGAGACATTTGACTGGCTCATGTTGCAGGAGATCTGCTCTATAACTTTGGTGGGAGGGTGTATCACTACCCATTACAACTTTAGCGTACGCGAGACATTTGACTGACTCATGTTCCAGGAGATCTGCTCTATAACTTTGGTGGGAGGGTGTATCAATACCCATTACAACTTTAGCGTACGCGAGACATTTGACTGGCTCATGTTCCAGCAGATCTGCTCTATAACTTTGGTGGGAGGGTGTATCACTACCCATTACAACTTTAGCGTACGCGAGACATTTGACCGGCTCATGTTCCAGCAGATCTGCTCTACTTTGGTGGGAGGGTGTATCACTACCCATTACAACTTTAGCGAGACAATTGACTGGCTCATGTTCCAGCAGATCTGCTCTATAACTTTGGTGGGAGGGTGTATAACTACCCATTACAACTTTGGCGTATGCGAGACATTTGACTGGCTCATGTTCCAGCAGATCTGCTCTATAACTTTGGTGGGAAGGTGTATCACTACCCATTACAACTTTAGCGTATGCGAGACATTTGACTGGCTCATGTTGCAGCAGATGTGCTCTATAACTCTGGTGGGAGGGTGTATCACTACCCATTACAACTTTAGCGTATGCGAGACATTTGATTGGCTCATGTTGCAGCAGATCTGCTCTATAACTTTGATGGGAGGGTGTATCACTACCCATTGCAACTTTAGCGTACGCGAGACATTTGACTGGCTCATGTTCCAGCAGATCTGCTCTATAACTTTGGTGGGAGGGTGTATCACTACCCATTACAACTTTAGCGAACGCGAGACATTTGACTGGCTCATGTTCCAGCAGATCTGCTCTTTAACTTTGGTGGGAGGGTGTATCACTACCCATTACAACTTTAGCGAGACAATTGACTGGCTCATGTTCCAGCAGATCTGCTCTATAACTTTGGTGGGAGGGTGTATCACTACCCATTACAGCTTTAGCGAGACATTTGACTGGCTCATGTTGCAGCAGATGTGCTCTATAACTTTGGTGGGAGGGTGTATCACTACCCATTACAACTTTAGCGTGTGCGAGACATTTGACTGGCTCATGTTCCAGCAGATGTGCTCTATAACTTTGGTGGGAGGGTGTATCACTACCCATTACAACTTTAGCGTACGCGAGACATTTGACTGGCTCATGTTCCAGCAGATGTGCTCTATAACTTTGGTGGGAGGGTGTATCACTACCCATTACAACTTTAGCTAGTGCGAGACATTTGACTGGCTCATGTTCCAGCAGATGTGCTCTATGACTTTGGTGGGAGGGTGTATCACTACCCATTACAACTTTAGCGTACGCGAGACATTTGACTGGCTCATGTTGCAGCAGATCTGCTCTATAACTTTGGTGGGAGGGTGTATCACTACCCATTACAACTTTAGCGTACGCGAGACATTTGAGTGGCTCAGTTCCAGCAGATGTGCTCTATAACTTTGGTGGGAGGGTGTATCACTACCCATTATAACTTTAGCGTACGCGAGACATTTGACTGGCTCATGTTGCAGCAGATGTGCTCTATAACTTTGGTGGGAGGGTGTATCACTACCCATTACATCTTTAGCGTACGCGAGACATTTGACTGGCTCATGTTGCAGGAGATCTGCTCTATAACTTTGGTGGGAGGGTGTATCACTACCCATTACAACTTTAGCGTACGCGAGACATTTGACTGACTCATGTTCCAGGAGATCTGCTCTATAACTTTGGTGGGAGGGTGTATCAATACCCATTACAACTTTAGCGTACGCGAGACATTTGACTGGCTCATGTTCCAGCAGATCTGCTCTATAACTTTGGTGGGAGGGTGTATCACTACCCATTACAACTTTAGCGTACGCGAGACATTTGACTGGCTCATGTTCCAGCAGATCTGCTCTACTTTGGTGGGAGGGTGTATCACTACCCATTACAACTTTAGCGAGACAATTGACTGGCTCATGTTCCAGCAGATCTGCTCTATAACTTTGGTGGGAGGGTGTATCACTACCCATTACAACTTTAGCGTATGCGAGACATTTGACTGGCTCATGTTCCAGCAGATCTGCTCTATAACTTTGGTGGGAAGGTGTATCACTACCCATTACAACTTTAGCGTACGCGAGACATTTGACTGGCTCATGTTCCAGGAGATCTGCTCTATAACTTTGGTGGGAGGGTGTATCACTACCCATTACAACTTTAGCGTACGCGAGACATTTGACTGGCTCATGTTCCAGCAGATCTGCTCTATAACTTTGGTGGGGGGGTGTATCACTAACCATTACAACTTTAGCGTACGCGAGACATTTGACTGACTCATGTTCCAGCAGATCTGCTCAATAACTTTGGTGGGAGGGTGTATCACTACCCATTACAACTTTAGCGAGACATTTGACTGGCTCATGTTGCAGCAGATGTGCTCTATAACTTTGGTGGGAGGGTGTATCACTACCCATTACAACTTTAGCGTATGCGAGACATTTGACTGGCTCATGTTGCAGCAGATCTGCTCTATAACTTTGGTGGGAGGGTGTATCACTACCCATTACAACTTTAGCGTACGCGAGACATTTGACTGGCTCATGTTGCAGCAGATGTGCTCTATAACTTTGGTGGGAGGGTGTATCACTACCCATTACAACTTTAGCGTATGCGAGACATTTGACTGGCTCATGTTGCAGCAGATCTGCTCTATAACTTTGGTGGGAGGGTGTATCACTACCCATTACAACTTTAGCGTACGCGAGACATTTGACTGGCTCATGTTCCAGGAGATCTGCTCTATAACTTTGGTGGGAGGGTGTATCACTACCCATTACAACTTTAGCGTACGCGAGACATTTGACTGGCTCATGTTGCAGCAGATCTGCTCTATAACTCTGGTGGGAGGGTGTATCACTACCCATTACAACTTTAGCGAGACATTTGACTGGCTCATGTTGCAGCAGATCTGCTCTATAAATTTGATGGGAGGGTGTATCACTACCCATTACAACATTAGCGTACGCGAGACATTTGGCTGGCTCATGTTGCAGCAGATGTGCTCTATAACTTTGGTCGGAGGGTGTATCACTACCCATTACAACTTTAGCGAGACATTTGACTGGCTCATGTTGCAGCAGATGTGCTCTATAACTTTGGTGGGAGGGTGTATCACTACCCATTACAACTTTAGCGTACGCGAGACATTTGACTGGCTCATGTTGCAGGAGATGTGCTCTATAACTTTGGTGGGAGGGTGTATCACTACCCATTACAACTTTAGCGAGACATTTGACTGGCTCATGTTCCAGCAGATGTGCTCTATAACTTTGGTGGGAGGGTGTATCACTACCCATTACAACTTTAGCGAGACATTTGACTGGCTCATGTTGCAGCAGATGTGCTCTATAACTTTGGTGGGAGGGTGTATCACTACCCATTACAACTTTAGCGTATGCGAGACATTTGACTGGCTCATGTTGCAGCAGATCTGCTCTATAACTTTGGTGGGAGGGTGTATCACTACCCATTACAACTTTAGCGTACGCGAGACATTTGACTGGCTCATGTTCCAGCAGATCTGCTCTTTAACTTTGGTGGGAGGGTGTATCACTATCCATTACAACTTTAACGTACGCGAGACATTTGACTGGCTCATGTTGCAGCAGATGTGCTCTATAACTTTGGTGGGAGGGTGTAGCACTACCCATTACAGCTTTAGCGAGACATTTGACTGGCTCATGTTGCAGCAGATGTGCTCTATAACTTTGGTGGGAGGGTGTATCACTACCCATTACAACTTTAGCGTACGCGAGACATTTGACTGGCTCATGTTGCAGGAGATGTGCTCTATAACTTTGGTGGGAGGGTGTATCACTACCCATTACAACTTTAGCGAGACATTTGACTGGCTCATGTTCCAGCAGATGTGCTCTATAACTTTGGTGGGAGGGTGTATCACTACCCATTACAACTTTAGCGAGACATTTGACTGGCTCATGTTGCAGCAGATGTGCTCTATAACTTTGGTGGGAGGGTGTATCACTACCCATTACAACTTTAGCGTATGCGAGACATTTGACTGGCTCATGTTGCAGCAGATCTGCTCTATAACTTTGGTGGGAGGGTGTATCACTACCCATTACAACTTTAGCGTACGCGACACATTTGACTGGCTCATGTTGCAGCAGATGTGCTCTATAACTTTGGTGGGAGGGTGTATCACTACCCATTACAACTTTAGCGTACGCGAGACATTTGACTGGCTCATGTTGCAGCAGATCTGCTCTATAACTTTGGTGGGAGGGTGTATCACTACGCATTACAACTTTAGCGTACGCGAGACATTTGACTGGCTCATGTTCCAGGAGATCTGCTCTATAACTTTGGTGGGAGGGTGTATCACTACCCATTACAACTTTAGCGTACGCGAGACATTTGACTGGCTCATGTTGCAGCAGATGTGCTCTATAACTTTGGTGGGAGGGTGTATCACTAACCATTACAACTTTAGCATACGCGAGACATTTGACTGTCTCATGTTCCAGCAGATCTGCTCTATAACTTTGGTGGGAGGGTGTATCACTACCCAATACAATTTTAGCGAGACATTTGACTGGTTCATGTTGCAGCAGATGTGCTCTATAACTTTGGTGGGAGGGTGTATCACTACCCATTACAACTTTAGCGTATGCGAGACATTTGACTGGCTCATGTTGCAGCAGATCTGCTTTATAACTTTGGTGGGAGGGTGTATCACTACCCATTACAACTTTAGCGTACGTGAGACATTTGACTGGCTCATGTTCCAGCAGATCTGCTCTATAACTTTGGTGGGAGGGTGTATCACTACCCATTACAGCTTTAGCGAGACATTTGACTGGCTCATGTTGCAGCAGATGTGCTCTATAACTTTGGTGGGAGGGTGTATCACTACCCATTACAGCTTTAGCGAGACATTTGACTGGCTCATGTTGCAGCAGATGTGCTCTATAAGTTTGGTGGGAGGGTGTATCACTACCCATTACAACTTTAGCGTATGCGAGACATTTGACTGGCTCATGTTGCAGCAGATCTGCTCTATAACTTTGGTGGGAGGGTGTATCACTACCCATTACAACTTTAGCGTACGCGAGACCTTTGACTGGCTCATGTTGCAGCAGATGTGCTCTATAACTTTGGTGGGAGGGTGTATCACTACCCATTACAACTTTAGCGTACGCGAGACATTTGACTGGCTCATGTTCCAGCAGATCTGCTCAATAACTTTGGTGGGAGGGTGTATCACTACCCATTACAACTTTAGCAAGACATTTGACTGGCTCATGTTGCAGCAGATGTGCTCTATAACTTTGGTGGGAGGGTGTATCACTACCCATTACAGCTTTAGCGAGACATTTGACTGGCTCATGTTGCAGCAGATGTGCTCTATAACTTTGGTGGGAGGGTGTATCACTACCCATTACAACTTTAGCGAGACATTTGACTGGCTCATGTTGCAGCAGATGTGCTCTATAACTTTGGTGGGAGGGCGTATCACTACCCATTACAGCTTTAGCGAGACATTTGACTGGCTCATGTTGCAGCAGATGTGCTCTATAACTTTGGTGGGAGGGTGTATCACTACCCATTACAACTTTAGCGTGTGCGAGACATTTGACTGGCTCATGTTCCAGCAGATGTGCTCTATAACTTTGGTGGGAGGGTGTATCACTACCCATTACAACTTTAGCGAGACATTTGACTGGCTCATGTTGCAGCAGATGTGCTCTATAACTTTGGTGGGAGGGTGTATCACTACCCATTACAGCTTTAGCGAGACATTTGACTGGCTCATGTTGCAGCAGATGTGCTCTATAACTTTGGTGGGAGGGTGTATCACTACCCATTACAACTTTAGCGTGTGCGAGACATTTGACTGGCTCATGTTCCAGCAGATGTGCTCTATAACTTTGGTGGGAGGGTGTATCACTACCCATTACAACTTTAGCGTACGCGAGACATTTGACTGGCTCATGTTCCAGCAGATGTGCTCTATAACTTTGGTGGGAGGGTGTATCAATACCCATTACAACTTTAGCGTGTGCGAGACATTTGACTGGCTCATGTTCCAGCAGATGTGCTCTATGACTTTGGTGGGAGGGTGTATCACTACCCATTACAACTTTAGCGTACGCGAGACATTTGACTGGCTCATGTTGCAGCAGATCTGCTCTATAACTTTGGTGGGAGGGTGTATCACTACCCATTACAACTTTAGCGTACGCGCGACATTTGAGTGGCTCATGTTCCAGCAGATGTGCTCTATAACTTTGGTGGGAGGGTGTATCACTACCCATTATAACTTTAGCGTACGCGAGACATTTGACTGGCTCATGTTGCAGCAGATGTGCTCTATAACTTTGGTGGGAGGGTGTATCACTACCCATTACATCTTTAGCGTACGCGAGACATTTGACTGGCTCATGTTGCAGGAGATCTGCTCTATAACTTTGGTGGGAGGGTGTATCACTACCCATTACAACTTTAGCGTACGCGAGACATTTGACTGACTCATGTTCCAGCAGATCTGCTCTATAACTTTGGTGGGAGGGTGTATCACTACCCATTACAACTTTAGCGTACGCGAGACATTTGACTGGCTCATGTTCCAGCAGATCTGCTCTACTTTGGTGGGAGGGTGTATCACTACCCATTACAACTTTAGCGAGACAATTGACTGGCTCATGTTCCAGCAGATCTGCTCTATAACTTTGGTGGGAGGGTGTATCACTACCCATTACAACTTTAGCGTATGCGAGACATTTGACTGGCTCATGTTCCAGCAGATCTGCTCTATAACTTTGGTGGGAAGGTGTATCACTACCCATTACAACTTTAGCGTATGCGAGACATTTGACTGGCTCATGTTGCAGCAGATGTGCTCTATAACTCTGGTGGGAGGGTGTATCACTACCCATTACAACTTTAGCGTATGCGAGACATTTGATTGGCTCATGTTGCAGCAGATCTGCTCTATAACTTTGATGGGAGGGTGTATCACTACCCATTGCAACTTTAGTGTACGCGAGACATTTGACTGGCTCATGTTCTAGCAGATCTGCTCTATAACTTTGGTGGGAGGGTGTATCACTACCCATTACAACTTTAGCGAACGCGAGACATTTGACTGGCTCATGTTCCAGCAGATCTGCTCTTTAACTTTGGTGGGAGGGTGTATCACTACCCATTACAACTTTAGCGTATGCGAGACATTTGACTGGCTCATGTTGCAGCAGATCTGCTCATTAACTTTGGTGGGAGGGTGTATCACTACCCATTACAACTTTAGCGTATGCGAGACATTTGACTGGCTCATGTTGCAGCAGATCTGCTCTATAACTTTGGTGGGAGGGTGTATCACTACCCATTACAACTTTAGCGTACGCGAGACATTTGACTGGCTCATGTTCCAGCAGATCTGCTCTATAACTTTGGTGGGAGGGTGTATCACTACCCATTACAACTTTAGCGTACGCGAGACATTTGACTGGCTCATGTTCCAGGAGATCTGCTCTATAACTTTGGTGGGAGGGTGTATCACTACCCATTACAACTTTAGCGTACGCGAGACATTTGACTGGCTCATGTTCCAGCAGATCTGCTCTATAACTTTGGTGGGGGGGTGTATCACTAACCATTACAACTTTAGCGTACGCGAGACATTTGACTGACTCATGTTCCAGCAGATCTGCTCAATAACTTTGGTGGGAGGGTGTATCACTACCCATTACAACTTTAGCGAGACATTTGACTGGCTCATGTTGCAGCAGATGTGCTCTATAACTTTGGTGGGAGGGTGTATCACTACCCATTACAACTTTAGCGTATGCGAGACATTTGACTGGCTCATGTTGCAGCAGATCTGCTCTATAACTTTGGTGGGAGGGTGTATCACTACCCATTACAACTTTAGCGTACGCGAGACATTTGACTGGCTCATGTTGCAGCAGATGTGCTCTATAACTTTGGTGGGAGGGTGTATCACTACCCATTACAACTTTAGCGTATGCGAGACATTTGACTGGCTCATGTTGCAGCAGATCTGCTCTATAACTTTGGTGGGAGGGTGTATCACTACCCATTACAACTTTAGCGTACGCGAGACATTTGACTGGCTCATGTTCCAGGAGATCAGCTCTATAACTTTGGTGGGAGGGTGTATCACTACCCATTACAACTTTAGCGTACGCGAGACATTTGACTGGCTCATGTTGCAGCAGATCTGCTCTATAACTCTGGTGGGAGGGTGTATCACTACCCATTACAACTTTAGCGAGACATTTGACTGGCTCATGTTGCAGCAGATCTGCTCTATAAATTTGGTGGGAGGGTGTATCACTACCCATTACAACATTAGCGTACGCGAGACATTTGACTGGCTCATGTTGCAGCAGATGTGCTCTATAATTTTGGTCGGAGGGTGTATCACTACCCATTACAACTTTAGCGAGACATTTGACTGGCTCATGTTGCAGCAGATGTGCTCTATAACTTTGGTGGGAGGGTGTATCGCTACCCATTACAACTTTAGCGTACGCGAGACATTTGACTGGCTCATGTTGCAGGAGATGTGCTCTATAACTTTGGTGGGAGGGTGTATCACTACCCATTACAACTATAGCGAGACATTTGACTGGCTCATGTTCCAGCAGATGTGCTGTATAACTTTGGTGGGAGGGTGTATCACTACCCATTACAACTTTAGCGAGACATTTGACTGGCTCATGTTGCAGCAGATGTGCTCTATAACTTTGGTGGGAGGGTGTATCACTACCCATTACAACTTTAGCGTATGCGAGACATTTGACTGGCTCATGTTGCAGCAGATCTGCTCTATAACTTTGGTGGGAGGGTGTATCACTACCCATTACAACTTTAGCGTACGCGAGACATTTGACTGGCTCATGTTCCAGCAGATCTGCTCTTTAACTTTGGTGGGAGGGTGTATCACTACCCATTACAACTTTAGCGTGTGCGAGACATTTGACTGGCTCATGTTCCAGCAGATGTGCTCTATAGCTTTGGTGGGAGGGTGTATCACTACCCATTACAACTTTAGCGTACGCGACACATTTGACTGGCTCATGTTGCAGCAGATGTGCTCTATAACTTTGGTGGGAGGGTGTATCACTACCCATTACAACTTTAGCGTACGCGAGACATTTGACTGGCTCATGTTGCAGCAGATCTGCTCTATAACTTTGGTGGGAGGGTGTATCACTACGCATTACAACTTTAGCGTACGCGAGACATTTGACTGGCTCATGTTCCAGGAGATCTGCTCTATAACTTTGGTGGGAGGGTGTATCACTACCCATTACAACTTTAGCGTACGCGAGACATTTGACTGGCTCATGTTGCAGCAGATGTGCTCTATAACTTTGGTGGGAGGGTGTATCACTACCCATTACAACTTTAGCATACGCGAGACATTTGACTGTCTCATGTTCCAGCAGATCTGCTCTATAACTTCGGTGGGAGGGTGTATCACTACCCAATACAACTTTAGCGAGACATTTGACTGGCTCATGTTGCAGCAGATGTGCTCTATAACTTTGGTGGGAGGGTGTATCACTACCCATTACAACTTTAGCGTATGCGAGACATTTGACTGGCTCATGTTGCAGCAGATCTGCTCTATAACTTTGGTGGGAGGGTGTATCACTACCCATTACAACTTTAGCGTACGCGAGACATTTGACTGGCTCATGTTCCAGCAGATCTGCTCTATAACTTTGGTGGGAGGGTGTATCACTACCCATTACAGCTTTAGCGAGACATTTGACTGGCTCATGTTGCAGCAGATGTGCTCTATAACTTTGGTGGGAGGGTGTATCACTACCCATTACAGCTTTAGCGAGACATTTGACTGGCTCATGTTGCAGCAGATGTGCTCTATAACTTTGGTGGGAGGGTGTATCACTACCCATTACAACTTTAGCGTATGCGAGACATTTGACTGGCTCATGTTGCAGCAGATCTGCTCTATAACTTTGGTGGGAGGGTGTATCACTACCCATTACAACTTTAGCGTACGCGAGACATTTGACTGGCTCATGTTGCAGCAGATCTGCTCTATAACTTTGGTGGGAGGGTGTATCACTACCCATTACAACTTTAGCGTACGCGAGACATTTGACTGGCTCATGTTGCAGCAGATCTGCTCTATAACTTTGGTGGGAGGGTGTATCACTACCCATTACAACTTTAGCGTACGCGAGACATTTGGCTGGCTCATGTTGCAGCAGATGTGCTCTATAACTTTGGTCGGAGGGTGTATCACTACCCATTACAACTTTAGCGAGACATTTGACTGGCTCATGTTGCAGCAGATGTGCTCTATAACTTTGGTGGGAGGGTGTATCACTACCCATTACAACTTTAGCGTACGCGAGACATTTGACTGGCTCATGTTGCAGGAGATGTGCTCTATAACTTTGGTGGGAGGGTGTATCACTACCCATTACAACTTTAGCGAGACATTTGACTGGCTCATGTTCCAGCAGATGTGCTCTATAACTTTGGTGGGAGGGTGTATCACTACCCATTACAACTTTAGCGAGACATTTGACTGGCTCATGTTGCAGCAGATGTGCTCTATAACTTTGGTGGGAGGGTGTATCACTACCCATTACAACTTTAGCGTATGCGAGACATTTGACTGGCTCATGTTGCAGCAGATCTGCTCTATAACTTTGGTGGGAGGGTGTATCACTACCCATTACAACTTTAGCGTACGCGAGACATTTGACTGGCTCATGTTCCAGCAGATCTGCTCTTTAACTTTGGTGGGAGGGTGTATCACTATCCATTACAACTTTAACGTACGCGAGACATTTGACTGGCTCATGTTGCAGCAGATGTGCTCTATAACTTTGGTGGGAGGGTGTAGCACTACCCATTACAGCTTTAGCGAGACATTTGACTGGCTCATGTTGCAGCAGATGTGCTCTATAACTTTGGTGGGAGGGTGTATCACTACCCATTACAACTTTAGCGTACGCGAGACATTTGACTGGCTCATGTTGCAGGAGATGTGCTCTATAACTTTGGTGGGAGGGTGTATCACTACCCATTACAACTTTAGCGAGACATTTGACTGGCTCATGTTCCAGCAGATGTGCTCTATAACTTTGGTGGGAGGGTGTATCACTACCCATTACAACTTTAGCGAGACATTTGACTGGCTCATGTTGCAGCAGATGTGCTCTATAACTTTGGTGGGAGGGTGTATCACTACCCATTACAACTTTAGCGTATGCGAGACATTTGACTGGCTCATGTTGCAGCAGATCTGCTCTATAACTTTGGTGGGAGGGTGTATCACTACCCATTACAACTTTAGCGTACGCGACACATTTGACTGGCTCATGTTGCAGCAGATGTGCTCTATAACTTTGGTGGGAGGGTGTATCACTACCCATTACAACTTTAGCGTACGCGAGACATTTGACTGGCTCATGTTGCAGCAGATCTGCTCTATAACTTTGGTGGGAGGGTGTATCACTACGCATTACAACTTTAGCGTACGCGAGACATTTGACTGGCTCATGTTCCAGGAGATCTGCTCTATAACTTTGGTGGGAGGGTGTATCACTACCCATTACAACTTTAGCGTACGCGAGACATTTGACTGGCTCATGTTGCAGCAGATGTGCTCTATAACTTTGGTGGGAGGGTGTATCACTAACCATTACAACTTTAGCATACGCGAGACATTTGACTGTCTCATGTTCCAGCAGATCTGCTCTATAACTTTGGTGGGAGGGTGTATCACTACCCAATACAATTTTAGCGAGACATTTGACTGGTTCATGTTGCAGCAGATGTGCTCTATAACTTTGGTGGGAGGGTGTATCACTACCCATTACAACTTTAGCGTATGCGAGACATTTGACTGGCTCATGTTGCAGCAGATCTGCTTTATAACTTTGGTGGGAGGGTGTATCACTACCCATTACAACTTTAGCGTACGCGAGACATTTGACTGGCTCATGTTCCAGCAGATCTGCTCTATAACTTTGGTGGGAGGGTGTATCACTACCCATTACAGCTTTAGCGAGACATTTGACTGGCTCATGTTGCAGCAGATGTGCTCTATAACTTTGGTGGGAGGGTGTATCACTACCCATTACAGCTTTAGCGAGACATTTGACTGGCTCATGTTGCAGCAGATGTGCTCTATAAGTTTGGTGGGAGGGTGTATCACTACCCATTACAACTTTAGCGTATGCGAGACATTTGACTGGCTCATGTTGCAGCAGATCTGCTCTATAACTTTGGTGGGAGGGTGTATCACTACCCATTACAACTTTAGCGTACGCGAGACCTTTGACTGGCTCATGTTGCAGCAGATGTGCTCTATAACTTTGGTGGGAGGGTGTATCACTACCCATTACAACTTTAGCGTACGCGAGACATTTGACTGGCTCATGTTCCAGCAGATCTGCTCAATAACTTTGGTGGGAGGGTGTATCACTACCCATTACAACTTTAGCAAGACATTTGACTGGCTCATGTTGCAGCAGATGTGCTCTATAACTTTGGTGGGAGGGTGTATCACTACCCATTACAGCTTTAGCGAGACATTTGACTGGCTCATGTTGCAGCAGATGTGCTCTATAACTTTGGTGGGAGGGTGTATCACTACCCATTACAACTTTAGCGAGACATTTGACTGGCTCATGTTGCAGCAGATGTGCTCTATAACTTTGGTGGGAGGGCGTATCACTACCCATTACAGCTTTAGCGAGACATTTGACTGGCTCATGTTGCAGCAGATGTGCTCTATAACTTTGGTGGGAGGGTGTATCACTACCCATTACAACTTTAGCGTGTGCGAGACATTTGACTGGCTCATGTTCCAGCAGATGTGCTCTATAACTTTGGTGGGAGGGTGTATCACTACCCATTACAACTTTAGCGAGACATTTGACTGGCTCATGTTGCAGCAGATGTGCTCTATAACTTTGGTGGGAGGGTGTATCACTACCCATTACAGCTTTAGCGAGACATTTGACTGGCTCATGTTGCAGCAGATGTGCTCTATAACTTTGGTGGGAGGGTGTATCACTACCCATTACAACTTTAGCGTGTGCGAGACATTTGACTGGCTCATGTTCCAGCAGATGTGCTCTATAACTTTGGTGGGAGGGTGTATCACTACCCATTACAACTTTAGCGTACGCGAGACATTTGACTGGCTCATGTTCCAGCAGATGTGCTCTATAACTTTGGTGGGAGGGTGTATCAATACCCATTACAACTTTAGCGTGTGCGAGACATTTGACTGGCTCATGTTCCAGCAGATGTGCTCTATGACTTTGGTGGGAGGGTGTATCACTACCCATTACAACTTTAGCGTACGCGAGACATTTGACTGGCTCATGTTGCAGCAGATCTGCTCTATAACTTTGGTGGGAGGGTGTATCACTACCCATTACAACTTTAGCGTACGCGCGACATTTGAGTGGCTCATGTTCCAGCAGATGTGCTCTATAACTTTGGTGGGAGGGTGTATCACTACCCATTATAACTTTAGCGTACGCGAGACATTTGACTGGCTCATGTTGCAGCAGATGTGCTCTATAACTTTGGTGGGAGGGTGTATCACTACCCATTACATCTTTAGCGTACGCGAGACATTTGACTGGCTCATGTTGCAGGAGATCTGCTCTATAACTTTGGTGGGAGGGTGTATCACTACCCATTACAACTTTAGCGTACGCGAGACATTTGACTGACTCATGTTCCAGGAGATCTGCTCTATAACTTTGGTGGGAGGGTGTATCACTACCCATTACAACTTTAGCGTACGCGAGACCTTTGACTGGCTCATGTTCCAGCAGATCTGCTCTATAACTTTGGTGGGAGGGTGTATCACTACCCATTACAACTTTAGCGTACGCGAGACATTTGACTGGCTCATGTTCCAGCAGATCTGCTCTACTTTGGTGGGAGGGTGTATCACTACCCATTACAACTTTAGCGAGACAATTGACTGGCTCATGTTCCAGCAGATCTGCTCTATAACTTTGGTGGGAGGGTGTATCACTACCCATTACAACTTTAGCGTATGCGAGACATTTGACTGGCTCATGTTCCAGCAGATCTGCTCTATAACTTTGGTGGGAAGGTGTATCACTACCCATTACAACTTTAGCGTATGCGAGACATTTGACTGGCTCATGTTGCAGCAGATGTGCTCTATAACTCTGGTGGGAGGGTGTATCACTACCCATTACAACTTTAGCGTATGCGAGACATTTGATTGGCTCATGTTGCAGCAGATCTGCTCTATAACTTTGATGGGAGGGTGTATCACTACCCATTGCAACTTTAGTGTACGCGAGACATTTGACTGGCTCATGTTCTAGCAGATCTGCTCTATAACTTTGGTGGGAGGGTGTATCACTACCCATTACAACTTTAGCGAACGCGAGACATTTGACTGGCTCATGTTCCAGCAGATCTGCTCTTTAACTTTGGTGGGAGGGTGTATCACTACCCATTACAACTTTAGCGTATGCGAGACATTTGACTGGCTCATGTTGCAGCAGATCTGCTCATTAACTTTGGTGGGAGGGTGTATCACTACCCATTACAACTTTAGCGTATGCGAGACATTTGACTGGCTCATGTTGCAGCAGATCTGCTCTATAACTTTGGTGGGAGGGTGTATCACTACCCATTACAACTTTAGCGTACGCGAGACATTTGACTGGCTCATGTTCCAGCAGATCTGCTCTATAACTTTGGTGGGAGGGTGTATCACTACCCATTACAACTTTAGCGTACGCGAGACATTTGACTGGCTCATGTTCCAGGAGATCTGCTCTATAACTTTGGTGGGAGGGTGTATCACTACCCATTACAACTTTAGCGTACGCGAGACATTTGACTGGCTCATGTTCCAGCAGATCTGCTCTATAACTTTGGTGGGGGGGTGTATCACTAACCATTACAACTTTAGCGTACGCGAGACATTTGACTGACTCATGTTCCAGCAGATCTGCTCAATAACTTTGGTGGGAGGGTGTATCACTACCCATTACAACTTTAGCGAGACATTTGACTGGCTCATGTTGCAGCAGATGTGCTCTATAACTTTGGTGGGAGGGTGTATCACTACCCATTACAACTTTAGCGTATGCGAGACATTTGACTGGCTCATGTTGCAGCAGATCTGCTCTATAACTTTGGTGGGAGGGTGTATCACTACCCATTACAACTTTAGCGTACGCGAGACATTTGACTGGCTCATGTTGCAGCAGATGTGCTCTATAACTTTGGTGGGAGGGTGTATCACTACCCATTACAACTTTAGCGTATGCGAGACATTTGACTGGCTCATGTTGCAGCAGATCTGCTCTATAACTTTGGTGGGAGGGTGTATCACTACCCATTACAACTTTAGCGTACGCGAGACATTTGACTGGCTCATGTTCCAGGAGATCAGCTCTATAACTTTGGTGGGAGGGTGTATCACTACCCATTACAACTTTAGCGTACGCGAGACATTTGACTGGCTCATGTTGCAGCAGATCTGCTCTATAACTCTGGTGGGAGGGTGTATCACTACCCATTACAACTTTAGCGAGACATTTGACTGGCTCATGTTGCAGCAGATCTGCTCTATAAATTTGGTGGGAGGGTGTATCACTACCCATTACAACATTAGCGTACGCGAGACATTTGACTGGCTCATGTTGCAGCAGATGTGCTCTATAATTTTGGTCGGAGGGTGTATCACTACCCATTACAACTTTAGCGAGACATTTGACTGGCTCATGTTGCAGCAGATGTGCTCTATAACTTTGGTGGGAGGGTGTATCGCTACCCATTACAACTTTAGCGTACGCGAGACATTTGACTGGCTCATGTTGCAGGAGATGTGCTCTATAACTTTGGTGGGAGGGTGTATCACTACCCATTACAACTATAGCGAGACATTTGACTGGCTCATGTTCCAGCAGATGTGCTGTATAACTTTGGTGGGAGGGTGTATCACTACCCATTACAACTTTAGCGAGACATTTGACTGGCTCATGTTGCAGCAGATGTGCTCTATAACTTTGGTGGGAGGGTGTATCACTACCCATTACAACTTTAGCGTATGCGAGACATTTGACTGGCTCATGTTGCAGCAGATCTGCTCTATAACTTTGGTGGGAGGGTGTATCACTACCCATTACAACTTTAGCGTACGCGAGACATTTGACTGGCTCATGTTCCAGCAGATCTGCTCTTTAACTTTGGTGGGAGGGTGTATCACTACCCATTACAACTTTAGCGTGTGCGAGACATTTGACTGGCTCATGTTCCAGCAGATGTGCTCTATAGCTTTGGTGGGAGGGTGTATCACTACCCATTACAACTTTAGCGTACGCGACACATTTGACTGGCTCATGTTGCAGCAGATGTGCTCTATAACTTTGGTGGGAGGGTGTATCACTACCCATTACAACTTTAGCGTACGCGAGACATTTGACTGGCTCATGTTGCAGCAGATCTGCTCTATAACTTTGGTGGGAGGGTGTATCACTACGCATTACAACTTTAGCGTACGCGAGACATTTGACTGGCTCATGTTCCAGGAGATCTGCTCTATAACTTTGGTGGGAGGGTGTATCACTACCCATTACAACTTTAGCGTACGCGAGACATTTGACTGGCTCATGTTGCAGCAGATGTGCTCTATAACTTTGGTGGGAGGGTGTATCACTACCCATTACAACTTTAGCATACGCGAGACATTTGACTGTCTCATGTTCCAGCAGATCTGCTCTATAACTTCGGTGGGAGGGTGTATCACTACCCAATACAACTTTAGCGAGACATTTGACTGGCTCATGTTGCAGCAGATGTGCTCTATAACTTTGGTGGGAGGGTGTATCACTACCCATTACAACTTTAGCGTATGCGAGACATTTGACTGGCTCATGTTGCAGCAGATCTGCTCTATAACTTTGGTGGGAGGGTGTATCACTACCCATTACAACTTTAGCGTACGCGAGACATTTGACTGGCTCATGTTCCAGCAGATCTGCTCTATAACTTTGGTGGGAGGGTGTATCACTACCCATTACAGCTTTAGCGAGACATTTGACTGGCTCATGTTGCAGCAGATGTGCTCTATAACTTTGGTGGGAGGGTGTATCACTACCCATTACAGCTTTAGCGAGACATTTGACTGGCTCATGTTGCAGCAGATGTGCTCTATAACTTTGGTGGGAGGGTGTATCACTACCCATTACAACTTTAGCGTATGCGAGACATTTGACTGGCTCATGTTGCAGCAGATCTGCTCTATAACTTTGGTGGGAGGGTGTATCACTACCCATTACAACTTTAGCGTACGCGAGACATTTGACTGGCTCATGTTGCAGCAGATCTGCTCTATAACTTTGGTGGGAGGGTGTATCACTACCCATTACAACTTTAGCGTACGCGAGACATTTGACTGGCTCATGTTCCAGCAGATCTGCTCAATAACTTTGGTGGGAGGGTGTATCACTACCCATTACAACTTTAGCGAGACATTTGACTGGCTCATGTTGCAGCAGATGTGCTCTATAACTTTGGTGGGAGGGTGTATCACTACCCATTACAGCTTTAGCGAGACATTTGACTGGCTCATGTTGCAGCAGATGTGCTCTATAACTTTGGTGGGAGGGTGTATCACTACCCATTACAACTTTAGCGTGTGCGAGACATTTGACTGGCTCATGTTCCAGCAGATGTGCTCTATAACTTTGGTGGGAGGGTGTATCACTACCCATTACAACTTTAGCGTACGCGAGACATTTGACTGGCTCATGTTCCAGCAGATGTGCTCTATAACTTTGGTGGGAGTGTGTATCACCACCCATTACAACTTTAGCGTACGCGAGACATTTGAGTGGCTCATGTTCCAGGAGATGTGCTCTATAACTTTGGTGGGAGGGTGTATCACTACCCATAACAACTTTAGCGTACGCGAGACATTTGACTGACTCATGTTCCAGGAGATCTGCTCTATAACTTTGGTGGGAGGGTGTATCAATACCCATTACAACTTTAGCGTACGCGAGACATTTGACTGGCTCATGTTCCAGCAGATCTGCTCTATAACTTTGGTGGGAGGGTGTATCACTACCCATTACAACTTTAGCGTACGCGAGACATTTGACTGGCTCATGTTCCAGCAGATCTGCTCTACTTTGGTGGGAGGGTGTATCACTACCCATTACAACTTTAGCGAGACATTTGACTGGCTCATGTTCCAGCAGATCTGCTCTATAACTTTGGTGGGAGGGTGTATCACTACCCATTACAACTTTAGCGTATGCGAGACATTTGACTGGCTCATGTTCCAGCAGATCTGCTCTATAACTTTGGTGGGAGGGTGTATCACTACCCATTACAACTTTAGTGTACGCGAGACATTTGACTGGCTCATGTTCCAGCAGATCTGCTCTATAACTTTGGTGGGAGGGTGTATCACTACCCATTACAACTTTAGCGTATGCGAGACATTTGACTGGCTCATGTTGCAGCAGATCTGCTCTATAACTTTGGTGGGAGGGTGTATTACTACCCATTACAACTTTAGCGTACGCGAGACATTTGACTGGCTCATGTTCCAGCAGATCTGCTCTATAACTTCGGTGGGAGGGTGTATCACTACCCATTACAGCTTTAGCGAGACATTTGTCTGGCTCATGTTGCAGCAGATGTGCTCTATAACTTTGGTGGGAGGGTGTATCACTACCCATTACAGCTTTAGCGAGACATTTGACTGGCTCATGTTGCAGCAGATGTGCTCTATAACTTTGGTGGGAGGGTGTATCACTACCCATTACAACTTTAGCGTACGCGAGACATTTGACTGGCTCATGTTGCAGCAGATCTGCTCTATAACTTTGGTGGGAGGGTGTATCACTACCCATTACAACTTTAGCGTACGCGAGACATTTGACTGGCTCATGTTGCAGCAGATCTGCTCTATAACTTTGGTGGGAGGGTGTATCACTACCCATTACAACTTTAGCGTACGCGAGACATTTGATTGGCTCATGTTCCAGCAGATCTGCTCAATTACTTTGGTGGGAGGGTGTATCACTACCCATTACAACTTTAGCGAGACATTTGACTGGCTCATGTTGCAGCAGATGTGCTCTATAACTTTGGTGGGAGGGTGTATCACTACCCATTACAGCTTTAGCGAGAAATTTGACTGGCTCATGTTGCAGCAGATGTGCTCTATAACTTTGGTGGGAGGGTGTATCACTACCCATTACAACTTTAGCGTGTGCGAGACATTTGACTGGCTCATGTTCCAGCAGATGTGCTCTATAACTTTGGTGGGAGGGTGTATCACTACCCATTACAACTTTAGCGTACGCGAGACATTTGACTGGCTTATGTTCCAGCAGATGTGCTCTATAACTTTGGTGGGAGGGTGTATCACTACCCATTACAACTTTAGCGTGTGCGAGACATTTGACTGGCTCATGTTCCAGCAGATGTGCTCTATAACTTTGGTGGGAGGGTGTATCACTACCCATTACAACTTTAGCGTACGCGAGACATTTGACTGGCTCATGTTCCAGCAGATGTGCTCTATAACTTTGGTGGGAGGGTGTATCACTACCCATTACAACTTTAGCGTACGCGAGACATTTGAGTGGCTCATGTTCCAGGAGATCTGCTCTATAACTTTGGTGGGAGGGTGTATCACTACCCATTACAACTTTAGCGTACGCGAGACATTTGACTGGCTCATGTTCCAGCAGATGTGCTCTATAACTTTGGTGGGAGGGTGTATCACTACCCATTATAACTTTAGCGTACGCGAGACATTTGACTGGCTCATGTTGCAGCAGATGTGCTCTATAACTTTGGTGGGAGGGTGTATCACTACCCATTACATCTTTAGCGTACGCGAGACATATGACTGGCTCATGTTGCAGGAGATCTGCTCTATAACTTTGGTGGGAGGGTGTATCACTACCCATTACAACTTTAGCGTACGCGAGACATTTGACTGACTCATGTTCCAGGAGATCTGCTCTTAACTTTGGTGGGAGGGTGTATCAATACCCATTACAACTTTAGCGTACGCGAGACATTTGACTGGCTCATGTTCCAGCAGATCTGCTCTATAACTTCGGTGGGAGGGTGTATCACTACCCATTACAACTTTAGCGTACGCGAGACATTTGACTGGCTCATGTTCCAGCAGATCTGCTCTACTTTGGTGGGAGGGTGTATCACTACCCATTACAACTTTAGCGAGACATTTGACTGGCTCATGTTCAAGCAGATCTGCTCTATAACTTTGGTGGGAGGGTGTATCACTACCCATTACAACTTTAGCGTATGCGAGACATTTGACTGGCTCATGTTCCAGCAGATCTGCTCTATAACTTTGGTGGGAGGGTGTATCACTACCCATTACAACTTTAGTGTACGCGAGACATTTGACTGGCTTATGTTCCAGCAGATCTGCTCTATAACTTTGGTGGGAGGGTGTATCACTACCCATTACAACTTTAGCGTATGCGAGACATTTGACTGGCTCATGTTGCAGCAGATCTGCTCTATAACTTTGGTGGGAGGGTGTATCACTACCCATTACAACTTTAGAGTACGCGAGACATTTGACTGGCTCATGTTCCATGAGATCTGCTCTATAACTTTGGTGGGAGGGTGTATCACTACCTATTACAACTTTAGCGTACGCGAGACATTTGACTGGCTCATGTTGCAGCAGATGTGCTCTATAACTTTGGTGGGAGGGTGTATCACTACCCATTACAACTTTAGCGAGACATTTCACTGGCTCATGTTGCAGCAGATGTGCTCTATAACTTTGGTGGGAGGGTGTATCACTACCCATTACAACTTTAGCGTACGCGAGACATTTGACTGGCTCATGTTGCAGGAGATGTGCTCTATAACTTTGGTGGGAGGGTGTATCACTACCCATTACAACTTTAGCGAGACATTTGACTGGTTCATGTTGCAGCAGATGTGCTCTATAACTTTGGTGGGAGGGTGTATCACTACCCATTACAACTTTAGCGTACGCGAGACATTTGACTGGCTCATGTTCCAGCAGATCTGCTCTATAACTTTGGTGGGAGGGTGTATCACTACCCATTACAACTTTAGCGAGACATTTGACTGGCTCATGTTCCAGCAGATGTGCTCTATAACTTTGGTGGGAGGGTGTATCACTACCCATTACAACTTTAGCGAGGCATTTGACTGGCTCATGTTGCAGCAGATGTGCTCTATAACTTCGGTGGGAGGGTGTATCACTACCCATTACAACTTTAGCGTATGCGAGACATTTGACTGGCTCATGTTGCAGCAGATCTGCTCTATAACTTTGGTGGGAGGGTGTATCACTACCCATTATAGCTTTAGCGTATGCGAGACATTTGACTGGCTCATGTTGCAGCAGATCTGCACTATAACTTTGGTGGGAGGGTGTATCACTACCAATTATAACTTTAGCGTACGCGAGACATTTGACTGGCTCATGTTCCAGGAGATCTGCTCTATAACTTTGGTGGGAGGGTGTATCACTACCCATTACAACTTTAGCGTATGCGAGACATTTGACTGGCTCATGTTGCAGGAGATCTGCTCTATAACTTTGGTGGGAGGGTGTATCACTACCCATTACAGCTTTAGCGTACGCGAGACATTTGACTGGCTCATGTTCCAGGAGATCTGCTCTATAACTTTGGTGGGAGGGTGTATCACTACCCATTACAACTTTAGCGTACGCGAGACATTTGACTGGCTCATGTTGCAGGAGATGTGCTCTATAACTTTGGTGGGAGGGTGTATCACTACCCATTACAACTTTAGCGAGACATTTGACTGGCTCATGTTGCAGCAGATGTGCTCTATAACTTTGGTGGGAGGGTGTATCACTACCCATTACAACTTTAGCGTACGCGAGACATTTGACTGGCTCATGTTCCAGCAGATCTGCTCTATAACTTTGGTGGGAGGGTGTATCACTACCCATTACAACTTTAGCGTACGCGAGACATTTGACTGACTTATGTTCCAGGAGATCTGCTCTATAACTTTGGTGGGAGGGTGTATCACTACCCATTACAACTTTAGCGTACGCGAGACATTTGACTGGCTCATGTTCCAGCAGATCTGCTCTATAACTTTGGTGGGGGGGTGTATCACTACCCATTACAACTTTAGCGTACGCGAGACATTTGACTGGCTCATGTTCCAGCAGATCTGCTCAATAACTTTGGTGGGAGGGTGTATCACTACCCATTACAACTTTAGCGAGACATTTGACTGGCTCATGTTCCAGCAGATCTGCTCTATAACTTTGGTGGGAGGGTGTATCACTACCCATTACAACTTTAGCGTATGCGAGACATTTGACTGGCTCATGTTCCAGCAGATCTGCTCTATAACTCTGGTGGGAGGGTGTATCACTACCCATTACAACTTTAGCGAGACATTTGACTGGCTCATGTTGCAGCAGATGTGCTCTATAACTTTGGTGGGAGGGTGTATCACTACCCATTACAACTTTAGCGTATGCGAGACATTTGACTGGCTCATGTTGCAGCAGATCTGCTCTATAACTTTGGTGGGAGGGTGTATCACTACCCATTACAACTTTAGCGTACGCGAGACATTTGACTGGCTCATGTTGCAGCAGATGTGCTCTATAACTTTGGTGGGAGGGTGTATCACTACCCATTACAACTTTAGCGTATGCGAGACATTTGACTGGCTCATGTTGCAGCAGATCTGCTCTATAACTTTGGTGGGAGGGTGTATCACTACCCATTACAACTTTAGCGTACGCGAGACATTTGACTGGCTCATGTTCCAGGAGATCTGCTCTATAACTTTGGTGGGAGGGTGTATCACTACCCATTACAACTTTAGCGTACGCGAAACATTTGACTGGCTCATGTTGCAGCAGATCTGCTCTATAACTCTGGTGGGAGGGTGTATCACTACCCATTACAACTTTAGCGAGACATTTGACTGGCTCATGTTGCAGCAGATCTGCTCTATAAATTTGGTGGGAGGGTGTATCACTACCCATTACAACATTAGCGTACGCGAGACATTTGACTGGCTCATGTTGCAGCAGATGTGCTCTATAACTTTGGTCGGAGGGTGTATCACTACCCATTACAACTTTAGCGAGACATTTGACTGGCTCATGTTGCAGCAGATGTGCTCTATAACTTTGGTGGGAGGGTGTATCACTACCCATTACAACTTTAGCGTACGCGAGACATTTGACTGGCTCATGTTGAAGGAGATGTGCTTTATAACTTTGGTGGGAGGGTGTATCACTACCCATTACAACTTTAGCGAGACATTTGACTGTCTCATGTTCCAGCAGATGTGCTCTATAACTTTGGTGGGAGGGTGTATCACTACCCATTACAACTTTAGCGTATGCGAGACATTTGACTGGCTCATGTTGCAGCAGATCTGCTCTATAACTTTGGTGGGAGGGTGTATCACTACCCATTACAACTTTAGCGTACGCGAGACATTTGACTGGCTCATGTTCCAGCAGATCTGCTCTTTAACTTTGGTGGGAGGGTGTATCACTACCCATTACAACTCTAACGTACGCGAGACATTTGACTGGCTCATGTTGCAGCAGATGTGCTCTATAACTTTGGTGGGAGGGTGTAGCACTACCCATTACAGCTCTAGCGAGACATTTGACTGGCTCATGTTGCAGCAGATGTGCTCTATAACTTTGGTGGGAGGGTGTATCACTACCCATTACAACTTTAGCGTGTGCGAGACATTTGACTGGCTCATGTTCCAGCAGATGTGCTCTATAGCTTTGGTGGGAGGGTGTATCACTACCCATTACAACTTTAGCGTACGCGACACATTTGAGTGGCTCATGTTGCAGCAGATGTGCTCTATAACTTTGGTGGGAGGGTGTATCACTACCCATTACAACTTTAGCGTACGCGAGACATTTGACTGGCTCATGTTGCAGCAGATCTGCTCTATAACTTTGGTGGGAGGGTGTATCACTACGCATTACAACTTTAGCGTACGCGAGACATTTGACTGGCTCATGTTCCAGGAGATCTGCTCTATAACTTTGGTGGGAGGGTGTATCACTACCCATTACAACTTTAGCGTACGCGAGACATTTGACTGGCTCATGTTGCAGCAGATGTGCTCTATAACTTTGGTGGGAGGGTGTATCACTACCCATTACAACTTTAGCATACGCGAGACATTTGACTGTCTCATGTTCCAGCAGATCTGCTCTATAACTTTGGTAAGAGGGTGAATCACTACCCAATACAATTTTAGCGAGACATTTGACTGGTTCATGTTGCAGCAGATGTGCTCTATAACTTTGGTGGGAGGGTGTATCACTACCCATTACAACTTTAGCGTATGCGAGACATTTGACTGGCTCATGTTGCAGCAGATCTGCTCTATAACTTTGGTGGGAGGGTGTATCACTACCCATTACAACTTTAGCGTACGCGAGACATTTGACTGGCTCATGTTCCAGCAGATCTGCTCTATAACTTTGGTGGGAGGGTGTATCACTACCCATTACAGCTTTAGCGAGACATTTGACTGGCTCATGTTGCAGCAGATGTGCTCTATAACTTTGGTGGGAGGGTGTATCACTACCCATTACAGCTTTAGCGAGACATTTGACTGGCTCATGTTGCAGCAGATGTGCTCTATAACTTTGGTGGGAGGGTGTATCACTACCCATTACAACTTTAGCGTATGCGAGACATTTGACTGGCTCCTGTTGCAGCAGATCTGCTCTATAACTTTGGTGGGAGGGTGTATCACTACCCATTACAACCTTAGCGACACATTTGACTGGCTCATGTTGCAGCATATGTGCTCTATAACTTTGGTGGGAGGGTGTATCACTACCCATTACAACTTTAGCGTACGCGAGACATTTGACTGGCTCATGTTCCAGGAGATCTGCTCTATAACTTTGGTGGGAGGGTGTATCACTACCCATTACCACTTTAGCGTATGCGAGACATTTGACTGGCTCATGTTCCACGAGATCTGCTCTATAACTTTGGTGGGAGGGTGTATCACTACCCATTACAACTTTAGCGTACGCGAGACATTTGACTGGCTCATGTTGCAGCAGATGTGCTCTATAACTTTGGTGGGAGGGTGTATCACTACCCATTACAACTTTAGCGTACGCGAGACATTTGACTGGCTCATGTTCCAGCAGATCTGCTCTATAACTTTGGTGGGAGGGTGTATCACTACCCATTACAACTTTAGCGTATGCGAGACATTTGACTGACTCATGTTGCAGCAGATCTGCTCTATAACTTTGGTGGGAGGGTGTATCACTACCCATTACAACTTTAGCGAGACATTTGACTGGCTCATGTTGCAGCAGATCTGCTCTATAACTTTGGTGGGAGGGTGTATCACTACCCATTACAACTTTAGCGAGA
Source organism: Deroplatys truncata (assembly GCA_030765065.1). NCBI lineage: Eukaryota > Metazoa > Arthropoda > Insecta > Mantodea > Mantidae > Deroplatys > Deroplatys truncata. The sequence goes on from CM060975.1 coordinate 9,889,194, forward strand.
CATTTGACTGGCTCATGTTCCAGCAGATCTGCTCTATAACTTTGGTGGGAGGGTGAATCACTACCCATTACAACTTTAGCGTATGCGAGACATTTGACTGGCTCATGTTCCAGCAGATCTGCTCTATAACTTTGGTGGGAGGGTGTATCACTACCCATTACAACTTTAGTGTACGCGAGACATTTGACTGGCACATGTTCCAGCAGATCTGCTCTATAACTTTGGTGGGAGGGTGTATCACTACCCATTACAACTTTAGCGTATGCGAGACATTTGACTGGCTCATGTTGCAGCAGATCTGCTCTATAACTTTGGTGGGAGGGTGTATTACTACCCATTACAACTTTAGCGTACGCGAGACATTTGACTGGCTCATGTTCCAGCAGATCTGCTCTATAACTTCGGTGGGAGGGTGTATCACTACCCATTACAGCTTTAGCGAGACATTTGTCTGGCTCATGTTGCAGCAGATGTGCTCTATAACTTTGGTGGGAGGGTGTATCACTACCCATTACAGCTTTAGCGAGACATTTGACTGGCTCATGTTGCAGCAGATGTGCTCTATAACTTTGGTGGGAGGGTGTATCACTACCCATTGCAACTTTAGCGTACGCGAGACATTTGACTGGCTCATGTTCTAGCAGATCTGCTCTATAACTTTGGTGGGAGGGTGTATCACTACCCATTACAACTTTAGCGAACGCGAGACATTTGACTGGCTCATGTTCCAGCAGATCTGCTCTTTAACTTTGGTGGGAGGGTGTATCACTACCCATTACAACTTTAGCGTATGCGAGACATTTGACTGGCTCATGTTGCAGCAGATCTGCTCATTAACTTTGGTGGGAGGGTGTATCACTACCCATTACAACTTTAGCGTATGCGAGACATTTGACTGGCTCATGTTGCAGCAGATCTGCTCTATAACTTTGGTGGGAGGGTGTATCACTACCCATTACAACTTTAGCGTACGCGAGACATTTGACTGGCTCATGTTCCAGCAGATCTGCTCTATAACTTTGGTGGGAGGGTGTATCACTACCCATTACAACTTTAGCGTACGCGAGACATTTGACTGGCTCATGTTCCAGGAGATCTGCTCTATAACTTTGGTGGGAGGGTGTATCACTACCCATTACAACTTTAGCGTACGCGAGACATTTGACTGGCTCATGTTCCAGCAGATCTGCTCTATAACTTTGGTGGGGGGGTGTATCACTAACCATTACAACTTTAGCGTACGCGAGACATTTGACTGACTCATGTTCCAGCAGATCTGCTCAATAACTTTGGTGGGAGGGTGTATCACTACCCATTACAACTTTAGCGAGACATTTGACTGGCTCATGTTGCAGCAGATGTGCTCTATAACTTTGGTGGGAGGGTGTATCACTACCCATTACAACTTTAGCGTATGCGAGACATTTGACTGGCTCATGTTGCAGCAGATCTGCTCTATAACTTTGGTGGGAGGGTGTATCACTACCCATTACAACTTTAGCGTACGCGAGACATTTGACTGGCTCATGTTGCAGCAGATGTGCTCTATAACTTTGGTGGGAGGGTGTATCACTACCCATTACAACTTTAGCGTATGCGAGACATTTGACTGGCTCATGTTGCAGCAGATCTGCTCTATAACTTTGGTGGGAGGGTGTATCACTACCCATTACAACTTTAGCGTACGCGAGACATTTGACTGGCTCATGTTCCAGGAGATCAGCTCTATAACTTTGGTGGGAGGGTGTATCACTACCCATTACAACTTTAGCGTACGCGAGACATTTGACTGGCTCATGTTGCAGCAGATCTGCTCTATAACTCTGGTGGGAGGGTGTATCACTACCCATTACAACTTTAGCGAGACATTTGACTGGCTCATGTTGCAGCAGATCTGCTCTATAAATTTGGTGGGAGGGTGTATCACTACCCATTACAACATTAGCGTACGCGAGACATTTGACTGGCTCATGTTGCAGCAGATGTGCTCTATAATTTTGGTCGGAGGGTGTATCACTACCCATTACAACTTTAGCGAGACATTTGACTGGCTCATGTTGCAGCAGATGTGCTCTATAACTTTGGTGGGAGGGTGTATCACTACCCATTACAACTTTAGCGTACGCGAGACATTTGACTGGCTCATGTTGCAGGAGATGTGCTCTATAACTTTGGTGGGAGGGTGTATCACTACCCATTACAACTATAGCGAGACATTTGACTGGCTCAAGTTCCAGCAGATGTGCTCTATAACTTTGGTGGGAGGGTGTATCACTACCCATTACAACTTTAGCGAGACATTTGACTGGCTCATGTTGCAGCAGATGTGCTCTATAACTTTGGTGGGAGGGTGTATCACTACCCATTACAACTTTAGCGTATGCGAGACATTTGACTGGCTCATGTTGCAGCAGATCTGCTCTATAACTTTGGTGGGAGGGTGTATCACTACCCATTACAACTTTAGCGTACGCGAGACATTTGACTGGCTCATGTTCCAGCAGATCTGCTCTTTAACTTTGGTGGGAGGGTGTATCACTACCCATTACAACTTTAGCGTGTGCGAGACATTTGACTGGCTCATGTTCCAGCAGATGTGCTCTATAGCTTTGGTGGGAGGGTGTATCACTACCCATTACAACTTTAGCGTACGCGACACATTTGACTGGCTCATGTTGCAGCAGATGTGCTCTATAACTTTGGTGGGAGGGTGTATCACTACCCATTACAACTTTAGCGTACGCGAGACATTTGACTGGCTCATGTTGCAGCAGATCTGCTCTATAACTTTGGTGGGAGGGTGTATCACTACGCATTACAACTTTAGCGTACGCGAGACATTTGACTGGCTCATGTTCCAGGAGATCTGCTCTATAACTTTGGTGGGAGGGTGTATCACTACCCATTACAACTTTAGCGTACGCGAGACATTTGACTGGCTCATGTTGCAGCAGATGTGCTCTATAACTTTGGTGGGAGGGTGTATCACTACCCATTACAACTTTAGCATACGCGAGACATTTGACTGTCTCATGTTCCAGCAGATCTGCTCTATAACTTTGGTGGGAGGGTGTATCACTACCCAATACAACTTTAGCGAGACATTTGACTGGCTCATGTTGCAGCAGATGTGCTCTATAACTTTGGTGGGAGGGTGTATCACTACCCATTACAACTTTAGCGTATGCGAGACATTTGACTGGCTCATGTTGCAGCAGATCTGCTCTATAACTTTGGTGGGAGGGTGTATCACTACCCATTACAACTTTAGCGTACGCGAGACATTTGACTGGCTCATGTTCCAGCAGATCTGCTCTATAACTTTGGTGGGAGGGTGTATCACTACCCATTACAGCTTTAGCGAGACATTTGACTGGCTCATGTTGCAGCAGATGTGCTCTATAACTTTGGTGGGAGGGTGTATCACTACCCATTACAGCTTTAGCGAGACATTTGACTGGCTCATGTTGCAGCAGATGTGCTCTATAACTTTGGTGGGAGGGTGTATCACTACCCATTACAACTTTAGCGTATGCGAGACATTTGACTGGCTCATGTTGCAGCAGATCTGCTCTATAACTTTGGTGGGAGGGTGTATCACTACCCATTACAACTTTAGCGTACGCGAGACATTTGACTGGCTCATGTTGCAGCAGATCTGCTCTATAACTTTGGTGGGAGGGTGTATCACTACCCATTACAACTTTAGCGTACGCGAGACATTTGACTGGCTCATGTTCCAGCAGATCTGCTCAATAACTTTGTGGGAGGGTGTATCACTACCCATTACAACTTTAGCGAGACATTTGACTGGCTCATGTTGCAGCAGATGTGCTCTATAACTTTGGTGGGAGGGTGTATCACTACCCATTACAGCTTTAGCGAGACATTTGACTGGCTCATGTTGCAGCAGATGTGCTCTATAACTTTGGTGGGAGGGTGTATCACTACCCATTACAACTTTAGCGTGTGCGAGACATTTGACTGGCTCATGTTCCAGCAGATGTGCTCTATAACTTTGGTGGGAGGGTGTATCACTACCCATTACAACTTTAGCGTACGCGAGACATTTGACTGGCTCATGTTCCAGCAGATGTGCTCTATAACTTTGGTGGGAGTGTGTATCACCACCCATTACAACTTTAGCGTACGCGAGACATTTGAGTGGTTCATGTTCCAGGAGATGTGCTCTATAACTTTGGTGGGAGGGTGTATCACTACCCATAACAACTTTAGCGTACGCGAGACATTTGACTGGCTCATGTTCCAGCAGATGTGCTCTATAACTTTGGTGGGAGGGTGTATCACTACCCATTATAACTTTAGCGTACGCGAGACATTTGACTGGCTCATGTTGCAGCAGATGTGCTCTATAACTTTGGTGGGAGGGTGTATCACTACCCATTACATCTTTAGCGTACGCGAGACATTTGACTGGCTCATGTTGCAGGAGATCTGCTCTATAACTTTGGTGGGAGGGTGTATCACTACCCATTACAACTTTAGCGTACGCGAGACATTTGACTGACTCATGTTCCAGGAGATCTGCTCTATAACTTTGGTGGGAGGGTGTATCAATACCCATTACAACTTTAGCGTACGCGAGACATTTGACTGGCTCATGTTCCAGCAGATCTGCTCTATAACTTTGGTGGGAGGGTGTATCACTACCCATTACAACTTTAGCGTACGCGAGACATTTGACTGGCTCATGTTCCAGCAGATCTGCTCTACTTTGGTGGGAGGGTGTATCACTACCCATTACAACTTTAGCGAGACATTTGACTGGCTCATGTTCCAGCAGATCTGCTCTATAACTTTGGTGGGAGGGTGTATCACTACCCATTACAACTTTAGCGTATGCGAGACATTTGACTGGCTCATGTTCCAGCAGATCTGCTCTATAACTTTGGTGGGAGGGTGTATCACTACCCATTACAACTTTAGTGTACGCGAGACATTTGACTGGCTCATGTTCCAGCAGATCTGCTCTATAACTTTGGTGGGAGGGTGTATCACTACCCATTACAACTTTAGCGTATGCGAGACATTTGACTGGCTCATGTTGCAGCAGATCTGCTCTATAACTTTGGTGGGAGGGTGTATTACTACCCATTACAACTTTAGCGTACGCGAGACATTTGACTGGCTCATGTTCCAGCAGATCTGCTCTATAACTTCGGTGGGAGGGTGTATCACTACCCATTACAGCTTTAGCGAGACATTTGTCTGGCTCATGTTGCAGCAGATGTGCTCTATAACTTTGGTGGGAGGGTGTATCACTACCCATTACAGCTTTAGCGAGACATTTGACTGGCTCATGTTGCAGCAGATGTGCTCTATAACTTTGGTGGGAGGGTGTATCACTACCCATTACAACTTTAGCGTACGCGAGACATTTGACTGGCTCATGTTGCAGCAGATCTGCTCTATAACTTTGGTGGGAGGGTGTATCACTACCCATTACAACTTTAGCGTACGCGAGACATTTGACTGGCTCATGTTGCAGCAGATCTGCTCTATAACTTTGGTGGGAGGGTGTATCACTACCCATTACAACTTTAGCGTACGCGAGACATTTGATTGGCTCATGTTCCAGCAGATCTGCTCAATTACTTTGGTGGGAGGGTGTATCACTACCCATTACAACTTTAGCGAGACATTTGACTGGCTCATGTTGCAGCAGATGTGCTCTATAACTTTGGTGGGAGGGTGTATCACTACCCATTACAGCTTTAGCGAGAAATTTGACTGGCTCATGTTGCAGCAGATGTGCTCTATAACTTTGGTGGGAGGGTGTATCACTACCCATTACAACTTTAGCGTGTGCGAGACATTTGACTGGCTCATGTTCCAGCAGATGTGCTCTATAACTTTGGTGGGAGGGTGTATCACTACCCATTACAACTTTAGCGTACGCGAGACATTTGACTGGCTTATGTTCCAGCAGATGTGCTCTATAACTTTGGTGGGAGGGTGTATCACTACCCATTACAACTTTAGCGTGTGCGAGACATTTGACTGGCTCATGTTCCAGCAGATGTGCTCTATAACTTTGGTGGGAGGGTGTATCACTACCCATTACAACTTTAGCGTACGCGAGACATTTGACTGGCTCATGTTCCAGCAGATGTGCTCTATAACTTTGGTGGGAGGGTGTATCACTACCCATTACAACTTTAGCGTACGCGAGACATTTGAGTGGCTCATGTTCCAGGAGATCTGCTCTATAACTTTGGTGGGAGGGTGTATCACTACCCATTACAACTTTAGCGTACGCGAGACATTTGACTGGCTCATGTTCCAGCAGATGTGCTCTATAACTTTGGTGGGAGGGTGTATCACTACCCATTATAACTTTAGCGTACGCGAGACATTTGACTGGCTCATGTTGCAGCAGATGTGCTCTATAACTTTGGTGGGAGGGTGTATCACTACCCATTACATCTTTAGCGTACGCGAGACATATGACTGGCTCATGTTGCAGGAGATCTGCTCTATAACTTTGGTGGGAGGGTGTATCACTACCCATTACAACTTTAGCGTACGCGAGACATTTGACTGACTCATGTTCCAGGAGATCTGCTCTTAACTTTGGTGGGAGGGTGTATCAATACCCATTACAACTTTAGCGTACGCGAGACATTTGACTGGCTCATGTTCCAGCAGATCTGCTCTATAACTTCGGTGGGAGGGTGTATCACTACCCATTACAACTTTAGCGTACGCGAGACATTTGACTGGCTCATGTTCCAGCAGATCTGCTCTACTTTGGTGGGAGGGTGTATCACTACCCATTACAACTTTAGCGAGACATTTGACTGGCTCATGTTCAAGCAGATCTGCTCTATAACTTTGGTGGGAGGGTGTATCACTACCCATTACAACTTTAGCGTATGCGAGACATTTGACTGGCTCATGTTCCAGCAGATCTGCTCTATAACTTTGGTGGGAGGGTGTATCACTACCCATTACAACTTTAGTGTACGCGAGACATTTGACTGGCTTATGTTCCAGCAGATCTGCTCTATAACTTTGGTGGGAGGGTGTATCACTACCCATTACAACTTTAGCGTATGCGAGACATTTGACTGGCTCATGTTGCAGCAGATCTGCTCTATAACTTTGGTGGGAGGGTGTATCACTACCCATTACAACTTTAGCGTACGCGAGACATTTGACTGGCTCATGTTCCATGAGATCTGCTCTATAACTTTGGTGGGAGGGTGTATCACTACCTATTACAACTTTAGCGTACGCGAGACATTTGACTGGCTCATGTTGCAGCAGATGTGCTCTATAACTTTGGTGGGAGGGTGTATCACTACCCATTACAACTTTAGCGAGACATTTCACTGGCTCATGTTGCAGCAGATGTGCTCTATAACTTTGGTGGGAGGGTGTATCACTACCCATTACAACTTTAGCGTACGCGAGACATTTGACTGGCTCATGTTCCAGCAGATCTGCTCTATAACTTTGGTGGGAGGGTGTATCACTACCCATTACAACTTTAGCGAGACATTTGACTGGCTCATGTTCCAGCAGATGTGCTCTATAACTTTGGTGGGAGGGTGTATCACTACCCATTACAACTTTAGCGAGGCATTTGACTGGCTCATGTTGCAGCAGATGTGCTCTATAACTTCGGTGGGAGGGTGTATCACTACCCATTACAACTTTAGCGTATGCGAGACATTTGACTGGCTCATGTTGCAGGAGATCTGCTCTATAACTTTGGTGGGAGGGTGTATCACTACCCATTACAACTTTAGCGAGATATTTGACTGGCTCATGTTGCAGCAGATCTGCTCTATAACTTTGGTGGGAGGGTGTATCACTACCCATTATAACTTTAGCGTACGCGAGACATTTGACTGGCTCATGTTGCAGCAGATCTGCTCTATAACTTTGGTGGGAGGGTGTATCACTACCCATTATAGCTTTAGCGTATGCGAGACATTTGACTGGCTCATGTTGCAGCAGATCTGCACTATAACTTTGGTGGGAGGGTGTATCACTACCCATTATAACTTTAGCGTATGCGAGACATTTGACTGGCTCATGTTCCAGCAGATCTGCTCTATAACTCTGGTGGGAGGGTGTATCACTACCCATTACAACTTTAGCGAGACATTTGACTGGCTCATGTTGCAGCAGATGTGCTCTATAACTTTGGTGGGAGGGTGTATCACTACCCATTACAACTTTAGCGTATGCGAGACATTTGACTGGCTCATGTTGCAGCAGATCTGCTCTATAACTTTGGTGGGAGGGTGTATCACTACCCATTACAACTTTAGCGTACGCGAGACATTTGACTGGCTCATGTTGCAGCAGATGTGCTCTATAACTTTGGTGGGAGGGTGTATCACTACCCATTACAACTTTAGCGTATGCGAGACATTTGACTGGCTCATGTTGCAGCAGATCTGCTCTATAACTTTGGTGGGAGGGTGTATCACTACCCATTACAACTTTAGCGTACGCGAGACATTTGACTGGCTCATGTTCCAGGAGATCTGCTCTATAACTTTGGTGGGAGGGTGTATCACTACCCATTACAACTTTAGCGTACGCGAGACATTTGACTGGCTCATGTTGCAGCAGATCTGCTCTATAACTCTGGTGGGAGGGTGTATCACTACCCATTACAACTTTAGCGAGACATTTGACTGGCTCATGTTGCAGCAGATCTGCTCTATAAATTTGGTGGGAGGGTGTATCACTACCCATTACAACATTAGCGTACGCGAGACATTTGGCTGGCTCATGTTGCAGCAGATGTGCTCTATAACTTTGGTCGGAGGGTGTATCACTACCCATTACAACTTTAGCGAGACATTTGACTGGCTCATGTTGCAGCAGATGTGCTCTATAACTTTGGTGGGAGGGTGTATCACTACCCATTACAACTTTAGCGTACGCGAGACATTTGACTGGCTCATGTTGAAGGAGATGTGCTCTATAACTTTGGTGGGAGGGTGTATCACTACCCATTACAACTTTAGCGAGACATTTGACTGTCTCATGTTCCAGCAGATGTGCTCTATAACTTTGGTGGGAGGGTGTATCACTACCCATTACAACTTTAGCGTATGCGAGACATTTGACTGGCTCATGTTGCAGCAGATCTGCTCTATAACATTGGTGGGAGGGTGTATCACTACCCATTACAACTTTAGCGTACGCGAGACATTTGACTGGCTCATGTTCCAGCAGATCTGCTCTTTAACTTTGGTGGGAGGGTGTATCACTACCCATTACAACTCTAACGTACGCGAGACATTTGACTGGCTCATGTTGCAGCAGATGTGCTCTATAACTTTGGTGGGAGGGTGTAGCACTACCCATTACAGCTTTAGCGAGACATTTGACTGGCTCATGTTGCAGCAGATGTGCTCTATAACTTTGGTGGGAGGGTGTATCACTACCCATTACAACTTTAGCGTGTGCGAGACATTTGACTGGCTCATGTTCCAGCAGATGTGCTCTATAGCTTTGGTGGGAGGGTGTATCACTACCCATTACAACTTTAGCGTACGCGACACATTTGAGTGGCTCATGTTGCAGCAGATGTGCTCTATAACTTTGGTGGGAGGGTGTATCACTACCCATTACAACTTTAGCGTACGCGAGACATTTGACTGGCTCATGTTGCAGCAGATCTGCTCTATAACTTTGGTGGGAGGGTGTATCACTACGCATTACAACTTTAGCGTACGCGAGACATTTGACTGGCTCATGTTCCAGGAGATCTGCTCTATAACTTTGGTGGGAGGGTGTATCACTACCCATTACAACTTTAGCGTACGCGAGACATTTGACTGGCTCATGTTGCAGCAGATGTGCTCTATAACTTTGGTGGGAGGGTGTATCACTACCCATTACAACTTTAGCATACGCGAGACATTTGACTGTCTCATGTTCCAGCAGATCTGCTCTATAACTTTGGTAAGAGGGTGAATCACTACCCAATACAATTTTAGCGAGACATTTGACTGGTTCATGTTGCAGCAGATGTGCTCAATAACTTTGGTGGGAGGGTGTATCACTACCCATTACAACTTTAGCGTATGCGAGACATTTGACTGGCTCATGTTGCAGCAGATCTGCTCTATAACTTTGGTGGGAGGGTGTATCACTACCCATTACAACTATAGCGTACGCGAGACATTTGACTGGCTCATGTTCCAGCAGATCTGCTCTATAACTTTGGTGGGAGGGTGTATCACTACCCATTACAGCTTTAGCGAGACATTTGACTGGCTCATGTTGCAGCAGATGTGCTCTATAACTTTGGTGGGAGGGTGTATCACTACCCATTACAGCTTTAGCGAGACATTTGACTGGCTCATGTTGCAGCAGATGTGCTCTATAACTTTGGTGGGAGGGTGTATCACTACCCATTACAACTTTAGCGTATGCGAGACATTTGACTGGCTCATGTTGCAGCAGATCTGCTCTATAACTTTGGTGGGAGGGTGTATCACTACCCATTACAACCTTAGCGACACATTTGACTGGCTCATGTTGCAGCATATGTGCTCTATAACTTTGGTGGGAGGGTGTATCACTACCCATTACAACTTTAGCGTACGCGAGACATTTGACTGGCTCATGTTCCAGGAGATCTGCTCTATAACTTTGGTGGGAGGGTGTATCACTACCCATTACCACTTTAGCGTATGCGAGACATTTGACTGGCTCATGTTCCACGAGATCTGCTCTATAACTTTGGTGGGAGGGTGTATCACTACCCATTACAACTTTAGCGTACGCGAGACATTTGACTGGCTCATGTTGCAGCAGATGTGCTCTATAACTTTGGTGGGAGGGTGTATCACTACCCATTACAACTTTAGCGTACGCGAGACATTTGACTGGCTCATGTTCCAGCAGATCTGCTCTATAACTTTGGTGGGAGGGTGTATCACTACCCATTACAACTTTAGCGTATGCGAGACATTTGACTGACTCATGTTGCAGCAGATCTGCTCTATAACTTTGGTGGGAGGGTGTATCACTACCCATTACAACTTTAGCGAGACATTTGACTGGCTCATGTTGCAGCAGATCTGCTCTATAACTTTGGTGGGAGGGTGTATCACTACCCATTACAACTTTAGCGAGACATTTGACTGGCTCATGTTCCAGCAGATCTGCTCTATAACTTTGGTGGGAGGGTGTATCACTACCCATTACAACTTTAGCGTATGCGAGACATTTGACTGGCTCATGTTCCAGCAGATCTGCTCTATAACTTTGGTGGGAGGGTGTATCACTACCCATTACAACTTTAGTGTACGCGAGACATTTGACTGGCTCATGTTCCAGCAGATCTGCTCTATAACTTTGGTGGGAGGGTGTATCACTACCCATTACAACTTTAGCGTATGCGAGACATTTGACTGGCTCATGTTGCAGCAGATCTGCTCTATAACTTTGGTGGGAGGGTGTATTACTACCCATTACAACTTTAGCGTACGCGAGACATTTGACTGGCTCATGTTCCAGCAGATCTGCTCTATAACTTCGGTGGGAGGGTGCATCACTACCCATTACAGCTTTAGCGAGACATTTGTCTGGCTCATGTTGCAGCAGATGTGCTCTATAACTTTGGTGGGAGGGTGTATCACTACCCATTACAGCTTTAGCGAGACATTTGACTGGCTCATGTTGCAGCAGATGTGCTCTATAACTTTGGTGGGAGGGTGTATCACTACCCATTACAACTTTAGCGTACGCGAGACATTTGACTGGCTCATGTTGCAGCAGATCTGCTCTATAACTTTGGTGGGAGGGTGTATCACTACCCATTACAACTTTAGCGTACGCGAGACATTTGACTGGCTCATGTTGCAGCAGATCTGCTCTATAACTTTGGTGGGAGGGTGTATCACTACCCATTACAACTTTAGCGTACGCGAGACATTTGATTGGCTCATGTTCCAGCAGATCTGCTCAATTACTTTGGTGGGAGGGTGTATCACTACCCATTACAACTTTAGCGAGACATTTGACTGGCTCATGTTGCAGCAGATGTGCTCTATAACTTTGGTGGGAGGGTGTATCACTACCCATTACAGCTTTAGCGAGAAATTTGACTGGCTCATGTTGCAGCAGATGTGCTCTATAACTTTGGTGGGAGGGTGTATCACTACCCATTACAACTTTAGCGTGTGCGAGACATTTGACTGGCTCATGTTCCAGCAGATGTGCTCTATAACTTTGGTGGGAGGGTGTATCACTACCCATTACAACTTTAGCGTACGCGAGACATTTGACTGGCTTATGTTCCAGCAGATGTGCTCTATAACCTTGGTGGGAGGGTGTATCACTACCCATTACAACTTTAGCGTGTGCGAGACATTTGACTGGCTCATGTTCCAGCAGATGTGCTCTATAACTTTGGTGGGAGGGTGTATCACTACCCATTACAACTTTAGCGTACGCGAGACATTTGACTGGCTCATGTTCCAGCAGATGTGCTCTATAACTTTGGTGGGAGGGTGTATCACTACCCATTACAACTTTAGCGTACGCGAGACATTTGAGTGGCTCATGTTCCAGGAGATCTGCTCTATAACTTTGGTGGGAGGGTGTATCACTACCCATTACAACTTTAGCGTACGCGAGACATTTGACTGGCTCATGTTCCAGCAGATGTGCTCTATAACTTTGGTGGGAGGGTGTATCACTACCCATTATAACTTTAGCGTACGCGAGACATTTGACTGGCTCATGTTGCAGCAGATGTGCTCTATAACTTTGGTGGGAGGGTGTATCACTACCCATTACATCTTTAGCGTACGCGAGACATATGACTGGCTCATGTTGCAGGAGATCTGCTCTATAACTTTGGTGGGAGGGTGTATCACTACCCATTACAACTTTAGCGTACGCGAGACATTTGACTGACTCATGTTCCAGGAGATCTGCTCTTAACTTTGGTGGGAGGGTGTATCAATACCCATTACAACTTTAGCGTACGCGAGACATTTGACTGGCTCATGTTCCAGCAGATCTGCTCTATAACTTCGGTGGGAGGGTGTATCACTACCCATTACAACTTTAGCGTACGCGAGACATTTGACTGGCTCATGTTCCAGCAGATCTGCTCTACTTTGGTGGGAGGGTGTATCACTACCCATTACAACTTTAGCGAGACATTTGACTGGCTCATGTTCAAGCAGATCTGCTCTATAACTTTGGTGGGAGGGTGTATCACTACCCATTACAACTTTAGCGTATGCGAGACATTTGACTGGCTCATGTTCCAGCAGATCTGCTCTATAACTTTGGTGGGAGGGTGTATCACTACCCATTACAGCTTTAGTGTACGCGAGACATTTGACTGGCTTATGTTCCAGCAGATCTGCTCTATAACTTTGGTGGGAGGGTGTATCACTACCCATTACAACTTTAGCGTATGCGAGACATTTGACTGGCTCATGTTGCAGCAGATCTGCTCTATAACTTTGGTGGGAGGGTGTATCACTACCCATTACAACTTTAGCGTACGCGAGACATTTGACTGGCTCATGTTCCATGAGATCTGCTCTATAACTTTGGTGGGAGGGTGTATCACTACCTATTACAACTTTAGCGTACGCGAGACATTTGACTGGCTCATGTTGCAGCAGATGTGCTCTATAACTTTGGTGGGAGGGTGTATCACTACCCATTACAACTTTAGCGAGACATTTCACTGGCTCATGTTGCAGCAGATGTGCTCTATAACTTTGGTGGGAGGGTGTATCACTACCCATTACAACTTTAGCGTACGCGAGACATTTGACTGGCTCATGTTGCAGGAGATGTGCTCTATAACTTTGGTGGGAGGGTGTATCACTACCCATTACAACTTTAGCGAGACATTTGACTGGTTCATGTTGCAGCAGATGTGCTCTATAACTTTGGTGGGAGGGTGTATCACTACCCATTACAACTTTAGCGTACGCGAGACATTTGACTGGCTCATGTTCCAGCAGATCTGCTCTATAACTTTGGTGGGAGGGTGTATCACTACCCATTACAACTTTAGCGAGACATTTGACTGGCTCATGTTCCAGCAGATGTGCTCTATAACTTTGGTGGGAGGGTGTATCACTACCCATTACAACTTTAGCGAGGCATTTGACTGGCTCATGTTGCAGCAGATGTGCTCTATAACTTCGGTGGGAGGGTGTATCACTACCCATTACATCTTTAGCGTATGCGAGACATTTGACTGGCTCATGTTGCAGGAGATCTGCTCTATAACTTTGGTGGGAGGGTGTATCACTACCCATTACAACTTTAGCGAGATATTTGACTGGCTCATGTTGCAGCAGATCTGCTCTATAACTTTGGTGGGAGGGTGTATCACTACCCATTATAACTTTAGCGTACGCGAGACATTTGACTGGCTCATGTTGCAGCAGATCTGCTCTATAACTTTGGTGGGAGGGTGTATCACTACCCATTATAGCTTTAGCGTATGCGAGACATTTGACTGGCTCATGTTGCAGCAGATCTGCACTATAACTTTGGTGGGAGGGTGTATCACTACCCATTATAACTTTAGCGTACGCGAGACATTTGACTGGCTCATGTTCCAGGAGATGTGCTCTATAACTTTGGTGGGAGGGTGTATCACTACCCATTACAACTTTAGCGTATGCGAGACATTTGACTGGCTCATGTTGCAGGAGATCTGCTCTATAACTTTGGTGGGAGGGTGTATCACTACCCATTACAGCTTTAGCGTACGCGAGACATTTGACTGGCTCATGTTCCAGGAGATCTGCTCTATAACTTTGGTGGGAGGGTGTATCACTACCCATTACAACTTTAGCGTACGCGAGACATTTGACTGGCTCATGTTGCAGGAGATGTGCTCTATAACTTTGGTGGGAGGGTGTATCACTACCCATTACAACTTTAGCGAGACATTTGACTGGCTCATGTTGCAGCAGATGTGCTCTATAACTTTGGTGGGAGGGTGTATCACTACCCATTACAACTTTAGCGTACGCGAGACATTTGACTGGCTCATGTTCCAGCAGATCTGCTCTATAACTTTGGTGGGAGGGTGTATCACTACCCATTACAACTTTAGCGTACGCGAGACATTTGACTGACTTATGTTCCAGGAGATCTGCTCTATAACTTTGGTGGGAGGGTGTATCACTACCCATTACAACTTTAGCGTACGCGAGACATTTGACTGGCTCATGTTCCAGCAGATCTGCTCTATAACTTTGGTGGGGGGGTGTATCACTACCCATTACAACTTTAGCGTACGCGAGACATTTGACTGGCTCATGTTCCAGCAGATCTGCTCAATAACTTTGGTGGGAGGGTGTATCACTACCCATTACAACTTTAGCGAGACATTTGACTGGCTCATGTTCCAGCAGATCTGATCTATAACTTTGGTGGGAGGGTGTATCACTACCCATTACAACTTTAGCGTATGCGAGACATTTGACTGGCTCATGTTCCAGCAGATCTGCTCTATAACTCTGGTGGGAGGGTGTATCACTACCCATTACAACTTTAGCGAGACATTTGACTGGCTCATGTTGCAGCAGATGTGCTCTATAACTTTGGTGGGAGGGTGTATCACTACCCATTACAACTTTAGCGTATGCGAGACATTTGACTGGCTCATGTTGCAGCAGATCTGCTCTATAACTTTGGTGGGAGGGTGTATCACTACCCATTACAACTTTAGCGTACGCGAGACATTTGACTGGCTCATGTTGCAGCAGATGTGCTCTATAACTTTGGTGGGAGGGTGTATCACTACCCATTACAACTTTAGCGTATGCGAGACATTTGACTGGCTCATGTTGCAGCAGATCTGCTCTATAACTTTGGTGGGAGGGTGTATCACTACCCATTACAACTTTAGCGTACGCGAGACATTTGACTGGCTCATGTTCCAGGAGATCTGCTCTATAACTTTGGTGGGAGGGTGTATCACTACCCATTACAACTTTAGCGTACGCGAGACATTTGACTGGCTCATGTTGCAGCAGATCTGCTCTATAACTCTGGTGGGAGGGTGTATCACTACCCATTACAACTTTAGCGAGACATTTGACTGGCTCATGTTGCAGCAGATCTGCTCTATAAATTTGGTGGGAGGGTGTATCACTACCCATTACAACATTAGCGTACGCGAGACATTTGACTGGCTCATGTTGCAGCAGATGTGCTCTATAACTTTGGTCGGAGGGTGTATCACTACCCATTACAACTTTAGCGAGACATTTGACTGGCTCATGTTGCAGCAGATGTGCTCTATAACTTTGGTGGGAGGGTGTATCACTACCCATTACAACTTTAGCGTACGCGAGACATTTGACTGGCTCATGTTGAAGGAGATGTGCTCTATAACTTTGGTGGGAGGGTGTATCACTACCCATTACAACTTTAGCGAGACATTTGATTGTCTCATGTTCCAGCAGATGTGCTCTATAACTTTGGTGGGAGGGTGTATCACTACCCATTACAACTTTAGCGTATGCGAGACATTTGACTGGCTCATGTTGCAGCAGATCTGCTCTATAACTTTGGTGGGAGGGTGTATCACTACCCATTACAACTTTAGCGTACGCGAGACATTTGACTGGCTCATGTTCCAGCAGATCTGCTCTTTAACTTTGGTGGGAGGGTGTATCACTACCCATTACAACTCTAACGTACGCGAGACATTTGACTGGCTCATGTTGCAGCAGATGTGCTCTATAACTTTGGTGGGAGGGTGTAGCACTACCCATTACAGCTTTAGCGAGACATTTGACTGGCTCATGTTGCAGCAGATGTGCTCTATAACTTTGGTGGGAGGGTGTATCACTACCCATTACAACTTTAGCGTGTGCGAGACATTTGACTGGCTCATGTTCCAGCAGATGTGCTCTATAGCTTTGGTGGGAGGGTGTATCACTACCCATTACAACTTTAGCGTACGCGACACATTTGAGTGGCTCATGTTGCAGCAGATGTGCTCTATAACTTTGGTGGGAGGGTGTATCACTACCCATTACAACTTTAGCGTACGCGAGACATTTGACTGGCTCATGTTGCAGCAGATCTGCTCTATAACTTTGGTGGGAGGGTGTATCACTACGCATTACAACTTTAGCGTACGCGAGACATTTGACTGGCTCATGTTCCAGGAGATCTGCTCTATAACTTTGGTGGGAGGGTGTATCACTACCCATTACAACTTTAGCGTACGCGAGACATTTGACTGGCTCATGTTGCAGCAGATGTGCTCTATAACTTTGGTGGGAGGGTGTATCACTACCCATTACAACTTTAGCATACGCGAGACATTTGACTGTCTCATGTTCCAGCAGATCTGCTCTATAACTTTGGTAAGAGGGTGAATCACTACCCAATACAATGTTAGCGAGACATTTGACTGGTTCATGTTGCAGCAGATGTGCTCTATAACTTTGGTGGGAGGGTGTATCACTACCCATTACAACTTTAGCGTATGCGAGACATTTGACTGGCTCATGTTGCAGCAGATCTGCTCTATAACTTTGGTGGGAGGGTGTATCACTACCCATTACAACTTTAGCGTACGCGAGACATTTGACTGGCTCATGTTCCAGCAGATCTGCTCTATAACTTTGGTGGGAGGGTGTATCACTACCCATTACAGCTTTAGCGAGACATTTGACTGGCTCATGTTGCAGCAGATGTGCTCTATAACTTTGGTGGGAGGGTGTATCACTACCCATTACAGCTTTAGCGAGACATTTGACTGGCTCATGTTGCAGCAGATGTGCTCTATAACTTTGGTGGGAGGGTGTATCACTACCCATTACAACTTTAGCGTATGCGAGACATTTGACTGGCTCATGTTGCAGCAGATCTGCTCTATAACTTTGGTGGGAGGGTGTATCACTACCCATTACAACCTTAGCGACACATTTGACTGGCTCATGTTGCAGCATATGTGCTCTATAACTTTGGTGGGAGGGTGTATCACTACCCATTACAACTTTAGCGTACGCGAGACATTTGACTGGCTCATGTTCCAGGAGATCTGCTCTATAACTTTGGTGGGAGGGTGTATCACTACCCATTACCACTTTAGCGTATGCGAGACATTTGACTGGCTCATGTTCCACGAGATCTGCTCTATAACTTTGGTGGGAGGGTGTATCACTACCCATTACAACTTTAGCGTACGCGAGACATTTGACTGGCTCATGTTGCAGCAGATGTGCTCTATAACTTTGGTGGGAGGGTGTATCACTACCCATTACAACTTTAGCGTACGCGAGACATTTGACTGGCTCATGTTCCAGCAGATCTGCTCTATAACTTTGGTGGGAGGGTGTATCACTACCCATTACAACTTTAGCGTATGCGAGACATTTGACTGACTCATGTTGCAGCAGATCTGCTCTATAACTTTGGTGGGAGGGTGTATCACTACCCATTACAACTTTAGCGAGACATTTGACTGGCTCATGTTGCAGCAGATCTGCTCTATAACTTTGGTGGGAGGGTGTATCACTACCCATTACAACTTTAGCGAGACATTTGACTGGCTCATGTTGCAGCAGATCTGCTCTATAACTTTGGTGGGAGGGTGTATCTCTACCCATTACAACTTTAGCGTATGCGAGACATTTGACTGGCTCATGTTCCAGGAGATCTGCTCTATAACTTTGGTGGGAGGGTGTATCACTACCCACTAAAACTTTAGCGTATGCGAGACATTTGACTGGCTCATGTTGCAGCAGATCTGCCCTATAACTTTGGTGGGAGGGTGTATCACTACCCATTACAACTTTAGCGTATGCGAGACATTTGACTGGCTCATGTTCCAGCAGATCCGCTCTATAACTTTGGTGGGAGGGTGTATCACTACCCATTACAGCTTTAGCGAGACATTTGACTGGCTCATGTTCCAGCAGATCTGCTCTATAACTTTGGTGGGAGGGTGTATCACTACCCATTACAACTTTAGCGAGACATTTCACTGGCTCATGTTGCAGCAGATGTGCTCTATAACTTTGGTGGGAGGGTGTATCACTACCCATTACAACTTTAGCGTACACGAGACATTTGACTGGCTCATGTTGCAGCAGATGTGCTCTATAACTTTGTTGGGAGGGTGTATCACTACCCATTACAACTTTAGCGTACGCGAGACATTTGACTGGCTCATGTTCCAGGAGATCTGCTCTATAGCTTTGGTGGGAGGGTGTATCACTACCCATTACAACTTTAGCGTACGCGAGACATTTGACTGGCTCATGTTCCAGCAGATCTGCTCTATAACTTTGGTGGGAGGGTGTATCGCTACCCATTACAACTTTAGCGTACGCGAGACATTTGACTGGCTCATGCTCCAGGAGATCTGCTCTATAACTTTGGTGGGAGGGTGTATCACTACCCATTACAACTTTAGCGAGACATTTGACTGGCTCATGTTGCAGCAGATGTGCTCTATAACTTTGGTGGGAGGGTGTATCACTACCCATTACAACTTTAACGTACGCGAGACATTTGACTGGCTCATGTTCCAGCAGATCTGCTCTATAACTTTGGTGGGAGGGTGTATCACTACCCATTACAACTTTAGCGTACGCGAGACATTTGACTGGCTCATGTTCCAGGAGATCTGCTCTATAAATTTGGTGGGAGGGTGTATCACTACCCATTACAACCTTAGCGAGACATTTGACTGGCTCATGTTCCAGCAGATCTGCTCTATAACTTTGGTGGGAGGGTGTATCACTACCCATTACAACTTTAGCGTACGCGAGACATTTGACTGGCTCATGTTCCATGAGATCTGCTCTATAACTTTGGTGGGAGGGTGTATCACTACCTATTACAACTTTAGCGTACGCGAGACATTTGACTGGCTCATGTTGCAGCAGATGTGCTCTATAACTTTGGTGGGAGGGTGTATCACTACCCATTACAACTTTAGCGAGACATTTCACTGGCTCATGTTGCAGCAGATGTGCTCTATAACTTTGGTGGGAGGGTGTATCACTACCCATTACAACTTTAGCGTACGCGAGACATTTGACTGGCTCATGTTGCAGGAGATGTGCTCTATAACTTTGGTGGGAGGGTGTATCACTACCCATTACAACTTTAGCGAGACATTTGACTGGTTCATGTTGCAGCAGATGTGCTCTATAACTTTGGTGGGAGGGTGTATCACTACCCATTACAACTTTAGCGTACGCGAGACATTTGACTGGCTCATGTTCCAGGAGATCTGCTCTATAACTTTGGTGGGAGGGTGTATCACTACCCATTACAACTTTAGCGTACGCGAGACATTTGACTGGCTCATGTTGCAGCAGATGTGCTCTATAACTTTGGTGGGAGGGTGTATCACTACCCATTACAACTTTAGCGTACGCGACACATTTGACTGGCTCATGTTGCAGCAGATGTGCTCTTTAACTTTGGTGGGAGGGTGTATCACTACCCATTACAACTTTAGCGTATGCGAGACATTTGACTGGCTCATGTTGCAGGAGATCTGCTCTATAACTTTGGTGGGAGGGTGTATCACTACCCATTACAACTTTAGCGAGATATTTGACTGGCTCATGTTGCAGCAGATCTGCTCTATAACTTTGGTGGGAGGGTGTATCACTACCCATTATAACTTTAGCGTACGCGAGACATTTGACTGGCTCATGTTGCAGCAGATCTGCTCTATAACTTTGGTGGGAGGGTGTATCACTACCCATTATAACTTTAGCGTGTGCGAGACATTTGACTGGCTCATGTTGCAGCAGATCTGCACTATAACTTTGGTGGGAGGGTGTATCACTACCCATTATAACTTTAGCGTACGCGAGACATTTGACTGGCTCATGTTCCAGGAGATCTGCTCTATAACTTTGGTGGGAGGGTGTATCACTACCCATTACAACTTTAGCGTATGCGAGACATTTGACTGGCTCATGTTGCAGGAGATCTGCTCTATAACTTTGGTGGGAGGGTGTATCACTACCCATTACAGCTATAGCGTACGCGAGACATTTGACTGGCTCATGTTCCAGGAGATCTGCTCTATAACTTTGGTGGGAGGGTGTATCACTACCCATTACAACTTTAGCGTACGCGAGACATTTGACTGGCTCATGTTGCAGCAGATGTGCTCTATAACTTTGGTGGGAGGGTGTATCACTACCCATTACAACTTTAGCGAGACATTTGACTGGCTCATGTTGCAGCAGATGTGCTCTATAACTTTGGTGGGAGGGTGTATCACTACCCATTACAACTTTAGCGTACGCGAGACATTTGACTGGCTCATGTTCCAGCAGATCTGCTCTATAACTTTGGTGGGAGCGTGTATCACTACCCATTACAACTTTAGCGTACGCGAGACATTTGACTGACTTATGTTCCAGGAGATCTGCTCTATAACTTTGGTGGGAGGGTGTTCACTACCCATTACAACTTTAGCGTACGCGAGACATTTGACTGGCTCATGTTCCAGCAGATCTGCTCTATAACTTTGGTGGGGGGGTGTATCACTACCCATTACAACTTTAGCGTACGCGAGACATTTGACTGGCTCATGTTCCAGCAGATCTGCTCAATAACTTTGGTGGGAGGGTGTATCACTACCCATTACAACTTTAGCGAGACATTTGACTGGCTCATGTTCCAGCAGATCTGCTCTATAACTTTGGTGGGAGGGTGTATCACTACCCATTACAACTTTAGCGTATGCGAGACATTTGACTGGCTCATGTTCCAGCAGATCTGCTCTATAACTCTGGTGGGAGGGTGTATCACTACCCATTACAACTTTAGCGAGACATTTGACTGGCTCATGTTGCAGCAGATGTGCTCTATAACTTTGGTGGGAGGGTGTATCACTACCCATTACAACTTTAGCGTATGCGAGACATTTGACTGGCTCATGTTGCAGCAGATCTGCTCTATAACTTTGGTGGGAGGGTGTATCACTACCCATTACAACTTTAGCGTACGCGAGACATTTGACTGGCTCATGTTGCAGCAGATGTGCTCTATAACTTTGGTGGGAGGGTGTATCACTACCCATTAGAACTTTTGCGTATGCGAGACATTTGACTGGCTCATGTTGCAGCAGATCTGCTCTATAACTTTGGTGGGAGGGTGTATCACTACCCATTACAACTTTAGCGTACGCGAGACATTTGACTGGCTCATGTTCCAGGAGATCTGCTCTATAACTTTGGTGGGAGGGTGTATCACTACCCATTACAACTTTAGCGTACGCGAGACATTTGACTGGCTCATGTTGCAGCAGATCTGCTCTATAACTCTGGTGGGAGGGTGTATCACTACCCATTACAACTTTAGCGAGACATTTGACTGGCTCATGTTGCAGCAGATCTGCTCTATAAATTTGGTGGGAGGGTGTATCACTACCCATTACAACATTAGCGTACGCGAGACATTTGACTGGCTCATGTTGCAGCAGATGTGCTCTATAACTTTGGTCGGAGGGTGTATCACTACCCATTACAACTTTAGCGAGACATTTGACTGGCTCATGTTGCAGCAGATGTGCTCTATAACTTTGGTGGGAGGGTGTATCACTACCCATTACAACTTTAGCGTACGCGAGACATTTGACTGGCTCATGTTGCAGGAGATGTGCTCTATAACTTTGGTGGGAGGGTGTATCACTACCCATTACAACTTTAGCGAGACATTTGACTGGCTCATGTTCCAGCAGATGTGCTCTATAACTTTGGTGGGAGGGTGTATCACTACCCATTACAACTTTAGCGAGACATTTGACTGGCTCATGTTGCAGCAGATGTGCTCTATAACTTTGGTGGGAGGGTGTATCACTACCCATTACAACTTTAGCGTATGCGAGACATTTGACTGGCTCATGTTGCAGCAGATCTGCTCTATAACTTTGGTGGGAGGGTGTATCACTACCCATTACAACTTTAGCGTACGCGAGACATTTGACTGGCTCATGTTCCAGCAGATCTGCTCTTTAACTTTGGTGGGAGGGTGTATCACTACCCATTACAACTCTAACGTACGCGAGACATTTGACTGGCTCATGTTGCAGCAGATGTGCTCTATAACTTTGGTGGGAGGGTGTAGCACTACCCATTACAGCTTTAGCGAGACATTTGACTGGCTCATGTTGCAGCAGATGTGCTCTATAACTTTGGTGGGAGGGTGTACCACTACCCATTACAACTTTAGCGTGTGCGAGACATTTGACTGGCTCATGTACCAGCAGATGTGCTCTATAGCTTTGGTGGGAGGGTGTATCACTACCCATTACAACTTTAGCGTACGCGACACATTTGACTGGCTCATGTTGCAGCAGATGTGCTCTATAACTTTGGTGGGAGGGTGCATCACTACCCATTACAACTTTAGCGTACGCGAGACATTTGACTGGCTCATGTTGCAGCAGATCTGCTCTATAACTTTGGTGGGAGGGTGTATCACTACGCATTACAACTTTAGCGTACGCGAGACATTTGACTGGCTCATGTTCCAGGAGATCTGCTCTATAACTTTGGTGGGAGGGTGTATCACTACCCATTACAACTTTAGCGTACGCGAGACATTTGACTGGCTCATGTTGCAGCAGATGTGCTCTATAACTTTGGTGGGAGGGTGTATCACTACCCATTACAACTTTAGCATACGCGAGACATTTGACTGTCTCATGTTCCAGCAGATCTGCTCTATAACTTTGGTGGGAGGGTGTATCACTACCCAATACAATTTTAGCGAGACATTTGACTGGTTCATGTTGCAGCAGATGTGCTCTATAACTTTGGTGGGAGGGTGTATCACTACCCATTACAACTTTAGCGTACGCGAGACATTTGACTGGCTCATGTTCCAGCAGATCTGCTCTATAACTTTGGTGGGAGGGTGTATCACTACCCATTACAGCTTTAGCGAGACATTTGACTGGCTCATGTTGCAGCAGATGTGCTCTATAACTTTGGTGGGAGGGTGTATCACTACCCATTACAGCTTTAGCGAGACATTTGACTGGCTCATGTTGCAGCAGATGTGCTCTATAAGTTTGGTGGGAGGGTGTATCACTACCCATTACAACTTTAGCGTATGCGAGACATTTGACTGGCTCATGTTGCAGCAGATCTGCTCTATAACTTTGGTGGGAGGGTGTATCACTACCCATTACAACTTTAGCGTACGCGAGACATTTGACTGGCTCATGTTGCAGCAGATCTGCTCTATAACTTTGGTGGGAGGGTGTATCACTACCCATTACAACTTTAGCGTACGCGAGACATTTGACTGGCTCATGTTCCAGCAGATCTGCTCAATAACTTTGGTGGGAGGGTGTATCACTACCCATTACAACTTTAGCGAGACATTTGACTGGCTCATGTTGCAGCAGATGTGCTCTATAACTTTGGTGGGAGGGTGTATCACTACCCATTACAGCTTTAGCGAGACATTTGACTGGCTCATGTTGCAGCAGATGTGCTCTATAACTTTGGTGGGAGGGTGTATCACTACCCATTACAACTTTAGCGAGACATTTGACTGGCTCATGTTGCAGCAGATGTGCTCTATAACTTTGGTGGGAGGGCGTATCACTACCCATTACAGCTTTAGCGAGACATTTGACTGGCTCATGTTGCAGCAGATGTGCTCTATAACTTTGGTGGGAGGGTGTATCACTACCCATTACAACTTTAGCGTGTGCGAGACATTTGACTGGCTCATGTTCCAGCAGATGTGCTCTATAACTTTGGTGGGAGGGTGTATCACTACCCATTACAACTTTAGCGAGACATTTGACTGGCTCATGTTGCAGCAGATGTGCTCTATAACTTTGGTGGGAGGGTGTATCACTACCCATTACAGCTTTAGCGAGACATTTGACTGGCTCATGTTGCAGCAGATGTGCTCTATAACTTTGGTGGGAGGGTGTATCACTACCCATTACAACTTTAGCGTGTGCGAGACATTTGACTGGCTCATGTTCCAGCAGATGTGCTCTATAACTTTGGTGGGAGGGTGTATCACTACCCATTACAACTTTAGCGTACGCGAGACATTTGACTGGCTCATGTTCCAGCAGATGTGCTCTATAACGTTGGTGGGAGGGTGTATCACTACCCATTACAACTTTAGCGTGTGCGAGACATTTGACTGGCTCATGTTCCAGCAGATGTGCTCTATGACTTTGGTGGGAGGGTGTATCACTACCCATTACAACTTTAGCGTACGCGAGACATTTGACTGGCTCATGTTGCAGCAGATCTGCTCTATAACTTTGGTGGGAGGGTGTATCACTACCCATTACAACTTTAGCGTACGCGAGACATTTGAGTGGCTCATGTTCCAGCAGATGTGCTCTATAACTTTGGTGGGAGGGTGTATCACTACCCATTATAACTTTAGCGTACGCGAGACATTTGACTGGCTCATGTTGCAGCAGATGTGCTCTATAACTTTGGTGGGAGGGTGTATCACTACCCATTACATCTTTAGCGTACGCGAGACATTTGACTGGCTCATGTTGCAGGAGATCTGCTCTATAACTTTGGTGGGAGGGTGTATCACTACCCATTACAACTTTAGCGTACGCGAGACATTTGACTGACTCATGTTCCAGGAGATCTGCTCTATAACTTTGGTGGGAGGGTGTATCAATACCCATTACAACTTTAGCGTACGCGAGACATTTGACTGGCTCATGTTCCAGCAGATCTGCTCTATAACTTTGGTGGGAGGGTGTATCACTACCCATTACAACTTTAGCGTACGCGAGACATTTGACCGGCTCATGTTCCAGCAGATCTGCTCTACTTTGGTGGGAGGGTGTATCACTACCCATTACAACTTTAGCGAGACAATTGACTGGCTCATGTTCCAGCAGATCTGCTCTATAACTTTGGTGGGAGGGTGTATAACTACCCATTACAACTTTAGCGTATGCGAGACATTTGACTGGCTCATGTTCCAGCAGATCTGCTCTATAACTTTGGTGGGAAGGTGTATCACTACCCATTACAACTTTAGCGTATGCGAGACATTTGACTGGCTCATGTTGCAGCAGATGTGCTCTATAACTCTGGTGGGAGGGTGTATCACTACCCATTACAACTTTAGCGTATGCGAGACATTTGATTGGCTCATGTTGCAGCAGATCTGCTCTATAACTTTGATGGGAGGG
This sequence comes from Deroplatys truncata, assembly GCA_030765065.1. NCBI lineage: Eukaryota > Metazoa > Arthropoda > Insecta > Mantodea > Mantidae > Deroplatys > Deroplatys truncata. Next base: position 9,915,385 of record CM060975.1, read on the forward strand.
TGTATCACTACCCATTGCAACTTTAGCGTACGCGAGACATTTGACTGGCTCATGTTCCAGCAGATCTGCTCTATAACTTTGGTGGGAGGGTGTATCACTACCCATTACAACTTTAGCGAACGCGAGACATTTGACTGGCTCATGTTCCAGCAGATCTGCTCTTTAACTTTGGTGGGAGGGTGTAACACTACCCATTACAACTTTAGCGAGACAATTGACTGGCTCATGTTCCAGCAGATCTGCTCTATAACTTTGGTGGGAGGGTGTATCACTACCCATTACAGCTTTAGCGAGACATTTGACTGGCTCATGTTGCAGCAGATGTGCTCTATAACTTTGGTGGGAGGGTGTATCACTACCCATTACAACTTTAGCGTGTGCGAGACATTTGACTGGCTCATGTTCCAGCAGATGTGCTCTATAACTTTGGTGGGAGGGTGTATCACTACCCATTACAACTTTAGCGTACGCGAGACATTTGACTGGCTCATGTTCCAGCAGATGTGCTCTATAACTTTGGTGGGAGGGTGTATCACTACCCATTACAACTTTAGCGTGTGCGAGACATTTGACTGGCTCATGTTCCAGCAGATGTGCTCTATGACTTTGGTGGGAGGGTGTATCACTACCCATTACAACTTTAGCGTACGCGAGACATTTGACTGGCTCATGTTGCAGCAGATCTGCTCTATAACTTTGGTGGGAGGGTGTATCACTACCCATTACAACTTTAGCGTACGCGAGACATTTGAGTGGCTCAGTTCCAGCAGATGTGCTCTATAACTTTGGTGGGAGGGTGTATCACTACCCATTATAACTTTAGCGTACGCGAGACATTTGACTGGCTCATGTTGCAGCAGATGTGCTCTATAACTTTGGTGGGAGGGTGTATCACTACCCATTACATCTTTAGCGTACGCGAGACATTTGACTGGCTCATGTTGCAGGAGATCTGCTCTATAACTTTGGTGGGAGGGTGTATCACTACCCATTACAACTTTAGCGTACGCGAGACATTTGACTGACTCATGTTCCAGGAGATCTGCTCTATAACTTTGGTGGGAGGGTGTATCAATACCCATTACAACTTTAGCGTACGCGAGACATTTGACTGGCTCATGTTCCAGCAGATCTGCTCTATAACTTTGGTGGGAGGGTGTATCACTACCCATTACAACTTTAGCGTACGCGAGACATTTGACTGGCTCATGTTCCAGCAGATCTGCTCTACTTTGGTGGGAGGGTGTATCACTACCCATTACAACTTTAGCGAGACAATTGACTGGCTCATGTTCCAGCAGATCTGCTCTATAACTTTGGTGGGAGGGTGTATCACTACCCATTACAACTTTAGCGTATGCGAGACATTTGACTGGCTCATGTTCCAGCAGATCTGCTCTATAACTTTGGTGGGAAGGTGTATCACTACCCATTACAACTTTAGCGTACGCGAGACATTTGACTGGCTCATGTTCCAGGAGATCTGCTCTATAACTTTGGTGGGAGGGTGTATCACTACCCATTACAACTTTAGCGTACGCGAGACATTTGACTGGCTCATGTTCCAGCAGATCTGCTCTATAACTTTGGTGGGGGGGTGTATCACTAACCATTACAACTTTAGCGTACGCGAGACATTTGACTGACTCATGTTCCAGCAGATCTGCTCAATAACTTTGGTGGGAGGGTGTATCACTACCCATTACAAATTTAGCGAGACATTTGACTGGCTCATGTTGCAGCAGATGTGCTCTATAACTTTGGTGGGAGGGTGTATCACTACCCATTACAACTTTAGCGTATGCGAGACATTTGACTGGCTCATGTTGCAGCAGATCTGCTCTATAACTTTGGTGGGAGGGTGTATCACTACCCATTACAACTTTAGCGTACGCGAGACATTTGACTGGCTCATGTTGCAGCAGATGTGCTCTATAACTTTGGTGGGAGGGTGTATCACTACCCATTACAACTTTAGCGTATGCGAGACATTTGACTGGCTCATGTTGCAGCAGATCTGCTCTATAACTTTGGTGGGAGGGTGTATCACTACCCATTACAACTTTAGCGTACGCGAGACATTTGACTGGCTCATGTTCGAGCAGATCTGCTCAATAACTTTGGTGGGAGGGTGTATCACTACCCATTACAACTTTAGCGAGACATTTGACTGGCTCATGTTGCAGCAGATGTGCTCTATAACTTTGGTGGGAGGGTGTATCACTACCCATTACAGCTTTAGCGAGACATTTGACTGGCTCATGTTGCAGCAGATGTGCTCTATAACTTTGGTGGGAGGGTGTATCACTACCCATTACAACTTTAGCGAGACATTTGACTGGCTCATGTTGCAGCAGATGTGCTCTATAACTTTGGTGGGAGGGCGTATCACTACCCATTACAGCTTTAGCGAGACATTTGACTGGCTCATGTTGCAGCAGATGTGCTCTATAACTTTGGTGGGAGGGTGTATCACTACCCATTACAACTTTAGCGTGTGCGAGACATTTGACTGGCTCATGTTCCAGCAGATGTGCTCTATAACTTTGGTGGGAGGGTGTATCACTACCCATTACAACTTTAGCGAGACATTTGACTGGCTCATGTTGCAGCAGATGTGCTCTATAACTTTGGTGGGAGGGTGTATCACTACCCATTACAGCTTTAGCGAGACATTTGACTGGCTCATGTTGCAGCAGATGTGCTCTATAACTTTGGTGGGAGGGTGTATCACTACCCATTACAACTTTAGCGTGTGCGAGACATTTGACTGGCTCATGTTCCAGCAGATGTGCTCTATAACTTTGGTGGGAGGGTGTATCACTACCCATTACAACTTTAGCGTACGCGAGACATTTGACTGGCTCATGTTCCAGCAGATGTGCTCTATAACTTTGGTGGGAGGGTGTATCACTACCCATTACAACTTTAGCGTGTGCGAGACATTTGACTGGCTCATGTTCCAGCAGATGTGCTCTATGACTTTGGTGGGAGGGTGTATCACTACCCATTACAACTTTAGCGTACGCGAGACATTTGACTGGCTCATGTTGCAGCAGATCTGCTCTATAACTTTGGTGGGAGGGTGTATCACTACCCATTACAACTTTAGCGTACGCGAGACATTTGAGTGGCTCATGTTCCAGCAGATGTGCTCTATAACTTTGGTGGGAGGGTGTATCACTACCCATTATAACTTTAGCGTACGCGAGACATTTGACTGGCTCATGTTGCAGCAGATGTGCTCTATAACATTGGTGGGAGGGTGTATCACTACCCATTACATCTTTAGCGTACGCGAGACATTTGACTGGCTCATGTTGCAGGAGATCTGCTCTATAACTTTGGTGGGAGGGTGTATCACTACCCATTACAACTTTAGCGTACGCGAGACATTTGACTGACTCATGTTCCAGGAGATCTGCTCTATAACTTTGGTGGGAGGGTGTATCAATACCCATTACAACTTTAGCGTACGCGAGACATTTGACTGGCTCATGTTCCAGCAGATCTGCTCTATAACTTTGGTGGGAGGGTGTATCACTACCCATTACAACTTTAGCGTACGCGAGACATTTGACCGGCTCATGTTCCAGCAGATCTGCTCTACTTTGGTGGGAGGGTGTATCACTACCCATTACAACTTTAGCGAGACAATTGACTGGCTCATGTTCCAGCAGATCTGCTCTATAACTTTGGTGGGAGGGTGTATAACTACCCATTACAACTTTAGCGTATGCGAGACATTTGACTGGCTCATGTTCCAGCAGATCTGCTCTATAACTTTGGTGGGAAGGTGTATCACTACCCATTACAACTTTAGCGTATGCGAGACATTTGACTGGCTCATGTTGCAGCAGATGTGCTCTATAACTCTGGTGGGAGGGTGTATCACTACCCATTACAACTTTAGCGTATGCGAGACATTTGATTGGCTCATGTTGCAGCAGATCTGCTCTATAACTTTGATGGGAGGGTGTATCACTACCCATTGCAACTTTAGCGTACGCGAGACATTTGACTGGCTCATGTTCCAGCAGATCTGCTCTATAACTTTGGTGGGAGGGTGTATCACTACCCATTACAACTTTAGCGAACGCGAGACATTTGACTGGCTCATGTTCCAGCAGATCTGCTCTTTAACTTTGGTGGGAGGGTGTATCACTACCCATTACAACTTTAGCGAGACAATTGACTGGCTCATGTTCCAGCAGATCTGCTCTATAACTTTGGTGGGAGGGTGTATCACTACCCATTACAGCTTTGGCGAGACATTTGACTGGCTCATGTTGCAGCAGATGTGCTCTATAACTTTGGTGGGAGGGTGTATCACTACCCATTACAACTTTAGCGTGTGCGAGACATTTGACTGGCTCATGTTCCAGCAGATGTGCTCTATAACTTTGGTGGGAGGGTGTATCACTACCCATTACAACTTTAGCGTACGCGAGACATTTGACTGGCTCATGTTCCAGCAGATGTGCTCTATAACTTTGGTGGGAGGGTGTATCACTACCCATTACAACTTTAGCTAGTGCGAGACATTTGACTGGCTCATGTTCCAGCAGATGTGCTCTATGACTTTGGTGGGAGGGTGTATCACTACCCATTACAACTTTAGCGTACGCGAGACATTTGACTGGCTCATGTTGCAGCAGATCTGCTCTATAACTTTGGTGGGAGGGTGTATCACTACCCATTACAACTTTAGCGTACGCGAGACATTTGAGTGGCTCAGTTCCAGCAGATGTGCTCTATAACTTTGGTGGGAGGGTGTATCACTACCCATTATAACTTTAGCGTACGCGAGACATTTGACTGGCTCATGTTGCAGCAGATGTGCTCTATAACTTTGGTGGGAGGGTGTATCACTACCCATTACATCTTTAGCGTACGCGAGACATTTGACTGGCTCATGTTGCAGGAGATCTGCTCTATAACTTTGGTGGGAGGGTGTATCACTACCCATTACAACTTTAGCGTACGCGAGACATTTGACTGACTCATGTTCCAGGAGATCTGCTCTATAACTTTGGTGGGAGGGTGTATCAATACCCATTACAACTTTAGCGTACGCGAGACATTTGACTGGCTCATGTTCCAGCAGATCTGCTCTATAACTTTGGTGGGAGGGTGTATCACTACCCATTACAACTTTAGCGTACGCGAGACATTTGACTGGCTCATGTTCCAGCAGATCTGCTCTACTTTGGTGGGAGGGTGTATCACTACCCATTACAACTTTAGCGAGACAATTGACTGGCTCATGTTCCAGCAGATCTGCTCTATAACTTTGGTGGGAGGGTGTATCACTACCCATTACAACTTTAGCGAGACAATTGACTGGCTCATGTTCCAGCAGATCTGCTCTATAACTTTGGTGGGAGGGTGTATCACTACCCATTACAACTTTAGCGTATGCGAGACATTTGACTGGCTCATGTTCCAGCAGATCTGCTCTATAACTTTGGTGGGAAGGTGTATCACTACCCATTACAACTTTAGCGTACGCGAGACATTTGACTGGCTCATGTTCCAGGAGATCTGCTCTATAACTTTGGTGGGAGGGTGTATCACTACCCATTACAACTTTAGCGTACGCGAGACATTTGACTGGCTCATGTTCCAGCAGATCTGCTCTATAACTTTGGTGGGAGGGTGTATCACTACCCATTACAACTTTAGCGTACGCGAGACATTTGACCGGCTCATGTTCCAGCAGATCTGCTCTACTTTGGTGGGAGGGTGTATCACTACCCATTACAACTTTAGCGAGACAATTGACTGGCTCATGTTCCAGCAGATCTGCTCTATAACTTTGGTGGGAGGGTGTATAACTACCCATTACAACTTTAGCGTATGCGAGACATTTGACTGGCTCATGTTCCAGCAGATCTGCTCTATAACTTTGGTGGGAAGGTGTATCACTACCCATTACAACTTTAGCGTATGCGAGACATTTGACTGGCTCATGTTGCAGCAGATGTGCTCTATAACTCTGGTGGGAGGGTGTATCACTACCCATTACAACTTTAGCGTATGCGAGACATTTGATTGGCTCATGTTGCAGCAGATCTGCTCTATAACTTTGATGGGAGGGTGTATCACTACCCATTGCAACTTTAGCGTACGCGAGACATTTGACTGGCTCATGTTCCAGCAGATCTGCTCTATAACTTTGGTGGGAGGGTGTATCACTACCCATTACAACTTTAGCGAACGCGAGACATTTGACTGGCTCATGTTCCAGCAGATCTGCTCTTTAACTTTGGTGGGAGGGTGTATCACTACCCATTACAACTTTAGCGAGACAATTGACTGGCTCATGTTCCAGCAGATCTGCTCTATAACTTTGGTGGGAGGGTGTATCACTACCCATTACAGCTTTAGCGAGACATTTGACTGGCTCATGTTGCAGCAGATGTGCTCTATAACTTTGGTGGGAGGGTGTATCACTACCCATTACAACTTTAGCGTGTGCGAGACATTTGACTGGCTCATGTTCCAGCAGATGTGCTCTATAACTTTGGTGGGAGGGTGTATCACTACCCATTACAACTTTAGCGTACGCGAGACATTTGACTGGCTCATGTTCCAGCAGATGTGCTCTATAACTTTGGTGGGAGGGTGTATCACTACCCATTACAACTTTAGCGTGTGCGAGACATTTGACTGGCTCATGTTCCAGCAGATGTGCTCTATGACTTTATTGGGAGGGTGTATCACTACCCATTACAACTTTAGCGTACGCGAGACATTTGACTGGCTCATGTTGCAGCAGATCTGCTCTATAACTTTGGTGGGAGGCTGTATCACTACCCATTACAACTTTAGCGTACGCGAGACATTTGAGTGGCTCAGTTCCAGCAGATGTGCTCTATAACTTTGGTGGGAGGGTGTATCACTACCCATTATAACTTTAGCGTACGCGAGACATTTGACTGGCTCATGTTGCAGCAGATGTGCTCTATAACTTTGGTGGGAGGGTGTATCACTACCCATTACATCTTTAGCGTACGCGAGACATTTGACTGGCTCATGTTGCAGGAGATCTGCTCTATAACTTTGGTGGGAGGGTGTATCACTACCCATTACAACTTTAGCGTACGCGAGACATTTGACTGACTCATGTTCCAGGAGATCTGCTCTATAACTTTGGTGGGAGGGTGTATCAATACCCATTACAACTTTAGCGTACGCGAGACATTTGACTGGCTCATGTTCCAGCAGATCTGCTCTATAACTTTGGTGGGAGGGTGTATCACTACCCATTACAACTTTAGCGTACGCGAGACATTTGACTGGCTCATGTTCCAGCAGATCTGCTCTACTTTGGTGGGAGGGTGTATCACTACCCATTACAACTTTAGCGAGACAATTGACTGGCTCATGTTCCAGCAGATCTGCTCTATAACTTTGGTGGGAGGGTGTATCACTACCCATTACAACTTTAGCGTATGCGAGACATTTGACTGGCTCATGTTCCAGCAGATCTGCTCTATAACTTTGGTGGGAAGGTGTATCACTACCCATTACAACTTTAGCGTACGCGAGACATTTGACTGGCTCATGTTCCAGGAGATCTGCTCTATAACTTTGGTGGGAGGGTGTATCACTACCCATTACAACTTTAGCGTACGCGAGACATTTGACTGGCTCATGTTCCAGCAGATCTGCTCTATAACTTTGGTGGGGGGGTGTATCACTAACCATTACAACTTTAGCGTACGCGAGACATTTGACTGACTCATGTTCCAGCAGATCTGCTCAATAACTTTGGTGGGAGGGTGTATCACTACCCATTACAACTTTAGCGAGACATTTGACTGGCTCATGTTGCAGCAGATGTGCTCTATAACTTTGGTGGGAGGGTGTATCACTACCCATTACAACTTTAGCGTATGCGAGACATTTGACTGGCTCATGTTGCAGCAGATCTGCTCTATAACTTTGGTGGGAGGGTGTATCACTACCCATTACAACTTTAGCGTACGCGAGACATTTGACTGGCTCATGTTGCAGCAGATGTGCTCTATAACTTTGGTGGGAGGGTGTATCACTACCCATTACAACTTTAGCGAGACATTTGACTGGCTCATGTTGCAGCAGATCTGCTCTATAACTTTGGTGGGAGGGTGTATCACTACCCATTACAACTTTAGCGTACGCGAGACATTTGACTGGCTCATGTTCCAGGAGATCTGCTCTATAACTTTGGTGGGAGGGTGTATCACTACCCATTACAACTTTAGCGTACGCGAGACATTTGACTGGCTCATGTTGCAGCAGATCTGCTCTATAACTCTGGTGGGAGGGTGTATCACTACCCATTACAACTTTAGCGAGACATTTGACTGGCTCATGTTGCAGCAGATCTGCTCTATAAATTTGGTGGGAGGGTGTATCACTACCCATTACAACATTAGCGTACGCGAGACATTTGACTGGCTCATGTTGCAGCAGATGTGCTCTATAACTTTGGTCGGAGGGTGTATCACTACCCATTACAACTTTAGCGAGACATTTGACTGGCTCATGTTGCAGCAGATGTGCTCTATAACTTCGGTGGGAGGGTGTATCACTACCCATTACAACTTTAGCGTACGCGAGACATTTGACTGGCTCATGTTGCAGGAGATGTGCTCTATAACTTTGGTGGGAGGGTGTATCACTACCCATTACAACTTTAGCGAGACATTTGACTGGCTCATGTTCCAGCAGATGTGCTCTATAACTTTGGTGGGAGGGTGTATCACTACCCATTACAACTTTAGCGAGACATTTGCCTGGCTCATGTTGCAGCAGATGTGCTCTATAACTTTGGTGGGAGGGTGTATCACTACCCATTACAACTTTAGCGTATGCGAGACATTTGACTGGCTCATGTTGCAGCAGATCTGCTCTATAACTTTGGTGGGAGGGTGTATCACTACCCATTACAACTTTAGCGTACGCGAGACATTTGACTGGCTCATGTTCCAGCAGATCTGCTCTTTAACTTTGGTGGGAGGGTGTATCACTATCCATTACAACTTTAACGTACGCGAGACATTTGACTGGCTCATGTTGCAGCAGATGTGCTCTATAACTTTGGTGGGAGGGTGTAGCACTACCCATTACAGCTTTAGCGAGACATTTGACTGGCTCATGTTGCAGCAGATGTGCTCTATAACTTTGGTGGGAGGGTGTATCACTACCCATTACAACTTTAGCGTACGCGAGACATTTGACTGGCTCATGTTGCAGGAGATGTGCTCTATAACTTTGGTGGGAGGGTGTATCACTACCCATTACAACTTTAGCGAGACATTTGACTGGCTCATGTTCCAGCAGATGTGCTCTATAACTTTGGTGGGAGGGTGTATCACTACCCATTACAACTTTAGCGAGACATTTGACTGGCTCATGTTGCAGCAGATGTGCTCTATAACTTTGGTGGGAGGGTGTATCACTACCCATTACAACTTTAGCGTATGCGAGACATTTGACTGGCTCATGTTGCAGCAGATCTGCTCTATAACTTTGGTGGGAGGGTGTATCACTACCCATTACAACTTTAGCGTACGCGACACATTTGACTGGCTCATGTTGCAGCAGATGTGCTCTATAACTTTGGTGGGAGGGTGTATCACTACCCATTACAACTTTAGCGTACGCGAGACATTTGACTGGCTCATGTTGCAGCAGATCTGCTCTATAACTTTGGTGGGAGGGTGTATCACTACGCATTACAACTTTAGCGTACGCGAGACATTTGACTGGCTCATGTTCCAGGAGATCTGCTCTATAACTTTGGTGGGAGGGTGTATCACTACCCATTACAACTTTAGCGTACGCGAGACATTTGACTGGCTCATGTTGCAGCAGATGTGCTCTATAACTTTGGTGGGAGGGTGTATCACTACCCATTACAACTTTAGCATACGCGAGACATTTGACTGTCTCATGTTCCAGCAGATCTGCTCTATAACTTTGGTGGGAGGGTGAATCACTACCCAATACAATTTTAGCGAGACATTTGACTGGTTCATGTTGCAGCAGATGTGCTCTATAACTTTGGTGGGAGGGTGTATCACTACCCATTACAACTTTAGCGTATGCGAGACATTTGACTGGCTCATGTTGCAGCAGATCTGCTCTATAACTTTGGTGGGAGGGTGTATCACTACCCATTACAACTTTAGCGTACGCGAGACATTTGACTGGCTCATGTTCCAGCAGATCTGCTCTATAACTTTGGTGGGAGGGTGTATCACTACCCATTACAGCTTTAGCGAGACATTTGACTGGCTCATGTTGCAGCAGATGTGCTCTATAACTTTGGTGGGAGGGTGTATCACTACCCATTACAGCTTTAGCGAGACATTTGACTGGCTCATGTTGCAGCAGATGTGCTCTATAAGTTTGGTGGGAGGGTGTATCACTACCCATTACAACTTTAGCGTATGCGAGACATTTGACTGGCTCATGTTGCAGCAGATCTGCTCTATAACTTTGGTGGGAGGGTGTATCACTACCCATTACAACTTTAGCGTACGCGAGACCTTTGACTGGCTCATGTTGCAGCAGATCTGCTCTATAACTTTGGTGGGAGGGTGTATCACTACCCATTACAACTTTAGCGTACGCGAGACATTTGACTGGCTCATGTTCCAGCAGATCTGCTCAATAACTTTGGTGGGAGGGTGTATCACTACCCATTACAACTTTAGCGAGACATTTGACTGGCTCATGTTGCAGCAGATGTGCTCTATAACTTTGGTGGGAGGGTGTATCACTACCCATTACAGCCTTAGCGAGACATTTGACTGGCTCATGTTGCAGCAGATGTGCTCTATAACTTTGGTGGGAGGGTGTATCACTACCCATTACAACTTTAGCGAGACATTTGACTGGCTCATGTTGCAGCAGATGTGCTCTATAACTTTGGTGGGAGGGCGTATCACTACCCATTACAGCTTTAGCGAGACATTTGACTGGCTCATGTTGCAGCAGATGTGCTCTATAACTTTGGTGGGAGGGTGTATCACTACCCATTACAACTTTAGCGTGTGCGAGACATTTGACTGGCTCATGTTCCAGCAGATGTGCTCTATAACTTTGGTGGGAGGGTGTATCACTACCCATTACAACTTTAGCGAGACATTTGACTGGCTCATGTTGCAGCAGATGTGCTCTATAACTTTGGTGGGAGGGTGTATCACTACCCATTACAGCTTTAGCGAGACATTTGACTGGCTCATGTTGCAGCAGATGTGCTCTATAACTTTGGTGGGAGGGTGTATCACTACCCATTACAACTTTAGCGTGTGCGAGACATTTGACTGGCTCATGTTCCAGCAGATGTGCTCTATAACTTTGGTGGGAGGGTGTATCACTACCCATTACAACTTTAGCGTACGCGAGACATTTGACTGGCTCATGTTCCAGCAGATGTGCTCTATAACTTTGGTGGGAGGGTGTATCAATACCCATTACAACTTTAGCGTGTGCGAGACATTTGACTGGCTCATGTTCCAGCAGATGTGCTCTATGACTTTGGTGGGAGGGTGTATCACTACCCATTACAACTTTAGCGTACGCGAGACATTTGACTGGCTCATGTTGCAGCAGATCTGCTCTATAACTTTGGTGGGAGGGTGTATCACTACCCATTACAACTTTAGCGTACGCGAGACATTTGAGTGGCTCATGTTCCAGCAGATGTGCTCTATAACTTTGGTGGGAGGGTGTATCACTACCCATTATAACTTTAGCGTACGCGAGACATTTGACTGGCTCATGTTGCAGCAGATGTGCTCTATAACTTTGGTGGGAGGGTGTATCACTACCCATTACATCTTTAGCGTACGCGAGACATTTGACTGGCTCATGTTGCAGGAGATCTGCTCTATAACTTTGGTGGGAGGGTGTATCACTACCCATTACAACTTTAGCGTACGCGAGACATTTGACTGACTCATGTTCCAGGAGATCTGCTCTATAACTTTGGTGGGAGGGTGTATCACTACCCATTACAACTTTAGCGTACTCGAGACCTTTGACTGGCTCATGTTCCAGCAGATCTGCTCTATAACTTTGGTGGGAGGGTGTATCACTACCCATTACAACTTTAGCGTACGCGAGACATTTGACTGGCTCATGTTCCAGCAGATCTGCTCTACTTTGGTGGGAGGGTGTATCACTACCCATTACAACTTTAGCGAGACAATTGACTGGCTCATGTTCCAGCAGATCTGCTCTATAACTTTGGTGGGAGGGTGTATCACTACCCATTACAACTTTAGCGTATGCGAGACATTTGACTGGCTCATGTTCCAGCAGATCTGCTCTATAACTTTGGTGGGAAGGTGTATCACTACCCATACAACTTTAGCGTATGCGAGACATTTGACTGGCTCATGTTGCAGCAGATGTGCTCTATAACTCTGGTGGGAGGGTGTATCACTACCCATTACAACTTTAGCGTATGCGAGACATTTGATTGGCTCATGTTGCAGCAGATCTGCTCTATAACTTTGATGGGAGGGTGTATCACTACCCATTGCAACTTTAGCGTACGCGAGACATTTGACTGGCTCATGTTCTAGCAGATCTGCTCTATAACTTTGGTGGGAGGGTGTATCACTACCCATTACAACTTTAGCGAACGCGAGACATTTGACTGGCTCATGTTCCAGCAGATCTGCTCTTTAACTTTGGTGGGAGGGTGTATCACTACCCATTACAACTTTAGCGTATGCGAGACATTTGACTGGCTCATGTTGCAGCAGATCTGCTCTATAACTTTGGTGGGAGGGTGTATCACTACCCATTACAACTTTAGCGTACGCGAGACATTTGACTGGCTCATGTTCCAGCAGATCTGCTCTATAACTTTGGTGGGAGGGTGTATCACTACCCATTACAACTTTAGCGTACGCGAGACATTTGACTGGCTCATGTTCCAGGAGATCTGCTCTATAACTTTGGTGGGAGGGTGTATCACTACCCATTACAACTTTAGCGTACGCGAGACATTTGACTGGCTCATGTTCCAGCAGATCTGCTCTATAACTTTGGTGGGGGGGTGTATCACTAACCATTACAACTTTAGCGTACGCGAGACATTTGACTGACTCATGTTCCAGCAGATCTGCTCAATAACTTTGGTGGGAGGGTGTATCACTACCCATTACAACTTTAGCGAGACATTTGACTGGCTCATGTTGCAGCAGATGTGCTCTATAACTTTGGTGGGAGGGTGTATCACTACCCATTACAACTTTAGCGTATGCGAGACATTTGACTGGCTCATGTTGCAGCAGATCTGCTCTATAACTTTGGTGGGAGGGTGTATCACTACCCATTACAACTTTAGCGTACGCGAGACATTTGACTGGCTCATGTTGCAGCAGATGTGCTCTATAACTTTGGTGGGAGGGTGTATCACTACCCATTACAACTTTAGCGTATGCGAGACATTTGACTGGCTCATGTTGCAGCAGATCTGCTCTATAACTTTGGTGGGAGGGTGTGTCACTACCCATTACAACTTTAGCGTACGCGAGACATTTGACTGGCTCATGTTCCAGGAGATCAGCTCTATAACTTTGGTGGGAGGGTGTATCACTACCCATTACAGCTTTAGCGTACGCGAGACATTTGACTGGCTCATGTTGCAGCAGATCTGCTCTATAACTCTGGTGGGAGGGTGTATCACTACCCATTACAACTTTAGCGAGACATTTGACTGGCTCATGTTGCAGCAGATCTGCTCTATAAATTTGGTGGGAGGGTGTATCACTACCCATTACAACATTAGCGTACGCGAGACATTTGACTGGCTCATGTTGCAGCAGATGTGCTCTATAACTTTGGTCGGAGGGTGTATCACTACCCATTACAACTTTAGCGAGACATTTGACTGGCTCATGTTGCAGCAGATGTGCTCTATAACTTTGGTGGGAGGGTGTATCACTACCCATTACAACTTTAGCGTACGCGAGACATTTGACTGGCTCATGTTGCAGGAGATGTGCTCTATAACTTTGGTGGGAGGGTGTATCACTACCCATTACAACTTTAGCGAGACATTTGACTGGCTCATGTTCCAGCAGATGTGCTCTATAACTTTGGTGGGAGGGTGTATCACTACCCATTACAACTTTAGCGAGACATTTGACTGGCTCATGTTGCAGCAGATGTGCTCTATAACTTTGGTGGGAGGGTGTATCACTACCCATTACAACTTTAGCGTATGCGAGACATTTGACTGGCTCATGTTGCAGCAGATCTGCTCTATAACTTTGGTGGGAGGGTGTATCACTACCCATTACAACTTTAGCGTACGCGAGACATTTGACTGGCTCATGTTCCAGCAGATCTGCTCTTTAACTTTGGTGGGAGGGTGTATCACTACCCATTACAACTTTAGCGTGTGCGAGACATTTGACTGGCTCATGTTCCAGCAGATGTGCTCTATAGCTTTGGTGGGAGGGTGTATCACTACCCATTACAACTTTAGCGTACGCGACACATTTGACTGGCTCATGTTGCAGCAGATGTGCTCTATAACTTTGGTGGGAGAGTGTATCACTACCCATTACAACTTTAGCGTACGCGAGACATTTGACTGGCTCATGTTGCAGCAGATCTGCTCTATAACTTTGGTGGGAGGGTGTATCACTACGCATTACAACTTTAGCGTACGCGAGACATTTGACTGGCTCATGTTCCAGGAGATCTGCTCTATAACTTTGGTGGGAGGGTGTATCACTACCCATTACAACTTTAGCGTACGCGAGACATTTGACTGGCTCATGTTGCAGCAGATGTGCTCTATAACTTTGGTGGGAGGGTGTATCACTACCCATTACAACTTTAGCATACGCGAGACATTTGACTGTCTCATGTTCCAGCAGATCTGCTCTATAACTTCGGTGGGAGGGTGTATCACTACCCAATACAACTTTAGCGAGACATTTGACTGGCTCATGTTGCAGCAGATGTGCTCTATAACTTTGGTGGGAGGGTGTATCACTACCCATTACAACTTTAGCGTATGCGAGACATTTGACTGGCTCATGTTGCAGCAGATCTGCTCTATAACTTTGGTGGGAGGGTGTATCACTACCCATTACAACTTTAGCGTACGCGAGACATTTGACTGGCTCATGTTCCAGCAGATCTGCTCTATAACTTTGGTGGGAGGGTGTATCACTACCCATTACAGCTTTAGCGAGACATTTGACTGGCTCATGTTGCAGCAGATGTGCTCTATAACTTTGGTGGGAGGGTGTATCACTACCCATTACAGCTTTAGCGAGACATTTGACTGGCTCATGTTGCAGCAGATGTGCTCTATAACTTTGGTGGGAGGGTGTATCACTACCCATTACAACTTTAGCGTATGCGAGACATTTGACTGGCTCATGTTGCAGCAGATCTGCTCTATAACTTTGGTGGGAGGGTGTATCACTACCCATTACAACTTTAGCGTACGCGAGACATTTGACTGGCTCATGTTGCAGCAGATCTGCTCTATAACTTTGGTGGGAGGGTGTATCACTACCCATTACAACTTTAGCGTACGCGAGACATTTGACTGGCTCATGTTCCAGCAGATCTGCTCAATAACTTTGGTGGGAGGGTGTATCACTACCCATTACAACTTTAGCGAGACATTTGACTGGCTCATGTTGCAGCAGATGTGCTCTATAACTTTGGTGGGAGGGTGTATCACTACCCATTACAGCTTTAGCGAGACATTTGACTGGCTCATGTTGCAGCAGATGTGCTCTATAACTTTGGTGGGAGGGTGTATCACTACCCATTACAACTTTAGCGTACGCGAGACATTTGACTGGCTCATGTTCCAGCAGATGTGCTCTATAACTTTGGTGGGAGTGTGTATCACTACCCATTACAACTTTAGCGTAAGCGAGACATTTGAGTGGCTCATGTTCCAGGAGATGTGCTCTATAACTTTGGTGGGAGGGTGTATCACTACCCATAACAACTTTAGCGTACGCGAGACATTTGACTGGCTCATGTTCCAGCAGATGTGCTCTATAACTTTGGTGGGAGGGTGTATCACTACCCATTATAACTTTAGCGTACGCGAGACATTTGACTGGCTCATGTTGCAGCAGATGTGCTCTATAACTTTGGTGGGAGGGTGTATCACTACCCATTACATCTTTAGCGTACGCGAGACATTTGACTGGCTCATGTTGCAGGAGATCTGCTCTATAACTTTGGTGGGAGGGTGTATCACTACCCATTACAACTTTAGCGTACGCGAGACATTTGACTGACTCATGTTCCAGGAGATCTGCTCTATAACTTTGGTGGGAGGGTGTATCAATACCCATTACAACTTTAGCGTACGCGAGACATTTGACTGGCTCATGTTCCAGCAGATCTGCTCTATAACTTTGGTGGGAGGGTGTATCACTACCCATTACAACTTTAGCGTACGCGAGACATTTGACTGGCTCATGTTCCAGCAGATCTGCTCTACTTTGGTGGGAGGGTGTATCACTACCCATTACAACTTTAGCGAGACATTTGACTGGCTCATGTTCCAGCAGATCTGCTCTATAACTTTGGTGGGAGGGTGTATCACTACCCATTACAACTTTAGCGTATGCGAGACATTTGACTGGCTCATGTTCCAGCAGATCTGCTCTATAACTTTGGTGGGAGGGTGTATCACTACCCATTACAACTTTAGTGTACGCGAGACATTTGACTGGCTCATGTTCCAGCAGATCTGCTCTATAACTTTGGTGGGAGGGTGTATCACTACCCATTACAACTTTAGCGTATGCGAGACATTTGACTGGCTCATGTTGCAGCAGATCTGCTCTATAACTTTGGTGGGAGGGTGTATTACTACCCATTACAACTTTAGCGTACGCGAGACATTTGACTGGCTCATGTTCCAGCAGATCTGCTCTATAACTTCGGTGGGAGGGTGTATCACTACCCATTACAGCTTTAGCGAGACATTTGTCTGGCTCATGTTGCAGCAGATGTGCTCTATAACTTTGGTGGGAGGGTGTATCACTACCCATTACAGCTTTAGCGAGACATTTGACTGGCTCATGTTGCAGCAGATGTGCTCTATAACTTTGGTGGGAGGGTGTATCACTACCCATTACAACTTTAGCGTACGCGAGACATTTGACTGGCTCATGTTGCAGCAGATCTGCTCTATAACTTTGGTGGGAGGGTGTATCACTACCCATTACAACTTTAGCGTACGCGAGACATTTGACTGGCTCATGTTGCAGCAGATCTGCTCTATAACTTTGGTGGGAGGGTGTATCACTACCCATTACAACTTTAGCGTACGCGAGACATTTGATTGGCTCATGTTCCAGCAGATCTGCTCAATTACTTTGGTGGGAGGGTGTATCACTACCCATTACAACTTTAGCGAGACATTTGACTGGCTCATGTTGCAGCAGATGTGCTCTATAACTTTGGTGGGAGGGTGTATCACTACCCATTACAGCTTTAGCGAGAAATTTGACTGGCTCATGTTGCAGCAGATGTGCTCTATAACTTTGGTGGGAGGGTGTATCACTACCCATTACAACTTTAGCGTGTGCGAGACATTTGACTGGCTCATGTTCCAGCAGATCTGCTCTTTAACTTTGGTGGGAGGGTGTATCACTACCCATTACAACTTTAGCGTATGCGAGACATTTGACTGGCTCATGTTGCAGCAGATCTGCTCTATAACTTTGGTGGGAGGGTGTATCACTACCCATTACAACTTTAGCGTACGCGAGACATTTGACTGGCTCATGTTCCAGCAGATCTGCTCTATAACTTTGGTGGGAGGGTGTATCACTACCCATTACAACTTTAGCGTACGCGAGACATTTGACTGGCTCATGTTCCAGGAGATCTGCTCTATAACTTTGGTGGGAGGGTGTATCACTACCCATTACAACTTTAGCGTACGCGAGACATTTGACTGGCTCATGTTCCAGCAGATCTGCTCTATAACTTTGGTGGGGGGGTGTATCACTAACCATTACAACTTTAGCGTACGCGAGACATTTGACTGACTCATGTTCCAGCAGATCTGCTCAATAACTTTGGTGGGAGGGTGTATCACTACCCATTACAACTTTAGCGAGACATTTGACTGGCTCATGTTGCAGCAGATGTGCTCTATAACTTTGGTGGGAGGGTGTATCACTACCCATTACAACTTTAGCGTATGCGAGACATTTGACTGGCTCATGTTGCAGCAGATGTGCTCTATAACTTTGGTCGGAGGGTGTATCACTACCCATTACAACTTTAGCGTACGCGAGACATTTGACTGGCTCATGTTGCAGCAGATGTGCTCTATAACTTTGGTGGGAGGGTGTATCACTACCCATTACAACTTTAGCGTATGCGAGACATTTGACTGGCTCATGTTGCAGCAGATCTGCTCTATAACTTTGGTGGGAGGGTGTATCACTACCCATTACAACTTTAGCGTACGCGAGACATTTGACTGGCTCATGTTCCAGGAGATCAGCTCTATAACTTTGGTGGGAGGGTGTATCACTACCCATTACAACTTTAGCGTACGCGAGACATTTGACTGGCTCATGTTGCAGCAGATCTGCTCTATAACTCTGGTGGGAGGGTGTATCACTACCCATTACAACTTTAGCGAGACATTTGACTGGCTCATGTTGCAGCAGATCTGCTCTATAAATTTGGTGGGAGGGTGTATCACTACCCATTACAACATTAGCGTACGCGAGACATTTGACTGGCTCATGTTGCAGCAGATGTGCTCTATAACTTTGGTCGGAGGGTGTATCACTACCCATTACAACTTTAGCGAGACATTTGACTGGCTCATGTTGCAGCAGATGTGCTCTATAACTTTGGTGGGAGGGTGTATCACTACCCATTACAACTTTAGCGTACGCGAGACATTTGACTGGCTCATGTTGCAGGAGATGTGCTCTATAACTTTGGTGGGAGGGTGTATCACTACCCATTACAACTTTAGCGAGACATTTGACTGGCTCATGTTCCAGCAGATGTGCTCTATAACTTTGGTGGGAGGGTGTATCACTACCCATTACAACTTTAGCGAGACATTTGACTGGCTCATGTTGCAGCAGATGTGCTCTATAACTTTGGTGGGAGGGTGTATCACTACCCATTACAACTTTAGCGTATGCGAGACATTTGACTGGCTCATGTTGCAGCAGATCTGCTCTATAACTTTGGTGGGAGGGTGTATCACTACCCATTACAACTTTAGCGTACGCGAGACATTTGACTGGCTCATGTTCCAGCAGATCTGCTCTTTAACTTTGGTGGGAGGGTGTATCACTACCCATTACAACTTTAGCGTGTGCGAGACATTTGACTGGCTCATGTTCCAGCAGATGTGCTCTATAGCTTTGGTGGGAGGGTGTATCACTACCCATTACAACTTTAGCGTACGCGACACATTTGACTGGCTCATGTTGCAGCAGATGTGCTCTATAACTTTGGTGGGAGGGTGTATCACTACCCATTACAACTTTAGCGTACGCGAGACATTTGACTGGCTCATGTTGCAGCAGATCTGCTCTATAACTTTGGTGGGAGGGTGTATCACTACGCATTACAACTTTAGCGTACGCGAGACATTTGACTGGCTCATGTTCCAGGAGATCTGCTCTATAACTTTGGTGGGAGGGTGTATCACTACCCATTACAACTTTAGCGTACGCGAGACATTTGACTGGCTCATGTTGCAGCAGATGTGCTCTATAACTTTGGTGGGAGGGTGTATCACTACCCATTACAACTTTAGCATACGCGAGACATTTGACTGTCTCATGTTCCAGCAGATCTGCTCTATAACTTTGGTGGGAGGGTGTATCACTACCCAATACAACTTTAGCGAGACATTTGACTGGCTCATGTTGCAGCAGATGTGCTCTATAACTTTGGTGGGAGGGTGTATCACTAACCATTACAACTTTAGCGTATGCGAGACATTTGACTGGCTCATGTTGCAGCAGATCTGCTCTATAACTTTGGTGGGAGGGTGTATCACTACCCATTACAACTTTAGCGTACGCGAGACATTTGACTGGCTCATGTTCCAGCAGATCTGCTCTATAACTTTGGTGGGAGGGTGTATCACTACCCATTACAGCTTTAGCGAGACATTTGACTGGCTCATGTTGCAGCAGATGTGCTCTATAACTTTGGTGGGAGGGTGTATCACTACCCATTACAGCTTTAGCGAGACATTTGACTGGCTCATGTTGCAGCAGATGTGCTCTATAACTTTGGTGGGAGGGTGTATCACTACCCATTACAACTTTAGCGTATGCGAGACATTTGACTGGCTCATGTTGCAGCAGATCTGCTCTATAACTTTGGTGGGAGGGTGTATCACTACCCATTACAACTTTAGCGTACGCGAGACATTTGACTGGCTCATGTTGCAGCAGATCTGCTCTATAACTTTGGTGGGAGGGTGTATCACTACCCATTACAACTTTAGCGTACGCGAGACATTTGACTGGCTCATGTTCCAGCAGATCTGCTCAATAACTTTGGTGGGAGGGTGTATCACTACCCATTACAACTTTAGCGAGACATTTGACTGGCTCATGTTGCAGCAGATGTGCTCTATAACTTTGGTGGGAGGGTGTATCACTACCCATTACAGCTTTAGCGAGACATTTGACTGGCTCATGTTGCAGCAGATGTGCTCTATAACTTTGGTGGGAGGGTGTATCACTACCCATTACAACTTTAGCGTGTGCGAGACATTTGACTGGCTCATGTTCCAGCAGATGTGCTCTATAACTTTGGTGGGAGGGTGTATCACTACCCATTACAACTTTAGCGTACGCGAGACATTTGACTGGCTCATGTTCCAGCAGATGTGCTCTATAACTTTGGTGGGAGTGTGTATCACTACCCATTACAACTTTAGCGTACGCGAGACATTTGAGTGGCTCATGTTCCAGGAGATGTGCTCTATAACTTTGGTGGGAGGGTGTATCACTACCCATAACAACTTTAGCGTACGCGAGACATTTGACTGGCTCATGTTCCAGCAGATGTGCTCTATAACTTTGGTGGGAGGGTGTATCACTATCCATTATAACTTTAGCGTACGCGAGACATTTGACTGGCTCATGTTGCAGCAGATGTGCTCTATAACTTTGGTGGGAGGGTGTATCACTACCCATTACATCTTTAGCGTACGCGAGACATTTGACTGGCTCATGTTGCAGGAGATCTGCTCTATAACTTTGGTGGGAGGGTGTATCACTACCCATTACAACTTTAGCGTACGCGAGACATTTGACTGACTCATGTTCCAGGAGATCTGCTCTATAACTTTGGTGGGAGGGTGTATCAATACCCATTACAACTTTAGCGTACGCGAGACATTTGACTGGCTCATGTTCCAGCAGATCTGCTCTATAACTTTGGTGGCAGGGTGTATCACTACCCATTACAACTTTAGCGTACGCGAGACATTTGACTGGCTCATGTTCCAGCAGATCTGCTCTACTTTGGTGGGAGGGTGTATCACTACCCATTACAACTTTAGCGAGACATTTGACTGGCTCATGTTCCAGCAGATCTGCTCTATAACTTTGGTGGGAGGGTGTATCACTACCCATTACAACTTTAGCGTATGCGAGACATTTGACTGGCTCATGTTCCAGCAGATCTGCTCTATAACTTTGGTGGGAGGGTGTATCACTACCCATTACAACTTTAGTGTACGCGAGACATTTGACTGGCTCATGTTCCAGCAGATCTGCTCTATAACTTTGGTGGGAGGGTGTATCACTACCCATTACAATTTTAGCGTATGCGAGACATTTGACTGGCTCATGTTGCAGCAGATCTGCTCTATAACTTTGGTGGGAGGGTGTATCACTACCCATTACAACTTTAGCGTACGCGAGACATTTGACTGGCTCATGTTGCAGCAGATCTGCTCTATAACTTTGGTGGGAGGGTGTATCACTACCCATTACAACTTTAGCGTACGCGAGACATTTGACTGGCTCATGTTCCAGCAGATCTGCTCAATAACTTTGGTGGGAGGGTGTATCACTACCCATTACAGCTTTAGCGAGACATTTGACTGGCTCATGTTGCAGCAGATGTGCTCTATAACTTTGGTGGGAGGGTGTATCACTACCCATTACAACTTTAGCGTACGCGAGACATTTGACTGGCTCATGTTGCAGCAGATCTGCTCTATAACTTTGGTGGGAGGGTGTATCACTACCCATTACAACTTTAGCGTACGCGAGACATTTGACTGGCTCATGTTGCAGCAGATCTGCTCTATAACTTTGGTGGGAGGGTGTATCACTACCCATTACAACTTTAGCGTACGCGAGACATTTGATTGGCTCATGTTCCAGCAGATCTGCTCAATTACTTTGGTGGGAGGGTGTATCACTACCCATTACAACTTTAGCGAGACATTTGACTGGCTCATGTTGCAGCAGATGTGCTCTATAACTTTGGTGGGAGGGTGTATCACTACCCATTACAGCTTTAGCGAGAAATTTGACTGGCTCATGTCGCAGCAGATGTGCTCTATAACTTTGGTGGGAGGGTGTATCACTACCCATTACAATTTTAGCGTGTGCGAGACATTTGACTGGCTCATGTTCCAGCAGATGTGCTCTATAACTTTGGTGGGAGGGTGTATCACTACCCATTACAACTTTAGCGTACGCGAGACATTTGACTGGCTTATGTTCCAGCAGATGTGCTCTATAACTTTGGTGGGAGGGTGTATCACTACCCATTACAACTTTAGCGTGTGCGAGACATTTGACTGGCTCATGTTCCAGCAGATGTGCTCTATAACTTTGGTGGGAGGGTGTATCACTACCCATTACAACTTTAGCGTACGCGAGACATTTGACTGGCTCATGTTCCAGCAGATGTGCTCTATAACTTTGGTGGGAGGGTGTATCACTACCCATTACAACTTTAGCGTACGCGAGACATTTGAGTGGCTCATGTTCCAGGAGATCTGCTCTATAACTTTGGTGGGAGGGTGTATCACTACCCATTACAACTTTAGCGTACGCGAGACATTTGACTGGCTCATGTTCCAGCAGATGTGCTCTATAACTTTGGTGGGAGGGTGTATCACTACCCATTATAACTTTAGCGTACGCGAGACATTTGACTGGCTCATGTTGCAGCAGATGTGCTCTATAACTTTGGTGGGAGGGTGTATCACTACCCATTACATCTTTAGCGTACGCGAGACATATGACTGGCTCATGTTGCAGGAGATCTGCTCTATAACTTTGGTGGGAGGGTGTATCACTACCCATTACAACTTTAGCGTACGCGAGACATTTGACTGACTCATGTTCCAGGAGATCTGCTCTTAACTTTGGTGGGAGGGTGTATCAATACCCATTACAACTTTAGCGTACGCGAGACATTTGACTGGCTCATGTTCCAGCAGATCTGCTCTATAACTTCGGTGGGAGGGTGTATCACTACCCATTACAACTTTAGCGTACGCGAGACATTTGACTGGCTCATGTTCCAGCAGATCTGCTCTACTTTGGTGGGAGGGTGTATCACTACCCATTACAACTTTAGCGAGACATTTGACTGGCTCATGTTCAAGCAGATCTGCTCTATAACTTTGGTGGGAGGGTGTATCACTACCCATTACAACTTTAGCGTATGCGAGACATTTGACTGGCTCATGTTCCAGCAGATCTGCTCTATAACTTTGGTGGGAGGGTGTATCACTACCCATTACAACTTTAGTGTACGCGAGACATTTGACTGGCTTATGTTCCAGCAGATCTGCTCTATAACTTTGGTGGGAGGGTGTATCACTACCCATTACAACTTTAGCGTATGCGAGACATTTGACTGGCTCATGTTGCAGCAGATCTGCTCTATAACTTTGGTGGGAGGGTGTATCACTACCCATTACAACTTTAGCGTACGCGAGAAATTTGACTGGCTCATGTTCCATGAGATCTGCTCTATAACTTTGGTGGGAGGGTGTATCACTACCTATTACAACTTTAGCGTACGCGAGACATTTGACTGGCTCATGTTGCAGCAGATGTGCTCTATAACTTTGGTGGGAGGGTGTATCACTACCCATTACAACTTTAGCGAGACATTTCACTGGCTCATGTTGCAGCAGATGTGCTCTATAACTTTGGTGGGAGGGTGTATCACTACCCATTACAACTTTAGCGTACGCGAGACATTTGACTGGCTCATGTTGCAGGAGATGTGCTCTATAACTTTGGTGGGAGGGTGTATCACTACCCATTACAACTTTAGCGAGACATTTGACTGGTTCATGTTGCAGCAGATGTGCTCTATAACTTTGGTGGGAGGGTGTATCACTACCCATTACAACTTTAGCGTACGCGAGACATTTGACTGGCTCATGTTCCAGCAGATCTGCTCTATAACTTTGGTGGGAGGGTGTATTACTACCCATTACAACTTTAGCGAGACATTTGACTGGCTCATGTTCCAGCAGATGTGCTCTATAACTTTGGTGGGAGGGTGTATCACTACCCATTACAACTTTAGCGAGACATTTGACTGGCTCATGTTGCAGCAGATGTGCTCTATAACTTCGGTGGGAGGGTGTATCACTACCCATTACAACTTTAGCGTATGCGAGACATTTGACTGGCTCATGTTGCAGGAGATCTGCTCTATAACTTTGGTGGGAGGGTGTATCACTACCCATTACAACTTTAGCGAGATATTTGACTGGCTCATGTTGCAGCAGATCTGCTCTATAACTTTGGTGGGAGGGTGTATCACTACCCATTATAACTTTAGCGTACGCGAGACATTTGACTGGCTCATGTTGCAGCAGATCTGCTCTATAACTTTGGTGGGAGGGTGTATCACTACCTATTATAGCTTTAGCGTATGCGAGACATTTGACTGGCTCATGTTGCAGCAGATCTGCACTATAACTTTGGTGGGAGGGTGTATCACTACCCATTATAACTTTAGCGTACGCGAGACATTTGACTGGCTCATGTTCCAGGAGATCTGCTCTATAACTTTGGTGGGAGGGTGTATCACTACCCATTACAACTTTAGCGTATGCGAGACATTTGACTGGCTCATGTTGCAGGAGATCTGCTCTATAACTTTGGTGGGAGGGTGTATCACTACCCATTACAGCTTTAGCGTACGCGAGACATTTGACTGGCTCATGTTCCAGGAGATCTGCTCTATAACTTTGGTGGGAGGGTGTATCACTACCCATTACAACTTTAGCGTACGCGAGACATTTGACTGGCTCATGTTGCAGGAGATGTGCTCTATAACTTTGGTGGGAGGGTGTATCACTACCCATTACAACTTTAGCGAGACATTTGACTGGCTCATGTTGCAGCAGATGTGCTCTATAACTTTGGTGGGAGGGTGTATCACTACCCATTACAACTTTAGCGTACGCGAGACATTTGACTGGCTCATGTTCCAGCAGATCTGCTCTATAACTTTGGTGGGAGGGTGTATCACTACCCATTACAACTTTAGCGTACGCGAGACATTTGACTGGCTCATGTTCCAGCAGATCTGCTCTATAACGTTGGTGGGGGGGTGTATCACTACCCATTACAACTTTAGCGTACGCGAGACATTTGACTGGCTCATGTTCCAGCAGATCTGCTCAATAACTTTGGTGGGAGGGTGTATCACTACCCATTACAACTTTAGCGAGACATTTGACTGGCTCATGTTCCAGCAGATCTGCTCTATAACTTTGGTGGGAGGGTGTATCACTACCCATTACAACTTTAGCGTATGCGAGACATTTGACTGGCTCATGTTCCAGCAGATCTGCTCTATAACTCTGGTGGGAGGGTGTATCACTACCCATTACAACTTTAGCGAGACATTTGACTGGCTCATGTTGCAGCAGATGTGCTCTATAACTTTGATGGGAGGGTGTATCACTACCCATTACAACTTTAGCGTATGCGAGACATTTGACTGGCTCATGTTGCAGCAGATCTGCTCTATAACTTTGGTGGGAGGGTGTATCACTACCCATTACAACTTTAGCGTACGCGAGACATTTGACTGGCTCATGTTGCAGCAGATGTGCTCTATAACTTTGGTGGGAGGGTGTATCACTACCCATTACAACTTTAGCGTATGCGAGACATTTGACTGGCTCATGTTGCAGCAGATCTGCTCTATAACTTTGGTGGGAGGGTGTATCACTACCCATTACAACTTTAGCGTACGCGAGACATTTGACTGGCTCATGTTCCAGGAGATCTGCTCTATAACTTTGGTGGGAGGGTGTATCACTACCCATTACAACTTTAGCGTACGCGAGACATTTGACTGGCTCATGTTGCAGCAGATCTGCTCTATAACTCTGGTGGGAGGGTGTATCACTACCCATTACAACTTTAGCGAGACATTTGACTGGCTCATGTTGCAGCAGATCTGCTCTATAAATTTGGTGGGAGGGTGTATCACTACCCATTACAACATTAGCGTACGCGAGACATTTGACTGGCTCATGTTCCAGCAGATGTGCTCTATAACTTTGGTCGGAGGGTGTATCACTACCCATTACAACTTTAGCGAGACATTTGACTGGCTCATGTTGCAGCAGATGTGCTCTATAACTTTGGTGGGAGGGTGTATCACTACCCATTACAACTTTAGCGTACGCGAGACATTTGACTGGCTCATGTTGAAGGAGATGTGCTCTATAACTTTGGTGGGAGGGTGTATCACTACCCATTACAACTTTAGCGAGACATTTGACTGTCTCATGTTCCAGCAGATGTGCTCTATAACTTTGGTGGGAGGGTGTATCACTACCCATTACAACTTTAGCGTATGCGAGACATTTGACTGGCTCATGTTGCAGCAGATCTGCTCTATAACTTTGGTGGGAGGGTGTATCACTACCCATTACAACTTTAGCGTACGCGAGACATTTGACTGGCTCATGTTCCAGCAGATCTGCTCTTTAACTTTGGTGGGAGGGTGTATCACTACCCATTACAACTCTAACGTACGCGAGACATTTGACTGGCTCATGTTGCAGCAGATGTGCTCTATAACTTTGGTGGGAGGGTGTAGCACTACCCATTACAGCTTTAGCGAGACATTTGACTGGCTCATGTTGCAGTAGATGTGCTCTATAACTTTGGTGGGAGGGTGTATCACTACCCATTACAACTTTAGCGTGTGCGAGACATTTGACTGGCTCATGTTCCAGCAGATGTGCTCTATAGCTTTGGTGGGAGGGTGTATCACTACCCATTACAACTTTAGCGTACGCGACACATTTGAGTGGCTCATGTTGCAGCAGATGTGCTCTATAACTTTGGTGGGAGGGTGTATCACTACCCATTACAACTTTAGCGTACGCGAGACATTTGACTGGCTCATGTTGCAGCAGATCTGCTCTATAACTTTGGTGGGAGGGTGTATCACTACGCATTACAACTTTAGCGTACGCGAGACATTTGACTGGCTCATGTTCCAGGAGATCTGCTCTATAACTTTGGTGGGAGGGTGTATCACTACCCATTACAACTTTAGCGTACGCGAGACATTTGACTGGCTCATGTTGCAGCAGATGTGCTCTATAACTTTGGTGGGAGGGTGTATCACTACCCATTACAACTTTAGCATACGCGAGACATTTGACTGTCTCATGTTCCAGCAGATCTGCTCTATAACTTTGGTAAGAGGGTGTATCACTACCCAATACAATTTTAGCGAGACATTTGACTGGTTCATGTTGCAGCAGATGTGCTCTATAACTTTGGTGGGAGGGTGTATCACTACCCATTACAACTTTAGCGTATGCGAGACATTTGACTGGCTCATGTTGCAGCAGATCTGCTCTATAACTTTGGTGGGAGGGTGTATCACTACCCATTACAACTTTAGCGTACGCGAGACATTTGACTGGCTCATGTTCCAGCAGATCTGCTCTATAACTTTGGTGGGAGGGTGTATCACTACCCATTACAGCTTTAGCGAGACATTTGACTGGCTCATGTTGCAGCAGATGTGCTCTATAACTTTGGTGGGAGGGTGTATCACTACCCATTACAGCTTTAGCGAGACATTTGACTGGCTCATGTTGCAGCAGATGTGCTCTATAACTTTGGTGGGAGGGTGTATCACTACCCATTACAACTTTAGCGTATGCGAGACATTTGACTGGCTCATGTTGCAGCAGATCTGCTCTATAACTTTGGTGGGAGGGTGTATCACTACCCATTACAACTTTAGCGTACGCGAGACATTTGACTGGCTCATGTTGCAGCAGATCTGCTCTATAACTTTGGTGGGAGGGTGTATCACTACCCATTACAACTTTAGCGTACGCGAGACATTTGACTGGCTCATGTTCCAGCAGATCTGCTCAATAACTTTGGTGGGAGGGTGTATCACTACCCATTACAACTTTAGCGAGACATTTGACTGACTCATGTTGCAGCAGATGTGCTCTATAACTTTGGTGGGAGGGTGTATCACTACCCATTACAGCTTTAGCGAGACATTTGACTGGCTCATGTTGCAGCAGATGTGCTCTATAACTTTGGTGGGAGGGTGTATCACTACCCATTACAACTTTAGCGAGACATTTGACTGGCTCATGTTGCAGCAGATGTGCTCTATAACTTTGGTGGGAGGGTGTATCACTACCCATTACAACTTTAGCGTGTGCGAGACATTTGACTGGCTCATGTTCCAGCAGATGTGCTCTATAACTTTGGTGGGAGGGTGTATAACTACCCATTACAACTTTAGCGAGACATTTGACTGGCTCATGTTGCAGCAGATGTGCTCTATAACTTTGGTGGGAGGGTGTATCACTACCCATTACAGCTTTAGCGAGACATTTGACTGGCTCATGTTGCAGCAGATGTGCTCTATAACTTTGGTGGGAGGGTGTATCACTACCCATTACAACTTTAGCGTGTGCGAGACATTTGACTGGCTCATGTTCCAGCAGATGTGCTCTATAACTTTGGTGGGAGGGTGTATCACTACCCATTACAACTTTAGCGTACGCGAGACATTTGACTGGCTCATGTTCCAGCAGATGTGCTCTATAACTTTGGAGGGAGGGTGTATCACTACCCATTACAACTTTAGCGTGTGCGAGACATTTGACTGGCTCATGTTCCAGAAGATGTGCTCTATGACTTTGGTGGGAGGGTGTATCACTACCCATTACAACTTTAGCGTACGCGAGACATTTGACTGGCTCATGTTGCAGCAGATCTGCTCTATAACTTTGGTGGGAGGGTGTATCACTACCCATTACAACTTTAGCGTACGCGAGACATTTGAGTGGCTCATGTTCCAGCAGATGTGCTCTATAACTTTGGTGGGAGGGTGTATCACTACCCATTATAACTTTAGCGTACGCGAGACATTTGACTGGCTCATGTTGCAGCAGATGTGCTCTATAACTTTGGTGGGAGGGTGTATCACTACCCATTACATCTTTAGCGTACGCGAGACATTTGACTGGCTCATGTTGCAGGAGATCTGCTCTATAACTTTGGTGGGAGGGTGTATCACTACCCATTACAACTTTAGCGTACGCGAGATATTTGACTGACTCATGTTCCAGGAGATCTGCTCTATAACTTTGGTGGGAGGGTGTATCAATACCCATTACAACTTTAGCGTACGCGAGACATTTGACTGGCTCATGTTCCAGCAGATCTGCTCTATAACTTTGGTGGGAGGGTGTATCACTACCCATTACAACTTTAGCGTACGCGAGACATTTGACTGGCTCATGTTCCAGCAGATCAGCTCTACTTTGGTGGGAGGGTGTATCACTACCCATTACAACTTTAGCGAGACAATTGACTGGCTCATGTTCCAGCAGATCTGCTCTATAACTTTGGTGGGAGGGTGTATCACTACCCATTACAACTTTAGCGTATGCGAGACATTTGACTGGCTCATGTTCCAGCAGATCTGCTCTATAACTTTGGTGGGAAGGTGTATCACTACCCATTACAACTTTAGCGTAAGCGAGACATTTGACTGGCTCATGTTGCAGCAGATGTGCTCTATAACTCTGGTGGGAGGGTGTATCACTACCCATTACAACTTTAGCGTATGCGAGACATTTGACTGGCTCATGTTGCAGCAGATCTGCTCTATAACTTTGATGGGAGGGTGTATCACTACCCATTACAACTTTAGCGTACGCGAGACATTTGACTGGCTCATGTTCCAGCAGATCTGCTCTATAACTTTGGTGGGAGGGTGTATCACTACCCATTACAACTTTAGCGTACGCGAGACATTTGACTGGCTCATGTTCCAGCAGATCTGCTCTTTAACTTTGGTGGGAGGGTGTATCACTACCCATTACAACTTTAGCGTATGCGAGACATTTGACTGGCTCATGTTGCAGCAGATCTGCTCTATAACTTTGGTGGGAGGGTGTATCACTACCCATTACAACTTTAGCGTACGCGAGACATTTGACTGGCTCATGTTCCAGCAGATCTGCTCTATAACTTTGGTGGGAGGGTGTATCACTACCCATTTCAACTTTAGCGTACGCGAGACATTTGACTGGCTCATGTTCCAGGAGATCTGCTCTATAACTTTGGTGGGAGGGTGTATCACTACCCATTACAACTTTAGCGTACGCGAGACATTTGACTGGCTCATGTTCCAGCAGATCTGCTCTATAACTTTGGTGGGGGGGTGTATCACTACCCATTACAACTTTAGCGTACGCGAGACATTTGACTGACTCATGTTCCAGCAGATCTGCTCAATAACTTTGGTGGGAGGGTGTATCACTACCCATTACAATTTAGCGAGACATTTGACTGGCTCATGTTCCAGCAGATCTGCTCTATAACTTTGGTGGGAGGGTGTATCACTACCCATTACAACTTTAGCGTATGCGAGATATTTGACTGGCTCATGTTCCAGCAGATCTGCTCTATAACTCTGGTGGGAGGGTGTATCACTACCCATTACAACTTTAGCGAGACATTTGACTGGCTCATGTTGCAGCAGATGTGCTCTATAACTTTGGTGGGAGGGTGTATCACTACCCATTACAACTTTAGCGTATGCGAGACATTTGACTGGCTCATGTTGCAGCAGATCTGCTCTATAACTTTGGTGGGAGGGTGTATCACTACCCATTACAACTTTAGCGTACGCGAGACATTTGACTGGCTCATGTTGCAGCAGATGTGCTCTATAACTTTGGTGGGAGGGTGTATCACTACCCATTACAACTTTAGCGTATGCGAGACATTTGACTGGCTCATGTTGCAGCAGATCTGCTCTATAACTTTGGTGGGAGGGTGTATCACTACCCATTACAACTTTAGCGTACGCGAGACATTTGACTGGCTCATGTTCCAGGAGATCTGCTCTATAACTTTGGTGGGAGGGTGTATCACTACCCATTACAACTTTATCGTACGCGAGACATTTGACTGGCTCATGTTGCAGCAGATCTGCTCTATAACTCTGGTGGGAGGGTGTATCACTACCCATTACAACTTTAGCGAGACATTTGACTGGCTCATGTTGCAGCAGATCTGCTCTATAAATTTGGTGGGAGGGTGTATCACTACCCATTACAACATTAGCGTACGCGAGACATTTGACTGGCTCATGTTGCAGCAGATGTGCTCTATAACTTTGGTCGGAGGGTGTATCACTACCCATTACAACTTTAGCGAGACATTTGACTTGCTCATGTTGCAGCAGATGTGCTCTATAACTTTGGTGGGAGGGTGTATCACTACCCATTACAACTTTAGCGTACGCGAGACATTTGACTGGCTCATGTTGCAGGAGATGTGCTCTATAACTTTGGTGGGAGGGTGTATCACTACCCATTACAACTTTAGCGAGACATTTGACTGGCTCATGTTCCAGCAGATGTGCTCTATAACTTTGGTGGGAGGGTGTATCACTACCCATTACAACTTTAGCGAGACATTTGACTGGCTCATGTTGCAGCAGATGTGCTCTATAACATTGGTGGGAGGGTGTATCACTACCCATTACAACTTTAGCGTATGCGAGACATTTGACTGGCTCATGTTGCAGCAGATCTGCTCTATAACTTTGGTGGGAGGGTGTATCACTACCCATTACAACTTTAGCGTACGCGAGACATTTGACTGGCTCATGTTCCAGCAGATCTGCTCTTTAACTTTGGTGGGAGGGTGTATCACTATCCATTACAACTTTAACGTACGCGAGACATTTGACTGGCTCATGTTGCAGCAGATGTGCTCTATAACTTTGGTGGGAGGGTGTAGCACTACCCATTACAGCTTTAGCGAGACATTTGACTGGCTCATGTTGCAGCAGATGTGCTCTATAACTTTGGTGGGACGGTGTATCACTACCCATTACAACTTTAGCGTGTGCGAGACATTTGACTGGCTCATGTTCCAGCAGATGTGCTCTATAGCTTTGGTGGGAGGGTGTATCACTACCCATTACAACTTTAGCGTACGCGACACATTTGACTGGCTCATGTTGCAGCAGATGTGCTCTATAACTTTGGTGGGAGGGTGTATCACTACCCATTACAACTTTAGCGTACGCGAGACATTTGACTGGCTCATGTTGCAGCAGATCTGCTCTATAACTTTGGTGGGAGGGTGTATCACTACGCATTACAACTTTAGCGTACGCGAGACATTTGACTGGCTCATGTTCCAGGAGATCTGCTCTATAACTTTGGTGGGAGGGTGTATCACTACCCATTACAACTTTAGCGTACGCGAGACATTTGACTGGCTCATGTTGCAGCAGATGTGCTCTATAACTTTGGTGGGAGGGTGTATCACTACCCATTACAACTTTAGCATACGCGAGACATTTGACTGTCTCATGTTCCAGCAGATCTGCTCTATAACTTTGGTGGGAGGGTGTATCACTACCCAATACAACTTTAGCGAGACATTTGACTGGCTCATGTTGCAGCAGATGTGCTCTATAACTTTGGTGGGAGGGTGTATCACTACCCATTACAACTTTAGCGTATGCGAGACATTTGACTGGCTCATGTTGCAGCAGATCTGCTCTATAACTTTGGTGGGAGGGTGTATCACTACCCATTACAACTTTAGCGTACGCGAGACATTTGACTGGCTCATGTTCCAGCAGATCTGCTCTATAACGTTGGTGGGAGGGTGTATCACTACCCATTACAGCTTTAGCGAGACATTTGACTGGCTCATGTTGCAGCAGATGTGCTCTATAACTTTGGTGGGAGGGTGTATCACTACCCATTACAGCTTTAGCGAGACATTTGACTGGCTCATGTTGCAGCAGATGTGCTCTATAACTTTGGTGGGAGGGTGTATCACTACCCATTACAACTTTAGCGTATGCGAGACATTTGACTGGCTCATGTTGCAGCAGATCTGCTCTATAACTTTGGTGGGAGGGTGTATCACTACCCATTACAACTTTAGCGTACGCGAGACATTTGACTGGCTCATGTTGCAGCAGATCTGCTCTATAACTTTGGTGGGAGGGTGTATCACTACCCATTACAACTTTAGCGTACGCGAGACATTTGACTGGCTCATGTTCCAGCAGATCTGCTCAATAACTTTGGTGGGAGGGTGTATCACTACCCATTACAACTTTAGCGAGACATTTGACTGGCTCATGTTGCAGCAGATGTGCTCTATAACTTTGGTGGGAGGGTGTATCACTACCCATTACAGCTTTAGCGAGACATTTGACTGGCTCATGTTGCAGCAGATGTGCTCTATAACTTTGGTGGGAGGGTGTATCACTACCCATTACAACTTTAGCGTGTGCGAGACATTTGACTGGCTCATGTTCCAGCAGATGTGCTCTATAACTTTGGTGGGAGGGTGTATCACTACCCATTACAACTTTAGCGTACGCGAGACATTTGACTGGCTCATGTTCCAGCAGATGTGCTCTATAACTTTGGTGGGAGGGTGTATCACTACCCATTACAACTTTAGCGTACGCGAGACATTTGAGTGGCTCATGTTCCAGGAGATCTGCTCTATAACTTTGGTGGGAGGGTGTATCACTACCCATTACAACTTTAGCGTACGCGAGACATTTGACTGGCTCATGTTGCAGCAGATGTGCTCTATAACTTTGGTGGGAGGGTGTATCACTACCCATTATAACTTTAGCGTACGCGAGACATTTGACTGGCTCATGTTGCAGCAGATGTGCTCTATAACTTTGGTGGGAGGGTGTATCACTACCCATTACATCTTTAGCGTACGCGAGACATTTGACTGGCTCATGTTGCAGGAGATCTGCTCTATAACTTTGGTGGGAGGGTGTATCACTACCCATTACAACTTTAGCGTACGCGAGACATTTGACTGACTCATGTTCCA
The DNA here is from genome assembly GCA_030765065.1 of Deroplatys truncata. Taxonomy (NCBI): domain Eukaryota; kingdom Metazoa; phylum Arthropoda; class Insecta; order Mantodea; family Mantidae; genus Deroplatys; species Deroplatys truncata. The sequence goes on from CM060975.1 coordinate 9,949,812, forward strand.
GGAGATCTGCTCTATAACTTTGGTGGGAGGGTGTATCAATACCCATTACAACTTTAGCGTACGCGAGACATTTGACTGGCTCATGTTCCAGCAGATCTGCTCTATAACTTTGGTGGGAGGGTGTATCACTACCCATTACAACTTTAGCGTACGCGAGACATTTGACTGGCTCATGTTCCAGCAGATCTGCTCTACTTTGGTGGGAGGGTGTATCACTACCCATTACAACTTTAGCGAGACATTTGACTGGCTCATGTTCCAGCAGATCTGCTCTATAACTTTGGTGGGAGGGTGTATCACTACCCATTACAACTTTAGCGTATGCGAGACATTTGACTGGCTCATGTTCCAGCAGATCTGCTCTATAACTTTGGTGGGAGGGTGTATCACTACCCATTACAACTTTAGTGTACGCGAGCCATTGGACTGGCTCATGTTCCAGCAGATCTGCTCTATAACTTTGGTGGGAGGGTGTATCACTACCCATTACAACTTTAGCGTATGCGAGACATTTGACTGGCTCATGTTGCAGAAATTCTGCTCTATAACTTTGGTGGGAGGGTGTATCACTACCCATTACAACTTTAGCGTACGCGAGACATTTGACTGGCTCATGTTCCAGCAGATCTGCTCTATAACTTTGGTGGGAGGGTGTATCACTACCCATTACAACTTTAGCGTACGCGAGACATTTGACTGGCTCATGTTGCAGCAGATCTGCTCTATAACTTTGGTGGGAGGGTGTATCACTACCCATTACAACTTTAGCGTACGCGAGACATTTGACTGGCTCATGTTCCAGCAGATCTGCTCTATAACTTTGGTGGGAGGGTGTATCACTACCCATTACAACTTTAGCGTACGCGAGACATTTGACTGGCTCATGTTCCAGGAGATGTGCTCTATAACTTTGGTGGGAGGGTGTATCACTACCCATTACAACTTTAGCGTACGCGAGACATTTGACTGGCTCATGTTCCAGCAGATGTGCTCTATAACTTTGGTGGGAGGGTGTATCACTACCCATTACAACTTTAGCATACGCGAGACATTTGACTGGCTCATGTTCCAGCAGATCTGCTCTATAACTTTGGTGGGAGGGTGTATCACTACCCATTACAACCTTAGCGTACGCGAGACATTTGACTGGCTCATGTTGCAGCAGATCTGCTCTATAACTTTGGTGGGAGGGTGTATCACTACCCATTACAACTTTAGCGTATGCGAGACATTTGACTGACTCATGTTCCAGGAGATCTGCTCTATAACTTTGGTGGGAGGGTGTATCAATACCCATTACAACTTTAGCGTACGCGAGACATTTGACTGGCTCATGTTCCAGCAGATCTGCTCTATAACTTTGGTGGGAGGGTGTATCACTACCCATTACAACTTTAGCGTACGCGAGACATTTGACTGGCTCATGTTCCAGCAGATCTGCTCTACTTTGGTGGGAGGGTGTATCACTACCCATTACAACTTTAGCGAGACATTTGACTGGCTCATGTTCCAGCAGATCTGCTCTATAACTTTGGTGGGAGGGTGTATCACTACCCATTACAACTTTAGCGTATGCGAGACATTTGACTGGCTCATGTTCCAGCAGATCTGCTCTATAACTTTGGTGGGAGGGTGTATCACTACCCATTACAACTTTAGCGTATGCGAAACATTTGACTGGCTCATGTTGCAGCAGATGTGCTCTATAACTCTGGTGGGAGGGTGTATCACTACCCATTACAACTTTAGCGTATGCGAGACATTTGACTGGCTCATGTTGCAGCAGATCTGCTCTATAACTTTGATGGGAGGGTGTATCACTACCCATTACAACTTTAGCGTACGCGAGACATTTGACTGGCTCATGTTCCAGCAGATCTGCTCTATAACTTTGGTGGGAGGGTGTATCACTACCCATTACAACTTTAGCGTACGCGAGACATTTGACTGGCTCATGTTCCAGCAGATCTGCTCTTTAACTTTGGTGGGAGGGTGTATCACTACCCATTACAACTTTAGCGTATGCGAGACATTTGACTGGCTCATGTTGCAGCAGATCTGCTCTATAACTTTGGTGGGAGGGTGTATCACTACCCATTACAACTTTAGCGTACGCGAGACATTTGACTGGCTCATGTTCCAGCAGATCTGCTCTATAACTTTAGTGGGAGGGTGTATCACTACCCATTACAACTTTAGCATACGCGAGACATTTGACTGTCTCATGTTCCAGCAGATCTGCTCTATAACTTTGGTGGGAGGGTGTATCACTACCCAATACAACTTTAGCGTATGCGAGACATTTGACTGGCTCATGTTGCAGCAGATCTGCTCTATAACTTTGGTGGGAGGGTGTATCACTACCCAGTACATCTTTAGCGCACGCGAGACATTTGACTGGCTCATGTTCCAGCAGATCTGCTCTTTAACTTTGGTGGGAGGGTGTATCACTACCCATTACAACTCTAACGTACGCGAGACATTTGACTGGCTCATGTTGCAGCAGATGTGCTCTATAACTTTGGTGGGAGGGTGTAGCACTACCCATTACAGCTTTAGCGAGACATTTGACTGGCTCATGTTGCAGCAGATGTGCTCTATAACTTTGGTGGGAGGGTGTATCACTACCCATTACAACTTTAGCGTGTGCGAGACATTTGACTGGCTCATGTTCCAGCAGATGTGCTCTATAGCTTTGGTGGGAGGGTGTATCACTACCCATTACAACTTTAGCGTACGCGACACATTTGACTGGCTCATGTTGCAGCAGATGTGCTCTATAACTTTGGTGGGAGGGTGTATCACTACCCATTACAACTTTAGCGTACGCGAGACATTTGACTGGCTCATGTTGCAGCAGATCTGCTCTATAACTTTGGTGGGAGGGTGTATCACTACGCATTACAACTTTAGCGTACGCGAGACATTTGACTGGCTCATGTTCCAGGAGATCTGCTCTATAACTTTGGTGGGAGGGTGTATCACTACCCATTACAACTTTAGCGTACGCGAGACATTTGACTGGCTCATGTTGCAGCAGATGTGCTCTATAACTTTAGTGGGAGGGTGTATCACTACCCATTACAACTTTAGCATACGCGAGACATTTGACTGTCTCATGTTCCAGCAGATCTGCTCTATAACTTTGGTGGGAGGGTGTATCACTACCCAATACAACTTTAGCGAGACATTTGACTGGCTCATGTTGCAGCAGATGTGCTCTATAACTTTGGTGGGAGGGTGTATCACTACCCATTACAACTTTAGCGTACGCGAGACATTTGACTGGCTCATGTTGCAGCAGATCTGCTCTATAACTTTGGTGGGAGGGTGTATCACTACCCATTACAACTTTAGCGTACGCGAGACATTTGACTGGCTCATGTTGCAGCAGATCTGCTCTATAACTTTGGTGGGAGGGTGTATCACTACCCATTACAACTTTAGCGTACGCGAGACATTTGACTGGCTCATGTTCCAGCAGATCTGCTCAATAACTTTGGTGGGAGGGTGTATCACTACCCATTACAACTTTAGCGAGACATTTGACTGGCTCATGTTGCAGCAGATGTGCTCTATAACTTTGGTGGGAGGGTGTATCACTAACCATTACAGCTTTAGCGAGAAATTTGACTGGCTCATGTTGCAGCAGATGTGCTCTATAACTTTGGTGGGAGGGTGTATCACTACCCATTACAACTTTAGCGTGTGCGAGACATTTGACTGGCTCATGTTGCAGCAGATGTGCTCTATAACTTTGGTGGGAGGGTGTATCACTACCCATTACAGCTTTAGCGAGACATTTGACTGGCTCATGTTGCAGCAGATGTGCTCTATAACTTTGGTGGGAGGGTGTATCACTACCCATTACAACTTTAGCGTATGCGAGACATTTGACTGGCTCATGTTGCAGCAGATCTGCTCTATAACTTCGGTGGGAGGGTGTATCACTACCCATTACAACTTTAGCGTATGCGAGACATTTGACTGGCTCATGTTCCAGCTGATCTGCTCTATAACTTTGGTGGGAGGGTGTATCACTACCCATTACAACTTTAGCGTACGCGAGACATTTGACTGGCTCATGTTCCAGGAGATCTGCTCTATAACTTTGGTGGGAGGGTGTATCACTACCCATTACAACTTTAGCGAACGCGAGACATTTGACTGGCTCATGTTCCAGCAGATCTGCTCTATAACTTTGGTGCGAGGGTGTAAAACTACCCACTACAACTTTAGCTTACGTGAGACATTTGACTGGCTCATGTTCCAGGAGATCTGCTCTATAACCTTGGTGGGAGGGTGTATCACTACCCATTACAACTTTAGCGTACGCGAGACATTTGACTGGCTCATGTTCCAGCAGATCTGCTCTATAACTTTGGTGGGAGGGTGTATCACTACCCATTACTGCTTTAGCGAGACATTTGACTGGCTCATGTTCCAGCAGATCTGCTCTATAACTTTGGTGGGAGGGTGTATCACTACCCATTACAACTTTAGCGAGACATTTGACTGGCTCATGTTGCAGCAGATGTGCTCTATAACTTTGGTGGGAGGGTGTATCACTACCCATTACTGCCTTAGCGAGACATTTGACTGGCTCATGTTGCAGCAGATCTGCTCTATAACTTTGGTGGGAGGGTGTATCACTACCCATTGCAACTTTAGCGTACGCGAGACATTTGACTGGCTCATGTTGCAGCAGATCTGCTCTATAACTTTGGTGGGAGGGTGTATCACTACCCATTACAACTTTAGCGTACGCGAGACATTTGACTGGCTCATGTTCCAGCAGATCTGCTCAATAACTTTGGTGGGAGGGTGTATCACTACCCATTACAACTTTAGCGAGACATTTGACTGGCTCATGTTGCAGCAGATGTGCTCTATAACTTTGGTGGGAGGGTGTATCACTACCCATTACAGCTTTAGCGAGACATTTGACTGGCTCATGTTGCAGCAGATGTGCTCTATAACTTTGGTGGGAGGGTGTATCACTACCCATTACAACTTTAGCGTGTGCGAGACATTTGCCTGGCTCATGTTCCAGCAGATGTGCTCTATAACTTTGGTGGGAGGGTGTATCACTACCCATTACAACTTTAGCGTACGCGAGACATTTGACTGGCTCATGTTCCAGCAGATGTGCTCCAAAACTTTGGTGGGAGGGTGTATCACTACCCATTACAACTTTAGCGTACGCGAGACATTTGAGTGGCTCATGTTCCAGGAGATCTGCTCTATAACTTTGGTGGGAGGGTGTATCACTACCCATTACAACTTTAGCGTACGCGAGACATTTGACTGGCTCATGTTCCAGCAGATGTGCTCTATAACTTTGGTGGGAGGGTGTATCACTACCCATTATAACTTTAGCGTACGCGAGACATTTGACTGGCTCATGTTGCAGCAGATGTGCTCTATAACTTTGGTGGGAGGGTGTATCACTACCCATTACATCTTTAGCGTACGCGAGACATTTGACTGGCTCATGTTGCAGCAGATCTGCTCTATAACTTTGGTGGGAGGGTGTATCACTACCCATTACAACTTTAGCGTACGCGAGACATTTGACTGACTCATGTTCCAGGAGATCTGCTCTATAACTTTGGTGGGAGGGTGTATCAATACCCATTACAACTTTAGCGTACGCGAGACATTTGACTGGCTCATGTTCCAGCAGATCTGCTCTATAACTTTGGTGGGAGGGTGTATCACTACCCATTACAACTTTAGCGTACGCGAGACATTTGACTGGCTCATGTTCCAGCAGATCTGCTCTACTTTGGTGGGAGGGTGTATCACTACCCATTACAACTTTAGCGAGACATTTGACTGGCTCATGTTCCAGCAGATCTGCTCTATAACTTTGGTGGGAGGGTGTATCACTACCCATTACAACTTTAGCGTATGCGAGACATTTGACTGGCTCATGTTCCAGCAGATCTGCTCTATAACTTTGGTGGGAGGGTGTATCACTACCCATTACAACTTTAGTGTACGCGAGACATTTGACTGGCTCATGTTCCAGCAGATCTGCTCTATAACTTTGGTGGGAGGGTGTATCACTACCCATTACAACTTTAGCGTATGCGAGACATTTGACTGGCTCATGTTGCAGCAGATCTGCTCTATAACTTTGGTGGGAGGGTGTATCACTACCCATTACAACTTTAGCGTACGCGAGACATTTGGCTGGCTCATGTTCCAGCAGATCTGCTCTATAACTTTGGTGGGAGGGTGTATCACTACCCATTACAACTTTAGCGTACGCGAGACATTTGACTGGCTCATGTTCCAGCAGATCTGCTCTTTAACTTTGGTGGGAGGGTGTATCACTACCCATTACAACTTTAGCGTACGCGAGACATTTGACTGGCTCATGTTGCAGCAGATCTGCTCTATAACTTTGGTGGGAGGGTGTATCACTACCCATTACAACTTTAGCGTACGCGAGACATTTGACTGGCTCATGTTCCAGGAGATGTGCTCTATAACTTTGGTGGGAGGGTGTATCACTACCCATTACAACTTTAGCGTACGCGAGACATTTGACTGGCTCATGTTCCAGCAGATCTGCTATATAACGTTGGTGGGAGGGTGTATCACTACCCATTACAACTTTAGCGAGACATTTGACTGGCTCATGTTGCAGCAGATGTGCTCTATAACTTTGGTGGGAGGGTGTATCACTACCCATTACAACTTTAGCATACGCGAGACATTTGACTGGCTCATGTTCCAGCAGATCTGCTCTATAACTTTGGTGGGAGGGTGTATCACTACCCATTACAACCTTAGCGTACGCGAGACATTTGACTGGCTCATGTTGCAGCAGATCTGCTCTATAACTTTGGTGGGAGGGTGTATCACTACCCATTACAACTTTAGCGTATGCGAGACATTTGACTGACTCATGTTCCAGGAGATCTGCTCTATAACTTTGGTGGGAGGGTGTATCAATACCCATTACAACTTTAGCGTACGCGAGACATTTGACTGGCTCATGTTCCAGCAGATCTGCTCTATAACTTTGGTGGGAGGGTGTATCACTACCCATTACAACTTTAGCGTACGCGAGACATTTGACTGGCTCATGTTCCAGCAGATCTGCTCTACTTTGGTGGGAGGGTGTATCACTACCCATTACAACTTTAGCGAGACATTTGACTGGCTCATGTTCCAGCAGATCTGCTCTATAACTTTGGTGGGAGGGTGTATCACTACCCATTACAACTTTAGCGTATGCGAGACATTTGACTGGCTCATGTTCCAGCAGATCTGCTCTATAACTTTGGTGGGAGGGTGTATCACTACCCATTAGAACTTTAGCGTACGCGAGACATTTGACTGGCTCATGTTCCAGCAGATCTGCTCTTTAACTTTGGTGGGAGGGTGTATCACTACCCATTACAACTTTAGCGTATGCGAGACATTTGACTGGCTCATGTTGCAGCAGATCTGCTCTATAACTTTGGTGGGAGGGTGTATCACTACCCATTACAACTTTAGCGTACGCGAGACATTTGACTGGCTCATGTTCCAGCAGATCTGCTCTATAACTTTGGTGGGAGGGTGTATCACTACCCATTACAACTTTAGCGTACGCGAGACATTTGACTGGCTCATGTTCCAGGAGATCTGCTCTATAACTTTGGTGGGAGGGTGTATCACTACCCATTACAACTTTAGCGTACGCGAGACATTTGACTGGCTCATGTTCCAGCAGATCTGCTCTATAACTTTGGTGGGGGGTGTATCACTACCCATTACAACTTTAGCGTACGCGAGACATTTGACTGGCTCATGTTCCGGCAGATCTGCTCAATAACTTTGGTGGGAGGGTGTATCACTACCCATTACAACTTTAGCGAGACATTTGACTGGCTCATGTTCCAGCAGATCTGCTCTATAACTTTGGTGGGAGGGTGTATCACTACCCATTACAACTTTAGCGTATGCGAGACATTTGACTGGCTCATGTTGCAGCAGATCTGCTCTATAACTTTGGTGGGAGGGTGTATCACTACCCATTACAACTTTAGCGTACGCGAGACATTTGACTGGCTCATGTTGCAGCAGATGTGCTCTATAACTTTGGTGGGAGGGTGTATCACTACCCATTACAACTTTAGCGTATGCGAGACATTTGACTGGCTCATGTTGCAGCAGATCTGCTCTATAACTTTGGTGGGAGGGTGTATCACTACCCATTACAACTTTAGCGTACGCGAGACATTTGACTGGCTCATGTTCCAGGAGATCTGCTCTATAACTTTGGTGGGAGGGTGTATCACTACCCATTACAACTTTAGCGTACGCGAGACATTTGACTGGCTCATGTTGCAGCAGATCTGCTCTATAACTCTGGTGGGAGGGTGTATCACTACCCATTACAACTTTAGCGAGACATTTGACTGGCTCATGTTGCAGCAGATCTGCTCTATAAATTTGGTGGGAGGGTGTATCACTACCCATTACAACATTAGCGTACGCGAGACATTTGACTGGCTCATGTTGCAGCAGATGTGCTCTATAACTTTGGTCGGAGGGTGTATCACTACCCATTACAACTTTAGCGAGACATTTGACTGGCTCATGTTGCAGCAGATGTGCTCTATAACTTTGGTGGGTGGGTGTATCACTACCCATTACAACTTTAGCGTACGCGAGACATTTGACTGGCTCATGTTGCAGGAGATGTGCTCTATAACTTTGGTGGGAGGGTGTATCACTACCCATTACAACTTTAGCGAGACATTTGACTGGCTCATGTTGCAGCAGATGTGCTCTATAACTTTGGTGGGAGGGTGTATCACTACCCATTACAGCTTTAGCGAGACATTTGACTGGCTCATGTTGCAGCAGATGTGCTCTATAACTTTGGTGGGAGGGTGTATCACTACCCATTAAAACTTTAGCGTGTGCGAGACATTTGACTGGCTCATGTTCCAGCAGATGTGCTCTATAACTTTGGTGGGAGGGTGTATCACTACCCATTACAACTTTAGCGTACGCGAGACATTTGACTGGCTCATGTTCCAGCAGATGTGCTCTATAACTTTGGTGGGAGGGTGTATCACTACCCATTACAACTTTAGCGTACGCGAGACATTTGAGTGGCTCATGTTCCAGGAGATCTGCTCTATAACTTTGGTGGGAGGGTGTATCACTACCCATTACAACTTTAGCGTACGCGAGACATTTGACTGGCTCATGTTGCAGCAGATGTGCTCTATAACTCTGGTGGGAGGGTGTATCACTACCCATTATAACTTTAGCGTACGCGAGACATTTGACTGGCTCATGTTGCAGCAGATGTGCTCTATAACTTTGGTGGGAGGGTGTATCACTACCCATTACATCTTTAGCGTACGCGAGACATTTGACTGGCTCATGTTGCAGGAGATCTGCTCTATAACTTTGGTGGGAGGGTGTATCACTACCCATTACAACTTTAGCGTACGCGAGACATTTGACTGACTCATGTTCCAGGAGATCTGCTCTATAACTTTGGTGGGAGGGTGTATCAATACCCATTACAACTTTAGCGTACGCGAGACATTTGACTGGCTCATGTTCCAGCAGATCTGCTCTATAACTTTGGTGGGAGGGTGTATCACTACCCATTACAACTTTAGCGTACGCGAGACATTTGACTGGCTCATGTTCCAGCAGATCTGCTCTACTTTGGTGGGAGGGTGTATCACTACCCATTACAACTTTAGCGAGACATTTGACTGGCTCATGTTCCAGCAGATCTGCTCTATAACTTTGGTGGGAGGGTGTATCACTACCCATTACAACTTTAGCGTATGCGAGACATTTGACTGGCTCATGTTCCAGCAGATCTGCTCTATAACTTTGGTGGGAGGGTGTATCACTACCCATTACAACTTTAGTGTACGCGAGACATTTGACTGGCTCATGTTCCAGCAGATCTGCTCTATAACTTTGGTGGGAGGGTGTATCACTACCCATTACAACTTTAGCGTATGCGAGACATTTGACTGGCTCATGTTGCAGCAGATGTGCTCTATAACTTTGGTGGGAGGGTGTATCACTACCCATTACAACTTTAGCGTACGCGAGACATTTGACTGGCTCATGTTCCAGCAGATCTGCTCTATAACTTTGGTGGGAGGGTGTATCACTACCCATTACAACTTTAGCGTACGCGAGACATTTGACTGGCTCATGTTGCAGCAGATCTGCTCTATAACTTTGGTGGGAGGGTGTATCACTACCCATTACAACTTTAGCGTACGCGAGACATTTGACTGGCTCATGTTCCAGCAGATCTGCTCTATAACTTTGGTGGGAGGGTGTATCACTACCCATTACAACTTTAGCGTACGCGAGACATTTGACTGGCTCATGTTCCAGGAGATGTGCTCTATAACTTTGGTGGGAGGGTGTATCACTACCCATTACAACATTAGCGTACGCGAGACATTTGACTGGCTCATGTTCCAGCAGATCTGCTCTATAACTTTGGTGGGAGGGTGTATCACTACCCATTACAACTTTAGCGAGACATTTGACTGGCTCATGTTGCAGCAGATGTGCTCTATAACTTTGGTGGGAGGGTGTATCACTACCCATTACAACTTTAGCATACGCGAGACATTTGACTGGCTCATGTTCCAGCAGATCTGCTCTATAACTTTGGTGGGAGGGTGTATCACTACCCATTACAACCTTAGCGTACGCGAGACATTTGACTGGCTCATGTTGCAGCAGATCTGCTCTATAACTTTGGTGGGAGGGTGTATCACTACCCATTACAACTTTAGCGTATGCGAGACATTTGACTGACTCATGTTCCAGGAGATCTGCTCTATAACTTTGGTGGGAGGGTTTATCAATACCCATTACAACTTTAGCGTACGCGAGACATTTGACTGGCTCATGTTCCAGCAGATCTGCTCTATAACTTTGGTGGGAGGGTGTATCACTACCCATTACAACTTTAGCGTACGCGAGACATTTGACTGGCTCATGTTCCAGCAGATCTGCTCTACTTTGGTGGGAGGGTGTATCACTACCCATTACAACTTTAGCGAGACATTTGACTGGCTCATGTTCCAGCAGATCTGCTCTATAACTTTGGTGGGAGGGTGTATCACTACCCATTACAACTTTAGCGTATGCGAGACATTTGACTGGCTCATGTTCCAGCAGATCTGCTCTATAACTTTGGTGGGAGGGTGTATCACTACCCATTACAACTTTAGCGTATGCGAAACATTTGACTGGCTCATGTTGCAGCAGATGTGCTCTATAACTCTGGTGGGAGGGTGTATCACTACCAATTACAACTTTAGCGTATGCGAGACATTTGACTGGCTCATGTTGCAGCAGATCTGCTCTATAACTTTGATGGGAGGGTGTATCACTACCCATTACAACTTTAGCGTACGCGAGACATTTGACTGGCTCATGTTCCAGCAGATCTGCTCTATAACTTTGGTGGGAGGGTGTATCACTACCCATTACAACTTTAGCGTACGCGAGACATTTGACTGGCTCATGTTCCAGCAGATCTGCTCTTTAACTTTGGTGGGAGGGTGTATCACTACCCATTACAACTTTAGCGTATGCGAGACATTTGACTGGCTCATGTTGCAGCAGATCTGCTCTATAACTTTGGTGGGAGGGTGTATCACTACCCATTACAACTTTAGCGTACGCGAGACATTTGACTGGCTCATGTTCCAGCAGATCTGCTCTATAACTTTGGTGGGAGGGTGTATCACTACCCATTACAACTTTAGCGTACGCGAGACATTTGACTGGCTCATGTTCCAGCAGATCTGCTCTATAACTTTGGTGGGGGGTGTATCACTACCCATTACAACTTTAGCGTACGCGAGACATTTGACTGGCTCATGTTCCAGCAGATCTGCTCAATAACCTTGGTGGGAGGGTGTATCACTACCCATTACAACTTTAGCGAGACATTTGACTGGCTCATGTTCCAGCAGATCTGCTCTATAACTTTGGTGGGAGGGTGTATCACTACCCATTACAACTTTAGCGTATGCGAGACATTTGACTGGCTCATGTTCCAGCAGATCTGCTCTATAACTCTGGTGGGAGGGTGTATCACTACCCATTACAACTTTAGCGAGACATTTGACTGGCTCATGTTGCAGCAGATGTGCTCTATAACTTTGGTGGGAGGGTGTATCACTACCCATTACAACTTTAGCGTATGCGAGACATTTGACTGGCTCATGTTGCAGCAGATCTGCTCTATAACTTTGGTGGGAGGGTGTATCACTACCCATTACAACTTTAGCGTACGCGAGACATTTGACTGGCTCATGTTGCAGCAGATGTGCTCTATAACTTTGGTGGGAGGGTGTATCACTACCCATTACAACTTTAGCGTATGCGAGACATTTGACTGACTCATGTTGCAGCAGATCTGCTCTATAACTTTGGTGGGAGGGTGTATCACTACCCATTACAACTTTAGCGTACGCGAGACATTTGACTGGCTCATGTTCCAGGAGATCTGCTCTATAACTTTGGTGGGAGGGTGTATCACTACCCATTACAACTTTAGCGTACGCGAGACATTTGACTGGCTCATGTTGCAGCAGATCTGCTCTATAACTCTGGTGGGAGGGTGTATCACTACCCATTACAACTTTAGCGAGACATTTGACTGGCTCATGTTGCAGCAGATCTGCTCTATAAATTTGGTGGGAGGGTGTATCACTACCCATTACAACATTAGCGTACGCGAGACATTTGACTGGCTCATGTTGCAGCAGATGTGCTCTATAACTTTGGTCGGAGGGTGTATCACTACCCATTACAACTTTAGCGAGACATTTGACTGGCTCATGTTGCAGCAGATGTGCTCTATAACTTTGGTGGGAGGGTGTATCACTACCCATTACAACTTTAGCGTACGCGAGACATTTGACTGGCTCATGTTGCAGGAGATGTGCTCTATAACTTTGGTGGGAGGGTGTATCACTACCCATTACAACTTTAGCGAGACATTTGACTGGCTCATGTTCCAGCAGATGTGCTCTATAACTTTGGTGGGAGGGTGTATCACTACCCATTACAACTTTAGCGAGACATTTGACTGGCTCATGTTGCAGCAGATGTGCTCTATAACTTTGGTGGGAGGGTGTATCACTACCCATTACAACTTTAGCGTATGCGAGACATTTGACTGGCTCATGTTGCAGCAGATCTGCTCTATAACTTTGGTGGGAGGGTGTATCACTACCCAGTACAACTTTAGCGTACGCGAGACATTTGACTGGCTCATGTTCCAGCAGATCTGCTCTTTAACTTTGGTGGGAGGGTGTATCACTACCCATTACAACTCTAACGTACGCGAGACATTTGACTGGCTCATGTTGCAGCAGATGTGCTCTATAACTTTGGTGGGAGGGTGTAGCACTACCCATTACAGCTTTAGCGAGACATTTGACTGGCTCATGTTGCAGCAGATGTGCTCTATAACTTTGGTGGGAGGGTGTATCACTACCCATTACAACTTTAGCGTGTGCGAGACATTTGACTGGCTCATGTTCCAGCAGATGTGCTCTATAGCTTTGGTGGGAGGGTGTATCACTACCCATTACAACTTTAGCGTACGCGACACATTTGACTGGCTCATGTTGCAGCAGATGTGCTCTATAACTTTGGTGGGAGGGTGTATCACTACCCATTACAACTTTAGCGTACGCGAGACATTTGACTGGCTCATGTTCCAGGAGATCTGCTCTATAACTTTGGTGGGAGGGTGTATCACTACCCATTACAACTTTAGCGTACGCGAGACATTTGACTGGCTCATGTTGCAGCAGATGTGCTCTATAACTTTAGTGGGAGGGTGTATCACTACCCATTACAACTTTAGCATACGCGAGACATTTGACTGTCTCATGTTCCAGCAGATCTGCTCTATAACTTTGGTGGGAGGATGTATCACTACCCAATACAACTTTAGCGAGACATTTGACTGGCTCATGTTGCAGCAGATGTGCTCTATAACTTTGGTGGGAGGGTGTATCACTACCCATTACAACTTTAGCGTACGCGAGACATTTGACTGGCTCATGTTGCAGCAGATCTGCTCTATAACTTTGGTGGGAGGGTGTATCACTACCCATTACAACTTTAGCGTACGCGAGACATTTGACTGGCTCATGTTGCAGCAGATCTGCTCTATAACTTTGGTGGGAGGGTGTATCACTACCCATTACAACTTTAGCGTACGCGAGACGTTTGACTGGCTCATGTTCCAGCAGATCTGCTCAATAACTTTGGTGGGAGGGTGTATCACTACCCATTACAACTTTAGCGAGACATTTGACTGGCTCATGTTGCAGCAGATGTGCTCTATAACTTTGGTGGGAGGGTGTATCACTACCCATTACAGCTTTAGCGAGAAATTTGACTGGCTCATGTTGCAGCAGATGTGCTCTATAACTTTGGTGGGAGGGTGTATCACTACCCATTACAACTTTAGCGTATGCGAGACATTTGACTGGCTCATGTTGCAGCAGATGTGCTCTATAACTCTGGTGGGAGGGTGTATCACTACCCATTACAACTTTAGCGTATGCGAGACATTTGACTGGCTCATGTTGCAGCAGATCTGCTCTATAACTTTGATGGGAGGGTGTATCACTACCCATTACAACTTTAGCGTACGCGAGACATTTGACTGGCTCATGTTCCAGCAGATCTGCTCTATAACTTTGGTGGGAGGGTGTATCACTACCCATTACAACTTTAGCGTACGCGAGACATTTGACTGGCTCATGTTCCAGCAGATCTGCTCTTTAACTTTGGTGGGAGGGTGTATCACTACCCATTACAACTTTAGCGTATGCGAGACATTTGACTGGCTCATGTTGCAGCAGATCTGCTCTATAACTTTGGTGGGAGGGTGTATCACTACCCATTACAACTTTAGCGTACGCGAGACATTTGACTGGCTCATGTTCCAGCAGATCTGCTCTATAACTTTGGTGGGAGGGTGTATCACTACCCATTACAACTTTAGCGTACGCGAGACATTTGACTGGCTCATGTTCCAGGAGATCTGCTCTATAACTTTGGTGGGAGGGTGTATCACTACCCATTACAACTTTAGCGTACGCGAGACATTTGACTGGCTCATGTTCCAGCAGATCTGCTCTATAACTTTGGTGGGGGGTGTATCACTACCCATTACAACTTTAGCGTACGCGAGACATTTGACTGGCTCATGTTCCGGCAGATCTGCTCAATAACTTTGGTGGGAGGGTGTATCACTACCCATTACAACTTTAGCGAGACATTTGACTGGCTCATGTTCCAGCAGATCTGCTCTATAACTTTGGTGGGAGGGTGTATCACTACCCATTACAACTTTAGCGTATGCGAGACATTTGACTGGCTCATGTTGCAGCAGATCTGCTCTATAACTTTGGTGGGAGGGTGTATCACTACCCATTACAACTTTAGCGTACGCGAGACATTTGACTGGCTCATGTTGCAGCAGATGTGCTCTATAACTTTGGTGGGAGGGTGTATCACTACCCATTACAACTTTAGCGTATGCGAGACATTTGACTGGCTCATGTTGCAGCAGATCTGCTCTATAACTTTGGTGGGAGGGTGTATCACTACCCATTACAACTTTAGCGTACGCGAGACATTTGACTGGCTCATGTTCCAGGAGATCTGCTCTATAACTTTGGTGGGAGGGTGTATCACTACCCATTACAACTTTAGCGTACGCGAGACATTTGACTGGCTCATGTTGCAGCAGATCTGCTCTATAACTCTGGTGGGAGGGTGTATCACTACCCATTACAACTTTAGCGAGACATTTGACTGGCTCATGTTGCAGCAGATCTGCTCTATAAATTTGGTGGGAGGGTGTATCACTACCCATTACAACATTAGCGTACGCGAGACATTTGACTGGCTCATGTTGCAGCAGATGTGCTCTATAACTTTGGTCGGAGGGTGTATCACTACCCATTACAACTTTAGCGAGACATTTGACTGGCTCATGTTGCAGCAGATGTGCTCTATAACTTTGGTGGGTGGGTGTATCACTACCCATTACAACTTTAGCGTACGCGAGACATTTGACTGGCTCATGTTGCAGGAGATGTGCTCTATAACTTTGGTGGGAGGGTGTATCACTACCCATTACAACTTTAGCGAGACATTTGACTGGCTCATGTTGCAGCAGATGTGCTCTATAACTTTGGTGGGAGGGTGTATCACTACCCATTACAGCTTTAGCGAGACATTTGACTGGCTCATGTTGCAGCAGATGTGCTCTATAACTTTGGTGGGAGGGTGTATCACTACCCATTAAAACTTTAGCGTGTGCGAGACATTTGACTGGCTCATGTTCCAGCAGATGTGCTCTATAACTTTGGTGGGAGGGTGTATCACTACCCATTACAACTTTAGCGTACGCGAGACATTTGACTGGCTCATGTTCCAGCAGATGTGCTCTATAACTTTGGTGGGAGGGTGTATCACTACCCATTACAACTTTAGCGTACGCGAGACATTTGAGTGGCTCATGTTCCAGGAGATCTGCTCTATAACTTTGGTGGGAGGGTGTATCACTACCCATTACAACTTTAGCGTACGCGAGACATTTGACTGGCTCATGTTGCAGCAGATGTGCTCTATAACTCTGGTGGGAGGGTGTATCACTACCCATTATAACTTTAGCGTACGCGAGACATTTGACTGGCTCATGTTGCAGCAGATGTGCTCTATAACTTTGGTGGGAGGGTGTATCACTACCCATTACATCTTTAGCGTACGCGAGACATTTGACTGGCTCATGTTGCAGGAGATCTGCTCTATAACTTTGGTGGGAGGGTGTATCACTACCCATTACAACTTTAGCGTACGCGAGACATTTGACTGACTCATGTTCCAGGAGATCTGCTCTATAACTTTGGTGGGAGGGTGTATCAATACCCATTACAACTTTAGCGTACGCGAGACATTTGACTGGCTCATGTTCCAGCAGATCTGCTCTATAACTTTGGTGGGAGGGTGTATCACTACCCATTACAACTTTAGCGTACGCGAGACATTTGACTGGCTCATGTTCCAGCAGATCTGCTCTACTTTGGTGGGAGGGTGTATCACTACCCATTACAACTTTAGCGAGACATTTGACTGGCTCATGTTCCAGCAGATCTGCTCTATAACTTTGGTGGGAGGGTGTATCACTACCCATTACAACTTTAGCGTATGCGAGACATTTGACTGGCTCATGTTCCAGCAGATCTGCTCTATAACTTTGGTGGGAGGGTGTATCACTACCCATTACAACTTTAGTGTACGCGAGACATTTGACTGGCTCATGTTCCAGCAGATCTGCTCTATAACTTTGGTGGGAGGGTGTATCACTACCCATTACAACTTTAGCGTATGCGAGACATTTGACTGGCTCATGTTGCAGCAGATGTGCTCTATAACTTTGGTGGGAGGGTGTATCACTACCCATTACAACTTTAGCGTACGCGAGACATTTGACTGGCTCATGTTCCAGCAGATCTGCTCTATAACTTTGGTGGGAGGGTGTATCACTACCCATTACAACTTTAGCGTACGCGAGACATTTGACTGGCTCATGTTGCAGCAGATCTGCTCTATAACTTTGGTGGGAGGGTGTATCACTACCCATTACAACTTTAGCGTACGCGAGACATTTGACTGGCTCATGTTCCAGCAGATCTGCTCTATAACTTTGGTGGGAGGGTGTATCACTACCCATTACAACTTTAGCGTACGCGAGACATTTGACTGGCTCATGTTCCAGGAGATGTGCTCTATAACTTTGGTGGGAGGGTGTATCACTACCCATTACAACATTAGCGTACGCGAGACATTTGACTGGCTCATGTTCCAGCAGATCTGCTCTATAACTTTGGTGGGAGGGTGTATCACTACCCATTACAACTTTAGCGAGACATTTGACTGGCTCATGTTGCAGCAGATGTGCTCTATAACTTTGGTGGGAGGGTGTATCACTACCCATTACAACTTTAGCATACGCGAGACATTTGACTGGCTCATGTTCCAGCAGATCTGCTCTATAACTTTGGTGGGAGGGTGTATCACTACCCATTACAACCTTAGCGTACGCGAGACATTTGACTGGCTCATGTTGCAGCAGATCTGCTCTATAACTTTGGTGGGAGGGTGTATCACTACCCATTACAACTTTAGCGTATGCGAGACATTTGACTGACTCATGTTCCAGGAGATCTGCTCTATAACTTTGGTGGGAGGGTGTATCAATACCCATTACAACTTTAGCGTACGCGAGACATTTGACTGGCTCATGTTCCAGCAGATCTGCTCTATAACTTTGGTGGGAGGGTGTATCACTACCCATTACAACTTTAGCGTACGCGAGACATTTGACTGGCTCATGTTCCAGCAGATCTGCTCTACTTTGGTGGGAGGGTGTATCACTACCCATTACAACTTTAGCGAGACATTTGACTGGCTCATGTTCCAGCAGATCTGCTCTATAACTTTGGTGGGAGGGTGTATCACTACCCATTACAACTTTAGCGTATGCGAGACATTTGACTGGCTCATGCTCCAGCAGATCTGCTCTATAACTTTGGTGGGAGGGTGTATCACTACCCATTACAACTTTAGCGTATGCGAAACATTTGACTGGCTCATGTTGCAGCAGATGTGCTCTATAACTCTGGTGGGAGGGTGTATCACTACCAATTACAACTTTAGCGTATGCGAGACATTTGACTGGCTCATGTTGCAGCAGATCTGCTCTATAACTTTGATGGGAGGGTGTATCACTACCCATTACAACTTTAGCGTACGCGAGACATTTGACTGGCTCATGTTCCAGCAGATCTGCTCTATAACTTTGATGGGAGGGTGTATCACTACCCATTACAACTTTAGCGTACGCGAGACATTTGACTGGCTCATGTTCCAGCAGATCTGCTCTTTAACTTTGGTGGGAGGGTGTATCACTACCCATTACAACTTTAGCGTATGCGAGACATTTGACTGGCTCATGTTGCAGCAGATCTGCTCTATAACTTTGGTGGGAGGGTGTATCACTACCCATTACAACTTTAGCGTACGCGAGACATTTGACTGGCTCATGTTCCAGCAGATCTGCTCTATAACTTTGGTGGGAGGGTGTATCACTACCCATTACAACTTTAGCGTACGCGAGACATTTGACTGGCTCATGTTCCAGCAGATCTGCTCTATAACTTTGGTGGGGGGTGTATCACTACCCATTACAACTTTAGCGTACGCGAGACATTTGACTGGCTCATGTTCCAGCAGATCTGCTCAATAACCTTGGTGGGAGGGTGTATCACTACCCATTACAACTTTAGCGAGACATTTGACTGGCTCATGTTCCAGCAGATCTGCTCTATAACTTTGGTGGGAGGGTGTATCACTACCCATTACAACTTTAGCGTATGCGAGACATTTGACTGGCTCATGTTCCAGCAGATCTGCTCTATAACTCTGGTGGGAGGGTGTATCACTACCCATTACAACTTTAGCGAGACATTTGACTGGCTCATGTTGCAGCAGATGTGCTCTATAACTTTGGTGGGAGGGTGTATCACTACCCATTACAACTTTAGCGTATGCGAGACATTTGACTGGCTCATGTTGCAGCAGATCTGCTCTATAACTTTGGTGGGAGGGTGTATCACTACCCATTACAACTTTAGCGTACGCGAGACATTTGACTGGCTCATGTTGCAGCAGATGTGCTCTATAACTTTGGTGGGAGGGTGTATCACTACCCATTACAACTTTAGCGTATGCGAGACATTTGACTGACTCATGTTGCAGCAGATCTGCTCTATAACTTTGGTGGGAGGGTGTATCACTACCCATTACAACTTTAGCGTACGCGAGACATTTGACTGGCTCATGTTCCAGGAGATCTGCTCTATAACTTTGGTGGGAGGGTGTATCACTACCCATTACAACTTTAGCGTACGCGAGACATTTGACTGGCTCATGTTGCAGCAGATCTGCTCTATAACTCTGGTGGGAGGGTGTATCACTACCCATTACAACTTTAGCGAGACATTTGACTGGCTCATGTTGCAGCAGATCTGCTCTATAAATTTGGTGGGAGGGTGTATCACTACCCATTACAACATTAGCGTACGCGAGACATTTGACTGGCTCATGTTGCAGCAGATGTGCTCTATAACTTTGGTCGGAGGGTGTATCACTACCCATTACAACTTTAGCGAGACATTTGACTGGCTCATGTTGCAGCAGATGTGCTCTATAACTTTGGTGGGAGGGTGTATCACTACCCATTACAACTTTAGCGTACGCGAGACATTTGACTGGCTCATGTTGCAGGAGATGTGCTCTATAACTTTGGTGGGAGGGTGTATCACTACCCATTACAACTTTAGCGAGACATTTGACTGGCTCATGTTCCAGCAGATGTGCTCTATAACTTTGGTGGGAGGGTGTATCACTACCCATTACAACTTTAGCGAGACATTTGACTGGCTCATGTTGCAGCAGATGTGCTCTATAACTTTGGTGGGAGGGTGTATCACTACCCATTACAACTTTAGCGTATGCGAGACATTTGACTGGCTCATGTTGCAGCAGATCTGCTCTATAACTTTGGTGGGAGGGTGTATCACTACCCAGTACAACTTTAGCGTACGCGAGACATTTGACTGGCTCATGTTCCAGCAGATCTGCTCTTTAACTTTGGTGGGAGGGTGTATCACTACCCATTACAACTCTAACGTACGCGAGACATTTGACTGGCTCATGTTGCAGCAGATGTGCTCTATAACTTTGGTGGGAGGGTGTAGCACTACCCATTACAGCTTTAGCGAGACATTTGACTGGCTCATGTTGCAGCAGATGTGCTCTATAACTTTGGTGGGAGGGTGTATCACTACCCATTACAACTTTAGCGTGTGCGAGACATTTGACTGGCTCATGTTCCAGCAGATGTGCTCTATAGCTTTGGTGGGAGGGTGTATCACTACCCATTACAACTTTAGCGTACGCGACACATTTGACTGGCTCATGTTGCAGCAGATGTGCTCTATAACTTTGGTGGGAGGGTGTATCACTACCCATTACAACTTTAGCGTACGCGAGACATTTGACTGGCTCATGTTCCAGGAGATCTGCTCTATAACTTTGGTGGGAGGGTGTATCACTACCCATTACAACTTTAGCGTACGCGAGACATTTGACTGGCTCATGTTGCAGCAGATGTGCTCTATAACTTTAGTGGGAGGGTGTATCACTACCCATTACAACTTTAGCATACGCGAGACATTTGACTGTCTCATGTTCCAGCAGATCTGCTCTATAACTTTGGTGGGAGGGTGTATCACTACCCAATACAACTTTAGCGAGACATTTGACTGGCTCATGTTGCAGCAGATGTGCTCTATAACTTTGGTGGGAGGGTGTATCACTACCCATTACAACTTTAGCGTACGCGAGACATTTGACTGGCTCATGTTGCAGCAGATCTGCTCTATAACTTTGGTGGGAGGGTGTATCACTACCCATTACAACTTTAGCGTACGCGAGACATTTGACTGGCTCATGTTGCAGCAGATCTGCTCTATAACTTTGGTGGGAGGGTGTATCACTACCCATTACAACTTTAGCGTACGCGAGACGTTTGACTGGCTCATGTTCCAGCAGATCTGCTCAATAACTTTGGTGGGAGGGTGTATCACTACCCATTACAACTTTAGCGAGACATTTGACTGGCTCATGTTGCAGCAGATGTGCTCTATAACTTTGGTGGGAGGGTGTATCACTACCCATTACAGCTTTAGCGAGAAATTTGACTGGCTCATGTTGCAGCAGATGTGCTCTATAACTTTGGTGGGAGGGTGTATCACTACCCATTACAACTTTAGCGTGTGCGAGACATTTGACTGGCTCATGTTCCAGCAGATGTGCTCTATAACTTTGGTGGGAGGGTGTATCACTACCCATTACAGCTTTAGCGAGACATTTCACTGGCTCATGTTGCAGCAGATGTGCTCTATAACTTTGGTGGGAGGGTGTATCACTACCCATTACAACTTTAGCGTATGCGAGACATTTGACTGGCTTATGTTGCAGCAGATCTGCTCTATAACTTTGGTGGGAGGGTGTATCACTACCCATTACAACTTTAGCGTACGCGAGACATTTGACTGGCTCATGTTGCAGGAGATGTGCTCTATAACTTTGGTGGGAGGGTGTATCACTACCCATTACAACTTTAGCGAGACATTTGACTGGCTCATGTTCCAGCAGATGTGCTCTATAACTTTGGTGGGAGGGTGTATCACTACCCATTACAACTTTAGCGAGACATTTGACTGGCTCATGTTGCAGCAGATGTGCTCTATAACTTTGGTGGGAGGGTGTATCACTACCCATTACAACTTTAGCGTATGCGAGACATTTGACTGGCTCATGTTGCAGCAGATCTGCTCTATAACTTTGGTGGGAGGGTGTATCACTACCCAGTACAACTTTAGCGTACGCGAGACATTTGACTGGCTCATGTTCCAGCAGATCTGCTCTTTAACTTTGGTGGGAGGGTGTATCACTACCCATTACAACTCTAACGTACGCGAGACATTTGACTGGCTCATGTTGCAGCAGATGTGCTCTATAACTTTGGTGGGAGGGTGTAGCACTACCCATTACAGCTTTAGCGAGGCATTTGACTGGCTCATGTTGCAGCAGATGTGCTCTATAACTTTGGTGGGAGGGTGTAGCACTACCCATTACAGCTTTAGCGAGACATTTGACTGGCTCATGTTGCAGCAGATGTGCTCTATAACTTTGGTGGGAGGGTGTATCACTACCCATTACAACTTTAGCGTGTGCGAGACATTTGACTGGCTCATGTTCCAGCAGATGTGCTCTATAGCTTTGGTGGGAGGGTGTATCACTACCCATTACAACTTTAGCGTACGCGACACATTTGACTGGCTCATGTTGCAGCAGATGTGCTCTATAACTTTGGTGGGAGGGTGTATCACTACCCATTACAACTTCAGCGTACGCGAGACATTTGACTGGCTCATGTTGCAGCAGATCTGCTCTATAACTTTGGTGGGAGGGTGTATCATTACGCATTACAACTTTAGCGTACGCGAGACATTTGACTGGCTCATGTTCCAGGAGATCTGCTCTATAACTTTGGTGGGAGGGTGTATCACTACCCATTACAACTTTAGCGTACGCGAGACATTTGACTGGCTCATGTTGCAGCAGATGTGCTCTATAACTTTAGTGGGAGGGTGTATCACTACCCATTACAACTTTAGCGTACGCGAGACATTTGACTGGCTCATGTTCCAGGAGATCTGCTCTATAACTTTGGTGGGAGGGTGTATCACTACCCATTACAACTTTAGCGAACGCGAGACATTTGACTGGCTCATGTTCCAGCAGATCTGCTCTATAACTTTGGTGCGAGGGTGTAAAACTACCCACTACAACTTTAGCTTACGTGAGACATTTGACTGGCTCATGTTCCAGGAGATCTGCTCTATAACCTTGGTGGGAGGGTGTATCACTACCCATTACAACTTTAGCGTACGCGAGACATTTGACTGGCTCATGTTCCAGCAGATCTGCTCTATAACTTTGGTGGGAGGGTGTATCACTACCCATTACTGCTTTAGCGAGACATTTGACTGGCTCATGTTGCAGCAGATCTGCTCTATAACTTTGGTGGGAGGGTGTATCACTACCCATTACAACTTTAGCGAGACATTTGACTGGCTCATGTTGCAGCAGATGTGCTCTATAACTTTGGTGGGAGGGTGTATCACTACCCATTACTGCCTTAGCGAGACATTTGACTGGCTCATGTTGCAGCAGATCTGCTCTATAACTTTGGTGGGAGGGTGTATCACTACCCATTACAACTTTAGCGTACGCGAGACATTTGACTGGCTCATGTTGCAGCAGATCTGCTCTATAACTTTGGTGGGAGGGTGTATCACTACCCATTACAATTTTAGCGTACGCGAGACATTTGACTGGCTCATGTTCCAGCAGATCTGCTCAATAACTTTGGTGGGAGGGTGTATCACTACCCATTACAACTTTAGCGAGACATTTGACTGGCTCATGTTGCAGCAGATGTGCTCTATAACTTTGGTGGGAGGGTGTATCACTACCCATTACAGCTTTAGCGAGACATTTGACTGGCTCATGTTGCAGCAGATGTGCTCTATAACTTTGGTGGGAGGGTGTATCACTACCCATTACAACATTAGCGTACGCGAGACATTTGACTGGCTCATGTTGCAGCAGATGTGCTCTATAACTTTGGTCGGAGGGTGTATCACTACCCATTACAACTTTAGCGAGACATTTGACTGGCTCATGTTGCAGCAGATGTGCTCTATAACTTTGGTGGGAGGGTGTATCACTACCCATTACAACTTTAGCGTACGCGAGACATTTGACTGGCTCATGTTGCAGGAGATGTGCTCTATAACTTTGGTGGGAGGGTGTATCACTACCCAGTACAACTTTAGCGAGACATTTGACTGGCTCATGTTCCAGCAGATGTGCTCTATAACTTTGGTGGGAGGGTGTATCACTACCCATTACAACTTTAGCGAGACATTTGACTGGCTCATGTTGCAGCAGATGTGCTCTATAACTTTGGTGGGAGGGTGTATCACTACCCATTACAACTTTAGCGTATGCGAGACATTTGACTGGCTCATGTTGCAGCAGATCTGCTCTATAACTTTGGTGGGAGGGTGTATCACTACCCAGTACAACTTTAGCGTACGCGAGACATTTGACTGGCTCATGTTCCAGCAGATCTGCTCTTTAACTTTGGTGGGAGGGTGTATCACTACCCATTACAACTCTAACGTACGCGAGACATTTGACTGGCTCATGTTGCAGCAGATGTGCTCTATAACTTTGGTGGGAGGGTGTAGCACTACCCATTACAGCTTTAGCGAGACATTTGACTGGCTCATGTTGCAGCAGATGTGCTCTATAACTTTGGTGGGAGGGTGTATCACTACCCATTACAACTTTAGCGTGTGCGAGACATTTGACTGGCTCATGTTCCAGCAGATGTGCTCTATAGCTTTGGTGGGAGGGTGTATCACTACCCATTACAACTTTAGCGTACGCGACACATTTGACTGGCTCATGTTGCAGCAGATGTGCTCTATAACTTTGGTGGGAGGGTGTATCACTACCCATTACAACTTTAGCGTACGCGAGACATTTGACTGGCTCATGTTGCAGCAGATCTGCTCTATAACTTTGGTGGGAGGGTGTATCATTACGCATTACAACTTTAGCGTACGCGAGACATTTGACTGGCTCATGTTCCAGGAGATCTGCTCTATAACTTTGGTGGGAGGGTGTATCACTACCCATTACAACTTTAGCGTACGCGAGACATTTGACTGGCTCATGTTGCAGCAGATGTGCTCTATAACTTTAGTGGGAGGGTGTATCACTACCCATTACAACTTTAGCATACGCGAGACATTTGACTGTCTCATGTTCCAGCAGATCTGCTCTATAACTTTGGTGGGAGGGTGTATCACTACCCAATACAACTTTAGCGAGACATTTGACTGGCTCATGTTGCAGCAGATGTGCTCTATAACTTTGGTGGGAGGGTGTATCACTACCCATTACAACTTTAGCGTACGCGAGACATTTGACTGCCTCATGTTGCAGCAGATCTGCTCTATAACTTTGGTGGGAGGGTGTATCACTACCCATTACAACTTTAGCGTACGCGAGACATTTGACTGGCTCATGTTGCAGCAGATCTGCTCTATAACTTTGGTGGGAGGGTGTATCACTACCCATTACAACTTTAGCGTACGCGAGACCTTTGACTGGCTCATGTTCCAGCAGATCTGCTCAATAACTTTGGTGGGAGGGTGTATCACTACCCATTACAACTTTAGCGAGACATTTGACTGGCTCATGTTGCAGCAGATGTGCTCTATAACTTTGGTGGGAGGGTGTATCACTACCCATTACAGCTTTAGCGAGAAATTTGACTGGCTCATGTTGCAGCAGATGTGCTCTATAACTTTGGTGGGAGGGTGTATCACTACCCATTACAACTTTAGCGTGTGCGAGACATTTGACTGGCTCATGTTGCAGCAGATGTGCTCTATAACTTTGGTGGGAGGGTGTATCACTACCCATTACAGCTTTAGCGAGACATTTGACTGGCTCATGTTGCAGCAGATGTGCTCTATAACTTTGGTGGGAGGGTGTATCACTACCCATTACAACTTTAGCGTATGCGAGACATTTGACTGGCTCATGTTGCAGCAGATCTGCTCTATAACTTCGGTGGGAGGGTGTATCACTACCCATTACAACTTTAGCGTATGCGAGACATTTGACTGGCTCATGTTCCAGCTGATCTGCTCTATAACTTTGGTGGGAGGGTGTATCACTACCCATTACAACTTTAGCGTACGCGAGACATTTGACTGGGTCATGTTCCAGGAGATCTGCTCTATAACTTTGGTGGGAGGGTGTATCACTACCCATTACAACTTTAGCGAACGCGAGACATTTGACTGGCTCATGTTCCAGCAGATCTGCTCTATAACTTTGGTGCGAGGGTGTAAAACTACCCACTACAACTTTAGCTTACGTGAGACATTTGACTGGCTCATGTTCCAGGAGATCTGCTCTATAACCTTGGTGGGAGGGTGTATCACTACCCATTACAACTTTAGCGTACGCGAGACATTTGACTGGCTCATGTTCCAGCAGATCTGCTCTATAACTTTGGTGGGAGGGTGTATCACTACCCATTACTGCTTTAGCGAGACATTTGACTGGCTCATGTTGCAGCAGATCTGCTCTATAACTTTGGTGGGAGGGTGTATCACTACCCATTACAACTTTAGCGAGACATTTGACTGGCTCATGTTGCAGCAGATGTGCTCTATAACTTTGGTGGGAGGGTGTATCACTACCCATTACTGCCTTAGCGAGACATTTGACTGGCTCATGTTGCAGCAGATCTGCTCTATAACTTTGGTGGGAGGGTGTATCACTACCCATTACAACTTTAGCGTACGCGAGACATTTGACTGGCTCATGTTCCAGCAGATCTGCTCAATAACTTTGGTGGGAGGGTGTATCACTACCCATTACAACTTTAGCGAGACATTTGACTGGCTCATGTTGCAGCAGATGTGCTCTATAACCTTGGTGGGAGGGTGTATCACTACCCATTACAGCTTTAGCGAGACATTTGACTGGCTCATGTTGCAGCAGATGTGCTCTATAACTTTGGTGGGAGGGTGTATCACTACCCATTACAACTTTAGCGTGTGCGAGACATTTGACTGGCTCATGTTCCAGCAGATGTGCTCTATAACTTTGGTGGGAGGGTGTATCACTACCCATTACAACTTTAGCGTACGCGAGACATTTGACTGGCTCATGTTCCAGCAGATGTGCTCTATAACTTTGGTGGGAGGGTGTATCACTACCCATTACAACTTTAGCGTACGCGAGACATTTGAGTGGCTCATGTTCCAGGAGATCTGCTCTATAACTTTGGTGGGAGGGTGTATCACTACCCATTACAACTTTAGCGTACGCGAGACATTTGACTGGCTCATGTTCCAGCAGATGTGCTCTATAACTTTGGTGGGAGGGTGTATCACTACCCATTATAACTTTAGCGTACGCGAGACATTTGACTGGCTCATGTTGCAGCAGATGTGCTCTATAACTTTGGTGGGAGGGTGTATCACTACCCATTACATCTTTAGCGTACGCGAGACATTTGACTGGCTCATGTTGCAGGAGATCTGCTCTATAACTTTGGTGGGAGGGTGTATCACTACCCATTACAACTTTAGCGTACGCGAGACATTTGACTGACTCATGTTCCAGGAGATCTGCTCTATAACTTTGGTGGGAGGGTGTATCAATACCCATTACAACTTTAGCGTACGCGAGACATTTGACTGGCTCATGTTCCAGCAGATCTGCTCTATAACTTTGGTGGGAGGGTGTATCACTACCCATTACAACTTTAGCGTACGCGAGACATTTGACTGGCTCATGTTCCAGCAGATCTGCTCTACTTTGGTGGGAGGGTGTATCACTACCCATTACAACTTTAGCGAGACATTTGACTGGCTCATGTTCCAGCAGATCTGCTCTATAACTTTGGTGGGAGGGTGTATCACTACCCATTACAACTTTAGCGTATGCGAGACATTTGACTGGCTCATGTTCCAGCAGATCTGCTCTATAACTTTGGTGGGAGGGTGTATCACTACCCATTACAACTTTAGTGTACGCGAGACATTTGACTGGCTCATGTTCCAGCAGATCTGCTCTATAACTTTGGTGGGAGGGTGTATCACTACCCATTACAACTTTAGCGTATGCGAGACATTTGACTGGCTCATGTTGCAGCAGATCTGCTCTATAACTTTGGTGGGAGGGTGTATCACTACCCATTACAACT
Source organism: Deroplatys truncata (assembly GCA_030765065.1). NCBI lineage: Eukaryota > Metazoa > Arthropoda > Insecta > Mantodea > Mantidae > Deroplatys > Deroplatys truncata. The sequence goes on from CM060975.1 coordinate 9,978,364, forward strand.
TTAGCGTACGCGAGACATTTGACTGGCTAATGTTCCAGCAGATCTGCTCTATAACTTTGGTGGGAGGGTGTATCACTACCCATTACAACTTTAGCGTACGCGAGACATTTGACTGGCTCATGTTCCAGCAGATCTGCTCTTTAACTTTGGTGGGAGGGTGTATCACTACCCATTACAACTTTAGCGTACGCGAGACATTTGACTGGCTCATGTTGCAGCAGATCTGCTCTATAACTTTGGTGGGAGGGTGTATCACTACCCATTACAACTTTAGCGTACGCGAGACATTTGACTGGCTCATGTTCCAGGAGATGTGCTCTATAACTTTGGTGGGAGGGTGTATCACTACCCATTACAACTTTAGCGTACGCGAGACATTTGACTGGCTCATGTTCCAGCAGATCTGCTCTATAACTTTGGTGGGAGGGTGTATCACTACCCATTACAACTTTAGCGAGACATTTGACTGGCTCATGTTGCAGCAGATGTGCTCTATAACTTTGGTGGGAGGGTGTATCACTACCCATTACAACTTTAGCATACGCGAGACATTTGACTGGCTCATGTTCCAGCAGATCTGCTCTATAACTTTGGTGGGAGGGTGTATCACTACCCATTACAACCTTAGCGTACGCGAGACATTTGACTGGCTCATGTTGCAGCAGATCTGCTCTATAACTTTGGTGGGAGGGTGTATCACTACCCATTACAACTTTAGCGTATGCGAGACATTTGACTGACTCATGTTCCAGGAGATCTGCTCTATAACTTTGGTGGGAGGGTGTATCAATACCCATTACAACTTTAGCGTACGCGAGACATTTGACTGGCTCATGTTCCAGCAGATCTGCTCTATAACTTTGGTGGGAGGGTGTATCACTACCCATTACAACTTTAGCGTACGCGAGACATTTGACTGGCTCATGTTCCAGCAGATCTGCTCTACTTTGGTGGGAGGGTGTATCACTACCCATTACAACTTTAGCGAGACATTTGACTGGCTCATGTTCCAGCAGATCTGCTCTATAACTTTGGTGGGAGGGTGTATCACTACCCATTACAACTTTAGCGTATGCGAGACATTTGACTGGCTCATGTTCCAGCAGATCTGCTCTATAACTTTGGTGGGAGGGTGTATCACTACCCATTACAACTTTAGCGTATGCGAAACATTTGACTGGCTCATGTTGCAGCAGATGTGCTCTATAACTCTGGTGGGAGGGTGTATCACTACTCATTACAACTTTAGCGTATGCGAGACATTTGACTGGCTCATGTTGCAGCAGATCTGCTCTATAACTTTGATGGGAGGCTGTATCACTACCCATTACAACTTTAGCGTACGCGAGACATTTGACTGGCTCATGTTCCAGCAGATCTGCTCTATAACTTTGGTGGGAGGGTGTATCACTACCCATTACAACTTTAGCGTACGCGAGACATTTGACTGGCTCATGTTCCAGCAGATCTGCTCTTTAACTTTGGTGGGAGGGTGTATCACTACCCATTACAACTTTAGCGTATGCGAGACATTTGACTGGCTCATGTTGCAGCAGATCTGCTCTATAACTTTGGTGGGAGGGTGTATCACTACCCATTACAACTTTAGCGTACGCGAGACATTTGACTGGCTCATGTTCCAGCAGATCTGCTCTATAACTTTAGTGGGAGGGTGTATCACTACCCATTACAACTTTAGCGTACGCGAGACATTTGACTGGCTCATGTTCCAGGAGATCTGCTCTATAACTTTGGTGGGAGGGTGTATCACTACCCATTACAACTTTAGCGTACGCGAGACATTTGACTGGCTCATGTTCCAGCAGATCTGCTCTATAACTTTGGTGGGGGGTGTATCACTACCCATTACAACTTTAGCGTACGCGAGACATTTGACTGGCTCATGTTCCAGCAGATCTGCTCAATAACTTTGGTGGGAGGGTGTATCACTACCCATTACAACTTTAGCGAGACATTTGACTGGCTCATGTTCCAGCAGATCTGCTCTATAACTTTGGTGGGAGGGTGTATCACTACCCATTACAACTTTAGCGTATGCGAGACATTTGACTGGCTCATGTTCCAGCAGATCTGCTCTATAACTCTGGTGGGAGGGTGTATCACTACCCATTACAACTTTAGCGAGACATTTGACTGGCTCATGTTGCAGCAGATGTGCTCTATAACTTTGGTGGGAGGGTGTATCACTACCCATTACAACTTTAGCGTATGCGAGACATTTGACTGGCTCATGTTGCAGCAGATCTGCTCTATAACTTTGGTGGGAGGGTGTATCACTACCCATTACAACTTTAGCGTACGCGAGACATTTGACTGGCTCATGTTGCAGCAGATGTGCTCTATAACTTTGGTGGGAGGGTGTATCACTACCCATTACAACTTTAGCGTATGCGAGACATTTGACTGGCTCATGTTGCAGCAGATCTGCTCTATAACTTTGGTGGGAGGGTGTATCACTACCCATTACAACTTTAGCGTACGCGAGACATTTGACTGGCTCATGTTCCAGGAGATCTGCTCTATAACTTTGGTGGGAGGGTGTATCACTACCCATTACAACTTTAGCGTACGCGAGACATTTGACTGGCTCATGTTGCAGCAGATCTGCTCTATAACTCTGGTGGGAGGGTGTATCACTACCCATTACAACTTTAGCGAGACATTTGACTGGCTCATGTTGCAGCAGATCTGCTCTATAAATTTGGTGGGAGGGTGTATCACTACCCATTACAACATTAGCGTACGCGAGACATTTGACTGGCTCATGTTGCAGCAGATGTGCTCTATAACTTTGGTCGGAGGGTGTATCACTACCCATTACAACTTTAGCGTACGCGAGACATTTGACTGGCTCATGTTGCAGGAGATGTGCTCTATAACTTTGGTGGGAGGGTGTATCACTACCCATTACAACTTTAGCGTACGCGAGACATTTGACTGGCTCATGTTGCAGCAGATCTGCTCTATAACTCTGGTGGGAGGGTGTATCACTACCCATTACAACTTTAGCGAGACATTTGACTGGCTCATGTTGCAGCAGATCTGCTCTATAAATTTGGTGGGAGGGTGTATCACTACCCATTACAACATTAGCGTACGCGAGACATTTGACTGGCTCATGTTGCAGCAGATGTGCTCTATAACTTTGGTCGGAGGGTGTATCACTACCCATTACAACTTTAGCGAGACATTTGACTGGCTCATGTTGCAGCAGATGTGCTCTATAACTTTGGTGGGAGGGTGTATCACTACCCATTACAACTTTAGCGTACGCGAGACATTTGACTGGCTCATGTTGCAGGAGATGTGCTCTATAACTTTGGTGGGAGGGTGTATCACTACCCATTACAACTTTAGCGAGACATTTGACTGGCTCATGTTCCAGCAGATGTGCTCTATAACTTTGGTGGGAGGGTGTATCACTACCCATTACAACTTTAGCGAGACATTTGACTGGCTCATGTTGCAGCAGATGTGCTCTATAACTTTGGTGGGAGGGTGTATCACTACCCATTACAACTTTAGCGTATGCGAGACATTTGACTGGCTCATGTTGCAGCAGATCTGCTCTATAACTTTGGTGGGAGGGTGTATCACTACCCAGTACAACTTTAGCGTACGCGAGACATTTGACTGGCTCATGTTCCAGCAGATCTGCTCTTTAACTTTGGTGGGAGGGTGTATCACTACCCATTACAACTCTAACGTACGCGAGACATTTGACTGGCTCATGTTGCAGCAGATGTGCTCTATAACTTTGGTGGGAGGGTGTAGCACTACCCATTACAGCTTTAGCGAGACATTTGACTGGCTCATGTTGCAGCAGATGTGCTCTATAACTTTGGTGGGAGGGTGTATCACTACCCATTACAACTTTAGCGTGTGCGAGACATTTGACTGGCTCATGTTCCAGCAGATGTGCTCTATAGCTTTGGTGGGAGGGTGTATCACTACCCATTACAACTTTAGCGTACGCGACACATTTGACTGGCTCATGTTGCAGCAGATGTGCTCTATAACTTTGGTGGGAGGGTGTATCACTACCCATTACAACTTTAGCGTACGCGAGACATTTGACTGGCTCATGTTCCAGGAGATCTGCTCTATAACTTTGGTGGGAGGGTGTATCACTACCCATTACAACTTTAGCGTACGCGAGACATTTGACTGGCTCATGTTGCAGCAGATGTGCTCTATAACTTTAGTGGGAGGGTGTATCACTACCCATTACAACTTTAGCATACGCGAGACATTTGACTGTCTCATGTTCCAGCAGATCTGCTCTATAACTTTGGTGGGAGGGTGTATCACTACCCAATACAACTTTAGCGAGACATTTGACTGGCTCATGTTGCAGCAGATGTGCTCTATAACTTTGGTGGGAGGGTGTATCACTACCCATTACAACTTTAGCGTACGCGAGACATTTGACTGGCTCATGTTGCAGCAGATCTGCTCTATAACTTTGGTGGGAGGGTGTATCACTACCCATTACAACTTTAGCGTACGCGAGACATTTGACTGGCTCATGTTGCAGCAGATCTGCTCTATAACTTTGGTGGGAGGGTGTATCACTACCCATTACAACTTTAGCGTACGCGAGACGTTTGACTGGCTCATGTTCCAGCAGATCTGCTCAATAACTTTGGTGGGAGGGTGTATCACTACCCATTACAACTTTAGCGAGACATTTGACTGGCTCATGTTGCAGCAGATGTGCTCTATAACTTTGGTGGGAGGGTGTATCACTACCCATTACAGCTTTAGCGAGAAATTTGACTGGCTCATGTTGCAGCAGATGTGCTCTATAACTTTGGTGGGAGGGTGTATCACTACCCATTACAACTTTAGCGTGTGCGAGACATTTGACTGGCTCATGTTCCAGCAGATGTGCTCTATAACTTTGGTGGGAGGGTGTATCACTACCCATTACAGCTTTAGCGAGACATTTCACTGGCTCATGTTGCAGCAGATGTGCTCTATAACTTTGGTGGGAGGGTGTATCACTACCCATTACAACTTTAGCGTATGCGAGACATTTGACTGGCTTATGTTGCAGCAGATCTGCTCTATAACTTTGGTGGGAGGGTGTATCACTACCCATTACAACTTTAGCGTACGCGAGACATTTGACTGGCTCATGTTGCAGGAGATGTGCTCTATAACTTTGGTGGGAGGGTGTATCACTACCCATTACAACTTTAGCGAGACATTTGACTGGCTCATGTTCCAGCAGATGTGCTCTATAACTTTGGTGGGAGGGTGTATCACTACCCATTACAACTTTAGCGAGACATTTGACTGGCTCATGTTGCAGCAGATGTGCTCTATAACTTTGGTGGGAGGGTGTATCACTACCCATTACAACTTTAGCGTATGCGAGACATTTGACTGGCTCATGTTGCAGCAGATCTGCTCTATAACTTTGGTGGGAGGGTGTATCACTACCCAGTACAACTTTAGCGTACGCGAGACATTTGACTGGCTCATGTTCCAGCAGATCTGCTCTTTAACTTTGGTGGGAGGGTGTATCACTACCCATTACAACTCTAACGTACGCGAGACATTTGACTGGCTCATGTTGCAGCAGATGTGCTCTATAACTTTGGTGGGAGGGTGTAGCACTACCCATTACAGCTTTAGCGAGGCATTTGACTGGCTCATGTTGCAGCAGATGTGCTCTATAACTTTGGTGGGAGGGTGTAGCACTACCCATTACAGCTTTAGCGAGACATTTGACTGGCTCATGTTGCAGCAGATGTGCTCTATAACTTTGGTGGGAGGGTGTATCACTACCCATTACAACTTTAGCGTGTGCGAGACATTTGACTGGCTCATGTTCCAGCAGATGTGCTCTATAGCTTTGGTGGGAGGGTGTATCACTACCCATTACAACTTTAGCGTACGCGACACATTTGACTGGCTCATGTTGCAGCAGATGTGCTCTATAACTTTGGTGGGAGGGTGTATCACTACCCATTACAACTTCAGCGTACGCGAGACATTTGACTGGCTCATGTTGCAGCAGATCTGCTCTATAACTTTGGTGGGAGGGTGTATCATTACGCATTACAACTTTAGCGTACGCGAGACATTTGACTGGCTCATGTTCCAGGAGATCTGCTCTATAACTTTGGTGGGAGGGTGTATCACTACCCATTACAACTTTAGCGTACGCGAGACATTTGACTGGCTCATGTTGCAGCAGATGTGCTCTATAACTTTAGTGGGAGGGTGTATCACTACCCATTACAACTTTAGCGTACGCGAGACATTTGACTGGCTCATGTTCCAGGAGATCTGCTCTATAACTTTGGTGGGAGGGTGTATCACTACCCATTACAACTTTAGCGAACGCGAGACATTTGACTGGCTCATGTTCCAGCAGATCTGCTCTATAACTTTGGTGCGAGGGTGTAAAACTACCCACTACAACTTTAGCTTACGTGAGACATTTGACTGGCTCATGTTCCAGGAGATCTGCTCTATAACCTTGGTGGGAGGGTGTATCACTACCCATTACAACTTTAGCGTACGCGAGACATTTGACTGGCTCATGTTCCAGCAGATCTGCTCTATAACTTTGGTGGGAGGGTGTATCACTACCCATTACTGCTTTAGCGAGACATTTGACTGGCTCATGTTGCAGCAGATCTGCTCTATAACTTTGGTGGGAGGGTGTATCACTACCCATTACAACTTTAGCGAGACATTTGACTGGCTCATGTTGCAGCAGATGTGCTCTATAACTTTGGTGGGAGGGTGTATCACTACCCATTACTGCCTTAGCGAGACATTTGACTGGCTCATGTTGCAGCAGATCTGCTCTATAACTTTGGTGGGAGGGTGTATCACTACCCATTACAACTTTAGCGTACGCGAGACATTTGACTGGCTCATGTTGCAGCAGATCTGCTCTATAACTTTGGTGGGAGGGTGTATCACTACCCATTACAATTTTAGCGTACGCGAGACATTTGACTGGCTCATGTTCCAGCAGATCTGCTCAATAACTTTGGTGGGAGGGTGTATCACTACCCATTACAACTTTAGCGAGACATTTGACTGGCTCATGTTGCAGCAGATGTGCTCTATAACTTTGGTGGGAGGGTGTATCACTACCCATTACAGCTTTAGCGAGACATTTGACTGGCTCATGTTGCAGCAGATGTGCTCTATAACTTTGGTGGGAGGGTGTATCACTACCCATTACAACATTAGCGTACGCGAGACATTTGACTGGCTCATGTTGCAGCAGATGTGCTCTATAACTTTGGTCGGAGGGTGTATCACTACCCATTACAACTTTAGCGAGACATTTGACTGGCTCATGTTGCAGCAGATGTGCTCTATAACTTTGGTGGGAGGGTGTATCACTACCCATTACAACTTTAGCGTACGCGAGACATTTGACTGGCTCATGTTGCAGGAGATGTGCTCTATAACTTTGGTGGGAGGGTGTATCACTACCCAGTACAACTTTAGCGAGACATTTGACTGGCTCATGTTCCAGCAGATGTGCTCTATAACTTTGGTGGGAGGGTGTATCACTACCCATTACAACTTTAGCGAGACATTTGACTGGCTCATGTTGCAGCAGATGTGCTCTATAACTTTGGTGGGAGGGTGTATCACTACCCATTACAACTTTAGCGTATGCGAGACATTTGACTGGCTCATGTTGCAGCAGATCTGCTCTATAACTTTGGTGGGAGGGTGTATCACTACCCAGTACAACTTTAGCGTACGCGAGACATTTGACTGGCTCATGTTCCAGCAGATCTGCTCTTTAACTTTGGTGGGAGGGTGTATCACTACCCATTACAACTCTAACGTACGCGAGACATTTGACTGGCTCATGTTGCAGCAGATGTGCTCTATAACTTTGGTGGGAGGGTGTAGCACTACCCATTACAGCTTTAGCGAGACATTTGACTGGCTCATGTTGCAGCAGATGTGCTCTATAACTTTGGTGGGAGGGTGTATCACTACCCATTACAACTTTAGCGTGTGCGAGACATTTGACTGGCTCATGTTCCAGCAGATGTGCTCTATAGCTTTGGTGGGAGGGTGTATCACTACCCATTACAACTTTAGCGTACGCGACACATTTGACTGGCTCATGTTGCAGCAGATGTGCTCTATAACTTTGGTGGGAGGGTGTATCACTACCCATTACAACTTTAGCGTACGCGAGACATTTGACTGGCTCATGTTGCAGCAGATCTGCTCTATAACTTTGGTGGGAGGGTGTATCATTACGCATTACAACTTTAGCGTACGCGAGACATTTGACTGGCTCATGTTCCAGGAGATCTGCTCTATAACTTTGGTGGGAGGGTGTATCACTACCCATTACAACTTTAGCGTACGCGAGACATTTGACTGGCTCATGTTGCAGCAGATGTGCTCTATAACTTTAGTGGGAGGGTGTATCACTACCCATTACAACTTTAGCATACGCGAGACATTTGACTGTCTCATGTTCCAGCAGATCTGCTCTATAACTTTGGTGGGAGGGTGTATCACTACCCAATACAACTTTAGCGAGACATTTGACTGGCTCATGTTGCAGCAGATGTGCTCTATAACTTTGGTGGGAGGGTGTATCACTACCCATTACAACTTTAGCGTACGCGAGACATTTGACTGCCTCATGTTGCAGCAGATCTGCTCTATAACTTTGGTGGGAGGGTGTATCACTACCCATTACAACTTTAGCGTACGCGAGACATTTGACTGGCTCATGTTGCAGCAGATCTGCTCTATAACTTTGGTGGGAGGGTGTATCACTACCCATTACAACTTTAGCGTACGCGAGACCTTTGACTGGCTCATGTTCCAGCAGATCTGCTCAATAACTTTGGTGGGAGGGTGTATCACTACCCATTACAACTTTAGCGAGACATTTGACTGGCTCATGTTGCAGCAGATGTGCTCTATAACTTTGGTGGGAGGGTGTATCACTACCCATTACAGCTTTAGCGAGAAATTTGACTGGCTCATGTTGCAGCAGATGTGCTCTATAACTTTGGTGGGAGGGTGTATCACTACCCATTACAACTTTAGCGTGTGCGAGACATTTGACTGGCTCATGTTGCAGCAGATGTGCTCTATAACTTTGGTGGGAGGGTGTATCACTACCCATTACAGCTTTAGCGAGACATTTGACTGGCTCATGTTGCAGCAGATGTGCTCTATAACTTTGGTGGGAGGGTGTATCACTACCCATTACAACTTTAGCGTATGCGAGACATTTGACTGGCTCATGTTGCAGCAGATCTGCTCTATAACTTCGGTGGGAGGGTGTATCACTACCCATTACAACTTTAGCGTATGCGAGACATTTGACTGGCTCATGTTCCAGCTGATCTGCTCTATAACTTTGGTGGGAGGGTGTATCACTACCCATTACAACTTTAGCGTACGCGAGACATTTGACTGGGTCATGTTCCAGGAGATCTGCTCTATAACTTTGGTGGGAGGGTGTATCACTACCCATTACAACTTTAGCGAACGCGAGACATTTGACTGGCTCATGTTCCAGCAGATCTGCTCTATAACTTTGGTGCGAGGGTGTAAAACTACCCACTACAACTTTAGCTTACGTGAGACATTTGACTGGCTCATGTTCCAGGAGATCTGCTCTATAACCTTGGTGGGAGGGTGTATCACTACCCATTACAACTTTAGCGTACGCGAGACATTTGACTGGCTCATGTTCCAGCAGATCTGCTCTATAACTTTGGTGGGAGGGTGTATCACTACCCATTACTGCTTTAGCGAGACATTTGACTGGCTCATGTTGCAGCAGATCTGCTCTATAACTTTGGTGGGAGGGTGTATCACTACCCATTACAACTTTAGCGAGACATTTGACTGGCTCATGTTGCAGCAGATGTGCTCTATAACTTTGGTGGGAGGGTGTATCACTACCCATTACTGCCTTAGCGAGACATTTGACTGGCTCATGTTGCAGCAGATCTGCTCTATAACTTTGGTGGGAGGGTGTATCACTACCCATTACAACTTTAGCGTACGCGAGACATTTGACTGGCTCATGTTCCAGCAGATCTGCTCAATAACTTTGGTGGGAGGGTGTATCACTACCCATTACAACTTTAGCGAGACATTTGACTGGCTCATGTTGCAGCAGATGTGCTCTATAACCTTGGTGGGAGGGTGTATCACTACCCATTACAGCTTTAGCGAGACATTTGACTGGCTCATGTTGCAGCAGATGTGCTCTATAACTTTGGTGGGAGGGTGTATCACTACCCATTACAACTTTAGCGTGTGCGAGACATTTGACTGGCTCATGTTCCAGCAGATGTGCTCTATAACTTTGGTGGGAGGGTGTATCACTACCCATTACAACTTTAGCGTACGCGAGACATTTGACTGGCTCATGTTCCAGCAGATGTGCTCTATAACTTTGGTGGGAGGGTGTATCACTACCCATTACAACTTTAGCGTACGCGAGACATTTGAGTGGCTCATGTTCCAGGAGATCTGCTCTATAACTTTGGTGGGAGGGTGTATCACTACCCATTACAACTTTAGCGTACGCGAGACATTTGACTGGCTCATGTTCCAGCAGATGTGCTCTATAACTTTGGTGGGAGGGTGTATCACTACCCATTATAACTTTAGCGTACGCGAGACATTTGACTGGCTCATGTTGCAGCAGATGTGCTCTATAACTTTGGTGGGAGGGTGTATCACTACCCATTACATCTTTAGCGTACGCGAGACATTTGACTGGCTCATGTTGCAGGAGATCTGCTCTATAACTTTGGTGGGAGGGTGTATCACTACCCATTACAACTTTAGCGTACGCGAGACATTTGACTGACTCATGTTCCAGGAGATCTGCTCTATAACTTTGGTGGGAGGGTGTATCAATACCCATTACAACTTTAGCGTACGCGAGACATTTGACTGGCTCATGTTCCAGCAGATCTGCTCTATAACTTTGGTGGGAGGGTGTATCACTACCCATTACAACTTTAGCGTACGCGAGACATTTGACTGGCTCATGTTCCAGCAGATCTGCTCTACTTTGGTGGGAGGGTGTATCACTACCCATTACAACTTTAGCGAGACATTTGACTGGCTCATGTTCCAGCAGATCTGCTCTATAACTTTGGTGGGAGGGTGTATCACTACCCATTACAACTTTAGCGTATGCGAGACATTTGACTGGCTCATGTTCCAGCAGATCTGCTCTATAACTTTGGTGGGAGGGTGTATCACTACCCATTACAACTTTAGTGTACGCGAGACATTTGACTGGCTCATGTTCCAGCAGATCTGCTCTATAACTTTGGTGGGAGGGTGTATCACTACCCATTACAACTTTAGCGTATGCGAGACATTTGACTGGCTCATGTTGCAGCAGATCTGCTCTATAACTTTGGTGGGAGGGTGTATCACTACCCATTACAACTTTAGCGTACGCGAGACATTTGACTGGCTAATGTTCCAGCAGATCTGCTCTATAACTTTGGTGGGAGGGTGTATCACTACCCATTACAACTTTAGCGTACGCGAGACATTTGACTGGCTCATGTTCCAGCAGATCTGCTCTTTAACTTTGGTGGGAGGGTGTATCACTACCCATTACAACTTTAGCGTACGCGAGACATTTGACTGGCTCATGTTGCAGCAGATCTGCTCTATAACTTTGGTGGGAGGGTGTATCACTACCCATTACAACTTTAGCGTACGCGAGACATTTGACTGGCTCATGTTCCAGGAGATGTGCTCTATAACTTTGGTGGGAGGGTGTATCACTACCCATTACAACTTTAGCGTACGCGAGACATTTGACTGGCTCATGTTCCAGCAGATCTGCTCTATAACTTTGGTGGGAGGGTGTATCACTACCCATTACAACTTTAGCGAGACATTTGACTGGATCATGTTGCAGCAGATGTGCTCTATAACTTTGGTGGGAGGGTGTATCACTACCCATTACAACTTTAGCATACGCGAGACATTTGACTGGCTCATGTTCCAGCAGATCTGCTCTATAACTTTGGTGGGAGGGTGTATCACTACCCATTACAACCTTAGCGTACGCGAGACATTTGACTGGCTCATGTTGCAGCAGATCTGCTCTATAACTTTGGTGGGAGGGTGTATCACTACCCATTACAACTTTAGCGTATGCGAGACATTTGACTGACTCATGTTCCAGGAGATCTGCTCTATAACTTTGGTGGGAGGGTGTATCAATACCCATTACAACTTTAGCGTACGCGAGACATTTGACTGGCTCATGTTCCAGCAGATCTGCTCTATAACTTTGGTGGGAGGGTGTATCACTACCCATTACAACTTTAGCGTACGCGAGACATTTGACTGGCTCATGTTCCAGCAGATCTGCTCTACTTTGGTGGGAGGGTGTATCACTACCCATTACAACTTTAGCGAGACATTTGACTGGCTCATGTTCCAGCAGATCTGCTCTATAACTTTGGTGGGAGGGTGTATCACTACCCATTACAACTTTAGCGTATGCGAGACATTTGACTGGCTCATGTTCCAGCAGATCTGCTCTATAACTTTGGTGGGAGGGTGTATCACTACCCATTACAACTTTAGCGTATGCGAAACATTTGACTGGCTCATGTTGCAGCAGATGTGCTCTATAACTCTGGTGGGAGGGTGTATCACTACTCATTACAACTTTAGCGTATGCGAGACATTTGACTGGCTCATGTTGCAGCAGATCTGCTCTATAACTTTGATGGGAGGCTGTATCACTACCCATTACAACTTTAGCGTACGCGAGACATTTGACTGGCTCATGTTCCAGCAGATCTGCTCTATAACTTTGGTGGGAGGGTGTATCACTACCCATTACAACTTTAGCGTACGCGAGACATTTGACTGGCTCATGTTCCAGCAGATCTGCTCTTTAACTTTGGTGGGAGGGTGTATCACTACCCATTACAACTTTAGCGTATGCGAGACATTTGACTGGCTCATGTTGCAGCAGATCTGCTCTATAACTTTGGTGGGAGGGTGTATCACTACCCATTACAACTTTAGCGTACGCGAGACATTTGACTGGCTCATGTTCCAGCAGATCTGCTCTATAACTTTGGTGGGAGGGTGTATCACTACCCATTACAACTTTAGCGTACGCGAGACATTTGACTGGCTCATGTTCCAGGAGATCTGCTCTATAACTTTGGTGGGAGGGTGTATCACTACCCATTACAACTTTAGCGTACGCGAGACATTTGACTGGCTCATGTTCCAGCAGATCTGCTCTATAACTTTGGTGGGGGGTGTATCACTACCCATTACAACTTTAGCGTACGCGAGACATTTGACTGGCTCATGTTCCAGCAGATCTGCTCAATAACTTTGGTGGGAGGGTGTATCACTACCCATTACAACTTTAGCGAGACATTTGACTGGCTCATGTTCCAGCAGATCTGCTCTATAACTTTGGTGGGAGGGTGTATCACTACCCATTACAACTTTAGCGTATGCGAGACATTTGACTGGCTCATGTTCCAGCAGATCTGCTCTATAACTCTGGTGGGAGGGTGTATCACTACCCATTACAACTTTAGCGAGACATTTGACTGGCTCATGTTGCAGCAGATGTGCTCTATAACTTTGGTGGGAGGGTGTATCACTACCCATTACAACTTTAGCGTATGCGAGACATTTGACTGGCTCATGTTGCAGCAGATCTGCTCTATAACTTTGGTGGGAGGGTGTATCACTACCCATTACAACTTTAGCGTACGCGAGACATTTGACTGGCTCATGTTGCAGCAGATGTGCTCTATAACTTTGGTGGGAGGGTGTATCACTACCCATTACAACTTTAGCGTATGCGAGACATTTGACTGGCTCATGTTGCAGCAGATCTGCTCTATAACTTTGGTGGGAGGGTGTATCACTACCCATTACAACTTTAGCGTACGCGAGACATTTGACTGGCTCATGTTCCAGGAGATCTGCTCTATAACTTTGGTGGGAGGGTGTATCACTACCCATTACAACTTTAGCGTACGCGAGACATTTGACTGGCTCATGTTGCAGCAGATCTGCTCTATAACTCTGGTGGGAGGGTGTATCACTACCCATTACAACTTTAGCGAGACATTTGACTGGCTCATGTTGCAGCAGATCTGCTCTATAAATTTGGTGGGAGGGTGTATCACTACCCATTACAACATTAGCGTACGCGAGACATTTGACTGGCTCATGTTGCAGCAGATGTGCTCTATAACTTTGGTCGGAGGGTGTATCACTACCCATTACAACTTTAGCGTACGCGAGACATTTGACTGGCTCATGTTGCAGGAGATGTGCTCTATAACTTTGGTGGGAGGGTGTATCACTACCCATTACAACTTTAGCGAGACATTTGACTGGCTCATGTTCCAGCAGATGTGCTCTATAACTTTGGTGGGAGGGTGTATCACTACCCATTACAACTTTAGCGAGACATTTGACTGGCTCATGTTGCAGCAGATCTGCTCTATAACTTTGGTGGGAGGGTGTATCACTACCCAGTACAACTTTAGCGTACGCGAGACATTTGACTGGCTCATGTTCCAGCAGATCTGCTCTTTAACTTTGGTGGGAGGGTGTATCACTACCCATTACAACTCTAACGTACGCGAGACATTTGACTGGCTCATGTTGCAGCAGATGTGCTCTATAACTTTGGTGGGAGGGTGTAGCACTACCCATTACAGCTTTAGCGAGACATTTGACTGGCTCATGTTGCAGCAGATGTGCTCTATAACTTTGGTGGGAGGGTGTATCACTACCCATTACAACTTTAGCGTGTGCGAGACATTTGACTGGCTCATGTTCCAGCAGATGTGCTCTATAGCTTTGGTGGGAGGGTGTATCACTACCCATTACAACTTTAGCGTACGCGACACATTTGACTGGCTCATGTTGCAGCAGATGTGCTCTATAACTTTGGTGGGAGGGTGTATCACTTCCCATTACAACTTTAGCGTACGCGAGACATTTGACTGGCTCATGTTGCAGCAGATCTGCTCTATAACTTTGGTGGGAGGGTGTATCACTACGCATTACAACTTTAGCGTACGCGAGACATTTGACTGGCTCATGTTCCAGGAGATCTGCTCTATAACTTTGGTGGGAGGGTGTATCACTACCCATTACAACTTTAGCGTACGCGAGACATTTGACTGGCTCATGTTGCAGCAGATGTGCTCTATAACTTTGGTGGGAGGGTGTATCACTACCCATTACAACTTTAGCATACGCGAGACATTTGACTGTCTCATGTTCCAGCAGATCTGCTCTATAACTTTGGTGGGAGGGTGTATCACTAACCAATACAACTTTAGCGAGACATTTGACTGGCTCATGTTGCAGCAGATGTGCTCTATAACTTTGGTGGGAGGGTGTATCACTACCCATTACAACTTTAGCGTATGCGAGACATTTGACTGGCTCATGTTGCAGCAGATCTGCTCTATAACTTTGGTGGGAGGGTGTATCACTACCCATTACAGCTTTAGCGAGACATTTGACTGGCTCATGTTGCAGCAGATGTGCTCTATAACTTTGGTGGGAGGGTGTATCACTACCCATTACAGCTTTAGCGAGACATTTGACTGGCTCATGTTGCAGCAGATGTGCTCTATAACTTTGGTGGGAGGGTGTATCACTACCCATTACAACTTTAGCGTACGCGAGACATTTGACTGGCTCATGTTGCAGCAGATCTGCTCTATAACTTTGGTGGGAGGGTGTATCACTACCCATTACAACTTTAGCGTACGCGAGACATTTGACTGGCTCATGTTGCAGCAGATCTGCTCTATAACTTTGGTGGGAGGGTGTATCACTACCCATTACAACTTTAGCGTACGCGAGACATTTGACTGGCTCATGTTCCAGCAGATCTGCTCAATAACTTTGGTGGGAGGGTGTATCACTACCCATTACAACTTTAGCGAGACATTTGACTGGCTCATGTTGCAGCAGATGTGCTCTATAACTTTGGTGGGAGGGTGTATCACTACCCATTAAAGCTTTAGCGAGAAATTTGACTGGCTCATGTTGCAGCAGATGTGCTCTATAACTTTGGTGGGAGGGTGTATCACTACCCATTACAACTTTAGCGTGTGCGAGACATTTGACTGGCTCATGTTCCAGCAGATGTGCTCTATAACTTTGGTGGGAGGGTGTATCACTACCCATTACAACTTTAGCGTACGCGAGACATTTGACTGGCTCATGTTCCAGCAGATGTGCTCTATAACTTTGGTGGGAGGGTGTATCACTACCAATTACAACTTTAGCGTGTGCGAGACATTTGACTGGCTCATGTTCCAGCAGATGTGCTCTATAACTTTGGTGGGAGGGTGTATCACTACCCATTACAACTTTAGCGTACGCGAGACATTTGACTGGCTCATGTTCCAGCAGATGTGCTCTATAACTTTGGTGGGAGGGTGTATCACTACCCATTACAACTTTAGCGTACGGGAGACATTTGAGTGGCTCATGTTCCAGGAGATCTGCTCTATAACTTTGGTGGGAGGGTGTATCACTACCCATTATAACTTTAGCGTACGCGAGACATTTGACTGGCTCATTTTCCAGCAGATGTGCTCTATAACTTTGGTGGGAGGGTGTATCACTACCCATTATAACTTTAGCGTACGCGAGACATTTGACTGGCTCATGTTGCAGCAGATGTGCTCTATAACTTTGGTGGGAGGGTGTATCACTACCCATTACATCTTTAGCGTACGCGAGACATATGACTGGCTCATGTTGCAGGAGATCTGCTCTATAACTTTGGTGGGAGGGTGTATCACTACCCATTACAACTTTAGCGTACGCGAGACATTTGACTGACTCATGTTCCAGGAGATCTGCTCTATAACTTTGGTGGGAGGGTGTATCAATACCCATTACAACTTTAGCGTACGCGAGACATTTGACTGGCTCATGTTCCAGCAGATCTGCTCTATAACTTCGGTGGGAGGGTGTATCACTACCCATTACAACTTTAGCGTACGCGAGACATTTGACTGGCTCATGTTCCAGCAGATCTGCTCTACTTTGTTGGGAGGGTGTATCACTACCCATTACAACTTTAGCGAGACATTTGACTGGCTCATGTTCAAGCAGATCTGCTCTATAACTTTGGTGGGAGGGTGTATCACTACCCATTACAACTTTAGCGTATGCGAGACATTTGACTGGCTCATGTTCCAGCAGATCTGCTCTATAACTTTGGTGGGAGGGTGTATCACTACCCATTACAACTTTAGTGTACGCGAGACATTTGACTGGCTCATGTTCCAGCAGATCTGCTCTATAACTTTGGTGGGAGGGTGTATCACTACCCATTACAACTTTAGCGTATGCGAGACATTTGACTGGCTCATGTTGCAGCAGATCTGCTCTATAACTTTGGTGGGAGGATGTATCACTACCCATTACAACTTTAGCGTACGCGAGACATTTGACTGGCTCATGTTCCAGCAGATCTGCTCTATAACTTTGGTGGGAGGGTGTATCACTACCCATTACAACTTTAGCGTACGCGAGACATTTGACTGGCTCATGTTCCAGCAGATCTGCTCTTTAACTTTGGTGGGAGGGTGTATCACTACCCATTACAACTTTAGCGTATGCGAGACATTTGACTGGCTCATGTTGCAGCAGATCAGCTCTATAACTTTGGTGGGAGGGTGTATCACTACCCATTACAACTTTAGCGTACGCGAGACATTTGACTGGCTCATGTTCCAGGAGATGTGCTCTATAACTTTGGTGGGAGGGTGTATCACTACCCATTACAACTTTAGCGTACGCGAGACATTTGGCTGGCTCATGTTCCAGGAGATGTGCTCTATAACTTTGGTGGGAGGGTGTATCACTACCCATTACAACTTTAGCGAGACATTTGACTGGCTCATGTTGCAGCAGATGTGCTCTATAACTTTGGTGGGAGGGTGTATCACTACCCATTACAACTTTAGCGTACGCGAGACATTTGACTGGCTCATGTTGCAGCAGATCTGCTCTATAACTTTGGTGGGAGGGTGTATCACTACCCATTACAACTTTAGCGTACGCGAGACATTTGACTGGCTCATGTTGCAGCAGATGTGCTCTATAACTTTGGTGGGAGGGTGTATCACTACCCATTACAACTTTAGCGTATGCGAGACATTTGACTGGCTCATGTTGCAGCAGATCTGCTCTATAACTTTGGTGGGAGGGTGTATCACTACCCATTACAACTTTAGCGTACGCGAGACATTTGACTGGCTCATGTTCCAGGAGATCTGCTCTATAACTTTGGTGGGAGGGTGTATCACTACCCATTACAACTTTAGCGTACGCGAGACATTTGACTGGCTCATGTTGCAGCAGATCTGCTCTATAACTCTGGTGGGAGGGTGTATCACTACCCATTACAACTTTAGCGAGACATTTGACTGGCTCATGTTGCAGCAGATCTGCTCTATAAATTTGGTGGGAGGGTGTATCACTACCCATTACAACATTAGCGTACGCGAGACATTTGACTGGCTCATGTTGCAGCAGATGTGCTCTATAACTTTGGTCGGAGGGTGTATCACTACCCATTACAACTTTAGCGAGACATTTGACTGGCTCATGTTGCAGCAGATGTGCTCTATAACTTTGGTGGGAGGGTGTATCACTACCCATTACAACTTTAGCGTACGCGAGACATTTGACTGGCTCATGTTGCAGGAGATGTGCTCTATAACTTTGGTGGGAGGGTGTATCACTACCCATTACAACTTTAGCGAGACATTTGACTGGCTCATGTTCCAGCAGATGTGCTCTATAACTTTGGTGGGAGGGTGTATCACTACCCATTACAACTTTAGCGAGACATTTGACTGGCTCATGTTGCAGCAGATGTGCTCTATAACTTTGGTGGGAGGGTGTATCACTACCCATTACAACTTTAGCGTATGCGAGACATTTGACTGGCTCATGTTGCAGCAGATCTGCTCTATAACTTTGGTGGGAGGGTGTATCACTACCCAGTACAACTTTAGCGTACGCGAGACATTTGACTGGCTCATGTTCCAGCAGATCTGCTCTTTAACTTTGGTGGGAGGGTGTATCACTACCCATTACAACTCTAACGTACGCGAGACATTTGACTGGCTCATGTTGCAGCAGATGTGCTCTATAACTTTGGTGGGAGGGTGTAGCACTACCCATTACAGCTTTAGCGAGACATTTGACTGGCTCATGTTGCAGCAGATGTGCTCTATAACTTTGGTGGGAGGGTGTATCACTACCCATTACAACTTTAGCGTGTGCGAGACATTTGACTGGCTCATGTTCCAGCAGATGTGCTCTATAGCTTTGGTGGGAGGGTGTATCACTACCCATTACAACTTTAGCGTACGCGACACATTTGACTGGCTCATGTTGCAGCAGATGTGCTCTATAACTTTGGTGGGAGGGTGTATCACTACCCATTACAACTTTAGCGTACGCGAGACATTTGACTGGCTCATGTTGCAGCAGATCTGCTCTATAACTTTGGTGGGAGGGTGTATCACTACGCATTACAACTTTAGCGTACGCGAGACATTTGACTGGCTCATGTTCCAGGAGATCTGCTCTATAACTTTGGTGGGAGGGTGTATCACTACCCATTACAACTTTAGCGTACGCGAGACATTTGACTGGCTCATGTTGCAGCAGATGTGCTCTATAACTTTGGTGGGAGGGTGTATCACTACCCATTACAACTTTAGCATACGCGAGACATTTGACTGTCTCATGTTCCAGCAGATCTGCTCTATAACTTTGGTGGGAGGGTGTATCACTAACCAATACAACTTTAGCGAGACATTTGACTGGCTCATGTTGCAGCAGATGTGCTCTATAACTTTGGTGGGAGGGTGTATCACTACCCATTACAACTTTAGCGTATGCGAGACATTTGACTGGCTCATGTTGCAGCAGATCTGCTCTATAACTTTGGTGGGAGGGTGTATCACTACCCATTACAACTTTAGCGTACGCGAGACATTTGACTGGCTCATGTTCCAGCAGATCTGCTCTATAACTTTGGTGGGAGGGTGTATCACTACCCATTACAGCTTTAGCGAGACATTTGACTGGCTCATGTTGCAGCAGATGTGCTCTATAACTTTGGTGGGAGGGTGTATCACTACCCATTACAGCTTTAGCGAGACATTTGACTGGCTCATGTTGCAGCAGATGTGCTCTATAACTTTGGTGGGAGGGTGTATCACTACCCATTACAACTTTAGCGTACGCGAGACATTTGACTGGCTCATGTTGCAGCAGATCTGCTCTATAACTTTGGTGGGAGGGTGTATCACTACCCATTACAACTTTAGCGTACGCGAGACATTTGACTGGCTCATGTTGCAGCAGATCTGCTCTATAACTTTGGTGGGAGGGTGTATCACTACCCATTACAACTTTAGCGTACGCGAGACATTTGACTGGCTCATGTTCCAGCAGATCTGCTCAATAACTTTGGTGGGAGGGTGTATCACTACCCATTACAACTTTAGCGAGACATTTGACTGGCTCATGTTGCAGCAGATGTGCTCTATAACTTTGGTGGGAGGGTGTATCACTACCCATTAAAGCTTTAGCGAGAAATTTGACTGGCTCATGTTGCAGCAGATGTGCTCTATAACTTTGGTGGGAGGGTGTATCACTACCCATTACAACTTTAGCGTGTGCGAGACATTTGACTGGCTCATGTTCCAGCAGATGTGCTCTATAACTTTGGTGGGAGGGTGTATCACTACCCATTACAACTTTAGCGTACGCGAGACATTTGACTGGCTCATGTTCCAGCAGATGTGCTCTATAACTTTGGTGGGAGGGTGTATCACTACCCATTACAACTTTAGCGTGTGCGAGACATTTGACTGGCTCATGTTCCAGCAGATGTGCTCTATAACTTTGGTGGGAGGGTGTATCACTACCCATTACAACTTTACCGTACGCGAGACATTTGACTGGCTCATGTTCCAGCAGATGTGCTCTATAACTTTGGTGGGAGGGTGTATCACTACCCATTACAACTTTAGCGTACGGGAGACATTTGAGTGGCTCATGTTCCAGGAGATCTGCTCTATAACTTTGGTGGGAGGGTGTATCACTACCCATTATAACTTTAGCGTACGCGAGACATTTGACTGGCTCATGTTCCAGCAGATGTGCTCTATAACTTTGGTGGGAGGGTGTATCACTACCCATTATAACTTTAGCGTACGCGAGACATTTGACTGGCTCATGTTGCAGCAGATGTGCTCTATAACTTTGGTGGGAGGGTGTATCACTACCCATTACATCTTTAGCGTACGCGAGACATATGACTGGCTCATGTTGCAGGAGATCTGCTCTATAACTTTGGTGGGAGGGTGTATCACTACCCATTACAACTTTAGCGTACGCGAGACATTTGACTGACTCATGTTCCAGGAGATCTGCTCTATAACTTTGGTGGGAGGGTGTATCACTACCCATTACAACTTTAGCGTACGCGAGACATTTGACTGGCTTATGTTCCAGCAGATCTGCTCTATAACTTCGGTGGGAGGGTGTATCACTACCCATTACAACTTTAGCGTACGCGAGACATTTGACTGGCTCATGTTCCAGCAGATCTGCTCTACTTTGTTGGGAGGGTGTATCACTACCCATTACAACTTTAGCGAGACATTTGACTGGCTCATGTTCAAGCAGATCTGCTCTATAACTTTGGTGGGAGGGTGTATCACTACCCATTACAACTTTTGCGTATGCGAGACATTTGACTGGCTCATGTTCCAGCAGATCTGCTCTATAACTTTGGTGGGAGGGTGTATCACTACCCATTACAACTTTAGTGTACGCGAGACATTTGACTGGCTCATGTTCCAGCAGATCTGCTCTATAACTTTGGTGGGAGGGTGTATCACTACCCATTACAACTTTAGCGTATGCGAGACATTTGACTGGCTCATGTTGCAGCAGATCTGCTCTATAACTTTGGTGGGAGGATGTATCACTACCCATTACAACTTTAGCGTACGCGAGACATTTGACTGGCTCATGTTCCAGCAGATCTGCTCTATAACTTTGGTGGGAGGGTGTATCACTACCCATTACAACTTTAGCGTACGCGAGACATTTGACTGGCTCATGTTCCAGCAGATCTGCTCTTTAACTTTGGTGGGAGGGTGTATCACTACCCATTACAACTTTAGCGTATGCGAGACATTTGACTGGCTCATGTTGCAGCAGATCAGCTCTATAACTTTGGTGGGAGGGTGTATCACTACCCATTACAACTTTAGCGTACGCGAGACATTTGACTGGCTCATGTTCCAGGAGATGTGCTCTATAACTTTGGTGGGAGGGTGTATCACTACCCATTACAACTTTAGCGTACGCGAGACATTTGGCTGGCTCATGTTCCAGGAGATGTGCTCTATAACTTTGGTGGGAGGGTGTATCACTACCCATTACAACTTTAGCGGGACATTTGACTGGCTCATGTTGCAGCAGATGTGCTCTATAACTTTGGTGGGAGGGTGTATCACTACCCATTACAACTTTAGCGTACGCGAGACATTTGACTGGCTCATGTTGCAGCAGATCTGCTCTATAACTTTGGTGGGAGGGTGTATCACTACCCATTACAACTTTAGCGTATGCGAGACATTTGACTGGCTCATGTTGCAGCAGATCTGCTCTTTAACTTTGGTGGGAGGGTGTATCACTACCCATTACAACTTTAACGTACGCGAGACATTTGACTGGCTCATGTTGCAGCAGATGTGCTCTATAACTTTGGTGGGAGGGTGTATCACTACCCATTACAACTTTAGCGTACGCGAGACATTTGACTGGCTCATGTTGCAGCAGATGTGCTCTATAACTTTGGTGGGAGGGTGTATCACTACCCAATACAACTTTAGCGTACGCGAGACATTTGACTGGCTCATGTTGCAGGAGATGTGCTCTATAACTTTGGTGGGAGGGTGTATCACTACCCATTACAACTTTAGCGAGACATTTGACTGGCTCATGTTCCAGGAGATCTGCTCTATAACTTTGGTGGGAGGGTGTATCACTACCCATTACAACTTTAGCGTACGCGAGACATTTGACTGGCTCATGTTGCAGCAGATGTGCTCTATAACTTTGTTGGGAGGGTGTATCACTACCCATTACAACTTTAGCATACGCGAGACATTTGATTGACTCATGTTCCAGCAGATCTGCTCTATAACTTTGGTGGGAGGGTGTATCACTACCCAATACAACTTTAGCGAGACATTTGACTGGCTCATGTTGCAGCAGATGTGCTCTATAACTTTGGTGGGAGGGTGTATCTCTACCCATTACAACTTTAGCGTATGCGAGACATTTGACTGGCTCATGTTGCAGCAGATCTGCTCTATAACTTTGGTGGGAGGGTGTATCACTACCCATTACAACTTTAGCGTACGCGAGACATTTGACTGGCTCATGTTCCAGCAGATCTGCTCTATAACTTTGGTGGGAGGGTGTATCACTACCCATTACAACTTTAGCGTACGCGAGACATTTGACTGGCTCATGTTCCAGCAGATCTGCTCTATAACTTTGGTGGGAGGGTGTATCACTACCCATTACAGCTTTAGCGAGACATTTGACTGGCTCATGTTGCAGCAGATGTGCTCTATAACTTTGGTGGGAGGGTGTATCACTACCCATTACAACTTTAGCGTATGCGAGACATTTGACTGGCTCATGTTGCAGCAGATCTGCTCTATAACTTTGGTGGGAGGGTGTATCACTACCCATTACAACTTTAGCGTGTGCGAGACATTTGACTGGCTCATGTTGCATCAGATCTGCTCTATAACTTTGGTGGGAGGGTGTATCACTACCCATTACAACTTTTGCGTGTGCGAGACATTTGACTGGCTCATGTTCCAGGAGATCTGCTCTATAACTTTGGTGGGAGGGTGTATCACTACCCATTACTGCTTTAGCGAGACATTTGACTGGCTCATGTTCCAGGAGATCTGCTCTATAACTTTGGTGGGAGGGTGTATCACTACCCATTACTGCTTTAGCGAGACATTTGACTGGCTCATGTTGCAGCAGATCTGCTCTATAACTTTGGTGGGAGGGTGTATCACTAGCCATTACAACTTTAGCGTACGCGAGACATTTGACTGGCTCATGTTCCAGCAGATCTGCTCTATAACTTTGGTGGGAGGGTGTATCACTACCCATTACAAGTTTAGCATACGAGAGACATTTGACTGGCTCATGTTGCAGCAGATGTGCTCTATAACTTTGGTGGGAGGGTGTATCACTACCCATTACAACTTTAGCGTATGCGAGACATTTGACTGGCTCATGTTGCAGCAGATGTGCTCTATAACTTTGGTGGGAGGGTGTATCACTACCCATTACAACTTTAGCGTACGCGAGACATTTGACTGGCTCATGTTCCAGCAGATGTGCTCTATAACTTTGGTGGGAGGGTGTATCACTACCCATTACAACTTTAGCGAGACATTTGACTGGCTCATGTTCCAGCAGATGTGCTCTATAACTTTGGTGGGAGGGTGTATCACTACCCATTACAACTTTAGCGTACGCGAGACATTTGACTGGCTCATGTTGCAGCAGATGTGCTCTATAACTTTGGTGGGAGGGTGTATCACTACCCATTACATTTTTAGCGTACGCGAGACATTTGACTGGCTCATGTTCCAGCAGATGTGCTCTATAACTTTGGTGGGAGGGTGTATCACTTCCCATTACAACTTTAGCGAGACATTTGACTGGCTCATGTTCCAGCAGATGTGCTCTATAACTTTGGTGGGAGGGTGTATCACTACCCATTACAACTTTAGCGAGACATTTGACTTGCTCATGTTCCAGCAGATGTGCTCTATAACTTTGGTGGGAGGGTGTATCACTACCCATTACAACTTTAGCGAGACATTTGACTGGCTCATGTTCCAGCAGATGTGCTCTATAACTTTGGTGAGGGGGTGTATTACTACCCATTACAACTTTAGCGTACGCGAGACATTTGACTGGCTCATGTTCCAGGAGATCTGCTCTATAACTTTTGTGGGAGGGTGTATCACTACCCATTACAACTTTAGCGTACGCGAGACATTTGACTGGCTCATGTTCCAGCAGATCTGCTCTTTAACTTTGGTGGGAGGGTGTATCACTACCCATTACAAATTTAGCGAGACATTTGACTGGCTCATGTTGCAGCAGATGTGCTCTATAACTTTGGTGGGAGGGTGTATCACTACCCATTACAACTTTAGCGAGACATTTGACTGGCTCATGTTCCAGCAGATCTGCTCTATAACTTTGGTGGGAGGGTGTATCACTACCCATTACAACTTTAGCGTACGCGAGACATTTGACTGGCTCATGTTGCAGGAGATCTGCTCTATAACTTTGGTGGGAGGGTGTATCACTACCCATTACAACTTTAGCGTGTGCGAGACATTTGACTGGCTCATGTTCCAGCAGATGTGCTCTATAACTTTGGTGAGAGGGTGTATCACTACCCATTACAACTTCAGCGTATGCGAGACATTTGACTGGCTCATGTTCCAGCAGATGTGCTCTATAACTTTGGTGGGAGGGTGTATCACTACCCATTACAACTTTAGCGAGACATTTGACTGGCTCATGTTCCAGCAGATCTGCTCTGTAACTTTGGTGGGAGGGTGTATCACTACCCATTACAACTTTAGTGTACGCGAGACATTTGACAGGCTCATGTTGCAGCAGATGTCCTCTGTAACTTTGGTGGGAGGGTGTATCACTACCCATTACAACTTTAGCGTACGCGAGACATTTGACTGGCTCATGTTGCAGCAGATGTGCTCTATAACTTTGGTGGGAGGGTGTATCACTATCCATTACAACTTTAGCGTACGCGAGACATTTGACTGGCTCATGTTCCAGCAGATGTGCTCTATAACTTTGGTGGGAGGGTGTATCACTACCCATTACAACTTTAGCGTATGCGAGACATTTGACTGGCACATGTTCCAGGAGATCTGCTCTATAACTTTGGTGGGAGGGTGTATCACTACCCATTACAACTTTAGCGTACGCGAGACATATGACTGGCTCATGTTGCAGGAGATCTGCTCTATAACTGTGTTGGGAGGGTGTATCACTACCCATTACAACTTTAGCGTACGCGAGACATTTGACTGGCTCATGTTCCAGCAGATCTGCTCTATAACTTTGGTGGGAGGGTGTATCACTACCCATTACAACTTTAGCGTACGCGAGACATTTGACTGGCTCATGTTCCAGGAGATCTGCTCTATAACTTTGGTGGGAGGGTGTATCACTACCCATTACAACTTTAGCGAGACATTTGACTGGCTCATGTTGCAGCAGATGTGCTCTATAACTTTGGTGGGAGGGTGTATCACTACCCATTACAACTTAAGCGTATGCGAGACATTTGACTGGCTCATGTTGCAGCAGATTTGCTCTATAACTCTGGTGGGAGGGTGTATCACTACCCATTACAACTTTAGCGTATGCGAGACATTTGACTGGCTCATGTTGCAGCAGATGTGCTCTATAACTTTGGTGGGAGGGTGTATCACTACCCATTACAACTTTAGCGAGACATTTGACTGGCTTATGTTGCAGCACATGTGCTCTATAACTTTGGTGGGAGGGTGTATCACTACCCATTACAACTTTAGCGT
The DNA here is from genome assembly GCA_030765065.1 of Deroplatys truncata. Lineage (NCBI taxonomy): Eukaryota > Metazoa > Arthropoda > Insecta > Mantodea > Mantidae > Deroplatys > Deroplatys truncata. The sequence goes on from CM060975.1 coordinate 10,005,156, forward strand.
ATGCGAGACATTTGACTGACTCATGTTCCAGCAGATCTGCTCTATAACTGTGGTGGGAGGGTGTATCACTTCCCATTACAACTTTAGCGTACGCGAGACATTTGACTGGCTCATGTTGCAGCAGATCTGCTCTATAACTTTGGTGGGAGGGTGTATCACTACGCATTACAACTTTAGCGAGACATTTGACTGGCTCATGTTGCAGGAGATCTGCTCTATAACTTTGGTGGGAGGGTGTATCACTACCCATTACAACTTTAGCGTACGCGAGACATTTGACTGGCTCATGTTCCAGCAGATCTGCTCTATAACTTTGGTGGGAGGGTGTATCACTACCCATTACAACTTTAGCGTACGCGAGACATTTGACTGGCTCATGTTCCAGCAGATCTGCTCTATAACTTTGGTGGGAGGGTGTATCACTACCCATTACAACTTTAGCGTACGCGAGACATTTAGACTGGCTCATGTTCCAGGAGATCTGCTCTATAACTTTGGTGGGAGGGTGTATCACTACCCATTACAACTTTAGCGTACGCGAGACATTTGACTGGCTCATGTTCCAGCAGATCTGCTCTATAACTTTGGTGGGAGGGTGTATCACTACCCATTACAACTTTAGCGTACGCGAGACATTTGACTGACTCATGTTGCAGCAGATGTGCTCTATAACTCTGGTGGGAGGGTGTATCACTACCCATTACAACTTTAGCGTACGCGAGACATTTGACTGGCTCATGTTCCAGCAGATCTGCTCTATAACTTTGGTGGGAGGGTGTATCACTACCCATTACAACTTTAGCGAGACATTTGACTGGCTCATGTTCCAGCAGATCTGCTCTATAACTTTGGTGGGAGGGTGTATCACTACCCATTACAACTTTAGCGTACGCGAGACATTTGACTGGCTCATGTTCCAGCAGATCTGCTCTATAACTTTGGTGGGAGGGTGTATCACTACCCATTACAACTTTAGCGTACGCGAGACATTTGACTGGCTCATGTTCCAGCAGATCTGCTCTATAACCTTGGTGGGAGGGTGTATCACTACCCATTACAACTTTAGCGTATGCGAGACATTTGACTGGTTCATGTTCCAGCAGATCTGCTCTATAACTTCGGTGGGAGGGTGTATCACTACCCATTACAACTTTAGCATACGCGAGACATTTGACTGTCTCATGTTCCAGCAGATCTGCTCTATAACTTTGGTGGGAGGGTGTATCACTACCCAATACAACTTTAGCGAGACATTTGACTGGCTCATGTTGCAGCAGATGTGCTCTATAACTTTGGTGGGAGGGTGTATCACTACCCATTACAACTTTAGCGTATGCGAGACATTTGACTGGCTCATGTTGCAGCAGATCTGCTCTATAACTTTGGTGGGAGGGTGTATCACTACCCATTACAACTTTTATCGTACGCGAGACATTTGACTGGCTCATGTTCCAGCAGATCTGCTCTATAACTTTGGTGGGAGGGTGTATCACTACCCATTACAGCTTTAGCGAGACATTTGACTGGCTCATGTTGCAGCAGATGTGCTCTATAACTTTGGTGGGAGGGTGTATCACTACCCATTACAGCTTTAGCGAGACATTTGACTGGCTCATGTTGCAGCAGATGTGCTCTATAACTTTGGTGGGAGGGTGTATCACTACCCATTACAACTTTAGCGTACGCGAGACATTTGACTGGCCCATGTTGCAGCAGATCTGCTCTATAACTTTGGTGGGAGGGTGTATCACTACCCATTACAACTTTAGCGTACGCGAGACATTTGACTGGCTCATGTTGCAGCAGATCTGCTCTATAACTTTGGTGGGAGGGTGTATCACTACCCATTACAACTTTAGCGTACGCGAGACATTTGACTGGCTCATGTTCCAGCAGATCTGCTCAATAACTTTGGTGGGAGGGTGTATCACTACCCATTACAACTTTAGCGAGACATTTGACTGGCTCATGTTGCAGCAGATGTGCTCTATAACTTTGGTGGGAGGGTGTATCACTACCCATTACAGCTTTAGCGAGACATTTGACTGGCTCATGTTGCAGCAGATGTGCTCTATAACTTTGGTGGGAGGGTGTATCACTACCCATTACAACTTTAGCGTGTGCGAGACATTTGACTGGCTCATGTTCCAGCAGATGTGCTCTATAACTTTGGTGGGAGGGTGTATCACTACCCATTACAACTTTAGCGTACGCGAGACATTTGACTGGCTCATGTTCCAGCAGATGTGCTCTATAACTTTGGTGGGAAGGTGTATCACTACCCATTACAACTTTAGCGTACGCGAGACATTTGAGTGGCTCATGTTCCAGGAGATCTGCTCTATAACTTTGGTGGGAGGGTGTATCACTACCCATTACAACTTTAGCGTACGCGAGACATTTGACTGGCTCATGTTCCAGCAGATGTGCTCTATAACTTTGGTGGGAGGGTGTATCACTACCCATTATAGCTTTAGCGTACGCGAGACATTTGACTGGCTCATGTTGCAGCAGATGTGCTCTATAACTTTGGTGGGAGGGTGTATCACTACCCATTACATCTTTAGCGTACGCGAGACATATGACTGGCTCATGTTGCAGGAGATCTGCTCTATAACTTTGGTGGGAGGGTGTATCACTACCCATTACAACTTTAGCGTACGCGAGACATTTGACTGACTCATGTTCCAGGAGATCTGCTCTATAACTTTGGTCGGAGGGTGTATCAATACCCATTACAACTTTAGCGTACGCGAGACATTTGACTGGCTCATGTTCCAGCAGATCTGCTCTATAACTTCGGTGGGAGGGTGTATCACTACCCATTACAACTTTAGCGTACGCGAGACATTTGACTGGCTCATGTTCCAGCAGATCTGCTCTACTTTGGTGGGAGGGTGTATCACTACCCATTACAACTTTAGCGAGACATTTGACTGGCTCATGTTCAAGCAGATCTGCTCTATAACTTTGGTGGGAGGGTGTATCACTACCCATTACAACTTTAGCGTATGCGAGACATTTGACTGGCTCATGTTCCAGCAGATCTGCTCTATAACTTTGGTGGGAGGGTGTATCACTACCCATTACAACTTTAGTGTACGCGAGACATTTGACTGGCTCATGTTCCAGCAGATCTGCTCTATAACTTTGGTGGGAGGGTGTATCACTACCCATTACAACTTTAGCGTATGCGAGACATTTGACTGGCTCATGTTGCAGCAGATCTGCTCTATAACTTTGGTGGGAGGGTGTATCACTACCCATTACAACTTTAGCGTACGCGAGACATTTGACTGGCTCATGTTCCAGCAGATCTGCTCTATAACTTTGGTGGGAGGGTGTATCACTACCCATTACAACTTTAGCGTACGCGAGACATTTGACTGGCTCATGTTCCAGCAGATCTGCTCTTTAACTTTGGTGGGAGGGTGTATCACTACCCATTACAACTTTAGCGTATGCGAGACATTTGACTGGCTCATGTTGCAGCACATCAGCTCTATAACTTTGGTGGGAGGGTGTATCACTACCCATTACAACTTTAGCGTACGCGAGACATTTGACTGGCTCATGTTCCAGGAGATGTGCTCTATAACTTTGGTGGGAGGGTGTATCACTACCCATTACAACTTTAGCGTACGCGAGACATTTGGCTGGCTCATGTTCCAGGAGATGTGCTCTATAACTTTGGTGGGAGGGTGTATCACTACCCATTACAACTTTAGCGAGACATTTGACTGGCTCATGTTGCAGCAGATGTGCTCTATAACTTTGGTGGGAGGGTGTATCACTACCCATTACAACTTTAGCGTACGCGAGACATTTGACTGGCTCATGTTGCAGCAGATCTGCTCTATAACTTTGGTGGGAGGGTGTATCACTACCCATTACAACTTAAGCGTATGCGAGACATTTGACTGGCTCATGTTGCAGCAGATCTGCTCTTTAACTTTGGTGGGAGGGTGTATCACTACCCATTACAACTTTAACCTACGCGAGACATTTGACTGGCTCATGTTGCAGCAGATGTGCTCTATAACTTTGGTGGGAGGGTGTATCACTACCCATTACAACCTTAGCGTACGCGAGACATTTGACTGGCTCATGTTGCAGCAGATGTGCTCTATAACTTTGGTGGGAGGGTGTATCACTACCCAATACAACTTTAGCGTACGCGAGACATTTGACTGGCTCATGTTGCAGGAGATGTGCTCTATAACTTTGGTGGGAGGGTGTATCACTACCCATTACAACTTTAGCGAGACATTTGACTGGCTCATGTTCCAGGAGATCTGCTCTATAACTTTGGTGGGAGGGTGTATCACTACCCATTACAACTTTAGCGTACGCGAGACATTTGACTGGCTCATGTTGCAGCAGATGTGCTCTATAACTTTGTTGGGAGGGTGTATCACTACCCATTACAACTTTAGCATACGCGAGACATTTGATTGACTCATGTTCCACCAGATCTGCTCTATAACTTTGGTGGGAGGGTGTATCACTACCCAATACAACTTTAGCGAGACATTTGACTGGCTCATGTTGCAGCAGATGTGCTCTATAACTTTGGTGGGAGGGTGTATCTCTACCCATTACAACTTTAGCGTATGCGAGACATTTGACTGGCTCATGTTGCAGCAGATCTGCTCTATAACTTTGGTGGGAGGGTGTATCACTACCCATTACAACTTTAGCGTACGCGAGACATTTGACTGGCTCATGTTCCAGCAGATCTGCTCTATAACTTTGGTGGGAGGGTGTATCACTACCCATTACAACTTTAGCGTACGCGAGACATTTGACTGGCTCATGTTCCAGCAGATCTGCTCTATAACTTTGGTGGGAGGGTGTATCACTACCCATTACAGCTTTAGCGAGACATTTGACTGGCTCATGTTGCAGCAGATGTGCTCTATAACTTTGGTGGGAGGGTGTATCACTACCCATTACAGCTTTAGCGAGACATTTGACTGGCTCATGTTGCAGCAGATGTGCTCTATAACTTTGGTGGGAGGGTGTATCACTACCCATTACAGCTTTAGCGAGACATTTGACTGGCTCATGTTGCAGCAGATGTGCTCTATAACTTTGGTGGGAGGGTGTATCACTACCCATTACAGCTTTAGCGAGACATTTGACTGGCTCATGTTGCAGCAGATGTGCTCTACAACTTTGGTGGGAGGGTGTATCACTACCCATTACAACTTTAGCGTATGCGAGACATTTGACTGGCTCATGTTGCAGCAGATCTGCTCTATAACTTTGGTGGGAGGGTGTATCACTACCCATTACAACTTTAGCGTGTGCGAGACATTTGACTGGCTCATGTTGCATCAGATCTGCTCTATAACTTTGGTGGGAGGGTGTATCACTACCCATTACAACTTTTGCGTGTGCGAGACATTTGACTGGCTCATGTTCCAGGAGATCTGCTCTATAACTTTGGTGGGAGGGTGTATCACTACCCATTACTGCTTTAGCGAGACATTCGACTGGCTCATGTTCCAGGAGATCTGCTCTATAACTTTGGTGGGAGGGTGTATCACTACCCATTACTGCTTTAGCGAGTCATTTTACTGGCTCATGTTCCAGGAGATCTGCTCTATAACTTTGGTGGGAGGGTGTATCACTACCCATTACTGCTTTAGCGAGACATTTGACTGGCTCATGTTGCAGCAGATCTGCTCTATAACTTTGGTGGGAGGGTGTATCACTACCCATTACAACTTTAGCGTACGCGGGACATTTGACTGGCTCATGTTCCAGCAGATCTGCTCTATAACTTTGGTGGGAGGGTGTATCACTACCCATTACAAGTTTAGCATACGAGAGACATTTGACTGGCTCATGTTGCAGCAGATGTGCTCTATAACTTTGGTGGGAGGGTGTATCACTACCCATTACAACTTTAGCGAGACATTTGACTGGCTCATGTTGCAGCAGATGTGCTCTATAACTTTGGTGGGAGGGTGTATCACTACCCATTACAACTTTAGCGTACGCGAGACATTTGACTGGCTCATGTTCCAGCAGATGTGCTCTATAACTTTGGTGGGAGGGTGTATCACTACCCATTACAACTTTAGCGAGACATTTGACTGGCTCATGTTCCAGCAGATGTGCTCTATAACTTTGGTGGGAGGGTGTATCACTACCCATTACAACTTTAGCGTACGCGAGACATTTGACTGGCTCATGTTGCAGCAGATGTGCTCTATAACTTTGGTGGGAGGGTGTATCACTACCCATTACAACTTTAGCGTACGCGAGACATTTGACTGGCTCATGTTCCAGCAGATGTGCTCTATAACTTTGGTGGGAGGGTGTATCACTTCCCATTACAACTTTAGCGAGACATTTGACTGGCTCATGTTCCAGCAGATGTGCTCTATAACTTTGGTGGGAGGGTGTATCACTACCCATTACAACTTTAGCGAGACATTTGACTGGCTCATGTTCCAGCAGATGTGCTCTATAACTTTGGTGGGAGGGTGTATCACTACCCATTACAACTTTAGCGAGACATTTGACTGGCTCATGTTCCAGCAGATGTGCTCTATAACTTTGGTGGGAGGGTGTATTACTACCCATTACAACTTTAGCGTACGCGAGACATTTGACTGGCTCATGTTCCAGGAGATCTGCTCTATAACTTTGGTGGGAGGGTGTATCACTACCCATTACAACTTTAGCGTACGCGAGACATTTGACTGGCTCATGTTCCAGCAGATCTGCTCTTTAACTTTGGTGGGAGGGTGTATCACTACCCATTACAACTTTAGCGAGACATTTGACTGGCTCATGTTGCAGCAGATGTGCTCTATACCTTTGGTGGGAGGGTGTATCACTACCCATTACAACTTTAGCGAGACATTTGACTGGCTCATGTTCCAGCAGATCTGCTCTATAACTTTGGTGGGAGGGTGTATCACTACCCATTACAACTTTAGCGTTCGCGAGACATTTGACTGGCTCATGTTGCAGGAGATCTGCTCTATAACTTTGGTGGGAGGGTGTATCACTACCCATTACAACTTTAGCGTACGCGAGACATTTGACTGGCTCATGATGCAGGAGATCTGCTCTATAACTTTGGTGGGAGCGTGTATCACTACCCATTACAACTTTAGCGTGTGCGAGACATTTGACTGGCTCATGTTCCAGCAGATGTGCTCTATAACTTTGGTGAGAGGGTGTATCACTACCCATTACAACTTTAGCGTATGCGAGACATTTGACTGGCTCATGTTCCAGCAGATGTGCTCTATAACTTTGGTGGGAGGGTGTATCACTACCCATTACAACTTTAGCGAGACATTTGACTGGCTCATGTTCCAGCAGATCTGCTCTGTAACTTTGGTGGGAGGGTTTATCACTACCCATTACAACTTTAGCGTACGCGAGATATTTGAATGGCTCATGTTGCAGCAGATGTCCTCTGTAACTTTGGTGGGAGGGTGTATCACTACCCATTACAACTTTAGCGTACGCGAGACATTTGACTGGCTCATGTTGCAGCAGATGTGCTCTATAACTTTGGTGGGAGGGTGTATCACTATCCATTACAACTTTAGCGTACGCGAGACATTTGACTGGCTCATGTTCCAGCAGATGTGCTCTATAACTTTGGTGGGAGGGTGTATCACTACCCATTACAACTTTAGCGTATGCGAGACATTTGACTGGCACATGTTCCAGGAGATCTGCTCTATAACTTTGGTGGGAGGGTGTATCACTACCCATTACAACTTTAGCGTACGCGAGACATTTGACTGGCTCATGTTGCAGGAGATCTGCTCTATAACTGTGGTGGGAGGGTGTATCACTACCCATTACAACTTTAGCGTACGCGAGACATTTGACTGGCTCATGTTCCAGCAGATCTGCTCTATAACTTTGGTGGGAGGGTGTATCACTACCCATTACAACTTTAGCGTACGCGAGACATTTGACTGGCTCATGTTCCAGGAGATCTGCTCTATAACTTTGGTGGGAGGGTGTATCACTACCCATTACAACTTTAGCGATACATTTGACTGGCTCATGTTGCAGCAGATGTGCTCTATAACTTTGGTGGGAGGGTGTATCACTACCCATTACAACTTTAGCGAGACATTTGACTGGCTCATGTTTCAGCAGATGTGCTCTATAACTTTGGTGGGAGGATGTATCACTACCCATTACAACTTCAGCGTACGCGAGACATTTGACTGGCTCATGTTGCAGCAGATGTGCTCTATAACTTTGGTGGGAGGGTGTATCACTACCCATTACAACTTTAGCGTATGCGAGACATTTGACTGACTCATGTTCCAGCAGATCTGCTCTATAACTGTGGTGGGAGCGTGTATCACTACCCATTACAACTTTAGCGTACGCGAGACATTTGACTGGCTCATGTTGCAGCAGATCTGCTCTATAACTTTGGTGGGAGGGTGTATCACTACGCATTACAACTTTAGCGAGACATTTGACTGGCTCATGTTGCAGGAGATCTGCTCTATAACTTTGGTGGGAGGGTGTATCACTACCCATTACAACTTTAGCGTACGCGAGACATTTGACTGGCTCATGTTCCAGCAGATCTGCTCTATAACTTTGGTGGGAGGGTGTATCACTACCCATTACAACTTTAGCGTACGCGAGACATTTGACTGGCTCATGTTCCAGCAGATCTGCTCTATAACTTTGGTGGGAGGGTGTATCACTACCCATTACAACTTTAGCGTACGCGAGACATTTGACTGGCTCATGTTCCAGGAGATCTGCTCTATAACTTTGGTGGGAGGGTGTATCACTACCCATTACAACTTTAGCGTACGCGAGACATTTGACTGGCTCATGTTCCAGCAGATCTGCTCTATAACTTTGGTGGGAGGGTGTATCACTACCCATTACAACTTTAGCGTACGCGAGACATTTGACTGGCTCATGTTCCAGCAGATCTGCTCTATAACTTTGGTGGGAGGGTGTATCACTACCCATTACAACTTTAGCGTACGCGAGACATTTGACTGACTCATGTTGCAGCAGATGTGCTCTATAACTCTGGTGGGAGGGTGTATCACTACCCATTACAACTTTAGCGTACGCGAGACATTTGACTGGCTCATGTTCCAGCAGATCTGCTCTATAACTTTGGTGGGAGGGTGTATCACTACCCATTACAACTTTAGCGAGACATTTGACTGGCTCATGTTGCAGCAGATGTGCTCTATAACTTTGGTGGGAGGGTGTATCACTACCCATTACAACTTTAGCGAGACATTTGACTGGCTCATGTTGCAGCAGATCTGCTCTATAACTTTGGTGGGAGGGTGTATCACTACCCATTACAACTTTAGCGTATGCGAGACATTTGACTGGCTCATGTTCCAGGAGATCTGCTCTATAACTTTGGTGGGAGAGTGTATCACTACCCATTACAACTTTAGGTTACGCGAGTCATTTGACTGGCTCATGTTCCAGCAGTTCTGCTCTATAACTTTGGTGGGAGGGTGTATCGCTACCCATTACAACTTTAGCGTACGCGAGACATTTGACTGGCTCATGTTGCAGCAGATGTGCTCTATAAATTTGGTGGGAGGGTGTATCACTACCCATTACAACTTTAGCGTACGCGAGACATTTGACTGGCTCATGTTCCAGCAGATCTGCTCTATAACTTTGGTGGGAGGGTGTATCACTACCCATTACAACTTTAGCGTACGCGAGACATTTGACTGGCTCATGTTCCAGCAGATCTGCTCTATAACCTTGGTGGGAGGGTGTATCACTACCCATTACAACTTTAGCGTATGCGAGACATTTGACTGGTTCATGTTCCAGCAGATCTGCTCTATAACTTCGGTGGGAGGGTGTATCACTACCCATTACAACTTTAGCGTATGCGAGACATTTGACTGGCTCATGTTCCAGCTGATCTGCTCTATAACTTTGGTGGGAGGGTGTATCACTACCCATTACAACTTTAGCGTACGCGAGACATTTGACTGGCTCATGTTCCAGGAGATCTGCTCTATAACTTTGGTGGGAGGGTGTATCACTACCCATTACAACTTTAGCGTACGCGAGACATTTGACTGGCTCATGTTCCAGCAGATCTGCTCTATAACTTTGGTGCGAGGGTGTAAAACTACCCACTACAACTTTAGCTTACGTGAGACATTTGACTGGCTCATGTTCCAGGAGATCTGCTCTATAACCTTGGTGGGAGGGTGTATCACTACCCATTACAACTTTAGCGTACGCGAGACATTTGACTGGCTCATGTTCCAGCAGATCTGCTCTATAACTTTGGTGGGAGGGTGTATCACTACCCATTACTGCTTTAGCGTGACATTTGACTGGCTCATGTTGCAGCAGATGTGCTCTATAACTTTGGTGGGAGGGTGTATCACTACCCATTACTGCTTTAGCGAGACATTTGACTGGCTCATGTTGCAGCAGATCTGCTCTATAACTTTGGTGGGAGGGTGTATCACTACCCATTACTGCTTTAGCGAGACATTTTACTGGCTCATGTTGCAGCAGATCTGCTCTATAACTTTGGTGGGAAGGTGTATCACTACCCATTACAACTTTAGCGTACGCGAGTCATTTGACTGGCTCATGTTCCAGCAGATCTGCTCTTTAACTTTGGTGGGAGGGTGTATCACTACCCATTACAACTTTAACGTACGCGAGACATTTGACTGCCTCATGTTCCAGCAGATCTGCTCTTTAACTTTGGTGGGAGGTTGTATCACTACCCATTACAACTTTAACGTACGCGAGACATTTGACTGGCTCATGTTCCAGCAGATCTGCTCTATAACTTTGGTGGGAGGGTGTATCACTACCCATTACAACTTTAGCGTACGTGAGACATTTGACTGGCTCATGTTCCAGCAGATCTGCTCTATAACTTTGGTGGGAGGGTGTATCACTACCAATTACAACTTTAGCGTATGCGAGACATTTGACTGGCTCATGTTGCAGCAGATCTGCTCTATAACTTTGGTGGGAGTGTGTATCACTACCCATTACAACTTTAGCGAGACATTTGACTGGCTCATGTTGCAGCAGATGTGCTCTATAACTTTGGTGGGAGGGTGTATCACTACCCATTACAACTTTAGCGTACGCGAGACATTTGACTGGCTCATGTTCCAGGAGATCTGCTCTATAACTTTGGTGGGAGGGTGTATAACTACCCATTACAACTTTAGCGAGACATTTGACTGGCTTATGTTGCAGCAGATGTGCTCTATAACTTTGGTGGGAGGGTGTATCACTACCCGTTACAACTTTAGCGTACGCGAGACATTTGACTGGCTCATGTTCCAGCAGATGTGCTCTATGACTTTGGTGGGAGGGTGTATCACTACCCATTACAACTTTAGCGAGACATTTGACTGGCTCATGTTCCAGCAGATGTGCTCTATAACTTTGGTGGGAGGGTGTATCACTACCCATTACAACTTTAGCGTATGCGAGACATTTGACTGGCTCATGTTGCAGCAGATGTGCTCTATAACTTTGGTGGGAGGGCGTATCACTACCCATTACAACTTTAGCGTATGCGAGACATTTGACTGGCTCATGTTGCAGCAGATGTGCTCTATAACTTTGGTGGGAGGGTGTATCACTACCCATTACAACTTTAGCGTATGCGAGACATTTGACTGGCTCATGTTGCAGCAGATGTGCTCTATAACTTTGGTGGGAGGGTGTATCACTACCCATTACAACTTTAGCGTATGCGAAACATTTGACTGGCTCATGTTGCAGCAGATCTGCTTTATAACTTTGGTGGGAGGGTGTATCACTACCCATTACAACTTTAGCGTACGCGAGACATTTGACTGGCTCATGTTGCAGCAGATGTGCTCTATAACTTTGGTGGGAGGGTGTATCACTACCCATTACAACTATAGCGAGACATTTGACTGGCTCATGTTGCAGCAGATGTGCTCTATAACTTTGGTGGGAGGGTGTATCACTACCCATTACAACTTTAACGTACGCGAGACATTTGACTGGCTCATGTTGCAGCAGATGTGCTCTATAACTTTGGTGGGAGGGCGTATCACTACCCATTACAACTTTAGCGTATGCGAGACATTTGACTGGCTCATGTTCCAGGAGATCTGCTCTATAACTTTGGTGGGAGGGTGTATCACTACCCATTACAACTTTAGCGTACGCGAGACATTTGACTGGCTCATGTTGCAGCAGATGTGCTCTATAACATTGGTGGGAGGGTGTATCACTACCCATTACAACTTTAGCGTATGCGAGACATTTGACTGGCTCATGTTGCAGCAGATGTGCTCTATAACTTTGGTGGGAGGGTGTATCACTACCCATTACAACTTTAGCGAGACATTTGACTGGCTCATGTTCCAGCAGATGTGCTCTATAACTTTGGTGGGGGGGTGTATTACTACCCATTACAACTTTAGCGTACGCGAGACATTTGACTGGCTCATGTTGCAGCAGATCTGCTCTATAACTTTGGTGGGAGGGTGTATCACTACCCATTACAACTTTAGCGTACGCGAGACATTTGACTGGCTCATGTTGCAGCAGATCTGCTCTATAACTTTGGTGGGAGGGTGTATCACTACCCATTACAACTTTAGCGTACGCGAGACATTTGACTGGCTCATGTTGCAGCAGATCTGCTCTGTAACTTTGGTGGGAGGGTGTATCACTACCCATTACAACTTTAGCGAGACATTTGACTGGCTCATGTTGCAGCAGATGTGCTCTATAACTTTGGTGGGAGGGTGTATCACTACCCATTACAACTTTAGCGAGACATTTGACTGGCTCATGTTGCAGCAGATGTGCTCTATAACTTTGGTAGGAGGGTGTATCACTACCCATTACAACTTTAGCGTACGCGAGACATTTGACTGGCTCATGTTACAGCAGATGTGCTCTATAACTTTGTTGGGAGGGTGTATCACTACCCATTACAACTTTAGCGTACGCGAGACATTTGACTGGCTCATGTTGCAGGAGATCTGCTCTATAACTTTGGTGGGAGGGTGTATCACTACCCATTACAACTTTAGCGTACGCGAGACATTTGACTGGCTCATGTTCCAGCAGATCTGCTCTATAACTTTGGTGGGAGGGTGTATCACTACCCATTACAACTTTAGCGTACGCGAGACATTTGACTGGCTCATGTTCCAGCAGATCTGCTCTATAACTTTGGTGGGAGGGTGTATCACTACCCATTACAACTTTAGCGTACGCGAGACATTTGACTGGCTCATGTTCCAGGAGATCTGCTCTATAACTTTGGTGGGAGGGTGTATCACTACCCATTACAACTTTAGCGTACGCGAGACATTTGACTGGCTCATGTTCCAGCAGATCTGCTCTATAACTTTGGTGGGAGGGTGTATCACTACCCATTACAATTTTAGCGTACGCGAGACATTTGACTGGCTCATGTTCCAGCAGATCTGCTCTATAACTTTGGTGGGAGGGTGTATCACTACCCATTACAACTTTAGCGTACGCGAGACATTTGACTGACTCATGTTGCAGCAGATGTGCTCTATAACTCTGGTGGGAGGGTGTATCACTACCCATTACAACTTTAGCGTACGCGAGACATTTGACTGGCTCATGTTCCAGCAGATCTGCTCTATAACTTTGGTGGGAGGGTGTATCACTACCCATTACAACTTTAGCGAGACATTTGACTGGCTCATGTTCCAGCAGATCTGCTCTATAACTTTGGTGGGAGGGTGTATCAATACCCATTACAACTTTAGCGAGACATTTGACTGGCTCATGTTCCAGCAGATCTGCTCTATAACTCTGGTGGGAGGGTGTATCACTACCCATTACAACTTTAGCGTACGCGAGACATTTGACTGGCTCATGTTCCAGGAGATGTGCTCTATAACTTTGGTGGGAGGGTGTATCACTACCCAATACAACTTTAGCGTACGCGAGACATTTGACTGGCTCATGTTGCAGCAGATGTGCTCTATAACTTTGGTGGGAGGGTGTATCACTACCCATTACAACTTTAGCGAGACATTTGACTGGCTCATGTTGCAGGAGATCTGCTCTATAACTCTGGTGGGAGGGTGTATCACTACCCATTACAACTTTAGCGTACGCGAGACATTTGACTGGCTCATGTTCCAGGAGATCTGCTCTATAACTTTGGTGGGAGGGTGTATCACTACCCATTACAACTTTAGCGTACGCGAGACATTTGACTGGCTCATGTTGCAGCAGATGTGCTCTATAACTTTGGTGGGAGGGTGTATCACTACCCATTACAACTTTAGCATACGCGAGACATTTGACTGACTCATGTTCCAGCAGATCTGCTCTATAACTTTGGTGGGAGGGTGTAGCACTACCCAATACAACTTTAGCGAGACATTTGACTGGCTCATGTTGCAGCAGATGTTTTCTATAACTTTGGTGGGAGGGTGTATCACTACCCATTACAACTTTAGCGTATGCGAGACATTTGACTGGCTCATGTTGCAGCAGATCTGCTCTATAACTTTGGTGGGAGGGTGTATCACTACCCATTACAACTTTAGCGTACGCGAGACATTTGACTGGCTCATGTTCCAGCAGATCTGCTCTATAACTTTGGTGGGAGGGTGTATCACTACCCATTACAACTTTAGCGTACGCGAGACATTTGACTGGCTCATGTTCCAGCAGATCTGCTCTATAACTTTGGTGGGAGGGTGTATCACTACCCATTACAGCTTTAGCGAGACATTTGACTGGCTCATGTTGCAGCAGATGTGCTCTATAACTTTGGTGGGAGGGTGTATCACTACCCATTACAGCTTTAGCGAGACATTTGACTGGCTCATGTTGCAGCAGATGTGCTCTATAACATTGGTGGGAGGGTGTATCACTACCCATTACAACTTTAGCGTATGCGAGACATTTGACTGGCTCATGTTGCAGCAGATCTGCTCTATAACTTTGGTGGGAGGGTGTATCACTACCCATTACAACTTTAGCGTACGCGAGACATTTGACTGGCTCATGTTCCAGCAGATGTGCTCTATAACTTTGGTGGGAGGGTGTATCACTACCCATTACAACTTTAGCGTACGCGAGACATTTGACTGGCTCATGTTGCAGCAGATGTGCTCTATAACTTTGGTGGGAGGGTGTATCACTATCCATTACATCTTTAGCGTACGCGAGACATTTGACTGGCTCATGTTCCAGCAGATCTGCTCTATAACTTTGGTGGGAGGGTGTATCACTACCCATTACAACTTTAGCGTGTGCGAGACATTTGACTGGCTCATGTTGCAGCAGATCTGCTCTATAACTTTGGTGGGAGGGTGTATCACTACCCATTACAACTTTAGCGTGTGCGAGACATTTGACTGGCTCATGTTCCAGGAGATCTGCTCTATAACTTTGGTGGGAGGGTGTATCACTACCCATTACTGCTTTAGCGAGACATTCGACTGGCTCATGTTCCAGGAGATCTGCTCTATAACTTTGGTGGGAGGGTGTATCACTACCCATTACTGCTTTAGCGAGACATTTGCCTGGCTCATGTTCCAAGAGATCTGCTCTATAACTTTGGTGAAAGGGTGTATCACTACCCATTACTGCTTTAGCGAGACATTTGACTGGCTCATGTTGCAGCAGATCTGCTCTATAACTTTGGTGGGAGGGTGTATCACTACCCATTACAACTTTAGCGTACGCGAGACATTTGACTGGCTCATGTTCCAGCAGATCTGCTCTATAACTTTGGTGGGAGGGTGTATCACTACCCATTACAAGTTTAGCATACGAGAGACATTTGACTGGCTCATGTTGCAGCAGATGTGCTCTTTAACTTTGGTGGGAGGGTGTATCACTACCCATTACAACTTTAGCGTACGCGAGACATTTGACTGGCTCATGTTGCAGCAGATGTGCTCTATAACTTTGGTGGGAGGGTGTATCACTACCCATTACAACTTTAGCAAGACATTTGACTGGCTCATGTTGCAGCAGATGTGCTCTATAACTTTGGTGGGAGGGTGTATCACTACCCATTACAACTTTAGCGTACGCGAGACATTTGACTGGCTCATGTTCCAGCAGATGTGCTCTATAACTTTGGTGGGAGGGTGTATCACTACCCATTACAACTTTAGCGTACGCGAGACATTTGACTGGCTCATGTTCCAGCAGATGTGCTCTATAACTTTGGTGGGAGGGTGTATCACTACCCATTACAACTTTAGCGAGACATTTGACTGGCTCATGTTCCAGCAGATGTGCTCTATAACTTTGGTGGGAGGGTGTATCACTACCCATTACAACTTTAGCCAGACATTTGACTGGCTCATGTTCCAGCAGATGTGCTCTATAACTTTGGTGGGAGGGTGTATCACTACCCATTACAACTTTAGCGTACGCGAGAGATTTGACTGGCTCATGTTGCAGCAGATGTGCTCTATAACTTTGGTGGGAGGGTGTATCACTACCCATTACAACTTTAGCGTACGCGAGACATTTGACTGGCTCATGTTGCAGCAGATGTGCTCTATAACTTTGGTGGGAGGGTGTATCACTACCCATTACAACTTTAGCGTACGCGAGACATTTGACTGGCTCATGTTCCAGCAGATGTGCTCTATAACTTTGGTGGGAGGGTGTATCACTACCCATTACAACTTTAGCGAGACATTTGACTGGCTCATGTTCCAGCAGATGTGCTCTATAACTTTGGTGGGAGGGTGTATCACTACCCATCACAACTTTAGCGAGACATTTGACTGGCTCATGTTCCAGCAGATGTGCTCTATAACTTTGGTGGGAGGGTGTATCACTACCCATTACAACTTTAGCGAGACATTTGACTGGCTCATGTTGCAGCAGATGTGCTCTATAACTTTGGTGGGAGGGTGTATCACTACCCATTACAACTTTAGCGTACGCGAGACATTTGACTGGCTCATGTTCCAGGAGATCTGCTCTATAACTTTGGTGGGAGGGTGTATCACTACCCATTACAACTTTAGCGTACGCGAGACATTTGACTGGCTCATGTTCCAGCAGATCTGCTCTTTAACTTTGGTGGGAGGGTGTATCGCTACCCATTACAACTTTAGCGAGACATTTGACTGGCTCATGTTGCAGCAGATGTGCTCTATAACTTTGGTGGGAGGGTGTATCACTACCCATTACAACTTTAGCGAGACATTTGACTGGCTCATGTTCCAGGAGATCTGCTCTATAACTTTGGTGGGAGGGTGTATCACTACCCATTACAACTTTAGCGTACGCGAGACATTTGACTGGCTCATGTTGCAGGAGATCTGCTCTATAACTTTGGTGGGAGGGTGTATCACTACCCATTACAACTTTAGCGTGTGCGAGACATTTGACTGGCTCATGTTCCAGCAGATGTGCTCTATAACTTTGGTGAGAGGGTGTATCACTACCCATTACAACTTTAGCGTATGCGAGACATTTGACTGGCTCATGTTCCAGCAGATGTGCTCTATAACTTTGGTGGGAGGGTGTATCACTACCCATTACAACTTTAGCGAGACATTTGACTGGCTCATGTTGCAGCAGATCTGCTCTGTAACTTTGGTGGGAGGGTGTATCACTACCCATTACAACTTTAGCGTACGCGAGACATTTGACTGGCTCATGTTGCAGCAGATGTGCTCTGTAACTTTGGTGGGAGGGTGTATCACTACCCATTACAACTTTAGCGTACGCGAGACATTTGATTGACTCATGTTGCAGCAGATGTGCTCTATAACTTTGGTGGGAGGGTGTATCACTATCCATTACAACTTTAGCGTACGCGAGACATTTGACTGGCTCATGTTCCAGCAGATGTGCTCTATAACTTTGGTGGGAGGGTGTATCACTACCCATTACAACTTTAGCGTATGCGAGACATTTGACTGGCTCATGTTCCAGGAGATCTGCTCTATAACTTTGGTGGGAGGGTGTATCACTACCCATTACAACTATAGCGTACGCGAGACATTTGACTGGCTCATGTTGCAGGAGATCTGCTCTATAACTGTGGTGGGAGGGTGTATCACTACCCATTACAACTTTAGCGTACGCGAGACATTTGACTGGCTCATGTTCCAGCAGATCTGCTCTATAACTTTGGTGGGAGGGTGTATCACTACCCATTACAACTTTAGCGTACGCGAGACATTTGACTGGCTCATGTTCCAGGAGATCTGCTCTATAACGTTGGTGGGAGGGTGTATCACTACCCATTACAACTTTAGCGAGACATTTGACTGGCGCATGTTGCAGCAGATGTGCTCTATAACTTTGGTGGGAGGGTGTATCACTACCCATTACAACTTTAGCGTATGCGAGACATTTGACTGGCTCATGTTGCAGCAGATTTGCTCTATAACTCTGGTGGGAGGGTGTATCACTACCCATTACAACTTTAGCGTATGCGAGACATTTGACTGGCTCATGTTGCAGCAGATCTGCTCTTTAACTTTGGTGGGAGGGTGTATCACTACCCATTACAACTTTAGCGTATGCGAGACATTTGACTGGCTCATGTTGCAGCAGATGTGCTGTATACCTTTGGTGGGAGGGTGTATCACTACCCATTACAACTTTAGCGAGACATTTGACTGGCTCATGTTGCAGCAGATGTGCTCTATAACTTTGGTGGGAGGGTGTATCACTACCCATTACAACTTTAGCGAGACATTTGACTGGCTCATGTTGCAGCAGATGTGCTCTATAACTTTGGTGGGAGGGTGTATCACTACCCATTACAACTTTAGCGTACGCGAGACATTTGACTGGCTCATGTTGCAGCAGATGTGCTATATAACTTTGGTGGGAGGGTGTATCACTACCCATTACAACTTTAGCGAGACATTTGACTGGCTCATGTTGCAGCAGATCTGCTCTATAACTTTGGTGGGAGGGTGTATCACTACCCATTACAACTTTAGCGTATGCGAGACATTTGACTGGTTCATGTTCCAGTAGATCTGCTCTATAACTTCGGTGGGAGGGTGTATCACTACCCATTACAACTTTAGCGTATGCGAGACATTTGACTGGCTCATGTTCCAGCTGATCTGCTCTATAACTTTGGTGGGAGGGTGTATCACTACCCATTACAACTTTAGCGTACGCGAGACATTTGACTGGCTCATGTTCCAGGAGATCTGCTCTATAACTTTGGTGGGAGGGTGTATCACTACCCATTACAACTTTAGCGTACGCGAGACATTTGACTGGCTCATGTTCCAGCAGATCTGCTCTATAACTTTGGTGCGAGGGTGTATCACTACCCACTACAACTTTAGCTTACGTGAGACATTTGACTGGCTCATGTTCCAGCAGATCTGCTCTATAACTTTGGTGGGACGGTGTATCACTACCCATTACTGCTCTAGCGAGACATTTGACTGGCTCATGTTGCAGCAGATCTGCTCTATAACTTTGGTGGGAGGGTGTATCACTACCCATTACAACTTTAGCGAGACATTTGACTGGCTCATGTTCCAGCAGATGTGCTCTATAACTTTGGTGGGAGGGTGTATCACTACCCATTACAACTTTAGCGTACGCGAGACATTTGACTGGCTCATGTTCCAGCAGATGTGCTCTATAACTTTGGTGGGAGGGTGTATCACTACCCATTACAACTTTAGCGTACGCGAGACATTTGACTGGCTCATGTTCCAGCAGATGTGCTCTATAACTTTGGTGGGAGGGTGTATCACTACCCATTACAACTTTAGCGAGACATTTGACTGGCTCATGTTCCAGCAGATGTGCTCTATAACTTTGGTGGGAGGGTGTATCACTACCCATTACAACTTTAGCGTACGCGAGACATTTGACTGGCTCATGTTCCAGCAGATGTGCTCTATAACTTTGGTGGGAGGGTGTATCACTACCCATTACAACTTTAGCCAGACATTTGACTGGCTCATGTTCCAGCAGATGTGCTCTATAACTTTGGTGGGAGGGTGTATCACTACCCATTACAACTTTAGCGTACGCGAGACATTTGACTGGCTCATGTTGCAGCAGATGTGCTCTATAACTTTGGTGGGAGGGTGTATCACTACCCATTACAACTTTAGCGTACGCGAGACATTTGACTGGCTCATGTTGCAGCAGATGTGCTCTAAAACTTTGGTGGGAGGGTGTATCACTACCCATTACAACTTTAGCGAGACATTTGACTGGCTCATGTTCCAGCAGATGTGCTCTATAACTTTGGTGGGAGGGTGTATCACTACCCATTACAACTTTAGCGAGACATTTGACTGGCTCATGTTCCAGCAGATGTGCTCTATAACTTTGGTGGGAGGGTGTATCACTACCCATTACAACTTTAGCGAGACATTTGACTGGCTCATGTTGCAGCAGATGTGCTCTATAACTTTGGTGGGAGGGTGTATCACTACCCATTACAACTTTAGCGTACGCGAGACATTTGACTGGCTCATGTTCCAGGAGATCTGCTCTATAACTTTGGTGGGAGGGTGTATCACTACCCATTACAACTTTAGCGTACGCGAGACATTTGACTGGCTCATGTTCCAGCAGATCTGCTCTTTAACTTTGGTGGGAGGGTGTATCACTACCCATTACAACTATAGCGAGACATTTGACTGGCTCATGTTGCAGCAGATGTGCTCTATAACTTTGGTGGGAGGGTGTATCACTACCCATTACAACTTTAGCGAGACATTTGACTGGCTCATGTTCCAGGAGATCTGCTCTATAACTTTGGTGGGAGGGTGTATCACTACCCATTACAACTTTAGCGTACGCGAGACATTTGACTGGCTCATGTTGCAGCAGATCTCCTCTTTAACTTTGGTGGGAGGGTGTATCACTACCCATTACAACTTTAGCGTACGCGAGACATTTGACTGGCTCATGTTGCAGGAGATCTGCTCTATAACTTTGGTGGGAGGGTGTATCACTACCCATTACAACTTTAGCGTGTGCGAGACATTTGACTGGCTCATGTTCCAGCAGATGTGCTCTATAACTTTGGTGAGAGGGTGTATCACTACCCATTACAACTTTAGCGTATGCGAGACATTTGACTGGCTCATGTTCCAGCAGATGTGCTCTATAACTTTGGTGGGAGGGTGTATCACTACCCATTACAACTTTAGCGAGACATTTGACTGGCTCATGTTGCAGCAGATCTGCTCTGTTACTTTGGTGGGAGGGTGTATCACTACCCATTACAACTTTAGCGTACGCGAGACATTTGACTGGCTCATGTTGCAGCAGATGTGCTCTGTAACTTTGGTGGGAGGGTGTATCACTACCCATTACAACTTTAGCGTACGCGAGACATTTGATTGACTCATGTTGCAGCAGATGTGCTCTATAACTTTGGTGGGAGGGTGTATCACTATCCATTACAACTTTAGCGTACGCGAGACATTTGACTGGCTCATGTTCCAGCAGATGTGCTCTATAACTTTGGTGGGAGGGTGTATCACTACCCATTACAACTTTAGCGTATGCGAGACATTTGACTGGCTCATGTTCCAGGAGATCTGCTCTATAACTTTGGTGGGAGGGTGTATCACTACCCATTACAACTTTAGCGTACGCGAGACATTTGACTGGCTCATGTTGCAGGAGATCTGCTCTATAACTGTGGTGGGAGGGTGTATCACTACCCATTACAACTTTAGCGTACGCGAGACATTTGACTGGCTCATGTTCCAGCAGATCTGCTCTATAACTTTGGTGGGAGGGTGTATCACTACCCATTACAACTTTAGCGTACGCGAGACATTTGACTGGCTCATGTTCCAGGAGATCTGCTCTATAACGTTGGTGGGAGGGTGTATCACTACCCATTACAACTTTAGCGAGACATTTGACTGGCGCATGTTGCAGCAGATGTGCTCTATAACTTTGGTGGGAGGGTGTATCACTACCCATTACAACTTTAGCGTATGCGAGACATTTGACTGGCTCATGTTGCAGCAGATTTGCTCTATAACTCTGGTGGGAGGGTGTATCACTACCCATTACAACTTTAGCGTATGCGAGACATTTGACTGGCTCATGTTGCAGCAGATCTGCTCTTTAACTTTGGTGGGAGGGTGTATCACTACCCATTACAACTTTAGCGTATGCGAGACATTTGACTTGCTCATGTTGCAGCAGATGTGCTGTATAACTTTGGTGGGAGGGTGTATCACTACCCATTACAACTTTAGCGAGACATTTGACTGGCTCATGTTGCAGCTGATGTGCTCTATAACTTTGGTGGGAGGGTGTATCACTACCCATTACAACTTTAGCGAGACATTTGACTGGCTCATGTTGCAGCAGATGTGCTCTATAACTTTGGTGGGAGGGTGTATCACTACCCATTACAACTTTAGCGTACGCGAGACATTTGACTGGCTCATGTTGCAGCAGATGTGCTATATAACTTTGGTGGGAGGGTGTATCACTACCCATTACAACTTTAGCGAGACATTTGACTGGCTCATGTTCCAGGAGATCTGCTCTATAACTGTGGTAGGAGGGTGTATCACTACGCATTACAACTTTAGCGTACGCGAGACATTTGACTGGCTCATGTTGCAGCAGATCTGCTCTATAACTTTGGTGGGAGGGTGTATCACTACGCATTACAAATTTAGCGTACGCGAGACATTTGACTGGCTCATGTTCCAGGAGATCTGCTCTATAACTTTGGTGGGAGGGTGTATCACTACCCATTACAACTTTAGCGTACGCGAGACATTTGACTGGATCATGTTCCAGCAGATGTGCTCTATAACTTTGGTGGGAGGGTGTATCACTACCCATTACAACTTTAGCGAGACATTTGACTGGCTCATGTTGCAGCAGATGTGCTCTATAACTTTGGTGGGAGGGTGTATCACTACCCATTACAACTTTAGCGAGACATTTGACTGGATCATGTTCCAGCAGATCTGCTCTATAACTTTGGTGGGAGGGTGTATCACTACCCATTACAACTTTAGCGTACGCGAGACATTTGACTGGCTTATGTTGCAGGAGATCTGCTCTATAACTCTGGTGGGAGGGTGTATCACTACTCATTACAACTTTAGCGTACGCGAGACATTTGACTGGCTCATGTTGCAGCAGATGTGCTCTATAACTTTGGTGGGAGGGTGTATCACTACCCATTACAAGTTTAGCGTACGCGAGACATTTGACTGGCTCATGTTGCAGGAGATCTGCTCTATAACTCTGGTGGGAGGGTGTATCACTACCCATTACAACTTTAGCGTACGCGAGACATTTGACTGACTCATGTTGCAGGAGATCTGCTCTATAACTTTGGTGGGAGGGTGTATCACTACCCATTACAACTTTAGCGAGACATTTGACTGGCTCATGTTGCAGGAGATCTGCTCTATAACTTTGGTGGGAGGGTGTATCACTACCCATTACAACTTTAGCGTACGCGAGACATTTGACTGGCTCATGTTCCAGCAGATCTGCTCTATAACTTTGGTGGGAGGGTGTATCACTACCCATTACAACTTTAGCGTACGCGAGACATTTGACTGGCTCATGTTCCAGCAGATCTGCTCTATAACTTTGGTGGGAGGGTGTATCACTACCCATTACAACTTTAGCGTACGCGAGACATTTGACTGGCTCATGTTCCAGGAGATCTGCTCTATAACTTTGGTGGGAGGGTGTATCACTACCCATTACAACTTTAGCGTACGCGAGACATTTGACTGGCTCATGTTCCAGCAGATCTGCTCTATAACTTTGGTGGGAGGGTGTATCACTACCCATTACAATTTTAGCGTACGCGAGACATTTGACTGGCTCATGTTCCAGCAGATCTGCTCTATAACTTTGGTGGGAGGGTGTATCACTACCCATTACAACTTTAGCGTACGCGAGACATTTGACTGACTCATGTTGCAGCAGATGTGCTCTATAACTCTGGTGGGAGGGTGTATCACTACCCATTACAACTTTAGCGTACGCGAGACATTTGACTGGCTCATGTTCCAGCAGATCTGCTCTATAACTTTGGTGGGAGGGTGTATCACTACCCATTACAACTTTAGCGAGACATTTGACTGGCTCATGTTCCAGCAGATCTGCTCTATAACTTTGGTGGGAGGGTGTATCAATACCCATTACAACTTTAGCGAGACATTTGACTGGCTCATGTTCCAGCAGATCTGCTCTATAACTCTGGTGGGAGGGTGTATCACTACCCATTACAACTTTAGCGTACGCGAGACATTTGACTGGCTCATGTTCCAGGAGATGTGCTCTATAACTTTGGTGGGAGGGTGTATCACTACCCAATACAACTTTAGCGTACGCGAGACATTTGACTGGCTCATGTTGCAGCAGATGTGCTCTATAACTTTGGTGGGAGGGTGTATCACTACCCATTACAACTTTAGCGAGACATTTGACTGGCTCATGTTGCAGGAGATCTGCTCTATAACTCTGGTGGGAGGGTGTATCACTACCCATTACAACTTTAGCGTACGCGAGACATTTGACTGGCTCATGTTCCAGGAGATCTGCTCTATAACTTTGGTGGGAGGGTGTATCACTACCCATTACAACTTTAGCGTACGCGAGACATTTGACTGGCTCATGTTGCAGCAGATGTGCTCTATAACTTTGGTGGGAGGGTGTATCACTACCCATTACAACTTTAGCATACGCGAGACATTTGACTGACTCATGTTCCAGCAGATCTGCTCTATAACTTTGGTGGGAGGGTGTAGCACTACCCAATACAACTTTAGCGAGACATTTGACTGGCTCATGTTGCAGCAGATGTGCTCTATAACTTTGGTGGGAGGGTGTATCACTACCCATTACAACTTTAGCGTATGCGAGACATTTGACTGGATCATGTTGCAGCAGATCTGCTCTATAACTTTGGTGGGAGGGTGTATCACTACCCATTACAACTTTAGCGTACGCGAGACATTTGACTGGCTCATGTTCCAGCAGATCTGCTCTATAACTTTGGTGGGAGGGTGTATCACTACCCAATAAAACTTTAGCGTACGCGAGACATTTGACTGGCTCATGTTCCAGCAGATCTGCTCTATAACTTTGGTGGGAGGGTGTATCACTACCCATTACAGCTTTAGCGAGACATTTGACTGGCTCATGTTGCAGCAGATGTGCTCTATAACTTTGGTGGGAGGGTGTATCACTACCCATTACAGCTTTAGCGAGACATTTGACTGGCTCATGTTGCAGCAGATGTGCTCTATAACACTGGTGGGAGGGTGTATCACTACCCATTACAAATTTAGCGTATGCGAGACATTTGACTGGCTCATGTTGCAGCAGATCTGCTCTATAACTTTGGTGGGAGGGTGTATCACTACCCATTACAACTTTAGCGTACGCGAGACATTTGACTGGCTCATGTTCCAGCAGATGTGCTCTATAACTTTGGTGGGAGGGTGTATCACTACCCATTACAACTTTAGCGTACGCGAGACATTTGACTGGCTCATGTTGCAGCAGATGTGCTCTATAACTTTGGTGGGAGGGTGTATCACTATCCATTACATCTTTAGCGTACGCGAGACATTTGACTGGCTCATGTTCCAGCAGATCTGCTCTATAACTTTGGTGGGAGGGTGTATCACTACCCATTACAACTTTAGCGTGTGCGAGACATTTGACTGGCTCATGTTGCAGCACATCTGCTCTATAACTTTGGTGGGAGGGTGTATCACTACCCATTACAACTTTAGCGTGTGCGAGACATTTGACTGGCTCATGTTCCAGGAGATCTGCTCTATAACTTTGGTGGGAGGGTGTATCACTACCCATTACTGCTTTAGCGAGACATTTGCCTGGCTCATGTTCCAAGAGATCTGCTCTATAACTTTGGTGAAAGGGTGTATCACTACCCATTACTGCTTTAGCGAGACATTTGACTGGCTCATGTTGCAGCAGATCTGCTCTATAACTTTGGTGGGAGGGTGTATCACTACCCATTACAACTTTAGCGTACGCGAGACATTTGACTGGCTCATGTTCCAGCAGATCTGCTCTATAACTTTGGTGGGAGGGTGTATCACTATCCATTACAAGTTTAGCATACGAGAGACATTTGACTGGCTCATGTTGCACAGATGTGCTCTTTCACTTTGGTGGGAGGGTGTATCACTACCCATTACAACTTTAGCCAGACATTTGACTGGCTCATGTTCCAGCAGATGTGCTCTATAACTTTGGTGGGAGGGTGTATCACTACCCATTACAACTTTAGCGTACGCGAGACATTTGACTGGCTCATGTTGCAGCAGATGTGCTCTATAACTTTGGTGGGAGGGTGTATCACTACCCATTACAACTTTAGCGTACGCGAGACATTTGACTGGCTCATGTTGCAGCAGATGTGCTCTATAACTTTGGTGGGAGGGTGTATCACTACCCATTACAACTTTAGCGTACGCGAGACATTTGACTGGCTCATGTTCCAGCAGATGTGCTCTATAACTTTGGTGGGAGGGTGTATCACTACCCATTACAACTTTAGCGAGACATTTGACTGGCTCATGTTCCAGCAGATGTGCTCTATAACTTTGGTGGGAGGGTGTATCACTACCCATTACAACTTTAGCGAGACATTTGACTGGCTCATGTTCCAGCAGATGTGCTCTATAACTTTGGTGGGAGGGTGTATCACTACCCATTACAACTTTAGCGAGACATTTGACTGGCTCATGTTGCAGCAGATGTGCTCTATAACTTTGGTGGGAGGGTGTATCACTACCCATTACAACTTTAGCGTACGCGAGACATTTGACTGGCTCATGTTCCAGGAGATCTGCTCTATAACTTTGGTGGGAGGGTGTATCACTACCCATTACAACTTTAGCGTACGCGAGACATTTGACTGGCTCATGTTCCAGCAGATCTGCTCTTTAACTTTGGTGGGAGGGTGTATCACTACCCATTACAACTTTAGCGAGACATTTGACTGGCTCATGTTGCAGCAGATGTGCTCTATAACTTTGGTGGGAGGGTGTATCACTACCCATTACAACTTTAGCGAGACATTTGACTGGCTCATGTTCCAGGAGATCTGCTCTATAACTTTGGTGGGAGGGTGTATCACTACCCATTACAACTTTAGCGTACGCGAGACATTTGACTGGCTCATGTTGCAGGAGATCTGCTCTATAACTTTGGTGGGAGGGTGTATCACTACCCATTACAACTTTAGCGTGTGCGAGACATTTGACTGGCTCATGTTCCAGCAGATGTGCTCTATAACTTTGGTGAGAGGGTGTATCACTACCCATTACAACTTTAGCGTATGCGAGACATTTGACTGGCTCATGTTCCAGCAGATGTGCTCTATAACTTTGGTGGGAGGGTGTATCACTACCCATTACAACTTTAGCGAGACATTTGACTGGCTCATGTTGCAGCAGATCTGCTCTGTAACTTTGGTGGGAGGGTGTATCACTACCCATTACAACTTTAGCGTACGCGAGACATTTGACTGGCTCATGTTGCAGCAGATGTGCTCTGTAACTTTGGTGGGAGGGTGTATCACTACCCATTACAACTTTAGCGTACGCGAGACATTTGATTGACTCATGTTGCAGCAGATGTGCTCTATAACTTTGGTGGGAGGGTGTATCACTATCCATTACAACTTTAGCGTACGCGAGACATTTGACTGGCTCATGTTCCAGCAGATGTGCTCTATAACTTTGGTGGGAGGGTGTATCACTACCCATTACAACTTTAGCGTATGCGAGACATTTGACTGGCTCATGTTCCAGGAGATCTGCTCTATAACTTTGGTGGGAGGGTGTATCACTACCCATTACAACTATAGCGTACGCGAGACATTTGACTGGCTCATGTTGCAGGAGATCTGCTCTATAACTGTGGTGGGAGGGTGTATCACTACCCATTACAACTTTAGCGTACGCGAGACATTTGACTGGCTCATGTTCCAGCAGATCTGCTCTATAACTTTGGTGGGAGGGTGTATCACTACCCATTACAACTTTAGCGTACGCGAGACATTTGACTGGCTCATGTTCCAGGAGATCTGCTCTATAACGTTGGTGGGAGGGTGTATCACTACCCATTACAACTTTAGCGAGACATTTGACTGGCGCATGTTGCAGCAGATGTGCTCTATAACTTTGGTGGGAGGGTGTATCACTACCCATTACAACTTTAGCGTATGCGAGACATTTGACTGGCTCATGTTGCAGCAGATTTGCTCTATAACTCTGGTGGGAGGGTGTATCACTACCCATTACAACTTTAGCGTATGCGAGACATTTGACTGGCTCATGTTGCAGCAGATCTGCTCTTTAACTTTGGTGGGAGGGTGTATCACTACCCATTACAACTTTAGCGTATGCGAGACATTTGACTGGCTCATGTTGCAGCAGATGTGCTGTATAACTTTGGTGGGAGGGTGTATCACTACCCATTACAACTTTAGCGAGACATTTGACTGGCTCATGTTGCAGCAGATGTGCTCTATAACTTTGGTGGGAGGGTGTATCACTACCCATTACAACTTTAGCGAGACATTTGACTGGCTCATGTTGCAGCAGATGTGCTCTATAACTTTGGTGGGAGGGTGTATCACTACCCATTACAACTTTAGCGTACGCGAGACATTTGACTGGCTCATGTTGCAGCAGATGTGCTATATAACTTTGGTGGGAGGGTGTATCACTACCCATTACAACTTTAGCGAGACATTTGACTGGCTCATGTTGCAGCAGATCTGCTCTATAACTTTGGTGGGAGGGTGTATCACTACGCATTACAAATTTACCGTACGCGAGACATTTGACTGGCTCATGTTCCAGGAGATCTGCTCTATAACTTTGGTGGGAGGGTGTATCACTACCCATTACAACTTTAGCGTACGCGAGACATTTGACTGGATCATGTTCCAGCAGATGTGCTCTATAACTTTGGTGGGAGGGTGTATCACAACCCATTACAACTTTAGCGAGACATTTGACTGGCTCATGTTGCAGCAGATGTGCTCTATAACTTTGGTGGGAGGGTGTATCACTACCCATTACAACTTTAGCGAGACATTTGACTGGATCATGTTCCAGCAGATCTGCTCTATAACTTTGGTGGGAGGGTGTATCACTACCCATTACAACTTTAGCGTACGCGAGACATTTGACTGGCTCATGTTGCAGCAGATGTGCTCTATAACTTTGGTGGGAGGGTGTATCACTACCCATTACAAGTTTAGCGTACGCGAGACATTTGACTGGCTCATGTTGCAGGAGATCTGCTCTATAACTCTGGTGGGAGGGTGTATCACTACCCATTACAACTTTAGCGTACGCGAGACATTTGACTGACTCATGTTGCAGGAGATCTGCTCTATAACTTTGGTGGGAGGGTGTATCACTACCCATTACAACTTTAGCGAGACATTTGACTGGCTCATGTTGCAGGAGATCTGCTCTATAACTTTGGTGGGAGGGTGTATCACTACCCATTACAACTTTAGCGTACGCGAGACATTTGACTGGCTCATGTTCCAGCAGATCTGCTCTATAACTTTGGTGGGAGGGTGTATCACTACCCATTACAACTTTAGCGTACGCGAGACATTTGACTGGCTCATGTTCCAGCAGATCTGCTCTATAACTTTGGTGGGAGGGTGTATCACTACCCATTACAACTTTAGCGTACGCGAGACATTTGACTGGCTCATGTTCCAGGAGATCTGCTCTATAACTTTGGTGGGAGGGTGTATCACTACCCATTACAACTTTAGCGTACGCGAGACATTTGACTGGCTCATGCTCCAGCAGATCTGCTCTATAACTTTGGTGGGAGGGTGTATCACTACCCATTACAATTTTAGCGTACGAGACATTTGACTGGCTCATGTTCCAGCAGATCTGCTCTATAACTTTGGTGGGACGGTGTATCACTACCCATTACAACTTTAGCGTACGCGGGACATTTGACTGACTCATGTTGCAGCAGATGTGCTCTATAACTCTGGTGGGAGGGTGTATCACTACCCATTACAACTTTAGCGTACGCGAGACATTTGACTGGCTCATGTTCCAGCAGATCTGCTCTATAACTTTGGTGGGAGGGTGTATCACTACCCATTACAACTTTAGCGAGACATTTGAAAGGCTCATGTTGCAGCAGATGTGCTCTATAACTTTGGTGGGAGGGTGTATCACTACCCATTACAACTTTAGCGAGACATTTGACTGGCTCATGTTGCAGCAGATCTGCTCTATAACTTTGGTGGGAGGGTGTATCACTACCCATTACAACTTTAGCGTATGCGAGACATTTGACTGGCTCATGTTCCAGGAGATCTGCTCTATAACTTTGGTGGGAGAGTGTATCACTACCCATTACAACTTTAGGGTACGCGAGTCATTTGACTGGCTCATGTTCCAGCAGATCTGCTCTATAACTTTGGTGGGAGGGTGTATCGCTTCCCATTACAACTTTAGCGTACGCGAGACATTTGACTGGCTCATGTTGCAGCAGATGTGCTCTATAACTTTGGTGGGAGGGTGTATCACTACCCATTACAACTTTAGCGTACGCGAGACATTTGACTGGCTCATGTTCCAGCAGATCTGCTCTATAACTTTGGTGGGAGGGTGTATCACTACCCATTACAACTTTAGCGTACGCGAGACATTTGACTGGCTCATGTTCCAGCAGATCTGCTCTATAACTTTGGTTGGAGGGTGTATCCCTACCCATTACAACTTTAGCGTATGCGAGACATTTGACTGGTTCATGTTCCAGTAGATCTGCTCTATAACTTCGGTGGGAGGGTGTATCACTACCCATTACAACTTTAGCGTATGCGAGACATTTGACTGGCTCATGTTCCAGCTGATCTGCTCTATAACTTTGGTGGGAGGGTGTATCACTACCCATTACAACTTTAGCGTACGCGAGACATTTGACTGGCTCATGTTCCAGGAGATCTGCTCTATAACTTTGGTGGGAGGGTGTATCACTACCCATTACAACTTTAGCGTACGCGAGACATTTGACTGGCTCATGTTCCAGCAGATCTGCTCTATAACTTTGGTGCGAGGGTGTATCACTACCCACTACAACTTTAGCTTACGTGAGACATTTGACTGGCTCATGTTCCAGGAGATCTGCTCTATAACCTTGGTGGGAGGGTGTATCACTACCCATTACAACTTTAGCGTACGCGAGACATTTGCCTGGCTCATGTTCCAGCAGATCTGCTCTATAACTTTGGTGGGAGGGTGTATCACTACCCATTACTGCTTTAGCGAGACATTTGACTGACTCATGTTGCAGCAGATCTGCTCTATAACTTTGGTGGGAGGGTGTATCACTACCCATTACAACTTTAGCGAGACATTTGACTGGCTCATGTTCCAGCAGATGTGCTCTATAACTTTGGTGGGAGGGTGTATCACTACCCATTACAACTTTAGCGTACGCGAGACATTTGACTGGCTCATGTTCCAGCAGATGTGCTCTATAACTTTGGTGGGAGGGTGTATCACTACCCATTACAACTTTAGCGTACGCGAGACATTTGACTGGCTCATGTTCCAGCAGATGTGCTCTATAACTTTGGTGGGAGGGTGTATCACTACCCATTACAACTTTAGCGAGACATTTGACTGGCTCATGTTCCAGCAGATGTGCTCTATAACTTTGGTGGGAGGGTGTATCACTACCCATTACAACTTTAGCGTACGCGAGACATTTGACTGGCTCATGTTCCAGCAGATGTGCTCTATAACTTTGGTGGGAGGGTGTATCACTACCCATTACAACTTTAGCCAGACATTTGACTGGCTCATGTTCCAGCAGATGTGCTCTATAACTTTGGTGGGAGGGTGTATCACTACCCATTACAACTTTAGCGTACGCGAGACATTTGACTGGCTCATGTTGCAGAGATGTGCTCTATAACTTTGGTGGGAGGGTGTATCACTACCCATTACAACTTTAGCGTACGCGAGACATTTGACTGGCTCATGTTGCAGCAGATGTGCTCTATAACTTTGGTGGGAGGGTGTATCACTACCCATTACAACTTTAGCGAGACATTTGACTGGCTCATGTTCCAGCAGATGTGCTCTATAACTTTGGTGGGAGGGTGTATCAATACCCATTACAACTTTAGCGAGACATTTGACTGGCTCATGTTCCAGCAGATCTGCTCTATAACTCTGGTGGGAGGGTGTATCACTACCCATTACAACTTTAGCGTACGCGAGACATTTGACTGGCTCATGTTCCAGGAGATGTGCTCTATAACTTTGGTGGGAGGGTGTATCACTACCCAATACAACTTTAGCGTACGCGAGACATTTGACTGGCTCATGTTGCAGCAGATGTGCTCTATAACTTTGGTGGGAGGGTGTATCACTACCCATTACAACTTTAGCGAGACATTTGACTGGCTCATGTTGCAGGAGATCTGCTCTATAACTCTGGTGGGAGGGTGTATCACTACCCATTACAACTTTAGCGTACGCGAGACATTTGACTGGCTCATGTTCCAGGAGATCTGCTCTATAACTTTGGTGGGAGGGTGTATCACTACCCATTACAACTTTAGCGTACGCGAGACATTTGACTGGCTCATGTTGCAGCAGATGTGCTCTATAACTTTGGTGGGAGGGTGTATCACTACCCATTACAACTTTAGCATACGCGAGACATTTGACTGACTCATGTTCCAGCAGATCTGCTCTATAACTTTGGTGGGAGGGTGTAGCACTACCCAATACAACTTTAGCGAGACATTTGACTGGCTCATGTTGCAGCAGATGTGCTCTATAACTTTGGTGGGAGGGTGTATCACTACCCATTACAACTTTAGCGTATGCGAGACATTTGACTGGCTCATGTTGCAGCAGATCTGCTCTATAACTTTGGTGGGAGGGTGTATCACTACCCATTACAACTTTAGCGTACGCGAGACATTTGACTGGCTCATGTTCCAGCAGATCTGCTCTATAACTTTGGTGGGAGGGTGTATCACTACCCATTAAAACTTTAGCGTACGCGAGACATTTGACTGGCTCATGTTCCAGCAGATCTGCTCTATAACTTTGGTGGGAGGGTGTATCACTACCCATTGCAGCTTTAGCGAGACATTTGACTGGCTCATGTTGCAGCAGATGTGCTCTATAACTTTGGTGGGAGGGTGTATCACTACCCATTACAGCTTTAGCGAGACATTTGACTGGCTCATGTTGCAGCAGATGTGCTCTATAACATTGGTGGGAGGGTGTATCACTACCCATTACAACTTTAGCGTATGCGAGACATTTGACTGGCTCATGTTGCAGCAGATCTGCTCTATAACATTGGTGGGAGGGTGTATCACTACCCATTACAACTTTAGCGTACGCGAGACATTTGACTGGCTCATGTTCCAGCAGATGTGCTCTATAACTTTGGTGGGAGGGTGTATCACTACCCATTACAACTTTAGCGTACGCGAGACATTTGACTGGCTCATGTTGCAGCAGATGTGCTCTATAACTTTGGTGGGAGGGTGTATCACTATCCATTATATCTTTAGCGTACGCGAGACATTTGACTGGCTCATGTTCCAGCAGATCTGCTCTATAACTTTGGTGGGAGGGTGTATCACTACCCATTACAACTTTAGCGTGTGCGAGACATTTGACTGGCTCATGTTGCAGCAGATCTGCTCTATAACTTTGGTGGGAGGGTGTATCACTACCCATTACAACTTTAGCGTGTGCGAGACATTTGACTGGCTCATGTTCCAGGAGATCTGCTCTATAACTTTGGTGGGAGGGTGTATCGCTACCCATTACTGCTTTAGCGAGACATTTGCCTGGCTCATGTTCCAAGAGATCTGCTCTATAACTTTGGTGAAAGGGTGTATCACTACCCATTACTGCTTTAGCGAGACATTTGACTGGCTCATGTTGCAGCAGATCTGCTCTATAACTTTGGTGGGAGGGTGTATCACTACCCATTACAACTTTAGCGTACGCGAGACATTTGACTGGCTCATGTTCCAGCAGATCTGCTCTATAACTTTGGTGGGAGGGTGTATCACTACCCATTACAAGTTTAGCATACGAGAGACATTTGACTGGCTCATGTTGCAGCAGATGTGCTCTTTAACTTTGGTGGGAGGGTGTATCACTACCCATTACAACTTTAGCGTACGCGAGACATTTGACTGGCTCATGTTGCAGCAGATGTGCTCTATAACTTTGGTGGGAGGGTGTATCACTACCCATTACAACTTTAGCAAGACATTTGACTGGCTCATGTTGCAGCAGATGTGCTCTATAACTTTGGTGGGAGGGTGTATCACTACCCATTACAACTTTAGCGTACGCGAGACATTTGACTGGCTCATGTTCCAGCAGATGTGCTCTATAACTTTGGTGGGAGGGTGTATCACTACCCATTACAACTTTAGCGAGACATTTGACTGGCTCATGTTCCAGCAGATGTGCTCTATAACTTTGGTGGGAGGGTGTATCACTACCCATTACAACTTTAGCGTACGCGAGACATTTGACTGGCTCATGTTCCAGCAGATGTGCTCTATAACTTTGGTGGGAGGGTGTATCACTACCCATTACAACTTTAGCCAGACATTTGACTGGCTCATGTTCCAGCAGATGTGCTCTATAACTTTGGTGGGAGGGTGTATCACTACCCATTACAACTTTAGCGTACGCGAGACATTTGACTGGCTCATGTTGCAGCAGATGTGCTCTATAACTTTGGTGGGAGGGTGTATCACTACCCATTACAACTTTAGCGTACGCGAGACATTTGACTGGCTCATGTTGCAGCAGATGTGCTCTATAACTTTGGTGGGAGGGTGTATCACTACCCATTACAACTTTAGCGTACGCGAGACATTTGACTGGCTCATGTTCCAGCAGATGTGCTCTATAACTTTGGTGGGAGGGTGTATCACTACCCATTACAACTTTAGCGAGACATTTGACTGGCTCATGTTCCAGCAGATGTGCTCTATAACTTTGGTGGGAGGGTGTATCACTACCCATTACAACTTTAGCGAGACATTTGACTGGCTCATGTTCCAGCAGATGTGCTCTATAACTTTGGTGGGAGGTTGTATCACTACCCATTACAACTTTAGCGAGACATTTGACTGGCTCATGTTGCAGCAGATGTGCTCTATAACTTTGGTGGGAGGGTGTATCACTACCCATTACAACTTTAGCGTACGCGAGACATTTGACTGGCTCATGTTCCAGGAGATCTGCTCTATAACTTTGGTGGGAGGGTGTATCACTACCCATTACAACTTTAGCGTACGCGAGACATTTGACTGGCTCATGTTCCAGCAGATCTGCTCTTTAACTTTGGTGGGAGGGTGTATCACTACCCATTACAACTTTAGCGAGACATTTGACTGGCTCATGTTGCAGCAGATGTGCTCTATAACTTTGGTGGGAGGGTGTATCACTACCCATTACAACTTTAGCGAGACATTTGACTGGCTCATGTTCCAGGAGATCTGCTCTATAACTTTGGTGGGAGGGTGTATCACTACCCATTACAACTTTAGCGTACGCGAGACATTTGACTGGCTCATGTTGCAGGACATCTGCTCTATAACTTTGGTGGGAGGGTGTATCACTACCCATTACAACTTTAGCGTGTGCGAGACATTTGACTGGCTCATGTTCCAGCAGATGTGCTCTATAACTTTGGTGAGAGGGTGTATCACTACCCATTACAACTTTAGCGTATGCGAGACATTTGACTGGCTCATGTTCCAGCAGATGTGCTCTATAACTTTGGTGGGAGGGTGTATCACTACCCATTACAACTTTAGCGAGACATTTGACTGGCTCATGTTGCAGCAGATCTGCTCTGTAACTTTGGTGGGAGGGTGTATCACTACCCATTACAACTTTAGCGTACGCGAGACATTTGACTGGCTCATGTTGCAGCAGATGTGCTCTGTAACTTTGGTGGGAGGGTGTATCACTACCCATTACAACTTTAGCGTACGCGAGACATTTGATTGACTCATGTTGCAGCAGATGTGCTCTATAACTTTGGTGGGAGGGTGTATCACTATCCATTACAACTTTAGCGTACGCGAGACATTTGACTGGCTCATGTTCCAGCAGATGTGCTCTATAACTTTGGTGGGAGGGTGTATCACTACCCATTACAACTTTAGCGTATGCGAGACATTTGACTGGCTCATGTTCCAGGAGATCTGCTCTATAACTTTGGTGGGAGGGTGTATCACTACCCATTACAACTATAGCGTACGCGAGACATTTGACTGGCTCATGTTGCAGGAGATCTGCTCTATAACTGTGGTGGGAGGGTGTATCACTACCCATTACAACTTTAGCGTACGCGAGACATTTGACTGGCTCATGTTCCAGCAGATCTGCTCTATAACTTTGGTGGGAGGGTGTATCACTACCCATTACAACCTTAGCGTACGCGAGACATTTGACTGGCTCATGTTCCAGGAGATCTGCTCTATAACGTTGGTGGGAGGGTGTATCACTACCCATTACAACTTTAGCGAGACATTTGACTGGCGCATGTTGCAGCAGATGTGCTCTATAACTTTGGTGGGAGGGTGTATCACTACCCATTACAACTTTAGCGTATGCGAGACATTTGACTGGCTCATGTTGCAGCAGATTTGCTCTATAACTCTGGTGGGAGGGTGTATCACTACCCATTACAACTTTAGCGTATGCGAGACATTAGACTGGCTCATGTTGCAGCAGATCTGCTCTTTAACTTTGGTGGGAGGGTGTATCACTACCCATTACAACTTTAGCGTATGCGAGACATTTGACTGGCTCATGTTGCAGCAGATGTGCTGTATAACTTTGGTGGGAGGGTGTATCACTACCCATTACAACTTTAGCGAGACATTTGACTGGCTCATGTTGCAGCAGATGTGCTCTATAACTTTGGTGGGAGGGTGTATCACTACCCATTACAACTTTAGCGAGACATTTGACTGGCTCATGTTGCAGCAGATGTGCTCTATAACTTTGGTGGGAGGGTGTATCACTACCCATTACAACTTTAGCGTACGCGAGACATTTGACTGGCTCATGTTGCAGCAGATGTGCTATATAACTTTGGTGGGAGGGTGTATCACTACCCATTACAACTTTAAGCGAGACATTTGACTGGCTCATGTTGCAGCAGATCTGCTCTATAACTTTGGTGGGAGGGTGTATCACTACGCATTACAACTTTAGCGTACGCGAGACATTTGACTGGCTCATGTTGCAGCAGATGTGCTATATAACTTTGGTGGGAGGGTGTATCACTACCCATTACAACTTTAAGCGAGACATTTGACTGGCTCATGTTGCAGCAGATCTGCTCTATAACTTTGGTGGGAGGGTGTATCACTACGCATTACAAATTTAGCGTACGCGAGACATTTGACTGGCTCATGTTCCAGGAGATCTGCTCTATAACTTTGGTGGGAGGGTGTATCACTACCCATTACAACTTTAGCGTACGCGAGACATTTGACTGGATCATGTTCCAGCAGATGTGCTCTATAACTTTGGTGGGAGGGTGTATCACTACCCATTACAACTTTAGCGAGACATTTGACTGGCTCATGTTGCAGCAGATGTGCTCTATAACTTTGGTGGGAGGGTGTATCACTACCCATTACAACTTTAGCGAGACATTTGACTGGATCATGTTCCAGCAGATCTGCTCTATAACTTTGGTGGGAGGGTGTATCACTACCCATTACAACTTTAGCGTACGCGAGACATTTGACTGGCTTATGTTGCAGGAGATCTGCTCTATAACTCTGGTGGGAGGGTGTATCACTACCCATTACAACTTTAGCGTACGCGAGACATTTGACTGGCTCATGTTGCAGCAGATGTGCTCTATAACTTTGGTGGGAGGGTGTATCACTACCCATTACAAGTTTAGCGTACGCGAGACATTTGACTGGCTCATGTTGCAGGAGATCTGCTCTATAACACTGGTGGGAGGGTGTATCACTACCCATTACAACTTTAGCGTACGCGAGACATTTGACTGACTCATGTTGCAGGAGATCTGCTCTATAACTTTGGTGGGAGGGTGTATCACTACCCATTACAACTTTAGCGAGACATTTGACTGGCTCATGTTGCAGGAGATCTGCTCTATAACTTTGGTGGGAGGGTGTATCACTACCCATTACAACTTTAGCGTACGCGAGACATTTGACTGACTCATGTTCCAGCAGATCTGCTCTATAACTCTGGTGGGAGGGTGTATCACTACCCATTACAACTTTAGCGTACGCGAGACATTTGACTGGCTCATGTTCCAGCAGATCTGCTCTATAACTTTGGTGGGAGGGTGTATCACTACCCATTACAACTTTAGCGTACGCGAGACATTTGACTGGCTCATGTTCCAGGAGATCTGCTCTATAACTTTGGTGGGAGGGTGTATCACTACCCATTACAACTTTAGCGTACGCGAGACATTTGACTGGCTCATGCTCCAGCAGATCTGCTCTATAACTTTGGTGGGAGGGTGTATCACTACCCATTACAATTTTAGCGTACGCGAGACATTTGACTGGCTCATGTTCCAGCAGATCTGCTCTATAACTTTGGTGGGACGGTGTATCACTACCCATTACAACTTTAGCGTACGCGAGACATTTGACTGACTCATGTTGCAGCAGATGTGCTCTATAACTCTGGTGGGAGGGTGTATCACTACCCATTACAACTTTAGCGTACGCGAGACATTTGACTGGCTCATGTTCCAGCAGATCTGCTCTATAACTTTGGTGGGAGGGTGTATCACTACCCATTACAACTTTAGCGAGACATTTGAAAGGCTCATGTTGCAGCAGATGTGCTCTATAACTTTGGTGGGAGGGTGTATCACTACCCATTACAACTTTAGCGAGACATTTGACTGGCTCATGTTGCAGCAGATCTGCTCTATAACTTTGGTGGGACGGTGTATCACTACCCATTACAACTTTAGCGTATGCGAGACATTTGACTGGCTCATGTTCCAGGAGATCTGCTCTATAACTTTGGTGGGAGAGTGTATCACTACCCATTACAACTTTAGGGTACGCGAGTCATTTGACTGGCTCATGTTCCAGCAGATCTGCTCTATAACTTTGGTGGGAGGGTGTATCACTACCCATTACAACTTTAGCGAGACATTTGACTGGCTCATGTTCCAGGAGATCTGCTCTATAACTTTGGTGGGAGGGTGTATCACTACCCATTACAACTTTAGCGTACGCGAGACATTTGACTGGCTCATGTTGCAGGAGATCTGCTCTATAACTTTGGTGGGAGGGTGTATCACTACCCATTACAACTTTAGCGTGTGCGAGACATTTGACTGGCTCATGTTCCAGCAGATGTGCTCTATAACTTTGGTGAGAGGGTGTATCACTACCCATTACAACTTTAGCGTGTGCGAGACATTTGACTGGCTCATGTTCCAGCAGATGTGCTCTATAACTTTGGTGGGAGGGTGTATCACTACCCATTACAACTTTAGCGAGACATTTGACTGGCTCATGTTGCAGCAGATCTGCTCTGTAACTTTGGTGGGAGGGTGTATCACTACCCATTACAACTTTAGCGTACGCGAGACATTTGACTGGCTCATGTTCCAGGAGATCTGCTCTATAACTTTGGTGGGAGGGTGTATCACTACCCATTACAACTTTAGCGTACGCGAGACATTTGACTGGCTCATGTTCCAGCAGATCTGCTCTATAACTTTGGTGCGAGGGTGTATCACTACCCACTACAACTTTAGCTTACGTGAGACATTTGACTGGCTCATGTTCCAGGAGATCTGCTCTATAACCTTGGTGGGAGGGTGTATCACTACCCATTACAACTTTAGCGTACGCGAGACATTTGCCTGGCTCATGTTCCAGCAGATCTGCTCTATAACTTTGGTGGGAGGGTGTATCACTACCCATTACTGCTTTAGCGAGACATTTGACTGGCTCATGTTGAGGCAGATCTGCTCTATAACTTTGGTGGGAGGGTGTATCACTACCCATTACAACTTTAGCGAGACATTTGACTGGCTCATGTTCCAGCAGATGTGCTCTATAACTTTGGTGGGAGGGTGTATCACTACCCATTACAACTTTAGCGTACGCGAGACATTTGACTGGCTCATGTTCCAGCAGATGTGCTCTATAACTTTGGTGGGAGGGTGTATCACTACCCATTACAACTTTAGCGTACGCGAGACATTTGACTGGCTCATGTTCCAGCAGATGTGCTCTATAACTTTGGTGGGAGGGTGTATCACTACCCATTACAACTTTAGCCAGACATTTGACTGGCTCATGTTCCAGCAGATGTGCTCTATAACTTTGGTGGGAGGGTGTATCACTACCCATTACAACTTTAGCGTACGCGAGACATTTGACTGGCTCATGTTGCAGCAGATGTGCTCTATAACTTTGGTGGGAGGGTGTATCACTACCCATTACAACTTTAGCGTACGCGAGACATTTGACTGGCTCATGTTGCAGCAGATGTGCTCTATAACTTTGGTGGGAGGGTGTATCACTACCCATTACAACTTTAGCGTACGCGAGACATTTGACTGGCTCATGTTCCAGCAGATGTGCTCTATAACTTTGGTGGGAGGGTGTATCACTACCCATTACAACTTTAGCGAGACATTTGACTGGCTCATGTTCCAGCAGATGTGCTCTATAACTTTGGTGGGAGGGTGTATCACTACCCATTACAACTTTAGCGAGACATTTGACTGGCTCATGTTCCAGCAGATGTGCTCTATAACTTTGGTGGGAGGTTGTATCACTACCCATTACAACTTTAGCGAGACATTTGACTGGCTCATGTTGCAGCAGATGTGCTCTATAACTTTGGTGGGAGGGTGTATCACTACCCATTACAACTTTAGCGTACGCGAGACATTTGACTGGCTCATGTTCCAGGAGATCTGCTCTATAACTTTGGTGGGAGGGTGTATCACTACCCATTACAACTTTAGCGTACGCGAGACATTTGACTGGCTCATGTTCCAGCAGATCTGCTCTT
The DNA here is from genome assembly GCA_030765065.1 of Deroplatys truncata. Classification (NCBI taxonomy): domain Eukaryota; kingdom Metazoa; phylum Arthropoda; class Insecta; order Mantodea; family Mantidae; genus Deroplatys; species Deroplatys truncata. The sequence goes on from CM060975.1 coordinate 10,046,279, forward strand.
TAACTTTGGTGGGAGGGTGTATCACTACCCATTACAACTTTAGCGAGACATTTGACTGGCTCATGTTGCAGCAGATGTGCTCTATAACTTTGGTGGGAGGGTGTATCACTACCCATTACAACTTTAGCGAGACATTTGACTGGCTCATGTTCCAGGAGATCTGCTCTATAACTTTGGTGGGAGGGTGTATCACTACCCATTACAACTTTAGCGTACGCGAGACATTTGACTGGCTCATGTTGCAGGAGATCTGCTCTATAACTTTGGTGGGAGGGTGTATCACTACCCATTACAACTTTAGCGTGTGCGAGACATTTGACTGGCTCATGTTCCAGCAGATGTGCTCTATAACTTTGGTGAGAGGGTGTATCACTACCCATTACAACTTTAGCGTGTGCGAGACATTTGACTGGCTCATGTTCCAGCAGATGTGCTCTATAACTTTGGTGGGAGGGTGTATCACTACCCATTACAACTTTAGCGAGACATTTGACTGGCTCATGTTGCAGCAGATCTGCTCTGTAACTTTGGTGGGAGGGTGTATCACTACCCATTACAACTTTAGCGTACGCGAGACATTTGACTGGCTCATGTTGCAGCAGATGTGCTCTGTAACTTTGGTGGGAGGGTGTATCACTACCCATTACAACTTTAGCGTACGCGAGACATTTGATTGACTCATGTTGCAGCAGATGTGCTCTATAACTTTGGTGGGAGGGTGTATCACTATCCATTACAACTTTAGCGTACGCGAGACATTTGACTGGCTCATGTTCCAGCAGATGTGCTCTATAACTTTGGTGGGAGGGTGTATCACTACCCATTACAACTTTAGCGTATGCGAGACATTTGACTGGCTCATGTTCCAGGAGATCTGCTCTATAACTTTGGTGGGAGGGTGTATCATTACCCATTACAACTATAGCGTACGCGAGACATTTGACTGGCTCATGTTGCAGGAGATCTGCTCTATAACTGTGGTGGGAGGGTGTATCACTACCCATTACAACTTTAGCGTACGCGAGACATTTGACTGGCTCATGTTCCAGCAGATCTGCTCTATAACTTTGGTGGGAGGGTGTATCACTACCCATTACAACTATAGCGTACGCGAGACATTTGACTGGCTCATGTTGCAGGAGATCTGCTCTATAACTGTGGTGGGAGGGTGTATCACTACCCATTACAACTTTAGCGTACGCGAGACATTTGACTGGCTCATGTTCCAGCAGATCTGCTCTTTAACTTTGGTGGGAGGGTGTATCACTACCCATTACAACTTTAGCGTATGCGAGACATTTGACTGGCTCATGTTGCAGCAGATGTGCTGTATAACTTTGGTGGGAGGGTGTATCACTACCCATTACAACTTTAGCGAGACATTTGACTGGCTCATGTTGCAGCAGATGTGCTCTATAACTTTGGTGGGAGGGTGTATCACTACCCATTACAACTTTAGCGAGACATTTGACTGGCTCATGTTGCAGCAGATGTGCTCTATAACTTTGGTGGGAGGGTGTATCACTACCCATTACAACTTTAGCGTACGCGAGACATTTGACTGGCTCATGTTGCAGCAGATGTGCTATATAACTTTGGTGGGAGGGTGTATCACTACCCATTACAACTTTAGCGAGACATTTGACTGGCTCATGTTGCAGCAGATCTGCTCTATAACTTTGGTGGGAGGGTGTATCACTACGCATTACAAATTTAGCGTACGCGAGACATTTGACTGGCTCATGTTCCAGGAGATCTGCTCTATAACTTTGGTGGGAGGGTGTATCACTACCCATTACAACTTTAGCGTACGCGAGACATTTGACTGGATCATGTTCCAGCAGATGTGCTCTATAACTTTGGTGGGAGGGTGTATCACTACCCATTACAACTTTAGCGAGACATTTGACTGGCTCATGTTGCAGCAGATGTGCTCTATAACTTTGGTGGGAGGGTGTATCACTACCCATTACAACTTTAGCGAGACATTTGACTGGATCATGTTCCAGCAGATCTGCTCTATAACTTTGGTGGGAGGGTGTATCACTACCCATTACAACTTTAGCGTACGCGAGACATTTGACTGGCTTATGTTGCAGGAGATCTGCTCTATAACTCTGGTGGGAGGGTGTATCACTACCCATTACAACTTTAGCGTACGCGAGACATTTGACTGGCTCATGTTGCAGCAGATGTGCTCTATAACTTTGGTGGGAGGGTGTATCACTACCCATTACAAGTTTAGCGTACGCGAGACATTTGACTGGCTCATGTTGCAGGAGATCTGCTCTATAACACTGGTGGGAGGGTGTATCACTACCCATTACAACTTTAGCGTACGCGAGACATTTGACTGGCTCATGTTGCAGCAGATGTGCTCTGTAACTTTGGTGGGAGGGTGTATCACTACCCATTACAACTTTAGCGTACGCGAGACATTTGATTGACTCATGTTGCAGCAGATGTGCTCTATAACTTTGGTGGGAGGGTGTATCACTATCCATTACAACTTTAGCGTACGCGAGACATTTGACTGGCTCATGTTCCAGCAGATGTGCTCTCTAACTTTGGTGGGAGGGTGTATCACTACCCATTACAACTTTAGCGTATGCGAGACATTTGACTGGCTCATGTTCCAGGAGATCTGCTCTATAACTTTGGTGGGAGGGTGTATCATTACCCATTACAACTATAGCGTACGCGAGACATTTGACTGGCTCATGTTGCAGGAGATCTGCTCTATAACTGTGGTGGGAGGGTGTATCACTACCCATTACAACTTTAGCGTACGCGAGACATTTGACTGGCTCATGTTCCAGCAGATCTGCTCTATAACTTTGGTGGGAGGGTGTATCACTACCCATTACAACTTTAGCGTACGCGAGACATTTGACTGGCTCATGTTCCAGGAGATCTGCTCTATAACGTTGGTGGGAGGGTGTATCACTACCCATTACAACTTTAGCGTACGCGAGACATTTGACTGGCTCATGTTCCAGCAGATCTGCTCTATAACTTTGGTGGGAGGGTGTATCACTACCCATTACAACTTTAGCGTACGCGAGACATTTGATTGACTCATGTTGCAGCAGATGTGCTCTATAACTTTGGTGGGAGGGTGTATCACTATCCATTACAACTTTAGCGTACGCGAGACATTTGACTGGCTCATGTTCCAGCAGATGTGCTCTATAACTTTGGTGGGAGGGTGTATCACTACCCATTACAACTTTAGCGTATGCGAGACATTTGACTGGCTCATGTTCCAGGAGATCTGCTCTATAACTTTGGTGGGAGGGTGTATCACTACCCATTACAACTATAGCGTACGCGAGACATTTGACTGGCTCATGTTGCAGGAGATCTGCTCTATAACTGTGGTGGGAGGGTGTATCACTACCCATTACAACTTTAGCGTACGCGAGACATTTGACTGGCTCATGTTCCAGCAGATCTGCTCTATAACTTTGGTGGGAGGGTGTATCACTACCCATTACAACCTTAGCGTACGCGAGACATTTGACTGGCTCATGTTCCAGGAGATCTGCTCTATAACGTTGGTGGGAGGGTGTATCACTACCCATTACAACTTTAGCGAGACATTTGACTGGCGCATGTTGCAGCAGATGTGCTCTATAACTTTGGTGGGAGGGTGTATCACTACCCATTACAACTTTAGCGTATGCGAGACATTTGACTGGCTCATGTTGCAGCAGATTTGCTCTATAACTCTGGTGGGAGGGTGTATCACTACCCATTACAACTTTAGCGTATGCGAGACATTTGACTGGCTCATGTTGCAGCAGATCTGCTCTTTAACTTTGGTGGGAGGGTGTATCACTACCCATTACAACTTTAGCGTATGCGAGACATTTGACTGGCTCATGTTGCAGCAGATGTGCTGTATAACTTTGGTGGGAGGGTGTATCACTACCCATTACAACTTTAGCGAGACATTTGACTGGCTCATGTTGCAGCAGATGTGCTCTATAACTTTGGTGGGAGGGTGTATCACTACCCATTACAACTTTAGCGAGACATTTGACTGGCTCATGTTGCAGCAGATGTGCTCTATAACTTTGGTGGGAGGGTGTATCACTACCCATTACAACTTTAGCGTACGCGAGACATTTGACTGGCTCATGTTGCAGCAGATGTGCTATATAACTTTGGTGGGAGGGTGTATCACTACCCATTACAACTTTAGCGAGACATTTGACTGGCTCATGTTGCAGCAGATCTGCTCTATAACTTTGGTGGGAGGGTGTATCACTACGCATTACAAATTTAGCGTACGCGAGACATTTGACTGGCTCATGTTCCAGGAGATCTGCTCTATAACTTTGGTGGGAGGGTGTATCACTACCCATTACAACTTTAGCGTACGCGAGACATTTGACTGGATCATGTTCCAGCAGATGTGCTCTATAACTTTGGTGGGAGGGTGTATCACTACCCATTACAACTTTAGCGAGACATTTGACTGGCTCATGTTGCAGCAGATGTGCTCTATAACTTTGGTGGGAGGGTGTATCACTACCCATTACAACTTTAGCGAGACATTTGACTGGATCATGTTCCAGCAGATCTGCTCTATAACTTTGGTGGGAGGGTGTATCACTACCCATTACAACTTTAGCGTACGCGAGACATTTGACTGGCTTATGTTGCAGGAGATCTGCTCTATAACTCTGGTGGGAGGGTGTATCACTACCCATTACAACTTTAGCGTACGCGAGACATTTGACTGGCTCATGTTGCAGCAGATGTGCTCTATAACTTTGGTGGGAGGGTGTATCACTACCCATTACAAGTTTAGCGTACGCGAGACATTTGACTGGCTCATGTTGCAGGAGATCTGCTCTATAACACTGGTGGGAGGGTGTATCACTACCCATTACAACTTTAGCGTACGCGAGACATTTGACTGACTCATGTTGCAGGAGATCTGCTCTATAACTTTGGTGGGAGGGTGTATCACTACCCATTACAACTTTAGCGAGACATTTGACTGGCTCATGTTGCAGGAGATCTGCTCTATAACTTTGGTGGGAGGGTGTATCACTACCCATTACAACTTTAGCGTACGCGAGACATTTGACTGGCTCATGTTCCAGCAGATCTGCTCTATAACTTTGGTGGGAGGGTGTATCACTACCCATTACAACTTTAGCGTACGCGAGACATTTGACTGGCTCATGTTCCAGCAGATCTGCTCTATAACTTTGGTGGGAGGGTGTATCACTACCCATTACAACTTTAGCGTACGCGAGACATTTGACTGGCTCATGTTCCAGGAGATCTGCTCTATAACTTTGGTGGGAGGGTGTATCACTACCCATTACAACTTTAGCGTACGCGAGACATTTGACTGGCTCATGCTCCAGCAGATCTGCTCTATAACTTTGGTGGGAGGGTGTATCACTACCCATTACAATTTTAGCGTACGCGAGACATTTGACTGGCTCATGTTCCAGCAGATCTGCTCTATAACTTTGGTGGGACGGTGTATCACTACCCATTACAACTTTAGCGTACGCGAGACATTTGACTGACTCATGTTGCAGCAGATGTGCTCTATAACTCTGGTGGGAGGGTGTATCACTACCCATTACAACTTTAGCGTACGCGAGACATTTGACTGGCTCATGTTCCAGCAGATCTGCTCTATAACTTTGGTGGGAGGGTGTATCACTACCCATTACAACTTTAGCGAGACATTTGAAAGGCTCATGTTGCAGCAGATGTGCTCTATAACTTTGGTGGGAGGGTGTATCACTACCCATTACAACTTTAGCGAGACATTTGACTGGCTCATGTTGCAGCAGATCTGCTCTATAACTTTGGTGGGACGGTGTATCACTACCCATTACAACTTTAGCGTATGCGAGACATTTGACTGGCTCATGTTCCAGGAGATCTGCTCTATAACTTTGGTGGGAGAGTGTATCACTACCCATTACAACTTTAGGGTACGCGAGTCATTTGACTGGCTCATGTTCCAGCAGATCTGCTCTATAACTTTGGTGGGAGGGTGTATCGCTACCCATTACAACTTTAGCGTACGCGAGACATTTGACTGGCTCATGTTGCAGCAGATGTGCTCTATAACTTTGGTGGGAGGGTGTATCACTACCCATTACAACTTTAGCGTACGCGAGACATTTGACTGGCTCATGTTCCAGCAGATCTGCTCTATAACTTTGGTGGGAGGGTGTATCACTACCCATTACAACTTTAGCGTACGCGAGACATTTGACTGGCTCATGTTCCAGCAGATCTGCTCTATAACTTTGGTGGGAGGGTGTATCACTACCCATTACAACTTTAGCGTATGCGAGACATTTGACTGGTTCATGTTCCAGTAGATCTGCTCTATAACTTCGGTGGGAGGGTGTATCACTACCCATTACAACTTTAGCGTATGCGAGACATTTGACTGGCTCATGTTCCAGCTGATCTGCTCTATAACTTTGGTGGGAGGGTGTATCACTACCCATTACAACTTTAGCGTACGCGAGACATTTGACTGGCTCATGTTCCAGGAGATCTGCTCTATAACTTTGGTGGGAGGGTGTATCACTACCCATTACAACTTTAGCGTACGCGAGACATTTGACTGGCTCATGTTCCAGCAGATCTGCTCTATAACTTTGGTGCGAGGGTGTATCACTACCCACTACAACTTTAGCTTACGTGAGACATTTGACTGGCTCATGTTCCAGGAGATCTGCTCTATAACCTTGGTGGGAGGGTGTATCACTACCCATTACAACTTTAGCGTACGCGAGACATTTGCCTGGCTCATGTTCCAGCAGATCTGCTCTATAACTTTGGTGGGAGGGTGTATCACTACCCATTACTGCTTTAGCGAGACATTTGACTGGCTCATGTTGAGGCAGATCTGCTCTATAACTTTGGTGGGAGGGTGTATCACTACCCATTACAACTTTAGCGAGACATTTGACTGGCTCATGTTCCAGCAGATGTGCTCTATAACTTTGGTGGGAGGGTGTATCACTACCCATTACAACTTTAGCGTACGCGAGACATTTGACTGGCTCATGTTCCAGCAGATGTGCTCTATAACTTTGGTGGGAGGGTGTATCACTACCCATTACAACTTTAGCGTACGCGAGACATTTGACTGGCTCATGTTCCAGCAGATGTGCTCTATAACTTTGGTGGGAGGGTGTATCACTACCCATTACAACTTTAGCCAGACATTTGACTGGCTCATGTTCCAGCAGATGTGCTCTATAACTTTGGTGGGAGGGTGTATCACTACCCATTACAACTTTAGCGTACGCGAGACATTTGACTGGCTCATGTTGCAGCAGATGTGCTCTATAACTTTGGTGGGAGGGTGTATCACTACCCATTACAACTTTAGCGTACGCGAGACATTTGACTGGCTCATGTTGCAGCAGATGTGCTCTATAACTTTGGTGGGAGGGTGTATCACTACCCATTACAACTTTAGCGTACGCGAGACATTTGACTGGCTCATGTTCCAGCAGATGTGCTCTATAACTTTGGTGGGAGGGTGTATCACTACCCATTACAACTTTAGCGAGACATTTGACTGGCTCATGTTCCAGCAGATGTGCTCTATAACTTTGGTGGGAGGGTGTATCACTACCCATTACAACTTTAGCGAGACATTTGACTGGCTCATGTTCCAGCAGATGTGCTCTATAACTTTGGTGGGAGGTTGTATCACTACCCATTACAACTTTAGCGAGACATTTGACTGGCTCATGTTGCAGCAGATGTGCTCTATAACTTTGGTGGGAGGGTGTATCACTACCCATTACAACTTTAGCGTACGCGAGACATTTGACTGGCTCATGTTCCAGGAGATCTGCTCTATAACTTTGGTGGGAGGGTGTATCACTACCCATTACAACTTTAGCGTACGCGAGACATTTGACTGGCTCATGTTCCAGCAGATCTGCTCTTTAACTTTGGTGGGAGGGTGTATCACTACCCATTACAACTTTAGCGAGACATTTGACTGGCTCATGTTGCAGCAGATGTGCTCTATAACTTTGGTGGGAGGGTGTATCACTACCCATTACAACTTTAGCGAGACATTTGACTGGCTCATGTTCCAGGAGATCTGCTCTATAACTTTGGTGGGAGGGTGTATCACTACCCATTACAACTTTAGCGTACGCGAGACATTTGACTGGCTCATGTTGCAGGAGATCTGCTCTATAACTTTGGTGGGAGGGTGTATCACTACCCATTACAACTTTAGCGTGTGCGAGACATTTGACTGGCTCATGTTCCAGCAGATGTGCTCTATAACTTTGGTGAGAGGGTGTATCACTACCCATTACAACTTTAGCGTGTGCGAGACATTTGACTGGCTCATGTTCCAGCAGATGTGCTCTATAACTTTGGTGGGAGGGTGTATCACTACCCATTACAACTTTAGCGAGACATTTGACTGGCTCATGTTGCAGCAGATCTGCTCTGTAACTTTGGTGGGAGGGTGTATCACTACCCATTACAACTTTAGCGTATGCGAGACATTTGACTGGCTCATGTTCCAGGAGATCTGCTCTATAACTTTGGTGGGAGGGTGTATCATTACCCATTACAACTATAGCGTACGCGAGACATTTGACTGGCTCATGTTGCAGGAGATCTGCTCTATAACTGTGGTGGGAGGGTGTATCACTACCCATTACAACTTTAGCGTACGCGAGACATTTGACTGGCTCATGTTCCAGCAGATCTGCTCTATAACTTTGGTGGGAGGGTGTATCACTACCCATTACAACTTTAGCGTACGCGAGACATTTGACTGGCTCATGTTCCAGGAGATCTGCTCTATAACGTTGGTGGGAGGGTGTATCACTACCTATTACAACTTTAGCGAGACATTTGACTGGCGCATGTTGCAGCAGATGTGCTCTATAACTTTGGTGGGAGGGTGTATCACTACCCATTACAACTTTAGCGTATGCGAGACATTTGACTGGCTCATGTTGCAGCAGATTTGCTCTATAACTCTGGTGGGAGGGTGTATCACTACCCATTACAACTTTAGCGTATGCGAGACATTTGACTGGCTCATGTTGCAGCAGATCTGCTCTTTAACTTTGGTGGGAGGGTGTATCACTACCCATTACAACTTTAGCGTATGCGAGACATTTGACTGGCTCATGTTGCAGCAGATGTGCTGTATAACTTTGGTGGGAGGGTGTATCACTACCCATTACAACTTTAGCGAGACATTTGACTGGCTCATGTTGCAGCAGATGTGCTCTATAACTTTGGTGGGAGGGTGTATCACTACCCATTACAACTTTAGCGAGACATTTGACTGGCTCATGTTGCAGCAGATGTGCTCTATAACTTTGGTGGGAGGGTGTATCACTACCCATTACAACTTTAGCGTACGCGAGACATTTGACTGGCTCATGTTGCAGCAGATGTGCTATATAACTTTGGTGGGAGGGTGTATCACTACCCATTACAACTTTAGCGAGACATTTGACTGGCTCATGTTGCAGCAGATCTGCTCTATAACTTTGGTGGGAGGGTGTATCACTACGCATTACAAATTTAGCGTACGCGAGACATTTGACTGGCTCATGTTCCAGGAGATCTGCTCTATAACTTTGGTGGGAGGGTGTATCACTACCCATTACAACTTTAGCGTACGCGAGACATTTGACTGGATCATGTTCCAGCAGATGTGCTCTATAACTTTGGTGGGAGGGTGTATCACTACCCATTACAACTTTAGCGAGACATTTGACTGGCTCATGTTGCAGCAGATGTGCTCTATAACTTTGGTGGGAGGGTGTATCACTACCCATTACAACTTTAGCGAGACATTTGACTGGATCATGTTCCAGCAGATCTGCTCTATAACTTTGGTGGGAGGGTGTATCACTACCCATTACAACTTTAGCGTACGCGAGACATTTGACTGGCTTATGTTGCAGGAGATCTGCTCTATAACTCTGGTGGGAGGGTGTATCACTACCCATTACAACTTTAGCGTACGCGAGACATTTGACTGGCTCATGTTGCAGCAGATGTGCTCTATAACTTTGGTGGGAGGGTGTATCACTACCCATTACAAGTTTAGCGTACGCGAGACATTTGACTGGCTCATGTTGCAGGAGATCTGCTCTATAACACTGGTGGGAGGGTGTATCACTACCCATTACAACTTTAGCGTACGCGAGACATTTGACTGACTCATGTTGCAGGAGATCTGCTCTATAACTTTGGTGGGAGGGTGTATCACTACCCATTACAACTTTAGCGAGACATTTGACTGGCTCATGTTGCAGGAGATCTGCTCTATAACTTTGGTGGGAGGGTGTATCACTACCCATTACAACTTTAGCGTACGCGAGACATTTGACTGGCTCATGTTCCAGCAGATCTGCTCTATAACTTTGGTGGGAGGGTGTATCACTACCCATTACAACTTTAGCGTACGCGAGACATTTGACTGGCTCATGTTCCAGCAGATCTGCTCTATGACTTTGGTGGGAGGGTGTATCACTACCCATTACAACTTTAGCGTACGCGAGACATTTGACTGGCTCATGTTCCAGGAGATCTGCTCTATAACTTTGGTGGGAGGGTGTATCACTACCCATTACAACTTTAGCGTACGCGAGACATTTGACTGGCTCATGCTCCAGCAGATCTGCTCTATAACTTTGGTGGGAGGGTGTATCACTACCCATTACAATTTTAGCGTACGCGAGACATTTGACTGGCTCATGTTCCAGCAGATCTGCTCTATAACTTTGGTGGGACGGTGTATCACTACCCATTACAACTTTAGCGTACGCGAGACATTTGACTGACTCATGTTGCAGCAGATGTGCTCTATAACTCTGGTGGGAGGGTGTATCACTACCCATTACAACTTTAGCGTACGCGAGACATTTGACTGGCTCATGTTCCAGCAGATCTGCTCTATAACTTTGGTGGGAGGGTGTATCACTACCCATTACAACTTTAGCGAGACATTTGAAAGGCTCATGTTGCAGCAGATGTGCTCTATAACTTTGGTGGGAGGGTGTATCACTACCCATTACAACTTTAGCGAGACATTTGACTGGCTCATGTTGCAGCAGATCTGCTCTATAACTTTGGTGGGACGGTGTATCACTACCCATTACAACTTTAGCGTATGCGAGACATTTGACTGGCTCATGTTCCAGGAGATCTGCTCTATAACTTTGGTGGGAGAGTGTATCACTACCCATTACAACTTTAGGGTACGCGAGTCATTTGACTGGCTCATGTTCCAGCAGATCTGCTCTATAACTTTGGTGGGAGGGTGTATCGCTACCCATTACAACTTTAGCGTACGCGAGACATTTGACTGGCTCATGTTGCAGCAGATGTGCTCTATAACTTTGGTGGGAGGGTGTATCACTACCCATTACAACTTTAGCGTACGCGAGACATTTGACTGGCTCATGTTCCAGCAGATCTGCTCTATAACTTTGGTGGGAGGGTGTATCACTACCCATTACAACTTTAGCGTACGCGAGACATTTGACTGGCTCATGTTCCAGCAGATCTGCTCTATAACTTTGGTGGGAGGGTGTATCACTACCCATTACAACTTTAGCGTATGCGAGACATTTGACTGGTTCATGTTCCAGTAGATCTGCTCTATAACTTCGGTGGGAGGGTGTATCACTACCCATTACAACTTTAGCGTATGCGAGACATTTGACTGGCTCATGTTCCAGCTGATCTGCTCTATAACTTTGGTGGGAGGGTGTATCACTACCCATTACAACTTTAGCGTACGCGAGACATTTGACTGGCTCATGTTCCAGGAGATCTGCTCTATAACTTTGGTGGGAGGGTGTATCACTACCCATTACAACTTTAGCGTACGCGAGACATTTGACTGGCTCATGTTCCAGCAGATCTGCTCTATAACTTTGGTGCGAGGGTGTATCACTACCCACTACAACTTTAGCTTACGTGAGACATTTGACTGGCTCATGTTCCAGGAGATCTGCTCTATAACCTTGGTGGGAGGGTGTATCACTACCCATTACAACTTTAGCGTACGCGAGACATTTGACTGGCTCATGTTGCAGCAGATCTGCTCTATAACTTTGGTGGGAGGGTGTATCACTACCCATTACTGCTTTAGCCAGACATTTGACTGGCTCATGTTGCAGCAGATCTGCTCTATAACTTTGGTGGGAGGGTGTATCACTACCCATTACAACTTTAGCGTACGCGAGACATTTGACTGGCTCATGTTGCAGGAGATCTGCTCTATAACTTTGGTGGGAGGGTGTATCACTACCCATTACAACTTTAGCGTACGCGAGACATTTGCCTGGCTCATGTTCCAGCAGATCTGCTCTATAACGTTGGTGGGAGGGTGTATCACTACCCATTACTGCTTTAGCGAGACATTTGACTGGCTCATGTTGCAGCAGATCTGCTCTATAACTTTGGTGGGAGGGTGTATCACTACCCATTACAACTTTAGCGAGACATTTGACTGGCTCATGTTCCAGCAGATGTGCTCTATAACTTTGGTGGGAGGGTGTATCACTACCCATTACAACTTTAGCGTACGCGAGACATTTGACTGGCTCATGTTCCAGCAGATGTGCTCTATAACTTTGGTGGGAGGGTGTATCACTACCCATTACAACTTTAGCGTACGCGAGACATTTGACTGGCTCATGTTCCAGCAGATGTGCTCTATAACTTTGGTGGGAGGGTGTATCACTACCCATTACAACTTTAGCGAGACATTTGACTGGCTCATGTTCCAGCAGATGTGCTCTATAACTTTGGTGGGAGGGTGTATCACTACCCATTACAACTTCAGCGTACGCGAGACATTTGACTGGCTCATGTTCCAGCAGATGTGCTCTATAACTTTGGTGGGAGGGTGTATCACTACCCATTACAACTTTAGCCAGACATTTGACTGGCTCATGTTCCAGCAGATGTGCTCTATAACTTTGGTGGGAGGGTGTATCACTACCCATTACAACTTTAGCGTACGCGAGACATTTGACTGGCTCATGTTGCAGCAGATGTGCTCTATAACTTTGGTGGGAGGGTGTATCACTACCCATTACAACTTTAGCGTACGCGAGACATTTGACTGGCTCATGTTGCAGCAGATGTGCTCTATAACTTTGGTGGGAGGGTGTATCACTACCCATTACAACTTTAGCGAGACATTTGACTGGCTCATGTTCCAGCAGATGTGCTCTATAACTTTGGTGGGAGGGTGTATCACTACCCATTACAACTTTAGCGAGACATTTGACTGGCTCATGTTCCAGCAGATGTGCTCTATAACTTTGGTGGGAGGGTGTATCACTACCCATTACAACTTTAGCGAGACATTTGACTGGCTCATGTTGCAGCAGATGTGCTCTATAACTTTGGTGGGAGGGTGTATCACTACCCATTACAACTTTAGCGTACGCGAGACATTTGACTGGCTCATGTTCCAGGAGATCTGCTCTATAACTTTGGTGGGAGGGTGTATCACTACCCATTACAACTTTAGCGTACGCGAGACATTTGACTGGCTCATGTTCCAGCAGATCTGCTCTTTAACTTTGGTGGGAGGGTGTATCACTACCCATTACAACTATAGCGAGACATTTGACTGGCTCATGTTGCAGCAGATGTGCTCTATAACTTTGGTGGGAGGGTGTATCACTACCCATTACAACTTTAGCGAGACATTTGACTGGCTCATGTTCCAGGAGATCTGCTCTATAACTTTGGTGGGAGGGTGTATCACTACCCATTACAACTTTAGCGTACGCGAGACATTTGACTGGCTCATGTTGCAGCAGATCTCCTCTTTAACTTTGGTGGGAGGGTGTATCACTACCCATTACAACTTTAGCGTACGCGAGACATTTGACTGGCTCATGTTGCAGGAGATCTGCTCTATAACTTTGGTGGGAGGGTGTATCACTACCCATTACAACTTTAGCGTGTGCGAGACATTTGACTGGCTCATGTTCCAGCAGATGTGCTCTATAACTTTGGTGAGAGGGTGTATCACTACCCATTACAACTTTAGCGTATGCGAGACATTTGACTGGCTCATGTTCCAGCAGATGTGCTCTATAACTTTGGTGGGAGGGTGTATCACTACCCATTACAACTTTAGCGAGACATTTGACTGGCTCATGTTGCAGCAGATCTGCTCTGTAACTTTGGTGGGATGGTGTATCACTACCCATTACAACTTTAGCGTACGCGAGACATTTGACTGGCTCATGTTGCAGCAGATGTGCTCTGTAACTTTGGTGGGAGGGTGTATCACTACCCATTACAACTTTAGCGTACGCGAGACATTTGATTGACTCATGTTGCAGCAGATGTGCTCTATAACTTTGGTGGGAGGGTGTATCACTATCCATTACAACTTTAGCGTACGCGAGACATTTGACTGGCTCATGTTCCAGAATTGTGCTCTATAACTTTGGTGGGAGGGTGTATCACTACCCATTACAGCTTTAGCGTATGCGAGACATTTGACTGGCTCATGTTCCAGGAGATCTGCTCTATAACTTTGGTGGGAGGGTGTATCACTACCCATTACAACTTTAGCGTACGCGAGACATTTGACTGGCTCATGTTGCAGGAGATCTGCTCTATAACTGTGGTGGGAGGGTGTATCACTACCCATTACAACTTTAGCGTACGCGAGACATTTGACTGGCTCATGTTCCAGCAGATCTGCTCTATAACTTTGGTGGGAGGGTGTATCACTACCCATTACAACTTTAGCGTACGCGAGACATTTGACTGGCTCATGTTCCAGGAGATCTGCTCTATAACGTTGGTGGGAGGGTGTATCACTACCCATTACAACTTTAGCGAGACATTTGACTGGCGCATGTTGCAGCAGATGTGCTCTATAACTTTGGTGGGAGGGTGTATCACTACCCATTACAACTTTAGCGTATGCGAGACATTTGACTGGCTCATGTTGCAGCAGATTTGCTCTATAACTCTGGTGGGAGGGTGTATCACTACCCATTACAACTTTAGCGTATGCGAGACATTTGACTGGCTCATGTTGTAGCAGATCTGCTCTTTAACTTTGGTGGGAGGGTGTATCACTACCCATTACAACTTTAGCGTATGCGAGACATTTGACTGGCTCATGTTGCAGCAGATGTGCTGTATAACTTTGGTGGGAGGGTGTATCACTACCCATTACAACTTTAGCGAGACATTTGACTGGCTCATGTTGCAGCAGATGTGCTCTATAACTTTGGTGGGAGGGTGTATCACTACCCATTACAACTTTAGCGAGACATTTGACTGGCTCATGTTGCAGCAGATGTGCTCTATAACTTTGTTGGGAGGGTGTATCACTACCCATTACAACTTTAGCGTACGCGAGACATTTGACTGGCTCATGTTGCAGCAGATGTGCTATATAACTTTGGTGGGAGGGTGTATCACTACCCATTACAACTTTAGCGAGACATTTGACTGGCTCATGTTCCAGGAGATCTGCTCTATAACTGTGGTAGGAGGGTGTATCACTACCCATTACAACTTTAGCGTACGCGAGACATTTGACTGGCTCATGTTGCAGCAGATCTGCTCTATAACTTTGGTGGGAGGGTGTATCACTACGCATTACAAATTTAGCGTACGCGAGACATTTGACTGGCTCATGTTCCAGGAGATCTGCTCTATAACTTTGGTGGGAGGGTGTATCACTACCCATTACAACTTTAGCGTACGCGAGACATTTGACTGGATCATGTTCCAGCAGATGTGCTCTATAACTTTGGTGGGAGGGTGTATCACTACCCATTACAACTTTAGCGAGACATTTGACTGGCTCATGTTGCAGCAGATGTGCTCTACAACTTTGGTGGGAGGGTGTATCACTACCCATTACAACTTTAGCGAGACATTTGACTGGATCATGTTCCAGCAGATCTGCTCTATAACTTTGGTGGGAGGGTGTATCACTACCCATTACAACTTTAGCGTACGCGAGACATTTGACTGGCTTATGTTGCAGGAGATCTGCTCTATAACTCTGGTGGGAGGGTGTATCACTACCCATTACAACTTTAGCGTACGCGAGACATTTGACTGGCTCATGTTGCAGCAGATGTGCTCTATAACTTTGGTGGGAGGGTGTATCACTACCCATTACAAGTTTAGCGTACGCGAGACATTTGACTGGCTCATGTTGCAGGAGATCTGCTCTATAACTCTGGTGGGAGGGTGTATCACTACCCATTACAACTTTAGCGTACGCGAGACATTTGACTGACTCATGTTGCAGGAGATCTGCTCTATAACTTTGGTGGGAGGGTGTATCACTACCCATTACAACTTTAGCGAGACATTTGACTGGCTCATGTTGCAGGAGATCTGCTCTATAACTTTGGTGGGAGGGTGTATCACTACCCATTACAACTTTAGCGTACGCGAGACATTTGACTGGCTCATGTTCCAGCAGATCTGCTCTATAACTTTGGTGGGAGGGTGTATCACTACCCATTACAACTTTAGCGTACGCGAGACATTTGACTGGCTCATGTTCCAGCAGATCTGCTCTATAACTTTGGTGGGAGGGTGTATCACTACCCATTACAACTTTAGCGTACGCGAGACATTTGACTGGCTCATGTTCCAGGAGATCTGCTCTATAACTTTGGTGGGAGGGTGTATCACTACCCATTACAACTTTAGCGTACGCGAGACATTTGACTGGCTCATGTTCCAGCAGATCTGCTCTATAACTTTGGTGGGAGGGTGTATCACTACCCATTACAATTTTAGCGTACGCGAGACATTTGACTGGCTCATGTTCCAGCAGATCTGCTCTATAACTTTGGTGGGAGGGTGTATCACTACCCATTACAACTTTAGCGTACGCGAGACATTTGACTGACTCATGTTGCAGCAGATGTGCTCTATAACTCTGGTGGGAGGGTGTATCACTACCCATTACAACTTTAGCGTACGCGAGACATTTGACTGGCTCATGTTCCAGCAGATCTGCTCTATAACTTTGGTGGGAGGGTGTATCACTACCCATTACAACTTTAGCGAGACATTTGACAGGCTCATGTTGCAGCAGATGTGCTCTATAACTTTGGTGGGAGGGTGTATCACTACCCATTACAACTTTAGCGAGACATTTGACTGGCTCATGTTGCAGCAGATCTGCTCTATAACTTTGGTGGGAGGGTGTATCACTACCCATTACAACTTTAGCGTATGCGAGACATTTGACTGGCTCATGTTCCAGGAGATCTGCTCTATAACTTTGGTGGGAGAGTGTATCACTACCCATTACAACTTTAGGGTACGCGAGTCATTTGACTGGCTCATGTTCCAGCAGATCTGCTCTATAACTTTGGTGGGAGGGTGTATCGCTACCCATTACAACTTTAGCGTACGCGAGACATTTGACTGGCTCATGTTGCAGCAGATGTGCTCTATAACTTTGGTGGGAGGGTGTATCACTACCCATTACAACTTTAGCGTACGCGAGACATTTGACTGGCTCATGTTCCAGCAGATCTGCTCTATAACTTTGGTGGGAGGGTGTATCACTACCCATTACAACTTTAGCGTACGCGAGACATTTGACTGGCTCATGTTCCAGCAGATCTGCTCTATAACTTTGGTGGGAGGGTGTATCACTACCCATTACAACTTTAGCGTATGCGAGACATTTGACTGGTTCATGTTCCAGTAGATCTGCTCTATAACTTCGGTGGGAGGGTGTATCACTACCCATTACAACTTTAGCGTATGCGAGACATTTGACTGGCTCATGTTCCAGCTGATCTGCTCTATAACTTTGGTGGGAGGGTGTATCACTACCCATTACAACTTTAGCGTACGCGAGACATTTGACTGGCTCATGTTCCAGGAGATCTGCTCTATAACTTTGGTGGGAGGGTGTATCACTACCCACTACAACTTTAGCGTACGCGAGACATTTGACTGGCTCATGTTCCAGCAGATCTGCTCTATAACTTTGGTGCGAGGGTGTATCACTACCCACTACAACTTTAGCTTACGTGAGACATTTGACTGGCTCATGTTCCAGGAGATCTGCTCTATAACCTTGGTGGGAGGGTGTATCACTACCCATTACAACTTTAGCGTACGCGAGACATTTGCCTGGCTCATGTTCCAGCAGATCTGCTCTATAACTTTGGTGGGAGGGTGTATCACTACCCATTACTGCTTTAGCGAGACATTTGACTGGCTCATGTTGCAGCAGATCTGCTCTATAACTTTGGTGGGAGGGTGTATCACTAACAATTACAACTTTAGCGAGACATTTGACTGGCTCATGTTCCAGCAGATGTGCTCTATAACTATGGTGGGAGGGTGTATCACTACCCATTACAACTTTAGCGTACGCGAGACATTTGACTGGCTCATGTTCCAGGAGATCTGCTCTATAACTTTGGTGGGAGGGTGTATCACTACCCATTACAACTTTAGCGTACGCGAGACATTTGACTGGCTCATGTTCCAGCAGATCTGCTCTTTAACTTTGGTGGGAGGGTGTATCACTACCCATTACAACTTTAGCGAGACATTTGACTGGCTCATGTTGCAGCAGATGTGCTCTATAACTTTGGTGGGAGGGTGTATCACTACCCATTACAACTTTAGCGAGACATTTGACTGGCTCATGTTCCAGGAGATCTGCTCTATAACTTTGGTGGGAGGGTGTATCACTACCCATTACAACTTTAGCGTATGCGAGACATTTGACTGGCTCATGTTCCAGGAGATCTGCTCTATAACTTTGGTGGGAGGGTGTATCACTACCCATTACAACTATAGCGTACGCGAGACATTTGACTGGCTCATGTTGCAGGAGATCTGCTCTATAACTGTGGTGGGAGGGTGTATCACTACCCATTACAACTTTAGCGTACGCGAGACATTTGACTGGTTCATGTTCCAGCAGATCTGCTCTATAACTTTGGTGGGAGGGTGTATCACTACCCATTACAACTTTAGCGTACGCGAGACATTTGACTGGCTCATGTTCCAGGAGATCTGCTCTATAACGTTGGTGGGAGGGTGTATCACTACCCATTACAACTTTAGCGAGACATTTGACTGGCGCATGTTGCAGCAGATGTGCTCTATAACTTTGGTGGGAGGGTGTATCACTACCCATTACAACTTTAGCGTATGCGAGACATTTGACTGGCTCATGTTGCAGCAGATTTGCTCTATAACTCTGGTGGGAGGGTGTATCACTACCCATTACAACTTTAGCGTATGCGAGACATTTGACTGGCTCATGTTGCAGCAGATCTGCTCTTTAACTTTGGTGGGAGGGTGTATCACTACCCATTACAACTTTAGCGTATGCGAGACATTTGACTGGCTCATGTTGCAGCAGATGTGCTGTATAACTTTGGTGGGAGGGTGTATCACTACCCATTACAACTTTAGCGAGACATTTGACTGGCTCATGTTGCAGCAGATGTGCTCTATAACTTTGGTGGGAGGGTGTATCACTACCCATTACAACTTTAGCGAGACATTTGACTGGCTCATGTTGCAGCAGATGTGCTCTATAACTTTGGTGGGAGGGTGTATCACTACCCATTACAACTTTAGCGTACGCGAGACATTTGACTGGCTCATGTTGCAGCAGATGTGCTATATAACTTTGGTGGGAGGGTGTATCACTACCCATTACAACTTTAGCGAGACATTTGACTGGCTCATGTTGCAGCAGATCTGCTCTATAGCTTTGGTGGGAGGGTGTATCACTACGCATTACAAATTTAGCGTACGCGAGACATTTGACTGGCTCATGTTCCAGGAGATCTGCTCTATAACTTTGGTGGGAGGGTGTATCACTACCCATTACAACTTTAGCGTACGCGAGACATTTGACTGGATCATGTTCCAGCAGATGTGCTCTATAACTTTGGTGGGAGGGTGTATCACTACCCATTACAACTTTAGCGAGACATTTGACTGGCTCATGTTGCAGCAGATGTGCTCTATAACTTTGGTGGGAGGGTGTATCACTACCCATTACAACTTTAACGAGACATTTGACTGGATCATGTTCCAGCAGATCTGCTCTATAACTTTGGTGGGAGGGTGTATCACTACCCATTACAACTTTAGCGTACGCGAGACATTTGACTGGCTTATGTTGCAGGAGATCTGCTCTATAACTCTGGTGGGAGGGTGTATCACTACCCATTACAACTTTAGCGTACGCGAGACATTTGACTGGCTCATGTTGCAGCAGATGTGCTCTATAACTTTGGTGGGAGGGTGTATCACTACCCATTACAAGTTTAGCGTACGCGAGACATTTGACTGGCTCATGTTCCAGCAGATCTGCTCTATAACTCTGGTGGGAGGGTGTATCACTACCCATTACAACTTTAGCGTACGCGAGACATTTGACTGACTCATGTTGCAGGAGATCTGCTCTATAACTTTGGTGGGAGGGTGTATCACTACCCATTACAACTTTAGCGAGACATTTGACTGGCTCATGTTGCAGGAGATCTGCTCTATAACTTTGGTGGGAGGGTGTATCACTACCCATTACAACTTTAGCGTACGCGAGACATTTGACTGGCTCATGTTCCAGCAGATCTGCTCTATAACTTTGGTGGGAGGGTGTATCACTACCCATTACAACTTTAGCGTACGCGAGACATTTGACTGGCTCATGTTCCAGCAGATCTGCTCTATAACTTTGGTGGGAGGGTGTATCACTACCCATTACAACTTTAGCGTACGCGAGACATTTGACTGGCTCATGTTCCAGGAGATCTGCTCTATAACTTTGGTGGAAGGGTGTATCACTACCCATTACAACTTTAGCGTACGCGAGACATTTGACTGGCTCATGCTCCAGCAGATCTGCTCTATAACTTTGGTGGGAGGGTGTATCACTACCCATTACAATTTTAGCGTACGCGAGACATTTGACTGGCTCATGTTCCAGCAGATCTGCTCTATAACTTTGGTGGGACGGTGTATCACTACCCATTACAACTTTAGCGTACGCGAGACATTTGACTGACTCATGTTGCAGCAGATGTGCTCTATAACTCTGGTGGGAGGGTGTATCACTACCCATTACAACTTTAGCGTACGCGAGACATTTGACTGGCTCATGTTCCAGCAGATCTGCTCTATAACTTTGGTGGGAGGGTGTATCACTACCCATTACAACTTTAGCGAGACATTTGAAAGGCTCATGTTGCAGCAGATGTGCTCTATAACTTTGGTGGGAGGGTGTATCACTACCCATTACAACTTTAGCGAGACATTTGACTGGCTCATGTTGCAGCAGATCTGCTCTATAACTTTGGTGGGAGGGTGTATCACTACCCATTACAACTTTAGCGTATGCGAGACATTTGACTGGCTCATGTTCCAGGAGATCTGCTCTATAACTTTGGTGGGAGAGTGTATCACTACCCATTACAACTTTAGGGTACGCGAGTCATTTGACTGGCTCATGTTCCAGCAGATCTGCTCTATAACTTTGGTGGGAGGGTGTATCGCTACCCATTACAACTTTAGCGTACGCGAGACATTTGACTGGCTCATGTTGCAGCAGATGTGCTCTATAACTTTGGTGGGAGGGTGTATCACTACCCATTACAACTTTAGCGTACGCGAGACATTTGACTGGCTCATGTTCCAGCAGATCTGCTCTATAACTTTGGTGGGAGGGTGTATCACTACCCATTACAACTTTAGCGTACGCGAGACATTTGACTGGCTCATGTTCCAGCAGATCTGCTCTATAACTTTGGTGGGAGGGTGTATCACTACCCATTACAACTTTAGCGTATGCGAGACATTTGACTGGTTCATGTTCCAGTAGATCTGCTCTATAACTTCGGTGGGAGGGTGTATCACTACCCATTACAACTTTAGCGTATGCGAGACATTTGACTGGCTCATGTTCCAGCTGATCTGCTCTATAACTTTGGTGGGAGGGTGTATCACTACCCATTACAACTTTAGCGTACGCGAGACATTTGACTGGCTCATGTTCCAGGAGATCTGCTCTATAACTTTGGTGGGAGGGTGTATCACTACCCATTACAACTTTAGCGTACGCGAGACATTTGACTGGCTCATGTTCCAGCAGATCTGCTCTATAACTTTGGTGCGAGGGTGTATCACTACCCACTACAACTTTAGCTTACGTGAGACATTTGACTGGCTCATGTTCCAGGAGATCTGCTCTATAACCTTGGTGGGAGGGTGTATCACTACCCATTACAACTTTAGCGTACGCGAGACATTTGCCTGGCTCATGTTCCAGCAGATCTGCTCTATAACTTTGGTGGGAGGGTGTATCACTACCCATTACTGCTTTAGCGAGACATTTGACTGGCTCATGTTGCAGCAGATCTGCTCTATAACTTTGGTGGGAGGGTGTATCACTACCCATTACAACTTTAGCGAGACATTTGACTGGCTCATGTTCCAGCAGATGTGCTCTATAACTTTGGTGGGAGGGTGTATCACTACCCATTACAACTTTAGCGTACGCGAGACATTTGACTGGCTCATGTTCCAGCAGATGTGCTCTATAACTTTGGTGGGAGGGTGTATCACTACCCATTACAACTTTAGCGTACGCGAGACATTTGACTGGCTCATGTTCCAGCAGATGTGCTCTATAACTTTGGTGGGAGGGTGTATCACTACCCATTACAACTTTAGCGAGACATTTGACTGGCTCATGTTCCAGCAGATGTGCTCTATAACTTTGGTGGGAGGGTGTATCACTACCCATTACAACTTTAGCGTACGCGAGACATTTGACTGGCTCATGTTCCAGCAGATGTGCTCTATAACTTTGGTGGGAGGGTGTATCACTACCCATTACAACTTTAGCCAGACATTTGACTGGCTCATGTTCCAGCAGATGTGCTCTATAACTTTGGTGGGAGGGTGTATCACTACCCATTACAACTTTAGCGTACGCGAGACATTTGACTGGCTCATGTTGCAGCAGATGTGCTCTATAACTTTGGTGGGAGGGTGTATCACTACCCATTACAACTTTAGCGTACGCGAGACATTTGACTGGCTCATGTTGCAGCAGATGTGCTCTATAATTTTGGTGGGAGGGTGTATCACTACCCATTACAACTTTAGCGAGACATTTGACTGGCTCATGTTCCAGCAGATGTGCTCTATAACTTTGGTGGGAGGGTGTATCACTACCCATTACAACTTTAGCGAGACATTTGACTGGCTCATGTTCCAGCAGATGTGCTCTATAACTTTGGTGGGAGGGTGTATCACTACCCATTACAACTTTAGCGAGACATTTGACTGGCTCATGTTGCAGCAGATGTGCTCTATAACTTTGGTGGGAGGGTGTATCACTACCCATTACAACTTTAGCGTACGCGAGACATTTGACTGGCTCATGTTCCAGGAGATCTGCTCTATAACTTTGGTGGGAGGGTGTATCACTACCCATTACAACTTTAGCGTACGCGAGACATTTGACTGGCTCATGTTCCAGCAGATCTGCTCTTTAACTTTGGTGGGAGGGTGTATCACTACCCATTACAAATTTAGCGAGACATTTGACTGGCTCATGTTCCAGGAGATCTGCTCTATAACTTTGGTGGGAGGGTGTATCACTACCCATTACAACTTTAGCGTACGCGAGACATTTGACTGGCTCATGTTGCAGCAGATCTCCTCTTTAACTTTGGTGGGAGGGTGTATCACTACCCATTACAACTTTAGCGTACGCGAGACATTTGACTGGCTCATGTTGCAGGAGATCTGCTCTATAACTTTGGTGGGAGGGTGTATCACTACCCATTACAACTTTAGCGTGTGCGAGACATTTGACTGGCTCATGTTCCAGCAGATGTGCTCTATAACTTTGGTGAGAGGGTGTATCACTACCCATTACAACTTTAGCGTATGCGAGACATTTGACTGGCTCATGTTCCAGCAGATGTGCTCTATAACTTTGGTGGGAGGGTGTATCACTACCCATTACAACTTTAGCGAGACATTTGACTGGCTCATGTTGCAGCAGATCTGCTCTGTAACTTTGGTGGGAGGGTGTATCACTACCCATTACAACTTTAGCGTACGCGAGACATTTGACTGGCTCATGTTGCAGCAGATGTGCTCTGTAACTTTGGTGGGAGGGTGTATCACTACCCATTACAACTTTAGCGTACGCGAGACATTTGATTGACTCATGTTGCAGCAGATGTGCTCTATAACTTTGGTGGGAGGGTGTATCACTATCCATTACAACTTTAGCGTACGCGAGACATTTGACTGGCTCATGTTCCAGAATTGTGCTCTATAACTTTGGTGGGAGGGTGTATCACTACCCATTACAACTTTAGCGTATGCGAGACATTTGACTGGCTCATGTTCCAGGAGATCTGCTCTATAACTTTGGTGGGAGGGTGTATCACTACCCATTACAACTTTAGCGTACGCGAGACATTTGACTGGCTCATGTTGCAGGAGATCTGCTCTATAACTGTGGTGGGAGGGTGTATCACTACCCATTACAACTTTAGCGTACGCGAGACATTTGACTGGCTCATGTTCCAGCAGATCTGCTCTATAACTTTGGTGGGAGGGTGTATCACTACCCATTACAACTTTAGCGTACGCGGGACATTTGACTGGCTCATGTTCCAGGAGATCTGCTCTATAACGTTGGTGGGAGGGTGTATCACTACCCATTACAACTTTAGCGAGACATTTGACTGGCGCATGTTGCAGCAGATGTGCTCTATAACTTTGGTGGGAGGGTGTATCACTACCCATTACAACTTTAGCGTATGCGAGACATTTGACTGGCTCATGTTGCAGCAGATTTGCTCTATAACTCTGGTGGGAGGGTGTATCACTACCCATTACAACTTTAGCGTATGCGAGACATTTGACTGGCTCATGTTGCAGCAGATCTGCTCTTTAACTTTGGTGGGAGGGTGTATCACTACCCATTACAACTTTAGCGTATGCGAGACATTTGACTGGCTCATGTTGCAGCAGATGTGCTGTATAACTTTGGTGGGAGGGTGTATCACTACCCATTACAACTTTAGCGAGACATTTGACTGGCTCATGTTGCAGCAGATGTGCTCTATAACTTTGGTGGGAGGGTGTATCACTACCCATTACAACTTTAGCGAGACATTTGACTGGCTCATGTTGCAGCAGATGTGCTCTATAACTTTGGTGGGAGGGTGTATCACTACCCATTACAACTTTAGCGTACGCGAGACATTTGACTGGCTCATGTTGCAGCAGATGTGCTATATAACTTTGGTGGGAGGGTGTATCACTACCCATTACAACTTTAGCGAGACATTTGACTGGCTCATGTTCCAGGAGATCTGCTCTATAACTGTGGTAGGAGGGTGTATCACTACCCATTACAACTTTAGCGTACGCGAGACATTTGACTGGCTCATGTTGCAGCAGATCTGCTCTATAACTTTGGTGGAAGGGTGTATCACTACGCATTACAAATTTAGCGTACGCGAGACATTTGACTGGCTCATGTTCCAGGAGATCTGCTCTATAACTTTGGTGGGAGGGTGTATCACTACCCATTACAACTTTAGCGTACGCGAGACATTTGACTGGATCATGTTCCAGCAGATGTGCTCTATAACTTTGGAGGGAGGGTGTATCACTACCCATTACAACTTTAGCGAGACATTTGACTGGCTCATGTTGCAGCAGATGTGCTCTACAACTTTGGTGGGAGGGTGTATCACTACCCATTACAACTTTAGCGAGACATTTGACTGGATCATGTTCCAGCAGATCTGCTCTATAACTTTGGTGGGAGGGTGTATCACTACCCATTACAACTTTAGCGTACGCGAGACATTTGACTGGCTTATGTTGCAGGAGATCTGCTCTATAACTCTGGTGGGAGGGTGTATCACTACCCATTACAACTTTAGCGTACGCGAGACATTTGACTGGCTCATGTAGCAGCAGATGTGCTCTATAACTTTGGTGGGAGGGTGTATCACTACCCATTACAAGTTTAGCGTACGCGAGACATTTGACTGGCTCATGTTGCAGGAGATCTGCTGTATAACTCTGGTGGGAGGGTGTATCACTACCCATTACAACTTTAGCGTACGCGAGACATTTGACTGACTCATGTTGCAGGAGATCTGCTCTATAACTTTGGTGGGAGGGTGTATCACTACCCATTACAACTTTAGCGAGACATTTGACTGGCTCATGTTGCAGGAGATCTGCTCTATAACTTTGGTGGGAGGGTGTATCACTACCCATTACAACTTTAGCGTACGCGAGACATTTGACTGGCTCATGTTCCAGGAGATCTGCTCTATAACTTTGGTGGGAGGGTGTATCACTACCCATTACAACTTTAGCGTACGCGAGACATTTGACTGGCTCATGTTCCAGCAGATCTGCTCTATAACTTTGGTGGGAGGGTGTATCACTACCCATTACAATTTTAGCGTACGCGAGACATTTGACTGGCTCATGTTCCAGCAGATCTGCTCTATAACTTTGGTGGGAGGGTGTATCACTACCCATTACAACTTTAGCGTACGCGAGACATTTGACTGACTCATGTTGCAGCAGATGTGCTCTATAACTCTGGTGGGAGGGTGTATCACTACCCATTACAACTTTAGCGTACGCGAGACATTTGACTGGCTCATGTTCCAGCAGATCTGCTCTATAACTTTGGTGGGAGGGTGTATCACTACCCATTACAACTTTAGCGAGACATTTGACAGGCTCATGTTGCAGCAGATGTGCTCTATAACTTTGGTGGGAGGGTGTATCACTACCCATTACAACTTTAGCGAGACATTTGACTGGCTCATGTTGCAGCAGATCTGCTCTATAACTTTGGTGGGAGAGTGTATCACTACCCATTACAACTTTAGGGTACGCGAGTCATTTGACTGGCTCATGTTCCAGCAGATCTGCTCTATAACTTTGGTGGGAGGGTGTATCGCTACCCATTACAACTTTAGCGTACGCGAGACATTTGACTGGCTCATGTTGCAGCAGATGTGCTCTATAACTTTGGTGGGAGGGTGTATCACTACCCATTACAACTTTAGCGTACGCGAGACATTTGACTGGCTCATGTTCCAGCAGATCTGCTCTATAACTTTGGTGGGAGGGTGTATCACTACCCATTACAACTTTAGCGTACGCGAGACATTTGACTGGCTCATGTTCCAGCAGATCTGCTCTATAACTTTGGTGGGAGGGTGTATCACTACCCATTACAACTTTAGCGTATGCGAGACATTTGACTGGTTCATGTTCCAGTAGATCTGCTCTATAACTTCGGTGGGAGGGTGTATCACTACCCATTACAACTTTAGCGTATGCGAGACATTTGACTGGCTCATGTTCCAGCTGATCTGCTCTATAACTTTGGTGGGAGGGTGTATCACTACCCATTACAACTTTAGCGTACGCGAGACATTTGACTGGCTCATGTTCCAGGAGATCTGCTCTATAACTTTGGTGGGAGGGTGTATCACTACCCATTACAACTTTAGCGTACGCGAGACATTTGACTGGCTCATGTTCCAGCAGATCTGCTCTATAACTTTGGTGCGAGGGTGTATCACTACCCACTACAACTTTAGCTTACGTGAGACATTTGACTGGCTCATGTTCCAGGAGATCTGCTCTATAACCTTGGTGGGAGGGTGTATCACTACCCATTACAACTTTAGCGTACGCGAGACATTTGCCTGGCTCATGTTCCAGCAGATCTGCTCTATAACTTTGGTGGGAGGGTGTATCACTACCCATTACTGCTTTAGCGAGACATTTGACTGGCTCATGTTGCAGCAGATCTGCTCTATAACTTTGGTGGGAGGGTGTATCACTAACAATTACAACTTTAGCGAGACATTTGACTGGCTCATGTTCCAGCAGATGTGCTCTATAACTTTGGTGGGAGGGTGTATCACTACCCATTACAACTTTAGCGTACGCGAGACTTTTGACTGGCTCATGTTCCAGCAGATGTGCTCTATAACTTTGGTGGGAGGGTGTATCACTACCCATTACAACTTTAGCGTACGCGAGACATTTGACTGGCTCATGTTCCAGCAGATGTGCTCTATAACTTTGGTGGGAGGGTGTATCACTACCCATTACAACTTTAGCGAGACATTTGACTGGCTCATGTTCCAGCAGATGTGCTCTATAACTTTGGTGGGAGGGTGTATCACTACCCATTACAACTTTAGCGTACGCGAGACATTTGACTGGCTCATGTTCCAGCAGATGTGCTCTATAACTTTGGTGGGAGGGTGTATCACTACCCATTACAACTTTAGCCAGACATTTGACTGGCTCATGTTCCAGCAGATGTGCTCTATAACTTTGGTGGGAGGGTGTATCACTACCCATTACAACTTTAGCGTACGCGAGACATTTGACTGGCTCATGTTGCAGCAGATGTGCTCTATAACTTTGGTGGGAGGGTGTATCACTACCCATTACAACTTTAGCGTACGCGAGACATTTGACTGGCTCATGTTGCAGCAGATGTGCTCTATAACTTTGGTGGGAGGGTGTATCACTACCCATTACAACTTTAGCGTACGCGAGACATTTGACTGGCTCATGTTCCAGCAGATGTGCTCTATAACTTTGGTGGGAGGGTGTATCACTACCCATTACAACTTTAGCGAGACATTTGACTGGCTCATGTTCCAGCAGATGTGCTCTATAACTTTGGTGGGAGGGTGTATCACTACCCATTACAACTTTAGCGAGACATTTGACTGGCTCATGTTCCAGCAGATGTGCTCTATAACTTTGGTGGGAGGGTGTATCACTACCCATTACAACTTTAGCGAGACATTTGACTGGCTCATGTTGCAGCAGATGTGCTCTATAACTTTGGTGGGAGGGTGTATCACTACCCATTACAACTTTAGCGTACGCGAGACATTTGACTGGCTCATGTTCCAGGAGATCTGCTCTATAACTTTGGTGGGAGGGTGTATCACTACCCATTACAACTTTAGCGTACGCGAGACATTTGACTGGCTCATGTTCCAGCAGATCTGCTCTTTAACTTTGGTGGGAGGGTGTATCACTACCCATTACAACTTTAGCGAGACATTTGACTGGCTCATGTTGCAGCAGATGTGCTCTATAACTTTGGTGGGAGGGTGTATCACTACCCATTACAACTTTAGCGAGACATTTGACTGGCTCATGTTCCAGGAGATCTGCTCTATAACTTTGGTGGGAGGGTGTATCACTACCCATTACAACTTTAGCGTACGCGAGACATTTGACTGGCTCATGTTGCAGCAGATCTCCTCTTTAACTTTGGTGGGAGGGTGTATCACTACCCATTACAACTTTAGCGTACGCGAGACATTTGACTGGCTCATGTTGCAGGAGATCTGCTCTATAACTTTGGTGGGAGGGTGTATCACTACCCATTACAACTTTAGCGTGTGCGAGACATTTGACTGGCTCATGTTCCAGCAGATGTGCTCTATAACTTTGGTGAGAGGGTGTATCACTACCCATTACAACTTTAGCGTATGCGAGACATTTGACTGGCTCATGTTCCAGCAGATGTGCTCTATAACTTTGGTGGGAGGGTGTATCACTACCCATTACAACTTTAGCGAGACATTTGACTGGCTCATGTTGCAGCAGATCTGCTCTGTAACTTTGGTGGGAGGGTGTATCACTACCCATTACAACTTTAGCGTACGCGAGACATTTGACTGGCTCATGTTCCAGCAGATGTGCTCTATAACTTTGGTGGGAGGGTGTATCACTACCCATTACAACTTTAGCGAGACATTTGACTGGCTCATGTTGCAGCAGATCTGCTCTGTAACTTTGGTGGGAGGGTGTATCACTACCCATTACAACTTTAGCGTACGCGAGACATTTGACTGGCTCATGTTGCAGCAGATGTGCTCTGTAACTTTGGTGGGAGGGTGTATCACTACCCATTACAACTTTAGCGTACGCGAGACATTTGATTGACTCATGTTGCAGCAGATGTGCTCTATAACTTTGGTGGGAGGGTGTATCACTATCCATTACAACTTTAGCGTACGCGAGACATTTGACTGGCTCATGTTCCAGAATTGTGCTCTATAACTTTGGTGGGAGGGTGTATCACTACCCATTACAACTTTAGCGTATGCGAGACATTTGACTGGCTCATGTTCCAGGAGATCTGCTCTATAACTTTGGTGGGAGGGTGTATCACTACCCATTACAACTTTAGCGTACGCGAGACATTTGACTGGCTCATGTTGCAGGAGATCTGCTCTATAACTGTGGTGGGAGGGTGTATCACTACCCATTACAACTTTAGCGTACGCGAGACATTTGACTGGCTCATGTTCCAGCAGATCTGCTCTATAACTTTGGTGGGAGGGTGTATCACTACCCATTACAACTTTAGCGTACGCGGGACATTTGACTGGCTCATGTTCCAGGAGATCTGCTCTATAACGTTGGTGGGAGGGTGTATCACTACCCATTACAACTTTAGCGAGACATTTGACTGGCGCATGTTGCAGCAGATGTGCTCTATAACTTTGGTGGGAGGGTGTATCACTACCCATTACAACTTTAGCGTATGCGAGACATTTGACTGGCTCATGTTGCAGCAGATTTGCTCTATAACTCTGGTGGGAGGGTGTATCACTACCCATTACAACTTTAGCGTATGCGAGACATTTGACTGGCTCATGTTGCAGCAGATCTGCTCTTTAACTTTGGTGGGAGGGTGTATCACTACCCATTACAACTTTAGCGTATGCGAGACATTTGACTGGCTCATGTTGCAGCAGATGTGCTGTATAACTTTGGTGGGAGGGTGTATCACTACCCATTACAACTTTAGCGAGACATTTGACTGGCTCATGTTGCAGCAGATGTGCTCTATAACTTTGGTGGGAGGGTGTATCACTACCCATTACAACTTTAGCGAGACATTTGACTGGCTCATGTTGCAGCAGATGTGCTCTATAACTTTGGTGGGAGGGTGTATCACTACCCATTACAACTTTAGCGTACGCGAGACATTTGACTGGCTCATGTTGCAGCAGATGTGCTATATAACTTTGGTGGGAGGGTGTATCACTACCCATTACAACTTTAGCGAGACATTTGACTGGCTCATGTTCCAGGAGATCTGCTCTATAACTGTGGTAGGAGGGTGTATCACTACCCATTACAACTTTAGCGTACGCGAGACATTTGACTGGCTCATGTTGCAGCAGATCTGCTCTATAACTTTGGTGGAAGGGTGTATCACTACGCATTACAAATTTAGCGTACGCGAGACATTTGACTGGCTCATGTTCCAGGAGATCTGCTCTATAACTTTGGTGGGAGGGTGTATCACTACCCATTACAACTTTAGCGTACGCGAGACATTTGACTGGATCATGTTCCAGCAGATGTGCTCTATAACTTTGGAGGGAGGGTGTATCACTACCCATTACAACTTTAGCGAGACATTTGACTGGCTCATGTTGCAGCAGATGTGCTCTACAACTTTGGTGGGAGGGTGTATCACTACCCATTACAACTTTAGCGAGACATTTGACTGGCTCATGTCGCAGCAGATGTGCTCTATAACTTTGGTGGGAGGGTGTATCACTACCCATTACAACTTTAGCGTACGCGAGACATTTGACTGGCTTATGTTGCAGGAGATCTGCTCTATAACTCTGGTGGGAGGGTGTATCACTACCCATTACAACTTTAGCGTACGCGAGACATTTGACTGGCTCATGTTGCAGCAGATGTGCTCTATAACTTTGGTGGGAGGGTGTATCACTACCCATTACAAGTTTAGCGTACGCGAGACATTTGACTGGCTCATGTTGCAGGAGATCTGCTGTATAACTCTGGTGGGAGGGTGTATCACTACCCATTACAACTTTAGCGTACGCGAGACATTTGACTGACTCATGTTGCAGGAGATCTACTCTATAACTTTGGTGGGAGGGTGTATCACTACCCATTACAACTTTAGCGAGACATTTGACTGGCTCATGTTGCAGGAGATCTGCTCTATAACTTTGGTGGGAGGGTGTATCACTACCCATTACAACTTTAGCGTACGCGAGACATTTGACTGGCTCATGTTCCAGGAGATCTGCTCTATAACTTTGGTGGGAGGGTGTATCACTACCCATTACAACTTTAGCGTACGCGAGACATTTGACTGGCTCATGTTCCAGCAGATCTGCTCTATAACTTTGGTGGGAGGGTGTATCACTACCCATTACAATTTTAGCGTACGCGAGACATTTGACTGGCTCATGTTCCAGCAGATCTGCTCTATAACTTTGGTGGGAGGGTGTATCACTACCCATTACAACTTTAGCGTACGCGAGACATTTGACTGACTCATGTTGCAGCAGATGTGCTCTATAACTCTGGTGGGAGGGTGTATCACTACCCATTACAACTTTAGCGTACGCGAGACATTTGACTGGCTCATGTTCCAGCAGATCTGCTCTATAACTTTGGTGGGAGGGTGTATCACTACCCATTACAACTTTAGCGAGACATTTGACAGGCTCATGTTGCAGCAGATGTGCTCTATAACTTTGGTGGGAGGGTGTATCACTACCCATTACAACTTTAGCGAGACATTTGACTGGCTCATGTTGCAGCAGATCTGCTCTATAACTTTGGTGGGAGAGTGTATCACTACCCATTACAACTTTAGGGTACGCGAGTCATTTGACTGGCTCATGTTCCAGCAGATCTGCTCTATAACTTTGGTGGGAGGGTGTATCGCTACCCATTACAACTTTAGCGGACGCGAGACATTTGACTGGCTCATGTTGCAGCAGATGTGCTCTATAACTTTGGTGGGAGGGTGTATCACTACCCATTACAACTTTAGCGTACGCGAGACATTTGACTGGCTCATGTTCCAGCAGATCTGCTCTATAACTTTGGTGGGAGGGTGTATCACTACCCATTACAACTTTAGCGTACGCGAGACATTTGACTGGCTCATGTTCCAGCAGATCTGCTCTATAACTTTGGTGGGAGGGTGTATCACTACCCATTACAACTTTAGCGTATGCGAGACATTTGACTGGTTCATGTTCCAGTAGATCTGCTCTATAACTTCGGTGGGAGGGTGTATCACTACCCATTACAACTTTAGCGTATGCGAGACATTTGACTGGCTCATGTTCCAGCTGATCTGCTCTATAACTTTGGTGGGAGGGTGTATCACTACCCATTACAACTTTAGCGTACGCGAGACATTTGACTGGCTCATGTTCCAGGAGATCTGCTCTATAACTTTGGTGGGAGGGTGTATCACTACCCATTACAACTTTAGCGTACGCGAGACATTTGACTGGCTCATGTTCCAGCAGATCTGCTCTATAACTTTGGTGCGAGGGTGTATCACTACCCACTACAACTTTAGCTTACGTGAGACATTTGACTGGCTCATGTTCCAGGAGATCTGCTCTATAACCTTGGTGGGAGGGTGTATCACTACCCATTACAACTTTAGCGTACGCGAGACATTTGCCTGGCTCATGTTCCAGCAGATCTGCTCTATAACTTTGGTGGGAGGGTGTATCACTACCCATTACTGCTTTAGCGAGACATTTGACTGGCTCATGTTGCAGCAGATCTGCTCTATAACTTTGGTGGGAGGGTGTATCACTAACAATTACAACTTTAGCGAGACATTTGACTGGCTCATGTTCCAGCAGATGTGCTCTATAACTTTGGTGGGAGGGTGTATCACTACCCATTACAACTTTAGCGTACGCGAGACTTTTGACTGGCTCATGTTCCAGCAGATGTGCTCTATAACTTTGGTGGGAGGGTGTATCACTACCCATTACAACTTTAGCGTACGCGAGACATTTGACTGGCTCATGTTCCAGCAGATGTGCTCTATAACTTTGGTGGGAGGGTGTATCACTACCCATTACAACTTTAGCGAGACATTTGACTGGCTCATGTTCCAGCAGATGTGCTCTATAACTTTGGTGGGAGGGTGTATCACTACCCATTACAACTTTAGCGTACGCGAGACATTTGACTGGCTCATGTTCCAGCAGATGTGCTCTATAACTTTGGTGGGAGGGTGTATCACTACCCATTACAACTTTAGCCAGACATTTGACTGGCTCATGTTCCAGCAGATGTGCTCTATAACTTTGGTGGGAGGGTGTATCACTACCCATTACAACTTTAGCGTACGCGAGACATTTGACTGGCTCATGTTGCAGCAGATGTGCTCTATAACTTTGGTGGGAGGGTGTATCACTACCCATTACAACTTTAGCGTACGCGAGACATTTGACTGGCTCATGTTGCAGCAGATGTGCTCTATAACTTTGGTGGGAGGGTGTATCACTACCCATTACAACTTTAGCGTACGCGAGACATTTGACTGGCTCATGTTCCAGCAGATGTGCTCTATAACTTTGGTGGGAGGGTGTATCACTACCCATTACAACTTTAGCGAGACATTTGACTGGCTCATGTTCCAGCAGATGTGCTCTATAACTTTGGTGGGAGGGTGTATCACTACCCATTACAACTTTAGCGAGACATTTGACTGGCTCATGTTCCAGCAGATGTGCTCTATAACTTTGGTGGGAGGGTGTATCACT
Source organism: Deroplatys truncata (assembly GCA_030765065.1). NCBI lineage: Eukaryota > Metazoa > Arthropoda > Insecta > Mantodea > Mantidae > Deroplatys > Deroplatys truncata. Next base: position 10,081,000 of record CM060975.1, read on the forward strand.
ACCCATTACAACTTTAGCGAGACATTTGACTGGCTCATGTTGCAGCAGATGTGCTCTATAACTTTGGTGGGAGGGTGTATCACTACCCATTACAACTTTAGCGTACGCGAGACATTTGACTGGCTCATGTTCCAGGAGATCTGCTCTATAACTTTGGTGGGAGGGTGTATCACTACCCATTACAACTTTAGCGTACGCGAGACATTTGACTGGCTCATGTTCCAGCAGATCTGCTCTTTAACTTTGGTGGGAGGGTGTATCACTACCCATTACAACTTTAGCGAGACATTTGACTGGCTCATGTTGCAGCAGATGTGCTCTATAACTTTGGTGGGAGGGTGTATCACTACCCATTACAACTTTAGCGAGACATTTGACTGGCTCATGTTCCAGGAGATCTGCTCTATAACTTTGGTGGGAGGGTGTATCACTACCCATTACAACTTTAGCGTACGCGAGACATTTGACTGGCTCATGTTGCAGCAGATCTCCTCTTTAACTTTGGTGGGAGGGTGTATCACTACCCATTACAACTTTAGCGTACGCGAGACATTTGACTGGCTCATGTTGCAGGAGATCTGCTCTATAACTTTGGTGGGAGGGTGTATCACTACCCATTACAACTTTAGCGTGTGCGAGACATTTGACTGGCTCATGTTCCAGCAGATGTGCTCTATAACTTTGGTGAGAGGGTGTATCACTACCCATTACAACTTTAGCGTATGCGAGACATTTGACTGGCTCATGTTCCAGCAGATGTGCTCTATAACTTTGGTGGGAGGGTGTATCACTACCCATTACAACTTTAGCGAGACATTTGACTGGCTCATGTTGCAGCAGATCTGCTCTGTAACTTTGGTGGGAGGGTGTATCACTACCCATTACAACTTTAGCGTACGCGAGACATTTGACTGGCTCATGTTGCAGCAGATGTGCTCTGTAACTTTGGTGGGAGGGTGTATCACTACCCATTACAACTTTAGCGTACGCGAGACATTTGATTGACTCATGTTGCAGCAGATGTGCTCTATAACTTTGGTGGGAGGGTGTATCACTATCCATTACAACTTTAGCGTACGCGAGACATTTGACTGGCTCATGTTCCAGCAGATGTGCTCTATAACTTTGGTGGGAGGGTGTATCACTACCCATTACAACTTTAGCGTATGCGAGACATTTGACTGGCTCATGTTCCAGGAGATCTGCTCTATAACTTTGGTTGGAGGGTGTATCACTACCCATTACAACTTTAGCGTACGCGAGACATTTGACTGGCTCATGTTGCAGGAGATCTGCTCTATAACTGTGGTGGGAGGGTGTATCACTACCCATTACAACTTTAGCGTACGCGAGACATTTGACTGGCTCATGTTCCAGCAGATCTGCTCTATAACTTTGGTGGGAGGGTGTATCACTACCCATTACAACTTTAGCGTACGCGAGACATTTGACTGGCTCATGTTCCAGGAGATCTGCTCTATAACGTTGGTGGGAGGGTGTATCACTACCCATTACAACTTTAGCGAGACATTTGACTGGCGCATGTTGCAGCAGATGTGCTCTATAACTTTGGTGGGAGGGTGTATCACTACCCATTACAACTTTAGCGTATGCGAGACATTTGACTGGCTCATGTTGCAGCAGATTTGCTCTATAACTCTGGTGGGAGGGTGTATCACTACCCATTACAACTTTAGCGTATGCGAGACATTTGACTGGCTCATGTTGCAGCAGATCTGCTCTTTAACTTTGGTGGGAGGGTGTATCACTACCCATTACAACTTTAGCGTATGCGAGACATTTGACTGGCTCATGTTGCAGCAGATGTGCTGTATAACTTTGGTGGGAGGGTGTATCACTACCCATTACAACTTTAGCGAGACATTTGACTGGCTCATGTTGCAGCAGATGTGCTCTATAACTTTGGTGGGAGGGTGTATCACTACCCATTACAACTTTAGCGAGACATTTGACTGGCTCATGTTGCAGCAGATGTGCTCTATAACTTTGGTGGGAGGGTGTATCACTACCCATTACAACTTTAGCGTACGCGAGACATTTGACTGGCTCATGTTGCAGCAGATGTGCTATATAACTCTGGTGGGAGGGTGTATCACTACCCATTACAACTTTAGCGAGACATTTGACTGGCTCATGTTCCAGGAGATCTGCTCTATAACTGTGGTGGGAGGGTGTATCACTACCCATTACAACTTTAGCGTACGCGAGACATTTGACTGGCTCATGTTGCAGCAGATCTGCTCTATAACTTTGGTGGGAGGGTGTATCACTACGCATTACAAATTTAGCGTACGCGAGACATTTGACTGGCTCATGTTCCAGGAGATCTGCTCTATAACTTTGGTGGGAGGGTGTATCACTACCCATTACAACTTTAGCGTACGCGAGACATTTGACTGGATCATGTTCCAGCAGATGTGCTCTATAACTTTGGTGGGAGGGTGTATCACTACCCATTACAACTTTAGCGAGACATTTGACTGGCTCATGTTGCAGCAGATGTGCTCTATAACTTTGGTGGGAGGGTGTATCACTACCCATTACAACTTTAGCGAGACATTTGACTGGATCATGTTCCAGCAGATCTGCTCTATAACTTTGGTGGGAGGGTGTATCACTACCCATTACAACTTTAGCGTACGCGAGACATTTGACTGGCTTATGTTGCAGGAGATCTGCTCTATAACTCTGGTGGGAGGGTGTATCACTACCCATTACAACTTTAGCGTACGCGAGACATTTGACTGGCTCATGTTGCAGCAGATGTGCTCTATAACTTTGGTGGGAGGGTGTATCACTACCCATTACAAGTTTAGCGTACGCGAGACATTTGACTGGCTCATGTTGCAGGAGATCTGCTCTATAACTCTGGTGGGAGGGTGTATCACTACCCATTACAACTTTAGCGTACGCGAGACATTTGACTGACTCATGTTGCAGGAGATCTGCTCTATAACTTTGGTGGGAGGGTGTATCACTACCCATTACAACTTTAGCGAGACATTTGACTGGCTCATGTTGCAGGAGATCTGCTCTATAACTTTGGTGGGAGGGTGTATCACTACCCATTACAACTTTAGCGTACGCGAGACATTTGACTGGCTCATGTTCCAGCAGATCTGCTCTATAACTTTGGTGGGAGGGTGTATCACTACCCATTACAACTTTAGCGTACGCGAGACATTTGACTGGCTCATGTTCCAGCAGATCTCCTCTATAACTTTGGTGGGAGGGTGTATCACTACCCATTACAACTTTAGCGTACGCGAGACATTTGACTGGCTCATGTTCCAGGAGATCTGCTCTATAACTTTGGTGGGAGGGTGTATCACTACCCATTACAACTTTAGCGTACGCGAGACATTTGACTGGCTCATGTTCCAGCAGATCTGCTCTATAACTTTGGTGGGAGGGTGTATCACTACCCATTACAATTTTAGCGTACGCGAGACATTTGACTGGCTCATGTTCCAGCAGATCTGCTCTATAACTTTGGTGGGAGGGTGTATCACTACCCATTACAACTTTAGCGTACGCGAGACATTTGACTGACTCATGTTGCAGCAGATGTGCTCTATAACTCTGGTGGGAGGGTGTATCACTACCCATTACAACTTTAGCGTACGCGAGACATTTGACTGGCTCATGTTCCAGCAGATCTGCTCTATAACTTTGGTGGGAGGGTGTATCACTACCCATTACAACTTTAGCGAGACATTTGACAGGCTCATGTTGCAGCAGATGTGCTCTATAACTTTGGTGGGAGGGTGTATCACTACCCATTACAACTTTAGCGAGACATTTGACTGGCTCATGTTGCAGCAGATCTGCTCTATAACTTTGGTGGGAGGGTCTATCACTACCCATTACAACTTTAGCGTATGCGAGACATTTGACTGGCTCATGTTCCAGGAGATCTGCTCTATAACTTTGGTGGGAGAGTGTATCACTACCCATTACAACTTTAGGGTACGCGAGTCATTTGACTGGCTCATGTTCCAGCAGATCTGCTCTATAACTTTGGTGGGAGGGTGTATCGCTACCCATTACAACTTTAGCGTACGCGAGACATTTGACTGGCTCATGTTGCAGCAGATGTGCTCTATAACTTTGGTGGGAGGGTGTATCACTACCCATTACAACTTTAGCGTACGCGAGACATTTGACTGGCTCATGTTCCAGCAGATCTGCTCTATAACTTTGGTGGGAGGGTGTATCACTACCCATTACAACTTTAGCGTACGCGAGACATTTGACTGGCTCATGTTCCAGCAGATCTGCTCTATAACTTTGGTGGGAGGGTGTATCACTACCCATTACAACTTTAGCGTATGCGAGACATTTGACTGGTTCATGTTCCAGTAGATCTGCTCTATAACTTTGGTGGGAGGGTGTATCACTACCGATTACAACTTTAGCGTACGCGAGACATTTGACTGGCTCATGTTCCAGGAGATCTGCTCTATAACTTTGGTGGGAGGGTGTATCACTACCCATTACAACTTTAGCGTACGCGAGACATTTGACTGGCTCATGTTCCAGCAGATCTGCTCTATAACTTTGGTGCGAGGACGTATCACTACCCACTACAACTTTAGCTTACGTGAGACATTTGACTGGCTCATGTTCCAGGAGATCTGCTCTATAACCTTGGTGGGAGGGTGTATCACTACCCATTACAACTTTAGCGTACGCGAGACATTTGCCTGGCTCATGTTCCAGCAGATCTGCTCTATAACTTTGGTGGGAGGGTGTATCACTACCCATTACTGCTTTAGCGAGACATTTGACTGGCTCATGTTGCAGCAGATCTGCTCTATAACTTTGGTGGGAGGGTGTATCACTACCCATTACAACTTTAGCGAGACATTTGACTGGCTCATGTTGCAGCAGATGTGCTCTATAACTTTGGTGGGAGGGTGTATCAATACCCATTACTGCTTTAGCGAGACATTTGACTGGCTCATGTTGCAGCAGATCTGCTCTATAACTTTGGTGGGAGGGTGTATCACTACCCATTACAACTTTAGCGAGACATTTGACTGGCTCATGTTGCAGCAGATGTGCTCTATAACTTTGGTGGTAGGGTGTATCACTACCCATTACAACTTTAGCGTACGCGAGACATTTGACTGGCTCATGTTGCAGCAGATGTGCTATATAACTTTGGTGGGAGGGTGTATCACTACCCATTACAACTTTAGCGAGACATTTGACTGGCTCATGTTGCAGCAGATGTGCTCTACAACTTTGGTGGGAGGGTGTATCACTACCCATTACAACTTTAGCGAGACATTTGACTGGATCATGTTCCAGCAGATCTGCTCTATAACTTTGGTGGGAGGGTGTATCACTACCCATTACAACTTTAGCGTACGCGAGACATTTGACTGGCTTATGTTGCAGGAGATCTGCTCTATAACTCTGGTGGGAGGGTGTATCACTACCCATTACAACTTTAGCGTACGCGAGACATTTGACTGGCTCATGTTGCAGCAGATGTGCTCTATAACTTTGGTGGGAGGGTGTATCACTACCCATTACAAGTTTAGCGTACGCGAGACATTTGACTGGCTCATGTTGCAGGAGATCTGGTCTATAACTCTGTTGGGAGGGTGTATCACTACCCATTACAACTTTAGCGTACGCGAGACATTTGACTGACTCATGTTGCAGGAGATCTGCTCTATAACTTTGGTGGGAGGGTGTATCACTACCCATTACAACTTTAGCGAGACATTTGACTGGCTCATGTTGCAGGAGATCTGCTCTATAACTTTGGTGGGAGGGTGTATCACTACCCATTACAACTTTAGCGTACGCGAGACATTTGACTGGCTCATGTTCCAGCAGATCTGCTCTATAACTTTGGTGGGAGGGTGTATCACTACCCATTACAACTTTAGCGTACGCGAGACATTTGACTGGCTCATGTTCCAGCAGATCTGCTCTATAACTTTGGTGGGAGGGTGTATCACTACCCATTACAACTTTAGCGTACGCGAGACATTTGACTGGCTCATGTTCCAGGAGATCTGCTCTATAACTTTGGTGGGAGGGTGTATCACTACCCATTACAACTTTAGCGTACGCGAGACATTTGACTGGCTCATGTTCCAGCAGATCTGCTCTATAACTTTGGTGGGAGGGTGTATCACTACCCATTACAATTTTAGCGTACGCGAGACATTTGACTGGCTCATGTTCCAGCAGATCTGCTCTATAACTTTGGTGGGAGGGTGTATCACTACCCATTACAACTTTAGCGTACGCGAGACATTTGACTGACTCATGTTGCAGCAGATGTGCTCTATAACTCTGGTGGGAGGGTGTATCACTACCCATTACAACTTTAGCGTACGCGAGACATTTGACTGGCTCATGTTCCAGCAGATCTGCTCTATAACTTTGGTGGGAGGGTGTATCACTACCCATTACAACTTTAGCGAGACATTTGACAGGCTCATGTTGCAGCAGATGTGCTCTATAACTTTGGTGGGAGGGTGTATCACTACCCATTACAACTTTAGCGAGACATTTGACTGGCTCATGTTGCAGCAGATCTGCTCTATAACTTTGGTGGGAGAGTGTATCACTACCCATTACAACTTTAGGGTACGCGAGTCATTTGACTGGCTCATGTTCCAGCACATCTGCTCTATAACTTTGGTGGGAGGGTGTATCGCTACCCATTACAACTTTAGCGTACGCGAGACATTTGACTGGCTCATGTTGCAGCAGATGTGCTCTATAACTTTGGTGGGAGGGTGTATCACTACCCATTACAACTTTAGCGTACGCGAGACATTTGACTGGCTCATGTTCCAGCAGATCTGCTCTATAACTTTGGTGGGAGGGTGTATCACTACCCATTACAACTTTAGCGTACGCGAGACATTTGACTGGCTCATGTTCCAGCAGATCTGCTCTATAACTTTGGTGGGAGGGTGTATCACTACCCATTACAACTTTAACGTATGCGAGACATTTGACTGGTTCATGTTCCAGTAGATCTGCTCTATAACTTCGGTGGGAGGGTGTATCACTACCCATTACAACTTTAGCGTATGCGAGACATTTGACTGGCTCATGTTCCAGCTGATCTGCTCTATAACTTTGGTGGGAGGGTGTATCACTACCCATTACAACTTTAGCGTACGCGAGACATTTGACTGGCTCATGTTCCAGGAGATCTGCTCTATAACTTTGGTGCGAGGGTGTATCACTACCCACTACAACTTTAGCTTACGTGAGACATTTGACTGGCTCATGTTCCAGGAGATCTGCTCTATAACCTTGGTGGGAGGGTGTATCACTACCCATTACAACTTTAGCGTACGCGAGACATTTGCCTGGCTCATGTTCCAGCAGATCTGCTCTATAACTTTGGTGGGAGGGTGTATCACTACCCATTACTGCTTTAGCGAGACATTTGACTGGCTCATGTTGCAGCAGATCTGCTCTATAACTTTGGTGGAAGGGTGTATCACTAACAATTACAACTTTAGCGAGACATTTGACTGGCTCATGTTCCAGCAGATGTGCTCTATAACTTTGGTGGGAGGGTGTATCACTACCCATTACAACTTTAGCGTACGCGAGACTTTTGACTGGCTCATGTTCCAGCAGATGTGCTCTATAACTTTGGTGGGAGGGTGTATCACTACCCATTACAACTTTAGCGTACGCGAGACATTTGACTGGCTCATGTTCCAGCAGATGTGCTCTATAACTTTGGTGGGAGGGTGTATCACTACCCATTACAACTTTAGCGAGACATTTGACTGGCTCATGTTCCAGCAGATGTGCTCTATAACTTTGGTGGGAGGGTGTATCACTACCCATTACAACTTTAGCGTACGCGAGACATTTGACTGGCTCATGTTCCAGCAGATGTGCTCTATAACTTTGGTGGGAGGGTGTATCACTACCCATTACAACTTTAGCCAGACATTTGACTGGCTCATGTTCCAGCAGATGTGCTCTATAACTTTGGTGGGAGGGTGTATCACTACCCATTACAACTTTAGCGTACGCGAGACATTTGACTGGCTCATGTTGCAGCAGATGTGCTCTATAACTTTGGTGGGAGGGTGTATCACTACCCATTACAACGTTAGCGTACGCGAGACATTTGACTGGCTCATGTTGCAGCAGATGTGCTCTATAACTTTGGTGGGAGGGTGTATCACTACCCATTACAACTTTAGCGTACGCGAGACATTTGACTGGCTCATGTTCCAGCAGATGTGCTCTATAACTTTGGTGGGAGGGTGTATCACTACCCATTACAACTTTAGCGAGACATTTGACTGGCTCATGTTCCAGCAGATGTGCTCTATAACTTTGGTGGGAGGGTGTATCACTACCCATTACAACTTTAGCGAGACATTTGACTGGCTCATGTTCCAGCAGATGTGCTCTATAACTTTGGTGGGAGGGTGTATCACTACCCATTACAACTTTAGCGAGACATTTGACTGGCTCATGTTGCAGCAGATGTGCTCTATAACTTTGGTGGGAGGGTGTATCACTACCCATTACAACTTTAGCGTACGCGAGACATTTGACTGGCTCATGTTCCAGGAGATCTGCTCTATAACTTTGGTGGGAGGGTGTATCACTACCCATTACAACTTTAGCGTACGCGAGACATTTGACTGGCTCATGTTCCAGCAGATCTGCTCTTTAACTTTGGTGGGAGGGTGTATCACTACCCATTACAACTTTAGCGAGACATTTGACTGGCTCATGTTGCAGCAGATGTGCTCTATAACTTTGGTGGGAGGGTGTATCACTACCCATTACAACTTTAGCGAGACATTTGACTGGCTCATGTTCCAGGAGATCTGCTCTATAACTTTGGTGGGAGGGTGTATCACTACCCATTACAACTTTAGCGTACGCGAGACATTTGACTGGCTCATGTTGCAGCAGATCTCCTCTTTAACTTTGGTGGGAGGGTGTATCACTACCCATTACAACTTTAGCGTACGCGAGACATTTGACTGGCTCATGTTGCAGGAGATCTGCTCTATAACTTTGGTGGGAGGGTGTATCACTACCCATTACAACTTTAGCGTGTGCGAGACATATGACTGGCTCATGTTCCAGCAGATCTGCTCTATAACTTTGGTGAGAGGGTGTATCACTACCCATTACAACTTTAGCGTATGCGAGACATTTGACTGGCTCATGTTCCAGCAGATGTGCTCTATAACTTTGGTGGGAGGGTGTATCACTACCCATTACAACTTTAGGGAGACATTTGACTGGCTCATGTTGCAGCAGATCTGCTCTGTAACTTTGGTGGGAGGGTGTATCACTACCCATTACAACTTTAGCGTACGCGAGACATTTGACTGGCTCATGTTGCAGCAGATGTGCTCTGTAACTTTGGTGGGAGGGTGTATCACTACCCATTACAACTTTAGCGTACGCGAGACATTTGATTGACTCATGTTGCAGCAGATGTGCTCTATAACTTTGGTGGGAGGGTGTATCACTATCCATTACAACTTTAGCGTACGCGAGACATTTGACTGGCTCATGTTCCAGCAGATGTGCTCTATAACTTTGGTGGGAGGGTGTATCACTACCCATTACAACTTTAGCGTATGCGAGACATTTGACTGGCTCATGTTCCAGGAGATCTGCTCTATAACTTTGGTTGGAGGGTGTATCACTACCCATTACAACTTTAGCGTACGCGAGACATTTGACTGGCTCATGTTGCAGGAGATCTGCTCTATAACTGTGGTGGGAGGGTGTATCACTACCCATTACAACTTTAGCGTACGCGAGACATTTGACTGGCTCATGTTCCAGCAGATCTGCTCTATAACTTTGGTGGGAGGGTGTATCACTACCCATTACAACTTTAGCGTACGCGAGACATTTGACTGGCTCATGTTCCAGGAGATCTGCTCTATAACGTTGGTGGGAGGGTGTATCACTACCCATTACAACTTTAGCGAGACATTTGACTGGCGCATGTTGCAGCAGATGTGCTCTATAACTTTGGTGGGAGGGTGTATCACTACCCATTACAACTTTAGCGTATGCGAGACATTTGACTGGCTCATGTTGCAGCAGATTTGCTCTATAACTCTGGTGGGAGGGTGTATCACTACCCATTACAACTTTAGCGTATGCGAGACATTTGACTGGCTCATGTTGCAGCAGATCTGCTCTTTAACTTTGGTGGGAGGGTGTATCACTACCCATTACAACTTTAGCGTATGCGAGACATTTGACTGGCTCATGTTGCAGCAGATGTGCTGTATAACTTTGGTGGGAGGGTGTATCACTACCCATTACAACTTTAGCGAGACATTTGACAGGCTCATGTTGCAGCAGATGTGCTCTATAACTTTGGTGGGAGGGTGTATCACTACCCATTACAACTTTAGCGAGACATTTGACTGGCTCATGTTGCAGCAGATCTGCTCTATAACTTTGGTGGGAGAGTCTATCACTACCCATTACAACTTTAGGGTACGCGAGTCATTTGACTGGCTCATGTTCCAGCAGATCTGCTCTATAACTTTGGTGGGAGGGTGTATCGCTACCCATTACAACTTTAGCGTACGCGAGACATTTGACTGGCTCATGTTGCAGCAGATGTGCTCTATAACTTTGGTGGGAGGGTGTATCACTACCCATTACAACTTTAGCGCACGCGAGACATTTGACTGGCTCATGTTCCAGCAGATCTGCTCTATAACTTTGGTGGGAGGGTGTATCACTACCCATTACAACTTTAGCGTACGCGAGACATTTGACTGGCTCATGTTGCAGCAGATGTGCTCTATAACTTTGGTGGGAGGGTGTATCACTACCCATTACAACTTTAGCGAGACATTTGACTGGCTCATGTTGCAGCAGATGTGCTCTATAACTTTGGTGGGAGGGTGTATCACTACCCATTACAACTTTAGCGTACGCGAGACATTTGACTGGCTCATGTTGCAGCAGATGTGCTATATAACTTTGGTGGGAGGGTGTATCACTACCCATTACAACTTTAGCGAGACATTTGACTGGCTCATGTTCCAGGAGATCTGCTCTATAACTGTGGTGGGAGGGTGTATCACTACCCATTACAACTTTAGCGTACGCGAGACATTTGACTGGCTCATGTTGCAGCAGATCTGCTCTATAACTTTGGTGGGAGGGTGTATCACTACGCATTACAAATTTAGCGTACGCGAGACATTTGACTGGCTCATGTTCCAGGAGATCTGCTCTATAACTTTGGTGGGAGGGTGTATCACTACCCATTACAACTTTAGCGTACGCGAGACATTTGACTGGATCATGTTCCAGCAGATGTGCTCTATAACTTTGGTGGGAGGGTGTATCACTACCCATTACAACTTTAGCGAGACATTTGACTGGCTCATGTTGCAGCAGATGTGCTCTATAACTTTGGTGGGAGGGTGTATCACTACCCATTACAACTTTAGCGAGACATTTGACTGGATCATGTTCCAGCAGATCTGCTCTATAACTTTGGTGGGAGGGTGTATCACTACCCATTACAACTTTAGCGTACGCGAGACATTTGACTGGCTTATGTTGCAGGAGATCTGCTCTATAACTCTGGTGGGAGGGTGTATCACTACCCATTACAACTTTAGCGTACGCGAGACATTTGACTGGCTCATGTTGCAGCAGATGTGCTCTATAACTTTGGTGGGAGGGTGTATCACTACCCATTACAAGTTTAGCGTACGCGAGACATTTGACTGGCTCATGTTGCAGGAGATCTGCTCTATAACTCTGGTGGGAGGGTGTATCACTACCCATTACAACTTTAGCGTACGCGAGACATTTGACTGACTCATGTTGCAGGAGATCTGCTCTATAACTTTGGTGGGAGGGTGTATCACTACCCATTACAACTTTAGCGAGACATTTGACTGGCTCATGTTGCAGGAGATCTGCTCTATAACTTTGGTGGGAGGGTGTATCACTACCCATTACAACTTTAGCGTACGCGAGACATTTGACTGGCTCATGTTCCAGCAGATCTGCTCTATAACTTTGGTGGGAGGGTGTATCACTACCCATTACAACTTTAGCGTACGCGAGACATTTGACTGGCTCATGTTCCAGCAGATCTCCTCTATAACTTTGGTGGGAGGGTGTATCACTACCCATTACAACTTTAGCGTACGCGAGACATTTGACTGGCTCATGTTCCAGGAGATCTGCTCTATAACTTTGGTGGGAGGGTGTATCACTACCCATTACAACTTTAGCGTACGCGAGACATTTGACTGGCTCATGTTCCAGCAGATCTGCTCTATAACTTTGGTGGGAGGGTGTATCACTACCCATTACAATTTTAGCGTACGCGAGACATTTGACTGGCTCATGTTCCAGCAGATCTGCTCTATAACTTTGGTGGGAGGGTGTATCACTACCCATTACAACTTTAGCGTACGCGAGACATTTGACTGACTCATGTTGCAGCAGATGTGCTCTATAACTCTGGTGGGAGGGTGTATCACTACCCATTACAACTTTAGCGTACGCGAGACATTTGACTGGCTCATGTTCCAGCAGATCTGCTCTATAACTTTGGTGGGAGGGTGTATCACTACCCATTACAACTTTAGCGAGACATTTGACAGGCTCATGTTGCAGCAGATGTGCTCTATAACTTTGGTGGGAGGGTGTATCACTACCCATTACAACTTTAGCGAGACATTTGACTGGCTCATGTTGCAGCAGATCTGCTCTATAACTTTGGTGGGAGGGTCTATCACTACCCATTACAACTTTAGCGTATGCGAGACATTTGACTGGCTCATGTTCCAGGAGATCTGCTCTATAACTTTGGTGGGAGAGTGTATCACTACCCATTACAACTTTAGGGTACGCGAGTCATTTGACTGGCTCATGTTCCAGCAGATCTGCTCTATAACTTTGGTGGGAGGGTGTATCGCTACCCATTACAACTTTAGCGTACGCGAGACATTTGACTGGCTCATGTTGCAGCAGATGTGCTCTATAACTTTGGTGGGAGGGTGTATCACTACCCATTACAACTTTAGCGTACGCGAGACATTTGACTGGCTCATGTTCCAGCAGATCTGCTCTATAACTTTGGTGGGAGGGTGTATCACTACCCATTACAACTTTAGCGTACGCGAGACATTTGACTGGCTCATGTTCCAGCAGATCTGCTCTATAACTTTGGTGGGAGGGTGTATCACTACCCATTACAACTTTAGCGTATGCGAGACATTTGACTGGTTCATGTTCCAGTAGATCTGCTCTATAACTTTGGTGGGAGGGTGTATCACTACCCATTACAACTTTAGCGTACGCGAGACATTTGACTGGCTCATGTTCCAGGAGATCTGCTCTATAACTTTGGTGGGAGGGTGTATCACTACCCATTACAACTTTAGCGTACGCGAGACATTTGACTGGCTCATGTTCCAGCAGATCTGCTCTATAACTTTGGTGCGAGGTTGTATCACTACCCACTACAACTTTAGCTTACGTGAGACATTTGACTGGCTCATGTTCCAGGAGATCTGCTCTATAACCTTGGTGGGAGGGTGTATCACTACCCATTACAACTTTAGCGTACGCGAGACATTTGCCTGGCTCATGTTCCAGCAGATCTGCTCTATAACTTTGGTGGGAGGGTGTATCACTACCCATTACTGCTTTAGCGAGACATTTGACTGGCTTATGTTGCAGCAGATCTGCTCTATAACATTGGTGGGAGGGTGTATCACTACCCATTACAACTTTAGCGAGACATTTGACTGGCTCATGTTGCAGCAGATGTGCTCTATAACTTTGGTGGGAGGGTGTATCAATACCCATTACTGCTTTAGCGAGACATTTGACTGGCTCATGTTGCAGCAGATCTGCTCTATAACTTTGGTGGGAGGGTGTATCACTACCCATTACAACTTTAGCGAGACATTTGACTGGCTCATGTTGCAGCAGATGTGCTCTATAACTTTGGTGGGAGGGTGTATCACTACCCATTACAACTTTAGCGTACGCGAGACATTTGACTGGCTCATGTTGCAGCAGATGTGCTATATAACTTTGGTGGGAGGGTGTATCACTACCCATTACAACTTTAGCGAGACATTTGACTGGCTCATGTTGCAGCAGATGTGCTCTACAACTTTGGTGGGAGGGTGTATCACTACCCATTACAACTTTAGCGAGACATTTGACTGGATCATGTTCCAGCAGATCTGCTCTATAACTTTGGTGGGAGGGTGTATCACTACCCATTACAACTTTAGCGTACGCGAGACATTTGACTGGCTTATGTTGCAGGAGATCTGCTCTATAACTCTGGTGGGAGGGTGTATCACTACCCATTACAACTTTAGCGTACGCGAGACATTTGACTGGCTCATGTTGCAGCAGATGTGCTCTATAACTTTGGTGGGAGGGTGTATCACTACCCATTACAAGTTTAGCGTACGCGAGACATTTGACTGGCTCATGTTGCAGGAGATCTGCTCTATAACTTTGGTGGGAGGGTGTATCACTACCCATTACAACTTTAGCGAGACATTTGACTGGCTCATGTTGCAGGAGATCTGCTCTATAACTTTGGTGGGAGGGTGTATCACTACCCATTACAACTTTAGCGTACGCGAGACATTTGACTGGCTCATGTTGCAGCAGATCTGCTCTATAACTTTGGTGGGAGGGTGTATCACTACCCATTACAACTTTAGCGTACGCGAGACATTTGACTGGCTCATGTTCCAGCAGATCTGCTCTATAACTTTGGTGGGAGGGTGTATCACTACCCATTACAACTTTAGCGTACGCGAGACATTTGACTGGCTCATGTTCCAGGAGATCTGCTCTATAACTTTGGTGGGAGGGTGTATCACTACCCATTACAACTTTAGCGTACGCGAGACATTTGACTGGCTCATGTTCCAGCAGATCTGCTCTATAACTTTGGTGGGAGGGTGTATCACTACCCATTACAATTTTAGCGTACGCGAGACATTTGACTGGCTCATGTTCCAGCAGATCTGCTCTATAACTTTGGTGGGAGGGTGTATCACTACCCATTACAACTTTAGCGTACGCGAGACATTTGACTGACTCATGTTGCAGCAGATGTGCTCTATAACTCTGGTGGGAGGGTGTATCACTACCCATTACAACTTTAGCGTACGCGAGACATTTGACTGGCTCATGTTCCAGCAGATCTGCTCTATAACTTTGGTGGGAGGGTGTATCACTACCCATTACAACTTTAGCGAGACATTTGACAGGCTCATGTTGCAGCAGATGTGCTCTATAACTTTGGTGGGAGGGTGTATCACTACCCATTACAACTTTAGCGAGACATTTGACTGGCTCATGTTGCAGCAGATCTGCTCTATAACTTTGGTGGGAGAGTGTATCACTACCCATTACAACTTTAGGGTACGCGAGTCATTTGACTGGCTCATGTTCCAGCAGATCTGCTCTATAACTTTGGTGGGAGGGTGTATCGCTACCCATTACAACTTTAGCGTACGCGAGACATTTGACTGGCTCATGTTGCAGCAGATGTGCTCTATAACTTTGGTGGGAGGGTGTATCACTACCCATTACAACTTTAGCGTACGCGAGACATTTGACTGGCTCATGTTCCAGCAGATCTGCTCTATAACTTTGGTGGGAGGGTGTATCACTACCCATTACAACTTTAGCGTACGCGAGACATTTGACTGGCTCATGTTCCAGCAGATCTGCTCTATAACTTTGGTGGGAGGGTGTATCACTACCCATTACAACTTTAGCGTATGCGAGACATTTGACTGGTTCATGTTCCAGTAGATCTGCTCTATAACTTCGGTGGGAGGGTGTATCACTACCCATTACAACTTTAGCGTATGCGAGACATTTGACTGGCTCATGTTCCAGCTGATCTGCTCTATAACTTTGGTGGGAGGGTGTATCACTACCCATTACAACTTTAGCGTACGCGAGACATTTGACTGGCTCATGTTCCAGGAGATCTGCTCTATAACTTTGGTGCGAGGGTGTATCACTACCCACTACAACTTTAGCTTACGTGAGACATTTGACTGGCTCATGTTCCAGGAGATCTGCTCTATAACCTTGGTGGGAGGGTGTATCACTACCCATTACAACTTTAGCGTACGCGAGACATTTGCCTGGCTCATGTTCCAGCAGATCTGCTCTATAACTTTGGTGGGAGGGTGTATCACTACCCATTACTGCTTTAGCGAGACATTTGACTGGCTCATGTTGCAGCAGATCTGCTCTATAACTTTGGTGGGAGGGTGTATCACTAACAATTACAACTTTAGCGAGACATTTGACTGGCTCATGTTCCAGCAGATGTGCTCTATAACTTTGGTGGGAGGGTGTATCACTACCCATTACAACTTTAGCGTACGCGAGACTTTTGACTGGCTCATGTTCCAGCAGATGTGCTCTATAACTTTGGTGGGAGGGTGTATCACTACCCATTACAACTTTAGCGTACGCGAGACATTTGACTGGCTCATGTTCCAGCAGATGTGCTCTATAACTTTGGTGGGAGGGTGTATCACTACCCATTACAACTTTAGCGAGACATTTGACTGGCTCATGTTCCAGCAGATGTGCTCTATAACTTTGGTGGGAGGGTGTATCACTACCCATTACAACTTTAGCGTACGCGAGACATTTGACTGGCTCATGTTCCAGCAGATGTGCTCTATAACTTTGGTGGGAGGGTGTATCACTACCCATTACAACTTTAGCCAGACATTTGACTGGCTCATGTTCCAGCAGATGTGCTCTATAACTTTGGTGGGAGGGTGTATCACTACCCATTACAACTTTAGCGTACGCGAGACATTTGACTGGCTCATGTTGCAGCAGATGTGCTCTATAACTTTGGTGGGAGGGTGTATCACTACCCATTACAACTTTAGCGTACGCGAGACATTTGACTGGCTCATGTTGCAGCAGATGTGCTCTATAACTTTGGTGGGAGGGTGTATCACTACCCATTACAACTTTAGCGTACGCGAGACATTTGACTGGCTCATGTTCCAGCAGATGTGCTCTATAACTTTGGTGGGAGGGTGTATCACTACCCATTACAACTTTAGCGAGACATTTGACTGGCTCATGTTCCAGCAGATGTGCTCTATAACTTTGGTGGGAGGGTGTATCACTACCCATTACAACTTTAGCGAGACATTTGACTGGCTCATGTTCCAGCAGATGTGCTCTATAACTTTGGTGGGAGGGTGTATCACTACCCATTACAACTTTAGCGAGACATTTGACTGGCTCATGTTGCAGCAGATGTGCTCTATAACTTTGGTGGGAGGGTGTATCACTACCCATTACAACTTTAGCGTACGCGAGACATTTGACTGGCTCATGTTCCAGGAGATCTGCTCTATAACTTTGGTGGGAGGGTGTATCACTACCCATTACAACTTTAGCGTACGCGAGACATTTGACTGGCTCATGTTCCAGCAGATCTGCTCTTTAACTTTGGTGGGAGGGTGTATCACTACCCATTACAACTTTAGCGAGACATTTGACTGGCTCATGTTGCAGCAGATGTGCTCTATAACTTTGGTGGGAGGGTGTATCACTACCCATTACAACTTTAGCGAGACATTTGACTGGCTCATGTTCCAGGAGATCTGCTCTATAACTTTGGTGGGAGGGTGTATCACTACCCATTACAACTTTAGCGTACGCGAGACATTTGACTGGCTCATGTTGCAGCAGATCTCCTCTTTAACTTTGGTGGGAGGGTGTATCACTACCCATTACAACTTTAGCGTACGCGAGACATTTGACTGGCTCATGTTCCAGGAGATCTGCTCTATAACTTTGGTGCGAGGGTGTATCACTACCCACTACAACTTTAGCTTACGTGAGACATTTGACTGGCTCATGTTCCAGGAGATCTGCTCTATAACCTTGGTGGGAGGGTGTATCACTACCCATTACAACTTTAGCGTACGCGAGACATTTGCCTGGCTCATGTTCCAGCAGATCTGCTCTATAACTTTGGTGGGAGGGTGTATCACTACCCATTACTGCTTTAGCGAGACATTTGACTGGCTCATGTTGCAGCAGATCTGCTCTATAACTTTGGTGGGAGGGTGTATCACTAACAATTACAACTTTAGCGAGACATTTGACTGGCTCATGTTCCAGCAGATGTGCTCTATAACTTTGGTGGGAGGGTGTATCACTACCCATTACAACTTTAGCGTACGCGAGACTTTTGACTGGCTCATGTTCCAGCAGATGTGCTCTATAACTTTGGTGGGAGGGTGTATCACTACCCATTACAACTTTAGCGTACGCGAGACATTTGACTGGCTCATGTTCCAGCAGATGTGCTCTATAACTTTGGTGGGAGGGTGTATCACTACCCATTACAACTTTAGCGAGACATTTGACTGGCTCATGTTCCAGCAGATGTGCTCTATAACTTTGGTGGGAGGGTGTATCACTACCCATTACAACTTTAGCGTACGCGAGACATTTGACTGGCTCATGTTCCAGCAGATGTGCTCTATAACTTTGGTGGGAGGGTGTATCACTACCCATTACAACTTTAGCCAGACATTTGACTGGCTCATGTTCCAGCAGATCTGCTCTATAACTTTGGTGGGAGGGTGTATCACTACCCATTACAACTTTAGCGTACGCGAGACATTTGACTGGCTCATGTTCCAGGAGATCTGCTCTATAACGTTGGTGGGAGGGTGTATCACTACCCATTACAACTTTAGCGAGACATTTGACTGGCGCATGTTGCAGCAGATGTGCTCTATAACTTTGGTGGGAGGGTGTATCACTACCCATTACAACTTTAGCGTATGCGAGACATTTGACTGGCTCATGTTGCAGCAGATTTGCTCTATAACTCTGGTGGGAGGGTGTATCACTACCCATTACAACTTTAGCGTATGCGAGACATTTGACTGGCTCATGTTGCAGCAGATCTGCTCTTTAACTTTGGTGGGAGGGTGTATCACTACCCATTACAACTTTAGCGTATGCGAGACATTTGACTGGCTCATGTTGCAGCAGATGTGCTGTATAACTTTGGTGGGAGGGTGTATCACTACCCATTACAACTTTAGGGTACGCGAGTCATTTGACTGGCTCATGTTCCAGCAGATCTGCTCTATAACTTTGGTGGGAGGGTGTATCGCTACCCATTACAACTTTAGCGTACGCGAGACATTTGACTGGCTCATGTTGCAGCAGATGTGCTCTATAACTTTGGTGGGAGGGTGTATCACTACCCATTACAACTTTAGCGCACGCGAGACATTTGACTGGCTCATGTTCCAGCAGATCTGCTCTATAACTTTGGTGGGAGGGTGTATCACTACCCATTACAACTTTAGCGTACGCGAGACATTTGACTGGCTCATGTTCCAGCAGATCTGCTCTATAACTTTGGTGGGAGGGTGTATCACTACCCATTACAACTTTAGCGTATGCGAGACATTTGACTGGTTCATGTTCCAGTAGATCTGCTCTATAACTTCGGTGGGAGGGTGTATCACTACCCATTACAACTTTAGCGTATGCGAGACATTTGACTGGCTCATGTTCCAGCTGATCTGCTCTATAACTTTGGTGGGAGGGTGTATCACTACCCATTACAACTTTAGCGTACGCGAGACATTTGACTGGCTCATGTTCCAGGAGATCTGCTCTATAACTTTGGTGGGAGGGTGTATCACTACCCATTACAACTTTAGCGTACGCGAGACATTTGACTGGCTCATGTTCCAGCAGATCTGCTCTATAACTTTGGTGCGAGGGTGTATCACTACCCACTACAACTTTAGCTTACGTGAGACATTTGACTGGCTCATGTTCCAGGAGATCTGCTCTATAACCTTGGTGGGAGGGTGTATCACTACCCATTACAACTTTAGCGTACGCGAGACATTTGCCTGGCTCATGTTCCAGCAGATCTGCTCTATAACTTTGGTGGGAGGGTGTATCACTACCCATTACTGCTTTAGCGAGACATTTGACTGGCTCATGTTGCAGCAGATCTGCTCTATAACTTTGGTGGGAGGGTGTATCACTAACAATTACAACTTTAGCGAGACATTTGACTGGCTCATGTTCCAGCAGATGTGCTCTATAACTTTGGTGGGAGGGTGTATCACTACCCATTACAACTTTAGCGTACGCGAGACTTTTGACTGGCTCATGTTCCAGCAGATGTGCTCTATAACTTTGGTGGGAGGGTGTATCACTACCCATTACAACTTTAGCGTACGCGAGACATTTGACTGGCTCATGTTCCAGCAGATGTGCTCTATAACTTTGGTGGGAGGGTGTATCACTACCCATTACAACTTTAGCGAGACATTTGACTGGCTCATGTTCCAGCAGATGTGCTCTATAACTTTGGTGGGAGGGTGTATCACTACCCATTACAACTTTAGCGTACGCGAGACATTTGACTGGCTCATGTTCCAGCAGATGTGCTCTATAACTTTGGTGGGAGGGTGTATCACTACCCATTACAACTTTAGCCAGACATTTGACTGGCTCATGTTCCAGCAGATGTGCTCTATAACTTTGGTGGGAGGGTGTATCACTACCCATTACAACTTCAGCGTACGCGAGACATTTGACTGGCTCATGTTGCAGCAGATGTGCTCTATAACTTTGGTGGGAGGGTGTATCACTACCAATTACAACTTTAGCGTACGCGAGACATTTGACTGGCTCATGTTGCAGCAGATGTGCTCTATAACTTTGGTGGGAGGGTGTATCACTACCCATTACAACTTTAGCGTACGCGAGACATTTGACTGGCTCATGTTCCAGCAGATGTGCTCTATAACTTTCGTGGGAGGGTGTATCACTACCCATTACAACTTTAGCGAGACATTTGACTGGCTCATGTTCCAGCAGATGTGCTCTATAACTTTGGTGGGAGGGTGTATCACTACCCATTACAACTTTAGCGAGACATTTGACTGGCTCATGTTCCAGCAGATGTGCTCTATAACTTTGGTGAGAGGGTGTATCACTACCCATTACAACTTTAGCGAGACATTTGACTGGCTCATGTTGCAGCAGATGTGCTCTATAACTTTGGTGGGAGGGTGTATCACTACCCATTACAACTTTAGCGTACGCGAGACATTTGACTGGCTCATGTTCCAGGAGATCTGCTCTATAACTTTGGTGGGAGGGTGTATCACTACCCATTACAACTTTAGCGTACGCGAGACATTTGACTGGCTCATGTTCCAGCAGATCTGCTCTTTAACTTTGGTGGGAGGGTGTATCACTACCCATTACAACTTTAGCGAGACATTTGACTGGCTCATGTTGCAGCAGATGTGCTCTATAACTTTGGTGGGAGGGTGTATCACTACCCATTACAACTTTAGCGAGACATTTGACTGGCTCATGTTCCAGGAGATCTGCTCTATAACTTTGGTGGGAGGGTGTATCACTACCCATTACAACTTTAGCGTACGCGAGACATTTGACTGGCTCATGTTGCAGCAGATCTCCTCTTTAACTTTGGTGGGAGGGTGTATCACTACCCATTACAACTTTAGCGTGTGCGAGACATTTGACTGGCTCATGTTCCAGCAGATGTGCTCTATAACTTTGGTGAGAGGGTGTATCACTACCCATTACAACTTTAGCGTATGCGAGACATTTGACTGGCTCATGTTCCAGCAGATGTGCTCTATAACTTTGGTGGGAGGGTGTATCACTACCCATTACAACTTTAGCGAGACATTTGACTGGCTCATGTTGCAGCAGATCTGCTCTGTAACTTTGGTGGGAGGGTGTATCACTACCCATTACAACTTTAGCGTACGCGAGACATTTGACTGGCTCATGTTGCAGCAGATGTGCTCTGTAACTTTGGTGGGAGGGTGTATCACTACCCATTACAACTTTAGCGTACGCGAGACATTTGATTGACTCATGTTGCAGCAGATGTGCTCTATAACTTTGGTGGGAGGGTGTATCACTATCCATTACAACTTTAGCGTACGCGAGACATTTGACTGGCTCATGTTCCAGCAGATGTGCTCTATAACTTTGGTGGGAGGGTGTATCACTACCCATTACAACTTTAGCGTATGCGAGACATTTGACTGGCTCATGTTCCAGGAGATCTGCTCTATAACTTTGGTTGGAGGGTGTATCACTACCCATTACAACTTTAGCGTACGCGAGACATTTGACTGGCTCATGTTGCAGGAGATCTGCTCTATAACTGTGGTGGGAGGGTGTATCACTACCCATTACAACTTTAGCGTACGCGAGACATTTGACTGGCTCATGTTCCAGCAGATCTGCTCTATAACTTTGGTGGGAGGGTGTATCACTACCCATTACAACTTTAGCGTACGCGAGACATTTGACTGGCTCATGTTCCAGGAGATCTGCTCTATAACGTTGGTGGGAGGGTGTATCACTACCCATTACAACTTTAGCGAGACATTTGACTGGCGCATGTTGCAGCAGATGTGCTCTATAACTTTGGTGGGAGGGTGTATCACTACCCATTACAACTTTAGCGTATGCGAGACATTTGACTGGCTCATGTTGCAGCAGATTTGCTCTATAACTCTGGTGGGAGGGTGTATCACTACCCATTACAACTTTAGCGTATGCGAGACATTTGACTGGCTCATGTTGCAGCAGATCTGCTCTTTAACTTTGGTGGGAGGGTGTATCACTACCCATTACAACTTTAGCGTATGCGAGACATTTGACTGGCTCATGTTGCAGCAGATGTGCTGTATAACTTTGGTGGGAGGGTGTATCACTACCCATTACAACTTTAGCGAGACATTTGACTGGCTCATGTTGCAGCAGATGTGCTCTATAACTTTGGTGGGAGGGTGTATCACTACCCATTACAACTTTAGCGAGACATTTGACTGGCTCATGTTGCAGCAGATGTGCTCTATAACTTTGGTGGGAGGGTGTATCACTACCCATTACAACTTTAGCGTACGCGAGACATTTGACTGGCTCATGTTGCAGCAGATGTGCTATATAACTTTGGTGGGAGGGTGTATCACTACCCATTACAACTTTAGCGAGACATTTGACTGGCTCATGTTCCAGGAGATCTGCTCTATAACTGTGGTGGGAGGGTGTATCACTACCCATTACAACTTTAGCGTACGCGAGACATTTGACTGGCTCATGTTGCAGCAGATCTGCTCTATAACTTTGGTGGGAGGGTGTATCACTACGCATTACAAATTTAGCGTACGCGAGACATTTGACTGGCTCATGTTCCAGGAGATCTGCTCTATAACTTTGGTGGGAGGGTGTATCACTACCCATTACAACTTTAGCGTACGCGAGACATTTGACTGGATCATGTTCCAGCAGATGTGCTCTATAACTTTGGTGGGAGGGTGTATCACTACCCATTACAACTTTAGCGAGACATTTGACTGGCTCATGTTGCAGCAGATGTGCTCTATAACTTTGGTGGGAGGGTGTATCACTACCCATTACAACTTTAGCGAGACATTTGACTGGATCATGTTCCAGCAGATCTGCTCTATAACTTTGGTGGGAGGGTGTATCACTACCCATTACAACTTTAGCGTACGCGAGACATTTGACTGGCTTATGTTGCAGGAGATCTGCTCTATAACTCTGGTGGGAGGGTGTATCACTACCCATTACAACTTTAGCGTACGCGAGACATTTGACTGGCTCATGTTGCAGCAGATGTGCTCTATAACTTTGGTGGGAGGGTGTATCACTACCCATTACAAGTTTAGCGTACGCGAGACATTTGACTGGCTCATGTTGCAGGAGATCTGCTCTATAACTCTGGTGGGAGGGTGTATCACTACCCATTACAACTTTAGCGTACGCGAGACATTTGACTGACTCATGTTGCAGGAGATCTGCTCTATAACTTTGGTGGGAGGGTGTATCACTACCCATTACAACTTTAGCGAGACATTTGACTGGCTCATGTTGCAGGAGATCTGCTCTATAACTTTGGTGGGAGGGTGTATCACTACCCATTACAACTTTAGCGTACGCGAGACATTTGACTGGCTCATGTTCCAGCAGATCTGCTCTATAACTTTGGTGGGAGGGTGTATCACTACCCATTACAACTTTAGCGTACGCGAGACATTTGACTGGCTCATGTTCCAGCAGATCTGCTCTATAACTTTGGTGGGAGGGTGTATCACTACCCATTACAACTTTAGCGTACGCGAGACATTTGACTGGCTCATGTTCCAGGAGATCTGCTCTATAACTTTGGTGGGAGGGTGTATCACTACCCATTACAACTTTAGCGTACGCGAGACATTTGACTGGCTCATGTTCCAGCAGATCTGCTCTATAACTTTGGTGGGAGGGTGTATCACTACCCATTACAATTTTAGCGTACGCGAGACATTTGACTGGCTCATGTTCCAGCAGATCTGCTCTATAACTTTAGTGGGAGGGTGTATCACTACCCATTACAACTTTAGCGTACGCGAGACATTTGACTGACTCATGTTGCAGCAGATGTGCTCTATAACTCTGGTGGGAGGGTGTATCACTACCCATTACAACTTTAGCGTACGCGAGACATTTGACTGGCTCATGTTCCAGCAGATCTGCTCTATAACTTTGGTGGGAGGGTGTATCACTACCCATTACAACTTTAGCGAGACATTTGACAGGCTCATGTTGCAGCAGATGTGCTCTATAACTTTGGTGGGAGGGTGTATCACTACCCATTACAACTTTAGCGAGACATTTGACTGGCTCATGTTGCAGCAGATCTGCTCTATAACTTTGGTGGGAGGGTGTATCACTACCCATTACAACTTTAGCGTATGCGAGACATTTGACTGGCTCATGTTCCAGGAGATCTGCTCTATAACTTTGGTGGGAGAGTGTATCACTACCCATTACAACTTTAGGGTACGCGAGTCATTTGACTGGCTCATGTTCCAGCAGATCTGCTCTATAACTTTGGTGGGAGGGTGTATCGCTACCCATTATAACTTTAGCGTACGCGAGACATTTGACTGGCTCATGTTGCAGCAGATGTGCTCTATAACTTTGGTGGGAGGGTGTATCACTACCCATTACAACTTTAGCGTACGCGAGACATTTGACTGGCTCATGTTCCAGCAGATCTGCTCTATAACTTTGGTGGGAGGGTGTATCACTACCCATTACAACTTTAGCGTACGCGAGACATTTGACTGGCTCATGTTCCAGCAGATCTGCTCTATAACTTTGGTGGGAGGGTGTATCACTACCCATTACAACTTTAGCGTATGCGAGACATTTGACTGGTTCATGTTCCAGTAGATCTGCTCTATAACTTCGGTGGGAGGGTGTATCACTACCCATTACAACTTTAGCGTATGCGAGACATTTGACTGGCTCATGTTCCAGCTGATCTGCTCTATAACTTTGGAGGGAGGGTGTATCACTACCCATTACAACTTTAGCGTACGCGAGACATTTGACTGGCTCATGTTCCAGGAGATCTGCTCTATAACTTTGGTGGGAGGGTGTATCACTACCCATTACAACTTTAGCGTACGCGAGACATTTGACTGGCTCATGTTCCAGCAGATCTGCTCTATAACTTTGGTGCGAGGACGTATCACTACCCACTACAACTTTAGCTTACGTGAGACATTTGACTGGCTCATGTTCCAGGAGATCTGCTCTATAACCTTGGTGGGAGGGTGTATCACTACACATTACAACTTTAGCGTACGCGAGACATTTGCCTGGCTCATGTTCCAGCAGATCTGCTCTATAACTTTGGTGGGAGGGTGTATCACTACCCATTACTGCTTTAGCGAGACATTTGACTGGCTCATGTTGCAGCAGATCTGCTCTATAACTTTGGTGGGAGGGTGTATCACTACCCATTACAACTTTAGCGAGACATTTGACTGGCTCATGTTGCAGCAGATGTGCTCTATAACTTTGGTGGGAGGGTGTATCAATACCCATTACTGCTTTAGCGAGACATTTGACTGGCTCATGTTGCAGCAGATCTGCTCTATAACTTTGGTGGGAGGGTGTATCACTACCCATTACAACTTTAGCGAGACATTTGACTGGCTCATGTTGCAGGAGATGTGCTCTATAACTTTGGTGGGAGGGTGTATCACTACCCATTACAACTTTAGCGTACGCGAGACATTTGACTGGCTCATGTTGCAGCAGATGTGCTATATAACTTTGGTGGGAGGGTGTATCACTACCCATTACAACTTTAGCGAGACATTTGACTGGCTCATGTTCCAGGAGATCTGCTCTATAACTGTGGTGGGAGGGTGTATCACTACCCATTACAACTTTAGCGTACGCGAGACATTTGACTGGCTCATGTTGCAGCAGATCTGCTCTATAACTTTGGTGGGAGGGTGTATCACTACGCATTACAAATTTAGCGTACGCGAGACATTTGACTGGCTCATGTTCCAGGAGATCTGCTCTATAACTTTGGTGGGAGGGTGTATCACTACCCATTACAACTTTAGCGTACGCGAGACATTTGACTGGATCATGTTCCAGCAGATGTGCTCTATAACTTTGGTGGGAGGGTGTATCACTACCCATTACAACTTTAGCGAGACATTTGACTGGCTCATGTTGCAGCAGATGTGCTCTATAACTTTGGTGGGAGGGTGTATCACTACCCATTACAACTTTAGCGAGACATTTGACTGGATCATGTTCCAGCAGATCTGCTCTATAACTTTGGTGGGAGGGTGTATAACTACCCATTACAACTTTAGCGTACGCGAGACATTTGACTGGCTTATGTTGCAGGAGATCTGCTCTATAACTCTGGTGGGAGGGTGTATCACTACCCATTACAACTTTAGCGTACGCGAGACATTTGACTGGCTCATGTTGCAGCAGATGTGCTCTATAACTTTGGTGGGAGGGTGTATCACTACCCATTACAAGTTTAGCGTACGCGAGACATTTGACTGGCTCATGTTGCAGGAGATCTGCTCTATAACTCTGGTGGGAGGGTGTATCACTACCCATTACAACTTTAGCGTACGCGAGACATTTGACTGACTCATGTTGCAGGAGATCTGCTCTATAACTTTGGTGGGAGGGTGTATCACTACCCATTACAACTTTAGCGAGACATTTGACTGGCTCATGTTGCAGGAGATCTGCTCTATAACTTTGGTGGGAGGGTGTATCACTACCCATTACAACTTTAGCGTACGCGAGACATTTGACTGGCTCATGTTCCAGCAGATCTGCTCTATAACTTTGGTGGGAGGGTGTATCACTACCCATTACAACTTTAGCGTACGCGAGACATTTGACTGGCTCATGTTCCAGCAGATCTGCTCTATAACTTTGGTGGGAGGGTGTATCACTACCCATTACAACTTTAGCGTACGCGAGACATTTGACTGGCTCATGTTCCAGGAGATCTGCTCTATAACTTTGGTGGGAGGGTGTATCACTACCCATTACAACTTTAGCGTACGCGAGAACTTTGACTGGCTCATGTTCCAGCAGATCTGCTCTATAACTTTGGTGGGAGGGTGTATCACTACCCATTACAATTTTAGCGTACGCGAGACATTTGACTGGCTCATGTTCCAGCAGATCTGCTCTATAACTTTGGTGGGAGGGTGTATCACTACCCATTACAACTTTAGCGTACGCGAGACATTTGACTGACTCATGTTGCAGCAGATGTGCTCTATAACTCTGGTGGGAGGGTGTATCACTACCCATTACAACTTTAGCGTACGCGAGACATTTGACTGGCTCATGTTCCAGCAGATCTGCTCTATAACTTTGGTGGGAGGGTGTATCACTACCCATTACAACTTTAGCGAGACATTTGACAGGCTCATGTTGCAGCAGATGTGCTCTATAACTTTGGTGGGAGGGTGTATCACTACCCATTACAACTTTAGCGAGACATTTGACTGGCTCATGTTGCAGCAGATCTGCTCTATAACTTTGGTGGGAGGGTGTATCACTACCCATTACAACTTTAGCGTATGCGAGACATTTGACTGGCTCATGTTCCAGGAGATCTGCTCTATAACTTTGGTGGGAGAGTGTATCACTACCCATTACAACTTTAGGGTACGCGAGTCATTTGACTGGCTCATGTTCCAGCAGATCTGCTCTATAACTTTGGTGGGAGGGTGTATCGCTACCCATTACAACTTTAGCGTACGCGAGACATTTGACTGGCTCATGTTGCAGCAGATGTGCTCTATAACTTTGGTGGGGGGGTGTATCACTACCCATTACAACTTTAGCGTACGCGAGACATTTGACTGGCTCATGTTCCAGCAGATCTGCTCTATAACTTTGGTGGGAGGGTGTATCACTACCCATTACAACTTTAGCGTACGCGAGACATTTGACTGGCTCATGTTCCAGCAGATCTGCTCTATAACTTTGGTGGGAGGGTGTATCACTACCCATTACAACTTTAGCGTATGCGAGACATTTGACTGGTTCATGTTCCAGTAGATCTGCTCTATAACTTCGGTGGGAGGGTGTATCACTACCCATTACAACTTTAGCGTATGCGAGACATTTGACTGGCTCATGTTCCAGCTGATCTGCTCTATAACTTTGGTGGGAGGGTGTATCACTACCCATTACAACTTTAGCGTACGCGAGACATTTGACTGGCTCATGTTCCAGGAGATCTGCTCTATAACTATGGTGGGAGGGTGTATCACTACCCATTACAACTTTAGCGTACGCGAGACATTTGACTGGCTCATGTTCCAGCAGTTCTGCTCTATAACTTTGGTGCGAGGGTGTATCACTACCCACTACAACTTTAGCTTACGTGAGACATTTGACTGGCTCATGTTCCAGGAGATCTGCTCTATAACCTTGGTGGGAGGGTGTATCACTACCCATTACAACTTTAGCGTACGCGAGACATTTGCCTGGCTCATGTTCCAGCAGATCTGCTCTATAACTTTGGTGGGAGGGTGTATCACTACCCATTACTGCTTTAGCGAGACATTTGACTGGCTCATGTTGCAGCAGATCTGCTCTATAACTTTGGTGGGAGGGTGTATCACTACCCATTACAACTTTAGCGAGACATTTGACTGGCTCATGTTGCAGCAGATGTGCTCTATAACTTTGGTGGGAGGGTGTATCAATACCCATTACTGCTTTAGCGAGACATTTGACTGGCTCATGTTGCAGCAGATCTGCTCTATAACTTTGGTGGGAGGGTGTATCACTACCCATTACAACTTTAGCGAGACATTTGACTGGCTCATGTTGCAGCAGATGTGCTCTATAACTTTGGTGGGAGGGTGTATCACTACCCGTTACTGCTTTAGCGAGACATTTGACTGTTTCATGTTGCAGCAGATGTGCTCTATAACTTTGGTGGGAGGGTGTATCACTACCCATTACAACTTTAGCGTACGCGAGACATTTGACTGGCTCATGTACCAGCAGATCTGCTCTTTAACTTTGGTGGGAGGGTGTATCACTACCCATTACAACTTTAACGTACGCGAGACATTTGACTGGCTCATGTTCCAGCAGATCTGCTCTATAACTTTGGTGGGAGGTTGTATCACTACCCATTACAACTTTAACGTACGCGAGACATTTGACTGGCTCATGTTCCAGCAGTTCTGCTCTATAACTTTGGTGGGAGGGTGTATCACTACCCATTACAACTTTAGCGTACGTGAGACATTTGACTGGCTCATGTTCCAGCAGATCTGCTCTATAACTTTGGTGGGAGGGTGTATCACTACCAATTACAACTTTAGCGTATGCGAGACATTTGACTGGCTCATGTTGCAGCAGATCTGCTCTATAACTTTGGTGGGAGGGTGTATCACTACCCATTACAACTTTAGCGTACGCGAGACATTTGACTGGCTCATGTTCCAGGAGATCTGCTCTATAACTTTGGTGGGAGGGTGTATAACTACCCATTACAACTTTAGCGAGACATTTGACTGGCTTATGTTGCAGCAGATGTGCTCTATAACTTTGGTGGGAGGGTGTATCACTACCCATTACAACTTTAGCGTACGCGAGACATTTGACAGGCTCATGTTCCAGGAGATCTGCTCTATAACTTTGGTGGGAGGGTGTATCACTACCCATTACAAGTTTAGCATACGCGAGACATTTGACTGGCTCATGTTCCAGCAGATGTGCTTTATAACTTTGGTGGGAGGGTGTATCACTACCCATTACAACTTTAGCGTATGCGAGACATTTGACTGGCTCATGTTCCAGCAGATGTGCTCTATAACTTTGGTGGGAGGGTGTATCACTACCCATTACAACATTAGCGTACGCGAGACATTTGACTGGCTCATGTTGCAGCAGATCTGCTCTTTAACTTTGGTGGGAGGGTGTATCACTACCCATTACAACTTTAGCGAGACATTTACTGGCTCATGTTGCAGCAGATGTGCTCTATAACTTTGGTGGGAGGGTGTATCACTACCCATTACAACTTTAGCGTACGCGAGACATTTGACTGGCTCATGTTCCAGCAGATGTGCTCTATGACTTTGGTGGGAGGGTGTATCACTACCCATTACAACTTTAGCGAGACATTTGACTGGCTCATGTTCCAGCAGATGTGCTCTATAACTTTGGTGGGAGGGTGTATCACTACCCATTACAACTTTAGCGTATGCGAGACATTTGACTGGCTCATGTTGCAGCAGATGTGCTCTATAACTTTGGTGGGAGGGTGTATCACTACCCATTACAACTATAGCGAGACACTTGACTGGCTCATGTTCCAGCAGATGTGCTCTATAACTTTGGTGGGAGGGTGTATCACTACCCATTACAACTTTAGCGTATGCGAGACATTTGACTGGCTCATGTTGCAGCAGATGTGCTCTATAACTTTGGTGGGAGGGTGTATCACTACCCATTACAACTTTAGCGAGACATTTGACTGGCTCATGTTGCAGCAGATGTGCTCTATAACTTTGGTGGGAGGGTGTATCAATACCCATTACTGCTTTAGCGAGACATTTGACTGGCTCATGTTGCAGCAGATCTGCTCTATAACTTTGGTGGGAGGGTGTATCACTACCCATTACAACTTTAGCGAGACATTTGACTGGCTCATGTTGCAGCAGATGTGCTCTATAACTTTGGTGGGAGGGTGTATCACTACCCATTACAACTTTAGCGTACGCGAGACATTTGACTGGCTCATGTTGCAGCAGATGTGCTATATAACTTTGGTGGGAGGGTGTATCACTACCCATTACAACTTTAGCGAGACATTTGACTGGCTCATGTTCCAGGAGATCTGCTCTATAACTGTGGTGGGAGGGTGTATCACTACCCATTACAACTTTAGCGTACGCGAGACATTTGACTGGCTCATGTTGCAGCAGATCTGCTCTATAACTTTGGTGGGAGGGTGTATCACTACGCATTACAAATTTAGCGTACGCGAGACATTTGACTGGCTCATGTTCCAGGAGATCTGCTCTATAACTTTGGTGGGAGGGTGTATCACTACCCATTACAACTTTAGCGTACGCGAGACATTTGACTGGATCATGTTCCAGCAGATGTGCTCTATAACTTTGGTGGGAGGGTGTATCACTACCCATTACAACTTTAGCGAGACATTTGACTGGCTCATGGTGCAGCAGATGTGCTCTATAACTTTGGTGGGAGGGTGTATCACTACCCATTACAACTTTAGCGAGACATTTGACTGGATCATGTTCCAGCAGATCTGCTCTATAACTTTGGTGGGAGGGTGTATAACTACCCATTACAACTTTAGCGTACGCGAGACATTTGACTGGCTTATGTTGCAGGAGATCTGCTCTATAACTCTGGTGGGAGGGTGTATCACTACCCATTACAACTTTAGCGTACGCGAGACATTTGACTGGCTCATGTTGCAGCAGATGTGCTCTATAACTTTGGTGGGAGGGTGTATCACTACCCATTACAAGTTTAGCGTACGCGAGACATTTGACTGGCTCATGTTGCAGGAGATCTGCTCTATAACTCTGGTGGGAGGGTGTATCACTACCCATTACAACTTTAGCGTACGCGAGACATTTGACTGACTCATGTTGCAGGAGATCTGCTCTATAACTTTGGTGGGAGGGTGTATCACTACCCATTACAACTTTAGCGAGACATTTGACTGGCTCATGTTGCAGGAGATCTGCTCTATAACTTTGGTGGGAGGGTGTATCACTACCCATTACAACTTTAGCGTACGCGAGACATTTGACTGGCTCATGTTCCAGCAGATCTGCTCTATAACTTTGGTGGGAGGGTGTATCACTACCCATTACAACTTTAGCGTACGCGAGACATTTGACTGGCTCATGTTCCAGCAGATCTGCTCTATAACTTTGGTGGGAGGGTGTATCACTACCCATTACAACTTTAGCGTACGCGAGACATTTGACTGGCTCATGTTCCAGGAGATCTGCTCTATAACTTTGGTGGGAGGGTGTATCACTACCCATTACAACTTTAGCGTACGCGAGAACTTTGACTGGCTCATGTTCCAGCAGATCTGCTCTATAACTTTGGTGGGAGGGTGTATCACTACCCATTACAATTTTAGCGTACGCGAGACATTTGACTGGCTCATGTTCCAGCAGATCTGCTCTATAACTTTGGTGGGAGGGTGTATCACTACCCATTACAACTTTAGCGTACGCGAGACATTTGACTGACTCATGTTGCAGCAGATGTGCTCTATAACTCTGGTGGGAGGGTGTATCACTACCCATTACAACTTTAGCGTACGCGAGACATTTGACTGGCTCATGTTCCAGCAGATCTGCTCTATAACTTTGGTGGGAGGGTGTATCACTACCCATTACAACTTTAGCGAGACATTTGACAGGCTCATGTTGCAGCAGATGTGCTCTATAACTTTGGTGGGAGGGTGTATCACTACCCATTACAACTTTAGCGAGACATTTGACTGGCTCATGTTGCAGCAGATCTGCTCTATAACTTTGGTGGGAGGGTGTATCACTACCCATTACAACTTTAGCGTATGCGAGACATTTGACTGGCTCATGTTCCAGGAGATCTGCTCTATAACTTTGGTGGGAGAGTGTATCACTACCCATTACAACTTTAGGGTACGCGAGTCATTTGACTGGCTCATGTTCCAGCAGATCTGCTCTATAACTTTGGTGGGAGGGTGTATCGCTACCCATTACAACTTTAGCGTACGCGAGACATTTGACTGGCTCATGTTGCAGCAGATGTGCTCTATAACTTTGGTGGGAGGGTGTATCACTACCCATTACAACTTTAGCGTACGCGAGACATTTGACTGGCTCATGTTCCAGCAGATCTGCTCTATAACTTTGGTGGGAGGGTGTATCACTACCCATTACAACTTTAGCGTACGCGAGACATTTGACTGGCTCATGTTCCAGCAGATCTGCTCTATAACTTTGGTGGGAGGGTGTATCACTACCCATTACAACTTTAGCGTATGCGAGACATTTGACTGGTTCATGTTCCAGTAGATCTGCTCTATAACTTCGGTGGGAGGGTGTATCACTACCCATTACAACTTTAGCGTATGCGAGACATTTGACTGGCTCATGTTCCAGCTGATCTGCTCTATAACTTTGGTGGGAGGGTGTATCACTACCCATTACAACTTTAGCGTACGCGAGACATTTGACTGGCTCATGTTCCAGGAGATCTGCTCTATAACTATGGTGGGAGGGTGTATCACTACCCATTACAACTTTAGCGTACGCGAGACATTTGACTGGCTCATGTTCCAGCAGTTCTGCTCTATAACTTTGGTGCGAGGGTGTATCACTACCCACTACAACTTTAGCTTACGTGAGACATTTGACTGGCTCATGTTCCAGGAGATCTGCTCTATAACCTTGGTGGGAGGGTGTATCACTACCCATTACAACTTTAGCGTACGCGAGACATTTGCCTGGCTCATGTTCCAGCAGATCTGCTCTATAACTTTGGTGGGAGGGTGTATCACTACCCATTACTGCTTTAGCGAGACATTTGACTGGCTCATGTTGCAGCAGATCTGCTCTATAACTTTGGTGGGAGGGTGTATCACTACCCATTACAACTTTAGCGAGACATTTGACTGGCTCATGTTGCAGCAGATGTGCTCTATAACTTTGGTGGGAGGGTGTATCAATACCCATTACTGCTTTAGCGAGACATTTGACTGGCTCATGTTGCAGCAGATCTGCTCTATAACTTTGGTGGGAGGGTGTATCACTACCCATTACAACTTTAGCGAGACATTTGACTGGCTCATGTTGCAGCAGATGTGCTCTATAACTTTGGTGGGAGGGTGTATCACTACCCGTTACTGCTTTAGCGAGACATTTGACTGTTTCATGTTGCAGCAGATCTGCTCTATAACTTTGGTGGGAGGGTGTATCACTACCCATTACAACTTTAGCGTACGCGAGACATTTGACTGGCTCATGTACCAGCAGATCTGCTCTTTAACTTTGGTGGGAGGGTGTATCACTACCCATTACAACTTTAACGTACGCGAGACATTTGACTGGCTCATGTTCCAGCAGATCTGCTCTATAACTTTGGTGGGAGGTTGTATCACTACCCATTACAACTTTAACGTACGCGAGACATTTGACTGGCTCATGTTGCAGCAGATCTGCTCTATAACTTTGGTGGGAGGGTGTATCACTACCCATTACAACTTTAGCGAGACATCTGACTGGCTCATGTTGCAGCAGATGTGCTCTATAACTTTGGTGGGAGGGTGTATCACTACCCATTACAACTTTAGCGTACGCGAGACATTTGACTGGCTCATGTTCCAGGAGATCTGCTCTATAACTTTGGTGGGAGGGTGTATAACTACCCATTACAACTTTAGCGAGACATTTGACTGGCTTATGTTGCAGCAGATGTGCTCTATAACTTTGGTGGGAGGGTGTATCACTACCCATTACAACTTTAGCGTACGCGAGACATTTGACAGGCTCATGTTCCAGGAGATCTGCTCTATAACTTTGGTGGGAGGGTGTATCACTACCCATTACAAGTTTAGCATACGCGAGACATTTGACTGGCTCATGTTCCAGCAGATGTGCTTTATAACTTTGGTGGGAGGGTGTATCACTACCCATTACAACTTTAGCGTATGCGAGACATTTGACTGGCTCATGTTCCAGCAGATGTGCTCTATAACTTTGGTGGGAGGGTGTATCACTACCCATTACAACATTAGCGTACGCGAGACATTTGACTGGCTCATGTTGCAGCAGATCTGCTCTTTAACTTTGGTGGGAGGGTGTATCACTACCCATTACAACATTAGCGTACGCGAGACATTTGACTGGCTCATGTTGCAGCAGATGTGCTCTATAACTTTGGTGGGAGGGTGTATCACTACCCATTACAACTTTAGCGTACGCGAGACATTTGACTGGCTCATGTTCCAGCAGATGTGCTCTATGACTTTGGTGGGAGGGTGTATCACTACCCATTACAACTTTAGCGAGACATTTGACTGGCTCATGTTCCAGCAGATGTGCTCTATAACTTTGGTGGGAGGGTGTATCACTACCCATTACAACTTTAGCGTATGCGAGACATTTGACTGGCTCATGTTGCAGCAGATGTGCTCTATAACTTTGGTGGGAGGGTGTATCACTACCCATTACAACTATAGCGAGACACTTGACTGGCTCATGTTGCAGCAGATGTGCTCTATAACTTTGGTGGGAGGGTGTATCACTACCCATTACAACTTTAACGTACGCGAGGCATTTGACTGGCTCATGTTGCAGCAGATGTGCTCTATAACTTTGGTGGGAGGGCGTATCACTACCCATTACAACTTTAGCGTATGCGAGACATTTGACTGGCTCATGTTCCAGGAGATCTGCTCTATAACTTTCGTGGGAGGGTTTATCACCACCCATTACAACTTTAGCGTACGTGAGACATTTGACTGGCTCATGTTGCAGCAGATGTGCTCTATAACTTTGGTGGGAGGGTGTATCACTACCCATTACAACTTTAGCGAGACATTTGACTGGCTCATGTTGCAGCAGATCTGCTCTATAACTTTGGTGGGAGGGTGTATCACTACCCATTACAACTTTAGCGTACGCGAGACATTTGACTGGCTCATGTTGCAGCAGATCTGCTCTATAACTTTGGTGGGAGGGTGTATCACTACCCATTACAACTTTAGCGTACGCGAGACATTTGACTGGCTCATGTTGCAGCAGATCTGCTCTGTAACTTTGGTGGGAGGGTGTATCACTACCCATTACAACTTTTGCGAGACATTTGACTGGCTCATGTTGCAGCAGATGTGCTCTATAACTTTGGTGGGAGGGTGTATCACTACCCATTACAACTTTAGCGAGACATTTGACTGGCTCATGTTGCAGCAGATCTGCTCTATAACTTTGGTGGGAGGGTGTATCACTACCCATTACAACTTTAGCGAGACCTTTGACTGGCTCATGTTGCAGCAGATCTGCTCTATAACTTTGGTGGGAGGGTGTATCACTACCCATTACAACTTTAGCGTACGCGAGACATTTGACTGGCTCATGTTCCAGGAGATCTGCTCTATAACTTTGGTGGGAGGGTGTATCACTACCCATTAAAACTTTAGCGAGACATTTGACTGGCTCATGTTGCAGCAGATGTGCTCTATAACTTTGGTTGGAGGGTGTATCACTACCCATTACAACTTTAGCGTATGCGAGACATTTGACTGGCTCATGTTGCAGCAGATTTGCTCTATAACTCTGGTGGGAGGGTGTATCACTACCCATTACAACTTTAGCGTATGCGAGACATTTGACTGGCTCATGTTGCAGCAGATGTGCTCTATAACTTTGGTGGGAGGGTGTATCACTACCCATTACGACTTTAGCGAGACATTTGACTGGCTCATGTTGCAGTAGATGTGCTCTATAACTTTGGTGGGAGGGTGTATCACTACCCATTACAACTTTAGCGAGACATTTGACTGGCTCATGTTGCAGCAGATGTGCTCTATAACTTTGGTGGGAGGGTGTATCACTACCCATTACAACTTTAGCGAGACATTTGACAGGCTCATGTTACAGCAGATGTTATCTATAACTTTGGTGGGAGGGTGTATCACTACCCATTACAACTTTAGCGTACGCGAGACATTTGACTGGCTCATGTTGCAGGAGATCTGCTCTATAACTTTGGTGGGAGGGTGTATCACTACGCATTACAACTTTAGCGTACGCGAGACATTTGACTGGCTCATGTTCCAGAAGATCTGCTCTATAACTTTGGTGGGAGGGTGTATCACTACCCATTACAACTTTAGCGTACGCGAGACATTTGACTGGATCATGTTCCAGCAGATGTGCTCTATAACTTTGGTGGGAGGGTGTATCACTACCCATTACAACTTTAGCGTACGCGAGACATTTGACTGACTCATGTTGCAGCAGATGTGCTCTATAACTCTGGTGGGAGGGTGTATCACTACCCATTACAACTTTAGCGTACGCGAGACATTTGACTGGCTTATGTTGCAGGAGAACTGCTCTATAACTTTGGTGGGAGGGTGTATCACTACCCATTACAACTTTAGCGTACGCGAGACATTTGACTGGCTCATGTTGCAGCAGATGTGCTCTATAACTTTGGTGGGAGGGTGTATCACTACCCATTACAACTTTAGCGTACGCGAGACATTTGACTGGCTCATGTTGCAGGAGATCTGCTCTATAACTCTGGTGGGAGGGTGTATCACTACCCATTACAACTTTAGCGTACGCGAGACATTTGACTGGCTCATGTTGCAGGAGATCTGCTCTATAACTCTGGTGGGAGGGTGTATCACTACCCATTACAACTTTAGCGAGACATTTGACTGGCTCATGTTGCAGGAGATCTGCTCTATAACTTTGGTGGGAGGGTGTATCACTACCCATTACAACTTTAGCGTACGCGAGACATTTGACTGGCTCATGTTCCAGCAGATCTGCTCTATAACTTTGGTGGGAGGGTGTATCACTACCCATTACAACTTTAGCGTACGCGAGACATTTGACTGGCTCATGTTCCAGCAGATCTGCTCTATAACTTTGGTGGGAGGGTGTATCACTACCCATTACAACTTTAGCGTACGCGAGACATTTGACTGGCTCATGTTGCAGGAGATCTGCTCTATAACTTTGGTGGGAGGGTGTATCACTACCCATTACAACTTTAGCGAGACATTTGACTGGCTCATGTTGCAGGAGATCTGCTCTATAACTTTGGTGGGAGGGTGTATCACTACCCATTACAACTTTAGCGTACGCGAGACATTTGACTGGCTCATGTTCCAGCAGATCTGCTCTATAACTTTGGTCGGAGGGTGTATCACTACCCATTACAACTTTAGCGTACGCGAGACATTTGACTGGCTCATGTTCCAGCAGATCTGCTCTATAACTTTGGTGGGAGGGTGTATCACTACCCATTACAACTTTAGCGTACGCGAGACATTTGACTGGCTCATGTTCCAGGAGATCTGCTCTATAACTTTGGTGGGAGGGTGTATCACTACCCATTACAACTTTAGCGTACGCGAGACATTTGACTGGCTCATGTTGCAGCAGATCTGCTCTATAACTTTGGTGGGAGGGTGTATCACTACCCATTACAACTTTAGCGTACGCGAGACATTTGACTGGCTCATATTCCAGCAGATCTGCTCTATAACTTTGGTGGGAGGGTGTATCACTACCCATTACAACTTTAGCGAGACATTTGACTGGCTCATGTTGCAGCCGATGTGCTCTATAACGTTGGTGGGAGGGTGTATCACTACCCATTACAACTTTAGCGAGACATTTGACTGGCTCATGTTGCAGCAGATCTGCTCTATAACTTTGGTAGGAGGGTGTATCACTACCCATTACAACTTTAGCGTATGCGAGACATTTGACTGGCTCATGTTCCAGGAGATCTGCTCTATAACTTTGGTGGGAGAGTGTATCACTACCCATTACAACTTTAGTGTACGCGAGTCATTTGACTGGCTCATGTTCCAGCAGATCTGCTCTATAACTTTGGTGGGAGGGTGTATCACTACCCATTACAACTTTAGCGTATGCGAGACATTTGACTGGCTGATGTTGCAGCAGATGTGTTCTATAACTTTGGTGGGAGGGTGTATCACTACCCATTACAACTTTAGCGAGAAATTTGACTGGCTCATGTTGCAGCAGATGTGCTCTATAACTTTGTTGGGAGGGTGTATCACTACCCATTACAACTTTAGCGAGACATTTGACTGGCTCATGTTGCAGCAGATGTGCTCTATAACTTTGGTGGGAGGGTGTATCACTACCCATTACAACTTTAGCGAGACATTTGACTGGCTCATGTTGCAGCAGATGTGCTCTATAACTTTGGTGGGAGGGTGTATCACTACCCATTACAACTTTAGCGTACGCGAGACATTTGACTGGCTCATGTTGCAGCAGATGTGCTCTATAACTTTGGTGGGAGGGTGTATCACTACCCATTACAACTTTAGCGAGACATTTGACTGGCTCATGTTCCAGGAGATCTGCTCTATAACTGTGGTGGGAGGGTGTATCACAACCCATTACAACTTTAGCGTACGCGAGACATTTGACTGGCTCATGTTGCAGCAGATCCGCTCTATAACTTTGGTGGGAGGGTGTATCACTACGCATTACAACTTTAGCGTACGCGAGACATTTGACTGGCTCATGTTCCAGGAGATCTGCTCTATAACTTTGGTGGGAGGGTGTATCACTACCCATTACAACTTTAGCGTACGCAAGACATTTGACTGGCTCATGTTGCAGCAGATGTGCTCTATAACTTTGGTGGGAGGGTGTATCACTACCCATTACAACTTTAGCGTACGCGAGACATTTGACTGGCTCATGTTGCAGGAGATCTGCTCTATAACTCTGGTGGGAGGGTGTATCACTACCCATTACAACTTTAGCGTACGCGAGACATTGGACTGGCTCATGTTGCAGGAGATCTGCTCTATAACTTTGGTGGGAGGGTGTATCACTACCCATTACAACTTTAGCGAGACATTTGACTGGCTCATGTTGCAGGAGATCTGGTCTATAACTTTGGTGGGAGGGTGTATCACTACCCATTACAACTTTAGCGTACGCGAGACATTTGACTGGCTCATGTTCCAGCAGATCTGCTCTATAACTTTGGTGGGAGGGTGTATCACTACCCATTACAACTTTAGCGTACGCGAGACATTTGACTGGCTCATGTTCCAGCAGATCTGCTCTATAACTTTGGTGGGAGGGTGTATCACTACCCATTACAACTTTAGCGTACGCGAGACATTTGACTGGCTCATGTTCCAGGAGATCTGCTCTATAACTTTGGTGGGAGGGTGTATCACTACCCATTACAACATTTAGCGTACGCGAGACATTTGACTGGCTCATGTTCCAGCAGATCTGCTCTATAACTTTGGTGGGAGGGTGTATCACTACCCATTACAACTTTAGCGTACGCGAGACATTTGACTGGCTCATGTTCCAGCAGATCTGCTCTATAACTTTGGTGGGAGGGTGTATCACTACCCATTAC
Source organism: Deroplatys truncata (assembly GCA_030765065.1). NCBI lineage: Eukaryota > Metazoa > Arthropoda > Insecta > Mantodea > Mantidae > Deroplatys > Deroplatys truncata. The sequence continues at coordinate 10,121,671 of CM060975.1, forward strand.
AACTTTAGCGTACGCGAGACATTTGACTGACTCATGTTGCAGCAGATGTGCTCTATAACTCTGGTGGGAGGGTGTATCACTACCCATTACAACTTTAGCGTACGCGAGACATTTGACTGGCTCATGTTCCAGCAGATCTGCTCTATAACTGTGGTGGGAGGGTGTATCACTACCCATTACAACTTTAGCGAGACATTTGACTGGCTCATGTTGCAGCAGATGTGCTCTATAACTTTGGTGGGAGGGTGTATCACTACCCATTACAACTTTAGCGAGACATTTGACTGGCTCATGTTGCAGCAGATCTGCTCTATAACTTTGGTGGGAGGGTGTATCACTACCCATTACAACTTTAGCGTATGCGAGACATTTGACTGGCTCATGTTCCAGGAGATCTGCTCTATAACTTTGGTGGGAGAGTGTATCACTACCCATTACAACTTTAGTGTACGCGAGTCATTTGACTGGCTCATGTTCCAGCAGATCTGCTCTATAACTTTGGTGGGAGGGTGTATCGCTACCCATTACAACTTTAGCGTACGCGAGACATTTGACTGGCTCATGTTGCAGCAGATGTGCTCTATAACTTTGGTGGGAGGGTGTATCACTACCCATTACAACTTTAGCGTACGCGAGACATTTGACTGGCTCATGTTCCAGCAGATCTGCTCTATAACTTTGGTGGGAGGGTGTATCACTACCCATTACAACTTTAGCGTACGCGAGACATTTGACTGGCTCATGTTCCAGCAGATCTGCTCTATAACTTTGGTGGGAGGGTGTATCACTACCCATTACAACTTTAGCGTATGCGAGACATTTGACTGGTTCATGTTCCAGCAGATCTGCTCTATAACTTCGGTGGGAGGGTGTATCACTACCCATTACAACTTTAGCGTATGCGAGACATTTGACTGGCTCATGTTCCAGCTGATCTGCTCTATAACTTTGGTGGGAGGGTGTATCACTACCCATTACAACTTTAGCGTACGCGAGACATTTGACTGGCTCATGTTCCAGGAGATCTGCTCTATAACTTTGGTGGGAGGGTGTATCACTACCCATTACAACTTTAGCGTACGCGAGACATTTGACTGGCTCATGTTCCAGCAGATCTGCTCTATAACTTTGGTGCGAGGGTGTATCACTACCCACTACAACTTTAGCTTACGTGAGACATTTGACTGGCTCATGTTCCAGGAGATCTGCTCTATAACTTTGGTGGGAGGGTGTATCACTACCCATTACAACTTTAGCGTACGCGAGACATTTGACTGGCTCATGTTCCAGCAGATCTGCTCTATAACTTTGGTGGGAGGGTGTATCACTACCCATTACTGCTTTAGCGAGACATTTGACTGGCTCATGTTGCAGCAGATCTGCTCTATAACTTTGGTGGGAGGGTGTATCACTACCCATTACAACTTTAGCGAGACATTTGACTGGCTCATGTTGCAGCAGATGTGCTCTATAACTTTGGTGGGAGGGTGTATCACTACCCATTACTGCTTTAGCGAGACATTTGACTGGCTCATGTTGCAGCAGATCTGCTCTATAACTTTGGTGGGAGGGTGTATCACTACCCATTACAACTTTAGCGAGACATTTGACTGGCTCATGTTGCAGCAGATGTGCTCTATAACTTTGGTGGGAGGGTGTATCACTACCCATTACTGCTTTAGCGAGACATTTGACTGGCTCATGTTGCAGCAGATCTGCTCTATAACTTTGGTGGGAGGGTGTATCACTACCCATTACAACTTTAGCGTACGCGAGACATTTGACTGGCTCATGTTCCAGCAGATCTGCTCTTTAACTTTGGTGGGAGGGTGTATCACTACCCATTACAACTTTAACGTACGCGAGACATTTGACTGGCTCATGTTGCAGGAGATCTGCTCTATAACTCTGGTGGGAGGGTGTATCACTACCCATTACAACTTTAGCGTACGCGAGACATTGGACTGGCTCATGTTGCAGGAGATCTGCTCTATAACTTTGGTGGGAGGGTGTATCACTACCCATTACAACTTTAGCGAGACATTTGACTGGCTCATGTTGCAGGAGATCTGGTCTATAACTTTGGTGGGAGGGTGTATCACTACCCATTACAACTTTAGCGTACGCGAGACATTTGACTGGCTCATGTTCCAGCAGATCTGCTCTATAACTTTGGTGGGAGGGTGTATCACTACCCATTACAACTTTAGCGTACGCGAGACATTTGACTGGCTCATGTTCCAGCAGATCTGCTCTATAACTTTGGTGGGAGGGTGTATCACTACCCATTACAACTTTAGCGTACGCGAGACATTTGACTGGCTCATGTTCCAGGAGATCTGCTCTATAACTTTGGTGGGAGGGTGTATCACTACCCATTACAACATTTAGCGTACGCGAGACATTTGACTGGCTCATGTTCCAGCAGATCTGCTCTATAACTTTGGTGGGAGGGTGTATCACTACCCATTACAACTTTAGCGTACGCGAGACATTTGACTGGCTCATGTTCCAGCAGATCTGCTCTATAACTTTGGTGGGAGGGTGTATCACTACCCATTACAACTTTAGCGTACGCGAGACATTTGACTGACTCATGTTGCAGCAGATGTGCTCTATAACTCTGGTGGGAGGGTGTATCACTACCCATTACAACTTTAGCGTACGCGAGACATTTGACTGGCTCATGTTCCAGCAGATCTGCTCTATAACTGTGGTGGGAGGGTGTATCACTACCCATTACAACTTTAGCGAGACATTTGACTGGCTCATGTTGCAGCAGATGTGCTCTATAACTTTGGTGGGAGGGTGTATCACTACCCATTACAACTTTAGCGAGACATTTGACTGGCTCATGTTGCAGCAGATCTGCTCTATAACTTTGGTGGGAGGGTGTATCACTACCCATTACAACTTTAGCGTATGCGAGACATTTGACTGGCTCATGTTCCAGGAGATCTGCTCTATAACTTTGGTGGGAGAGTGTATCACTACCCATTACAACTTTAGTGTACGCGAGTCATTTGACTGGCTCATGTTCCAGCAGATCTGCTCTATAACTTTGGTGGGAGGGTGTATCGCTACCCATTACAACTTTAGCGTACGCGAGACATTTGACTGGCTCATGTTGCAGCAGATGTGCTCTATAACTTTGGTGGGAGGGTGTATCACTACCCATTACAACTTTAGCGTACGCGAGACATTTGACTGGCTCATGTTCCAGCAGATCTGCTCTATAACTTTGGTGGGAGGGTGTATCACTACCCATTACAACTTTAGCGTACGCGAGACATTTGACTGGCTCATGTTCCAGCAGATCTGCTCTATAACTTTGGTGGGAGGGTGTATCACTACCCATTACAACTTTAGCGTATGCGAGACATTTGACTGGTTCATGTTCCAGCAGATCTGCTCTATAACTTCGGTGGGAGGGTGTATCACTACCCATTACAACTTTAGCGTATGCGAGACATTTGACTGGCTCATGTTCCAGCTGATCTGCTCTATAACTTTGGTGGGAGGGTGTATCACTACCCATTACAACTTTAGCGTACGCGAGACATTTGACTGGCTCATGTTCCAGGAGATCTGCTCTATAACTTTGGTGGGAGGGTGTATCACTACCCATTACAACTTTAGCGTACGCGAGACATTTGACTGGCTCATGTTCCAGCAGATCTGCTCTATAACTTTGGTGCGAGGGTGTATCACTACCCACTACAACTTTAGCTTACGTGAGACATTTGACTGGCTCATGTTCCAGGAGATCTGCTCTATAACTTTGGTGGGAGGGTGTATCACTACCCATTACAACTTTAGCGTACGCGAGACATTTGACTGGCTCATGTTCCAGCAGATCTGCTCTATAACTTTGGTGGGAGGGTGTATCACTACCCATTACTGCTTTAGCGAGACATTTGACTGGCTCATGTTGCAGCAGATCTGCTCTATAACTTTGGTGGGAGGGTGTATCACTACCCATTACAACTTTAGCGAGACATTTGACTGGCTCATGTTGCAGCAGATGTGCTCTATAACTTTGGTGGGAGGGTGTATCACTACCCATTACTGCTTTAGCGAGACATTTGACTGGCTCATGTTGCAGCAGATCTGCTCTATAACTTTGGTGGGAGGGTGTATCACTACCCATTACAACTTTAGCGAGACATTTGACTGGCTCATGTTGCAGCAGATGTGCTCTATAACTTTGGTGGGAGGGTGTATCACTACCCATTACTGCTTTAGCGAGACATTTGACTGGCTCATGTTGCAGCAGATCTGCTCTATAACTTTGGTGGGAGGGTGTATCACTACCCATTACAACTTTAGCGTACGCGAGACATTTGACTGGCTCATGTTCCAGCAGATCTGCTCTTTAACTTTGGTGGGAGGGTGTATCACTACCCATTACAACTTTAACGTACGCGAGACATTTGACTGGCTCATGTTCCAGCAGATCTGCTCTTTAACTTTGGTGGGAGGTTGTATCACCACCCATTACAACTTTAATGTACGCGAGACATTTGACTGGCTCATGTTCCAGCAGATCTGCTCTATAACTTTGGTGGGAGGGTGTATCACTACCCATTACAACTTTAGCGTACGTGAGACATTTGACTGGCTCATGTTCCAGCAGATCTGCTCTATACCTTTGGTGGGAGGGGGTATCGCTACCAATTACAACTTTAGCGTATGCGAGACATTTGACTGGCTCATGTTGCAGCAGATCTGCTCTATAACTTTGGTGGGAGGGTGTATCACTACCCATTACAACTTTAGCGAGACATTTGACTGGCTCATGTTGCAGCAGATGTGCTCTATAACTTTGGTGGGAGGGTGTATCACTACCCATTACAACTTTAGCGTACGCGAGACATTTGACTGGCTCATGTTCCAGGAGATCTGCTCTATAACTTTGGTGGGAGGGTGTATAACTACCCATTACAACTTTAGCGAGACATTTGACTGGCTTATGTTGCAGCAGATGTGCTCTATAACTTTGGTGGGAGGGTGTATCACTACCCATTACAACAATAGCGTACGCGAGACATTTGACTGGCTCATGTTCCAGCAGATGTGCTCTATGACTTTGGTGGGAGGGTGTATCACTACCCATTACAACTTTAGCGAGACATTTGACTGGCTCATGTTTCAGCAGATGTGCTCTATAACTTTGGTGGGAGGGTGTATCACTACCCATTACAACTTTAGCGAGACATTTGACTGGCTCATGTTGCAGCAGATGTGCTCTATAACTTTGGTAGGAGGGTGTATCACTACCCATTACAACTTTAGCGTACGCGAGACATTTGACTGGCTCATGTTACAGCAAATGTGCTCTATAACTTTGGTGGGAGGGTGTATCACTACCCATTACAACTTTAGCGTACGCGAGACATTTGACTGGCTCATGTTCCAGGAGATCTGCTCTATAACTTTGGTGGGAGGGTGTATCACTACCCATTACAACTTTAGCGTACGCGAGACATTTGACTGGCTCATGTTCCAGGAGATCTGCTCTATAACTTTGGTGGGAGGGTGTATCACTACCCATTACAACTTTAGCGTCGCGAGACATTTGACTGGCTCATGTTCCAGGAGATCTGCTCTATAACTTTGGTGGGAGGGTGTATCACTACCCATTACAACTTTAGCGTATGCGAGACATTTGAATGGCTCATGTTGCAGAAGATGTGCTCTATAACTTTGGTGGGAGGGCGTATCACTACCCATTACAACTTTAGCGTATGCGAGACATTTGACTGGCTCATGTCGCAGCAGATGTGCTCTATAACTTTGGTGGGAGGGTGTATCACTACCCATTACAACTTTAGCGTATGCGAGACATTTGGCTGGCTCATGTTGCAGCAGATGTGCTCTATAACTTTGGTGGGAGGGTGTATCACTACCCATTACAACTTTAGCGTATGCGAAACATTTGACTGGCTCATGTTGCAGCAGATCTGCTCTATAACTTTGGTGGGAGGGTGTATCACTACCCATTACAACTTTAGCGTACGCGAGACATTTGACTGGCTCATGTTGCAGGAGATGTGCTCTATAACTTTGGTGGGAGGGTGTATCACTACCCATTACAACTATAGCGAGACATTTGACTGGCTCATGTTGCAGCAGATGTGCTCTATATCTTTGGTGGGAGGGTGTATCACTACCCATTACAACTTTAACGTACGCGAGACATTTGACTGGCTCATGTTGCAGCAGATGTGCTCTATAACTTTGGTGGGAGGGCGTATCACTACCCATTACAACTTTAGCGTATGCGAGACATTTGACTGGCTCATGTTCCAGGAGATCTGCTCTATAACTTTGGTGGGAGGGTGTATCACTACCCATTACAACTTTAGCGTACGCGAGACATTTGACTGGCTCATGTTGCAGCAGATGTGCTCTATAACTTTGGTGGGAGGGTGTATCACTACCCATTACAACTTTAGCGAGACATTTGACTGGCTCATGTTGCAGCAGTTGTGCTCTATAACTTTGGTGGGAGGGTGTATCACTAACCATTACAACTTTAGCGTACGCGAGACATTTGACTGGCTCATGTTCCAGCAGATCTGCTCTATAACTTTGGTGGGAGGGTGTATCACTACCCATTACAACTTTAGCGTACGCGAGACATTTGACTGGCTCATGTTGCAGCAGATCTGCTCTATAACTTTGGTGGGAGGGTGTATCACTACCCATTACAACTTTAGCGTACGCGAGACATTTGACTGGCTCATGTTCCAGCAGATCTGCTCTACTTTGGTGGGAGGGTGTATCACTACCCATTACAACTTTAGCGAGACAATTGACTGGCTCATGTTCCAGCAGATCTGCTCTATAACTTTGGTGGGAGGGTGTATCACTACCCATTACAACTTTAGCGTATGCGAGACATTTGACTGGCTCATGTTCCAGCAGATCTGCTCTATAACTTTGGTGGGAAGGTGTATCACTACCCATTACAACTTTAGCGTACGCGAGACATTTGACTGGCTCATGTTCCAGCAGATCTGCTCTATAACTTTGGTGGGAGGGTGTATCACTACCCATTACAACTTTAGCGTACGCGAGACATTTGACTGGCTCATGTTCCAGCAGATCTGCTCTATAACTTTGGTGGGGGGGTGTATCACTAACCATTACAACTTTAGCGTACGCGAGACATTTGACTGACTCATGTTCCAGCAGATCTGCTCAATAACTTTGGTGGGAGGGTGTATCACTACCCATTACAACTTTAGCGAGACATTTGACTGGCTCATGTTGCAGCAGATGTGCTCTATAACTTTGGTGGGAGGGTGTATCACTACCCATTACAACTTTAGCGTATGCGAGACATTTGACTGGCTCATGTTGCAGCAGATCTGCTCTATAACTTTGGTGGGAGGGTGTATCACTACCCATTACAACTTTAGCGTACGCGAGACATTTGACTGGCTCATGTTGCAGCAGATGTGCTCTATAACTTTGGTGGGAGGGTGTATCACTACCCATTACAACTTTAGCGTATGCGAGACATTTGACTGGCTCATGTTGCAGCAGATCTGCTCTATAACTTTGGTGGGAGGGTGTATCACTACCCATTACAACTTTAGCGTACGCGAGACATTTGACTGGCTCATGTTGCAGCAGATCTGCTCTGTAACTTTGGTGGGAGGGTGTATCACTACCCATTACAACTTTAGCGAGACATTTGACTGGCTCATGTTGCAGCAGATGTGCTCTATAACTTTGGTAGGAGGGTGTATCACTACCCATTACAACTTTAGCGTACGCGAGACATTTGACTGGCTCATGTTACAGCAGATGTGCTCTATAACTTTGGTGGGAGGGTGTATCACTACCCATTACAACTTTAGCGTACGCGAGACATTTGACTGGCTCATGTTCCAGCAGATGTGCTCTATAACTTTGGTGGGAGGGTGTATCACTACCCATTACAACTTTAGCGTATGCGAGACATTTGACTGGCTCATGTTCCAGGAGATCTGCTCTATAACTTTGGTTGGAGGGTGTATCACTACCCATTACAACTTTAGCGTACGCGAGACATTTGACTGGCTCATGTTGCAGGAGATCTGCTCTATAACTGTGGTGGGAGGGTGTATCACTACCCATTACAACTTTAGCGTACGCGAGACATTTGACTGGCTCATGTTCCAGCAGATCTGCTCTATAACTTTGGTGGGAGGGTGTATCACTACCCATTACAACTTTAGCGTACGCGAGACATTTGACTGGCTCATGTTCCAGGAGATCTGCTCTATAACGTTGGTGGGAGGGTGTATCACTACCCATTACAACTTTAGCGAGACATTTGACTGGCGCATGTTGCAGCAGATGTGCTCTATAACTTTGGTGGGAGGGTGTATCACTACCCATTACAACTTTAGCGTATGCGAGACATTTGACTGGCTCATGTTGCAGCAGATTTGCTCTATAACTCTGGTGGGAGGGTGTATCACTACCCATTACAACTTTAGCGTATGCGAGACATTTGACTGGCTCATGTTGCAGCAGATCTGCTCTTTAACTTTGGTGGGAGGGTGTATCACTACCCATTACAACTTTAGCGTATGCGAGACATTTGACTGGCTCATGTTGCAGCAGATGTGCTGTATAACTTTGGTGGGAGGGTGTATCACTACCCATTACAACTTTAGCGAGACATTTGACTGGCTCATGTTGCAGCAGATGTGCTCTATAACTTTGGTGGGAGGGTGTATCACTACCCATTACAACTTTAGCGAGACATTTGACTGGCTCATGTTGCAGCAGATGTGCTCTATAACTTTGGTGGGAGGGTGTATCACTACCCATTACAACTTTAGCGTACGCGAGACATTTGACTGGCTCATGTTGCAGCAGATGTGCTATATAACTTTGGTGGGAGGGTGTATCACTACCCATTACAACTTTAGCGAGACATTTGACTGGCTCATGTTCCAGGAGATCTGCTCTATAACTGTGGTGGGAGGGTGTATCACTAACCATTACAACTTTAGCGTACGCGAGACATTTGACTGGCTCATGTTGCAGCAGATCTGCTCTATAACTTTGGTGGGAGGGTGTATCACTACGCATTACAAATTTAGCGTACGCGAGACATTTGACTGGCTCATGTTCCAGGAGATCTGCTCTATAACATTGGTGGGAGGGTGTATCACTACCCATTACAACTTTAGCGTACGCGAGACATTTGACTGGATCATGTTCCAGCAGATGTGCTCTATAACTTTGGTGGGAGGGTGTATCACTACCCATTACAACTTTAGCGAGACATTTGACATGGGTCATGTTGCAGCAGATGTGCTCTATAACTTTGGTGGGAGGGTGTATCACTACCCATTACAACTTTAGCGAGACATTTGACTGGATCATGTTCCAGCAGATCTGCTCTATAACTTTGGTGGGAGGGTGTATCACTACCCATTACAACTTTAGCGTACGCGAGACATTTGACTGGCTTATGTTGCAGGAGATCTGCTCTATAACTCTGGTGGGAGGGTGTATCACTACCCATTACAACTTTAGCGTACGCGAGACATTTGACTGGCTCATGTTGCAGCAGATGTGCTCTATAACTTTGGTGGGAGGGTGTATCACTACCCATTACAAGTTTAGCGTACGCGAGACATTTGACTGGCTCATGTTGCAGGAGATCTGCTCTATAACTCTGGTGGGAGGGTGTATCACTACCCATTACAACTTTAGCGTACGCGAGACATTTGACTGACTCATGTTGCAGGAGATCTGCTCTATAACTTTGGTGGGAGGGTGTATCACTACCCATTACAACTTTAGCGAGACATTTGACTGGCTCATGTTGCAGGAGATCTGCTCTATAACTTTGGTGGGAGGGTGTATCACTACCCATTACAACTTTAGCGTACGCGAGACATTTGACTGGCTCATGTTCCAGCAGATCTGCTCTATAACTTTGGTGGGAGGGTGTATCACTACCCATTACAACTTTAGCGTACGCGAGACATTTGACTGGCTCATGTTCCAGCAGATCTGCTCTATAACTTTGGTGGGAGGGTGTATCACTACCCATTACAACTTTAGCGTACGCGAGACATTTGACTGGCTCATGTTCCAGGAGATCTGCTCTATAACTTTGGTGGGAGGGTGTATCACTACCCATTACAACTTTAGCGTACGCGAGATATTTGACTGGCTCATGTTCCAGCAGATCTGCTCTATAACTTTGGTGGGAGGGTGTATCACTACCCATTACAATTTTAGCGTACGCGAGACATTTGACTGGCTCATGTTCCAGCAGATCTGCTCTATAACTTTAGTGGGAGGGTGTATCACTACCCATTACAACTTTAGCGTACGCGAGACATTTGACTGACTCATGTTGCAGCAGATGTGCTCTATAACTCTGGTGGGAGGGTGTATCACTACCCATTACAACTTTAGCGTACGCGAGACATTTGACTGGCTCATGTTCCAGCAGATCTGCTCTATAACTTTGGTGGGAGGGTGTATCACTACCCATTACAACTTTAGCGAGACATTTGACAGGCTCATGTTGCAGCAGATGTGCTCTATAACTTTGGTGGGAGGGTGTATCACTACCCATTACAACTTTAGCGAGACATTTGACTGGCTCATGTTGCAGCAGATCTGCTCTATAACTTTGGTGGGAGGGTGTATCACTACCCATTACAACTTTAGCGTATGCGAGACATTTGACTGGCTCATGTTCCAGGAGATCTGCTCTATAACTTTGGTGGGAGAGTGTATCACTACCCATTACAACTTTAGGGTACGCGAGTCATTTGACTGGCTCATGTTCCAGCAGATCTGCTCTATAACTTTGGTGGGAGGGTGTATCGCTACCCATTATAACTTTAGCGTACGCGAGACATTTGACTGGCTCATGTTGCAGCAGATGTGCTCTATAACTTTGGTGGGAGGGTGTATCACTACCCATTACAACTTTAGCGTACGCGAGACATTTGACTGGCTCATGTTCCAGCAGATCTGCTCTATAACTTTGGTGGGAGGGTGTATCACTACCCATTACAACTTTAGCGTACGCGAGACATTTGACTGGCTCATGTTCCAGCAGATCTGCTCTATAACTTTGGTGGGAGGGTGTATCACTACCCATTACAACTTTAGCGTATGCGAGACATTTGACTGGTTCATGTTCCAGTAGATCTGCTCTATAACTTCGGTGGGAGGGTGTATCACTACCCATTACAACTTTAGCGTATGCGAGACATTTGACTGGCTCATGTTCCAGCTGATCTGCTCTATAACTTTGGAGGGAGGGTGTATCACTACCCATTACAACTTTAGCGTACGCGAGACATTTGACTGGCTCATGTTCCAGGAGATCTGCTCTATAACTTTGGTGGGAGGGTGTATCACTACCCATTACAACTTTAGCGTACGCGAGACATTTGACTGGCTCATGTTCCAGCAGATCTGCTCTATAACTTTGGTGCGAGGACGTATCACTACCCACTACAACTTTAGCTTACGTGAGACATTTGACTGGCTCATGTTCCAGGAGATCTGCTCTATAACCTTGGTGGGAGGGTGTATCACTACACATTACAACTTTAGCGTACGCGAGACATTTGCCTGGCTCATGTTCCAGCAGATCTGCTCTATAACTTTGGTGGGAGGGTGTATCACTACCCATTACTGCTTTAGCGAGACATTTGACTGGCTCATGTTGCAGCAGATCTGCTCTATAACTTTGGTGGGAGGGTGTATCACTACCCATTACAACTTTAGCGAGACATTTGACTGGCTCATGTTGCAGCAGATTTTCTCTATAACTTTGGTGGGAGGGTGTATCAATACCCATTACTGCTTTAGCGAGACATTTGACTGGCTCATGTTGCAGCAGATCTGCTCTATAACTTTGGTGGGAGGGTGTATCACTACCCATTACAACTTTAGCGAGACATTTGACTGGCTCATGTTGCAGCAGATGTGCTCTATAACTTTGGTGGGAGGGTGTATCACTACCCATTACAACTTTAGCGTACGCGAGACATTTGACTGGCTCATGTTGCAGCAGATGTGCTATATAACTTTGGTGGGAGGGTGTATCACTACCCATTACAACTTTAGCGAGACATTTGACTGGCTCATGTTCCAGGAGATCTGCTCTATAACTGTGGTGGGAGGGTGTATCACTACCCATTACAACTTTAGCGTACGCGAGACATTTGACTGGCTCATGTTGCAGCAGATCTGCTCTATAACTTTGGTGGGAGGGTGTATCACTACGCATTACAAATTTAGCGTACGCGAGACATTTGACTGGCTCATGTTCCAGGAGATCTGCTCTATAACTTTGGTGGGAGGGTGTATCACTACCCATTACAACTTTAGCGTACGCGAGACATTTGACTGGATCATGTTCCAGCAGATGTGCTCTATAACTTTGGTGGGAGGGTGTATCACTACCCATTACAACTTTAGCGAGACATTTGACTGGCTCATGTTGCAGCAGATGTGCTCTATAACTTTGGTGGGAGGGTGTATCACTACCCATTACAACTTTAGCGAGACATTTGACTGGATCATGTTCCAGCAGATCTGCTCTATAACTTTGGTGGGAGGGTGTATAACTACCCATTACAACTTTAGCGTACGCGAGACATTTGACTGGCTTATGTTGCAGGAGATCTGCTCTATAACTCTGGTGGGAGGGTGTATCACTACCCATTACAACTTTAGCGTACGCGAGACATTTGACTGGCTCATGTTGCAGCAGATGTGCTCTATAACTTTGGTGGGAGGGTGTATCACTACCCATTACAAGTTTAGCGTACGCGAGACATTTGACTGGCTCATGTTGCAGGAGATCTGCTCTATAACTCTGGTGGGAGGGTGTATCACTACCCATTACAACTTTAGCGTACGCGAGACATTTGACTGACTCATGTTGCAGGAGATCTGCTCTATAACTTTGGTGGGAGGGTGTATCACTACCCATTACAACTTTAGCGAGACATTTGACTGGCTCATGTTGCAGGAGATCTGCTCTATAACTTTGGTGGGAGGGTGTATCACTACCCATTACAACTTTAGCGTACGCGAGACATTTGACTGGCTCATGTTCCAGCAGATCTGCTCTATAACTTTGGTGGGAGGGTGTATCACTACCCATTACAACTTTAGCGTACGCGAGACATTTGACTGGCTCATGTTCCAGCAGATCTGCTCTATAACTTTGGTGGGAGGGTGTATCACTACCCATTACAACTTTAGCGTACGCGAGACATTTGACTGGCTCATGTTCCAGGAGATCTGCTCTATAACTTTGGTGGGAGGGTGTATCACTACCCATTACAACTTTAGCGTACGCGAGAACTTTGACTGGCTCATGTTCCAGCAGATCTGCTCTATAACTTTGGTGGGAGGGTGTATCACTACCCATTACAATTTTAGCGTACGCGAGACATTTGACTGGCTCATGTTCCAGCAGATCTGCTCTATAACTTTGGTGGGAGGGTGTATCACTACCCATTACAACTTTAGCGTACGCGAGACATTTGACTGACTCATGTTGCAGCAGATGTGCTCTATAACTCTGGTGGGAGGGTGTATCACTACCCATTACAACTTTAGCGTACGCGAGACATTTGACTGGCTCATGTTCCAGCAGATCTGCTCTATAACTTTGGTGGGAGGGTGTATCACTACCCATTACAACTTTAGCGAGACATTTGACAGGCTCATGTTGCAGCAGATGTGCTCTATAACTTTGGTGGGAGGGTGTATCACTACCCATTACAACTTTAGCGAGACATTTGACTGGCTCATGTTGCAGCAGATCTGCTCTATAACTTTGGTGGGAGGGTGTATCACTACCCATTACAACTTTAGCGTATGCGAGACATTTGACTGGCTCATGTTCCAGGAGATCTGCTCTATAACTTTGGTGGGAGAGTGTATCACTACCCATTACAACTTTAGGGTACGCGAGTCATTTGACTGGCTCATGTTCCAGCAGATCTGCTCTATAACTTTGGTGGGAGGGTGTATCGCTACCCATTACAACTTTAGCGTACGCGAGACATTTGACTGGCTCATGTTGCAGCAGATGTGCTCTATAACTTTGGTGGGAGGGTGTATCACTACCCATTACAACTTTAGCGTACGCGAGACATTTGACTGGCTCATGTTCCAGCAGATCTGCTCTATAACTTTGGTGGGAGGGTGTATCACTACCCATTACAACTTTAGCGTACGCGAGACATTTGACTGGCTCATGTTCCAGCAGATCTGCTCTATAACTTTGGTGGGAGGGTGTATCACTACCCATTACAACTTTAGCGTATGCGAGACATTTGACTGGTTCATGTTCCAGTAGATCTGCTCTATAACTTCGGTGGGAGGGTGTATCACTACCCATTACAACTTTAGCGTATGCGAGACATTTGACTGGCTCATGTTCCAGCTGATCTGCTCTATAACTTTGGTGGGAGGGTGTATCACTACCCATTACAACTTTAGCGTACGCGAGACATTTGACTGGCTCATGTTCCAGGAGATCTGCTCTATAACTATGGTGGGAGGGTGTATCACTACCCATTACAACTTTAGCGTACGCGAGACATTTGACTGGCTCATGTTCCAGCAGTTCTGCTCTATAACTTTGGTGCGAGGGTGTATCACTACCCACTACAACTTTAGCTTACGTGAGACATTTGACTGGCTCATGTTCCAGGAGATCTGCTCTATAACCTTGGTGGGAGGGTGTATCACTACCCATTACAACTTTAGCGTACGCGAGACATTTGCCTGGCTCATGTTCCAGCAGATCTGCTCTATAACTTTGGTGGGAGGGTGTATCACTACCCATTACTGCTTTAGCGAGACATTTGACTGGCTCATGTTGCAGCAGATCTGCTCTATAACTTTGGTGGGAGGGTGTATCACTACCCATTACAACTTTAGCGAGACATTTGACTGGCTCATGTTGCAGCAGATGTGCTCTATAACTTTGGTGGGAGGGTGTATCAATACCCATTACTGCTTTAGCGAGACATTTGACTGGCTCATGTTGCAGCAGATCTGCTCTATAACTTTGGTGGGAGGGTGTATCACTACCCATTACAACTTTAGCGAGACATTTGACTGGCTCATGTTGCAGCAGATGTGCTCTATAACTTTGGTGGGAGGGTGTATCACTACCCGTTACTGCTTTAGCGAGACATTTGACTGTTTCATGTTGCAGCAGATCTGCTCTATAACTTTGGTGGGAGGGTGTATCACTACCCATTACAACTTTAGCGTACGCGAGACATTTGACTGGCTCATGTACCAGCAGATCTGCTCTTTAACTTTGGTGGGAGGGTGTATCACTACCCATTACAACTTTAACGTACGCGAGACATTTGACTGGCTCATGTTCCAGCAGATCTGCTCTATAACTTTGGTGGGAGGTTGTATCACTACCCATTACAACTTTAACGTACGCGAGACATTTGACTGGCTCATGTTCCAGCAGTTCTGCTCTATAACTTTGGTGGGAGGGTGTATCACTACCCATTACAACTTTAGCGTACGTGAGACATTTGACTGGCTCATGTTCCAGCAGATCTGCTCTATAACTTTGGTGGGAGGGTGTATCACTACCAATTACAACTTTAGCGTATGCGAGACATTTGACTGGCTCATGTTGCAGCAGATCTGCTCTATAACTTTGGTGGGAGGGTGTATCACTACCCATTACAACTTTAGCGAGACATCTGACTGGCTCATGTTGCAGCAGATGTGCTCTATAACTTTGGTTGGAGGGTGTATCACTACCCATTACAACTTTAGCGTACGCGAGACATTTGACTGGCTCATGTTCCAGGAGATCTGCTCTATAACTTTGGTGGGAGGGTGTATAACTACCCATTACAACTTTAGCGAGACATTTGACTGGCTTATGTTGCAGCAGATGTGCTCTATAACTTTGGTGGGAGGGTGTATCACTACCCATTACAACTTTAGCGTACGCGAGACATTTGACAGGCTCATGTTCCAGGAGATCTGCTCTATAACTTTGGTGGGAGGGTGTATCACTACCCATTACAAGTTTAGCATACGCGAGACATTTGACTGGCTCATGTTCCAGCAGATGTGCTTTATAACTTTGGTGGGAGGGTGTATCACTACCCATTACAACTTTAGCGTATGCGAGACATTTGACTGGCTCATGTTCCAGCAGATGTGCTCTATAACTTTGGTGGGAGGGTGTATCACTACCCATTACAACATTAGCGTACGCGAGACATTTGACTGGCTCATGTTGCAGCAGATCTGCTCTTTAACTTTGGTGGGAGGGTGTATCACTACCCATTACAACATTAGCGTACGCGAGACATTTGACTGGCTCATGTTGCAGCAGATGTGCTCTATAACTTTGGTGGGAGGGTGTATCACTACCCATTACAACTTTAGCGTACGCGAGACATTTGACTGGCTCATGTTCCAGCAGATGTGCTCTATGACTTTGGTGGGAGGGTGTATCACTACCCATTACAACTTTAGCGAGACATTTGACTGGCTCATGTTCCAGCAGATGTGCTCTATAACTTTGGTGGGAGGGTGTATCACTACCCATTACAACTTTAGCGTATGCGAGACATTTGACTGGCTCATGTTGCAGCAGATGTGCTCTATAACTTTGGTGGGAGGGTGTATCACTACCCATTACAACTATAGCGAGACACTTGACTGGCTCATGTTGCAGCAGATGTGCTCTATAACTTTGGTGGGAGGGTGTATCACTACCCATTACAACTTTAACGTACGCGAGGCATTTGACTGGCTCATGTTGCAGCAGATGTGCTCTATAACTTTGGTGGGAGGGCGTATCACTACCCATTACAACTTTAGCGTATGCGAGACATTTGACTGGCTCATGTTCCAGGAGATCTGCTCTATAACTTTCGTGGGAGGGTTTATCACCACCCATTACAACTTTAGCGTACGTGAGACATTTGACTGGCTCATGTTGCAGCAGATGTGCTCTATAACTTTGGTGGGAGGGTGTATCACTACCCATTACAACTTTAGCGAGACATTTGACTGGCTCATGTTGCAGCAGATCTGCTCTATAACTTTGGTGGGAGGGTGTATCACTACCCATTACAACTTTAGCGTACGCGAGACATTTGACTGGCTCATGTTGCAGCAGATCTGCTCTATAACTTTGGTGGGAGGGTGTATCACTACCCATTACAACTTTAGCGTACGCGAGACATTTGACTGGCTCATGTTGCAGCAGATCTGCTCTGTAACTTTGGTGGGAGGGTGTATCACTACCCATTACAACTTTTGCGAGACATTTGACTGGCTCATGTTGCAGCAGATGTGCTCTATAACTTTGGTGGGAGGGTGTATCACTACCCATTACAACTTTAGCGAGACATTTGACTGGCTCATGTTGCAGCAGATCTGGTCTATAACTTTGGTGGGAGGGTGTATCACTACCCATTACAACTTTAGCGAGACCTTTGACTGGCTCATGTTGCAGCAGATCTGCTCTATAACTTTGTTGGGAGGGTGTATCACTACCCATTACAACTTTAGCGTACGCGAGACATTTGACTGGCTCATGTTCCAGGAGATCTGCTCTATAACTTTGGTGGGAGGGTGTATCACTACCCATTAAAACTTTAGCGAGACATTTGACTGGCTCATGTTGCAGCAGATGTGCTCTATAACTTTGGTTGGAGGGTGTATCACTACCCATTACAACTTTAGCGTATGCGAGACATTTGACTGGCTCATGTTGCAGCAGATTTGCTCTATAACTCTGGTGGGAGGGTGTATCACTACCCATTACAACTTTAGCGTATGCGAGACATTTGACTGGCTCATGTTGCAGCAGATGTGCTCTATAACTTTGGTGGGAGGGTGTATCACTACCCATTACGACTTTAGCGAGACATTTGACTGGCTCATGTTGCAGTAGATGTGCTCTATAACTTTGGTGGGAGGGTGTATCACTACCCATTACAACTTTAGCGAGACATTTGACTGGCTCATGTTGCAGCAGATGTGCTCTATAACTTTGGTGGGAGGGTGTATCACTACCCATTACAACTTTAGCGAGACATTTGACAGGCTCATGTTACAGCAGATGTTATCTATAACTTTGGTGGGAGGGTGTATCACTACCCATTACAACTTTAGCGTACGCGAGACATTTGACTGGCTCATGTTGCAGGAGATCTGCTCTATAACTTTGGTGGGAGGGTGTATCACTACGCATTACAACTTTAGCGTACGCGAGACATTTGACTGGCTCATGTTCCAGTAGATCTGCTCTATAACTTTGGTGGGAGGGTGTATCACTACCCATTACAACTTTAGCGTACGCGAGACATTTGACTGGATCATGTTCCAGCAGATGTGCTCTATAACTTTGGTGGGAGGGTGTATCACTACCCATTACAACTTTAGCGTACGCGAGACATTTGACTGACTCATGTTGCAGCAGATGTGCTCTATAACTCTGGTGGGAGGGTGTATCACTACCCATTACAACTTTAGCGTACGCGAGACATTTGACTGGCTTATGTTGCAGGAGATCTGCTCTATAACTTTGGTGGGAGGGTGTATCACTACCCATTACAACTTTAGCGTACGCGAGACATTTGACTGGCTCATGTTGCAGCAGATGTGCTCTATAACTTTGGTGGGAGGGTGTATCACTACCCATTACAACTTTAGCGTACGCGAGACATTTGACTGGCTCATGTTGCAGGAGATCTGCTCTATAACTCTGGTGGGAGGGTGTATCACTACCCATTACAACTTTAGCGTACGCGAGACATTTGACTGGCTCATGTTGCAGGAGATCTGCTCTATAACTCTGGTGGGAGGGTGTATCACTACCCATTACAACTTTAGCGAGACATTTGACTGGCTCATGTTGCAGGAGATCTGCTCTATAACTTTGGTGGGAGGGTGTATCACTACCCATTACAACTTTAGCGTACGCGAGACATTTGACTGGCTCATGTTGCAGCAGATCTGCTCTATAACTTTGGTGGGAGGGTGTATCACTACCCATTACAACTTTAGCGTACGCGAGACATTTGACTGGCTCATGTTCCAGGAGATCTGCTCTATAACTTTGGTGGGAGGGTGTATCACTACCCATTACAACTTTAGCGTACGCGAGACATTTGACTGGCTCATGTTGCAGGAGATCTGCTCTATAACTTTGGTGGGAGGGTGTATCACTACCCATTACAACTTTAGCGAGACATTTGACTGGCTCATGTTGCAGGAGATCTGCTCTATAACTTTGGTGGGAGGGTGTATCACTACCCATTACAACTTTAGCGTACGCGAGACATTTGACTGGCTCATGTTCCAGCAGATCTGCTCTATAACTTTGGTGGGAGGGTGTATCACTACCCATTACAACTTTAGCGTACGCGAGACATTTGACTGGCTCATGTTCCAGCAGATCTGCTCTATAACTTTGGTGGGAGGGTGTATCACTACCCATTACAACTTTAGCGTACGCGAGACATTTGACTGGCTCATGTTCCAGGAGATCTGCTCTATAACTTTGGTGGGAGGGTGTATCACTACCCATTACAACTTTAGCGTACGCGAGACATTTGACTGGCTCATGTTGCAGCAGATCTGCTCTATAACTTTGGTGGGAGGGTGTATCACTACCCATTACAACTTTAGCGTACGCGAGACATTTGACTGGCTCATATTCCAGCAGATCTGCTCTATAACTTTGGTGGGAGGGTGTATCACTACCCATTACAACTTTAGCGAGACATTTGACTGGCTCATGTTGCAGCCGATGTGCTCTATAACTTTGGTGGGAGGGTGTATCACTACCCATTACAACTTTAGCGAGACATTTGACTGGCTCATGTTGCAGCAGATCTGCTCTATAACTTTGGTAGGAGGGTGTATCACTACCCATTACAACTTTAGCGTATGCGAGACATTTGACTGGCTCATGTTCCAGGAGATCTGCTCTATAACTTTGGTGGGAGAGTGTATCACTACCCATTACAACTTTAGTGTACGCGAGTCATTTGACTGGCTCATGTTCCAGCAGATCTGCTCTATAACTTTGGTGGGAGGGTGTATCACTACCCATTACAACTTTAGCGTATGCGAGACATTTGACTGGCTCATGTTGCAGCAGATGTGTTCTATAACTTTGGTGGGAGGGTGTATCACTACCCATTACAACTTTAGCGAGAAATTTGACTGGCTCATGTTGCAGCAGATGTGCTCTATAACTTTGTTGGGAGGGTGTATCACTACCCATTACAACTTTAGCGAGACATTTGACTGGCTCATGTTGCAGCAGATGTGCTCTATAACTTTGGTGGGAGGGTGTATCACTACCCATTACAACTTTAGCGAGACATTTGACTGGCTCATGTTGCAGCAGATGTGCTCTATAACTTTGGTGGGAGGGTGTATCACTACCCATTACAACTTTAGCGTACGCGAGACATTTGACTGGCTCATGTTGCAGCAGATGTGCTCTATAACTTTGGTGGGAGGGTGTATCACTACCCATTACAACTTTAGCGAGACATTTGACTGGCTCATGTTCCAGGAGATCTGCTCTATAACTGTGGTGGGAGGGTGTATCACTACCCATTACAACTTTAGCGTACGCGAGACATTTGACTGGCTCATGTTGCAGCAGATCCGCTCTATAACTTTGGTGGGAGGGTGTATCACTACGCATTACAACTTTAGCGTACGCGAGACATTTGACTGGCTCATGTTCCAGGAGATCTGCTCTATAACTTTGGTGGGAGGGTGTATCACTACCCATTACAACTTTAGCGTACGCAAGACATTTGACTGGCTCATGTTGCAGCAGATGTGCTCTATAACTTTGGTGGGAGGGTGTATCACTACCCATTACAACTTTAGCGTACGCGAGACATTTGACTGGCTCATGTTGCAGGAGATCTGCTCTATAACTCTGGTGGGAGGGTGTATCACTACCCATTACAACTTTAGCGTACGCGAGACATTGGACTGGCTCATGTTGCAGGAGATCTGCTCTATAACTTTGGTGGGAGGGTGTATCACTACCCATTACAACTTTAGCGAGACATTTGACTGGCTCATGTTGCAAGAGATCTGGTCTATAACTTTGGTGGGAGGGTGTATCACTACCCATTACAACTTTAGCGTACGCGAGACATTTGACTGGCTCATGTTCCAGCAGATCTGCTCTATAACTTTGGTGGGAGGGTGTATCACTACCCATTACAACTTTAGCGTACGCGAGACATTTGACTGGCTCATGTTCCAGCAGATCTGCTCTATAACTTTGGTGGGAGGGTGTATCACTACCCATTACAACTTTAGCGTACGCGAGACATTTGACTGGCTCATGTTCCAGGAGATCTGCTCTATAACTTTGGTGGGAGGGTGTATCACTACCCATTACAACATTTAGCGTACGCGAGACATTTGACTGGCTCATGTTCCAGCAGATCTGCTCTATAACTTTGGTGGGAGGGTGTATCACTACCCATTACAACTTTAGCGTACGCGAGACATTTGACTGGCTCATGTTCCAGCAGATCTGCTCTATAACTTTGGTGGGAGGGTGTATCACTACCCATTACAACTTTAGCGTACGCGAGACATTTGACTGACTCATGTTGCAGCAGATGTGCTCTATAACTCTGGTGGGAGGGTGTATCACTACCCATTACAACTTTAGCGTACGCGAGACATTTGACTGGCTCATGTTCCAGCAGATCTGCTCTATAACTGTGGTGGGAGGGTGTATCACTACCCATTACAACTTTAGCGAGACATTTGACTGGCTCATGTTGCAACAGATGTGCTCTATAACTTTGGTGGGAGGGTGTATCACTACCCATTACAACTTTAGCGAGACATTTGACTGGCTCATGTTGCAGCAGATCTGCTCTATAACTTTGGTGGGAGGGTGTATCACTACCCATTACAACTTTAGCGTATGCGAGACATTTGACTGGCTCATGTTCCAGGAGATCTGCTCTATAACTTTGGTGGGAGAGTGTATCACTACCCATTACAACTTTAGTGTACGCGAGTCATTTGACTGGCTCATGTTCCAGCAGATCTGCTCTATAACTTTGGTGGGAGGGTGTATCGCTACCCATTACAACTTTAGCGTACGCGAGACATTTGACTGGCTCATGTTGCAGCAGATGTGCTCTATAACTTTGGTGGGAGGGTGTATCACTACCCATTACAACTTTAGCGTACGCGAGACATTTGACTGGCTCATGTTCCAGCAGATCTGCTCTATAACTTTGGTGGGAGGGTGTATCACTACCCATTACAACTTTAGCGTACGCGAGACATTTGACTGGCTCATGTTCCAGCAGATCTGCTCTATAACTTTGGTGGGAGGGTGTATCACTACCCATTACAACTTTAGCGTATGCGAGACATTTGACTGGTTCATGTTCCAGCAGATCTGCTCTATAACTTCGGTGGGAGGGTGTATCACTACCCATTACAACTTTAGCGTATGCGAGACATTTGACTGGCTCATGTTCCAGCTGATCTGCTCTATAACTTTGGTGGGAGGGTGTATCACTACCCATTACAACTTTAGCGTACGCGAGACATTTGACTGGCTCATGTTGCAGCAGATGTGCTCTATAACTTTGGTGGGAGGGTGTATCACTACCCATTACAACTTTAGCGAGACATTTGACTGGCTCATGTTCCAGGAGATCTGCTCTATAACTGTGGTGGGAGGGTGTATCACTACCCATTACAACTTTAGCGTACGCGAGACATTTGACTGGCTCATGTTGCAGCAGATCCGCTCTATAACTTTGGTGGGAGGGTGTATCACTACGCATTACAACTTTAGCGTACGCGAGACATTTGACTGGCTCATGTTCCAGGAGATCTGCTCTATAACTTTGGTGGGAGGGTGTATCACTACCCATTACAACTTTAGCGTACGCAAGACATTTGACTGGCTCATGTTGCAGCAGATGTGCTCTATAACTTTGGTGGGAGGGTGTATCACTACCCATTACAACTTTAGCGTACGCGAGACATTTGACTGGCTCATGTTGCAGGAGATCTGCTCTATAACTCTGGTGGGAGGGTGTATCACTACCCATTACAACTTTAGCGTACGCGAGACATTGGACTGGCTCATGTTGCAGGAGATCTGCTCTATAACTTTGGTGGGAGGGTGTATCACTACCCATTACAACTTTAGCGAGACATTTGACTGGCTCATGTTGCAGGAGATCTGGTCTATAACTTTGGTGGGAGGGTGTATCACTACCCATTACAACTTTAGCGTACGCGAGACATTTGACTGGCTCATGTTCCAGCAGATCTGCTCTATAACTTTGGTGGGAGGGTGTATCACTACCCATTACAACTTTAGCGTACGCGAGACATTTGACTGGCTCATGTTCCAGCAGATCTGCTCTATAACTTTGGTGGGAGGGTGTATCACTACCCATTACAACTTTAGCGAGACATTTGACTGGCTCATGTTGCAGGAGATCTGGTCTATAACTTTGGTGGGAGGGTGTATCACTACCCATTACAACTTTAGCGTACGCGAGACATTTGACTGGCTCATGTTCCAGCAGATCTGCTCTATAACTTTGGTGGGAGGGTGTATCACTACCCATTACAACTTTAGCGTACGCGAGACATTTGACTGGCTCATGTTCCAGCAGATCTGCTCTATAACTTTGGTGGGAGGGTGTATCACTACCCATTACAACTTTAGCGTACGCGAGACATTTGACTGGCTCATGTTCCAGGAGATCTGCTCTATAACTTTGGTGGGAGGGTGTATCACTACCCATTACAACATTTAGCGTACGCGAGACATTTGACTGGCTCATGTTCCAGCAGATCTGCTCTATAACTTTGGTGGGAGGGTGTATCACTACCCATTACAACTTTAGCGTACGCGAGACATTTGACTGGCTCATGTTCCAGCAGATCTGCTCTATAACTTTGGTGGGAGGGTGTATCACTACCCATTACAACTTTAGCGTACGCGAGACATTTGACTGACTCATGTTGCAGCAGATGTGCTCTATAACTCTGGTGGGAGGGTGTATCACTACCCATTACAACTTTAGCGTACGCGAGACATTTGACTGGCTCATGTTCCAGCAGATCTGCTCTATAACTGTGGTGGGAGGGTGTATCACTACCCATTACAACTTTAGCGAGACATTTGACTGGCTCATGTTGCAACAGATGTGCTCTATAACTTTGGTGGGAGGGTGTATCACTACCCATTACAACTTTAGCGAGACATTTGACTGGCTCATGTTGCAGCAGATCTGCTCTATAACTTTGGTGGGAGGGTGTATCACTACCCATTACAACTTTAGCGTATGCGAGACATTTGACTGGCTCATGTTCCAGGAGATCTGCTCTATAACTTTGGTGGGAGAGTGTATCACTACCCATTACAACTTTAGTGTACGCGAGTCATTTGACTGGCTCATGTTCCAGCAGATCTGCTCTATAACTTTGGTGGGAGGGTGTATCGCTACCCATTACAACTTTAGCGTACGCGAGACATTTGACTGGCTCATGTTGCAGCAGATGTGCTCTATAACTTTGGTGGGAGGGTGTATCACTACCCATTACAACTTTAGCGTACGCGAGACATTTGACTGGCTCATGTTCCAGCAGATCTGCTCTATAACTTTGGTGGGAGGGTGTATCACTACCCATTACAACTTTAGCGTACGCGAGACATTTGACTGGCTCATGTTCCAGCAGATCTGCTCTATAACTTTGGTGGGAGGGTGTATCACTACCCATTACAACTTTAGCGTATGCGAGACATTTGACTGGTTCATGTTCCAGCAGATCTGCTCTATAACTTCGGTGGGAGGGTGTATCACTACCCATTACAACTTTAGCGTATGCGAGACATTTGACTGGCTCATGTTCCAGCTGATCTGCTCTATAACTTTGGTGGGAGGGTGTATCACTACCCATTACAACTTTAGCGTACGCGAGACATTTGACTGGCTCATGTTCCAGGAGATCTGCTCTATAACTTTGGTGGGAGGGTGTATCACTACCCATTACAACTTTAGCGTACGCGAGACATTTGACTGGCTCATGTTCCAGCAGATCTGCTCTATAACTTTGGTGCGAGGGTGTATCACTACCCACTACAACTTTAGCTTACGTGAGACATTTGACTGGCTCATGTTCCAGGAGATCTGCTCTATAACTTTGGTGGGAGGGTGTATCACTACCCATTACAACTTTAGCGTACGCGAGACATTTGACTGGCTCATGTTCCAGCAGATCTGCTCTATAACTTTGGTGGGAGGGTGTATCACTACCCATTACTGCTTTAGCGAGACATTTGACTGGCTCATGTTGCAGCAGATCTGCTCTATAACTTTGGTGGGAGGGTGTATCACTACCCATTACAACTTTAGCGAGACATTTGACTGGCTCATGTTGCAGCAGATGTGCTCTATAACTTTGGTGGGAGGGTGTATCACTACCCATTACTGCTTTAGCGAGACATTTGACTGGCTCATGTTGCAGCAGATCTGCTCTATAACTTTGGTGGGAGGGTGTATCACTACCCATTACAACTTTAGCGAGACATTTGACTGGCTCATGTTGCAGCAGATGTGCTCTATAACTTTGGTGGGAGGGTGTATCACTACCCATTACTGCTTTAGCGAGACATTTGACTGGCTCATGTTGCAGCAGATCTGCTCTATAACTTTGGTGGGAGGGTGTATCACTACCCATTACAACTTTAGCGTACGCGAGACATTTGACTGGCTCATGTTCCAGCAGATCTGCTCTTTAACTTTGGTGGGAGGGTGTATCACTACCCATTACAACTTTAACGTACGCGAGACATTTGACTGGCTCATGTTGCAGGAGATCTGCTCTATAACTCTGGTGGGAGGGTGTATCACTACCCATTACAACTTTAGCGTACGCGAGACATTGGACTGGCTCATGTTGCAGGAGATCTGCTCTATAACTTTGGTGGGAGGGTGTATCACTACCCATTACAACTTTATCGAGACATTTGACTGGCTCATGTTGCAGGAGATCTGGTCTATAACTTTGGTGGGAGGGTGTATCACTACCCATTACAACTTTAGCGTACGCGAGACATTTGACTGGCTCATGTTCCAGCAGATCTGCTCTATAACTTTGGTGGGAGGGTGTATCACTACCCATTACAACTTTAGCGTACGCGAGACATTTGACTGGCTCATGTTCCAGCAGATCTGCTCTATAACTTTGGTGGGAGGGTGTATCACTACCCATTACAACTTTAGCGTACGCGAGACATTTGACTGGCTCATGTTCCAGGAGATCTGCTCTATAACTTTGGTGGGAGGGTGTATCACTACCCATTACAACTTTAGCGTACGCGAGACATTTGACTGGCTCATGTTCCAGCAGATCTGCTCTATAACTTTGGTGGGAGGGTGTATCACTACCCATTACAACTTTAGCGTACGCGAGACATTTGACTGACTCATGTTGCAGCAGATGTGCTCTATAACTCTGGTGGGAGGGTGTATCACTACCCATTACAACTTTAGCGTACGCGAGACATTTGACTGGCTCATGTTCCAGCAGATCTGCTCTATAACTGTGGTGGGAGGGTGTATCACTACCCATTACAACTTTAGCGAGACATTTGACTGGCTCATGTTGCAGCAGATCTGCTCTATAACTTTGGTGGGAGGGTGTATCACTACCCATTACAACTTTAGCGTATGCGAGACATTTGACTGGCTCATGTTCCAGGAGATCTGCTCTATAACTTTGGTGGGAGAGTGTATCACTACCCATTACAACTTTAGTGTACGCGAGTCATTTGACTGGCTCATGTTCCAGCAGATCTGCTCTATAACTTTGGTGGGAGGGTGTATCGCTACCCATTACAACTTTAGCGTACGCGAGACATTTGACTGGCTCATGTTGCAGCAGATGTGCTCTATAACTTTGGTGGGAGGGTGTATCACTACCCATTACAACTTTAGCGTACGCGAGACATTTGACTGGCTCATGTTCCAGCAGATCTGCTCTATAACTTTGGTGGGAGGGTGTATCACTACCCATTACAACTTTAGCGTACGCGAGACATTTGACTGGCTCATGTTCCAGCAGATCTGCTCTATAACTTTGGTGGGAGGGTGTATCACTACCCATTACAACTTTAGCGTATGCGAGACATTTGACTGGTTCATGTTCCAGCAGATCTGCTCTATAACTTCGGTGGGAGGGTGTATCACTACCCATTACAACTTTAGCGTATGCGAGACATTTGACTGGCTCATGTTCCAGCAGATCTGCTCTATAACTTTGGTGCGAGGGTGTATCACTACCCACTACAACTTTAGCTTACGTGAGACATTTGACTGGCTCATGTTCCAGGAGATCTGCTCTATAACTTTGGTGGGAGGGTGTATCACTACCCATTACAACTTTAGCGTACGCGAGACATTTGACTGGCTCATGTTCCAGCAGATCTGCTCTATAACTTTGGTGGGAGGGTGTATCACTACCCATTACTGCTTTAGCGAGACATTTGACTGGCTCATGTTGCAGCAGATCTGCTCTATAACTTTGGTGGGAGGGTGTATCACTACCCATTACAACTTTAGCGAGACATTTGACTGGCTCATGTTGCAGCAGATGTGCTCTATAACTTTGGTGGGAGGGTGTATCACTACCCATTACTGCTTTAGCGAGACATTTGACTGGCTCATGTTGCAGCAGATCTGCTCTATAACTTTGGTGGGAGGGTGTATCACTACCCATTACAACTTTAGCGAGACATTTGACTGGCTCATGTTGCAGCAGATGTGCTCTATAACTTTGGTGGGAGGGTGTATCACTACCCATTACTGCTTTAGCGAGACATTTGACTGGCTCATGTTGCAGCAGATCTGCTCTATAACTTTGGTGGGAGGGTGTATCACTACCCATTACAACTTTAGCGTACGCGAGACATTTGACTGGCTCATGTTCCAGCAGATCTGCTCTTTAACTTTGGTGGGAGGGTGTATCACTACCCATTACAACTTTAACGTACGCGAGACATTTGACTGGCTCATGTTCCAGCAGATCTGCTCTTTAACTTTGGTGGGAGGTTGTATCACTACCCATTACAACTTTAATGTACGCGAGACATTTGACTGGCTCATGTTCCAGCAGATCTGCTCTATAACTTTGGTGGGAGGGTGTATCACTACCCACTATAACTTTAGCGTACGTGAGACATTTGACTGGCTCATGTTCCAGCAGATCTGCTCTATACCTTTGGTGGGAGGGGGTATCGCTACCAATTACAACTTTAGCGTATGCGAGACATTTGACTGGCTCATGTTGCAGCAGATCTGCTCTATAACTTTGGTGGGAGGGTGTATCACTACCCATTACAACTTTAGCGAGACATTTGACTGGCTCATGTTGCAGCAGATGTGCTCTATAACTTTGGTGGGAGGGTGTATCACTACCCATTACAACTTTAGCGTACGCGAGACATTTGACTGGCTCATGTTCCAGGAGATCTGCTCTATAACTTTGGTGGGAGGGTGTATAACTACCCATTACAACTTTAGCGAGACATTTGACTGGCTTATGTTGCAGCAGATGTGCTCTATAACTTTGGTGGGAGGGTGTATCACTACCCATTACAACAATAGCGTACGCGAGACATTTGACTGGCTCATGTTCCAGCAGATGTGCTCTATGACTTTGGTGGGAGGGTGTATCACTACCCATTACAACTTTAGCGAGACATTTGACTGGCTCATGTTTCAGCAGATGTGCTCTATAACTTTGGTGGGAGGGTGTATCACTACCCATTACAACTTTAGCGAGACATTTGACTGGCTCATGTTGCAGCAGATGTGCTCTATAACTTTGGTAGGAGGGTGTATCACTACCCATTACAACTTTAGCGTACGCGAGACATTTGACTGGCTCATGTTACAGCAAATGTGCTCTATAACTTTGGTGGGAGGGTGTATCACTACGCATTACAACTTTAGCGTACGCGAGACATTTGACTGGCTCATGTTCCAGGAGATCTGCTCTATAACTTTGGTGGGAGGGTGTATCACTACCCATTACAACTTTAGCGTACGCGAGACATTTGACTGGCTCATGTTCCAGGAGATCTGCTCTATAACTTTGGTGGGAGGGTGTATCACTACCCATTACAACTTTAGCGTCGCGAGACATTTGACTGGCTCATGTTCCAGGAGATCTGCTCTATAACTTTGGTGGGAGGGTGTATCACTACCCATTACAACTTTAGCGTATGCGAGACATTTGAATGGCTCATGTTGCAGAAGATGTGCTCTATAACTTTGGTGGGAGGGCGTATCACTACCCATTACAACTTTAGCGTATGCGAGACATTTGACTGGCTCATGTCGCAGCAGATGTGCTCTATAACTTTGGTGGGAGGGTGTATCACTACCCATTACAACTTAAGCGTATGCGAGACATTTGGCTGGCTCATGTTGCAGCAGATGTGCTCTATAACTTTGGTGGGAGGGTGTATCACTACCCATTACAACTTTAGCGTATGCGAAACATTTGACTGGCTCATGTTGCAGCAGATCTGCTCTATAACTTTGGTGGGAGGGTGTATCACTACCCATTACAACTTTAGCGTACGCGAGACATTTGACTGGCTCATGTTGCAGGAGATGTGCTCTATAACTTTGGTGGGAGGGTGTATCACTACCCATTACAACTATAGCGAGACATTTGACTGGCTCATGTTGCAGCAGATGTGCTCTATATCTTTGGTGGGAGGGTGTATCACTACCCATTACAACTTTAACGTACGCGAGACATTTGACTGGCTCATGTTGCAGCAGATGTGCTCTATAACTTTGGTGGGAGGGCGTATCACTACCCATTACAACTTTAGCGTATGCGAGACATTTGACTGGCTCATGTTCCAGGAGATCTGCTCTATAACTTTGGTGGGAGGGTGTATCACTACCCATTACAACTTTAGCGTACGCGAGACATTTGACTGGCTCATGTTGCAGCAGATGTGCTCTATAACTTTGGTGGGAGGGTGTATCACTACCCATTACAACTTTAGCGAGACATTTGACTGGCTCATGTTGCAGCAGTTGTGCTCTATAACTTTGGTGGGAGGGTGTATCACTAACCATTACAACTTTAGCGTACGCGAGACATTTGACTGGCTCATGTTCCAGCAGATCTGCTCTATAACTTTGGTGGGAGGGTGTATCACTACCCATTACAACTTTAGCGTACGCGAGACATTTGACTGGCTCATGTTGCAGCAGATCTGCTCTATAACTTTGGTGGGAGGGTGTATCACTACCCATTACAACTTTAGCGTACGCGAGACATTTGACTGGCTCATGTTCCAGCAGATCTGCTCTACTTTGGTGGGAGGGTGTATCACTACCCATTACAACTTTAGCGAGACAATTGACTGGCTCATGTTCCAGCAGATCTGCTCTATAACTTTGGTGGGAGGGTGTATCACTACCCATTACAACTTTAGCGTATGCGAGACATTTGACTGGCTCATGTTCCAGCAGATCTGCTCTATAACTTTGGTGGGAAGGTGTATCACTACCCATTACAACTTTAGCGTACGCGAGACATTTGACTGGCTCATGTTCCAGCAGATCTGCTCTATAACTTTGGTGGGAGGGTGTATCACTACCCATTACAACTTTAGCGTACGCGAGACATTTGACTGGCTCATGTTCCAGCAGATCTGCTCTATAACTTTGGTGGGGGGGTGTATCACTAACCATTACAACTTTAGCGTACGCGAGACATTTGACTGACTCATGTTCCAGCAGATCTGCTCAATAACTTTGGTGGGAGGGTGTATCACTACCCATTACAACTTTAGCGAGACATTTGACTGGCTCATGTTGCAGCAGATGTGCTCTATAACTTTGGTGGGAGGGTGTATCACTACCCATTACAACTTTAGCGTATGCGAGACATTTGACTGGCTCATGTTGCAGCAGATCTGCTCTATAACTTTGGTGGGAGGGTGTATCACTACCCATTACAACTTTAGCGTACGCGAGACATTTGACTGGCTCATGTTGCAGCAGATGTGCTCTATAACTTTGGTGGGAGGGTGTATCACTACCCATTACAACTTTAGCGTATGCGAGACATTTGACTGGCTCATGTTGCAGCAGATCTGCTCTATAACTTTGGTGGGAGGGTGTATCACTACCCATTACAACTTTAGCGTACGCGAGACATTTGACTGGCTCATGTTGCAGCAGATCTGCTCTGTAACTTTGGTGGGAGGGTGTATCACTACCCATTACAACTTTAGCGAGACATTTGACTGGCTCATGTTGCAGCAGATGTGCTCTATAACTTTGGTAGGAGGGTGTATCACTACCCATTACAACTTTAGCGTACGCGAGACATTTGACTGGCTCATGTTACAGCAGATGTGCTCTATAACTTTGGTGGGAGGGTGTATCACTACCCATTACAACTTTAGCGTACGCGAGACATTTGACTGGCTCATGTTCCAGGAGATCTGCTCTATAACTTTGGTGGGAGGATGTATCACTACCCATTACAACTTTAGCGTACGCGAGACATTTGACTGGCTCATGTTCCAGGAGATCTGCTCTATAACTTTGGTGGGAGGGTGTATCACTACCCATTACAACTTTAGCGTACGCGAGACATTTGACTGGCTCATGTTCCAGGAGATCTGCTCTATAACTTTGGTGGGAGGGTGTATCACTACCCATTACAACTTTAGCGTACGCGAGACATTTGACTGGCTCATGTTGCAGCAGATCTGCTCTATAACTTTGGTGGGAGGGTGTATCACTACCCATTACAACTTTAGCGTACGTAAGACATTTGACTGGCTCATGTTCCAGCAGATCTGCTCTATAACTTTGGTGGGAGGGTGTATCACTACGCATTACAACTTTAGCGTACGCGAGACATTTGACTGGCTCATGTTCCAGCAGATCTCCTCTATAACTTTGGTGGGAGGGTGTATCACTACCCATTACAACTTTAGCGTACGCGAGACATTTGACTGACTCATTTTGCAGCAGATGTGCTCTATAACTCTGGTGGGAGGGTGTATCACTACCCATTACAACTTTAGCGTACGCGAGACATTTGACTGGCTCATGTTCCAGGAGATCTGCTCTATAACTTTGGTGGGAGGGTGTATCACTACCCATTACAACTTTAGCGTACGCGAGACATTTGACTGGCTCATGTTGCAGCAGATGTGCTCTATAACTTTGGTGGGAGGGTGTATCACTACCCATTACAACTTTAGCGAGACATTTGACTGGCTCATGTTGCAGCAGATCTGCTCTATAACTTTGTGGGAGGGTGTATCACTACCCATTACAACTTTAGCGTACGCGAGACATTTGACTGGCTCATGTTCCAGGAGATCTGCTCTATAACTTTGGTGGGAGGGTGTATCACTACCCATTACAACTTTAGCGAGACATTTGACTGGCTCATGTTCCAGCAGATCTGCTCTATAACTTTGGTGGGAGGGTGTATCACTACCCATTACAACTTTAGCGTACGCGAGACATTTGACTGGCTCATGTTCCAGGAGATCTGCTCTATAACTTTGGTGGGAGGGTGTATCACTACCCATTACAACATTAGCGTACGCGAGACATTTGACTGGCTCATGTTCCAGCAGATCTGCTCTATAACTTTGGTGGGAGGGTGTATCACTACCCATTACAACTTTAGCGAGACATTTGACTGGCTCATGTTGCAGCAGATGTGCTCTATAACTTTGGTGGGAGGGTGTATCACTACCCATTACAACTTTAGCGAGACATTTGACCGGCTCATGTTCCAGTAGATGTGCTCTATAACTTTGGTGGGAGGGTGTATCACTACCCATTACAACTTTAGTGTACGCGAGACATTTGACTGGCTCATGTTCCAGCAGATCTGCTCTATAACTTTGGTGGGAGGGTGTATCGCTACCCATTACAACTTTAGCGTATGCGAGACATTTAACTGGCTCATGTTCCAGCAGATGTGCTCTATAACTTTGGTGGGAGGGTGTATCACTACCCATTACAACTTTAGCGTACGCGAGACATTTGACTGGCTCATGTTCCAGCAGATGTGCTCTATAACTTTGGTGGGAGGGTGTATCACTACCCATTACAACTTTAGCGTATGCGAGACATTTGACTGGCTCATGTTCCAGGAGATCTGCGCTATAACTTTGGTGGGAGGGTGTATCACTACCCATTACAACTTTAGCGTACGCGAGACATTTGACTGGCTCATGTTCCAGCAGATGTGCTCTATAACTTTGGTGGGAGGGTGTATCACTACCCATTACAACTTTAGCGTACGCGAGACATTTGACTGGCTCATGTTCCAGGAGATCTACTCTATAACTTTGGTGGGAGGGTGTATCACTACCCATTACAACTTTAGCGAGACATTTGACTGGCTCATGTTGCAGCAAATCTGCTCTATAACTTTGGTGGGAGGGTGTATCACTACCCATTACAACTTTAGCGTACGCGAGACATTTGACTGGCTCATGTTCCAGGAGATCTGCTCTATAACTTTGGTGGGAGGTTGTATCACTACCCATTACAACTTTAGCGTACGCGAGACATTTGACTGGCTCATGTTCCAGCAGATCTGCTCTATAACTTTGGTGGGAGGGTGTATCACTACCCATTACAACTTTAGCGTATGCGAGACATTTGACTGGCTCATGTTCCAGCAGATCTGCTCTATAACTTTGGTGGGAGGGTGTATCACTACCCATTACAACTTTAGCGTACGCGAGACATTTGACTGGCTCATGTTCCAGCAGATGTGCTCTATAACTCTGGTGGGAGGGTGTATCACTACCCATTACAACTTTAGCGTACGCGAGACATTTGACTGGCTCATGTTCCAGCAGATCTGCTCTATAACTTTGGTGGGAGGGTGTATCACTACCCATTACAACTTTAGCGTACGCGAGACATTTGACTGGCTCATGTTCCAGACGACCTGCTCTATAACTTTGGTGGGAGGGTGAATCACTACCCATTACTGCTTTAGCGAGACATTTGACTGGCTCATGTTGCAGCAGATGTGCTCTATAACTTTGGTGGGAGGGTGTATCACTACCCATTACAACTTTAGCGTACGCGAGACATTTGACTGGCTCATGTTGCAGCAGATGTGCTCTATAACTTTGGTGGGAGGGTGTATCACTACCCATTACAACATTAGCGTACGCGAGACATTTGACTGGCTCATGTTCCAGGAGATCTGCTCTATAACTTTGGTGGGAGGGTGTATCACTACCCATTACAACTTTAGCGAGACATTTGACTGGCTCATGTTGCAGCAGATGTGCTCCATAACTTTGGTGAGAGGGTGTATCACTACCCATTACAACTTTAGCGTACGCGAGACATTTGACTGGCTCATGTTCCAGGAGATCTGCTCTATAACTTTGGTGGGAGGGTGTATCACTACCCATTACAACTTTAGCGTACGCGAGACATTTGACTGGCTCATGTTCCAGGAGATCTGCTCTATAACTTTGGTGGGAGGGTGTATCACTACCCATTACAACTTTAGCGTACGCGAGACATTTGACTGGCTCATGTTCCAGGAGATCTGCTCCATAACTTTGGTGGGAGGTTGTATCACTACCCATTACAACTTTAGCGAGACATTTGACTGGCTCATGTTGTAGCAGATGTGCTCTATAACTTTGGTGGGAGGGTGTATCACTACCCATTACAACTTTAGCGTACGCGAGACATTTGACTGGCTCATGTTCCAGGAGATCTGCTCTATAACTTTGGTGGGAGGGTGTATCACTACCCATTACAACTTTAGCATACGCGAGACATTTGACTGGCTCATGTTGCAGCAGATCTGCTCTTTAACTTTGGTGGGAGAGTGTATCACTACCCATTACAACATTAGCGTACGCGAGACATTTGACTGGCTCATGTTGCAGCAGATGTGCTCTATAACTTTGGTGGGAGGGTGTATCACTACCCATTACAACTTTAGCGTACGCGAGACATTTGACTGGCTCATGTTCCAGCAGATGTGCTCTATAACTTTGGTGGGAGGGTGTATCACTACCCATTACAACTTTAGCGTACGCGAGACATTTGACTGGCTTATGTTCCAGCAGATCTGCTCTATAACTTTGTTGGGAGGGTGTATCACTACCCATTACAACTTTAGCGAGACATTTGACTGGCTCATGTTCCAGCAGATCTGCTCTAAAACTTTGGTGGGAGGGTGTATCACTACCCATTACAACTTTAGCGTACGCGAGACATTTGACTTGCGCATGTTGCAGCAGATGTGCTCTATAACTTTGGTGGGAGGGTGTATCACTACCCATTACAACTTTAGCGAGACATTTGACTGGCTCATGTTGCAGCAGATGTGCTCTATAACTTTGGTGGGAGGGTGTATCACTACCCATTACAACTTTAGCGTACGCGAGACATTTGACTGGATCATGTTCCAGGAGATCTGCTCTATAACTTTGGTGGGAGGGTGTATCACTACCCATTACAACTTTAGCGTACGCGAGACATTTGACTGGCTCATGTTGCAGCAGATCTGCTCTATAACTTTGGTGGGAGGGTGTATCACTACCCATTACAACTTTAACGTACGCGAGACATTTGACTGGCTCATGTTCCAGCAGATCTGCTCTATAACTTTGGTGGGAGGGTGTATCACTACCCATTACAACTTTAGCGTACGCGAGACATTTGACTGACTCATGTTCCAGCAGATCTGCTCTTTAACTTTGGTGGGAGGGTGTATCACTACCCATTACAAGTTTAGCATACGCGAGACATTTGACTGGCTCATGTTGCAGCAGATGTGCTCTATAACTTTGGTGGGAGGGTGTATCACTACCCATTACAACTTTAGCGTACGCGAGACATTTGACTGGCTCATGTTGCAGCAGATGTGCTCTATAACTTTGGTGGGAGGGTGTATCACTACCCATTACAACTTTAGCGAGACATTTGACTGGCTCATGTTGCAGCAGATCTGCTCTATAACTTTGGTGGGAGGGTGTATCACTACCCATTACAACTTTAGCGAGACATTTGACTGGCTCATGTTGCAGCAGATCTGCTCTATAACTTTGGTGGGAGGGTGTATCACTACCCATTACAACTTTAGCGTACGGGAGACATTTGACTGGCTCATGTTCCAGGAGATCTGCTCTATAACTTTGGTGGGAGGGTGTATCACTACCCATTACTACTTTAGCGAGACATTTGACTGGCTCATGTTGCAGCAGATGTGCTCTATAACTTTGGTGGGAGGGTGTATCACTACCCATTACAACTTTAGCGTATGCGAGACATTTGACTGGCTCATGTTGCAGCAGATTTGCTCTATAACTCTGGTGGGAGGGTGTATCACTACCCATTACAACTTTAGCGTATGCGAGACATTTGACTGGCTCATGTTGCAGCAGATGTGCTCTATAACTTTGGTGGGAGGGTGTATCACTACCCATTACAACTTTAGCGAGACATTTGACTGGCTCATGTTGCAGCAGATGTGCTCTATAACTTTGGTGGGAGGGTGTATCACTACCCATTACAACTTTAGCGAGACATTTGACTGGCTCATGTTGCAGCAGATGTGCTCTATAACTTTGGTGGGAGGGTGTATCACTACCCATTACAACTTTAGCGTACGCGAGACATTTGACTGGCTCATGTTGCAGCAGATGTGCTCTATAACTTTGGTGGGAGGGTGTATCACTACCCATTACAACTTTAGCGTACGCGAGACATTTGACTGGCTCATGTTGCAGGAGATCTGCTCTATAACTTTGGTGGGAGGGTGTATCACTACGCATTACAACTTTAGCGTACGCGAGACATTTGACTGGCTCATGTTCCAGAAGATCTGCTCTATAACTTTGGTGGGAGGGTGTATCACTACCCATTACAACTTTAGCGTACGCGAGACATTTGACTGGATCATGTTCCAGCAGATGTGCTCTATAACTTTGGTGGGAGGGTGTATCACTACCCATTACAACTTTAGCGTACGCGAGACATTTGACTGACTCATGTTGCAGCAGATGTGCTCTATAACTCTGGTGGGAGGGTGTATCACTACCCATTACAACTTTAGCGTACGCGAGACATTTGACTGGCTTATGTTGCAGGAGATCTGCTCTATAACTTTGGTGGGAGGGTGTATCACTACCCATTACAACTTTAGCGTACGCGAGACATTTGACTGGCTCATGTTGCAGCAGATGTGCTCTATAACTTTGGTGGGAGGGTGTATCACTACCCATTACAACTTTAGCGTACGCGAGACATTTGACTGGCTCATGTTCCAGGAGATCTGCTCTATAACTCTGGTGGGAGGGTGTATCACTACCCATTACAACTTTAGCGTACGCGAGACATTTGACTGGCTCATGTTGCAGGAGATCTACTCTATAACTTTGGTGGGAGGGTGTATCACTACCCATTACAACTTTAGCGAGACATTTGACTGGCTCATGTTGCAGGAGATCTGCTCTATAACTTTGGTGGGAGGGTGTATCACTACCCATTACAACTTTAGCGTACGCGAGACATTTGACTGGCTCATGTTCCAGCAGATCTGCTCTATAACTTTGGTGGGAGGGTGTATCACTACCCATTACAACTTTAGCGTACGCGAGACATTTGACTGGCTCATGTTCCAGCAGATCTGCTCTATAACTTTGGTGGGAGGGTGTATCACTACCCATTACAACTTTAGCGTACGCGAGACATTTGACTGGCTCATGTTCCAGGAGATCTGCTCTATAACTTTGGTGGGAGGGTGTATCACTACCCATTACAACTTTAGCGTACGCGAGACATTTGACTGGCTCATGTTCCAGCAGATCTGCTCTATAACTTTGGTGGGAGGGTGTATCACTACCCATTACAACTTTAGCGTACGCGAGACATTTGACTGGCTCATGTTCCAGCAGATCTGCTCTATAACTGTGGTGGGAGGGTGTATCACTACCCATTACAACTTTAGCGTACGCGAGACATTTGACTGGCTCATGTTCCAGCAGATCTGCTCTATAACTTTGGTGGGAGGGTGTATCACTACCCATTACAACTTTAGCGAGACATTTGACTGGCTCATGTTGCAGCCAATGTGCTCTATAACTTTGGTGGGAGGGTGTATCACTACCCATTACAACTTTAGCGAGATATTTGACTGGCTCATG
Source organism: Deroplatys truncata (assembly GCA_030765065.1). NCBI lineage: Eukaryota > Metazoa > Arthropoda > Insecta > Mantodea > Mantidae > Deroplatys > Deroplatys truncata. Next base: position 10,159,982 of record CM060975.1, read on the forward strand.
TTGCAGCAGATCTGCTCTATAACTTTGGTGGGAGGGTGTATCACTACCCATTACAACTTTAGCGTATGCGAGACATTTGACTGGCTCATGATCCAGGAGATCTGCTCTATAACTTTGGTGGGAGAGTGTATCACTACCCATTACAACTTTAGTGTACGCGAGTCATTTGACTGGCTCATGTTCCAGCAGATCTGCTCTATAACTTTGGTGGGAGGGTGTATCACTACCCATTACAACTTTAGCGTATGCGAGACATTTGACTGGCTCATGTTGCAGCAGATGTGTTCTATAACTTTGGTGGGAGGGTGTATCACTACCCATTACAACTTTAGCGAGAAATTTGACTGGCTCATGTTGCAGCAGATGTGCTCTATAACTTTGGTGGGAGGGTGTATCACTACCCATTACAACTTTAGCGAGACATTTGACTGGCTCATGTTGCAGCAGATGTGCTCTATAACTTTGGTGGGAGGGTGTATCACTACCCATTACAGCTTTAGCGAGACATTTGACTGGCTCATGTTGCAGCAGATGTGCTCTATAACTTTGGTGGGAGGGTGTATCACTACCCATTACAACTTTAGCGTACGCGAGACATTTGACTGGCTCATGTTGCAGCAGATGTGCTCTATAACTTTGGTGGGAGGGTGTATCACTACCCATTACAACTTTAGCGAGACATTTGACTGGCTCATGTTCCAGGAGATCTGCTCTATAACTGTGGTGGGAGGGTGTATCACTACCCATTATAACTTTAGCGTACGCGAGACATTTGACTGGCTCATGTTGCAGCAGATCCGCTCTATAACTTTGGTGGGAGGGTGTATCACTACGCATTACAACTTTAGCGTACGCGAGACATTTGACTGGCTCATGTTCCAGGAGATCTGCTCTATAACTTTGGTGGGAGGGTGTATCACTACCCATTACAACTTTAGCGTACGCAAGACATTTGACTGGCTCATGTTGCAGCAGATGTGCTCTATAACTTTGGTGGGAGGGTGTATCACTACCCATTACAACTTTAGCGTACGCGAGACATTTGACTGGCTCATGTTGCAGGAGATCTGCTCTATAACTCTGGTGGGAGGGTGTATCACTACCCATTACAACTTTAGCGTACGCGAGACATTTGACTGGCTCATGTTGCAGGAGATCTGCTCTATAACTTTGGTGGGAGGGTGTATCACTACCCATTACAACTTTAGCGAGACATTTGACTGGCTCATGTTGCAGCAGATCTGCTCTATAACTTTGGTGGGAGGGTGTATCACTACCCATTACAACTTTAGCGTACGCGAGACATTTGACTGGCTCATGTTCCAGCAGATCTGCTCTATAACTTTGGTGGGAGGGTGTATCACTACCCAATACAACTTTAGCGTACGCGAGACATTTGACTGGCTCATGTTCCAGCAGATCTGCTCTATAACTTTGGTGGGAGGGTGTATCACTACCCATTACAACTTTAGCGTACGCGAGACATTTGACTGGCTCATGTTCCAGGAGATCTGCTCTATAACTTTGGTGGGAGGGTGTATCACTACCCATTACAACTTTAGCGTACGCGAGACATTTGACTGGCTCATGTTCCAGCAGATCTGCTCTATAACTTTGGTGGGAGGGTGTATCACTACCCATTACAACTTTAGCGTACGCGAGACATTTGAGTGACTCATGTTGCAGCAGATGTGCTCTATAACTCTGGTGGGAGGGTGTATCACTACCCATTACAACTTTAGCGTACGCGAGACATTTGACTGGCTCATGTTCCAGCAGATCAGCTCTATAACTTTGGTGGGAGGGTGTATCACTACCCATTACAACTTTAGCGAGACATTTGACTGGCTCATGTTGCAGCAGATGTGCTCTATAACTTTGGTGGGAGGGTGTATCACTACCCATTACAACTTTAGCGAGACATTTGACTGGCTCATGTTGCAGCAGATCTGCTCTATAACTTTGGTGGGAGGGTGTATCACTACCCATTACAACTTTAGCGTATGCGAGACATTTGACTGGCTCATGTTCCAGGAGATCTGCTCTATAACTTTGGTGGGAGAGTGTATCACTACCCATTACAACTTTAGTGTACGCGAGTCAATTGACTGGCTCATGTTCCAGCAGATCTGCTCTATAACTTTGGTGGGAGGGTGTATCGCTACCCATTACAACTTTAGCGTACGCAAGACATTTTACTGGCTCATGTTGCAGCAGATGTGCTCTATAACTTTGGTGGGAGGGTGTATCACTACCCATTACAACTTTAGCGTACGCGAGACATTTGACTGGCTCATGTTCCAGCAGATCTGCTCTATAACTTTGGTGGGAGGGTGTATCACTACCCATTACAACTTTAGCGTACGCGAGACATTTGACTGGCTCATGTTGCAGCAGATCTGCTCTATAACTTTGGTGGGAGGGTGTATCACTACCCATTACAACTTTAGCGTATGCGAGACATTTGACTGGTTCATGTTCCAGCAGATCTGCTCTATAACTTCGGTGGGAGGGTGTATCACTACCCATTACAACTTTAGCGTATGCGAGACATTTGACTGGCTCATGTTCCAGCTGATCTGCTCTATAACTTTGGTGGGAGGGTGTATCACTACCCATTACAACTTTAGCGTACGCGAGACATTTGACTGGCTCATGTTCCAGGAGATCTGCTCTATAACTTTGGTGGGAGGGTGTATCACTACCCATTACAACTTTAGCGTACGCGAGACATTTGACTGGCTCATGTTCCAGCAGATCTGCTCTATAACTTTGGTGGGAGGGTGTATCACTACCCATTACTGCTTTAGCGAGACATTTGACTGGCTCATGTTGCAGCAGATCTGCTCTATAACTTTGGTGGGAGGGTGTATCACTACCCATTACAACTTTAGCGAGACATTTGACTGGCTCATGTTGCAACAGATGTGCTCTATAACTTTGGTGGGAGGGTGTATCACTACCCATTACTGCTTTAGCGAGACATTTGACTGGCTCATGTTGCAGCAGATCTGCTCTATAACTTTGGTGGGAGGGTGTATCACTACCCATTACAACTTTAGCGAGACATTTGACTGGCTCATGTTGCAGCAGATGTGCTCTATAACTTTGGTGGGAGGGTGTATCACTACCCATTACTGCTTTAGCGAGACATTTGACTGGCTCATGTTGCAGCAGATCTGCTCTATAACTTTGGTGGGAGGGTGTATCACTACCCATTACAACTTTAGCGTACGCGAGACATTTGACTGGCTCATGTTCCAGCAGATCTGCTCTTTAACTTTGGTGGGAGGGTGTATCACTACCCATTACAACTTTAACGTACGCGAGACATTTGACTGGCTCATGTTCCAGCAGATCTGCACTTTAACTTTGGTGGGAGGTTGTATCACTACCCATTACAACTTTAATGTACGCGAGACATTTGACTGGCTCATGTTCCAGCAGATCTGCTCTATAACTTTGGTGGGAGGGTTTATCACTACCCATTACAACTTTAGCGTACGTGAGACATTTGACTGGCTCATGTTCCAGCAGATCTGCTCTATACCTTTGGTGGGAGGGGGTATCACTACCAATTACAACTTTAGCGTATGCGAGACATTTGACTGGCTCATGTTGCAGCAGATCTGCTCTATAACTTTGGTGGGAGGGTGTATCACTACCCATTACAACTTTAGCGAGACATTTGACTGGCTCATGTTGCAGCAGATGTGCTCTATAACTTTGGTGGGAGGGTGTATCACTGCCCATTACAACTTTAGCGTACGCGAGACATTTGACTGGCTCATGTTCCAGGAGATCTGCTCTATAACTTTGGTGGGAGGGTGTATAACTACCCATTACAACTTTAGCGAGACATTTGACTGGCTTATGTTGCAGCAGATGTGCTCTATAACTTTGGTGGGAGGGTGTATCACTACCCGTTACAACTTTAGCGTACGCGAGACATTTGACTGGCTCATGTTGCAGCAGATGTGCTCTATGACTTTGGTGGGAGGGTGTATCACTACCCATTACAACTTTAGCGAGACATTTGACTGGCTCATGTTCCAGCAGATGTGCTCTATAACTTTGGTGGGAGGGTGTATCACTACCCATTACAACTTTAGCGAGACATTTGACTGGCTCATGTTGCAGCAGATGTGCTCTATAACTTTGGTAGGAGGGTGTATCACTACCCATTACAACTTTAGCGTACGCGAGACATTTGACTGGCTCATGTTACAGCAAATGTGCTCTATAACTTTGGTGGGAGGGTGTATCACTACCCATTACAACTTTAGCGTACGCGAGACATTTGACTGGCTCATGTTCCAGGAGATCTGCTCTATAACTTTGGTGGGAGGGTGTATCACTACCCATTACAACTTTAGCGTACGCGAGACATTTGACTGGCTCATGTTCCAGGAGATCTGCTCTATAACTTTGGTGGGAGGGTGTATCACTACCCATTACAACTTTAGCGTACGCGAGACATTTGACTGGCTCATGTTCCAGGAGATCTGCTCTATAACTTTGGTGGGAGGGTGTATCACTACCCATTACAACTTTAGCGTATGCGAGACATTTGACTGGCTCATGTTGCAGAAGATGTGCTCTATAACTTTGGTGGGAGGGCGTATCACTACCCATTACAACTTTAGCGTATGCGAGACATTTGACTGGCTCATGTTGCAGCAGATGTGCTCTATAACTTTGGTGGGAGGGTGTATCACTACCCATTACAACTTTAGCGTATGCGAGACATTTGGCTGGCTCATGTTGCAGCAGATGTGCTCTATAACTTTGGTGGGAGGGTGAATCACTACCCATTACAACTTTAGCGTATGCGAAACATTTGACTGGCTCATGTTGCAGCAGATCTGCTCTATAACTTTGGTGGGAGGGTGTATCACTACCCATTACAACTTTAGCGTACGCGAGACATTTGACTGGCTCATGTTGCAGCAGATGTGCTCTATAACTTTGGTGGGAGGGTGTATCACTACCCATTACAACTATAGCGAGACATTTGACTGGCTCATGTTGCAGCAGATGTGCTCTATAACTTTGGTGGGAGGGTGTATCACTACCCATTACAACTTTAACGTACGCGAGACATTTGACTGGCTCATGTTGCAGCAGATGTGCTCTATAACTTTGGTGGGAGGGCGTATCACTACCCATTACAACTTTAGCGTATGCGAGACATTTGACTGGCTCATGTTCCAGGAGATCTGCTCTATAACTTTGGTGGGAGGGTGTATCACTACCCATTACAACTTTAGCGTACGCGAGACATTTGACTGGCTCATGTTGCAGCAGATGTGCTCTATAACTTTGGTGGGAGGGTGTATCACTACCCATTACAACTTTAGCGAGACATTTGACTGGCTCATGTTGCAGCAGTTGTGCTCTATAACTTTGGTGGGAGGGTGTATCACTAACCATTACAACTTTAGCGTACGCGAGACATTTGACTGGCTCATGTTCCAGCAGATCTGCTCTATAACTTTGGTGGGAGGGTGTATCACTACCCATTACAACTTTAGCGTACGCGAGACATTTGACTGGCTCATGTTGTAGCAGATCTGCTCTATAACTTTGGTGGGAGGGTGTATCACTACCCATTACAACTTTAGCGTACGCGAGACATTTGACTGGCTCATGTTGCAGCAGATCTGCTCTATAACTTTGGTGGGAGGGTGTATCACTACCCATTAACACTTTAGCGTACGCGAGACATTTGACTGGCTCATGTTGCAGCAGATCTGCTCTGTAACTTTGGTGGGAGGGTGTATCACTACCCATTACAACTTTAGCGAGACATTTGACTGGCTCATGTTGCAGCAGATGTGCTCTATAACTTTGGTGGGAGGGTGTATCACTACCCATTACAACTTTAGCGAGACATTTGACTGGCTCATGTTGCAGCAGATGTGCTCTATAACTTTGGTAGGAGGGTGTATCACTACCCATTACAACTTTAGCGTACGCGAGACATTTGACTGGCTCATGTTACAGCAGATGTGCTCTATAACTTTGGTGGGAGGGTGTATCACTACCCATTACAACTTTAGCGTACGCGAGACATTTGACTGGCTCATGTTCCAGGAGATCTGCTCTATAACTTTGGTGGGAGGGTGTATCACTACCCATTACAACTTTAGCGTACGCGAGACATTTGACTGGCTCATGTTCCAGGAGATCTGCTCTATAACTTTGGTGGGAGGGTGTATCACTACCCATTACAACTTTAGTGTACGCGAGACATTTGACTGGCTCATGTTCCAGGAGATCTGCTCTATAACTTTGGTGGGAGGGTGTATCACTACCCATTACAACTTTAGCGTACGCGAGACATTTGACTGGCTCATGTTGCAGCAGATGTGCTCTATAACTTTGGTGGGAGGGTGTATCACTACCCATTACAACTTTAGCGAGACATTGGACTGGCTCATGTTGCAGCAGATCTGCTCTATAACTTTGGTGGGAGGGTGTATCACTACCCATTACAACTTTAGCGTACGCGAGACATTTGACTGGCTCATGTTCCAGGAGATCTGCTCTATAACTTTGGTGGGAGGGTGTATCACTACCCATTACAACTTTAGCGAGACATTTGACTGGCTCATGTTCCAGCAGATCTGCTCTATAACTTTGGTGGGAGGGTGTATCACTACCCATTACAACATTAGCGTACGCGAGACATTTGAGTGGCTCATGTTGCAGCAGATCTGCTCTTTAACTTTGGTGGGAGGGTGTATCACTACCCATTACAACTTTAGCGAGACATTTGACTGGCTCATGTTGCAGCAGATGTGCTCTATAACTTTGGTGGGAGGGTGTATCACTACCCATTACAACTTTAGCGAGACATTTGACTGGCTCATTTTCCAGTAGATGTGCTCTATAACTTTGGTGGGAGGGTGTATCACTACCCATTACAACTTTAGCGTACGCGAGACATTTGACTGGCTCATGTTGCAGCAGATCTGCTCTATAACTTTGGTGGGAGGGTGTATCGCTACCCATTACAACTTTAGCGTATGCGAGACATTTGACTAGCTCATGTTGCAGCAGATCTGCTCTATAACTTTGGTGGGAGGGTGTATCACTACCCATTACAACTTTAGCGTATGCGAGACATTTAACTGGCTCATGTTCCAGCAGATGTGCTCTATAACTTTGGTGGGAGGGTGTATCACTACCCATTACAACTTTAGCGTACGCGAGACATTTGACTGGCTCATGTTCCAGCAGATGTGCTCTATAACTTTGGTGGGAGGGTGTATCACTACCCATTACAACTTTAGCGTATGCGAGACATTTGACTGGCTCATGTTCCAGCAGATCTGCGCTATAACTTTGGTGGGAGGGTGTATCACTACCCATTACAACTTTAGCGTACGCGAGACATTTGACTGGCTCATGTTCCAGCAGATGTGCTCTATAACTTTGGTGGGAGGGTGTATCACTACCCATTACAACTTTAGCGTACGCGAGACATTTGACTGGCTCATGTTCCAGGAGATCTACTCTATAACTTTGGTAGGAGGGTGTATCACTACCCATTACAACTTTAGCGAGACATTTGACTGGCTCATGCTGCAGCAAATCTGCTCTATAACTTTGGTGGGAGGGTGTATCACTACCCATTACAACTTTAGCGTACGCGAGACATTTGACTGGCTCATGTTCCAGGAGATCTGCTCTATAACTTTGGTGGGAGGGTGTATCACTACCCATTACAACTTTAGCGTACGCGAGACATTTGACTGGCTCATGTTCCAGCAGATCTGCTCTATAACTTTGGTGGGAGGGTGTATCACTACCCATTACAACTTTAGCGAGACATTTGACTGGCTCATGTTCCAGCAGATCTGCTCTATAACTTTGGTGGGAGGGTGTATCACTACCCATTACAACTTTAGCGTACGCGAGACATTTGACTGGCTCATGTTCCAGGAGATCTGCTCTATAACTTTGGTGGGAGGGTGTATCACTACCCATTACAACTTTAGCGTACGCGAGACATTTGACTGGCTCATGTTCCAGCAGATCTGCTCTATAACTTTGGTGGGAGGGTGTATCACTACCCACTACAACTTTAGCGTATGCGAGACATTTGACTGGCTCATGTTCCAGCAGATCTGCTCTATAACTTTGGTGGGAGGGTGTATCACTACCCATTACAACTTTTGCGTACGCGCGACATTTGACTGGCTCATGTTCCAGACGACCTGCTCTATAACTTTGGTGGGAGGGTGAATCACTACCCATTACTGCTTTAGCGAGACATTTGACTGGCTCATGTTGCAGCAGATGTGCTCTATAACTTTGGTGGGAGGGTGTATCACTACCCATTACAACTTTAGCGTACGCGAGACATTTGACTGGCTCATGTTGCAGCAGATGTGCTCTATAACTTTGGTGGGAGGGTGTATCACTACCCATTACAACTTTAGCGTACGCGAGACATTTGACTGGCTCATGTTCCAGGAGATCTGCTCTATAACTTTGGTGGGAGGGTGTATCACTACCCATTACAACTTTAGCGAGACATTTGACTGGCTCATGTTGCAGCAGATGTGCTCTATAACTTTGGTGAGAGGGTGTATCACTACCCATTACAACTTTAGCGTACGCGAGACATTTGACTGGCTCATGTTCCAGGAGATCTGCTCTATAACTTTGGTGGGAGGGTGTATCACTACCCATTACAACTTTAGCGTACGCGAGACATTTGACTGGCTCATGTTCCAGGAGATCTGCTCTATAACTTTGGTTCGGAGGGTGTATCACTACCCATTACAACTTTAGCGTACGCGAGACATTTGACTGGCTCATGTTCCAGGAGATCTGCTCTATAACTTTGGTGGGAGGGTGTATCACTACCCATTACAACTTTAGCGAGACAATTGACTGGCTCATGTTGTAGCAGATGTGCTCTATAACTTTGGTGGGAGGGTGTATCACTACCCATTACAACTTTAGCGTACGCGAGACATTTGACTGGCTCATGTTCCAGGAGATCTGCTCTATAACTTTGGTGGGAGGGTGTATCACTACCCATTACAACTTTAGCATACGCGAGACATTTGACTGGCTCATGTTGCAGCAGATCTGCTCTTTAACTTTGGTGGGAGAGTGTATCACTACCCATTACAACATTAGCGTACGCGACACATTTGACTGCCTCATGTTGCAGCAGATGTGCTCTATAACTTTGGTGGGAGGGTGTATCACTACCCATTACAACTTTAGCGTACGCGAGACATTTGACTGGCTCATGTTCCAGCAGATGTGCTCTATAACTTTGGTGGGAGGGTGTATCACTACCCATTACAATTTTATTGTACGCGAGACATTTGACTGGCTCCTGTTCCAGCAGATCTGCTCTATAACTTTGGTGGGAGGGTGTATCACTACCCATTACAACTTTAGCGAGACATTTGACTTTCTCATGTTCCAGCAGATCTGCTCTATAACTTTGGTGGGAGGGTGTATCACTACCCATTACAACTTTAGCGTACGCGAGACATTTGACTGGCTCATGTTGCAGCAGATGTGCTCTATAACTTTGGTGGGAGGGTGTATCACTACCCATTACAACTTTAGCGAGACATTTGACTGGCTCATGTTGCAGCAGATCTGCTCTATAACTTTGGTGGGAGGGTGTATCACTACCCATTACAACTTTAGCGTACGCGAGACATTTGACTGGATCATGTTCCAGGAGATCTGCTCTATAACTTTGGTGGGAGGGTGTATCACTACCCATTACAACTTTAGCGTACGCGAGACATTTGACTGGCTCATGTTGCAGCAGATCTGCTCTATAACTTTGGTGGGAGGGTGTATCACTACCCATTACAACTTTAACGTACGCGAGACATTTGACTGGCTCATGTTCCAGCAGATCTGCTCTATAACTTTGGTGGGAGGGTGTATCACTACCCATTACAACTTTAGCGTACGCGAGACATTTGACTGGCTCATGTTCCAGCAGATCTGCTCTTTAACTTTGGTGGGAGGGTGTATCACTACCCATTACAAGTTTAGCATACGCGAGACATTTGACTGGCTCATGTTGCAGCAGATGTGCTCTATAACTTTGGTGGGAGGGTGTATCACTACCCATTACAAGTTTAGCGTACGCGAGACATTTGACTGGCTCATGTTGCAGCAGATCTGCTCTTTAACTTTGGTGGGAGGGTGTATCACTACCCATTACAACATTAGCGTACGCGAGACATTTGACTGGCTCATGTTCCAGCAGATGTGCTCTATAACTCTGGTGGGAGGGTGTATCACTACCCATTACAACTTTAGCGAGACATTTGACTGGCTCATGTTGCAGCAGATGTGCTCTATAACTTTGGTGGGAGGGTGTATCACTACCCATTACAACTTTAGCGAGACATTTGACTGGCTCATGTTGCAGCAGATGTGCTCTATAACTTTGGTGGGAGGGTGTATCACTACCCATTACAACTTTAGCGTATGCGAGACATTTGACTGGCTCATGTTCCAGCAGATGTGCTCTATAACTTTGGTGGGAGGGTGTATCACTACCCATTACAACTTTAGCGTACGCGAGACATTTGACTGGCTCATGTTGCAGCAGATGTGCTCTATAACTTTGGTGGGAGGGTGTATCACTACCCATTACAACTTTAGCGTACGCGAGACATTTGACTGGCTCATGTTCCAGGAGATCTGCTCTATAACTTTGGTGGGAGGGTGTATCACTACCCATTACAACTTTAGCGTATGCGAGACATTTGACTGGCTCATGTCCCAGCAGATCTGCTCTATAACTTTGGTGGGAGGGTGTATCACTACCCATTACAACTTTAGCGAGACATTTGACTGGCTCATGTTGCAGCAGATGTGCTCTATAACTTTGGTGGGACGGTGTATCACTACCCATTACAACTTTAGCGTACGCGAGACATTTGACTGGCTCATGTTCCAACAGATGTGCTCTATAACTTTGGTGGGAGGGTGTATCACTACCCATTACAACTTTAGCGTACGCGAGACATTTGACTGGCTCATGTTCCAGCAGATCTGCTCTATAACTTTGGTGGGAGGGTGTATCACTACCCATTACAACTTTAGCGTACGCGAGACATTTGACTGGCTCATGTTCCAGCAGATCTGCTCTATAACTTTGGTGGGAGGGTGTATCACTACCCATTACAACTTTAGCGTACGCGAGACATTTGACTGGCTCATGTTCCAGCAGATCTGCTCTATAACTTTGGTGGGAGGGTGTATCACTACCCATTACAACCTTAGCGTACGCGAGACATTTGACTGGCTCATGTTCCAGGAGATCTGCTCTATAACTTTGGTGGGAGGGTGTATCACTACCCATTACAACTTTAGCGTACGCGAGACATTTGACTGGCTCATGTTCCAGGAGATCTGCTCTATAACTTTGGTGGGAGGGTGTATCGCTACCCATTACAACTTTAGCGTACGCGAGACATTTGACTGGCTCATGTTCCAGCAGATCTGCTCTATAACTTTGGTGGGAGGGTGTATCACTACCCATTACAACTTTAGCGTACGCGAGACATTTGATTGGCTCATGTTCCAGCAGATCTGCTCTATAACTTTGGTGGGAGTCGTGTATCACTACCCATTACAACTTTAACTTACGCGAGACATTTGACTGGCTCATGTTCCAGCAGATCTGTTCTATAACTTTGGTGGGAGGGTGTATCACTACCCATTACAACTTTAGCGTACGCGAGACATTTGACTGGCTCATGTTCCAGGAGATCTGCTCTATAACTTTGGTGGGAGGGTGTATCACTACCCATTACAACTTTAGCGTACGCGAGACATTTGATTGGCTCATGTTCCAGCAGATCTGCTCTATAACTTTGGTGGGAGGGTGTATCACTACGCATTACAACTTTAGCGTACGCGAGACATTTGACTGGCTCATGTTCCAGCAGATCTGCTCTATAACTTTGGTGGGAGGGTGTATCACTACCCATTACAACTTTAGCGAGACATTTGACTGGCTCATGTTGCAGCAGATGTGCTCTATAACTTTGGTGGGAGGGTGTATCACTACCCATTACAACTTTAGCGAGACATTTGACTGGCTCATGTTGCAGCAGTTGTGCTCTATTACTTTGGTGGGAGGGTGTATCACTACCCATTACAACCTTAGCGTATGCGAGACATTTGACTGGCTCATGTTCCAGGAGATGTGCTCTATAACTTTGGTGGGAGGGTGTATCACTACCCATTACAACTTTAGCGAGACATTTGACTGGCTCATGTTGCAGCATATGTGCTCTATAACTTTGGTGAGAGGGTGTATCACTACCCATTACAACTTTAGAGTACGCGAGACATTTGACTGGCTCATGTTCCAGGAGATCTGCTCTATAACTTTGGTGGGAGGGTGTATCACTACCCATTACAACTTTAGCGTACGCGAGACATTTGACTGGCTCATGTTCCAGCAGATCTGCTCTATAACTTTGGTGGGAGGGTGTATCACTACCCATTACAACTTTAGCGTACGCGAGACATTTGACTGGCTCATGTTCCAGCAGATCTGCTCTATAACTTTGGTGGGAGGGTGTATCACTACCCATTACAACTTTAGCGTACGCGAGACATTTGACTGGCTCATGTTCCAGCAGATCTGCTCTATAACTTTGGTGGGAGGGTGTATCACTACCCATTACAACTTTAGCGTATGCGAGACATTTGACTGGCTCATGTTCCAGGAGATCTGCTCTATAACTTTGGTGGGAGGGTGTATCACTACCCATTACAACTTTAGCGTACGCGAGACATTTGACTGGCTCATGTTCCAGCAGATCTGCTCTATAATTTTGGTGCGAGGGTGTATCACTACCCACTAAAACTTTAGCTTACGTGAGACATTTGACTGGCTCATGTTCCAGGAGATCTGCACTATAACTTTGGTGGGAGGGTGTATCACTACCCATTACAACTTTAGCGTACGCGAGACATTTGACTGGCTCATGTTCCAGCAGATCTGCTCTATAACTTTGGTGGGAGGGTGTATCACTACCCATTACTGCTTTGGCGAGACATTTGACTGGCTCATGATGCAGCAGATCTGCTCTGTAACTTTGGTGGGAGGATGTATCACTACCCATTACAACTTTAGCGAGACATTTGACTGGCTCATGTTGCAGCAGATGTGCTCTATAACTTTGGTGGGAGGGTGTATCACTACCCATTACTGCTTGAGCGAGACATTTGACTGGCTCATGTTGCAGCAGATCTGCTCTATAACTTTGGTGGGAGGGTGTATCACTACCCATTACAACTTTAGCGAGACATTTGACTGGCTCATGTTGCAGCAGATGTGCTCTATAACTTTGATGGGAGGGTGTATCACTACCCATTACTGCTTTAGCGATACATTTGACTGGCTCATGTTGCAGCAGATCTGCTCTATAACTTTGGTGGGAGGGTGTATCACTACCCATTACAACTTTAGCGAGACATTTGACTGGCTCATGTTCCAGCAGCTCTGCTCTATAACTTTGGTGGGAGGGTGTATCACTACCCATTACAACTTTAGCGTACGCGAGACATTTGACTGGCTCATGTTCCAGAAGATCTGCTCTATAACTTTGGTGGGAGGGTGTATCACTACCCATTACAACATTAGCGTACGCGAGACATTTGAGTGGCTCATGTTGCAGCAGATCTGCTCTTTAACTTTGGTGGGAGGGTGTATCACTACCCATTACAACTTTAGCGAGACATTTGACTGGCTCATGTTGCAGCAGATGTGCTCTATAACTTTGGTGGGAGGGTGTATCACTACCCATTACAACTTTAGCGAGACATTTGACTGGCTCATGTTCCAGTAGATGTGCTCTATAACTTTGGTGGGAGGGTGTATCACTACCCATTACAACTTTAGCGTACGCGAGACATTTGACTGGCTCATGTTCCAGCAGATCTGCTCTATAACTTTGGTGGGAGGGTGTATCGCTACCCATTACAACTTTAGCGTATGCGAGACATTTGACTAGCTCATGTTGCAGCAGATCTGCTCTATAACTTTGGTGGGAGGGTGTATCACTACCCATTACAACTTTAGCGTATGCGAGACATTTAACTGGCTCATGTTCCAGCAGATGTGCTCTATAACTTTGGTGGGAGGGTGTATCACTACCCATTACAACTTTAGCGTACGCGAGACATTTGACTGGCTCATGTTCCAGCAGATGTGCTCTATAACTTTGGTGGGAGGGTGTATCACTACCCATTACAACTTTAGCGTATGCGAGACATTTGACTGGCTCATGTTCCAGCAGATCTGCGCTATAACTTTGGTGGGAGGGTGTATCACTACCCATTACAACTTTAGCGTACGCGAGACATTTGACTGGCTCATGTTCCAGCAGATGTGCTCTATAACTTTGGTGGGAGGGTGTATCACTACCCATTACAACTTTAGCGTACGCGAGACATTTGACTGGCTCATGTTCCAGGAGATCTACTCTATAACTTTGGTGGGAGGGTGTATCACTACCCATTACAACTTTAGCGAGACATTTGACTGGCTCATGCTGCAGCAAATCTGCTCTATAACTTTGGTGGGAGGGTGTATCACTACCCATTACAACTTTAGCGTACGCGAGACATTTGACTGGCTCATGTTCCAGGAGATCTGCTTTATAACTTTGGTGGGAGGGTGTATCACTACCCATTACAACTTTAGCGTACGCGAGACATTTGACTGGCTCATGTTCCAGCAGATCTGCTCTATAACTTTGGTGGGAGGGTGTATCACTACCCATTACAACTTTAGCGAGACATTTGACTGGCTCATGTTCCAGCAGATCTGCTCTATAACTTTGGTGGGAGGGTGTATCACTACCCATTACAACTTTAGCGTACGCGAGACATTTGACTGGCTCATGTTCCAGGAGATCTGCTCTATAACTTTGGTGGGAGGGTGTATCACTACCCATTACAACTTTAGCGTACGCGAGACATTTGACTGGCTCATGTTCCAGCAGATCTGCTCTATAACTTTGGTGGGAGGGTGTATCAGTACCCACTACAACTTTAGCGTATGCGAGACATTTGACTGGCTCATGTTCCAGCAGATCTGCTCTATAACTTTGGTGGGAGGGTGTATCACTACCCATTACAACTTTAGCGTACGCGCGACATTTGACTGGCTCATGTTCCAGACGACCTGCTCTATAACTTTGGTGGGAGGCTGAATCACTAACCATTACTGCTTTAGCGAGACATTTGACTGGCTCATGTTGCAGCAGATGTGCTCTATAACTTTGGTGGGAGGGTGTATCACTACCCATTACAACTTTAGCGTACGCGAGACATTTGACTGGCTCATGTTGCAGCAGATGTGCTCTATAACTTTGGTGGGAGGGTGTATCACTACCCATTACAACTTTAGCGTACGCGAGACATTTGACTGGCTCATGTTCCAGGAGATCTGCTCTATAACTTTGGTGGGAGGGTGTATCACTACCCATTACAACTTTAGCGAGACATTTGACTGGCTCATGTTGCAGCAGATGTGCTCTATAACTTTGGTGAGAGGGTGTATCACTACCCATTACAACTTTAGCGTACGCGAGACATTTGACTGGCTCATGTTCCAGGAGATCTGCTGTATAACTTTGGTGGGAGGGTGTATCAGTACCCATTACAACTTTAGCGTACGCGAGACATTTGACTGGCTCATGTTCCAGGAGATCTGCTCTATAACTTTGGTGGGAGGGTGTATCACTACCCATTACAACTTTAGCGTACGCGAGACATTTGACTGGCTCATGTTCCAGGAGATCTGTTCTATAACTTTGGTGGGAGGGTGTATCACTACCCATTACAACTTTAGCGAGACATTTGACTGGCTCATGTTGTAGCAGATGTGCTCTATAACTTTGGTGGGAGGGTGTATCACTACCCATTACAACTTTAGCGTACGCGAGACATTTGACTGGCTCATGTTCCAGGAGATCTGCTCTATAACTTTGGTGGGAATTTGTATCTCCACCCATTACAACTTTAGCATACGCGAGACATTTGACTGGCTCATGTTGCAGCAGATCTGCTCTTTAACTTTGGTGGGAGAGTGTATCACTACCCATTACAACATTAGCGTACGCGAGACATTTGACTGCCTCATGTTGCAGCAGATGTGCTCTATAACTTTGGTGGGAGGGTGTATCACTACCCATTACAACTTTAGCGTACGCGAGACATTTGACTGGCTCATGTTCCAGCAGATGTGCTCTATAACTTTGGTGGGAGGGTGTATCACTACCCATTACAACTTTAGTGTACGCGAGACATTTGACTGGCTCCTGTTCCAGCAGATCTGCTCTATAACTTTGGTGGGAGGGTGTATCACTACCCATTACAACTTTAGCGAGACATTTGACTTTCTCATGTTCCAGCAGATCTGCTCTATAACTTTGGTGGGAGGGTGTATCACTACCCATTACAACTTTAGCGTACGCGAGACATTTGACTGGCTCATGTTGCAGCAGATGTGCTCTATAACTTTGGTGGGAGGGTGTATCACTACCCATTACAACTTTAGCGAGACATTTGACTGGCTCATGTTGCAGCAGATGTGCTCTATAACTTTGGTGGGAAGGTGTATCACTACCCATTACAACTTTAGCGTACGCGAGACATTTGACTGGATCATGTTCCAGGAGATCTGCTCTATAACTTTGGTGGGAGGGTGTATCACTACCCATTACAACTTTAGCGTACGCGAGACATTTGACTGGCTCATGTTGCAGCAGATCTGCTCTATAACTTTGGTGGGAGGGTGTATCACTACCCATTACAATTTTAACGTACGCGAGACATTTGACTGGCTAATGTTCCGGCAGATCTGCTCTATAACTTTGGTGGGAGGGTGTATCACTACCCATTACAACTTTAGCGTACGCGAGACATTTGACTGGCTCATGTTCCAGCAGATCTGCTCTTTAACTTTGGTGGGAGGGTGTATCACTACCCATTACAAGTTTAGCATACGCGAGACATTTGACTGGCTCATGTTGCAGCAGATGTGCTCTATAACTTTGGTGGGAGGGTGTATCACTACCCATTACAAGTTTAGCGTACGCGAGACATTTGACTGGCTCATGTTGCAGCAGATCTGCTCTTTAACTTTGGTGGGAGGGTGTATCACTACCCATTACAACATTAGCGTACGCGAGACATTTGACTGGCTCATGTTCCAGCAGATGTGCTCTATAACTCTGGTGGGAGGGTGTATCACTACCCATTACAACTTTAGCGAGACATTTGACTGGCTCATGTTGCAGCAGATGTGCTCTATAACTTTGGTGGGAGGGTGTATCACTACCCATTACAACTTTAGCGAGACATTTGACTGGCTCATGTTGCAGCAGATGTGCTCTATAACTTTGGTGGGAGGGTGTATCACTACCCATTACAACTTTAGCGTATGCGAGACATTTGACTGGCTCATGTTCCAGCAGATCTGCTCTATAACTTTGGTGGGAGGGTGTATCACTACCCATTACAACTTTAGCGTACGCGCGACATTTGACTGGCTCATGTTCCAGACGACCTGCTCTATAACTTTGGTGGGAGGCTGAATCACTACCCATTACTGCTTTAGCGAGACATTTGACTGGCTCATGTTGCAGCAGATGTGCTCTATAACTTTGGTGGGAGGGTGTATCACTACCCATTACAACTTTAGCGTACGCGAGACATTTGACTGGCTCATGTTCCAGGAGATCTGCTCTATAACTTTGGTGGGAAGGTGTATCACTACCCATTACAACTTTAGCGTATGCGAGACATTTGACTGGCTCATGTTCCAGCAGATCTGCTCTATAACTTTGGTGGGAGGGTGTATCACTACCCATTACAACTTTAGCGAGACATTTGACTGGCTCATGTTGCAGCAGATGTGCTCTATAACTTTGGTGGGACGGTGTATCACTACCCATTACAACTTTAGCGTA
This sequence comes from Deroplatys truncata, assembly GCA_030765065.1. Lineage (NCBI taxonomy): Eukaryota > Metazoa > Arthropoda > Insecta > Mantodea > Mantidae > Deroplatys > Deroplatys truncata. The sequence continues at coordinate 10,177,984 of CM060975.1, forward strand.
CGCGAGACATTTGACTGGCTCATGTTCCAACAGATGTGCTCTATAACTTTGGTGGGAGGGTGTATCACTACCCATTACAACTTTAGCGTACGCGAGACATTTGACTGGCTCATGTTCCAGCAGATCTGCTCTATAACTTTGGTGGGAGGGTGTATCACTACCCATTACAACTTTAGCGTACGCGAGACATTTGACTGGCTCATGTTCCAGCAGATCTGCTCTATAACTTTGGTGGGAGGGTGTATCACTACCCATTACAACTTTAGCGTACGCGAGACATTTGACTGGCTCATGTTGCAGGAGATCTGCTCTATAACTTTGGTGGGAGGGTGTATCACTACCCATTACAACTTTAGCGAGACATTTGACTGGCTCATGTTGCAGCAGATGTGCTCTATAACTTTGGTGGGAGGGTGTATCACTACCCACTACAACTTTAGCGAGACATTTGACTGGCTCATGTTCCAGGAGATCTGCTCTATAACTTTGGTGGGAGGGTGTATCACTACCCATTACAACTTTAGCGTACGCGAGACATTTGACTGGCTCATGTTCCAGGAGATCTGCTCTATAACTTTGGTGGGAGGGTGTATCGCTACCCATTACAACTTTAGCGTACGCGAGACATTTGACTGGCTCATGTTCCAGCAGATCTGCTCTATAACTTTGGTGGGAGGGTGTATCACTACCCATTACAACTTTAGCGTACGCGAGACATTTGATTGGCTCATGTTCCAGCAGATCTGCTCTATAACTTTGGTGGGAGTCGTGTATCACTACCCATTACAACTTTAACTTACGCGAGACATTTGACTGGCTCATGTTCCAGCAGATCTGTTCTATAACTTTGGTGGGAGGGTGTATCACTACCCATTACAACTTTAGCGTACGCGAGACATTTGACTGGCTCATGTTCCAGGAGATCTGCTCTATAACTTTGGTGGGAGGGTGTATCACTACCCATTACAACTTTAGCGTACGCGAGACATTTGATTGGCTCATGTTCCAGCAGATCTGCTCTATAACTTTGGTGGGAGGGTGTATCACTACGCATTACAACTTTAGCGTACGCGAGACATTTGACTGGCTCATGTTCCAGCAGATCTGCTCTATAACTTTGGTGGGAGGGTGTATCACTACCCATTACAACTTTAGCGAGACATTTGACTGGCTCATGTTGCAGCAGATGTGCTCTATAACTTTGGTGGGAGGGTGTATCACTACCCATTACAACTTTAGCGAGACATTTGACTGGCTCATGTTGCAGCAGTTGTGCTCTATTACTTTGGTGGGAGGGTGTATCACTACCCATTACAACCTTAGCGTATGCGAGACATTTGACTGGCTCATGTTCCAGGAGATGTGCTCTATAACGTTGGTGGGAGGGTGTATCACTACCCATTACAACTTTAGCGAGACATTTGACTGGCTCATGTTGCAGCATATGTGCTCTATAACTTTGGTGAGAGGGTGTATCACTACCCATTACAACTTTAGCGTACGCGAGACATTTGACTGGCTCATGTTCCAGGAGATCTGCTCTATAACTTTGGTGGGAGGGTGTATCACTACCCATTACAACTTTTGCGTACGCGAGACATTTGACTGGCTCATGTTCCAGCAGATCTGCTCTATAACTTTGGTGGGAGGGTGTATCACTACCCATTACAACTTTAGCGTACGCGAGACATTTGACTGGCTCATGTTCCAGCAGATCTGCTCTATAACTTTGGTGGGAGGGTGTATCACTACCCATTACAACTTTAGCGTACGCGAGACATTTGACTGGCTCATGTTCCAGCAGATCTGCTCTATAACTTTGGTGGGAGGGTGTATCACTACCCATTACAACTTTAGCGTATGCGAGACATTTGACTGGCTCATGTTCCAGGAGATCTGCTCTATAACTTTGGTGGGAGGGTGTATCACTACCCATTACAACTTTAGCGTACGCGAGACATTTGACTGGCTCATGTTCCAGCAGATCTGCTCTATAACTTTGGTGGGAGGGTGTATCACTACCCATTACAACTTTAGCGTACGCGAGACAGTTGACTGGCTCATGTTCCAGCAGATGTGCTCTATAACTTTGGCGGAGGGTGTATCACTACCCATTACAACTTTAGCGTACGCGAGACATTTGACTGGCTCATGTTCCAGCAGATCTGCTCTATAATTTTGGTGCGAGGGTGTATCACTACCCACTAAAACTTTAGCTTACGTGAGACATTTGACTGGCTCATGTTCCAGGAGATCTGCACTATAACTTTGGTGGGAGGGTGTATCACTACCCATTACAACTTTAGCGTACGCGAGACATTTGACTGGCTCATGTTCCAGCAGATCTGCTCTATAACTTTGGTGGGAGGGTGTATCACTACCCATTACAACTTTAGCGTACGCGAGACATTTGACTGACTCATGTTGCAGCAGATGTGCTCTATAACTTTGGTGGGAGGGTGTATCACTACCCATTACAACTTTAGCGTACGCGAGACATTTGACTGGCTCCTGTTGCAGGAGATCTGCTCTATAACTCTGGTGGGAGGGTGTATCACTACCCATTACAACTTTAGCGTACGCGAGACATTTGACTGGCTCATGTTGCAGGAGATCTGCTCTATAACTTTGGTGGGAGGGTGTATCACTACCCATTACAACTTTAGCGAGACATTTGACTGGCTCATGTTGCAGCAGATGTGCTCTATAACTTTGGTGGGAGGGTGTATCACTACCCACTACAACTTTAGCGAGACATTTGACTGGCTCATGTTCCAGAATTTGTGCTCTATAACTTTGGTGGGAGAGTGTATCACTACCCATTACAACTTTAGCGTACGCGAGACATTTGACTGGCTCATGTTGCAGCAGATGTGCTCTATAACTTTGGTGGGAGGGTGTATCACTACCCATTACAACTTTAGCGTACGCGAGACATTTGACTGGCTCATGTTCCAGCAGATGTGCTCTATAACTTTGGTGGGAGGGTGTATCACTACCCATTACTGCTTTGGCGAGACATTTGACTGGCTCATGATGCAGCAGATCTGCTCTATAACTTTGGTGGGAGGATGTATCACTACCCATTACAACTTTAGCGAGACATTTGACTGGCTCATGTTGCAGCAGATGTGCTCTATAACTTTGGTGGGAGGGTGTATCACTACCCATTACTGCTTTAGCGAGACATTTGACTGGCTCATGTTGCAGCAGATCTGCTCTATAACTTTGGTGGGAGGGTGTATCACTACCCATTACAACTTTAGCGAGACATTTGACTGGCTCATGTTGCAGCAGATGTGCTCTATAACTTTGGTGGGAGGGTGTATCACTACCCATTACTGCTTTAGCGATACATTTGACTGGCTCATGTTGCAGCAGATCTGCTCTATAACTTTGGTGGGAGGCTGTATCACTACCCATTACAACTTTAGCGTACGCGAGACATTTGACTGGCTCATGTTCCAGCGGATGTGCTCTATAACTTTGGTGGGAGGGTGTGTCACTACCCATTACAACTTTAGCGTACGCGAGACATTTGACTGGCTCATGTTCCAGGAGATCTGCTCTATAACTTTGGTGGGAGGGTGTATCACTACCGATTACAACTTTAGCGAGACATTTGACTGGCTCATGTTGCAGCAGATGTGCTCTATAACTTTGGTGGGAGGGTGTATCACTACCCATTACTACTTTAGCGTACGCGAGACATTTGACTGGCTCATGTTCCAGGAGATCTGCTCTATAACTTTGGTGGGAGGGTGTATCACTACCCATTACAAGTTTAGCATACGCGAGACATTTGACTGGCTCATGTTGCAGCAGATCTGCTCTTTAACTTTGGTGGGAGGGTGTATCACTACCCATTACAACATTAGCGTACGCGAGACATTTGACTGGCTCATGTTGCAGCAGATGTGCTCTATAACTTTGTTGGGAGGGTGTATCACTACCCATTACAACTTTAGCGTACGGGAGACATTTGACTGGCTCATGTTCCAGCAGATGTGCTCTATAACTTTGGTGGGAGGGTGTATCACTACCCATTACAACTTTAGCGAGACAGTTGACTGGCTCATGTTCCAGCAGATGTGCTCTATAACATTGGTGGGAGGGTGTATCACTACCCATTACAACTTTAGCATATGCGAGACATTTGACTGGCTCATGTTGCAGCAGATGTGCTCTGTAACTTTGGTGGGAGGGTGTATCACTACCCATTAGAACTTTAGCGAGACATTTGACTGGCTCATGTTGCAGCAGATGTGCTCTATAACTTTGGTGGGAGGGTGTATCACTACCCATTACAACTTTAGCGAGACATTTGACTGGCTCATGTTCCAGGACATCTGCTCTGTAACTTTGTTGGGAGGGTGTATCACTACCCATTACAACTTTAGCGTACGCGAGACATTTGACTGGCTCACGTTCCAGGAGATCGGCTCTATAACTTTGGTGGGAGGGTGTATCACTACCCATTACAACTTTAGCGTACGCGAGACATTTGACTGGCTCATGTTCCAGGAGATCTGCTCTATAACTTTGGTGGGACGGTGTATCACTACCCATTACAACTTTAGCGTACGCGAGACATTTGACTGACTCATGATGCAGCAGATGTGCTCTATAACTCTGGTGGGAGGGTGTATCACTACCCATTACAACTTTAGCGTACGCGAGACATTTGACTGGCTCATGTTCCAGCAGATCTGCTCTATAACTTTGGTGGGAGGGTGTATCACTACCCATTACAACCTTAGCGAGACAATTGACTGGCTCATGTTGCAGCAGATGTGCTCTATAACTTTGGTGGGAGGGTGTATCACTACCCATTACAACTTTAGCGTATGCGAGACATTTGACTGGCTCATGTTCCAGGAGATCTGCTCTATAAGTTTGGTGGGAGGGTGTATCACTACCCATTACAACTTTAGTGTACGCGAGACATTTGACTGGCTCATGTTCCAGCAGATCTGCTCTATAACTTTGGTGGGAGGGTGTATCGCTACCCATTACAACTTTAGCGTACGCGAGACATTTGACTGGCTCATGTTCCAGGAGATCTGCTCTATAACTTTGGTGGGAGGGTGTATCACTACCCATTACAACTTTAGCGTACGCGAGACATTTCACTGGCTCATGTTCCAGCAGATCTGCTCTATAACTTTGGTGGGAGGGTGTATCACTACCCATTACAACTTTAGCGTACGCGAGACATTTGACTGGCTCATGTTCCAGGAGATCTGCTCTATAACTTTGGTGGGAGGGTGTATCACTACCCATTACAACTTTAGCATACGCGAAACATTTGACTGGCTCATGTTCCAGGAGATCTGCTCTATAACTTTGGTGGGAGGGTGTATCACTACCCATTACAACTTTAGCGTACGCGAGACATTTGACTGGCTCATGTTGCAGCAGATCTGCTCTATAACTTTGGTGGGAGGGTGTATCACTACCCATTACAACTTTAGCGAGACATTTGACTGGCTCATGTTGCAGCAGATGTGCTCTATAACTTTGGTGGGAGGGTGTATCACTACCCATTACAACTTTAGCGTACGCGAGACATTTGACTGGCTCATGTTCCAGGAGATCTGCTCTATAACTTTGGTGGGAGGGTGTATCACTACCCATTACAACTTTAGCGTATGCGAGACATTTGACTGGCTCATGTTGCAGCAGATTTGCTCTATAACTCTGGTGGGAGGGTGTATCACTACCCATTACAACTTTAGCGTACGCGAGACATTTGACTGGCTCATGTTCCAGGAGATCTGCTCTATAACTTTGTGGGAGGGTGTATCACTACCCATTACAACTTTAGCGTATGCGAGACATTTGACTGGCTCATGTTGCAGCAGATTTGCTCTATAACTCTGGTGGGAGGGTGTATCACTACCCATTACAACTTTAGCGAAACATTTGACTGGCTCATGTTCCAGGAGATTTGCTCTATAACTTTGGTGGGAGGGTGTATCACTACCCATTACAACTATAGCGAGACATTTGACTGGCTCATGTTCCAGCAGATCTGCTCTATAACTTTGGTGGGAGGGTGTATCACTACCCATTACAACTTTAGCGTACGCGAGACATTTGACTGGCTCATGTTGCAGCAGATGTGCTCTATAACTTTGGTGGGAGGGTGTATCACTACCCATTAAAACTTTAGCGTACGCGAGACATTTGACTGGCTCATGTTCCAGCAGATGTGCTCTATAACTTTGGTGGGAGGGTGTATCACTACCCATTACAACTTTAGCGTACGCGAGACATTTGACTGGATCATGTTCCAGGAGATCTGCTCTATAACTTTGGTGGGAGGGTGTATCACTACCCATTACAACTTTAGCGTACGCGAGACATTTGACTGGCTCATGTTGCAGCAGATCTGCTCTATAACTTTGCTGGGAGGGTGTATCACTACCCATTACAACTTTAGCGTACGCGAGACATTTGACTGGCTCATGTTGCAGCAGATGTGCTCTATAACTTTGGTGGGAGGGTGTATCACTACCCATTACAACTTTAGCGTACGCGAGACATTTGACTGGATCATGTTCCAGGAGATCTGCTCTATAACTTTGGTGGGAGGGTGTATCAATACCCATTACAACTTTAGCGAGACATTTGACTGGCTCATGTTCCAGCAGATCTGCTCTATAACTCTGGTGGGAGGGTGTATCACTACCCATTACAACTTTAGCGTACGCGAGACATTTGACTGGCTCATGTTCCAGGAGATCTGCTCTATAACTTTGGTGGGAGGGTGTATCAATACCCATTACAACTTTAGCGTACGCGAGACATTTGACTGGCTCATGTTCCAGGAGATCTGCTCTATAACTTTGGTGGGAGGGTGTATCACTACCCATTACAACTTTAGCGTACGCAAGACATTTGACTGGCTCATGTTGCAGCAGATGTGCTCATAACTTTGGTGGGAGGGTGTATCACTACCCATTACAACTTTAGCGAGACATTTGACTGGCTCATGTTGCAGCAGATGTGCTCTATAACTTTGGTGGGAGGGTGTATCACTACCCATTACAACTTTAGCGAGACATTTGACTGGCTCATGTTGCAGCAGATGTGCTCTATAACTTTGGTGGGAGGGTGTATCACTACCCATTACAATTTTTTAGCGTACGCGAGACATTTGACTGGCTCATGTTCCAGGAGATCTGCTTTATAACTTTGGTGGGAGGGTGTATCACTACCCATTACAACTTTAGCGAGACATTTGACTGGCTCATGTTGCAGCAGATGTGCTCTATAACTTTGGTGGGAGGGTGTATCACTACCCATTACAACTTTAGCGTACGCGAGACATTTGACTGGCTCATGTTCCAGCAGATCTGCTCTTTAACTTTGGTGGGAGGGTGTATCACTACCCATTACAACTTTAGCGTACGCGAGACATTTGACTGGCTCATGTTCCAGGAGATCTGCTCTATAACTTTGGTGGGAGGGTGTATCACTACCCATTACAACTTTAGCGTACGCGAGACATTTGACTGGCTCATGTTCCAGGAGATCTGCTCTATAACTTTGTTGGGAGGGTGTATCACTACCCATTACAACTTTAGCGTACGCGAGAAATTTGACTGGCTCATGTTGCAGCAGATGTGCTCTATAACTTTGGTGGGAGGGTGTATCACTACCCATTACAACTTTAGCGTACGCGAGACATTTGACTGGCTCATGTTCCAGCAGATCTGCTCTATAACTTTGGTGGGAGGGTGTATCACTACCCATTACAACTTTAGCGAGACATTTGACTGGCTCATGTTGCAGCAGATGTGCTCTATAACTTTGGTGGGAGGGTGTATCACTACCCATTACAACTTTAGCGTGCGCGAGACATTTGACTGGCTCATGTTCCAGCAGATGTGCTCTATAACTTTGGTGGGAGGGTGTATCACTACCCATTACAACTTTAGCGTATGCGAGACATTTGACTGGCTCATGTTGCAGCAGATTTGCTCTATAACTCTGGTGGGAGGGTGTATCACTCCCCATTACAACTTTAGCGTACGCGAGACATTTGACTGGCTCATGTTCCAGGAGATCTGCTCTATAACTTTGGTGGGAGGGTGTATCACTACCCATTACAACTTTAGCGAGACATTTGACTGGCTCATGTTCCAGCAGATCTGCTCTATAACTTTGGTGGGAGGGTGTATCACTACCCATTACAACTTTAGCGAGACATTTGACTGGCTCATGTTCCAGGAGATCTGCTCTATAACTTTGGTGGGAGGGTGTATCACTACCCATTACAACTTTAGCGTACGCGAGACATTTGACTGGCTCATGTTGCAGCAGATGTGCTCTATAACTTTGGTGGGAGGGTGTATCACTACCCATTACAACATTAGCGAGACATTTGACTGGCTCATGTTCCAGGAGATCTGCTCTATAACTTTGGTGGGAGGGTGTATCACTACCCATTACAACTTTAGCGTACGCGAGACATTTGACTGGCTCATGTTCCAGGAGATCTGCTCTATAACTTTGGTGGGAGGGTGTATCACTACCCATTACAACTTTAGCGTACGCGAGACATTTGACTGGCTCATGTTCCAGCAGATCTGCTCTATAACTTTGGTGGGGGGTGTATCACTACCCATTACAACTTTAGCGAGACATTTGACTGGCTCATGTTGCAGCAGATGTGCTCTATAACTTTGGTGGGAGGGTGTATCACTACGCATTACAACTTTAGCGTACGCGAGACATTTGACTGGCTCATGTTACAGCAGATGTGCTCTATAACTTTGGTGGGAGGGTGTATCACTACCCATTACAACTTTAGCATACGCGAGACATTTGACTGGCTCATGTTCCAGCAGATGTGCTCTATAACGTTAGTGGGAGGGTGTATCACTACCCATTACAACTTTAGCGTACGCGAGACATTTGACTGGCTCATGTTCCAGCAGATGTGCTCTATAACTTTGGTGGGAGGGTGTATCACTACCCATTACAACTTTAGCGAGACATTTGACTGGCTCATGTTGCAGCAGATGTGCTCTATAACTTTTGTGGGAGGGTGTATCACTACCCATTACAACTTTAGCGTATGCGAGACATTTGACTGGCTCATGTTGCAGGAGATCTGCTCTATAACTTTGGTGGGAGGGTGTATCACTACCCATTACAACTTTAGCGTACGCGAGACATTTGACTGGCTCATGTTCCAGCAGATGTGCTCTATAACTTTGGTGGGAGGGTGTATCACTACCCATTACAACTTTAGCGAGACATTTGACTGGCTCATGTTGCAGCAGATGTGCTCTATAACTTTGGTGGGAGGGTGTATCACTACCCATTACAACTTTAGCGTATGCGAGACATTTGACTGGCTCATGTTGCAGCAGATCTGCTCTATAACTTTGGTGGGAGGGTGTATCACTACCCATTACAACTTTAGCGTACGCGAGACATTTGACTGGCTCATGTTGCAGCAGATGTGCTCTTTAACTTTGGTGGGAGGGTGTATCACTACCCATTACAACTTTAGCGAGACATTTGACTGGCTCATGTTGCAGCAGATCTGCTCTATAACTTTGGTGGGAGGGTGTATCACTACCCATTACAACTTTAGCGAGACATTTGACTGGCTCATGTTCCAGCAGATGTGCTCTATAACTTTGGTGGGAGGGTGTATCACTACCCATTACAACTTTAGCGTATGCGAGACATTTGACTGGCTCATGTTGCAGCAGATGTGCTCTATAACTTTGGTGGGAGGGTGTATCACTACCCATTACAACTTTAGCGAGACATTTGACTGGCTCATGTTGCAGCAGATCTGCTCTATAACTTTGGTGGGAGGGCGTATCACTACCCATTACAACTTTAGCGAGACATTTGACGGGCTCATGTTGCAGCAGATCTGCTCTATAACTTTGGTGGGAGGGCGTATCACTACCCATTACAACTTTAGCGAGACATTTGACTGGCTCATGTTGCAGCAGATCTGCTCTATAACTTTGGTTGGAGGGCGTATCACTACCCATTACAACTTTAGCGAGACATTTGACTGGCTCATGTTGCAGCAGATGTGCTCTATAACTTTGGTGGGAGGGCGTATCACTACCCATTACAACTTTAGCGAGACATTTGACTGGCTCATGTTCCAGCAGATCTGCTCTATAACTTTGGTGGGAGGGTGTATCACTACCCATTACAACTTTAGCGTATGCGAGAAGTTTGACTGGCTCATGTTGCAGCATATGTGCTCTATAACTTTGGTGGGAGGGTGTATCACTACCCATTACAACTTTAGCGTACGCGAGACATTTGACTGGCTCATGTTACAGCAGATGTGCTCTATAACTTTGGTGGGAGGGTGTATCACTACCCATTACAACTTTAGCGTACGCGAGACATTTGACTGGCTCATGTTGCAGCAGATCTGCTCTTTAACTTTGGTGGGAGGGTGTATCACTACCCATTACAACTTTAGCGTACGAGAGACATTTGACTGGCTCATGTTCCAGCAGATCTGCTCTATAACTTTGGTGGGAGGGTGTATCACTACCCATTACAACTTTAGCGTACGCGAGACATTTGACTGGCTCATGTTGCAGCAGATCTGCTCTATAACTTTGGTGGCAGGGTGTATCACTACCCATTACAACTTTAGCGTACGCGAGACATTTGACTGGCTCATGTTGCAGCAGATCTGCTCTATAACTTTGGTGGGAGGGTGTATCACTACCCATTACAACTTTAGCGTACGCGAGACATTTGACTGGCTCATGTTGCAGCAGATCTGCTCTATAACTTTGGTGGGAGGGTGCATCACTACCCATTACAACTTTAGCGAGACATTTGACTGGCTCATGTTGCAGCAGATGTGCTCTATAACTTTGGTGGGAGGGTGTATCACTACCCATTACAACTTTAGCGAGACATTTGACTGGCTCATGTTCCAGCAGATCTGCTCTATAACTTTGGTGGGAGGGTGTATCACTACCCATTACAACTTTAGCGAGACATTTGACTGGCTCATGTTGCAGCAGATGTGCTCTATAACTCAGGTGGGAGGGTGTATCACTACCCATTACAACTTTAGCGAGACATTTGACTGGCTCATGTTGCAGCAGATGTGCTCTATAACTTTGGTGGGAGGGTGTATCACTACCCATTACAACTTTAGCGTACGCGAGACATTTGACTGGCTCATGTTCCAGCAGATCTGCTCTATAACTTTGGTGGGAGGGTGTATCACTACCCATTATAACTTTAGCGTGCGCGAGACATTTGACTGACTCATGTTGCAGCATATGTGCTCTATAACTTTGGTGGGAGGGTGTATCACTACCCATTACAACTTTAGCGTACGCGAGACATTTGACTGGCTCATGTTCCAGAAGATGTGCTCTATAACTTTGGTGGGAGGGTGTATCACTACCCATTACAACTTTAGCGTACGTGAGACATTTGACTGGCTCATGTTCCGGGAGATCTGCTCTATAACTTTGGTGGGAGGGTGTATCACTACCCATTACAACTTTAGCGTACGCGAGACATTTGACTGGCTCATGTTCCAGGAGATCTGCTCTATAACTTTGGTGGGAGGGTGTATCACTACCCATTACAACTTTAGCGTACGCGAGACATTTGTCTGGCTCATGTTCCAGCAGATGTGCTCTATAACTTTGGTGGGAGGGTGTATCACTACCCATTACAACTTTAGCGTATGCGAGACATTTGACTGGCTCATGTTGCAGCAGATCTGCTCTTTAACTATGGTGGGAGGGTGTATCACTACCCATTACAACATTAGCGTACGCGAGACATTTGACTGGCTCATGTTGCAGCAGATGTGCTCTATAACTTTGGTGGGAGGGTGTATCACTACCCATTACAGCTTTAGCGTACGAGAGACATTTGACTGGCTCATGTTCCAGCAGATCTGCTCTATAACTTTGGTGGGAGGGTGTATCACTACCCATTACAAGTTTAGCATACGCGAGACATTTGACTGGCTCATGTTCCAGCAGATCTGCTCTTTAACTTTGGTGGGAGGGTGTATCACTACCCATTACAACTTTAGCGAGACATTTGACTGGCTCATGTTGCAGCAGATGTGCTCTATAACTTTGGTGGGAGGGTGTATCACTACCCATTACAACTTTAGCGTACGCGAGACATTTGACTGGCTCATGTTCCAGGAGATCTGCTTTATAACTTTGGTGGGAGGGTGTATCACTACCCATTACAACTTTAGCGAGACATTTGACTGGCTCATGTTGCAGCAGATGTGCTCTATAACTTTGGTGGGAGGGTGTATCACTACCCATTACAACTTTAGCGTACGCGAGACATTTGACTGGCTCATGTTCCAGCAGATCTGCTCTTTAACTTTGGTGGGAGGGTGTATCACTACCCATTACAACTTTAGCGTACGCGAGACATTTGACTGGCTCATGTTCCAGGAGATCTGCTCTATAACTTTGGTGGGAGGGTGTATCACTACCCATTACAACTTTAGCGTACGCGAGACATTTGACTGGCTCATGTTCCAGGAGATCTGCTCTATAACTTTGTTGGGAGGGTGTATCACTACCCATTACAACTTTAGCGTACGCGAGAAATTTGACTGGCTCATGTTGCAGCAGATGTGCTCTATAACTTTGGTGGGAGGGTGTATCACTACCCATTACAACTTTAGCGTACGCGAGACATTTGACTGGCTCATGTTCCAGCAGATCTGCTCTATAACTTTGGTGGGAGGGTGTATCACTACCCATTACAACTTTAGCGAGACATTTGACTGGCTCATGTTGCAGCAGATGTGCTCTATAACTTTGGTGGGAGGGTGTATCACTACCCATTACAACTTTAGCGTGCGCGAGACATTTGACTGGCTCATGTTCCAGCAGATGTGCTCTATAACTTTGGTGGGAGGGTGTATCACTACCCATTACAACTTTAGCGTATGCGAGACATTTGACTGGCTCATGTTGCAGCAGATTTGCTCTATAACTCTGGTGGGAGGGTGTATCACTCCCCATTACAACTTTAGCGTACGCGAGACATTTGACTGGCTCATGTTCCAGGAGATCTGCTCTATAACTTTGGTGGGAGGGTGTATCACTACCCATTACAACTTTAGCGAGACATTTGACTGGCTCATGTTCCAGCAGATCTGCTCTATAACTTTGGTGGGAGGGTGTATCACTACCCATTACAACTTTAGCGAGACATTTGACTGGCTCATGTTCCAGGAGATCTGCTCTATAACTTTGGTGGGAGGGTGTATCACTACCCATTACAACTTTAGCGTACGCGAGACATTTGACTGGCTCATGTTGCAGCAGATGTGCTCTATAACTTTGGTGGGAGGGTGTATCACTACCCATTACAACTTTAGCGAGACATTTGACTGGCTCATGTTCCAGGAGATCTGCTCTATAACTTTGGTGGGAGGGTGTATCACTACCCATTACAACTTTAGCGTACGCAAGACATTTGACTGGCTCATGTTCCAGGAGATCTGCTCTATAACTTTGGTGGGAGGGTGTATCACTACCCATTACAACTTTAGCGTACGCGAGACATTTGACTGGCTCATGTTCCAGCAGATCTGCTCTATAACTTTGGTGGGGGGTGTATCACTACCCATTACAACTTTAGCGAGACATTTGACTGGCTCATGTTGCAGCAGATGTGCTCTATAACTTTGGTGGGAGGGTGTATCACTACCCATTACAACTTTAGCGTACGCGAGACATTTGACTGGCTCATGTTACAGCAGATGTGCTCTATAACTTTGGTGGGAGGGTGTATCACTACCCATTACAACTTTAGCATACGCGAGACATTTGACTGGCTCATGTTCCAGCAGATGTGCTCTATAACGTTAGTGGGAGGGTGTATCACTACCCATTACAACTTTAGCGTACGCGGGACATTTGACTGGCTCATGTTCCAGCAGATGTGCTCTATAACTTTGGTGGGAGGGTGTATCACTACCCATTACAACTTTAGCGAGACATTTGACTGGCTCATGTTGCAGCAGATGTGCTCTATAACTTTTGTGGGAGGGTGTATCACTACCCATTACAACTTTAGCGTATGCGAGACATTTGACTGGCTCATGTTGCAGGAGATCTGCTCTATAACTTTGGTGGGAGGGTGTATCACTACCCATTACAACTTTAGCGTACGCGAGACATTTGACTGGCTCATGTTCCAGCAGATGTGCTCTATAACTTTGGTGGGAGGGTGTATCACTACCCATTACAACTTTAGCGAGACATTTGACTGGCTCATGTTGCAGCAGATGTGCTCTATAACTTTGGTGGGAGGGTGTATCACTACCCATTACAACTTTAGCGTATGCGAGACATTTGACTGGCTCATGTTGCAGCAGATCTGCTCTATAACTTTGGTGGGAGGGTGTATCACTACCCATTACAACTTTAGCGTACGCGAGACATTTGACTGGCTCATGTTGCAGCAGATGTGCTCTTTAACTTTGGTGGGAGGGTGTATCACTACCCATTACAACTTTAGCGAGACATTTGACTGGCTCATGTTGCAGCATATCTGCTCTATAACTTTGGTGGGAGGGTGTATCACTACCCATTACAACTTTAGCGAGACATTTGACTGGCTCATGTTCCAGCAGATGTGCTCTATAACTTTGGTGGGAGGGTGTATCACTACCCATTACAACTTTAGCGTATGCGAGACATTTGACTGGCTCATGTTGCAGCAGATGTGCTCTATAACTTTGGTGGGAGGGTGTATCACTACCCATTACAACTTTAGCGAGACATTTGACTGGCTCATGTTGCAGCAGATCTGCTCTATAACTTTGGTGGGAGGGCGTATCACTACCCATTACAACTTTAGCGAGACATTTGACGGGCTCATGTTGCAGCAGATCTGCTCTATAACTTTGGTGGGAGGGCGTATCACTACCCATTACAACTTTAGCGAGACATTTGACTGGTTCATGTTGCAGCAGATCTGCTCTATAACTTTGGTTGGAGGGCGTATCACTACCCATTACAACTTTAGCGAGACATTTGACTGGCTCATGTTGCAGCAGATGTGCTCTATAACTTTGGTGGGAGGGCGTATCACTACCCATTACAACTTTAGCGAGACATTTGACTGGCTCATGTTCCAGCAGATCTGCTCTATAACTTTGGTGGGAGGGTGTATCACTACCCATTACAACTTTAGCGTACGCGAGACATTTGGCTGGCTCATGTTACAGCAGATGTGCTCTATAACTTTGGTGGGAGGGTGTATCACTACCCATTACAACTTTAGCGTACGCGAGACATTTGACTGGCTCATGTTGCAGCAGATCTGCTCTTTAACTTTGGTGGGAGGGTGTATCACTACCCATTACAACTTTAGCGTACGAGAGACATTTGACTGGCTCATGTTCCAGCAGATCTGCTCTATAACTTTGGTGGGAGGGTGTATCACTACCCATTACAACTTTAGCGTACGCGAGACATTTGACTGGCTCATGTTGCAGCAGATCTGCTCTATAACTTTGGTGGGAGGGTGTATCACTACCCATTACAACTTTAGCGTACGCGAGACATTTGACTGGCTCATGTTGCAGCAGATCTGCTCTATAACTTTGGTGGGAGGGTGTATCACTACCCATTACAACTTTAGCGTACGCGAGACATTTGACTGGCTCATGTTGCAGCAGATCTGCTCTATAACTTTGGTGGGAGGGTGTATCACTACCCATTACAACTTTAGCGAGACATTTGACTGGCTCATGTTGCAGCAGATGTGCTCTATAACTTTGGTGGGAGGGTGTATCACTACCCATTACAACTTTAGCGAGACATTTGACTGGCTCATGTTCCAGCAGATCTGCTCTATAACTTTGGTGGGAGGGTGTATCACTACCCATTACAACTTTAGCGAGACATTTGACTGGCTCATGTTGCAGCAGATGTGCTCTATAACGTAGCTGGGAGGGTGTATCACTACCCATTACAACTTTAGCGAGACATTTGACTGGCTCATGTTGCAGCAGATGTGCTCTATAACTTTGGTGGGAGGGTGTATCACTACCCATTACAACTTTAGCGTACGCGAGACATTTGACTGGCTCATGTTCCAGCAGATCTGCTCTATAACTTTGGTGGGAGGGTGTATCACTACCCATTATAACTTTAGCGTACGCGAGACATTTGACTGACTCATGTTGCAGCATATGTGCTCTATAACTTTGGTGGGAGGGTGTATCACTACCCATTACAACTTTAGCGTACGCGAGACATTTGACTGGCTCATGTTCCAGAAGATGTGCTCTATAACTTTGGTGGGAGGGTGTATCACTACCCATTACAACTTTAGCGTACGTGAGACATTTGACTGGCTCATGTTCCGGGAGATCTGCTCTATAACTTTGGTGGGAGGGTGTATCACTACCCATTACAACTTTAGCGTACGCGAGACATTTGACTGGCTCATGTTCCAGGAGATCTGCTCTATAACTTTGGTGGGAGGGTGTATCACTACCCATTACAACTTTAGCGTACGCGAGACATTTGTCTGGCTCATGTTCCAGCAGATGTGCTCTATAACTTTGGTGGGAGGGTGTATCACTACCCATTACAACTTTAGCGTATGCGAGACATTTGACTGGCTCATGTTGCAGCAGATCTGCTCTTTAACTATGGTGGGAGGGTGTATCACTACCCATTACAACATTAGCGTACGCGAGACATTTGACTGGCTCATGTTGCAGCAGATGTGCTCTATAACTTTGGTGGGAGGGTGTATCACTACCCATTACAGCTTTAGCGTACGAGAGACATTTGACTGGCTCATGTTCCAGCAGATCTGCTCTATAACTTTGGTGGGAGGGTGTATCACTACCCATTACAAGTTTAGCATACGCGAGACATTTGACTGGCTCATGTTCCAGGAGATCTGCTCTTTAACTTTGGTGGGAGGGTGTATCACTACCCATTACAACTTTAGCGAGACATTTGACTGGCTCATGTTGCAGCAGATGTGCTCTATAACTTTGGTGGGAGTGTGTATCACTACCCATTACAACTTTAGCGAGACATTTGACTGGCTCATGTTGCAGCAGATGTGCTCTATAACTTTGGTGGGAGGGTGTATCACTACCCATTACAACATTAGCATACGCGAGACATTTGACTGGCTCATGTTCCAGGAGATCTGCTCTATAACTTTGGTGGGAGGGTGTATCACTACCCATTACAACTTTAGCGAGACATTTGACTGGCTCATGTTGCAGCAGATGTGCCCTATAACTTTGGTGGGAGGGTGTATCACTACCCATTACAACTTTAGCGTACGCGAGACATTTGACTGGCTCATGTTGCAGGAGATGTGCTCTATAACTTTGGTGGGAGGGTGTATCACTACCCATTACAACTTTAGCGAGACATTTCACTGGCTCATGTTGCAGCAGATGTGCCCTATAACTTTGGTGGGAGGGTGTATCACTACCCATTACAACTTTAGCGTACGCGAGACATTTGACTGGCTCATGTTGCAGGAGATGTGCTCTATAACTTTGGTGGGAGGGTGTGTCACTACCCATTACAAGTTTAGCATACGCGAGACATTTGACTGGCTCATGTTGCAGCAGATCTGCTCTATAACTTTGGTGGGAGGGTGTATCACTACCCATTACAACATTAGCGTACGCGAGACATTTGACTGGCTCATGTTGCAGCAGATGTGCTCTATAACTTTGGTGGGAGGGTGTATCACTACCCATTACAACTTTAGCGTACGCGAGACATTTGACTGGCTCATGTTCCAGGAGATGTGCTCTATAACTTTGGTGGGAGGGTGTATCACTACCCATTACAACTTTAGCGAGACATTTGACTGGCTCATGTTGCAGCAGATGTGCTCTATAACTTTGGTGGGAGGGTGTATCACTACCCATTACAACTTTAGCGAGACATTTGACTGGCTCATGTTGCAGCAGATGTGCTCTATAACTTTGGTGGGAGGGTGTATCACTACCCATTACAACTTTAGCGAGACATTTGACTGGCTCATGTTGCAGCAGATGTGCTCTATAACTTTGGTGGGAGGGTGTATCACTACCCATTACAACTTTAGCGTATGCGAGACATTTGACTGGCTCATGTTGCAGCAGATGTGCTCTACAACTTTTGTGGGAGGGTGTATCACTACCCATTACAACTTTAGCGTACGCGAGACATTTGACTGGCTCATGTTCCAGCAGATGTGCTCTATAACTTTGGTGGGAGGGTGTATCACTACCCATTACAACTTTAGCGAGACATTTGACTGGCTCATGTTGCAGCAGATGTGCTCTACAACTTTGTTGGGAGGGTGTATCACTACCTATTACAACTTTAGCGTATGCGAGACATTTGACTGGCTCATGTTGCAGGAGATCTGCTCTATAACTTTGGTGGGAGGGTGTATCACTACCCATTACAACTTTAGCGTATGCGAGACATTTGACTGGCTCATGTTGCAGCAGATGTGCTCTATAACTTTGGTGGGAGGGTGTATCACTACCCATTACAACTTTAGCGTACGCGAGACATTTGACTGGGTCATGTTGCAGCAGATGTGCTCTATAACTTTGGTGGGAGGGTGTATCACTACCCATTACAACTTTAGCGTACGCGAGACATTTGACTGGCTCATGTTCCAGCAGATGTGCTCCATAACTTTGGTGGGAGGGTGTATCACTACCCATTACAACTTTAGCGTACGCGAGACATTTGACTGACTCATGTTCCAGGAGATCTGCTCTATAACTTTGGTGGGAGGATGTATCACTACCCATTACAACTTTAGCGTACGCGAGACATTTGACTGGCTCATGTTCCAGCAGATCTGCTCTATAACTTTGGTGGGAGGGTGTATCACTACCCATTACAACTTTAGCGTACGTGAGACATTTGACTGGCTCATGTTGCAGCAGATTTGCTCTATAACACTGGTGGGAGGGTGTATCACTACCCATTACAACTTTAGCGTACGCGAGACATTTGACTGGCTCATGTTGCAGCAGATCTGCTCTATAACTTTGGTGGGAGGGTGTATCACTACCCATTACAACTTTAACGTACGCGAGACATTTGACTGGCTCATGTTCCAGGAGATCTGCTCTATAACTTTGGTGGGAGGGTGTATCACTACCCATTACAACTTTAGCGTACGCGAGACATTTGACTGGCTCATGTTCCAGGAGATCTGCTCTATAACTTTGGTGGGAGGGTGTATAACTACCCATTACAACTTTAGCGTGTGCGAGACATTTGACTGGCTCATGTTCCAGCAGATGTGCTCTATAACTTTGGTGGGAGGGTGTATCACTACCCATTACAACTTTAGCGTACGCGAGACATTTGACTGGCTCATGTTCCAGGAGATCTGCTCTATAACTTTGGTGGGAGGGTGTATCACTACCCATTACAACTTTAGCGAGACATTTGACTGGCTCATGTTGCAGCACATGTGCTCTATAACTTTGGTGGGAGGGTGTATCACTACCCATTACAACTTTAGCGTACGCGAGACATTTGACTGACTCATGTTGCAGCAGATGTGCTCTATAACTTTGGTGGGAGGGTGTATCACTACCCATTACAACTTCAGCGTACGTGAGACATTTGACTGGCTCATGTTCCAGGAGATCTGCTCTATAACTTTGGTGGGAGGGTGTATCACTACCCATTACAACTTTAGCGTACGCGAGACATTTGACTGGCTCATGTTCCAGCAGATCTGCTCTATAACTTTGGTGGGAGGGTGTATCACTACCCATTACAACTTTAGCGTACGCGAGACATTTGACTGACTCATGTTGCAGCAGATGTGCTCTATAACTTTGGTGGGAGGGTGTATCACTACCCATTACAACTTCAGCGTACGTGAGACATTTGACTGGCTCATGTTCCAGGAGATCTGCTCTATAACTTTGGTGGGAGGGTGTATCACTACCCATTACAACTTTAGCGTACGCGAGACATTTGACTGGCTCCTGTTGCAGGAGATCTGCTCTATAACTCTGGTGGGAGGGTGTATCACTACCCATTACAACTTTAGCGTACGCGAGACATTTGACTGGCTCATGTTGCAGGAGATCTGCTCTATAACTTTGGTGGGAGGGTGTATCACTACCCATTACAACTTTAGCGAGACATTTGACTGGCTCATGTTGCAGCAGATGTGCTCTATAACTTTGGTGGGAGGGTGTATCACTACCCATTACAACTTTAGCGTACGCGAGACATTTGACTGGCTCATGTTCCAGCAGATGTGCTCTATAACTTTGGTGGGAGGGTGTATCACTACCCATTACAACTTTAGCGTACGCGAGACATTTGACTGGCTCATGTTCCAGCAGATCTGCTCTGTAACTTTGGTGGGAGGGTGTATCACTACCCATTACAACTTTAGCGTACGCGAGACATTTGATAGGCTCATGTTCCAGCAGATCTGCTCTATAACTTTGGTGGGAGGGTGTATCACTACCCATTACAACTTTAGCGTACGCGAGACATTTGACTGACTCATGTTGCAGCAGATGTGCTCTATAACTCTGGTGGGAGGGTGTATCACTACCCATTACAACTTTAGCGTACGCGAGACATTTGACTGGCTCATGTTCCAGCAGATGTGCTCTATAACTTTGGTGGGAGGGTGTATCACTACCCATTACAACTTTAGCGTACGCGAGACATTTGACTGGCTCATGTTCCAGCAGATCTGTTCTATAACTTTGGTGGGAGGGTGTATCACTACCCATTACAACTTTAGCGTACGTGAGACATTTGACTGGCTCATGTTCCAGGAGATCTGCTCTGTAACTTTGGTGGGAGGGTGTATCACTACCCATTACAACTTTAGCGAGACATTTGACTGGCTCATGTTGCAGCAGATATGCTCTATAACTTTGGTGGGAGGGTGTATCACTACCCATTACAACTTTAGCGTACGCGAGACATTTGACTGGCTCATGTTCCAGCAGATCTGCTCTATAACGTTGGTGGGAGGGTGTATCACTACCCATTACAACATTAGCGTACGCGAGAAATTTGACTGGCTCATGTTGCAGCAGATCTGCTCTATAACTTTGGTGGGAGGGTGTAACACTACCCATTACAACTTTAGTGTACGCGAGACATTTGACTGGCTCATGTTCCAGCAGATCTGCTCTATAACTTTGGTGGGAGGGTGTATCACTACCCATTACAACTTTAGCGTACGCGAGACATTTGACTGGCTCATGTTCCAGGAGATCTGCTCTATAACTTTGGTGGGAGGGTGTATCACTACCCGTTACAACTTTAGCGTACGCGAGACATTTGACTGGCTCATGTTCCAGCAGATCTGCTCTATAACTTTGGTGGGAGGGTGTATCGCTACCCATTACAACTTTAGCGTACGCGAGACATTTGACTGGCTCATGTTCCAGCAGATCTGCTCTATAACTTTGGTGGGAGGGTGTATCACTACCTATTACAACTTTAGCGTACGCGAGACATTTGACTGGCTCATGTTGCAGCAGATCTGCTCTATAACTTTGGTGGGAGGGTGTATCACTACCCATTACAACTTTAGCGTATGCGAGACATTTTACTGGCTCATGTTGCAGCAGATCTGCTCTATAACTTTGGTGGGAGGGTGTATCACTACCTATTACAACTTTAGCGTACGTGAGACATTTGACTGGCTCATGTTGCAGCAGATGTGCTCTATAACTTTGGTGGGAGGGTGTATCACTACCAATTACAACTTTAGCGAGACATTTGACTGGCTCATGTTCCAGCAGATGTGCTGTATAACTTTGGTGGGAGGGTGTATCACTACCCATTACAACTTTAGCGTACGCGAGACATTTGACTGGCTCATGTTCCAGGAGATGTGCTCTATAACTTTGGTGGAAGGGTGTATCACTACCCATTACAACTTTAGCGAGACATTTGACTGGCTCATGTTGCAGCAGATGTGCTCTATAACTTTGGTGGGAGGGTGTATCACTACCCATTACAACTTTAGTGAGACATTTGACTGGCTCATGTTGCAGCAGATCTGCTCTATAACTTTGGTGGGAGGGTGTATCACTACCCATTACAACTTTAGCGTACGCGAGAAATTTGACTGGCTCATGTTCCAGCAGATGTGCTCTATAGCTTTGGTGGGAGGGTGTATCACTACCCATTACAACTTTAGCGTATGCGAGACATTTGACTGGCTCATGTTCCAGGAGATCTGCTCTATAACTTTGGTGGGAGGGTGTATCACTACCCATTACAACTTTAGCGTACGCGAGACATTTGACTGGCTCATGTTCCAGCAGATTTGCTCTATAACTCTGGTGGGAGGGTGTATCACTACCCATTACAACTTTAGCGTACGTGAGACATTTGACTGGCTCATGTTGCAGCAGATCTGCTCTTTAACTTTGGTGGGAGAGTGTATCACTACCCATTACAACTTTAGCGTACGCGAGACATTTGACTGGCTCATGTTCCAGCAGATCTGCTCTATAACTTTGGTGGGAGGGTGTATCACTACCCATTACAACTTTAGTGTACGCGAGACATTTGACTGGCTCATGTTCCAGGAGATCTGCTCTATAACTTTGGTGGGAGGGTGTATCACTACCCATTACAACTTTAGCGTACGCGAGACATTTGACTGGCTCATGTTCCAGACGACCTGGTTTATAACTTTGGTGGGAGGGTGTATCACTACCCATTACTGCTTTAGCGAGACATTTGACTGGCTCATGTTGCAGCAGATGTGCTCTATAACTTTGGTGGGAGGGTGTATCACTACCCATTACAACTTTAGCGTACGCGAGACATTTGACTGGCTCATGTTGCAGCAGATGTGCTCTATAACTTTGGTAGGAGGGTGTATCACTACCCATTACAACTTTAGCGAGACATTTGACTGGCTCATGTTGCAGCAGATGTGCTCTATAACTTTGGTGGGAGGGTGTATCACTACCCATTACAACTTTAGCGTACGCGAGACATTTGACTGGCTCATGTTCCAGGAGATCTGCTCTATAACTTTGGTGGGAGGGTGTATCACTACCCATTACAACTTTAGCGTACGCGAGACATTTGACTGGCTCATGTTGCAGCATATGTGCTCTATAACTTTGGTGGGAGGGTGTATCACTACCCATTACAACTTTAGCGAGACATTTGACTGGCTCATGTTGTAGCAGATGTGCTCTATAACTTTGGTGGGAGGGTGTATCACTACCCATTACAACTTTAACGTACGCGAGATATTTGACTGGCTCATGTTGCAGCAGATCTGCGCTTTAACTTTGGTGGGAGGGTGTATCACTACCCATTACAACATTAGCGTACGCGAGACATTTGACTGGCTCATGTTGCAGCAGATGTGCTCTATAACTTTGGTGGGAGGGTGTATCACTACCCATTACAACTTTAGCGTACGCGAGACATTTGACTGGCTCATGTTCCAGCAGATCTGCTCTATAACTTTGGTGGGAGGGTGTATCACTACCCATTACAACTTTAGCGAGACATTTGACTGGCTCATGTTGCAGCAGATGTGCTCTATAACTTTGGTGGGAGGGTGTATCACTATCCATTACAACATTAGCGTACGCGAGACATTTGACTGGCTCATGTTGCAGCAGATCTGCTCTATAACTTTGGTGGGAGGGTGTATCACTACCCATTACAACTTTACCGTACGTGAGACATTTGACTGGCTCATGTTGCAGCAGATCTGCTCTTTAAATTTGGTGGGAGAGTGTATCACTACCCATTACAACTTTAGCGTACGCGAGACATTTGACTGGCTCATGTTCCAGGAGATCTGCTCTATAACTTTGGTGGGAGGGTGTATCACTACCCATTACAACTTTAGCGTACGCGAGACATTTGACTGGCTCATGTTCCAGGAGATCTGCTCTATAACTTTGGTGGGAGGGTGTATCACTACCCATTACAACTTTAGCGTATGCGAGACATTTGACTGGCTCATGTTTCAGGAGATCTGCTCTATAATTTTGGTGGGAGGGTGTATCACTAGCCATTACAACTTTAGCGTACGCGAGACATTTGACTGGCTCATGTTCCAGGAGATCTGCTCTATAACTTTGGTGGGAGGGTGTATCACTACCCATTACAACATTAGCGTACGCGAGACATTTGACTGGCTCATGTTGCAGCAGATGTGCTCTATAACTTTGGTGGGAGGGTGTATCACTACCCATTACAACTTTAGCGTACGCGAGACATTTGACTGGCTCATGTTCCAGCAGATATGCTCTATAACTTTGGTGGGAGGGTGTATCACTACCCATTACAACTTTAGCGTACGCGAGACATTTGACTGGCTCATGTTCCAGCAGATGTGCTCTATAACTTTGGTAAAAGGGTGTATCACTACCCATTACAACTTTAGCGTATGCGAGACATTTGACTGGCTCATGTTCCAGCAGATGTGCTCTATAACTTTGGTAAGAGGGTGTATCACTACCCATTACAACTTTAGTGAGACATTTGGCTGGCTCATGTTGCAGCAGATGTGCTCTATAACTTTGGTGGGAGGGTGTATCACTACCCATTACAACTTTAGCGTACGCGAGACATTTGACTGGCTCATGTTGCAGCAGATGTGCTCTATAACTTTGGTGGGAGGGTGTATCACTACCCATTACAAGTTTAACGTACGCGAGACATTTGACTGGCTCATGTTCCAGGAGATCTGCTCTATAACTTTGGTGGGAGGGTGTATCACTACCCATTACAAGTTTAACGTACGCGAGACATTTGACTGGATCATGTTCCAGGAGATCTGCTCTATAACTTTGGTGGGAGGGTGTATCACTACCCATTACAACTTTAGCGAGACATTTGACTGGCTCATGTTCCAGCAGATCTGCTCTATAACTTTGGTGGGAGGGTGTATCACTACCCATTACAAGTTTAGCATACGCGAGAAATTTGACTGCCTCATGTTCCAGGGGATCTGCTCTATAACTTTGGTGGGAGGGTGTATCACTACCCATTACAAGTTTAGCATACGCGAGAAATTTGACTGGCTCATGTTGCAGCAGATCTGCTCTTTAACTTTGGTGGGAGGGTGTATCACTACCCATTACAACATTAGCGTACGCGAGACATTTGACTGGCTCATGTTGCAGCAGATGTGCTCTATAACTCTGGTGGGAGGGTGTATCACTACCCATTACAACTTTAGCGAGATATTTGACTGGCTCATGTTGCAGCAGATGTGCTCTATAACTTTGGTGGGAGGGTGTATCACTACCCATTACAACTTTAGCATACGCGAGACATTTGACTGGCTGATGTTCCAGGAGATCTGCTCTATAACTTTGGTGGGAGGGTGTATCACTACCCATTACAACTTTAGCGTACGCGAGACATTTGACTGGCTCATGTTCCAGGAGATCTGCTCTATAACTTTGGTGGGAGGGTGTATCACTACCCATTACAACTTTAGCGTACGCGAGACATTTGACTGGCTCATGTTCCAGCAGATGTGCTCTATAACTTTGGTGGGAGGGTGTATCACTACCAATTAAAACCTTAGCGTACGCGAGACATTGGACTGGCTTATGTTCCAGGAGATCTGCTCTATAACTTTGGTGGGAGGGTGTATCACTACCCATTACCACTTTAGCTTACGCGAGACATTTGACTGGCTCATGTTCCAGGAGATCTGCTCTGTAACTTTGGTGGGAGGGTGTATCACTACCCATTACAACTTTAACGAGACATTTGACTGGCTCATGTTGCAGCAGATGTGCTCTATAACTTTGGTGGGAGGGTGTATCACTACCCATTACAGCTTTAGCGTATGCGAGACATTTGACTGGCTCATGTTCCAGCAGATCTGCTCTATAACTTTGGTGGGAGGGTGTATCACTACCCATTACAACTTTAGCGAGACATTTCACTGGCTCATGTTGCAGCAGATGTGCCCTATAACTTTGGTGGGAAGGTGTATCACTACCCATTACAACTTTAGCGTACGCGAGACATTTGACTGGCTCATGTTCCAGGAGATCTGCTCTGTAACTTTGGTGGGAGGGTGTATCACTACCCATTACAACTTTAGCGTACGCGAGACATTTGACTGGCTCATGTTACAGCAGATGTGCTCTATAACTTTGGTGGGAGGGTGTATCACTACCCATTACAACTTTAGCGTACGCGAGACATTTGACTGGCTCATGTTGCAGCAGATGTGCTCTATAACTGTGGTGGGAGGGTGTATCACTACCCATTACAACTTTAGCGTACGCGAGACATTTGACTGGCTCATGTTGCAGCAGATCTGCTCTATAACTTTGGTGGGAGGGTGTATCACTACCCATTACAACTTTAGCGTACGCGAGACATTTGACTGGCTCATGTTCCAGGAGATCTGCTCTATAACTTTGGTGGGAGGGTGTATCACTACCCATTACAACTTTAGCGTACGCGAGACATTTGACTGGCTCATGTTCCAGCAGATCTGCTCTATAACTTTGGTGGGAGGGTGTATCACTACCCATTACAACTTTAGCGTACGCGAGACATTTGACTGACTCATGTTGCAGCAGATGTGCTCTATAACTTTGGTGGGAGGGTGTATCACTACCCATTACAACTTTAGCGTACGCGAGACATTTGACTGGCTCCTGTTGCAGGAGATCTGCTCTATAACTCTGGTGGGAGGGTGTATCACTACCCATTACAACTTTAGCGTACGCGAGACATTTGACTGGCTCATGTTGCAGGAGATCTGCTCTATAACTTTGGTGGGAGGGTGTATCACTACCCATTACAACTTTAGCGAGACATTTGACTGGCTCATGTTGCAGCAGATGTGCTCTATAACTTTGGTGGGAGGGTGTATCACTACCCACTACAACTTTAGCGAGACATTTGACTGGCTCATGTTCCAGAATTTGTGCTCTATAACTTTGGTGGGAGAGTGTATCACTACCCATTACAACTTTAGCGTACGCGAGACATTTGACTGGCTCATGTTGCAGCAGATGTGCTCTATAACTTTGGTGGGAGGGTGTATCACTACCCATTACAACTTTAGCGTACGCGAGACATTTGACTGGCTCATGTTCCAGCAGATGTGCTCTATAACTTTGGTGGGAGGGTGTATCACTACCCATTACAACTTTAGCGTACGTGAGACATTTGACTGGCTCATGTTTCAGCAGATCTGCTCTGTAACTTTGGTGGGAGGGTGTATCACTACCCATTACAACTTTAGCGTACGCGAGACATTTGATAGGCTCATGTTCCAGCAGATCTGCTCTATAACTTTGGTGGGAGGGTGTATCACTACCCATTACAACTTTAGCGTACGCGAGACATTTGACTGGCTCATGTTCCAGCAGATCTGCTCTATAACTTTGGTGGGAGGGTGTATCACTACCCATTACAACTTTAGCGTACGCGAGACATTTGACTGACTCATGTTGCAGCAGATGTGCTCTATAACTCTGGTGGGAGGGTGTATCACTACCCATTACAACTTTAGCGTACGCGAGACATTTGACTGGCTCATGTTCCAGCAGATGTGCTCTATAACTTTGGTGGGAGGGTGTATCACTACCCATTACAACTTTAGCGTACGCGAGACATTTGACTGGCTCATGTTCCAGCAGATCTGTTCTATAACTTTGGTGGGAGGGTGTATCACTACCCATTACAACTTTAGCGTACGTGAGACATTTGACTGGCTCATGTTCCAGGAGATCTGCTCTGTAACTTTGGTGGGAGGGTGTATCACTACCCATTACAACTTTAGCGAGACATTTGACTGGCTCATGTTGCAGCAGATCTGCTCTATAACTTTGGTGGGAGGGTGTATCACTACCCATTACAACTTTAGCGTACGCGAGACATTTGACTGGCTCACGTTCAAGCAGATCTGTTCTATAACGTTGGTGGGAGGGTGTATCACTACCCATTACAACATTAGCGTACGCGAGAAATTTGACTGGCTCATGTTGCAGCAGATCTGCTCTATAACTTTGGTGGGAGGGTGTAACACTACCCATTACAGCTTTAGTGTACGCGAGACATTTGACTGGCTCATGTTCCAGCAGATCTGCTCTATAACTTTGGTGGGAGGGTGTATCACTACCCATTACAACTTTAGCGTACGCGAGACATTTGACTGGCTCATGTTCCAGGAGATCTGCTCTATAACTTTGGTGGGAGGGTGTATCACTACCCATTACAACTTTAGCGTACGCGAGACATTTGACTGGCTCATGTTGCAGCAGATCTGCTCTATAACTTTGGTGGGAGGGTGTATCACTACCCATTACAACTTCAGCGAGACATTTGACTGGCTCATGTTGCAGCAGATGTGCTCTATAACTTTGGTGGGAGGGTGTATCACTACCCATTACAACTTTAGCGAGACATTTGACTGGCTCATGTTGCAGCAGATGTGCTCTATAACTTTGGTGGGAGGGTGTATCACTACCCATTACAACTTTAGCGTACGCGATACATTTGACTGGCTCATGTTCCAGCAGATCTGCTCTATAACTTTGGTGGGAGGGTGTATCACTACCCATTACAACTTTAGCGAGACATTTGACTGGCTCATGGTGCAGCAGATGTGCTCTATAACTTTGGTGGGAGGGTGTATCACTACCCATTACAACTTTAGCGTAGGCGAGACATTTGACTGGCTCATGTTCCAGGAGATCTGCTCTATAACTTTGGTGGGAGGGTGTATCACTACCCATTACAACTTTAGCGTACGCGAGACATTTGACTGGCTCATGTTCCAGGAGATCTGCTCTATAACTTTGGTGGGAGGGTGTATCACTACCCATTACAACTTTAGCGTACGCGAGACATTTGACTGGCTCATGTTGCAGCATATGTGCTCTATAACTTTGGTGGGAGGGTGTATCACTACCCATTACAACTTTAGCGAGACATTTGACTGGCTCATGTTGTAGCAGATGTGCTCTATAACTTTGGTGGGAGGGTGTATCACTACCCATTACAACTTTAACGTACGCGAGATATTTGACTGGCTCATGTTGCAGCAGATCTGCGCTTTAACTTTGGTGGGAGGGTGTATCACTACCCATTACAACATTAGCGTACGCGAGACATTTGACTGGCTCATGTTGCAGCAGATGTGCTCTATAACTTTGGTGGGAGGGTGTATCACTACCCATTACAACTTTAGCGTACGCGAGACATTTGACTGGCTCATGTTCCAGCAGATCTGCTCTATAACTTTGGTGGGAGGGTGTATCACTACCCATTACAACTTTAGCGAGACATTTGACTGGCTCATGTTGCAGCAGATGTGCTCTATAACTTTGGTGGGAGGGTGTATCACTATCCATTACAACATTAGCGTACGCGAGACATTTGACTGGCTCATGTTGCAGCAGATCTGCTCTATAACTTTGGTGGGAGGGTGTATCACTACCCATTACAACTTTACCGTACGTGAGACATTTGACTGGCTCATGTTGCAGCAGATCTGCTCTTTAACTTTGGTGGGAGAGTGTATCACTACCCATTACAACTTTAGCGTACGCGAGACATTTGACTGGCTCATATTCCAGGAGATCTGCTCTATAACTTTGGTGGGAGGGTGTATCACTACCCATTACAACTTTAGCGTACGCGAGACATTTGACTGGCTCATGTTCCAGGAGATCTGCTCTATAACTTTGGTGGGAGGGTGTATCACTACCCATTACAACTTTAGCGTATGCGAGACATTTGACTGGCTCATGTTTCAGGAGATCTGCTCTATAATTTTGGTGGGAGGGTGTATCACTACCCATTACAACTTTAGCGTACGCGAGACATTTGACTGGCTCATGTTCCAGGAGATCTGCTCTATAACTTTGGTGGGAGGGTGTATCACTACCCATTACAACATTAGCGTACGCGAGACATTTGACTGGCTCATGTTGCAGCAGATGTGCTCTATAACTTTGGTGGGAGGGTGTATCACTACCCATTACAACTTTAGCGTACGCGAGACATTTGACTGGCTCATGTTCCAGCAGATCTGCTCTATAACTTTGGTGGGAGGGTGTATCACTACCCATTACAACTTTAGCGAGACATTTGACTGGCTCATGTTGCAGCAGATGTGCTCTATAACTTTGGTGGGAGGGTGTATCACTACCCATTACAACTTTAGTGTACGCGAGACATTTGCTGGCTCATGTTCCAGGAGATCTGCTCTATAACTTTGGTGGGAGGGTGTATCACTACCCATTACAACTTTAGCGTACGCGAGACATTTGACTGGCTCATGTTCCAGACGACCTGCTTTATAACTTTGGTGGGAGGGTGTATCACTACCCATTACTGCTTTAGCGAGACATTTGACTGGCTCATGTTGCAGCAGATGTGCTCTATAACTTTGGTGGGAGGGTGTATCACTACCCATTACAACTTTAGCGTACGCGAGACATTTGACTGGCTCATGTTGCAGCAGATGTGCTCTATAACTTTGGTAGGAGGGTGTATCACTACCCATTACAACTTTAGCGAGACATTTGACTGGCTCATGTTGCAGCAGATGTGCTCTATAACTTTGGTGGGAGGGTGTATCACTACCCATTACAACTTTAGCGTACGCGAGACATTTGACTGGCTCATGTTCCAGGAGATCTGCTCTATAACTTTGGTGGGAGGGTGTATCACTACCCATTACAACTTTAGCGTACGCGAGACATTTGACTGGCTCATGTTGCAGCATATGTGCTCTATAACTTTGGTGGGAGGGTGTATCACTACCCATTACAACTTTAGCGAGACATTTGACTGGCTCATGTTGTAGCAGATGTGCTCTATAACTTTGGTGGGAGGGTGTATCACTACCCATTACAACTTTAACGTACGCGAGATATTTGACTGGCTCATGTTGCAGCAGATCTGCGCTTTAACTTTGGTGGGAGGGTGTATCACTACCCATTACAACATTAGCGTACGCGAGACATTTGACTGGCTCATGTTGCAGCAGATGTGCTCTATAACTTTGGTGGGAGGGTGTATTACTACCCATTACAACTTTAGCGTACGCGAGACATTTGACTGGCTCATGTTCCAGCAGATCTGCTCTATAACTTTGGTGGGAGGGTGTATCACTACCCATTACAACTTTAGCGAGACATTTGACTGGCTCATGTTGCAGCAGATGTGCTCTATAACTTTGGTGGGAGGGTGTATCACTATCCATTACAACATTAGCGTACGCGAGACATTTGACTGGCTCATGTTGCAGCAGATCTGCTCTATAACTTTGGTGGGAGGGTGTATCACTACCCATTACAACTTTACCGTACGTGAGACATTTGACTGGCTCATGTTGCAGCAGATCTGCTCTTTAAATTTGGTGGGAGAGTGTATCACTACCCATTACAACTTTAGCGTACGCGAGACATTTGACTGGCTCATGTTCCAGGAGATCTGCTCTATAACTTTGGTGGGAGGGTGTATCACTACCCATTACAACTTTAGCGTACGCGAGACATTTGACTGGCTCATGTTCCAGGAGATCTGCTCTATAACTTTGGTGGGAGGGTGTATCACTACCCATTACAACTTTAGCGTATGCGAGACATTTGACTGGCTCATGTTTCAGGAGATCTGCTCTATAATTTTGGTGGGAGGGTGTATCACTAGCCATTACAACTTTAGCGTACGCGAGACATTTGACTGGCTCATGTTCCAGGAGATCTGCTCTATAACTTTGGTGGGAGGGTGTATCACTACCCATTACAACATTAGCGTACGCGAGACATTTGACTGGCTCATGTTGCAGCAGATGTGCTCTATAACTTTGGTGGGAGGGTGTATCACTACCCATTACAACTTTAGCGTACGCGAGACATTTGACTGGCTCATGTTCCAGCAGATCTGCTCTATAACTTTGGTGGGAGGGTGTATCACTACCCATTACAACTTTAGCGTACGCGAGACATTTGACTGGCTCATGTTCCAGCAGATGTGGTCTATAACTTTGGTAAAAGGGTGTATCACTACCCATTACAACTTTAGCGTATGCGAGACATTTGACTGGCTCATGTTCCAGCAGATGTGCTCTATAACTTTGGTAAGAGGGTGTATCACTACCCATTACAACTTTAGTGAGACATATGGCTGGCTCATGTTGCAGCAGATGTGCTCTATAACTTTGGTGGGAGGGTGTATCACTACCCATTACAACTTTAGCGTACGCGAGACATTTGACTGGCTCATGTTGCAGCAGATGTGCTCTATAACTTTGGTGGGAGGGTGTATCACTACCCATTACAAGTTTAACGTACGCGAGACATTTGACTGGCTCATGTTCCAAGAGATCTGCTCTATAACTTTGGTGGGAGGGTGTATCACTACCCATTACAAGTTTAACGTACGCGAGACATTTGACTGGATCATGTTCCAGGAGATCTGCTCTATAACTTTGGTGGGAGGGTGTATCACTACCCATTACAACTTTAGCGAGACATTTGACTGGCTCATGTTCCAGCAGATCTGCTCTATAACTTTGGTGGGAGGGTGTATCACTACCCATTACAAGTTTAGCATACGCGAGAAATTTGACTGCCTCATGTTCCAGGGGATCTGCTCTATAACTTTGGTGGGAGGGTGTATCACTACCCATTACAAGTTTAGCATACGCGAGAAATTTGACTGGCTCATGTTGCAGCAGATCTGCTCTTTAACTTTGGTGGGAGGGTGTATCACTACCCATTACTACATTAGCGTACGCGAGACATTTGACTGGCTCATGTTGCAGCAGATGTGCTCTATAACTCTGGTGGGAGGGTGTATCACTACCCATTACAACTTTAGCGAGATATTTGACTGGCTCATGTTGCAGCAGATGTGCTCTATAACTTTGGTGGGAGGGTGTATCACTACCCATTA
Source organism: Deroplatys truncata (assembly GCA_030765065.1). Lineage (NCBI taxonomy): Eukaryota > Metazoa > Arthropoda > Insecta > Mantodea > Mantidae > Deroplatys > Deroplatys truncata. Next base: position 10,210,932 of record CM060975.1, read on the forward strand.
CAACTTTAGCATACGCGAGACATTTGACTGGCTGATGTTCCAGGAGATCTGCTCTATAACTTTGGTGGGAGGGTGTATCACTACCCATTACAACTTTAGCGTACGCGAGACATTTGACTGGCTCATGTTCCAGGAGATCTGCTCTATAACTTTGGTGGGAGGGTGTATCACTACCCATTACAACTTTAGCGTACGCGAGACATTTGACTGGCTCATGTTCCAGCAGATGTGCTCTATAACTTTGGTGGGAGGGTGTATCACTACCAATTAAAACCTTAGCGTACGCGAGACATTGGACTGGCTTATGTTCCAGGAGATCTGCTCTATAACTTTGGTGGGAGGGTGTATCACTACCCATTACCACTTTAGCTTACGCGAGACATTTGACTGGCTCATGTTCCAGGAGATCTGCTCTGTAACTTTGGTGGGAGGGTGTATCACTACCCATTACAACTTTAACGAGACATTTGACTGGCTCATGTTGCAGCAGATGTGCTCTATAACTTTGGTGGGAGGGTGTATCACTACCCATTACAGCTTTAGCGTATGCGAGACATTTGACTGGCTCATGTTCCAGCAGATCTGCTCTATAACTTTGGTGGGAGGGTGTATCACTACCCATTACAACTTTAGCGAGACATTTCACTGGCTCATGTTGCAGCAGATGTGCCCTATAATTTTGGTGGGAGGGTGTATCACTACCCATTACAACTTTAGCGTACGCGAGACATTTGACTGGCTCATGTTCCAGGAGATCTGCTCTGTAACTTTGGTGGGAGGGTGTATCACTACCCATTACAACTTTAGCGTACGCGAGACATTTGACTGGCTCATGTTACAGCAGATGTGCTCTATAACTTTGGTGGGAGGGTGTATCACTACCCATTACAACTTTAGCGTACGCGAGACATTTGACTGGCTCATGTTGCAGCAGATGTGCTCTATAACTGTGGTGGGAGGGTGTATCACTACCCATTACAACTTTAGCGTACGCGAGACATTCGACTGGCTCATGTTGCAGCAGATCTGCTCTATAACTTTGGTGGGAGGGTGTATCACTACCCATTACAACTTTAGCGTACGCGAGACATTTGACTGGCTCATGTTCCAGGAGATCTGCTCTATAACTTTGGTGGGAGGGTGTATCACTACCCATTACAACTTTAGCGTACGCGAGACATTTGACTGGCTCATGTTCCAGCAGATCTGCTCTATAACTTTGGTGGGAGGGTGTATCACTACCCATTACAACTTTAGCGTACGCGAGACATTTGACTGACTCATGTTGCAGCAGATGTGCTCTATAACTTTGGTGGGAGGGTGTATCACTACCCATTACAACTTTAGCGTACGCGAGACATTTGACTGGCTCCTGTTGCAGGAGATCTGCTCTATAACTCTGGTGGGAGGGTGTATCACTACCCATTACAACTTTAGCGTACGCGAGACATTTGACTGGCTCATGTTGCAGGAGATCTGCTCTATAACTTTGGTGGGAGGGTGTATCACTACCCATTACAACTTTAGCGAGACATTTGACTGGCTCATGTTGCAGCAGATGTGCTCTATAACTTGGGTGGGAGGGTGTATCACTACCCACTACAACTTTAGCGAGACATTTGACTGGCTCATGTTCCAGAATTTGTGCTCTATAACTTTGGTGGGAGAGTGTATCACTACCCATTACAACTTTAGCGTACGCGAGACATTTGACTGGCTCATGTTGCAGCAGATGTGCTCTATAACTTTGGTGGGAGGGTGTATCACTACCCATTACAACTTTAGCGTACGCGAGACTTTTGACTGGCTCATGTTCCAGCAGATGTGCTCTATAACTTTGGTGGGAGGGTGTATCACTACCCATTACAACTTTAGCGTACGCGAGACATTTGACTGGCTCATGTTCCAGCAGATCTGCTCTGTAACTTTGGTGGGAGGGTGTATCACTACCCATTACAACTTTAGCGTACGCGAGACATTTGATAGGCTCATGTTCCAGCAGATCTGCTCTATAACTTTGGTGGGAGGGTGTATCACTACCCATTACAACTTTAGCGTACGCGAGACATTTGACTGGCTCATGTTCCAGCAGATCTGCTCTATAACTTTGGTGGGAGGGTGTATCACTACCCATTACAACTTTAGCGTACGCGAGACATTTGACTGACTCATGTTGCAGCAGATGTGCTCTATAACTCTGGTGGGAGGGTGTATCACTACCCATTACAACTTTAGCGTACGCGAGACATTTGACTGGCTCATGTTCCAGCAGATGTGCTCTATAACTTTGGTGGGAGGGTGTATCACTACCCATTACAACTTTAGCGTACGCGAGACATTTGACTGGCTCATGTTCCAGCAGATCTGTTCTATAACTTTGGTGGGAGGGTGTATCACTACCCATTACAACTTTAGCGTACGTGAGACATTTGACTGGCTCATGTTCCAGGAGATCTGCTCTGTAACTTTGGTGGGAGGGTGTATCACTACCCATTACAACTTTAGCGAGACATTTGACTGGCTCATGTTGCAGCAGATCTGCTCTATAACTTTGGTGGGAGGGTGTATCACTACCCATTACAACTTTAGCGTACGCGAGACATTTGACTGGCTCATGTTCAAGCAGATCTGTTCTATAACGTTGGTGGGAGGGTGTATCACTACCCATTACAACATTAGCGTACGCGAGAAATTTGACTGGCTCATGTTGCAGCAGATCTGCTCTATAACTTTGGTGGGAGGGTGTAACACTACCCATTACAACTTTAGTGTACGCGAGACATTTGACTGGCTCATGTTCCAGCAGATCTGCTCTATAACTTTGGTGGGAGGGTGTATCACTACCCATTACAACTTTAGCGTACGCGAGACATTTGACTGGCTCATGTTCCAGGAGATCTGCTCTATAACTTTGGTGGGAGGGTGTATCACTACCCATTACAACTTTAGCGTACGCGAGACATTTGACTGGCTCATGTTGCAGCAGATCTGCTCTATAACTTTGGTGGGAGGGTGTATCACTACCCATTACAACTTCAGCGAGACATTTGTCTGGCTCATGTTGCAGCAGATGTGCTCTATAACTTTGGTGGGAGGGTGTATCACTACCCATTACAACTTTAGCGAGACATTTGACTGGCTCATGTTGCAGCAGATGTGCTCTATAACTTTGGTGGGAGGGTGTATCACTACCCATTACAACTTTAGCGTACGCGATACATTTGACTGGCTCATGTTCCAGCAGATCTGCTCTATAACTTTGGTGGGAGGGTGTATCACTACCCATTACAACTTTAGCGAGACATTTGACTGGCTCATGGTGCAGCAGATGTGCTCTATAACTTTGGTGGGAGGGTGTATCACTACCCATTACAACTTTAGCGTACGCGAGACATTTGACTGGCTCATGTTCCAGGAGATCTGCTCTATAACTTTGGTGGGAGGGTGTATCACTACCCATTACAACTTTAGCGTACGCGAGACATTTGACTGGCTCATGTTCCAGGAGATCTGCTCTATAACTTTGGTGGGAGGGTGTATCACTACCCATTACAACTTTAGCGTACGCGAGACATTTGACTGGCTCATGTTGCAGCATATGTGCTCTATAACTTTGGTGGGAGGGTGTATCACTACCCATTACAACTTTAGCGAGACATTTGACTGGCTCATGTTGTAGCAGATGTGCTCTATAACTTTGGTGGGAGGGTGTATCACTACCCATTACAACTTTAACGTACGCGAGATATTTGACTGGCTCATGTTGCAGCAGATCTGCGCTTTAACTTTGGTGGGAGGGTGTATCACTACCCATTACAACATTAGCGTACGCGAGACATTTGACTGGCTCATGTTGCAGCAGATGTGCTCTATAACTTTGGTGGGAGGGTGTATGACTACCCATTACAACTTTAGCGTACGCGAGACATTTGACTGGCTCATGTTCCAGCAGATCTGCTCTATAACTTTGGTGGGAGGGTGTATCACTACCCATTACAACTTTAGCGAGACATTTGACTGGCTCATGTTGCAGCAGATGTGCTCTATAACTTTGGTGGGAGGGTGTATCACTATCCATTACAACATTAGCGTACGCGAGACATTTGACTGGCTCATGTTGCAGCAGATCTGCTCTATAACTTTGGTGGGAGGGTGTATCACTACCCATTACAACTTTACCGTACGTGAGACATTTGACTGGCTCATGTTGCAGCAGATCTGCTCTTTAACTTTGGTGGGAGAGTGTATCACTACCCATTACAACTTTAGCGTACGCGAGACATTTGACTGGCTCATATTCCAGGAGATCTGCTCTATAACTTTGGTGGGAGGGTGTATCACTACCCATTACAACTTTAGCGTACGCGAGACATTTGACTGGCTCATGTTCCAGGAGATCTGCTCTATAACTTTGGTGGGAGGGTGTATCACTACCCATTACAACTTTAGCGTATGCGAGACATTTGACTGGCTCATGTTTCAGGAGATCTGCTCTATAATTTTGGTGGGAGGGTGTATCACTACCCATTACAACTTTAGCGTACGCGAGACATTTGACTGGCTCATGTTCCAGGAGATCTGCTCTATAACTTTGGTGGGAGGGTGTATCACTACCCATTACAACATTAGCGTACGCGAGACATTTGACTGGCTCATGTTGCAGCAGATGTGCTCTATAACTTTGGTGGGAGGGTGTATCACTACCCATTACAACTTTAACGTACGCGAGACATTTGACTGGCTCATGTTCCAGCAGATCTGCTCTATAACTTTGGTGGGAGGGTGTATCACTACCCATTACAACTTTAGCGAGACATTTGACTGGCTCATGTTGTAGCAGATGTGCTCTATAACTTTGGTGGGAGGGTGCATCACTACCCATTACAACTTTAGCGAGACATTTGACTGGCTCATGTTGCAGCAGATGTGCTCTATAACTTTGGTGGGAGGGTGTATCACTACCCATTACCACTTTAGCTTACGCGAGACATTTGACTGGCTCATGTTCCAGGAGATCTGCTCTGTAACTTTGGTGGGAGGGTGTATCACTACCCATTACAACTTTAACGAGACATTTGACTGGCTCATGTTGCAGCAGATGTGCTCTATAACTTTGGTGGGAGGGTGTATCACTACCCATTACAGCTTTAGCGTATGCGAGACATTTGACTGGCTCATGTTCCAGCAGATCTGCTCTATAACTTTGGTGGGAGGGTGTATGACTACCCATTACAACTTTAGCGAGACATTTCACTGGCTCATGTTGCAGCAGATGTGCCCTATAACTTTGGTGGGAGGGTGTATCAACACCCATTACAACTTTAGCGAGACATTTGACTGGCTCATGTTCCAGGAGATCTGCTCTATAACTTTGGTGGGAGGGTGTATCACTACCCATTACAACTTTAGCGTACGCGAGACATTTGACTGGCTCATTTTCCAGGAGATCTGCTCTGTAACTTTGGTGGGAGGGTGTATCACTACCCATTACAACTTTAGCGTACGCGAGACATTTGACTGGCTCATGTTACAGCAGATGTGCTCTATAACTTTGGTGGGAGGGTGTATCACTACCCATTACAACTTTAGCGTACGCGAGACATTTGACTGGCTCATGTTGCAGCAGATGTGCTCTATAACTGTGGTGGGAGGGTGTATCACTACCCATTACAACTTTAGCGTACGCGAGACATTTGACTGGCTCATGTTGCAGCAGATCTGCTCTATAACTTTGGTGGGAGGGTGTATCACTACCCATTACAACTTTAGCGTACGCGAGACATTTGACTGGCTCATGTTCCAGGAGATCTGCTCTATAACTTTGGTGGGAGGGTGTATCACTACCCATTACAACTTTAGCGTACGCGAGACATTTGACTGGCTCATGTTCCAGCAGATCTGCTCTATAACTTTGGTGGGAGGGTGTATCACTACCCATTACAACTTTAGCGTACGCGAGACATTTGACTGACTCATGTTGCAGCAGATGTGCTCTATAACTTTGGTGGGAGGGTGTATCACTACCCATTACAACTTTAGCGTACGCGAGACATTTGACTGGCTCCTGTTGCAGGAGATCTGCTCTATAACTCTGGTGGGAGGGTGTATCACTACCCATTACAACTTTAGCGTACGCGAGACATTTGACTGGCTCATGTTGCAGGAGATCTGCTCTATAACTTTGGTGGGAGGGTGTATCGCTACCCATTACAACTTTAGCGAGACATTTGACTGGCTCATGTTGCAGCAGATGTGCTCTATAACTTTGGTGGGAGGGTGTATCACTACCCACTACAACTTTAGCGAGACATTTGACTGGCTCATGTTCCAGAATTTGTGCTCTATAACTTTGGTGGGAGAGTGTATCACTACCCATTACAACTTTAGCGTACGCGAGACATTTGACTGGCTCATGTTGCAGCAGATGTGCTCTATAACTTTGGTGGGAGGGTGTATCACTACCCATTACAACTTTAGCGTACGCGAGACATTTGACTGGCTCATGTTCCAGCAGATGTGCTCTATAACTTTGGTGGGAGGGTGTATCACTACCCATTACAACTTTAGCGTACGCGAGACATTTGACTGGCTCATGTTCCAGCAGATCTGCTCTGTAACTTTGGTGGGAGGGTGTATCACTACCCATTACAACTTTAGCGTACGCGAGACATTTGATAGGCTCATGTTCCAGCAGATCTGCTCTATAACTTTGGTGGGAGGGTGTATCACTACCCATTACAACTTTAGCGTACGCGAGACATTTGACTGGCTCATGTTCCAGCAGATCTGCTCTATAACTTTGGTGGGAGGGTGTATCACTACCCATTACAACTTTAGCGTACGCGAGACATTTGACTGACTCATGTTGCAGCAGATGTGCTCTATAACTCTGGTGGGAGGGTGTATCACTACCCATTACAACTTTAGCGTACGCGAGACATTTGACTGGCTCATGTTCCAGCAGATGTGCTCTATAACTTTGGTGGGAGGGTGTATCACTACCCATTACAACTTTAGCGTACGCGAGACATTTGACTGGCTCATGTTCCAGCAGATCTGTTCTATAACTTTGGTGGGAGGGTGTATCACTACCCATTACAACTTTAGCGTACGTGAGACATTTGACTGGCTCATGTTCCAGGAGATCTGCTCTGTAACTTTGGTGGGAGGGTGTATCACTACCCATTACAACTTTAGCGAGACATTTGACTGGCTCATGTTGCAGCAGATCTGCTCTATAACTTTGGTGGGAGGGTGTATCACTACCCATTACAACTTTAGCGTACGCGAGACATTTGACTGGCTCATGTTCAAGCAGATCTGTTCTATAACGTTGGTGGGAGGGTGTATCACTACCCATTACAACATTAGCGTACGCGAGAAATTTGACTGGCTCATGTTGCAGCAGATCTGCTCTATAACTTTGGTGGGAGGGTGTAACACTACCCATTACAACTTTAGTGTACGCGAGACATTTGACTGGCTCATGTTCCAGCAGATCTGCTCTATAACTTTGGTGGGAGGGTGTATCACTACCCATTACAACTTTAGCGTACGCGAGACATTTGACTGGCTCATGTTCCAGGAGATCTGCTCTATAACTTTGGTGGGAGGGTGTATCACTACCCATTACAACTTTAGCGTACGCGAGACATTTGACTGGCTCATGTTGCAGCAGATCTGCTCTATAACTTTGGTGGGAGGGTGTATCACTACCCATTACAACTTTAGCGAGACATTTGACTGGCTCATGTTGCAGCAGATGTGCTCTATAACTTTGGTGGGAGGGTGTATCACTACCCATTACAACTTTAGCGAGACATTTGACTGGCTCATGTTGCAGCAGATGTGCTCTATAACTTTGGTGGGAGGGTGTATCACTACCCATTACAACTTTAGCGTACGCGAGACATTTGACTGGCTCATGTTCCAGCAGATCTGCTCTATAACTTTGGTGGGAGGGTGTATCACTACCCATTACAACTTTAGCGAGACATTTGACTGGCTCATGTTGCAGCAGATGTGCTCTATAACTTTGGTGGGAGGGTGTATCACTACCCATTACAACTTTAGCGTACGCGAGACATTTGACTGGCTCATGTTCCAGGAGATCTGCTCTATAACTTTGGTGGGAGGGTGTATCACTACCCATTACAACTTTAGCGTACGCGAGACATTTGACTGGCTCATGTTCCAGGAGATCTGCTCTATAACTTTGGTGGGAGGGTGTATCACTACCCATTACAACTTTAGCGTACGCGAGACATTTGACTGGCTCATGTTACAGCAGATGTGCTCTATAACTTTGGTGGGAGGGTGTATCACTACCCATTACAACTTTAGCGTACGCGAGACATTTGACTGGCTCATGTTGCAGCAGATGTGCTCTATAACTGTGGTGGGAGGGTGTATCACTACCCATTACAACTTTAGCGTACGCGAGACATTTGACTGGCTCATGTTGCAGCAGATCTGCTCTATAACTTTGGTGGGAGGGTGTATCACTACCCATTACAACTTTAGCGTACGCGAGACATTTGACTGGCTCATGTTCCAGGAGATCTGCTCTATAACTTTGGTGGGAGGGTGTATCACTACCCATTACAACTTTAGCGTACGCGAGACATTTGACTGGCTCATGTTCCAGCAGATCTGCTCTATAACTTTGGTGGGAGGGTGTATCACTACCCATTACAACTTTAGCGTACGCGAGACATTTGACTGACTCATGTTGCAGCAGATGTGCTCTATAACTTTGGTGGGAGGGTGTATCACTACCCATTACAACTTTAGCGTACGCGAGACATTTGACTGGCTCCTGTTGCAGGAGATCTGCTCTATAACTCTGGTGGGAGGGTGTATCACTACCCATTACAACTTTAGCGTACGCGAGACATTTGACTGGCTCATGTTGCAGGAGATCTGCTCTATAACTTTGGTGGGAGGGTGTATCGCTACCCATTACAACTTTAGCGAGACATTTGACTGGCTCATGTTGCAGCAGATGTGCTCTATAACTTTGGTGGGAGGGTGTATCACTACCCACTACAACTTTAGCGAGACATTTGACTGGCTCATGTTCCAGAATTTGTGCTCTATAACTTTGGTGGGAGAGTGTATCACTACCCATTACAACTTTAGCGTACGCGAGACATTTGACTGGCTCATGTTGCAGCAGATGTGCTCTATAACTTTGGTGGGAGGGTGTATCACTACCCATTACAACTTTAGCGTACGCGAGACATTTGACTGGCTCATGTTCCAGCAGATGTGCTCTATAACTTTGGTGGGAGGGTGTATCACTACCCATTACAACTTTAGCGTACGCGAGACATTTGACTGGCTCATGTTCCAGCAGATCTGCTCTGTAACTTTGGTGGGAGGGTGTATCACTACCCATTACAACTTTAGCGTACGCGAGACATTTGATAGGCTCATGTTCCAGCAGATCTGCTCTATAACTTTGGTGGGAGGGTGTATCACTACCCATTACAACTTTAGCGTACGCGAGACATTTGACTGGCTCATGTTCCAGCAGATCTGCTCTATAACTTTGGTGGGAGGGTGTATCACTACCCATTACAACTTTAGCGTACGCGAGACATTTGACTGACTCATGTTGCAGCAGATGTGCTCTATAACTCTGGTGGGAGGGTGTATCACTACCCATTACAACTTTAGCGTACGCGAGACATTTGACTGGCTCATGTTCCAGCAGATGTGCTCTATAACTTTGGTGGGAGGGTGTATCACTACCCATTACAACTTTAGCGTACGCGAGACATTTGACTGGCTCATGTTCCAGCAGATCTGTTCTATAACTTTGGTGGGAGGGTGTATCACTACCCATTACAACTTTAGCGTACGTGAGACATTTGACTGGCTCATGTTCCAGGAGATCTGCTCTGTAACTTTGGTGGGAGGGTGTATCACTACCCATTACAACTTTAGCGAGACATTTGACTGGCTCATGTTGCAGCAGATCTGCTCTATAACTTTGGTGGGAGGGTGTATCACTACCCATTACAACTTTAGCGTACGCGAGACATTTGACTGGCTCATGTTCAAGCAGATCTGTTCTATAACGTTGGTGGGAGGGTGTATCACTACCCATTACAACATTAGCGTACGCGAGAAATTTGACTGGCTCATGTTGCAGCAGATCTGCTCTATAACTTTGGTGGGAGGGTGTAACACTACCCATTACAACTTTAGTGTACGCGAGACATTTGACTGGCTCATGTTCCAGCAGATCTGCTCTATAACTTTGGTGGGAGGGTGTATCACTACCCATTACAACTTTAGCGTACGCGAGACATTTGACTGGCTCATGTTCCAGGAGATCTGCTCTATAACTTTGGTGGGAGGGTGTATCACTACCCATTACAACTTTAGCGTACGCGAGACATTTGACTGGCTCATGTTGCAGCAGATCTGCTCTATAACTTTGGTGGGAGGGTGTATCACTACCCATTACAACTTTAGCGAGACATTTGACTGGCTCATGTTGCAGCAGATGTGCTCTATAACTTTGGTGGGAGGGTGTATCACTACCCATTACAACTTTAGCGAGACATTTGACTGGCTCATGTTGCAGCAGATGTGCTCTATAACTTTGGTGGGAGGGTGTATCACTACCCATTACAACTTTAGCGTACGCGAGACATTTGACTGGCTCATGTTCCAGCAGATCTGCTCTATAACTTTGGTGGGAGGGTGTATCACTACCCATTACAACTTTAGCGAGACATTTGACTGGCTCATGTTGCAGCAGATGTGCTCTATAACTTTGGTGGGAGGGTGTATCACTACCCATTACAACTTTAGCGTACGCGAGACATTTGACTGGCTCATGTTCCAGGAGATCTGCTCTATAACTTTGGTGGGAGGGTGTATCACTACCCATTACAACTTTAGCGTACGCGAGACATTTGACTGGCTCATGTTCCAGGAGATCTGCTCTATAACTTTGGTGGGAGGGTGTATCACTACCCATTACAACTTTAGCGAGACATTTGACTGGCTCATGTTGTAGCAGATGTGCTCTATAACTTTGGTGGGAGGGTGTATCACTACCCATTACAACTTTAACGTACGCGAGATATTTGACTGGCTCATGTTGCAGCAGATCTGCGCTTTAACTTTGGTGGGAGGGTGTATCACTACCCATTACAACATTAGCGTACGCGAGACATTTGACTGGCTCATGTTGCAGCAGATGTGCTCTATAACTTTGGTGGGAGGGTGTATCACTACCCATTACAACTTTAGCGTACGCGAGACATTTGACTGGCTCATGTTCCAGCAGATCTGCTCTATAACTTTGGTGGGAGGGTGTATCACTACCCATTACAACTTTAGCGAGACATTTGACTGGCTCATGTTGCAGCAGATGTGCTCTATAACTTTGGTGGGAGGGTGTATCACTATCCATTACAACATTAGCGTACGCGAGACATTTGACTGGCTCATGTTGCAGCAGATCTGCTCTATAACTTTGGTGGGAGGGTGTATCACTACCCATTACAACTTTACCGTACGTGAGACATTTGACTGGCTCATGTTGCAGCAGATCTGCTCTTTAACTTTGGTGGGAGAGTGTATCACTACCCATTACAACTTTAGCGTACGCGAGACATTTGACTGGCTCATATTCCAGGAGATCTGCTCTATAACTTTGGTGGGAGGGTGTATCACTACCCATTACAACTTTAGCGTACGCGAGACATTTGACTGGCTCATGTTCCAGGAGATCTGCTCTATAACTTTGGTGGGAGGGTGTATCACTACCCATTACAACTTTAGCGTATGCGAGACATTTGACTGGCTCATGTTTCAGGAGATCTGCTCTATAATTTTGGTGGGAGGGTGTATCACTACCCATTACAACTTTAGCGTACGCGAGACATTTGACTGGCTCATGTTCCAGGAGATCTGCTCTATAACTTTGGTGGGAGGGTGTATCACTACCCATTACAACATTAGCGTACGCGAGACATTTGACTGGCTCATGTTGCAGCAGATGTGCTCTATAACTTTGGTGGGAGGGTGTATCACTACCCATTACAACTTTAGCGTACGCGAGACATTTGACTGGCTCATGTTCCAGCAGATCTGCTCTATAACTTTGGTGGGAGGGTGTATCACTACCCATTACAACTTTAGCGTACGCGAGACATTTGACTGGCTCATGTTCCAGCAGATGTGCTCTATAACTTTGGTAAAAGGGTGTATCACTACCCATTACAACTTTAGCGTATGCGAGACATTTGACTGGCTCATGTTCCAGCAGATGTGCTCTATAACTTTGGTAAGAGGGTGTATCACTACCCATTACAACTTTAGTGAGACATTTGGCTGGCTCATGTTGCAGCAGATGTGCTCTATAACTTTGGTGGGAGGGTGTATCACTACCCATTACAACTTTAGCGTACGCGAGACATTTGACTGGATCATGTTCCATGAGATCTGCTCTATAACTTTGGTGGGAGGGTGTATCACTACCCATTACAACTTTAGCGTACGCGAGACATTTGACTGGCTCATGTTGCAGCAGATGTGCTCTATAACTTTGGTGGGAGGGTGTATCACTACCCATTACAAGTTTAACGTACGCGAGACATTTGACTGGCTCATGTTCCAGGAGATCTGCTCTATAACTTTGGTGGGAGGGTGTATCACTACCCATTACAAGTTTAACGTACGCGAGACATTTGACTGGATCATGTTCCAGGAGATCTGCTCTATAACTTTGGTGGGAGGGTGTATCACTACCCATTACAACTTTAGCGAGACATTTGACTGGCTCATGTTCCAGCAGATCTGCTCTATAACTTTGGTGGGAGGGTGTATCACTACCCATTACAAGTTTAGCATACGCGAGAAATTTGACTGCCTCATGTTCCAGGGGATCTGCTCTATAACTTTGGTGGGAGGGTGTATCACTACCCATTACAAGTTTAGCATACGCGAGAAATTTGACTGGCTCATGTTGCAGCAGATCTGCTCTTTAACTTTGGTGGGAGGGTGTATCACTACCCATTACAACATTAGCGTACGCGAGACATTTGACTGGCTCATGTTGCAGCAGATGTGCTCTATAACTCTGGTGGGAGGGTGTATCACTACCCATTACAACTTTAGCGAGACATTTGACTGGCTCATGTTGCAGCAGATGTGCTCTATAACTTTGGTGGGAGGGTGTATCACTACCCATTACAACTTAGCGTACGCGAGACATTTGACTGGCTCATGTTGCAGCAGATGTGCTCTATAACTTTGGTGGGAGGGTGTATCACTACCCATTACAACTTTAGCGTACGCGAGACATTTGACTGGCTCATGTTGCAGCAGATGTGCTCTATAACTTTGGTGGGAGGGTGTATCACTACCCATTACAACTTTAGCGTACGCGAGACATTTGACTGGCTCATGTTGCAGCAGATGTGCTCTATAACTTTGGTGGGAGGGTGTATCACTACCCATTACAACTTTAGCATACGCGAGACATTTGACTGGCTGATGTTCCAGGAGATCTGCTCTATAACTTTGGTGGGAGGGTGTATCACTACCCATTACAACTTTAGCGTACGCGAGACATTTGACTGGCTCATGTTCCAGGAGATCTGCTCTATAACTTTGGTGGGAGGGTGTATCACTACCCATTACAACTTTAGCGTACGCGAGACATTTGACTGGCTCATTTCCAGCAGATGTGCTCTATAACTTTGGTGGGAGGGTGTATCACTACCAATTAAAACCTTAGCGTACGCGAGACATTGGACTGGCTTATGTTCCAGGAGATCTGCTCTATAACTTTGGTGGGAGGGTGTATCACTACCCATTACAACTTTAGCTTACGCGAGACATTTGACTGGCTCATGTTCCAGGAGATCTGCTCTGTAACTTTGGTGGGAGGGTGTATCACTACCCATTACAACTTTAACGAGACATTTGACTGGCTCATGTTGCAGCAGATGTGCTCTATAACTTTGGTGGGAGGGTGTATCACTACCCATTACAGCTTTAGCGTATGCGAGACATTTGACTGGCTCATGTTCCAGCAGATCTGCTCTATAACTTTGGTGGGAGGGTGTATCACTACCCATTACAGCTTTAGCGTATGCGAGACATTTGACTGGCTCATGTTCCAGCAGATCTGCTCTATAACTTTGGTGGGAGGGTGTATCACTACCCATTACAACTTTAGCGAGACATTTCACTGGCTCATGTTGCAGCAGATGTGCTCTATAACTTTGGTGGGAGGGTGTATCACTACCCATTACAACTTTAGCGAGACATTTGACTGGCTCATGTTCCAGGAGATCTGCTCTATAACTTTGGTGGGAGGGTGTATCACTACCCATTACAACTTTAGCGTACGCGAGACATTTGACTGGCTCATGTTACAGCAGATGTGCTCTATAACTTTGGTGGGAGGGTGTATCACTACCCATTACAACTTTAGCGTACGCGAGACATTTGACTGACTCATGTTGCAGCAGATGTGCTCTATAACTTTGGTGGGAGGGTGTATCACTACCCATTACAACTTTAGCGTACGCGAGACATTTGACTGGCTCATGTTACAGCAGATGTGCTCTATAACTTTGGTGGGAGGGTGTATCACTACCCATTACAACTTTAGCGTACGCGAGACATTTGACTGGCTCATGTTCCAGGAGATGTGCTCTATAACTTTGGTGGGAGGGTGTATCACTACCCATTACAACTTTAGCGTACGCGAGACATTTGATTGGCTTATGTTCCAGCAGATCTGCTCTATAACTTTGGTGGGAGGGTGTATCACTACCCATTACAACTTTAGCGAGACATTTGATTGGCTCATGTTCCAGGAGATCTGCTCTATAACTTTGGTGGGAGGGTGTATCACTACCCATTACAACTTTAGCGTACGCGAGACATTTGACTGGCTCATGTTCCAGCAGATCTGCTCTATAACCTTGGTGGGAGGGTGTATCACTACGCATTACAACTTTAGCGTACGCGAGACGTTTGACTGGCTCATGTTCCAGCAGATCTGCTCTATAACTTTGGTGGGAGGGTGTATCACTACCCATTACAACTTTAGCGTACGCGAGACATTTGACTGACTCATGTTGCAGCAGATGTGCTCTATAACTTTGGTGGGAGGGTGTATCACTACCCATTACAACTTTAGCGTACGCGAGACATTTGACTGGCTCATGTTCCAGCAGATCTGCTCTATAACTTTGGTGGGAGGGTGTATCACTACCCATTACAACTTTAGCGTACCCGAGACATTTCACTGGCTCATGTTCCAGCAGATCTGCTCTATAACTTTGGTGGGAGGGTGTATCACTACCCATTACAACTTCAGCGAGACATTTGTCTGGCTCATGTTGCAGCAGATGTGCTCTATAACTTTGGTGGGAGGGTGTATCACTACCCATTACAACTTTAGCGAGACATTTGACTGGCTCATGTTGCAGCAGATGTGCTCTATAACTTTGGTGGGAGGGTGTATCACTACCCATTACAACTTTAGCGTACGCGATACATTTGACTGGCTCATGTTCCAGCAGATCTGCTCTATAACTTTGGTGGGAGGGTGTATCACTACCCATTACAACTTTAGCGAGACATTTGACTGGCTCATGGTGCAGCAGATGTGCTCTATAACTTTGGTGGGAGGGTGTATCACTACCCATTACAACTTTAGCGTACGCGAGACATTTGACTGGCTCATGTTCCAGGAGATCTGCTCTATAACTTTGGTGGGAGGGTGTATCACTACCCATTACAACTTTAGCGTACGCGAGACATTTGACTGGCTCATGTTCCAGGAGATCTGCTCTATAACTTTGGTGGGAGGGTGTATCACTACCCATTACAACTTTAGCGTACGCGAGACATTTGACTGGCTCATGTTGCAGCATATGTGCTCTATAACTTTGGTGGGAGGGTGTATCACTACCCATTACAACTTTAGCGAGACATTTGACTGGCTCATGTTGTAGCAGATGTGCTCTATAACTTTGGTGGGAGGGTGTATCACTACCCATTACAACTTTAACGTACGCGAGATATTTGACTGGCTCATGTTGCAGCAGATCTGCGCTTTAACTTTGGTGGGAGGGTGTATCACTACCCATTACAACATTAGCGTACGCGAGACATTTGACTGGCTCATGTTGCAGCAGATGTGCTCTATAACTTTGGTGGGAGGGTGTATCACTACCCATTACAACTTTAGCGTACGCGAGACATTTGACTGGCTCATGTTCCAGCAGATGTGCTCTATAACTTTGGTGGGAGGGTGTATCACTACCCATTACAACTTTAGCGTACGCGAGACATTTGACTGGCTCATGTTCCAGCAGATCTGCTCTGTAACTTTGGTGGGAGGGTGTATCACTACCCATTACAACTTTAGCGTACGCGAGACATTTGATAGGCTCATGTTCCAGCAGATCTGCTCTATAACTTTGGTGGGAGGGTGTATCACTACCCATTACAACTTTAGCGTACGCGAGACATTTGACTGGCTCATGTTCCAGCAGATCTGCTCTATAACTTTGGTGGGAGGGTGTATCACTACCCATTACAACTTTAGCGTACGCGAGACATTTGACTGACTCATGTTGCAGCAGATGTGCTCTATAACTCTGGTGGGAGGGTGTATCACTACCCATTACAACTTTAGCGTACGCGAGACATTTGACTGGCTCATGTTCCAGCAGATGTGCTCTATAACTTTGGTGGGAGGGTGTATCACTACCCATTACAACTTTAGCGTACGCGAGACATTTGACTGGCTCATGTTCCAGCAGATCTGTTCTATAACTTTGGTGGGAGGGTGTATCACTACCCATTACAACTTTAGCGTACGTGAGACATTTGACTGGCTCATGTTCCAGGAGATCTGCTCTGTAACTTTGGTGGGAGGGTGTATCACTACCCATTACAACTTTAGCGAGACATTTGACTGGCTCATGTTGCAGCAGATCTGCTCTATAACTTTGGTGGGAGGGTGTATCACTACCCATTACAACTTTAGCGTACGCGAGACATTTGACTGGCTCATGTTCAAGCAGATCTGTTCTATAACGTTGGTGGGAGGGTGTATCACTACCCATTACAACATTAGCGTACGCGAGAAATTTGACTGGCTCATGTTGCAGCAGATCTGCTCTATAACTTTGGTGGGAGGGTGTAACACTACCCATTACAACTTTAGTGTACGCGAGACATTTGACTGGCTCATGTTCCAGCAGATCTGCTCTATAACTTTGGTGGGAGGGTGTATCACTACCCATTACAACTTTAGCGTACGCGAGACATTTGACTGGCTCATGTTCCAGGAGATCTGCTCTATAACTTTGGTGGGAGGGTGTATCACTACCCATTACAACTTTAGCGTACGCGAGACATTTGACTGGCTCATGTTGCAGCAGATCTGCTCTATAACTTTGGTGGGAGGGTGTATCACTACCCATTACAACTTTAGCGAGACATTTGACTGGCTCATGTTGCAGCAGATGTGCTCTATAACTTTGGTGGGAGGGTGTATCACTACCCATTACAACTTTAGCGAGACATTTGACTGGCTCATGTTGCAGCAGATGTGCTCTATAACTTTGGTGGGAGGGTGTATCACTACCCATTACAACTTTAGCGTACGCGAGACATTTGACTGGCTCATGTTCCAGCAGATCTGCTCTATAACTTTGGTGGGAGGGTGTATCACTACCCATTACAACTTTAGCGAGACATTTGACTGGCTCATGTTGCAGCAGATGTGCTCTATAACTTTGGTGGGAGGGTGTATCACTACCCATTACAACTTTAGCGTACGCGAGACATTTGACTGGCTCATGTTCCAGGAGATCTGCTCTATAACTTTGGTGGGAGGGTGTATCACTACCCATTACAACTTTAGCGTACGCGAGACATTTGACTGGCTCATGTTCCAGGAGATCTGCTCTATAACTTTGGTGGGAGGGTGTATCACTACCCATTACAACTTTAGCGTACGCGAGACATTTGACTGGCTCATGTTACAGCAGATGTGCTCTATAACTTTGGTGGGAGGGTGTATCACTACCCATTACAACTTTAGCGTACGCGAGACATTTGACTGGCTCATGTTGCAGCAGATGTGCTCTATAACTGTGGTGGGAGGGTGTATCACTACCCATTACAACTTTAGCGTACGCGAGACATTTGACTGGCTCATGTTGCAGCAGATCTGCTCTATAACTTTGGTGGGAGGGTGTATCACTACCCATTACAACTTTAGCGTACGCGAGACATTTGACTGGCTCATGTTCCAGGAGATCTGCTCTATAACTTTGGTGGGAGGGTGTATCACTACCCATTACAACTTTAGCGTACGCGAGACATTTGACTGGCTCATGTTCCAGCAGATCTGCTCTATAACTTTGGTGGGAGGGTGTATCACTACCCATTACAACTTTAGCGTACGCGAGACATTTGACTGACTCATGTTGCAGCAGATGTGCTCTATAACTTTGGTGGGAGGGTGTATCACTACCCATTACAACTTTAGCGTACGCGAGACATTTGACTGGCTCCTGTTGCAGGAGATCTGCTCTATAACTCTGGTGGGAGGGTGTATCACTACCCATTACAACTTTAGCGTACGCGAGACATTTGACTGGCTCATGTTGCAGGAGATCTGCTCTATAACTTTGGTGGGAGGGTGTATCGCTACCCATTACAACTTTAGCGAGACATTTGACTGGCTCATGTTGCAGCAGATGTGCTCTATAACTTTGGTGGGAGGGTGTATCACTACCCACTACAACTTTAGCGAGACATTTGACTGGCTCATGTTCCAGAATTTGTGCTCTATAACTTTGGTGGGAGAGTGTATCACTACCCATTACAACTTTAGCGTACGCGAGACATTTGACTGGCTCATGTTGCAGCAGATGTGCTCTATAACTTTGGTGGGAGGGTGTATCACTACCCATTACAACTTTAGCGTACGCGAGACATTTGACTGGCTCATGTTCCAGCAGATGTGCTCTATAACTTTGGTGGGAGGGTGTATCACTACCCATTACAACTTTAGCGTACGCGAGACATTTGACTGGCTCATGTTCCAGCAGATCTGCTCTGTAACTTTGGTGGGAGGGTGTATCACTACCCATTACAACTTTAGCGTACGCGAGACATTTGATAGGCTCATGTTCCAGCAGATCTGCTCTATAACTTTGGTGGGAGGGTGTATCACTACCCATTACAACTTTAGCGTACGCGAGACATTTGACTGGCTCATGTTCCAGCAGATCTGCTCTATAACTTTGGTGGGAGGGTGTATCACTACCCATTACAACTTTAGCGTACGCGAGACATTTGACTGACTCATGTTGCAGCAGATGTGCTCTATAACTCTGGTGGGAGGGTGTATCACTACCCATTACAACTTTAGCGTACGCGAGACATTTGACTGGCTCATGTTCCAGCAGATGTGCTCTATAACTTTGGTGGGAGGGTGTATCACTACCCATTACAACTTTAGCGTACGCGAGACATTTGACTGGCTCATGTTCCAGCAGATCTGTTCTATAACTTTGGTGGGAGGGTGTATCACTACCCATTACAACTTTAGCGTACGTGAGACATTTGACTGGCTCATGTTCCAGGAGATCTGCTCTGTAACTTTGGTGGGAGGGTGTATCACTACCCATTACAACTTTAGCGAGACATTTGACTGGCTCATGTTGCAGCAGATCTGCTCTATAACTTTGGTGGGAGGGTGTATCACTACCCATTACAACTTTAGCGTACGCGAGACATTTGACTGGCTCATGTTCAAGCAGATCTGTTCTATAACGTTGGTGGGAGGGTGTATCACTACCCATTACAACATTAGCGTACGCGAGAAATTTGACTGGCTCATGTTGCAGCAGATCTGCTCTATAACTTTGGTGGGAGGGTGTAACACTACCCATTACAACTTTAGTGTACGCGAGACATTTGACTGGCTCATGTTCCAGCAGATCTGCTCTATAACTTTGGTGGGAGGGTGTATCACTACCCATTACAACTTTAGCGTACGCGAGACATTTGACTGGCTCATGTTCCAGGAGATCTGCTCTATAACTTTGGTGGGAGGGTGTATCACTACCCATTACAACTTTAGCGTACGCGAGACATTTGACTGGCTCATGTTGCAGCAGATCTGCTCTATAACTTTGGTGGGAGGGTGTATCACTACCCATTACAACTTTAGCGAGACATTTGACTGGCTCATGTTGCAGCAGATGTGCTCTATAACTTTGGTGGGAGGGTGTATCACTACCCATTACAACTTTAGCGAGACATTTGACTGGCTCATGTTGCAGCAGATGTGCTCTATAACTTTGGTGGGAGGGTGTATCACTACCCATTACAACTTTAGCGTACGCGAGACATTTGACTGGCTCATGTTCCAGCAGATCTGCTCTATAACTTTGGTGGGAGGGTGTATCACTACCCATTACAACTTTAGCGAGACATTTGACTGGCTCATGTTGCAGCAGATGTGCTCTATAACTTTGGTGGGAGGGTGTATCACTACCCATTACAACTTTAGCGTACGCGAGACATTTGACTGGCTCATGTTCCAGGAGATCTGCTCTATAACTTTGGTGGGAGGGTGTATCACTACCCATTACAACTTTAGCGTACGCGAGACATTTGACTGGCTCATGTTCCAGGAGATCTGCTCTATAACTTTGGTGGGAGGGTGTATCACTACCCATTACAACTTTAGCGAGACATTTGACTGGCTCATGTTGTAGCAGATGTGCTCTATAACTTTGGTGGGAGGGTGTATCACTACCCATTACAACTTTAACGTACGCGAGATATTTGACTGGCTCATGTTGCAGCAGATCTGCGCTTTAACTTTGGTGGGAGGGTGTATCACTACCCATTACAACATTAGCGTACGCGAGACATTTGACTGGCTCATGTTGCAGCAGATGTGCTCTATAACTTTGGTGGGAGGGTGTATCACTACCCATTACAACTTTAGCGTACGCGAGACATTTGACTGGCTCATGTTCCAGCAGATCTGCTCTATAACTTTGGTGGGAGGGTGTATCACTACCCATTACAACTTTAGCGAGACATTTGACTGGCTCATGTTGCAGCAGATGTGCTCTATAACTTTGGTGGGAGGGTGTATCACTATCCATTACAACATTAGCGTACGCGAGACATTTGACTGGCTCATGTTGCAGCAGATCTGCTCTATAACTTTGGTGGGAGGGTGTATCACTACCCATTACAACTTTACCGTACGTGAGACATTTGACTGGCTCATGTTGCAGCAGATCTGCTCTTTAACTTTGGTGGGAGAGTGTATCACTACCCATTACAACTTTAGCGTACGCGAGACATTTGACTGGCTCATATTCCAGGAGATCTGCTCTATAACTTTGGTGGGAGGGTGTATCACTACCCATTACAACTTTAGCGTACGCGAGACATTTGACTGGCTCATGTTCCAGGAGATCTGCTCTATAACTTTGGTGGGAGGGTGTATCACTACCCATTACAACTTTAGCGTATGCGAGACATTTGACTGGCTCATGTTTCAGGAGATCTGCTCTATAATTTTGGTGGGAGGGTGTATCACTACCCATTACAACTTTAGCGTACGCGAGACATTTGACTGGCTCATGTTCCAGGAGATCTGCTCTATAACTTTGGTGGGAGGGTGTATCACTACCCATTACAACATTAGCGTACGCGAGACATTTGACTGGCTCATGTTGCAGCAGATGTGCTCTATAACTTTGGTGGGAGGGTGTATCACTACCCATTACAACTTTAGCGTACGCGAGACATTTGACTGGCTCATGTTCCAGCAGATCTGCTCTATAACTTTGGTGGGAGGGTGTATCACTACCCATTACAACTTTAGCGTACGCGAGACATTTGACTGGCTCATGTTCCAGCAGATGTGCTCTATAACTTTGGTAAAAGGGTGTATCACTACCCATTACAACTTTAGCGTATGCGAGACATTTGACTGGCTCATGTTCCAGCAGATGTGCTCTATAACTTTGGTAAGAGGGTGTATCACTACCCATTACAACTTTAGTGAGACATTTGGCTGGCTCATGTTGCAGCAGATGTGCTCTATAACTTTGGTGGGAGGGTGTATCACTACCCATTACAACTTTAGCGTACGCGAGACATTTGACTGGATCATGTTCCAGGAGATCTGCTCTATAACTTTGGTGGGAGGGTGTATCACTACCCATTACAACTTTAGCGTACGCGAGACATTTGACTGGCTCATGTTGCAGCAGATGTGCTCTATAACTTTGGTGGGAGGGTGTATCACTACCCATTACAAGTTTAACGTACGCGAGACATTTGACTGGCTCATGTTCCAGGAGATCTGCTCTATAACTTTGGTGGGAGGGTGTATCACTACCCATTACAAGTTTAACGTACGCGAGACATTTGACTGGATCATGTTCCAGGAGATCTGCTCTATAACTTTGGTGGGAGGGTGTATCACTACCCATTACAACTTTAGCGAGACATTTGACTGGCTCATGTTCCAGCAGATCTGCTCTATAACTTTGGTGGGAGGGTGTATCACTACCCATTACAAGTTTAGCATACGCGAGAAATTTGACTGCCTCATGTTCCAGGGGATCTGCTCTATAACTTTGGTGGGAGGGTGTATCACTACCCATTACAAGTTTAGCATACGCGAGAAATTTGACTGGCTCATGTTGCAGCAGATCTGCTCTTTAACTTTGGTGGGAGGGTGTATCACTACCCATTACAACATTAGCGTACGCGAGACATTTGACTGGCTCATGTTGCAGCAGATGTGCTCTATAACTCTGGTGGGAGGGTGTATCACTACCCATTACAACTTTAGCGAGACATTTGACTGGCTCATGTTGCAGCAGATGTGCTCTATAACTTTGGTGGGAGGGTGTATCACTACCCATTACAACTTAGCGTACGCGAGACATTTGACTGGCTCATGTTGCAGCAGATGTGCTCTATAACTTTGGTGGGAGGGTGTATCACTACCCATTACAACTTTAGCGTACGCGAGACATTTGACTGGCTCATGTTGCAGCAGATGTGCTCTATAACTTTGGTGGGAGGGTGTATCACTACCCATTACAACTTTAGCGTACGCGAGACATTTGACTGGCTCATGTTGCAGCAGATGTGCTCTATAACTTTGGTGGGAGGGTGTATCACTACCCATTACAACTTTAGCATACGCGAGACATTTGACTGGCTGATGTTCCAGGAGATCTGCTCTATAACTTTGGTGGGAGGGTGTATCACTACCCATTACAACTTTAGCGTACGCGAGACATTTGACTGGCTCATGTTCCAGGAGATCTGCTCTATAACTTTGGTGGGAGGGTGTATCACTACCCATTACAACTTTAGCGTACGCGAGACATTTGACTGGCTCATTTCCAGCAGATGTGCTCTATAACTTTGGTGGGAGGGTGTATCACTACCAATTAAAACCTTAGCGTACGCGAGACATTGGACTGGCTTATGTTCCAGGAGATCTGCTCTATAACTTTGGTGGGAGGGTGTATCACTACCCATTACAACTTTAGCTTACGCGAGACATTTGACTGGCTCATGTTCCAGGAGATCTGCTCTGTAACTTTGGTGGGAGGGTGTATCACTACCCATTACAACTTTAACGAGACATTTGACTGGCTCATGTTGCAGCAGATGTGCTCTATAACTTTGGTGGGAGGGTGTATCACTACCCATTACAGCTTTAGCGTATGCGAGACATTTGACTGGCTCATGTTCCAGCAGATCTGCTCTATAACTTTGGTGGGAGGGTGTATCACTACCCATTACAGCTTTAGCGTATGCGAGACATTTGACTGGCTCATGTTCCAGCAGATCTGCTCTATAACTTTGGTGGGAGGGTGTATCACTACCCATTACAACTTTAGCGAGACATTTCACTGGCTCATGTTGCAGCAGATGTGCTCTATAACTTTGGTGGGAGGGTGTATCACTACCCATTACAACTTTAGCGAGACATTTGACTGGCTCATGTTCCAGGAGATCTGCTCTATAACTTTGGTGGGAGGGTGTATCACTACCCATTACAACTTTAGCGTACGCGAGACATTTGACTGGCTCATGTTACAGCAGATGTGCTCTATAACTTTGGTGGGAGGGTGTATCACTACCCATTACAACTTTAGCGTACGCGAGACATTTGACTGACTCATGTTGCAGCAGATGTGCTCTATAACTTTGGTGGGAGGGTGTATCACTACCCATTACAACTTTAGCGTACGCGAGACATTTGACTGGCTCATGTTACAGCAGATGTGCTCTATAACTTTGGTGGGAGGGTGTATCACTACCCATTACAACTTTAGCGTACGCGAGACATTTGACTGGCTCATGTTCCAGGAGATGTGCTCTATAACTTTGGTGGGAGGGTGTATCACTACCCATTACAACTTTAGCGTACGCGAGACATTTGATTGGCTTATGTTCCAGCAGATCTGCTCTATAACTTTGGTGGGAGGGTGTATCACTACCCATTACAACTTTAGCGAGACATTTGATTGGCTCATGTTCCAGGAGATCTGCTCTATAACTTTGGTGGGAGGGTGTATCACTACCCATTACAACTTTAGCGTACGCGAGACATTTGACTGGCTCATGTTCCAGCAGATCTGCTCTATAACCTTGGTGGGAGGGTGTATCACTACGCATTACAACTTTAGCGTACGCGAGACGTTTGACTGGCTCATGTTCCAGCAGATCTGCTCTATAACTTTGGTGGGAGGGTGTATCACTACCCATTACAACTTTAGCGTACGCGAGACATTTGACTGACTCATGTTGCAGCAGATGTGCTCTATAACTTTGGTGGGAGGGTGTATCACTACCCATTACAACTTTAGCGTACGCGAGACATTTGACTGGCTCATGTTCCAGCAGATCTGCTCTATAACTTTGGTGGGAGGGTGTATCACTACCCATTACAACTTTAGCGTACCCGAGACATTTCACTGGCTCATGTTCCAGCAGATCTGCTCTATAACTTTGGTGGGAGGGTGTATCACTACCCATTACAACTTCAGCGAGACATTTGTCTGGCTCATGTTGCAGCAGATGTGCTCTATAACTTTGGTGGGAGGGTGTATCACTACCCATTACAACTTTAGCGAGACATTTGACTGGCTCATGTTGCAGCAGATGTGCTCTATAACTTTGGTGGGAGGGTGTATCACTACCCATTACAACTTTAGCGTACGCGATACATTTGACTGGCTCATGTTCCAGCAGATCTGCTCTATAACTTTGGTGGGAGGGTGTATCACTACCCATTACAACTTTAGCGAGACATTTGACTGGCTCATGGTGCAGCAGATGTGCTCTATAACTTTGGTGGGAGGGTGTATCACTACCCATTACAACTTTAGCGTACGCGAGACATTTGACTGGCTCATGTTCCAGGAGATCTGCTCTATAACTTTGGTGGGAGGGTGTATCACTACCCATTACAACTTTAGCGTACGCGAGACATTTGACTGGCTCATGTTCCAGGAGATCTGCTCTATAACTTTGGTGGGAGGGTGTATCACTACCCATTACAACTTTAGCGTACGCGAGACATTTGACTGGCTCATGTTGCAGCATATGTGCTCTATAACTTTGGTGGGAGGGTGTATCACTACCCATTACAACTTTAGCGAGACATTTGACTGGCTCATGTTGTAGCAGATGTGCTCTATAACTTTGGTGGGAGGGTGTATCACTACCCATTACAACTTTAACGTACGCGAGATATTTGACTGGCTCATGTTGCAGCAGATCTGCGCTTTAACTTTGGTGGGAGGGTGTATCACTACCCATTACAACATTAGCGTACGCGAGACATTTGACTGGCTCATGTTGCAGCAGATGTGCTCTATAACTTTGGTGGGAGGGTGTATCACTACCCATTACAACTTTAGCGTACGCGAGACATTTGACTGGCTCATGTTCCAGCAGATCTGCTCTATAACTTTGGTGGGAGGGTGTATCACTACCCATTACAACTTTAGCGAGACATTTGACTGGCTCATGTTGCAGCAGATGTGCTCTATAACTTTGGTGGGAGGGTGTATCACTATCCATTACAACATTAGCGTACGCGAGACATTTGACTGGCTCATGTTGCAGCAGATCTGCTCTATAACTTTGGTGGGAGGGTGTATCACTACCCATTACAACTTTACCGTACGTGAGACATTTGACTGGCTCATGTTGCAGCAGATCTGCTCTTTAACTTTGGTGGGAGAGTGTATCACTACCCATTACAACTTTAGCGTACGCGAGACATTTGACTGGCTCATATTCCAGGAGATCTGCTCTATAACTTTGGTGGGAGGGTGTATCACTACCCATTACAACTTTAGCGTACGCGAGACATTTGACTGGCTCATGTTCCAGGAGATCTGCTCTATAACTTTGGTGGGAGGGTGTATCACTACCCATTACAACTTTAGCGTATGCGAGACATTTGACTGGCTCATGTTTCAGGAGATCTGCTCTATAATTTTGGTGGGAGGGTGTATCACTACCCATTACAACTTTAGCGTACGCGAGACATTTGACTGGCTCATGTTCCAGGAGATCTGCTCTATAACTTTGGTGGGAGGGTGTATCACTACCCATTACAACATTAGCGTACGCGAGACATTTGACTGGCTCATGTTGCAGCAGATGTGCTCTATAACTTTGGTGGGAGGGTGTATCACTACCCATTACAACTTTAACGTACGCGAGACATTTGACTGGCTCATGTTCCAGCAGATCTGCTCTATAACTTTGGTGGGAGGGTGTATCACTACCCATTACAACTTTAGCGAGACATTTGACTGGCTCATGTTGTAGCAGATGTGCTCTATAACTTTGGTGGGAGGGTGCATCACTACCCATTACAACTTTAGCGAGACATTTGACTGGCTCATGTTGCAGCAGATGTGCTCTATAACTTTGGTGGGAGGGTGTATCACTACCCATTACCACTTTAGCTTACGCGAGACATTTGACTGGCTCATGTTCCAGGAGATCTGCTCTGTAACTTTGGTGGGAGGGTGTATCACTACCCATTACAACTTTAACGAGACATTTGACTGGCTCATGTTGCAGCAGATGTGCTCTATAACTTTGGTGGGAGGGTGTATCACTACCCATTACAGCTTTAGCGTATGCGAGACATTTGACTGGCTCATGTTCCAGCAGATCTGCTCTATAACTTTGGTGGGAGGGTGTATGACTACCCATTACAACTTTAGCGAGACATTTCACTGGCTCATGTTGCAGCAGATGTGCCCTATAACTTTGGTGGGAGGGTGTATCAACACCCATTACAACTTTAGCGAGACATTTGACTGGCTCATGTTCCAGGAGATCTGCTCTATAACTTTGGTGGGAGGGTGTATCACTACCCATTACAACTTTAGCGTACGCGAGACATTTGACTGGCTCATTTTCCAGGAGATCTGCTCTGTAACTTTGGTGGGAGGGTGTATCACTACCCATTACAACTTTAGCGTACGCGAGACATTTGACTGGCTCATGTTACAGCAGATGTGCTCTATAACTTTGGTGGGAGGGTGTATCACTACCCATTACAACTTTAGCGTACGCGAGACATTTGACTGGCTCATGTTGCAGCAGATGTGCTCTATAACTGTGGTGGGAGGGTGTATCACTACCCATTACAACTTTAGCGTACGCGAGACATTTGACTGGCTCATGTTGCAGCAGATCTGCTCTATAACTTTGGTGGGAGGGTGTATCACTACCCATTACAACTTTAGCGTACGCGAGACATTTGACTGGCTCATGTTCCAGGAGATCTGCTCTATAACTTTGGTGGGAGGGTGTATCACTACCCATTACAACTTTAGCGTACGCGAGACATTTGACTGGCTCATGTTCCAGCAGATCTGCTCTATAACTTTGGTGGGAGGGTGTATCACTACCCATTACAACTTTAGCGTACGCGAGACATTTGACTGACTCATGTTGCAGCAGATGTGCTCTATAACTTTGGTGGGAGGGTGTATCACTACCCATTACAACTTTAGCGTACGCGAGACATTTGACTGGCTCCTGTTGCAGGAGATCTGCTCTATAACTCTGGTGGGAGGGTGTATCACTACCCATTACAACTTTAGCGTACGCGAGACATTTGACTGGCTCATGTTGCAGGAGATCTGCTCTATAACTTTGGTGGGAGGGTGTATCGCTACCCATTACAACTTTAGCGAGACATTTGACTGGCTCATGTTGCAGCAGATGTGCTCTATAACTTTGGTGGGAGGGTGTATCACTACCCACTACAACTTTAGCGAGACATTTGACTGGCTCATGTTCCAGAATTTGTGCTCTATAACTTTGGTGGGAGAGTGTATCACTACCCATTACAACTTTAGCGTACGCGAGACATTTGACTGGCTCATGTTGCAGCAGATGTGCTCTATAACTTTGGTGGGAGGGTGTATCACTACCCATTACAACTTTAGCGTACGCGAGACATTTGACTGGCTCATGTTCCAGCAGATGTGCTCTATAACTTTGGTGGGAGGGTGTATCACTACCCATTACAACTTTAGCGTACGCGAGACATTTGACTGGCTCATGTTCCAGCAGATCTGCTCTGTAACTTTGGTGGGAGGGTGTATCACTACCCATTACAACTTTAGCGTACGCGAGACATTTGATAGGCTCATGTTCCAGCAGATCTGCTCTATAACTTTGGTGGGAGGGTGTATCACTACCCATTACAACTTTAGCGTACGCGAGACATTTGACTGGCTCATGTTCCAGCAGATCTGCTCTATAACTTTGGTGGGAGGGTGTATCACTACCCATTACAACTTTAGCGTACGCGAGACATTTGACTGACTCATGTTGCAGCAGATGTGCTCTATAACTCTGGTGGGAGGGTGTATCACTACCCATTACAACTTTAGCGTACGCGAGACATTTGACTGGCTCATGTTCCAGCAGATGTGCTCTATAACTTTGGTGGGAGGGTGTATCACTACCCATTACAACTTTAGCGTACGCGAGACATTTGACTGGCTCATGTTCCAGCAGATCTGTTCTATAACTTTGGTGGGAGGGTGTATCACTACCCATTACAACTTTAGCGTACGTGAGACATTTGACTGGCTCATGTTCCAGGAGATCTGCTCTGTAACTTTGGTGGGAGGGTGTATCACTACCCATTACAACTTTAGCGAGACATTTGACTGGCTCATGTTGCAGCAGATCTGCTCTATAACTTTGGTGGGAGGGTGTATCACTACCCATTACAACTTTAGCGTACGCGAGACATTTGACTGGCTCATGTTCAAGCAGATCTGTTCTATAACGTTGGTGGGAGGGTGTATCACTACCCATTACAACATTAGCGTACGCGAGAAATTTGACTGGCTCATGTTGCAGCAGATCTGCTCTATAACTTTGGTGGGAGGGTGTAACACTACCCATTACAACTTTAGTGTACGCGAGACATTTGACTGGCTCATGTTCCAGCAGATCTGCTCTATAACTTTGGTGGGAGGGTGTATCACTACCCATTACAACTTTAGCGTACGCGAGACATTTGACTGGCTCATGTTCCAGGAGATCTGCTCTATAACTTTGGTGGGAGGGTGTATCACTACCCATTACAACTTTAGCGTACGCGAGACATTTGACTGGCTCATGTTGCAGCAGATCTGCTCTATAACTTTGGTGGGAGGGTGTATCACTACCCATTACAACTTTAGCGAGACATTTGACTGGCTCATGTTGCAGCAGATGTGCTCTATAACTTTGGTGGGAGGGTGTATCACTACCCATTACAACTTTAGCGAGACATTTGACTGGCTCATGTTGCAGCAGATGTGCTCTATAACTTTGGTGGGAGGGTGTATCACTACCCATTACAACTTTAGCGTACGCGAGACATTTGACTGGCTCATGTTCCAGCAGATCTGCTCTATAACTTTGGTGGGAGGGTGTATCACTACCCATTACAACTTTAGCGAGACATTTGACTGGCTCATGTTGCAGCAGATGTGCTCTATAACTTTGGTGGGAGGGTGTATCACTACCCATTACAACTTTAGCGTACGCGAGACATTTGACTGGCTCATGTTCCAGGAGATCTGCTCTATAACTTTGGTGGGAGGGTGTATCACTACCCATTACAACTTTAGCGTACGCGAGACATTTGACTGGCTCATGTTCCAGGAGATCTGCTCTATAACTTTGGTGGGAGGGTGTATCACTACCCATTACAACTTTAGCGTACGCGAGACATTTGACTGGCTCATGTTACAGCAGATGTGCTCTATAACTTTGGTGGGAGGGTGTATCACTACCCATTACAACTTTAGCGTACGCGAGACATTTGACTGGCTCATGTTGCAGCAGATGTGCTCTATAACTGTGGTGGGAGGGTGTATCACTACCCATTACAACTTTAGCGTACGCGAGACATTTGACTGGCTCATGTTGCAGCAGATCTGCTCTATAACTTTGGTGGGAGGGTGTATCACTACCCATTACAACTTTAGCGTACGCGAGACATTTGACTGGCTCATGTTCCAGGAGATCTGCTCTATAACTTTGGTGGGAGGGTGTATCACTACCCATTACAACTTTAGCGTACGCGAGACATTTGACTGGCTCATGTTCCAGCAGATCTGCTCTATAACTTTGGTGGGAGGGTGTATCACTACCCATTACAACTTTAGCGTACGCGAGACATTTGACTGACTCATGTTGCAGCAGATGTGCTCTATAACTTTGGTGGGAGGGTGTATCACTACCCATTACAACTTTAGCGTACGCGAGACATTTGACTGGCTCCTGTTGCAGGAGATCTGCTCTATAACTCTGGTGGGAGGGTGTATCACTACCCATTACAACTTTAGCGTACGCGAGACATTTGACTGGCTCATGTTGCAGGAGATCTGCTCTATAACTTTGGTGGGAGGGTGTATCGCTACCCATTACAACTTTAGCGAGACATTTGACTGGCTCATGTTGCAGCAGATGTGCTCTATAACTTTGGTGGGAGGGTGTATCACTACCCACTACAACTTTAGCGAGACATTTGACTGGCTCATGTTCCAGAATTTGTGCTCTATAACTTTGGTGGGAGAGTGTATCACTACCCATTACAACTTTAGCGTACGCGAGACATTTGACTGGCTCATGTTGCAGCAGATGTGCTCTATAACTTTGGTGGGAGGGTGTATCACTACCCATTACAACTTTAGCGTACGCGAGACATTTGACTGGCTCATGTTCCAGCAGATGTGCTCTATAACTTTGGTGGGAGGGTGTATCACTACCCATTACAACTTTAGCGTACGCGAGACATTTGACTGGCTCATGTTCCAGCAGATCTGCTCTGTAACTTTGGTGGGAGGGTGTATCACTACCCATTACAACTTTAGCGTACGCGAGACATTTGATAGGCTCATGTTCCAGCAGATCTGCTCTATAACTTTGGTGGGAGGGTGTATCACTACCCATTACAACTTTAGCGTACGCGAGACATTTGACTGGCTCATGTTCCAGCAGATCTGCTCTATAACTTTGGTGGGAGGGTGTATCACTACCCATTACAACTTTAGCGTACGCGAGACATTTGACTGACTCATGTTGCAGCAGATGTGCTCTATAACTCTGGTGGGAGGGTGTATCACTACCCATTACAACTTTAGCGTACGCGAGACATTTGACTGGCTCATGTTCCAGCAGATGTGCTCTATAACTTTGGTGGGAGGGTGTATCACTACCCATTACAACTTTAGCGTACGCGAGACATTTGACTGGCTCATGTTCCAGCAGATCTGTTCTATAACTTTGGTGGGAGGGTGTATCACTACCCATTACAACTTTAGCGTACGTGAGACATTTGACTGGCTCATGTTCCAGGAGATCTGCTCTGTAACTTTGGTGGGAGGGTGTATCACTACCCATTACAACTTTAGCGAGACATTTGACTGGCTCATGTTGCAGCAGATCTGCTCTATAACTTTGGTGGGAGGGTGTATCACTACCCATTACAACTTTAGCGTACGCGAGACATTTGACTGGCTCATGTTCAAGCAGATCTGTTCTATAACGTTGGTGGGAGGGTGTATCACTACCCATTACAACATTAGCGTACGCGAGAAATTTGACTGGCTCATGTTGCAGCAGATCTGCTCTATAACTTTGGTGGGAGGGTGTAACACTACCCATTACAACTTTAGTGTACGCGAGACATTTGACTGGCTCATGTTCCAGCAGATCTGCTCTATAACTTTGGTGGGAGGGTGTATCACTACCCATTACAACTTTAGCGTACGCGAGACATTTGACTGGCTCATGTTCCAGGAGATCTGCTCTATAACTTTGGTGGGAGGGTGTATCACTACCCATTACAACTTTAGCGTACGCGAGACATTTGACTGGCTCATGTTGCAGCAGATCTGCTCTATAACTTTGGTGGGAGGGTGTATCACTACCCATTACAACTTTAGCGAGACATTTGACTGGCTCATGTTGCAGCAGATGTGCTCTATAACTTTGGTGGGAGGGTGTATCACTACCCATTACAACTTTAGCGAGACATTTGACTGGCTCATGTTGCAGCAGATGTGCTCTATAACTTTGGTGGGAGGGTGTATCACTACCCATTACAACTTTAGCGTACGCGAGACATTTGACTGGCTCATGTTCCAGCAGATCTGCTCTATAACTTTGGTGGGAGGGTGTATCACTACCCATTACAACTTTAGCGAGACATTTGACTGGCTCATGTTGCAGCAGATGTGCTCTATAACTTTGGTGGGAGGGTGTATCACTACCCATTACAACTTTAGCGTACGCGAGACATTTGACTGGCTCATGTTCCAGGAGATCTGCTCTATAACTTTGGTGGGAGGGTGTATCACTACCCATTACAACTTTAGCGTACGCGAGACATTTGACTGGCTCATGTTCCAGGAGATCTGCTCTATAACTTTGGTGGGAGGGTGTATCACTACCCATTACAACTTTAGCGAGACATTTGACTGGCTCATGTTGTAGCAGATGTGCTCTATAACTTTGGTGGGAGGGTGTATCACTACCCATTACAACTTTAACGTACGCGAGATATTTGACTGGCTCATGTTGCAGCAGATCTGCGCTTTAACTTTGGTGGGAGGGTGTATCACTACCCATTACAACATTAGCGTACGCGAGACATTTGACTGGCTCATGTTGCAGCAGATGTGCTCTATAACTTTGGTGGGAGGGTGTATCACTACCCATTACAACTTTAGCGTACGCGAGACATTTGACTGGCTCATGTTCCAGCAGATCTGCTCTATAACTTTGGTGGGAGGGTGTATCACTACCCATTACAACTTTAGCGAGACATTTGACTGGCTCATGTTGCAGCAGATGTGCTCTATAACTTTGGTGGGAGGGTGTATCACTATCCATTACAACATTAGCGTACGCGAGACATTTGACTGGCTCATGTTGCAGCAGATCTGCTCTATAACTTTGGTGGGAGGGTGTATCACTACCCATTACAACTTTACCGTACGTGAGACATTTGACTGGCTCATGTTGCAGCAGATCTGCTCTTTAACTTTGGTGGGAGAGTGTATCACTACCCATTACAACTTTAGCGTACGCGAGACATTTGACTGGCTCATATTCCAGGAGATCTGCTCTATAACTTTGGTGGGAGGGTGTATCACTACCCATTACAACTTTAGCGTACGCGAGACATTTGACTGGCTCATGTTCCAGGAGATCTGCTCTATAACTTTGGTGGGAGGGTGTATCACTACCCATTACAACTTTAGCGTATGCGAGACATTTGACTGGCTCATGTTTCAGGAGATCTGCTCTATAATTTTGGTGGGAGGGTGTATCACTACCCATTACAACTTTAGCGTACGCGAGACATTTGACTGGCTCATGTTCCAGGAGATCTGCTCTATAACTTTGGTGGGAGGGTGTATCACTACCCATTACAACATTAGCGTACGCGAGACATTTGACTGGCTCATGTTGCAGCAGATGTGCTCTATAACTTTGGTGGGAGGGTGTATCACTACCCATTACAACTTTAGCGTACGCGAGACATTTGACTGGCTCATGTTGCAGCAGATCTGCTCTATAACTTTGGTGGGAGGGTGTATCACTACCCATTACAACTTTAGCGTACGCGAGACATTTGACTGGCTCATGTTCCAGGAGATCTGCTCTATAACTTTGGTGGGAGGGTGTATCACTACCCATTACAACTTTAGCGTACGCGAGACATTTGACTGGCTCATGTTCCAGCAGATCTGCTCTATAACTTTGGTGGGAGGGTGTATCACTACCCATTACAACTTTAGCGTACGCGAGACATTTGACTGACTCATGTTGCAGCAGATGTGCTCTATAACTTTGGTGGGAGGGTGTATCACTACCCATTACAACTTTAGCGTACGCGAGACATTTGACTGGCTCCTGTTGCAGGAGATCTGCTCTATAACTCTGGTGGGAGGGTGTATCACTACCCATTACAACTTTAGCGTACGCGAGACATTTGACTGGCTCATGTTGCAGGAGATCTGCTCTATAACTTTGGTGGGAGGGTGTATCGCTACCCATTACAACTTTAGCGAGACATTTGACTGGCTCATGTTGCAGCAGATGTGCTCTATAACTTTGGTGGGAGGGTGTATCACTACCCACTACAACTTTAGCGAGACATTTGACTGGCTCATGTTCCAGAATTTGTGCTCTATAACTTTGGTGGGAGAGTGTATCACTACCCATTACAACTTTAGCGTACGCGAGACATTTGACTGGCTCATGTTGCAGCAGATGTGCTCTATAACTTTGGTGGGAGGGTGTATCACTACCCATTACAACTTTAGCGTACGCGAGACATTTGACTGGCTCATGTTCCAGCAGATGTGCTCTATAACTTTGGTGGGAGGGTGTATCACTACCCATTACAACTTTAGCGTACGCGAGACATTTGACTGGCTCATGTTCCAGCAGATCTGCTCTGTAACTTTGGTGGGAGGGTGTATCACTACCCATTACAACTTTAGCGTACGCGAGACATTTGATAGGCTCATGTTCCAGCAGATCTGCTCTATAACTTTGGTGGGAGGGTGTATCACTACCCATTACAACTTTAGCGTACGCGAGACATTTGACTGGCTCATGTTCCAGCAGATCTGCTCTATAACTTTGGTGGGAGGGTGTATCACTACCCATTACAACTTTAGCGTACGCGAGACATTTGACTGACTCATGTTGCAGCAGATGTGCTCTATAACTCTGGTGGGAGGGTGTATCACTACCCATTACAACTTTAGCGTACGCGAGACATTTGACTGGCTCATGTTCCAGCAGATGTGCTCTATAACTTTGGTGGGAGGGTGTATCACTACCCATTACAACTTTAGCGTACGCGAGACATTTGACTGGCTCATGTTCCAGCAGATCTGTTCTATAACTTTGGTGGGAGGGTGTATCACTACCCATTACAACTTTAGCGTACGTGAGACATTTGACTGGCTCATGTTCCAGGAGATCTGCTCTGTAACTTTGGTGGGAGGGTGTATCACTACCCATTACAACTTTAGCGAGACATTTGACTGGCTCATGTTGCAGCAGATCTGCTCTATAACTTTGGTGGGAGGGTGTATCACTACCCATTACAACTTTAGCGTACGCGAGACATTTGACTGGCTCATGTTCAAGCAGATCTGTTCTATAACGTTGGTGGGAGGGTGTATCACTACCCATTACAACATTAGCGTACGCGAGAAATTTGACTGGCTCATGTTGCAGCAGATCTGCTCTATAACTTTGGTGGGAGGGTGTAACACTACCCATTACAACTTTAGTGTACGCGAGACATTTGACTGGCTCATGTTCCAGCAGATCTGCTCTATAACTTTGGTGGGAGGGTGTATCACTACCCATTACAACTTTAGCGTACGCGAGACATTTGACTGGCTCATGTTCCAGGAGATCTGCTCTATAACTTTGGTGGGAGGGTGTATCACTACCCATTACAACTTTAGCGTACGCGAGACATTTGACTGGCTCATGTTGCAGCAGATCTGCTCTATAACTTTGGTGGGAGGGTGTATCACTACCCATTACAACTTTAGCGAGACATTTGACTGGCTCATGTTGCAGCAGATGTGCTCTATAACTTTGGTGGGAGGGTGTATCACTACCCATTACAACTTTAGCGAGACATTTGACTGGCTCATGTTGCAGCAGATGTGCTCTATAACTTTGGTGGGAGGGTGTATCACTACCCATTACAACTTTAGCGTACGCGAGACATTTGACTGGCTCATGTTCCAGCAGATCTGCTCTATAACTTTGGTGGGAGGGTGTATCACTACCCATTACAACTTTAGCGAGACATTTGACTGGCTCATGTTGCAGCAGATGTGCTCTATAACTTTGGTGGGAGGGTGTATCACTACCCATTACAACTTTAGCGTACGCGAGACATTTGACTGGCTCATGTTCCAGGAGATCTGCTCTATAACTTTGGTGGGAGGGTGTATCACTACCCATTACAACTTTAGCGTACGCGAGACATTTGACTGGCTCATGTTCCAGGAGATCTGCTCTATAACTTTGGTGGGAGGGTGTATCACTACCCATTACAACTTTAGCGTACGCGAGACATTTGACTGGCTCATGTTACAGCAGATGTGCTCTATAACTTTGGTGGGAGGGTGTATCACTACCCATTACAACTTTAGCGTACGCGAGACATTTGACTGGCTCATGTTGCAGCAGATGTGCTCTATAACTGTGGTGGGAGGGTGTATCACTACCCATTACAACTTTAGCGTACGCGAGACATTTGACTGGCTCATGTTGCAGCAGATCTGCTCTATAACTTTGGTGGGAGGGTGTATCACTACCCATTACAACTTTAGCGTACGCGAGACATTTGACTGGCTCATGTTCCAGGAGATCTGCTCTATAACTTTGGTGGGAGGGTGTATCACTACCCATTACAACTTTAGCGTACGCGAGACATTTGACTGGCTCATGTTCCAGCAGATCTGCTCTATAACTTTGGTGGGAGGGTGTATCACTACCCATTACAACTTTAGCGTACGCGAGACATTTGACTGACTCATGTTGCAGCAGATGTGCTCTATAACTTTGGTGGGAGGGTGTATCACTACCCATTACAACTTTAGCGTACGCGAGACATTTGACTGGCTCCTGTTGCAGGAGATCTGCTCTATAACTCTGGTGGGAGGGTGTATCACTACCCATTACAACTTTAGCGTACGCGAGACATTTGACTGGCTCATGTTGCAGGAGATCTGCTCTATAACTTTGGTGGGAGGGTGTATCGCTACCCATTACAACTTTAGCGAGACATTTGACTGGCTCATGTTGCAGCAGATGTGCTCTATAACTTTGGTGGGAGGGTGTATCACTACCCACTACAACTTTAGCGAGACATTTGACTGGCTCATGTTCCAGAATTTGTGCTCTATAACTTTGGTGGGAGAGTGTATCACTACCCATTACAACTTTAGCGTACGCGAGACATTTGACTGGCTCATGTTGCAGCAGATGTGCTCTATAACTTTGGTGGGAGGGTGTATCACTACCCATTACAACTTTAGCGTACGCGAGACATTTGACTGGCTCATGTTCCAGCAGATGTGCTCTATAACTTTGGTGGGAGGGTGTATCACTACCCATTACAACTTTAGCGTACGCGAGACATTTGACTGGCTCATGTTCCAGCAGATCTGCTCTGTAACTTTGGTGGGAGGGTGTATCACTACCCATTACAACTTTAGCGTACGCGAGACATTTGATAGGCTCATGTTCCAGCAGATCTGCTCTATAACTTTGGTGGGAGGGTGTATCACTACCCATTACAACTTTAGCGTACGCGAGACATTTGACTGGCTCATGTTCCAGCAGATCTGCTCTATAACTTTGGTGGGAGGGTGTATCACTACCCATTACAACTTTAGCGTACGCGAGACATTTGACTGACTCATGTTGCAGCAGATGTGCTCTATAACTCTGGTGGGAGGGTGTATCACTACCCATTACAACTTTAGCGTACGCGAGACATTTGACTGGCTCATGTTCCAGCAGATGTGCTCTATAACTTTGGTGGGAGGGTGTATCACTACCCATTACAACTTTAGCGTACGCGAGACATTTGACTGGCTCATGTTCCAGCAGATCTGTTCTATAACTTTGGTGGGAGGGTGTATCACTACCCATTACAACTTTAGCGTACGTGAGACATTTGACTGGCTCATGTTCCAGGAGATCTGCTCTGTAACTTTGGTGGGAGGGTGTATCACTACCCATTACAACTTTAGCGAGACATTTGACTGGCTCATGTTGCAGCAGATCTGCTCTATAACTTTGGTGGGAGGGTGTATCACTACCCATTACAACTTTAGCGTACGCGAGACATTTGACTGGCTCATGTTCAAGCAGATCTGTTCTATAACGTTGGTGGGAGGGTGTATCACTACCCATTACAACATTAGCGTACGCGAGAAATTTGACTGGCTCATGTTGCAGCAGATCTGCTCTATAACTTTGGTGGGAGGGTGTAACACTACCCATTACAACTTTAGTGTACGCGAGACATTTGACTGGCTCATGTTCCAGCAGATCTGCTCTATAACTTTGGTGGGAGGGTGTATCACTACCCATTACAACTTTAGCGTACGCGAGACATTTGACTGGCTCATGTTCCAGGAGATCTGCTCTATAACTTTGGTGGGAGGGTGTATCACTACCCATTACAACTTTAGCGTACGCGAGACATTTGACTGGCTCATGTTGCAGCAGATCTGCTCTATAACTTTGGTGGGAGGGTGTATCACTACCCATTACAACTTTAGCGAGACATTTGACTGGCTCATGTTGCAGCAGATGTGCTCTATAACTTTGGTGGGAGGGTGTATCACTACCCATTACAACTTTAGCGAGACATTTGACTGGCTCATGTTGCAGCAGATGTGCTCTATAACTTTGGTGGGAGGGTGTATCACTACCCATTACAACTTTAGCGTACGCGAGACATTTGACTGGCTCATGTTCCAGCAGATCTGCTCTATAACTTTGGTGGGAGGGTGTATCACTACCCATTACAACTTTAGCGAGACATTTGACTGGCTCATGTTGCAGCAGATGTGCTCTATAACTTTGGTGGGAGGGTGTATCACTACCCATTACAACTTTAGCGTACGCGAGACATTTGACTGGCTCATGTTCCAGGAGATCTGCTCTATAACTTTGGTGGGAGGGTGTATCACTACCCATTACAACTTTAGCGTACGCGAGACATTTGACTGGCTCATGTTCCAGGAGATCTGCTCTATAACTTTGGTGGGAGGGTGTATCACTACCCATTACAACTTTAGCGAGACATTTGACTGGCTCATGTTGTAGCAGATGTGCTCTATAACTTTGGTGGGAGGGTGTATCACTACCCATTACAACTTTAACGTACGCGAGATATTTGACTGGCTCATGTTGCAGCAGATCTGCGCTTTAACTTTGGTGGGAGGGTGTATCACTACCCATTACAACATTAGCGTACGCGAGACATTTGACTGGCTCATGTTGCAGCAGATGTGCTCTATAACTTTGGTGGGAGGGTGTATCACTACCCATTACAACTTTAGCGTACGCGAGACATTTGACTGGCTCATGTTCCAGCAGATCTGCTCTATAACTTTGGTGGGAGGGTGTATCACTACCCATTACAACTTTAGCGAGACATTTGACTGGCTCATGTTGCAGCAGATGTGCTCTATAACTTTGGTGGGAGGGTGTATCACTATCCATTACAACATTAGCGTACGCGAGACATTTGACTGGCTCATGTTGCAGCAGATCTGCTCTATAACTTTGGTGGGAGGGTGTATCACTACCCATTACAACTTTACCGTACGTGAGACATTTGACTGGCTCATGTTGCAGCAGATCTGCTCTTTAACTTTGGTGGGAGAGTGTATCACTACCCATTACAACTTTAGCGTACGCGAGACATTTGACTGGCTCATATTCCAGGAGATCTGCTCTATAACTTTGGTGGGAGGGTGTATCACTACCCATTACAACTTTAGCGTACGCGAGACATTTGACTGGCTCATGTTCCAGGAGATCTGCTCTATAACTTTGGTGGGAGGGTGTATCACTACCCATTACAACTTTAGCGTATGCGAGACATTTGACTGGCTCATGTTTCAGGAGATCTGCTCTATAATTTTGGTGGGAGGGTGTATCACTACCCATTACAACTTTAGCGTACGCGAGACATTTGACTGGCTCATGTTCCAGGAGATCTGCTCTATAACTTTGGTGGGAGGGTGTATCACTACCCATTACAACATTAGCGTACGCGAGACATTTGACTGGCTCATGTTGCAGCAGATGTGCTCTATAACTTTGGTGGGAGGGTGTATCACTACCCATTACAACTTTAGCGTACGCGAGACATTTGACTGGCTCATGTTCCAGCAGATCTGCTCTATA
Source organism: Deroplatys truncata (assembly GCA_030765065.1). Taxonomy (NCBI): domain Eukaryota; kingdom Metazoa; phylum Arthropoda; class Insecta; order Mantodea; family Mantidae; genus Deroplatys; species Deroplatys truncata. The sequence continues at coordinate 10,251,534 of CM060975.1, forward strand.
ACTTTGGTGGGAGGGTGTATCACTACCCATTACAACTTTAGCGTACGCGAGACATTTGACTGGCTCATGTTCCAGCAGATGTGCTCTATAACTTTGGTAAAAGGGTGTATCACTACCCATTACAACTTTAGCGTATGCGAGACATTTGACTGGCTCATGTTCCAGCAGATGTGCTCTATAACTTTGGTAAGAGGGTGTATCACTACCCATTACAACTTTAGTGAGACATTTGGCTGGCTCATGTTGCAGCAGATGTGCTCTATAACTTTGGTGGGAGGGTGTATCACTACCCATTACAACTTTAGCGTACGCGAGACATTTGACTGGATCATGTTCCAGGAGATCTGCTCTATAACTTTGGTGGGAGGGTGTATCACTACCCATTACAACTTTAGCGTACGCGAGACATTTGACTGGCTCATGTTGCAGCAGATGTGCTCTATAACTTTGGTGGGAGGGTGTATCACTACCCATTACAAGTTTAACGTACGCGAGACATTTGACTGGCTCATGTTCCAGGAGATCTGCTCTATAACTTTGGTGGGAGGGTGTATCACTACCCATTACAAGTTTAACGTACGCGAGACATTTGACTGGATCATGTTCCAGGAGATCTGCTCTATAACTTTGGTGGGAGGGTGTATCACTACCCATTACAACTTTAGCGAGACATTTGACTGGCTCATGTTCCAGCAGATCTGCTCTATAACTTTGGTGGGAGGGTGTATCACTACCCATTACAAGTTTAGCATACGCGAGAAATTTGACTGCCTCATGTTCCAGGGGATCTGCTCTATAACTTTGGTGGGAGGGTGTATCACTACCCATTACAAGTTTAGCATACGCGAGAAATTTGACTGGCTCATGTTGCAGCAGATCTGCTCTTTAACTTTGGTGGGAGGGTGTATCACTACCCATTACAACATTAGCGTACGCGAGACATTTGACTGGCTCATGTTGCAGCAGATGTGCTCTATAACTCTGGTGGGAGGGTGTATCACTACCCATTACAACTTTAGCGAGACATTTGACTGGCTCATGTTGCAGCAGATGTGCTCTATAACTTTGGTGGGAGGGTGTATCACTACCCATTACAACTTAGCGTACGCGAGACATTTGACTGGCTCATGTTGCAGCAGATGTGCTCTATAACTTTGGTGGGAGGGTGTATCACTACCCATTACAACTTTAGCGTACGCGAGACATTTGACTGGCTCATGTTGCAGCAGATGTGCTCTATAACTTTGGTGGGAGGGTGTATCACTACCCATTACAACTTTAGCGTACGCGAGACATTTGACTGGCTCATGTTGCAGCAGATGTGCTCTATAACTTTGGTGGGAGGGTGTATCACTACCCATTACAACTTTAGCATACGCGAGACATTTGACTGGCTGATGTTCCAGGAGATCTGCTCTATAACTTTGGTGGGAGGGTGTATCACTACCCATTACAACTTTAGCGTACGCGAGACATTTGACTGGCTCATGTTCCAGGAGATCTGCTCTATAACTTTGGTGGGAGGGTGTATCACTACCCATTACAACTTTAGCGTACGCGAGACATTTGACTGGCTCATTTCCAGCAGATGTGCTCTATAACTTTGGTGGGAGGGTGTATCACTACCAATTAAAACCTTAGCGTACGCGAGACATTGGACTGGCTTATGTTCCAGGAGATCTGCTCTATAACTTTGGTGGGAGGGTGTATCACTACCCATTACAACTTTAGCTTACGCGAGACATTTGACTGGCTCATGTTCCAGGAGATCTGCTCTGTAACTTTGGTGGGAGGGTGTATCACTACCCATTACAACTTTAACGAGACATTTGACTGGCTCATGTTGCAGCAGATGTGCTCTATAACTTTGGTGGGAGGGTGTATCACTACCCATTACAGCTTTAGCGTATGCGAGACATTTGACTGGCTCATGTTCCAGCAGATCTGCTCTATAACTTTGGTGGGAGGGTGTATCACTACCCATTACAGCTTTAGCGTATGCGAGACATTTGACTGGCTCATGTTCCAGCAGATCTGCTCTATAACTTTGGTGGGAGGGTGTATCACTACCCATTACAACTTTAGCGAGACATTTCACTGGCTCATGTTGCAGCAGATGTGCTCTATAACTTTGGTGGGAGGGTGTATCACTACCCATTACAACTTTAGCGAGACATTTGACTGGCTCATGTTCCAGGAGATCTGCTCTATAACTTTGGTGGGAGGGTGTATCACTACCCATTACAACTTTAGCGTACGCGAGACATTTGACTGGCTCATGTTACAGCAGATGTGCTCTATAACTTTGGTGGGAGGGTGTATCACTACCCATTACAACTTTAGCGTACGCGAGACATTTGACTGACTCATGTTGCAGCAGATGTGCTCTATAACTTTGGTGGGAGGGTGTATCACTACCCATTACAACTTTAGCGTACGCGAGACATTTGACTGGCTCATGTTACAGCAGATGTGCTCTATAACTTTGGTGGGAGGGTGTATCACTACCCATTACAACTTTAGCGTACGCGAGACATTTGACTGGCTCATGTTCCAGGAGATGTGCTCTATAACTTTGGTGGGAGGGTGTATCACTACCCATTACAACTTTAGCGTACGCGAGACATTTGATTGGCTTATGTTCCAGCAGATCTGCTCTATAACTTTGGTGGGAGGGTGTATCACTACCCATTACAACTTTAGCGAGACATTTGATTGGCTCATGTTCCAGGAGATCTGCTCTATAACTTTGGTGGGAGGGTGTATCACTACCCATTACAACTTTAGCGTACGCGAGACATTTGACTGGCTCATGTTCCAGCAGATCTGCTCTATAACCTTGGTGGGAGGGTGTATCACTACGCATTACAACTTTAGCGTACGCGAGACGTTTGACTGGCTCATGTTCCAGCAGATCTGCTCTATAACTTTGGTGGGAGGGTGTATCACTACCCATTACAACTTTAGCGTACGCGAGACATTTGACTGACTCATGTTGCAGCAGATGTGCTCTATAACTTTGGTGGGAGGGTGTATCACTACCCATTACAACTTTAGCGTACGCGAGACATTTGACTGGCTCATGTTCCAGCAGATCTGCTCTATAACTTTGGTGGGAGGGTGTATCACTACCCATTACAACTTTAGCGTACCCGAGACATTTCACTGGCTCATGTTCCAGCAGATCTGCTCTATAACTTTGGTGGGAGGGTGTATCACTACCCATTACAACTTTAGCGAGACATTTGACTGGCTCATGTTGCAGCAGATGTGCTCTATAACTTTGGTGGGAGGGTGTATCACTACCCATTACAACTTTAGCGTACGCGAGACATTTGACTGGCTCATGTTGCAGCAGATGTGCTCTATAACTTTGGTGGGAGGGTGTATCACTACCCATTACAACTTTAGCGTATGCGAGACATTTGACTGGCTCATGTTCCAGCAGATGTGCTCTATAACTTTGGTGGGAGGGTGTATCACTACCCATTACAACTTGAGTGTACGCGAGACATTTGACTGGCTCATGTTCCAGCAGATCTGCTCTATAACTTTGGTGGGAGGGTGTATCACTACCCATTACAACTTTAGCGTATGCGAGACATTTGACTGGCTCATGTTCCAGGAGATCTGCTCTATAACTTTGGTGGGAGGGTGTATCACTACCCATTACAACTTAAGCGTACGCGAGACATTTGACTGGCTCATGTTCCAGCAGATCTGCTCTATAACTTTGGTGGGAGGGTGTATCACTACCCATTACTGCTTTAGCGAGACATTTGACTGGCTCATGTTGCAGCAGATGTGCTCTATAACTTTGGTGGGAGGGTGTATCACTACCCATTACAACTTTAGCATACGCGAGACATTTGACTGGCTCATGTTCCAGCAGATCTGCTCTATAACTTTGGTGGGAGGGTGTATCACTACCCATTACAACTTTAGCGAGACATTTGACTGGCTCATGTTGCAGCAGATGTGCTCTATAACTTTGGTGGGAGGTTGTATCACTACCCATTACAACTTTAGCGTACGCGAGACATTTGACTGGCTCATGTTCCAGGAGATCTGCTCTATAACTTTGGTGGGAGGGTGTATCACTACCCATTAAAACTTTTGCGTATGCGAGACATTTGACTGGCTCATGTTCCAGCAGATCTGCTCTATAACTTTGGTGGAAGGGTGTATCACTACCCATTACAACTTTAGCGAGACATTTGACTGGCTCATGTTCCAGCAGATGTGCTCTATAACTTTGGTGGGAGGGTGTATCACTACCCATTACAACATTAGCATACGCGAGACATTTGACTGGCTCATGTTGCAGCAGATGTGCTCTATAACTTTGGTGGGAGGGTGTATCACTACCCATTACAACATTAGCGTACGCGAGACATTTGACTGGCTCATGTTGCAGCAGATGTGCTCTATAACTTTGGTGGGAGGGTGTATCACTACCCATTACAACTTTAGCGTACGCGAGACATTTGACTGGCTCATGTTGCAGGAGATGTGCTCTGTAACTTTGGTGGGAGGGTGTATCACTACCCATTAGAACTTTAGCGAGACATTTGACTGGCTCATGTTGCAGCAGATGTGCTCTATAACTTTGGTGGGAGGGTGTATCACTACCCATTACAACTATAGCGTACGCGAGACATTTGACTGGCTCATGTTACAGCAGATGTGCTCTATAACTGTGGTGGGAGGGTGTATCACTACGCATTACAACTTTAGCGTACGCGACACATTTGACTGGCTCAGTTCCAGCAGATCTGCTCTATAACTTTGGTGGGACGGTGTATCACTACCCATTACAACTTTAGCGTACGCGAGACATTTGACTGACTCATGTTGCAGAAGATGTGCTCTATAACTCTGGTGTGAGGGTGTATCACTACCCTTTACAACTTTAGCGTACGCGAGACATTTGACTGGCTCATGTTCCAGCAGATCTGCTCTATAACTTTGGTGGGAGGGTGTATCACTACCCATTACAACTTTAGCGTACGCGAGACATTTGACTGGCTCATGTTCCAGCAGATCTGCCTTATAACTTTGGTGGGAGGGTGTATCACTACCCATTACAACCTTAGCGAGACATTTGACTGGCTCATGTTGCAGCAGATGTGCTCTATAACTTTGGTGGGAGGGTGTATCACTACCCATTACAACTTTAGCGTACGCGAGACATTTGACTGGCTCATGTTCCAGGAGATCTGCTCTATAACTTTGGTGGGAGGGTGTATCACTACCCCTTACAACTTCAGTGTACGCGAGACATTTGACTGGCTCATGTTCCAGCAGATCTGCTCTATAATTTTGGTGGGAGGGTGTATCGCTACCCATTACAACTTTAGCGTACGCGAGACATTTGACTGGCTCATGTTCCAGGAGATCTGCTCTACAACTTTGGTGGGAGGGTGTATCACTACCCATTACAACTTTAGCGTACGCGAGACATTTCACTGGCTCATGTTCCAGGAGATCTGCTCTATAACTTTGGTGGGAGAGTGTATCACTACCCATTACAACTTTAGCGTACGCGAGACATTTGATTGGCTCATGTTCCAGCAGATCTGCTCTATAACTTTGGTGGGAGGGTGTATCACTACCCATTACAACTTTAGCTTACGCGAGACATTTGACTGGCTCATGTTCCAGCAGATCTGCTCTATAACCTTGGTGGGAGGGTGTATCACTACGCATTACAACTTTAGCGTACGCGAGACATTTGACTGGCTCATGTTCCAGCAGATCTGCTCTATAACTTTGGTGGGAGGGTGTATCACTACCCATTACAACTTTAGCGTACGCGAGACATTTGACTGACTCATGTTGCAGCAGATGTATTCTATAACTCTGGTGGGAGGGTGTATTACTACCCATTACAACTTTAGCGTACGCGAGACATTTGACTGGCTCATGTTCCAGCAGATCTGCTCTATAACTTTGGTGGGAGGGTGTATCACTACCCATTACAACTTTAGCGTACGCGAGACATTTCACTGGCTCATGTTCCAGCAGATCTGCTCTATAACTTTGGTGGGAGGGTGTATCACTACCCATTACAACTTTAGCGAGACATTTGACTGGCTCATGTTGCAGCAGATGTGCTCTATAACTTTGGTGGGAGGGTGTATCACTACCCATTACAACTTTAGCGTACGCGAGACATTTGACTGGCTCATGTTCCAGGAGATCTGCTCTATAACTTTGGTGGGAGGGTGTATCACTACCCATTAAAACTTTAGCGTATGCGAGACATTTGACTGGCTCATGTTCCAGCAGATCTGCTCTATAACTTTCGTGGGAGGGTGTATCACTACCCATTACAACTTTAGCGAGACATTTGACTGGCTCATGTTCCAGCAGATGTGCTCTATAACTTTGGTGGGAGGGTGTATCACTACCCATTACAACATTAGCATACGCGAGACATTTGACTGGCTCATGTTGCAGCAGGTGTGCTCTATAACTTTGGTGGGAGGGTGTATCACTACCCATTACAACATTAGCGTACGCGAGACATTTGACTGGCTCATGTTGCAGCAGATGTGCTCTATAACTTTGGTGGGAGGGTGTATCACTACCCATTACAACTTTAGAGTACGCGAGACATTTGACTGGCTCATGTTGCAGCAGATGTGCTCTGTAACTTTGGTGGGTGGGTGTATCACTACCCATTAGAACTTTAGCGAGACATTTGACCTGCTTATGTTGCAGCAGATGTGCTCTATAACTTTGGTGGGAGGGTGTATCACTACCCATTACAACTATAGCGTACGCGAGGCATTTGACTGGCTCATGTTACAGCAGCTGTGCTCTATAACTGTGGTGGGAGGGTGTATCACTACGCATTACAACTTTAGCGTACGCGAGACATTTGACTGGCTAGGTTCAAGCAGATCTGCTCTATAACTTTGGTGGGACGGTGTATCACTACCCATTACAACTTTAGCGTACGCGAGACATTTGACTGACTCATGTTGCAGCAGATGTGCTCTATAACTCTGGTGTGAGGGTGTATCACTACCCATTACAACTTTAGCGTACGCGAGACATTTGACTGGCTCATGTTCCAGCAGATCTGCTCTATAACTTTGGTGGGAGGGTGTATCACTACCCATTACAACTTTAGCGTACGCGAGACATTTGACTGGCTCATGTTGCAGCAGATGTGCTCTATAACTTTGGTGGGAGGGTGTATCACTACCCATTACAACTTTAGCGTATGCGAGACATTTGACTGGCTCATGTTCCAGGAGATCTGCTCTATAACTTTGGTGGGAGGGTGTATCACTACCCATTACAACTTTAGCGTATGCGAGACATTTGACTGGCTCATGTTCCAGGAGATCTGCTCTATAACTTTGGTGGGAGGGTGTATCACTACCCATTACAACTTAAGCGTACGCGAGACATTTGACTGGCTCATGTTCCAGCAGATCTGCTCTATAACTTTGGTGGGAGGGTGTATCACTACCCATTACTGCTTTAGCGAGACATTTGACTGGCTCATGTTGCAGCAGATGTGCTCTATAACTTTGGTGGGAGGGTGTATCACTACCCATTACAACTTTAGCATACGCGAGACATTTGACTGGCTCATGTTCCAGCAGATCTGCTCTATAACTTTGGTGGGAGGGTGTATCACTACCCATTACAACTTTAGCGAGACATTTGACTGGCTCATGTTGCAGCAGATGTGCTTTATAACTTTGGTGGGAGGTTGTATCACTACCCATTACAACTTTAGCGTACGCGAGACATTTGACTGGCTCATGTTCCAGGAGATCTGCTCTATAACTTTGGTGGGAGGGTGTATCACTACCCATTAAAACTTTAGCGTATGCGAGACATTTGACTGGCTCATGTTCCAGCAGATCTGCTCTATAACTTTGGTGGGAGGGTGTATCACTACCCATTACAACTTTAGCGAGACATTTGACTGGCTCATGTTCCAGCAGATGTGCTCTATAACTTTGGTGGGAGGGTGTATCACTACCCATTACAACATTAGCATACGCGAGACATTTGACTGGCTCATGTTGCAGCAGATGTGCTCTATAACTTTGGTGGGAGGGTGTATCACTACCCATTACAACATTAGCGTACGCGAGACATTTGACTGGCTCATGTTGCAGCAGATGTGCTCTATAACTTTGGTGGGAGGGTGTCTCACTACCCATTACAACTTTAGCGTACGCGAGACATTTGACTGGCTCATGTTGCAGCAGATGTGCTCTGTAACTTTGGTGGGAGGGTGTATCACTACCCATTAGAACTTTAGCGAGACATTTGACTGGCTCATGTTGCAGCAGATGTGCTCTATAACTTTGGTGGGAGGGTGTATCACTACCCATTACAACGATAGCGTACGCGAGACATTTGACTGGATCATGTTACAGCAGATGTGCTCTATAACTGTGGTGGGAGGGTGTATCACTACGCATTACAACTTTAGCGTACGCGAGACATTTGACTGGCTCAGTTCCAGCAGATCTGCTCTATAACTTTGGTGGGACGGTGTATCACTACCCATTACAACTTTAGCGTACGCGAGACATTTGACTGACTCATGTTGCAGAAGATGTGCTCTATAACTCTGGTGTGAGGGTGTATCACTACCCATTACAACTTTAGCGTACGCGAGACATTTGACTGGCTCATGTTCCAGCAGATCTGCTCTATAACTTTGGTGGGAGGGTGTATCACTACCCATTACAACTTTAGCGTACGCGAGACATTTGACTGGCTCATGTTCCAGCAGATCTGCCTTATAACTTTGGTGGGAGGGTGTATCACTACCCATTACAACCTTAGCGAGACATTTGACTGGCTCATGTTGCAGCAGATGTGCTCTATAACTTTGGTGGGAGGGTGTATCACTACCCATTAAAACTTTAGCGTATGCGAGACATTTGACTGGCTCATGTTCCAGGAGATCTGCTCTATAACTTTGGTGGGAGGGTGTATCACTACCCATTAAATCTTCAGTGTACGCGAGACATTTGACTGGCTCATGTTCCAGCAGATCTGCTCTATAACTTTGGTGGGAGGGTGTATCGCTACCCATTACAACTTTAGCGTACGCGAGACATTTGACTGGCTCATGTTCCAGGAGATCTGCTCTACAACTTTGGTGGGAGGGTGTATCACTACCCATTACAACTTTAGCGTACGCGAGACATTTCACTGGCTCATGTTCCAGGAGATCTGCTCTATAACTTTGGTGGGAGAGTGTATCACTACCCATTACAACTTTAGCGTACGCGAGACATTTGATTGGCTCATGTTCCAGCAGATCTGCTCTATAACTTTGGTGGGAGGGTGTATCACTACCCATTACAACTTTAGCTTACGCGAGACATTTGACTGGCTCATGTTCCAGCAGATCTGCTCTATACCCTTGGTGGGAGGGTGTATCACTACGCATTACAACTTTAGCGTACGCGAGACATTTGACTGGCTCATGTTCCAGCAGATCTGCTCTATAACTTTGGTGGGAGGGTGTATCACTACCCATTACAACTTTAGCGTACGCGAGACATTTGACTGACTCATGTTGCAGCAGATGTATTCTATAACTCTGGTGGGAGGGTGTATCACTACCCATTACAACTTTAGCGTACGCGAGACATTTGACTGGCTCATGTTCCAGCAGATCTGCTCTATAACTTTGGTGGGAGGGTGTATCACTACCCATTACAACTTTAGCGAGACATTTGACTGGCTCATGTTGCAGCAGATGTGCTCTATAACTTTGGTGGGAGGGTGTATCACTACCCATTACAACTTTAGCGTACGCGAGACATTTGACTGGCTCATGTTGCAGCAGATGTGCTCTATAACTTTGGTGGGAGGGTGTATCACTACCCATTACAACTTTAGCGAATGCGAGACATTTGACTGGCTCATGTTCCAGCAGATGTGCTCTATAACTTTGGTGGGAGGGTGTATCACTACCCATTACAACTTGAGTGTACGCGAGACATTTGACTGGCTCATGTTCCAGCAGATCTGCTCTATAACTTTGGTGGGAGGGTGTATCACTACCCATTACAACTTTAGCGAGACATTTGACTGGCTCATGTTGCAGCAGATCTGCTCTATAACTTTGGTGGGAGGGTGTATCACTACCCATTACAACTTTAGCGTATGCGAGACATTTGACTGGCTCATGTTCCAGGAGATCTGCTCTATAACTTTGGTGGGAGGGTGTATCACTACCCATTACAACTTTAGCGTACGCGAGACATTTGACTGGCTCATGTTCCAGGAGATCTGCTCTATAACTTTGGTGGGAGGGTGTATCACTACCCATTACAACTTTAGCATACGCGAGACATTTGACTGGCTCATGTTCCAGCAGATCTGCTCTATAACTTTGGTGGGAGGGTGTATCACTACCCATTACAACTTTAGCGAGACATTTGACTGGCTCATGTTGCAGCAGATGTGCTCTATAACTTTGGTGGGAGGTTGTATCACTACCCATTACAACTTTAGCGTACGCGAGACATTTGACTGGCTCATGTTCCAGGAGATCTGCTCTATAACTTTGGTGGGAGGGTGTATCACTACCCATTAAAACTTTAGCGTATGCGAGACATTTGACTGGCTCATGTTCCAGCAGATCTGCTCTATAACTTTGGTGGGAGGGTGTATCACTACCCATTACAACTTTAGCGAGACATTTGACTGGCTCATGTTCCAGCAGATGTGCTCTATAACTTTGGTGGGAGGGTGTATCACTACCCATTACAACATTAGCATACGCGAGACATTTGACTGGCTCATGTTGCAGCAGATGTGCTCTATAACTTTGGTGGGAGGGTGTATCACTACCCATTACAACATTAGCGTACGCGAGACATTTGACTGGCTCATGTTGCAGCAGATGTGCTCTATAACTTTGGTGGGAGGGTGTATCACTACCCATTACAACTTTAGCGTACGCGAGACATTTGACTGGCTCATGTTGCAGCAGATGTGCTCTGTAACTTTGGTGGGTGGGTGTATCACTACCCATTAGAACTTTAGCGAGACATTTGACCTGCTCATGTTGCAGCAGATGTGCTCTATAACTTTGGTGGGAGGGTGTATCACTACCCATTAGAACTATAGCGTACGCGAGAAATTTGACTGGCTCATGTTACAGCAGATGTGCTCTATAACTGTGGTGGGAGGGTGTATCACTACGCATTACAACTTTAGCGTACGCGAGACATTTGACTGGCTAGGTTCCAGCAGATCTGCTCTATAACTTTGGTGGGACGGTGTATCACTACCCATTACAACTTTAGCGAACGCGAGACATTTGACTGACTCATGTTGCAGCAGATGTGCTCTATAACTCTGGTGTGAGGGTGTATCACTACCCATTACAACTTTAGCGTACGCGAGACATTTGACTGGCTCATGTTCCAGCAGATCTGCTCTATAACTTTGGTGGGAGGGTGTATCACTACCCATTACAACTTTAGCGTACGCGAGACATTTGACTGGCTCATGTTCCAGCAGATCTGCTCTATAACTTTGGTGGGAGGGTGTATCACTACCCATTACAACCTTAGCGAGACATTTGACTGGCTCATGTTGCAGCAGATGTGCTCTATAACTTTGGTGGGAGGGTGTATCACTACCCATTACAACTTTAGCGTATGCGAGACATTTGACTGGCTCATGTTCCAGGAGATCTGCTCTATAACTTTGGTGGGAGGGTGTATCACTACCCATTACAACTTTAGTGTACGCGAGACATTTGACTGGCTCATGTTCCAGCAGATCTGCTCTATAACTTTGGTGGGAGGGTGTATCACTACCCATTACAACTTTAGCGAGACATTTGACTGGCTCATGTTCCAGGAGATCTGCTCTATAACTTTGGTGGGAGGGTGTATCACTACCCATTACAACTTTTGCGTACGCGAGACATTTGACTGGCTCATGTTCCAGGAGATCTGCTCTGTAACTTTGGTGGGAGGGTGTATCACTACCCATTACAACTTTAGCGTACGCGAGACATTTGACTGGCTCATGTTACAGCAGATGTGCTCTATAACTTTGGTGGGAGGGTGTATCACTACCCATTACAACTTTAGCGTACGCGAGACATTTGACTGACTCATGTTGCAGCAGATGTGCTCTATAACTTTGGTGGGAGGGTGTATCACTACCCATTACAACTTTAGCGTACGCGAGACATTTGACTGGCTCATGTTACAGCAGATGTGCTCTATAACTTTGGTGGGAGGGTGTATCACTACCCATTACAACTTTAGCGTACGCGAGACATTTGACTGGCTCATGTTCCAGGAGATGTGCTCTAAAACTTTGGTGGGAGGGTGTATCACTATCCATTACAACTTTAGCGTACGCGAGACATTTGATTGGCTTATGTTCCAGCAGATCTGCTCTATAACTTTGGTGGGAGGGTGTATCACTACCCATTACAACTTTAGCGAGACATTTGATTGGCTCATGTTCCAGGAGATCTGCTCTATAACTTTGGTGGGAGGGTGTATCACTACCCATTACAACTTTAGCGTACGCGAGACATTTGACTGGCTCATGTTCCAGCAGATCTGCTCTATAACCTTGGTGGGAGGGTGTATCACTACGCATTACAACTTTAGCGTACGCGAGACGTTTGACTGGCTCATGTTCCAGCAGATCTGCTCTATAACTTTGGTGGGAGGGTGTATCACTACCCATTACAACTTTAGCGTACGCGAGACATTTGACTGACTCATGTTGCAGCAGATGTGCTCTATAACTTTGGTGGGAGGGTGTATCACTACCCATTACAACTTTAGCGTACGCGAGACATTTGACTGGCTCATGTTCCAGCAGATCTGCTCTATAACTTTGGTGGGAGGGTGTATCACTACCCATTACAACTTTAGCGTACCCGAGACATTTCACTGGCTCATGTTCCAGCAGATCTGCTCTATAACTTTGGTGGGAGGGTGTATCACTACCCATTACAACTTTAGCGAGACATTTGACTGGCTCATGTTGCAGCAGATGTGCTCTATAACTTTGGTGGGAGGGTGTATCACTACCCATTACAACTTTAGCGTACGCGAGACATTTGACTGGCTCATGTTGCAGCAGATGTGCTCTATAACTTTGGTGGGAGGGTGTATCACTACCCATTACAACTTTAGCGTATGCGAGACATTTGACTGGCTCATGTTCCAGCAGATGTGCTCTATAACTTTGGTGGGAGGGTGTATCACTACCCATTACAACTTGAGTGTACGCGAGACATTTGACTGGCTCATGTTCCAGCAGATCTGCTCTATAACTTTGGTGGGAGGGTGTATCACTACCCATTACAACTTTAGCGTATGCGAGACATTTGACTGGCTCATGTTCCAGGAGATCTGCTCTATAACTTTGGTGGGAGGGTGTATCACTACCCATTACAACTTAAGCGTACGCGAGACATTTGACTGGCTCATGTTCCAGCAGATCTGCTCTATAACTTTGGTGGGAGGGTGTATCACTACCCATTACTGCTTTAGCGAGACATTTGACTGGCTCATGTTGCAGCAGATGTGCTCTATAACTTTGGTGGGAGGGTGTATCACTACCCATTACAACTTTAGCATACGCGAGACATTTGACTGGCTCATGTTCCAGCAGATCTGCTCTATAACTTTGGTGGGAGGGTGTATCACTACCCATTACAACTTTAGCGAGACATTTGACTGGCTCATGTTGCAGCAGATGTGCTCTATAACTTTGGTGGGAGGTTGTATCACTACCCATTACAACTTTAGCGTACGCGAGACATTTGACTGGCTCATGTTCCAGGAGATCTGCTCTATAACTTTGGTGGGAGGGTGTATCACTACCCATTAAAACTTTTGCGTATGCGAGACATTTGACTGGCTCATGTTCCAGCAGATCTGCTCTATAACTTTGGTGGAAGGGTGTATCACTACCCATTACAACTTTAGCGAGACATTTGACTGGCTCATGTTCCAGCAGATGTGCTCTATAACTTTGGTGGGAGGGTGTATCACTACCCATTACAACATTAGCATACGCGAGACATTTGACTGGCTCATGTTGCAGCAGATGTGCTCTATAACTTTGGTGGGAGGGTGTATCACTACCCATTACAACATTAGCGTACGCGAGACATTTGACTGGCTCATGTTGCAGCAGATGTGCTCTATAACTTTGGTGGGAGGGTGTATCACTACCCATTACAACTTTAGCGTACGCGAGACATTTGACTGGCTCATGTTGCAGGAGATGTGCTCTGTAACGTTGGTGGGAGGGTGTATCACTACCCATTAGAACTTTAGCGAGACATTTGACTGGCTCATGTTGCAGCAGATGTGCTCTATAACTTTGGTGGGAGGGTGTATCACTACCCATTACAACTATAGCGTACGCGAGACATTTGACTGGCTCATGTTACAGCAGATGTGCTCTATAACTGTGGTGGGAGGGTGTATCACTACGCATTACAACTTTAGCGTACGCGACACATTTGACTGGCTCAGTTCCAGCAGATCTGCTCTATAACTTTGGTGGGACGGTGTATCACTACCCATTACAACTTTAGCGTACGAGAGACATTTGACTGACTCATGTTGCAGAAGATGTGCTCTATAACTCTGGTGTGAGGGTGTATCACTACCCTTTACAACTTTAGCGTACGCGAGACATTTGACTGGCTCATGTTCCAGCAGATCTGCTCTATAACTTTGGTGGGAGGGTGTATCACTACCCATTACAACTTTAGCGTACGCGAGACATTTGACTGGCTCATGTTCCAGCAGATCTGCCTTATAACTTTGGTGGGAGGGTGTATCACTACCCATTACAACCTTAGCGAGACATTTGACTGGCTCATGTTGCAGCAGATGTGCTCTATAACTTTGGTGGGAGGGTGTATCACTACCCATTACAACTTTAGCGTACGCGAGACATTTGACTGGCTCATGTTCCAGGAGATCTGCTCTATAACTTTGGTGGGAGGGTGTATCACTACCCCTTACAAGTTCAGTGTACGCGAGACATTTGACTGGCTCATGTTCCAGCAGATCTGCTCTATAACTTTGGTGGGAGGGTGTATCGCTACCCATTACAACTTTAGCGTACGCGAGACATTTGACTGGCTCATGTTCCAGGAGATCTGCTCTACAACTTTGGTGGGAGGGTGTATCACTACCCATTACAACTTTAGCGTACGCGAGACATTTCACTGGCTCATGTTCCAGGAGATCTGCTCTATAACTTTGGTGGGAGAGTGTATCACTACCCATTACAACTTTAGCGTACGCGAGACATTTGATTGGCTCATGTTCCAGCAGATCTGCTCTATAACTTTGGTGGGAGGGTGTATCACTACCCATTACAACTTTAGCTTACGCGAGACATTTGACTGGCTCATGTTCCAGCAGATCTGCTCTATAACCTTGGTGGGAGGGTGTATCACTACGCATTACAACTTTAGCGTACGCGAGACATTTGACTGGCTCATGTTCCAGCAGATCTGCTGTATAACTTTGGTGGGAGGGTGTATCACTACCCATTACAACTTTAGCGTACGCGAGACATTTGACTGGCTCATGTTCCAGGAGATCTGCTCTATAACTTTGGTGGGAGGGTGTATCACTACCCATTAAAACTTTAGCGTATGCGAGACATTTGACTGGCTCATGTTCCAGCAGATCTGCTCTATAACTTTGGTGGGAGGGTGTATCACTACCCATTACAACTTTAGCGAGACATTTGACTGGCTCATGTTCCAGCAGATGTGCTCTATAACTTTGGTGGGAGGGTGTATCACTACCCATTACAACATTAGCATACGCGAGACATTTGACTGGCTCATGTTGCAGCAGATGTGCTCTATAACTTTGGTGGGAGGGTGTATCACTACCCATTACAACATTAGCGTACGCGAGACATTTGACTGGCTCATGTTGCAGCAGATGTGCTCTATAACTTTGGTGGGAGGGTGTATCACTACCCATTACAACTTTAGCGTACGCGAGACATTTGACTGGCTCATGTTGCAGCAGATGTGCTCTGTAACTTTGGTGGGTGGGTGTATCACTACCCATTAGAACTTTAGCGAGACATTTGACCTGCTCATGTTGCAGCAGATGTGCTCTATAACTTTGGTGGGAGGGTGTATCACTACCCATTAGAACTATAGCGTACGCGAGAAATTTGACTGGCTCATGTTACAGCAGATGTGCTCTATAACTGTGGTGGGAGGGTGTATCACTACGCATTACAACTTTAGCGTACGCGAGACATTTGACTGGCTAGGTTCCAGCAGATCTGCTCTATAACTTTGGTGGGACGGTGTATCACTACCCATTACAACTTTAGCGAACGCGAGACATTTGACTGACTCATGTTGCAGCAGATGTGCTCTATAACTCTGGTGTGAGGGTGTATCACTACCCATTACAACTTTAGCGTACGCGAGACATTTGACTGGCTCATGTTCCAGCAGATCTGCTCTATAACTTTGGTGGGAGGGTGTATCACTACCCATTACAACTTTAGCGTACGCGAGACATTTGACTGGCTCATGTTCCAGCAGATCTGCTCTATAACTTTGGTGGGAGGGTGTATCACTACCCATTACAACCTTAGCGAGACATTTGACTGGCTCATGTTGCAGCAGATGTGCTCTATAACTTTGGTGGGAGGGTGTATCACTACCCATTACAACTTTAGCGTATGCGAGACATTTGACTGGCTCATGTTCCAGGAGATCTGCTCTATAACTTTGGTGGGAGGGTGTATCACTACCCATTACAACTTTAGTGTACGCGAGACATTTGACTGGCTCATGTTCCAGCAGATCTGCTCTATAACTTTGGTGGGAGGGTGTATCACTACCCATTACAACTTTAGCGAGACATTTGACTGGCTCATGTTCCAGGAGATCTGCTCTATAACTTTGGTGGGAGGGTGTATCACTACCCATTACAACTTTTGCGTACGCGAGACATTTGACTGGCTCATGTTCCAGGAGATCTGCTCTGTAACTTTGGTGGGAGGGTGTATCACTACCCATTACAACTTTAGCGTACGCGAGACATTTGACTGGCTCATGTTACAGCAGATGTGCTCTATAACTTTGGTGGGAGGGTGTATCACTACCCATTACAACTTTAGCGTACGCGAGACATTTGACTGACTCATGTTGCAGCAGATGTGCTCTATAACTTTGGTGGGAGGGTGTATCACTACCCATTACAACTTTAGCGTACGCGAGACATTTGACTGGCTCATGTTACAGCAGATGTGCTCTATAACTTTGGTGGGAGGGTGTATCACTACCCATTACAACTTTAGCGTACGCGAGACATTTGACTGGCTCATGTTCCAGGAGATGTGCTCTAAAACTTTGGTGGGAGGGTGTATCACTATCCATTACAACTTTAGCGTACGCGAGACATTTGATTGGCTTATGTTCCAGCAGATCTGCTCTATAACTTTGGTGGGAGGGTGTATCACTACCCATTACAACTTTAGCGAGACATTTGATTGGCTCATGTTCCAGGAGATCTGCTCTATAACTTTGGTGGGAGGGTGTATCACTACCCATTACAACTTTAGCGTACGCGAGACATTTGACTGGCTCATGTTCCAGCAGATCTGCTCTATAACCTTGGTGGGAGGGTGTATCACTACGCATTACAACTTTAGCGTACGCGAGACGTTTGACTGGCTCATGTTCCAGCAGATCTGCTCTATAACTTTGGTGGGAGGGTGTATCACTACCCATTACAACTTTAGCGTACGCGAGACATTTGACTGACTCATGTTGCAGCAGATGTGCTCTATAACTTTGGTGGGAGGGTGTATCACTACCCATTACAACTTTAGCGTACGCGAGACATTTGACTGGCTCATGTTCCAGCAGATCTGCTCTATAACTTTGGTGGGAGGGTGTATCACTACCCATTACAACTTTAGCGTACCCGAGACATTTCACTGGCTCATGTTCCAGCAGATCTGCTCTATAACTTTGGTGGGAGGGTGTATCACTACCCATTACAACTTTAGCGAGACATTTGACTGGCTCATGTTGCAGCAGATGTGCTCTATAACTTTGGTGGGAGGGTGTATCACTACCCATTACAACTTTAGCGTACGCGAGACATTTGACTGGCTCATGTTGCAGCAGATGTGCTCTATAACTTTGGTGGGAGGGTGTATCACTACCCATTACAACTTTAGCGTATGCGAGACATTTGACTGGCTCATGTTCCAGCAGATGTGCTCTATAACTTTGGTGGGAGGGTGTATCACTACCCATTACAACTTGAGTGTACGCGAGACATTTGACTGGCTCATGTTCCAGCAGATCTGCTCTATAACTTTGGTGGGAGGGTGTATCACTACCCATTACAACTTTAGCGTATGCGAGACATTTGACTGGCTCATGTTCCAGGAGATCTGCTCTATAACTTTGGTGGGAGGGTGTATCACTACCCATTACAACTTAAGCGTACGCGAGACATTTGACTGGCTCATGTTCCAGCAGATCTGCTCTATAACTTTGGTGGGAGGGTGTATCACTACCCATTACTGCTTTAGCGAGACATTTGACTGGCTCATGTTGCAGCAGATGTGCTCTATAACTTTGGTGGGAGGGTGTATCACTACCCATTACAACTTTAGCATACGCGAGACATTTGACTGGCTCATGTTCCAGCAGATCTGCTCTATAACTTTGGTGGGAGGGTGTATCACTACCCATTACAACTTTAGCGAGACATTTGACTGGCTCATGTTGCAGCAGATGTGCTCTATAACTTTGGTGGGAGGTTGTATCACTACCCATTACAACTTTAGCGTACGCGAGACATTTGACTGGCTCATGTTCCAGGAGATCTGCTCTATAACTTTGGTGGGAGGGTGTATCACTACCCATTAAAACTTTTGCGTATGCGAGACATTTGACTGGCTCATGTTCCAGCAGATCTGCTCTATAACTTTGGTGGAAGGGTGTATCACTACCCATTACAACTTTAGCGAGACATTTGACTGGCTCATGTTCCAGCAGATGTGCTCTATAACTTTGGTGGGAGGGTGTATCACTACCCATTACAACATTAGCATACGCGAGACATTTGACTGGCTCATGTTGCAGCAGATGTGCTCTATAACTTTGGTGGGAGGGTGTATCACTACCCATTACAACATTAGCGTACGCGAGACATTTGACTGGCTCATGTTGCAGCAGATGTGCTCTATAACTTTGGTGGGAGGGTGTATCACTACCCATTACAACTTTAGCGTACGCGAGACATTTGACTGGCTCATGTTGCAGGAGATGTGCTCTGTAACGTTGGTGGGAGGGTGTATCACTACCCATTAGAACTTTAGCGAGACATTTGACTGGCTCATGTTGCAGCAGATGTGCTCTATAACTTTGGTGGGAGGGTGTATCACTACCCATTACAACTATAGCGTACGCGAGACATTTGACTGGCTCATGTTACAGCAGATGTGCTCTATAACTGTGGTGGGAGGGTGTATCACTACGCATTACAACTTTAGCGTACGCGACACATTTGACTGGCTCAGTTCCAGCAGATCTGCTCTATAACTTTGGTGGGACGGTGTATCACTACCCATTACAACTTTAGCGTACGAGAGACATTTGACTGACTCATGTTGCAGAAGATGTGCTCTATAACTCTGGTGTGAGGGTGTATCACTACCCTTTACAACTTTAGCGTACGCGAGACATTTGACTGGCTCATGTTCCAGCAGATCTGCTCTATAACTTTGGTGGGAGGGTGTATCACTACCCATTACAACTTTAGCGTACGCGAGACATTTGACTGGCTCATGTTCCAGCAGATCTGCCTTATAACTTTGGTGGGAGGGTGTATCACTACCCATTACAACCTTAGCGAGACATTTGACTGGCTCATGTTGCAGCAGATGTGCTCTATAACTTTGGTGGGAGGGTGTATCACTACCCATTACAACTTTAGCGTACGCGAGACATTTGACTGGCTCATGTTCCAGGAGATCTGCTCTATAACTTTGGTGGGAGGGTGTATCACTACCCCTTACAAGTTCAGTGTACGCGAGACATTTGACTGGCTCATGTTCCAGCAGATCTGCTCTATAACTTTGGTGGGAGGGTGTATCGCTACCCATTACAACTTTAGCGTACGCGAGACATTTGACTGGCTCATGTTCCAGGAGATCTGCTCTACAACTTTGGTGGGAGGGTGTATCACTACCCATTACAACTTTAGCGTACGCGAGACATTTCACTGGCTCATGTTCCAGGAGATCTGCTCTATAACTTTGGTGGGAGAGTGTATCACTACCCATTACAACTTTAGCGTACGCGAGACATTTGATTGGCTCATGTTCCAGCAGATCTGCTCTATAACTTTGGTGGGAGGGTGTATCACTACCCATTACAACTTTAGCTTACGCGAGACATTTGACTGGCTCATGTTCCAGCAGATCTGCTCTATAACCTTGGTGGGAGGGTGTATCACTACGCATTACAACTTTAGCGTACGCGAGACATTTGACTGGCTCATGTTCCAGCAGATCTGCTGTATAACTTTGGTGGGAGGGTGTATCACTACCCATTACAACTTTAGCGTACGCGAGACATTTGACTGACTCATGTTGCAGCAGATGTATTCTATAACTCTGGTGGGAGGGTGTATCACTACCCATTACAACTTTAGCGTACGCGAGACATTTGACTGGCTCATGTTCCAGCAGATCTGCTCTATAACTTTGGTGGGAGGGTGTATCACTACCCATTACAACTTTAGCGTACGCGAGACATTTCACTGGCTCATGTTCCAGCAGATCTGCTCTATAACTTTGGTGGGAGGGTGTATCACTACCCATTACAACTTTAGCGAGACATTTGACTGGCTCATGTTGCAGCAGATGTGCTCTATAACTTTGGTGGGAGGGTGTATCACTACCCATTACAACTTTAGCGTACGCGAGACATTTGACTGGCTCATGTTCCAGGAGATCTGCTCTATAACTTTGGTGGGAGGGTGTATCACTACCCATTAAAACTTTAGCGTATGCGAGACATTTGACTGGCTCATGTTCCAGCAGATCTGCTCTATAACTTTCGTGGGAGGGTGTATCACTACCCATTACAACTTTAGCGAGACATTTGACTGGCTCATGTTCCAGCAGATGTGCTCTATAACTTTGGTGGGAGGGTGTATCACTACCCATTACAACATTAGCATACGCGAGACATTTGACTGGCTCATGTTGCAGCAGGTGTGCTCTATAACTTTGGTGGGAGGGTGTATCACTACCCATTACAACATTAGCGTACGCGAGACATTTGACTGGCTCATGTTGCAGCAGATGTGCTCTATAACTTTGGTGGGAGGGTGTATCACTACCCATTACAACTTTAGAGTACGCGAGACATTTGACTGGCTCATGTTGCAGCAGATGTGCTCTGTAACTTTGGTGGGTGGGTGTATCACTACCCATTAGAACTTTAGCGAGACATTTGACCTGCTCATGTTGCAGCAGATGTGCTCTATAACTTTGGTGGGAGGGTGTATCACTACCCATTACAACTATAGCGTACGCGAGGCATTTGACTGGCTCATGTTACAGCAGCTGTGCTCTATAACTGTGGTGGGAGGGTGTATCACTACGCATTACAACTTTAGCGTACGCGAGACATTTGACTGGCTAGGTTCCAGCAGATCTGCTCTATAACTTTGGTGGGACGGTGTATCACTACCCATTACAACTTTAGCGTACGCGAGACATTTGACTGACTCATGTTGCAGCAGATGTGCTCTATAACTCTGGTGTGAGGGTGTATCACTACCCATTACAACTTTAGCGTACGCGAGACATTTGACTGGCTCATGTTCCAGCAGATCTGCTCTATAACTTTGGTGGGAGGGTGTATCACTACCCATTACAACTTTAGCGTACGCGAGACATTTGACTGGCTCATGTTGCAGCAGATGTGCTCTATAACTTTGGTGGGAGGGTGTATCACTACCCATTACAACTTTAGCGTATGCGAGACATTTGACTGGCTCATGTTCCAGGAGATCTGCTCTATAACTTTGGTGGGAGGGTGTATCACTACCCATTACAACTTTAGCGTATGCGAGACATTTGACTGGCTCATGTTCCAGGAGATCTGCTCTATAACTTTGGTGGGAGGGTGTATCACTACCCATTACAACTTAAGCGTACGCGAGACATTTGACTGGCTCATGTTCCAGCAGATCTGCTCTACAACTTTGGTGGGAGGGTGTATCACTACCCATTACTGCTTTAGCGAGACATTTGACTGGCTCATGTTGCAGCAGATGTGCTCTATAACTTTGGTGGGAGGGTGTATCACTACCCATTACAACTTTAGCATACGCGAGACATTTGACTGGCTCATGTTCCAGCAGATCTGCTCTATAACTTTGGTGGGAGGGTGTATCACTACCCATTACAACTTTAGCGAGACATTTGACTGGCTCATGTTGCAGCAGATGTGCTTTATAACTTTGGTGGGAGGTTGTATCACTACCCATTACAACTTTAGCGTACGCGAGACATTTGACTGGCTCATGTTCCAGGAGATCTGCTCTATAACTTTGGTGGGAGGGTGTATCACTACCCATTAAAACTTTAGCGTATGCGAGACATTTGACTGGCTCATGTTCCAGCAGATCTGCTCTATAACTTTGGTGGGAGGGTGTATCACTACCCATTACAACTTTAGCGAGACATTTGACTGGCTCATGTTCCAGCAGATGTGCTCTATAACTTTGGTGGGAGGGTGTATCACTACCCATTACAACATTAGCATACGCGAGACATTTGACTGGCTCATGTTGCAGCAGATGTGCTCTATAACTTTGGTGGGAGGGTGTATCACTACCCATTACAACATTAGCGTACGCGAGACATTTGACTGGCTCATGTTGCAGCAGATGTGCTCTATAACTTTGGTGGGAGGGTGTCTCACTACCCATTACAACTTTAGCGTACGCGAGACATTTGACTGGCTCATGTTGCAGCAGATGTGCTCTGTAACTTTGGTGGGAGGGTGTATCACTACCCATTAGAACTTTAGCGAGACATTTGACTGGCTCATGTTGCAGCAGATGTGCTCTATAACTTTGGTGGGAGGGTGTATCACTACCCATTACAACGATAGCGTACGCGAGACATTTGACTGGATCATGTTACAGCAGATGTGCTCTATAACTGTGGTGGGAGGGTGTATCACTACGCATTACAACTTTAGCGTACGCGAGACATTTGACTGGCTCAGTTCCAGCAGATCTGCTCTATAACTTTGGTGGGACGGTGTATCACTACCCATTACAACTTTAGCGTACGCGAGACATTTGACTGACTCATGTTGCAGAAGATGTGCTCTATAACTCTGGTGTGAGGGTGTATCACTACCCATTACAACTTTAGCGTACGCGAGACATTTGACTGGCTCATGTTCCAGCAGATCTGCTCTATAACTTTGGTGGGAGGGTGTATCACTACCCATTACAACTTTAGCGTACGCGAGACATTTGACTGGCTCATGTTCCAGCAGATCTGCCTTATAACTTTGGTGGGAGGGTGTATCACTACCCATTACAACCTTAGCGAGACATTTGACTGGCTCATGTTGCAGCAGATGTGCTCTATAACTTTGGTGGGAGGGTGTATCACTACCCATTACAACTTTAGCGTATGCGAGACATTTGACTGGCTCATGTTCCAGGAGATCTGCTCTATAACTTTGGTGGGAGGGTGTATCACTACCCATTACAACTTCAGTGTACGCGAGACATTTGACTGGCTCATGTTCCAGCAGATCTGCTCTATAACTTTGGTGGGAGGGTGTATCGCTACCCATTACAGCTTTAGCGTACGCGAGACATTTGACTGGCTCATGTTCCAGGAGATCTGCTCTACAACTTTGGTGGGAGGGTGTATCACTACCCATTACAACTTTAGCGTACGCGAGACATTTCACTGGCTCATGTTCCAGGAGATCTGCTCTATAACTTTGGTGGGAGAGTGTATCACTACCCATTACAACTTTAGCGTACGCGAGACATTTGATTGGCTCATGTTCCAGCAGATCTGCTCTATAACTTTGGTGGGAGGGTGTATCACTACCCATTACAACTTTAGCTTACGCGAGACATTTGACTGGCTCATGTTCCAGCAGATCTGCTCTATACCCTTGGTGGGAGGGTGTATCACTACGCATTACAACTTTAGCGTACGCGAGACATTTGACTGGCTCATGTTCCAGCAGATCTGCTCTATAACTTTGGTGGGAGGGTGTATCACTACCCATTACAACTTTAGCGTACGCGAGACATTTGACTGACTCATGTTGCAGCAGATGTATTCTATAACTCTGGTGGGAGGGTGTATCACTACCCATTACAACTTTAGCGTACGCGAGACATTTGACTGGCTCATGTTCCAGCAGATCTGCTCTATAACTTTGGTGGGAGGGTGTATCACTACCCATTACAACTTTGCGTACGCGAGACATTTCACTGGCTCATGTTCCAGCAGATCTGCTCTATAACTTTGGTGGGAGGGTGTATCACTACCCATTACAACTTTAGCGAGACATTTGACTGGCTCATGTTGCAGCAGATGTGCTCTATAACTTTGGTGGGAGGGTGTATCACTACCCATTACAACTTTAGCGTACGCGAGACATTTGACTGGCTCATGTTGCAGCAGATGTGCTCTATAACTTTGGTGGGAGGGTGTATCACTACCCATTACAACTTTAGCGAATGCGAGACATTTGACTGGCTCATGTTCCAGCAGATGTGCTCTATAACTTTGGTGGGAGGGTGTATCACTACCCATTACAACTTGAGTGTACGCGAGACATTTGACTGGCTCATGTTCCAGCAGATCTGCTCTATAACTTTGGTGGGAGGGTGTATCACTACCCATTACAACTTTAGCGAGACATTTGACTGGCTCATGTTGCAGCAGATCTGCTCTATAACTTTGGTGGGAGGGTGTATCACTACCCATTACAACTTTAGCGTATGCGAGACATTTGACTGGCTCATGTTCCAGGAGATCTGCTCTATAACTTTGGTGGGAGGGTGTATCACTACCCATTACAACTTTAGCGTACGCGAGACATTTGACTGGCTCATGTTCCAGGAGATCTGCTCTATAACTTTGGTGGGAGGGTGTATCACTACCCATTACAACTTTAGCATACGCGAGACATTTGACTGGCTCATGTTCCAGCAGATCTGCTCTATAACTTTGGTGGGAGGGTGTATCACTACCCATTACAACTTTAGCGAGACATTTGACTGGCTCATGTTGCAGCAGATGTGCTCTATAACTTTGGTGGGAGGTTGTATCACTACCCATTACAACTTTAGCGTACGCGAGACATTTGACTGGCTCATGTTCCAGGAGATCTGCTCTATAACTTTGGTGGGAGGGTGTATCACTACCCATTAAAACTTTAGCGTATGCGAGACATTTGACTGGCTCATGTTCCAGCAGATCTGCTCTATAACTTTGGTGGGAGGGTGTATCACTACCCATTACAACTTTAGCGAGACATTTGACTGGCTCATGTTCCAGCAGATGTGCTCTATAACTTTGGTGGGAGGGTGTATCACTACCCATTACAACATTAGCATACGCGAGACATTTGACTGGCTCATGTTGCAGCAGATGTGCTCTATAACTTTGGTGGGAGGGTGTATCACTACCCATTACAACATTAGCGTACGCGAGACATTTGACTGGCTCATGTTGCAGCAGATGTGCTCTATAACTTTGGTGGGAGGGTGTATCACTACCCATTACAACTTTAGCGTACGCGAGACATTTGACTGGCTCATGTTGCAGCAGATGTGCTCTGTAACTTTGGTGGGTGGGTGTATCACTACCCATTAGAACTTTAGCGAGACATTTGACCTGCTCATGTTGCAGCAAATGTGCTCTATAACTTTGGTGGGAGGGTGTATCACTACCCATTAGAACTATAGCGTACGCGAGAAATTTGACTGGCTCATGTTACAGCAGATGTGCTCTATAACTGTGGTGGGAGGGTGTATCACTACGCATTACAACTTTAGCGTACGCGAGACATTTGACTGGCTAGGTTCCAGCAGATCTGCTCTATAACTTTGGTGGGACGGTGTATCACTACCCATTACAACTTTAGCGTACGCGAGACATTTGACTGACTCATGTTGCAGCAGATGTGCTCTATAACTCTGGTGTGAGGGTGTATCACTACCCATTACAACTTTAGCGTACGCGAGACATTTGACTGGCTCATGTTCCAGCAGATCTGCTCTATAACTTTGGTGGGAGGGTGTATCACTACCCATTACAACTTTAGCGTACGCGAGACATTTGACTGGCTCATGTTCCAGCAGATCTGCTCTATAACTTTGGTGGGAGGGTGTATCACTACCCATTACAACCTTAGCGAGACATTTGACTGGCTCATGTTGCAGCAGATGTGCTCTATAACTTTGGTGGGAGGGTGTATCACTACCCATTACAACTTTAGCGTATGCGAGACATTTGACTGGCTCATGTTCCAGGAGATCTGCTCTATAACTTTGGTGGGAGGGTGTATCACTACCCATTACAACTTTAGTGTACGCGAGACATTTGACTGGCTCATGTTCCAGCAGATCTGCTCTATAACTTTGGTGGGAGGGTGTATCGCTACCCATTACAACTTTAGCGTACGCGAGACATTTGACTGGCTCATGTTCCAGGAGATCTGCTCTACAACTTTGGTGGGAGGGTGTATCACTACCCAATACAACTTTAGCGTACGCGAGACATTTCACTGGCTCATGTTCCAGCAGATCTGCTCTATAACTTTAGTGGGAGGGTGTATCACTACCGATTACAACTTTAGCGTACGCGAGACATTTGACTGGCTCATGTTCCAGGAGATCTGCTCTATAACTTTGGTGGGAGGGTGTATCACTACCCATTACAACTTTAGCGTACGCGAGACATTTGACTGGCTCATGTTCCAGGAGATCTGCTCTATAACTTTGGTGGGAGGGTGTATCACTACCCATTACAACTTTAGAGTACGCGAGACATTTGACTGGCTCATGTTCCAGGAGGTCTGCTCTATAACTTTGGTGGGAGGGTGTATCACTACCCATTACTGCTTTAGCGAGACATTTGACTGGCTCATGTTGCAGCAGATGTGCTCTATAACTTTGGTGGGAGGGTGTATCACTACCCATTACAACTTTAGCGTACGCGAGACATTTGACTGGCTCATGTTAAAGGAGATCTGCTCTATAACTTTGGTGGGAGGGTGAATCACTACCCATTACAGCTTTAGCGTACGCGAGACATTTGACTGGCTCATGTTGCAGCAGATCTGCTCTTTAACTTTGGTGGGAGGGTGTATCACTACCCATTACAACTTTAGCGTACGCGAGACATTTGACTGGCTCATGTTGCAGCAGATCTGCTCTATAACTTTGGTGGGAGGGTGTATCACTACCCATTACAACTTTAGCGTTCGTGAGACATTTGACTGGCTCATGTTGCAGCAGATCTGCTCCATAACTTTGGTGGGAGGGTGTATCACTACCCATTACAACTTTAGCGAGACATTTGACTGGCTCATGTTGCAGCAGATGTGCTCTATAACTTTGGTGGGAGGGTGTATCACTACCCATTACAACTTTAGCGAGACATTTGACTGGCTCATGTTGCAGCAGATGTGCTCTATAACTTTGGTGGGAGGGTGTATCACTACCCATTACAACTTTAGCGTACGCGAGACATTTGACTGGCTCATGTTCCAGCAGATGTGCTCTATAACTTTGGTGGGAGGGTGTATCACTAACCATTACTGCTTTAGCGAGACATTTGACTGGCTCATGTTGCAGCAGATGTGCTCTATAACTATGGTGGGAGGGTGTATCACTACCCATTACAACTTTAGCGTACGCGAGACATTTGACTGGCTCATGTTGCAGCAGATGTGCTCTATAACTTTGGTGGGAGGGTGTATCACTACCCATTACAACTTTAGCGTACGCGAGAGATTTGACTGGCTCATGTTGCAGCAGATGTGCTCTATAACTTTGGTGGGAGGGTGTATCACTACCCATTACAGCTTTAGCGTACGCGAGACATTTGACTGGCTCATGTTGCAGCAGATCTGCTCTATAACTTTGGTGGGAGGGTGTATCACTACCCATTATAACTTTAGCGTACGCGAGACATTTGACTGACTCATGCTGCAGCAGATGTGCTCTATAACTTTGGTGGGAGGGTGTATCACTACCCATTACAACTTTAGCGTACGCGAGACATTTGACTGGCTCATGTTCCAGAAGATGTGCTCTATAACTTTGGTGGGAGGGTGTATCACTACCCATTACAACTTTAGCGAGACATTTGACTGGCTCATGTTGCAGCAGATGTGCTCTATAACTTTGGTGGGAGGGTGTATCACTACCCATTACAACTTTAGCGTACGCGAGACATTTGACTGGCTCATTTTCCAGGAGATCTGCTCTATAACTTTGGTGGGAGGGTGTATCACTACCCATTACAACTTTAGCGTACGCGAGACATTTGACTGGCTCATGTTCCAGCAGATCTGCTCTATAACTTTGGTGGGAGGGTGTATCACTACCCATTACAACTTTAGCGTACGCGAGACATTTGACTGGCTCATGTTGCAGCAGATCTGCTCTTTAACTTTGGTGGGAGGGTGTATCACTACCCATTACAACTTTAGCGTACGCGAGACATTTGACTGGCTCATGTTCCAGCAGATGTGCTCTATAACTTTGGTGGGAGGGTGTATCACTACCCATTACAACATTAGCGTACGCGAGACATTTGACGAGCTCATGTTGCAGCAGATGTGCTCTATAACTTTGGTGGGAGGGTGTATCACTACCCATTACAACTTTAGCGTACGCGAGACATTTGACTGGCTCATGTTCCAGCAGATCTGCTCTATAACTTTGGTGGGAGGGTGTATCACTACCCATTACAACATTAGCGTACGCGAGACATTTGACTGGCTCATGTTGCAGCAGATGTGCTCTGTAACTTTGGTGGGAGGGTGTATCACTACCCATTACAACTTTAGCGTACGCGAGACATTTGACTGGCTCATGTTCCAGGAGATGTGCTCTATAACTTTGGTGGGAGGGTGTATCACTACCCATTACAACTTTAGCGAGACATTTGATAGGCTCATGTTGCAGCAGATGTGCTCTATAACTTTGGTGGGAGGGTGTATCACTACCCATTACAACTTTAGCATACGCGAGACATTTGACTGGCTCATGTTGCAGCAGATGTGCTCTATAACTTTGGTGGGAGGGTGTATCACTACCCATTACAACTTTAGCGTACGAGAGACATTTGACTGGCTCATGTTCCAGCAGATGTGCTCTATAACTTTGGTGGGAGGGTGTATCACTACCCATTACAACTTTAGCGAGACATTTGACTGGCTCATGTTGCAGCAGATGTGCTCTATAACTTTGGTGGGAGGGTGTATCACTACCCATTACAACTTTAGCGTACGCGAGACATTTGACTGGCTCATGTTGCAGCAGATCTGCTCTATAACTTTGGTGGGACGGTGTATCACTACCCATTACAACTTTAGCGTATGCGAGACATTTGACTGGCTCATGTTCCAGGAGATCTGCTCTATAACTTTGGTGGGAGGGTGTATCACTACCCATTACAAGTTTAGCATACACGAGACATTTGACTGGCTCATGTTGCAGCAGATGTGCTCTATAACTTTGGTGGGAGGGTGTATCACTACCCATTACAACTTTAGCGTACGCGAGACATTTGACTGGCTCATGTTCCAGGAGATCTGCTCTATAACTTTGGTGGGAGGGTGTATAACTACCCATTACAACTTTAGCGAGACATTTGACTGGCTTATGTTGCAGCAGATGTGCTCTATAACTTTGGTGGGAGGGTGTATCACTACCCATTACAACTTTAGCGTACGCGAGACATTTGACTAGCTCATGTTCCAGCAGATCTGCTCTATAACTTTGGTGGGAGGGTGTATCACTACCCATTACAACTTTAGCGTACGCGAGACATTTGACTGGCTCATGTTCCAGGAGATCTGCTCTATAACTCTGGTGGGAGGGTGTATCACTACCCATTACAACTTTAGCGTGTGCGAGACATTTGACTGGCTCATGTTCCAGGAGATCTGCTCTATAACTCTGGTGGGAGGGTGTATCACTACCCATTACAACTTTAGCGTATGCGAGACATTTGACTGGCTCATGTTCCAGCAGATCTGCTCTATAACTTTGGTGGGAGGGTGTAGCACTACCCATTACAACTTTAGCGAGACATTTGACTGGCTCATGTTCCAGCAGATCTGCTCTATAACTTTGGTGGGAGGGTGTATCACTACCCATTACAACTTTAGCGAGACATTTGACTGGCTCATGTTCCAGCAGATCTGCTCTATAACTTTGGTGGGAGGGTGTATCACTACCCATTACAACTTTAGCGAGACATTTGACTGGCTCATGTTCCAGCAGATCTGCTCTATAACTTTGGTGGGAGGGTGTATCACTACCCATTACAACTTTAGCGAGACATTTGACTGGCTCATGTTGCAGCAGATGTGCTCTATAACTTTGGTGGGAGGGTGTATCACTACCCATTACAACTTTAGCGTACGCGAGACATTTGACTGGCTCATGTTCCAGGAGATATGCTCTATAACTTTGGTGGGAGGGTGTATCACTACCCATTACAACTTTAGCGTATGCGAGACATTTGACTGGCTCATGTTCCAGCAGATCTGCTCTATAACTTTTGTGGGAGGGTGTATCACTACCCATTACAACTTTAGCGTACGCGAGACATTTGACTGGCTCATGTTCCAGGAGATCTGCTCTATAACTTTGGTGGGAGGGTGTATCACTACCCATTACAACTTTAGCGAGACATTTGACTGGCTCATGTTCCAGCAGATCTGCTCTATAATTTTGGTGGGAGGGTGTATCACTACCCATTACAACTTTAGCGTACGCGAGACATTTGACTGGCTCATGTTGCAGCAGATGTGCTCTATAACTTTGGTGGGAGGGTGTATCGCTACCCATTACAACTTTAGCGTACGCGAGACATTTGACTGGCTCATGTTCCAGCAGATCTGCTCTATAACTTTGGTGTGAGGGTGTATCACTACCCATTACAACTTTAGCGTATGCGAGACATTTGACTGGCTCATGTTCCAGGAGATCTGCTCTATAACTTTGGTGGGAGGGTGTATCACTACCCATTACAACTTTAGCGTACGCGAGACATTTGACTGGCTCATGTCCCAGCAGATCTGCTCTATAACTTTGGTGGGAGGGTGTATCACTACCCATTACAACTTTAGCGTACGCGAGACATTTGACTGGCTCATGTTCCAGCAGATCTGCTGTATAACTTTGGTGGGAGGGTGTATCACTACCCATTACTGCTTTAGCGAGACATTCGACTGGCTCATGTTGCAGCAGATGTGCTCTATAACTTTGGTGGGAGGGTGTATCACTACCCATTACAACTTAAGCGTACGCGAGACATTTGACTGGCTCATGTTCCAGCAGATCTGCTCTATAACTTTGGTGGGAGGGTGTATCACTACCCATTACAACTTTAGCGAGACATTTGACTGGCTCATGTTGCAGCAGATGTGCTCTATAACCTTGGTGGGAGGGTGTATCACTACCCATTACTGCTTTAGCGAGACATTCGACTGGCTCATGTTCCAGCAGATGTGCTCTATAACTTTGGTGGGAGGGTGTATCACTACCCATTACAACTTTAGCGAGACATTTGACTGGCTCATGTTCCAGCAGATGTGCTCTATAACTTTGGTGGGAGGGTGTATCACTACCCATTACAACTTTAGCGTACGCGAGACATTTGACTGGCACATGTTGAAGCAGATCTGCTCTTTAACTTTGGTGGGAGGGTGTATCACTACCCATTACAACTTTAGCGTAGGCGAGACATTTGACTGGCTCATGTTCCAGGAGATCTGCTCTATAACTTTGGTGGGAGGGTGTATCACTACCCATTACAACTTTAGCGAGACATTAGACTGGCTCATGTTGCAGCAGATCTGCTCTTTAACTTTGGTGGGAGGGTGTATCACTACCCATTACAACTTTAGCGAGACATTTGACTGGCTCATGTTGCAGCAGATCTGCTCTATAACTTTGGTGGGAGGGTGTATCACTACCCATTACAACTTTAGCGTACGCGAGACATTTGACTGGCTCATGTTGCAGGAGATGTGCTCTATAACTTTGGTGGGAGGGTGTATGACTACCCATTACAACTTTAGCGTACGCGAGACATTTGACTGGCTCATGTTGCAGCAGATGTGCTCTATAACTTTGGTGGGAGGGTGTATCACTACCCATTACAACTTTAGGGTACGCGAGACATTTGACTGGCTCATGTTCCAGGAGATCTATTCTTTAACTTTGGTGGGAGGGTGTATCACTACCCATTACAACTTTAGCGTACGCGAGACATTTGACTGGCTCGTGTTCCAGGAGATCTGCTCTTTAACTTTGGTGGGAGGGTGTATCACTACCCATTACAACTTTAGCGAGACATTTGACTGGCTCATGTTGCAGCAGATCTGCTCTATAACTTTGGTGGGAGGGTGTATCACTACCCATTACAACTTTAGCGTTTGCGAGACATTTGACTGGCTCATGTTCCAGGAGATCTGCTCTATAACTTTGGTGGGAGGGTGTATCACTACCCATTACAACTTTAGCGTACGCGAGACATTTGACTGGCTCATGTTGCAGCAGATCTGCTCTATAACTTTGGTGGGAGGGTGTATCACTACCCATTACAACTTTAGCGTATGTGAGACATTTGACTGGCTCATGTTGCAGGAGATCTGCTCTATAACTTTGGTGGGAGGGTGTATCACTACCCATTACAACTTTAGCGTACGCGAGACATTTGACTGGCTCATGTTGCAGCAGATCTGCTCTATAACTTTGGTGGGAGGGTGTATCACTACCCATTACAACTTTAGCGTACGCGAGACATTTGACTGGCTCATGTTGCAGCAGATCTGCTCTATAACTTTGGTGGGAGGGTGTATCACTACCCATTACAACTTTAGCGTACGCGAGACATTTGACTGGCTCATGTTCCAGGAGATCTGCTCTATAACTTTCGTGGGAGGGTGTATCACTACCCATTACAACTTTAGCGTACGCGAGACATTTGACTGGCTCATGTTCCAGGAGATCTGCTCTATAACTTTCGTGGGAGGGTGTATCACTACCCATTACAACTTTAGCGAGACATTTGACTGGCTCATGTTGCAGCAGATGTGCTCTATAACGTTGGTGGGAGGGTGTATCACTACCCATTGCAACTTTAACGAGACATTTGACTGGCTCATGTTCCAGGAGATCTGCTCTATAAATTTGGTGGGAGGGTGTATCACTACCCATTACAACTTTAGCGTACGCGAGACATTTGACTGGCTCATGTTCCAGGAGATCTGCTCTATAACTTTGTGGGAGGGTGTATCACTACCCATTACAAGTTTAGCATACACGAGACATTTGACTGGCTCATGTTGCAGCAGATGTGCTCTATAACTTTGGTGGGAGGGTGTATCACTACCCATTACAACTTTAGCGTACGCGAGACATTTGACTGGCTCATGTTCCAGGAGATCTGCTCTATAACTTTGGTGGGAGGGTGTATCACTACCCATTACAACTTTAGCGAGACATTTGACTGGCTCATGTTCCAGCAGATCTGCTCTATAATTTTGGTGGGAGGGTGTATCACTACCCATTACAACTTTAGCGTACGCGAGACATTTGACTGGCTCATGTTGCAGCAGATGTGCTCTATAACTTTGGTGGGAGGGTGTATCGCTACCCATTACAACTTTAGCGTATGCGAGACATTTGACTGGCTCATGTTCCAGGAGATCTGCTCTATAACTTTGGTGGGAGGGTGTATCACTACCCATTACAACTTTAGCGTACGCGAGACATTTGACTGGCACATGTTGAAGCAGATCTGCTCTTTAACTTTGGTGGGAGGGTGTATCACTACCCATTACAACTTTAGCGTAGGCGAGACATTTGACTGGCTCATGTTCCAGGAGATCTGCTCTATAACTTTGGTGGGAGGGTGTATCACTACCCATTACAACTTTAGCGAGACATTTGACTGGCTCATGTTGCAGCAGATCTGCTCTTTAACTTTGGTGGGAGGGTGTATCACTACCCATTACAACTTTAGCGAGACATTTGACTGGCTCATGTTGCAGCAGATCTGCTCTATAACTTTGGTGGGAGGGTGTATCACTACCCATTACAACTTTAGCGTACGCGAGACATTTGACTGGCTCATGTTGCAGGAGATGTGCTCTATAACTTTGGTGGGAGGGTGTATGACTACCCATTACAACTTTAGCGTACGCGAGACATTTGACTGGCTCATGTTGCAGCAGATGTGCTCTATAACTTTGGTGGGAGGGTGTATCACTACCCATTACAACTTTAGGGTACGCGAGACATTTGACTGGCTCATGTTCCAGGAGATCTATTCTTTAACTTTGGTGGGAGGGTGTATCACTACCCATTACAACTTTAGCGTACGCGAGACATTTGACTGGCTCGTGTTCCAGGAGATCTGCTCTTTAACTTTGGTGGGAGGGTGTATCACTACCCATTACAACTTTAGCGAGACATTTGACTGGCTCATGTTGCAGCAGATGTGCTCTATAACTTTGGTGGGAGGGTGTATCACTACCCATTACAACTTTAGCGTACGCGAGACATTTGACAGGCTCATGTTGCAGCAGATCTGCTCTATAACTTTGGTGGGAGGGTGTATCACTACCCATTACAACTTTAGCGTTTGCGAGACATTTGACTGGCTCATGTTCCAGGAGATCTGCTCTATAACTTTGGTGGGAGGGTGTATCACTACCCATTACAACTTTAGCGTACGCGAGACATTTGACTGGCTCATGTTGCAGCAGATCTGCTCTATAACTTTGGTGGGAGGGTGTATCACTACCCATTACAACTTTAGCGTATGTGAGACATTTGACTGGCTCATGTTGCAGGAGATCTGCTCTATAACTTTGGTGGGAGGGTGTATCACTACCCATTACAACTTTAGCGTACGCGAGACATTTGACTGGCTCATGTTGCAGCAGATCTGCTCTATAACTTTGGTGGGAGGGTGTATCACTACCCATTACAACTTTAGCGTACGCGAGACATTTGACTGGCTCATGTTGCAGCAGATCTGCTCTATAACTTTGGTGGGAGGGTGTATCACTACCCATTACAACTTTAGCGTACGCGAGACATTTGACTGGCTCATGTTCCAGGAGATCTGCTCTATAACTTTCGTGGGAGGGTGTATCACTACCCATTACAACTTTAGCGTACGCGAGACATTTGACTGGCTCATGTTCCAGGAGATCTGCTCTATAACTTTCGTGGGAGGGTGTATCACTACCCATTACAACTTTAGCGAGACATTTGACTGGCTCATGTTGCAGCAGATGTGCTCTATAACGTTGGTGGGAGGGTGTATCACTACCCATTGCAACTTTAACGAGACATTTGACTGGCTCATGTTCCAGGAGATCTGCTCTATAAATTTGGTGGGAGGGTGTATCACTACCCATTACAACTTTAGCGTACGCGAGACATTTGACTGGCTCATGTTCCAGGAGATCTGCTCTATAACTTTGTGGGAGGGTGTATCACTACCCA
Organism: Deroplatys truncata; assembly: GCA_030765065.1. NCBI lineage: Eukaryota > Metazoa > Arthropoda > Insecta > Mantodea > Mantidae > Deroplatys > Deroplatys truncata. Next base: position 10,287,380 of record CM060975.1, read on the forward strand.
TTACAAGTTTAGCATACACGAGACATTTGACTGGCTCATGTTGCAGCAGATGTGCTCTATAACTTTGGTGGGAGGGTGTATCACTACCCATTACAACTTTAGCGTACGCGAGACATTTGACTAGCTCATGTTCCAGCAGATCTGCTCTATAACTTTGGTGGGAGGGTGTATCACTACCCATTACAACTTTAGCGTACGCGAGACATTTGACTGGCTCATGTTCCAGGAGATCTGCTCTATAACTCTGGTGGGAGGGTGTATCACTACCCATTACAACTTTAGCGTGTGCGAGACATTTGACTGGCTCATGTTCCAGGAGATCTGCTCTATAACTCTGGTGGGAGGGTGTATCACTACCCATTACAACTTTAGCGTATGCGAGACATTTGACTGGCTCATGTTCCAGCAGATATGCTCTATAACTTTGGTGGGAGGGTGTATCACTACCCATTACAACTTTAGCGAGACATTTGACTGGCTCATGTTCCAGCAGATCTGCTCTATAACTTTGGTGGGAGGGTGTATCACTACCCATTACAACTTTAGCGAGACATTTGACTGGCTCATGTTGCAGCAGATCTGCTCTATAACTTTGGTGGGAGGGTGTATCACTACCCATTACAACTTTAGCGAGACATTTGACTGGCTCATGTTCCAGCAGATCTGCTCTATAACTTTGGTGGGAGGGTGTATCACTACCCATTACAACTTTAGCGAGACATTTGACTGGCTCATGTTGCAGCAGATGTGCTCTATAACTTTGGTGGGAGGGTGTATCACTACCCATTACAACTTTAGCGTACGCGAGACATTTGACTGGCTCATGTTCCAGGAGATATGCTCTATAACTTTGGTGGGAGGGTGTATCACTACCCATTACAACTTTAGCGTATGCGAGACATTTGACTGGCTCATGTTCCAGCAGATCTGCTCTATAACTTTTGTGGGAGGGTGTATCACTACCCATTACAACTTTAGCGTACGCGAGACATTTGACTGGCTCATGTTCCAGGAGATCTGCTCTATAACTTTGGTGGGAGGGTGTATCACTACCCATTACAACTTTAGCGAGACATTTGACTGGCTCATGTTCCAGCAGATCTGCTCTATAATTTTGGTGGGAGGGTGTATCACTACCCATTACAACTTTAGCGTACGCGAGACATTTGACTGGCTCATGTTGCAGCAGATGTGCTCTATAACTTTGGTGGGAGGGTGTATCGCTACCCATTACAACTTTAGCGTACGCGAGACATTTGACTGGCTCATGTTCCAGCAGATCTGCTCTATAACTTTGGTGGGAGGGTGTATCACTACCCATTACAACTTTAGCGTATGCGAGACATTTGACTGGCTCATGTTCCAGGAGATCTGCTCTATAACTTTGGTGGGAGGGTGTATCACTACCCATTACAACTTTAGCGTACGCGAGACATTTGACTGGCTCATGTCCCAGCAGATCTGCTCTATAACTTTGGTGGGAGGGTGTATCACTACCCATTACAACTTTAGCGTACGCGAGACATTTGACTGGCTCATGTTCCAGGAGATCTGCTCTATAACTTTGGTGGGAGGGTGTATCACTACCCATTACAACTTTAGCGTACGCGAGACATTTGACTGGCTCATGTTCCAGGAGATCTGCTCTATAACTTTGGTGGGAGGGTGTATCACTACCCATTACAACTTTAGCGTACGCGAGACATTTGACTGGCTCATGTTCCAGCAGATCTGCTCTATAACTTTGGTGGGAGGGTGTATCACTACCCATTACTGCTTTAGCGAGACATTCGACTGGCTCATGTTGCAGCAGATGTGCTCTATAACTTTGGTGGGAGGGTGTATCACTACCCATTACAACTTAAGCGTACGCAAGACATTTGACTGGCTCATGTTTCAGCAGATCTGCTCTATAACTTTGGTGGGAGGGTGTATCACTACCCATTACAACTTTAGCGAGACATTTGACTGGCTCATGTTGCAGCAGATGTGCTCTATAACTTTGGTGGGAGGGTGTATCACTACCCATTACTGCTTTAGCGAGACATTCGACTGGCTCATGTTGCAGCAGATGTGCTCTATAACTTTGGTGGGAGGGTGTATCACTACCCATTACAACTTTAGCGTACGCGAGACATTTGACTGGCTCATGTTCCAGGAGATCTGCTCTATAACTTTGGTGGGAGGGTGTATCACTACCCATTACAACTTTAGCGAGACATTTGACTGGCTCATGTTCCAGGAGATCTGCTCTATAACTTTGGTGGGAGGGTGTATCACTACCCATTACAACTTTAGCGTACGCGAGACATTTGACTGGCTCATGTTGCAGCAGATGTGCTCTATAACTTTGGTGGGAGGGTGTATCACTACCCATTACAACTTTAGCGAGACATTTGAGTGGCTCATGTTGCAGCAGATGTGCTCTATAACCTTGGTGGGAGGGTGTATCACTACCCATTACAACTTTAGCGAGACATTTGACTGGCTCATGTTGCAGCAGATGTGCTCTATAACTTTGGTGGGAGGGTGTATCACTACCCATTACAACTTTAGCGTACGCGAGACATTTCACTGACTCATGTTGCAGCAGATGTGCTCTATAACTTTGGTGGGAGGGTGTATCACTACCCATTACAACTTTAGCGAGACATTTGACTAGCTCATGTTCCAGCAGATGTATTCTATAACTCTGGTGGGAGGGTGTATCACTACCCATTACAACTTTAGCGTACGCGAGACATTTGACTGGCTCAGGTTGCAGCAGATGTGCTCTATAACTTTGGTGGGAGGGTGTATCACTACCCATTACAACTTTAGCGAGACATTTGACTGGCTCATGTTCCAGGAGATCTGCTCTATAACTTTGGTGGGAGGGTGTATCACTACCCATTACAACTTTAGCGTACGCGAGACATTTGACTGGCTCATGTTGCAGCAGATGTGCTCTATAACTTTGGTGGGAGGGTGTATCACTACCCATTACAACTTTAGCGAGACATTTGACTGGCTCATGTTGCAGCAGATGTGCTCTATAACTTTGGTGGGAGGGTGTATCACTACCCATTACAACTTTAGCGAGACATTTGACTGGCTCATGTTGCAGCAGATGTGCTCTATAACTTTGGTGGGAGGGTGTATCACTACCCATTACAACTTTAGCGTACGCGAGACATTTCACTGACTCATGTTGCAGCAGATCTGCTCTATAACTTTGGTGGGAGGGTGTATCACTACCCATTACAACTTTAGCGTACGCGAGACATTTGACTGGCTCATGTTGCAGCAGATCTGCTCTATAACTTTGGTGGGAGGGTGTATCACTACCCATTACAACTTTAGCGAGACATTTGACTGGCTCATGTTGCAGCAGATCTGCTCTATAACTTTGGTGGGAGGGTGTATCACTACCCATTACAACTTTAGCGAGACATTTCACTGACTCATGTTGCAGCAGATGTGCTCTATAACTTTGGTGGGAGGGTGTATCACTACCCATTACAACTTTAGCGAGACATTTGACTGGCTCATGTTGCAGCATATGTGCTCTATAACTTTGGTGGCAGGGTGTATCACTACCCATTACAACTTTAGCGTACGCGAGACATTTGACTGACTCATGTTGCAGCAGATGTGCTCTATAACTTTGGTGGGAGGGTGTATCACTACCCATTACAACTTTAACGTACGCGAGACATTTGACTGGCTCATGTTCCAGGAGATCTGCTCTATAACTTTGGTGGGAGGGTGTATCACTACCCATTACAACTTTAGCGAGACATTTGACTGGCTCATGTTGCAGCAGATGTGCTCTATAACTTTGGTGGGAGGGTGTATCACTACCCATTACAACTTTAGCGAGACATTTGACTGGCTCATGTTGCAGCAGATGTGCTCTATAACTTTGGTGGGAGGGTGTATCACTACCCATTACAACTTTAGCGTACGCGAGACATTTGACTGACTCATGTTGCAGCAGATGTGCTCTATAACTTTGGTGGGAGGGTGTATCACTACCCATTACAACTTTAGCGAGACATTTGACTGGCTCATGTTGCAGCAGATGTGCTCTATAACTTTGGTGGGAGGGTGTATCACTACCCATTACAACTTTAGCGTACGCGAGACATTTGACAGGCTCATGTTGCAGCAGATCTGCTCTATAACTTTGGTGGGAGGGTGTATCACTACCCATTACAACTTTAGCGAGACATTTGACTGGCTCATGTTGCAGCAGATGTGCTCTATAACTTTGGTGGAATGGTGTATCACTACCCATTACAACTTTAGCGTTTGCGAGACATTTGACTGGCTCATGTTCCAGGAGATCTGCTCTATAACTTTTGTGGGAGGGTGTATCACTACCCATTACAACTTTAGCGAACGCGAGACATTTGACTGGCTCATGTTCCAGGAGATCTGCTCTATAACTTTGGTGGGAGGGTGTATCACTACCCATTACAACTTTAGCGTACGCGAGACATTTGACTGGCTCATGTTGCAGCAGATCTGCTCTATAACTTTGGTGCGAGGGTGTATCACTACCCATTACAACTTTAGCGTATGCGAGACATTTGACTGGCTCATGTTGCAGGAGATCTGCTCTATAACTTTGGTGGGAGGGTGTATCACTACCCATTACAACTTTAGCGTACGCGAGACATTTGACTGGCTCATGTTGCAGCAGATGTGCTCTATAACTTTGGTGGGAGGGTGTATCACTACCCATTACAACTTTAACGAGACATTTGACTGGCTCATGTTCCAGGAGATCTGCTCTATAAATTTGGTGGGAGGGTGTATCACTACCCATTACAACTTTAGCGTACGCGAGACATTTGACTGGCTCATGTTGCTGCAGATCTGCTCTATAACTTTGGTGGGAGGGTGTATCACTACCCATTACAACTTTAGCGTACGCGAGACATTTGACTGGCTCATGTTCCAGCAGATCTGCTCTTTAACTTTGGTGGGAGGGTGTATCACTACCCATTACAACTTTAGCGTACGCGAGACATTTGACTGGCTCATGTTGCAGCAGATGTGCTCTTTAACTTTGGTGGGAGGGTGTATCACTACCCATTACAACTTTAGCGTACGCGAGACATTTGACTGGCTCATGTTGCAGCGGATCTGCTCTATAACTTTGGTGGGAGGGTGTATCACTACCCATTACTGCTTTAGCGAGACATTTGACTGGCTCATGTTGCAGCAGATCTGCTCTATAACTTTGGTGGGAGGGTGTATCACTACCCATTACAACTTTAGCGTACGCGAGACATTTGACTGGCTCATGATCCAGCAGATGTGCTCTATAACTTTGGTGGGAGAGTGTATCACTACCCATTACAACTTTAGCGAGACATTTGACTGGCTCATATTGCAGCAGATGTGCTCTATAAATTTGGTGGGAGGGTGTATCACTACCCATTACAACTTTAGCGTACGCGAGACATTTGACTGGCTCATGTTCCAGGAGATCTGCTCTTTAACTTTGGTGGGAGGGTGTATCACTACCCATTACAACTTTAGCGTACGCGAGACATTTGACTGGCTCATGTTGCAGCAGATCTGCTCTATAACTTTGGTTGGAGGGTGTATCACTACCCATTACAACTTTAGCGAGACATTTGACTGGCTCATGTTCCAGCAGATGTGCTCTATAACTTTGGTGGGAGGGTGTATCACTACCCATTACAACTTTAGCGTACGCGAGACATTTGACTGGCTCATGTTGCAGCAGATCTGCTCTTTAACTTTGGTGGGAGGGTGTATCACTACCCATTACAACTTTAGCGTACGCGAGACATTTGACTGGCTCATGTTCCAGGAGATCTGCTCTATAACTTTGGTGGGAGGGTGTATCACTACCTATTACAACTTTAGCGAGACATTTGAGTGGCTCATGTTGCAGCAGATCTGCTCTTTAACTTTGGTGGGAGGGTGTATCACTACCCATTACAACTTTAGCGAGACATTTGACTGGCTCATGTTGCAGCAGATCTGCTCTATAACTTTGGTGGGAGGGTGTATCACTACCCATTACAACTTTAGCGTACGCGAGACATTTGACTGGCTCATGTTGCAGCAGATCTGCTCTTTAACTTTGGTGGGAGGGTGTATCACTACCCATTACAACTTTAGCGAGACATTTGACTGGCTCATGTTGCAGCAGATCTGCTCTATAACTTTGGTGGGAGGGTGTATCACTACCCATTACAACTTTAGCGTACGCGAGACATTTGACTGGCTCATGTTGCAGCAGATCTGCTCTATAACTTTGGTGGGAGGGTGTATCACTACCCATTACAACTTTAGCGAGACATTTGACTGGCTCATGTTGCAGCAGATGTGCTCTATAACTTTGGTGGGAGGGTGTATCACTACCCATTACAACTTTAGCGTACGCGAGACATTTGACTGGCTCATGTTGCAGCAGATCTGCTCGATAACTTTGGTGGGAGGGTGTATCACTACCCATTACAACTTTAGCGTACGCGAGACATTTGACTGGCTCATGTTGCAGCAGATCTGCTGTATAACTTTGGTGGGAGAGTGTATCACTACCCATTACAACTTTAGCGAGACATTTGACTGGCTCATGTTGCAGCAGATCTGCTCTATAACTTTGGTGGGAGGGTGTATCACTACCCATTACAACTTTAGCCTACGCGAGACATTTGACTGGCTCATGTTGCAGCAGATCTGCTCTTTAACTTTGGTGGGAGGGTGTATCACTACCCATTACAACTTTAGCGAGACATTTGACTGGCTCATGTTGCAGCAGATCTGCTCTATAACTTTGGTGGGAGGGTGTATCACTTACAACTTTAGCGTACGCGAGACATTTGACTGGCTCATGTTCCAGGAGATCTGCTCTATAACTTTGGTGGGAGGGTGTATCACTACCCATTACAACTTTAGTGTACGCGAGACATTTGACTGGCTCATGTTCCAGGAGATCTGCTCTATAACTTTGGTGGGAGGGTGTATCACTACCCATTACAACTTCACGTTGTTGCTGGGCTATACTTCTTGAGCAATGAATGCAACATTCCATAGGCTCTTGTCTCTAAAATAAAAACAACGGGGGAAGGAGTACTGGTACTCATGTTAACCAAGTTGTGAACTTGATACATAAATCACATTTCTGCAACTGCCTGACTCATTCTCAGCCATTACATTTACTACTGCGGTAACCAAAATCTGTGAATCCAGCAGAAATACATCAGAACTTAAGACGTGAGGTAATACACGACATCAAAAAATTTATTCTTAAAGAAAAATCTCCATTTCCTTCAAAATTTTAATTGTGTCTAATATGTGTTTGTATTAAACATGTATGAGGGTGGGTAGTAGAGAGGCTTAACCTACAAACTTACTGTGTTATAAGGCTAAATACATGTTACTTGGTAGTTGTTTCATGTAAAATATATATTAGTTTACGTTTTCAAAAACAATTGCTAGTATTTCTTTTTCTATGCATAGCAAATCCTCCAAACGAAAGTTTTCAGCACAATATATAAAGGGAAACTGCTATTAGACTTGACTATAATACAAAATTGGTTATACACAGAAAACTATTAATAAAGAACACAATTCAGTGAACAAGCTATCACCGTAACAGAGTATCAGTTGTATGAATACAAAATTGATCTTTGTATTTATATCAAGTTTTGACTAGAAATAACATCAAGTATGAACTACAATACACATATCGTAAGTCAGGTTTTGTCACATGACCTGGGAAAACTTAAACAAGTAACAATGAACACACATTTTGTTGGGTGGCAAGTTCTTGTGGTTTACCAAATTCATTCAGAATGAAGAGGACGCTGCAGCCTATTCTGAGAAAATTCAGGATTTGTTTTTGTTATGGAAGCATCTTAACTCTTTATTACCACAATTATTTTCCTGCTCCTCCTAAACTGGCTTTTATATCCCTTTCAACCAAAATGATGTCCTCTGTGGTTACCATGCTAGCCTCTAGTTCCCAAGGTCGCAGGTTCAAACATGCCAGAGGGCGATGGATTTTTTTTTAGGTGTAAAAATCCTTAGCATGGCTTCCTTTGGAAGGGAAGTAAAGCCGGTAGTCCTTTGTCATAGATTTACGGCACGTAAAAGAACCTCAAGCGTGATAAAGAGGCCTCTGTCTTTCACATCCAATATAGAATGGGACGCTAAGGACCACAACAGTTAAAGAGCGTCCATAAATAAAAACTCAATTTCAACCAAAATGATTCGAATAGCCATGATTGCTAGTAAGACGAAATGGAGTGGCCAAACATGGAGTTTGAGTCCCAGTGACAGCAATAGATGTGCCTGTGGTAAAGGACAGGGAGGGCCCAAGTAAAATAACTGGTGTGTGATGGCATGCTTGGATACTGACTGCAGTTGCATCATGGGTTTTGCTTGTTATTAAAAACACTAGTTTTATTGAAAAAACAAAGTTGTGAAATAAAACAGCTGTAAATAGCTTAATTTGATTGCTGAAGATTAGTATAATATGAAATTAGAAAAGAAAATCCCAATAAAAACCTAAAAGAAAACACCAAATATGGTATACCAGGCTATAAAGGGTTGAACAAATTGTTAGAGCTGTTTCATTAAGAATCAACAAATATTTCCAAAATAAAGAAAGAGTTAATGTGAGGTGTTGCATCCTTGGAAGATGTTGGACTGAAGTATTTATGCAACTTTTAGTTTTTGACTTATGCTGTTCTATCTCTTCTCTTTGCGAGAGGGGGGAGCGCTAAGAAAAAAAAGTCATGGTAAATTTGTATAACATGGTTTCTTTTATTAAAATGTTATTGTCTACACCTTAAAAAGAAACATTGAGTGTTAAATTAATCAATCAGTGTGCTAACTTGTGGTATCTCAATTATTTGGTGACCGAAGACAAACACTGACTAGCGAAATGCTGCAAACACACCTCATATGTAACTTGCAATATAAAATGTATTATACTGTTAAAATGCGACACTAATACTAAATTATTGTGAAATATTTACGTACAATAATATCACAGCAAGTTATTTCATTAAATACTGGAATGTTTAGGCACATGTGTGTTGCGTAGGCTGCCTCATATTTGGAAGATTCTTCCCTTTTCTTCATAAAAACAGATAAAAAACTAACAGTGATGTAAAAATTAAACCAAACAATCTAAAAATAGGATGAAAGTTCAGATCTTTGTCTTGTTCAGGGAATGCTGTATAGGCCTCTGTGGTGAGTACTTTGTGTGGCGGCGACAGCCGGTGCAGACTTCAGATTCCATCGCTGGCATCTGGGGATATGTCAAAACGACTTCGCAGTTTCCAGAAACGCACAGTGTTGTCACTGAAACAAGGACATGGGGCATATGCATTATCTCTGTCCAAGCACAAGCTCCCTACAACAACGGTCACCTGCTATACAAGCTACTTAAAAATCTTGTACCATGTCCGGAACACAATTCACTTAAAACTCCGGTACGATGCTCATGCCTGGTATACTGCATACTCAAAAATCCTATGCCATTATTTCTTGTGTACTATTTACTTAAAAATGTTGTACCATGATTATGCCCTGTATACTGGTTAATTGAAAATATTGAATGGTCATCCCTGATATATCAGTTACTTTAATATCCTGTATAATGATCATTTCTCTACAGAACATGTCACACTTTCCCAACAACCTTCTAACCACTCATCATATAGGATTGCTCTAAAGAACATGTCACACTTTCCCAACAACCTTCTTCTAAACACTCATATATATAGGATTGCTCTAAAGAACATGTCACACTTTCCCAACAACCTTCTAAACACTCTTATATATAGGATTGCTCTAAAGAACATGTCACACTTTCCCAACAACCTTCTTCTAAACACTCATCATATAGGATTGCTCTAAAGAACATGTCACACTTTCCCAACATCCTTCTAAACACTCTTATATATATAGGATTGCTCTAAAGAACATGTCACACTTTCCCAACAACCTTCTTCTAAACACTCATATATATAGGATTGCTCTAAAGAACATGTCACACTTTCCCAACAACCTTCTTCTAAACACTCATATATATAGGATTGCTCTAAAGAACATGTCACACTTTCCCAACAACCTTCTTCTAAACACTCATATATATAGGATTGCTCTAAAGAACATGTCACACTTTCCCAACAACCTTCTTCTAAACACTCATATATATAGGATTGCTCTAAAGAACATGTCACACTTTCCCAACAACCTTCTTCTAAACACTCATATATATAGGATTGCTCTAAAGAACATGTCACACTTTCCCAACAACCTTCTAAACACTCTTATATATAGGATTGCTCTAAAGAACATGTCACACTTTCCCAACAACCTTCTTCTAAACACTCATCATATAGGATTGCTCTAAAGAACATGTCACACTTTCCCAACATCCTTCTAAACACTCTTATATATAGGATTGCTCTAAAGAACATGTCACACTTTCCCAACAACCTTCTTCTAACCACTCATATATATAGGATTGCTCTAAAGAACATGTCACACTTTCCCAACAACCTTCTTCTAAACACTCATATATATAGGATTGCTCTAAAGAACATGTCACACTTTCCCAACAACCTTCTTCTAAACACTTATATCATATAGGATTGCTCTAAAGAACATGTCACACTTTCCCAACAACCTTCTTCTAAACACTCATATATATATATAGGATTGCTGTAAAAAACATGTCACACTTTCCCAACAACATTCATCTAAACACACATTTCATATAGGATTGCTCTAAAGAACATGTCACACATTCCCAACAACCTTCTAAACACTCATCATATAGGATTGCTCTAAAGAACATGTCACACTTTCCCAACAACCTTCTTCTAAACACTCATATATATAGGATTGCTGTAAAAAACATGTCACACTTTCCCAACAACCTTCTTCTAAACACATTTCATATAGGATAGCTCTAAAGGACATGTCACACTTTCCCAATGCCCTTCTTCTAAACACACATTTCATATAGCATTTCTCTATGGAACTTGTCACACTTTCCCAACAACCTTCATCTAAACACATTTCATATAGGATAGCTCTAAAGGACATGTCACACTTTCCCAATGCCCTTCTTCTAAACACACATTTCATATAGCATTTCTCTATGGAACTTGTCACACTTTCCCAACAAACTTCATCTAAACACAAATTTCATATAGGATTTCTCTAAAGAACATGTCACACTTTCCCAACAACCTTCATCTAAACACACATTTCATATAGGATTGCTCTAAAGCACATGTCACACTTTCCCAACAACCTTCTTCTAAACACACATTTCATATAGCATTTCTATACTGAACATGTCACACTTTCCCAACGACCTTCTTCTAACACTCAATTTATATAGCATTGCTCTAAAGAACATGTCACACTTTCCCAACAAATCTTCTTCTAACACACATTTCATATAGCACTGCTCTAAAGAACATGTCACACTTTCCCAACAACCTTCATCTAACACACATTTCATATAGCATTGCTCTAAAGAACATGTCACACTTTCCCAACAAATCTTGTTCTAACACACATTTCATATAGGATTGCTCTAAAGAACATGTTACACTTTCCCAACAACCTTCATCTAAACACACATTTCATATAGGATTGCTCTAAAGCACATGTCACACTTTCCCAACAACCTTCTTCTAAACACACATTTCATATAGCATTTCTATACTGAACATGTCACACTTTCCCAACGACCTTCTTCTAAACACACATATCATACAGGATTTTTCTACAGAACATGTCAAACTTTCCCCACAACCTTCTTCTAAACACACTCATCATATAGCATTTCTCCACAGAACATGTCACACTTTCCCAACAACCTTCTAAACACACACTTCATATAGCATTTCTCTACAGAACATGTCACACTTTCCTAACAACCTTCTAAACACTCATTTCATATAGCATTTCTCTACAGAACATGTCACACTTTCCTAACAACCTTCTAAACACACATTTCATATAGCATTTCTCTACAGAACATGCCAAACTTTCCAACAACCTTCTTCTAAACAGACTCATCATACAGGATTGCTCTAAAGAAGATGTCACACTTTCCCAACAACATTCTAAACACTCATCATATAGGATTGCTCTAAAGAACATGTCACACTTTCCCAACGACCTTCTAAACACACATTGCATATAGCATTTCTCTACAGAACATGTCACACTTTCGCAACCACCTTCTAAACACACATTTCATATAGCATTTCTCTACAGAACATGTCACACTTTCCTAACAACCTTCTTAACACTCATTTCATATAGCATTTCTCTACAGAACTTGTCACACCTTCCCAACAACCTTCTTCTATACACACATTTCATATAGGATTGCTCTAAAGCACATGTCACACTTGCCCAATGCCCTTCTTCTAAACACACATTTCATATAGCATTTCTCTATGGAACTTGTCACACTTTCCCAACAAACTTCATCTAAACACAAATTTCATATAGGATTTCTCTAAAGAACATGTCACACTTTCCCAACAACCTTCATCTAAACACACATTTCATATAGGATTGCTCTAAAGCACATGTCACACTTTCCCAACAACCTTCTTCTAAACACACATTTCATATAGCATTTCTATACTGAACATGTCACACTTTCCCAACGACCTTCTTCTAACACTCAATTTATATAGCATTGCTCTAAAGAACATGTCACACTTTCCCAACAAATCTTCTTCTAACACACATTTCATATAGCATTGCTCTAAAGAACATGTCACACTTTGCCAACAACCTTCATCTAAACACACATTTCATATAGCATTGCTCTAAAGCACATGTCACACTTTCCCAACAAATCTTCTTCTAACACACATTTCATATAGGATTGCTCTAAAGAACATGTCACACTTTCCCAACAACCTTCATCTAAACACACATTTCATATAGGATTGCTCTAAAGCACGTCACACTTTCCCAACAACCTTCTTCTAAACACACATTTCATATAGCATTTCTATACTGAACATGTCACACTTTCCCAACGACCTTCTTCTAAACACACTTATCATACAGGATTTTTCTACAGAACATGTCACACTTTCCCCACAACCTTCTTCTAAACACACTCATCATATAGCATTTCTCTACAGAACATGTCACACTTTCCAACAACCTTCTTCTAAACACACTCATCATATAGGATTGCTCTAAAGAAGATGTAACACTTTCCCAACAACCTTCTAAACACACATTTCATATAGCATTTCTCTACAGAACATGTCACACTTTCCTAACATCCTTCTAAACACTCATTTCATATAGCATTTCTCTACAGAACATGTCACACTTTCCTAACAACCTTCTAAACACTCATTTCATATAGCATTTCACTACAGAACATGTCAAACTTTCCAACAACCTTCTTCTAAACACACTCATCATACAGGATTGCTCTAAAGAAGATGTCACACTTTCCCAACAACATTCTAAACACTCATCATATAGGATTGCTCTACAGAACATGTCACACTTTACCAACAACCTTCTAAACACACATTTCATATAGCATTTCTCTACAGAACATGTCACACTTTCCCAACAACCTTCTAAACACACATTTCATATAGCATTTCTCTACAGAACTTGTCACACCTTCCCAAAACCTTCTTCTATGCACACTTTTCATATAGGATTGCTCTAAAGCACATGTCATCCTTCCCAACATCCTTCTTCTAAACACACATTTCATATAGCATTTCTCTACGGAACTTGTCACACTTTCCCAAAAACCTTCATCTAAACACACATTTCATATACGATTTCTCTAAAGACCATGTCACACCTTCCCAACAACCTTCATCTAAACACACATTTCATATAGGATTGCTCTAAAGCACATCTCACACTTTCCCAACAACCTTCTTCTAAACACACATTTCATATAGCATTTCTCTACTGAACATGTCACACTTTCCCAACAACCTTCTAAACACACATTTCATATAGCATTTCTCTACAGAACATGTCACACTTTCCCAACAACCTTCTAAACACACATTTCATATAGCATAACTCTACAGAACATGTCACACATTCCAACATCCTTCTTCTAAACACACTCATCATATAAGATTGCTCTAAAGAAGATGTCACACTTTCCCAACAACCTTCTTCTAAACACACATTTCATATAGGATTGCTCTAAAGAACATGTCACACTTTCCCAACCTTCTAAACACTCATCATATAGGATTGCTCTACAGAACACGCCACACTTTCCCAACAACCTTCTAAACACACATTTCATATAGCATTTCTCTACACAACATGTCACACTTTCCCAACAACCTTCTTCTAAACACACACATCATACAGGATTTTTCTACATAACATGTCACACTTTTCCAACAACACTCTTTTAAACACACTCATCATACAGGATTGCTCTAAAGAACATGTCATACTTTCTCAACAACCTTCTTCTAAACACTTATATCATATAGGTATGCTCTAAAGAACATGTAACACTTTATCAACAACCTTCTTCTAAACACTCACATACTATAAAATTGCTCTAAAGAACATGTCACACTTTCCCAACAACCTTCTTCTAAACACTCATATCATATAGGATTGCTCTAAAGAACATGTCACACTTTCCCAACAACCTTCTTCTAAACACTCATATCATATAGGATTGCTCTAAAGAACATGTCACACTTTTTCAACAACCTTCTAAACACTTATATCATATAGGATTGCTCTAAAGAACATGTCATACTTTTTCAACAACCTTCTTCTAAACACTTATATCATATAGGATTGCTCTAAAGAACATGTCATACATTCCCAACAACCTTCTAAACACTCATCATATAGGATTGCTCTAAAGAACATGTCACACTTTCCCAACAACCTTCTTCTAAACACTTATATCATATAGAATTGCTCTAAAGAACATGTCACACTTTCCCAACAACCTTCTTCTAAACACTTATATCATATAGAATTGCTCTAAAGAACATGTCATACTTTATCAACAACCTTCTTCTAAACACTCACATACTATAAAATTGCTCTAAAGAACATGTCACACTTTCCCAACAACCTTCTTCTAAACACTCATATCATATAGGATTGCTCTAAAGAACATGTCACACATTCCCAACAACCTTCTTCTAAACACTCATATCATATAGGATTGCTCTAAAGAACATTTCATACATTCCGAACAACCTTCTAAACACTCATCATAAAGGATTGCTCTAAAGAACATGTCACACTTTCCCAACAACCTTCTTCTAAACACTCATATCATATAGAATTGCTCTAAAGAACATGTCACACTTTCTCAACAACCTTCTTCTAAACACTTATATCATATAGAATTGCTCTAAAGAACATGTCACACTTTCTCAACAACCTTCTAAACACTTATATCATATAGAATTGCTCTAAAGAACATGTCACACTTTCTCAAGAACCTTCTAAACACTCATATCATATAGGATTGCTCTAAAGAACATGTCATACTTTTTCAACAACCTTCTTCTAAACACTTATATCATATAGAATTGCTCTAAAGAACATGTCACACTTTCTCAACAACCTTCTTCTAAACACTTATATCATATAGGATTGCTCTAAAGAACATGTCATACTTTTTCAACAACCTTCTTCTAAACACTTATATCATATAGGATTGCTCTAAAGAACATGTCATACATTCCCAACAACCTTCTAAACACTCATCATATAGGATTGCTCTAAAGAACATGTCACACTTTCCCAACAACCTTCTTCTAAACACTCATATCATATAGAATTGCTCTAAAGAACATGTCACACTTTCTCAACAACTTTCTTCTCAACACACATTTCATATAGGATTGCTCTAAAGAACATGTCACACTTTCTCAACAACCTTCTTCTCAACACACATTTCATATAGGATTGCTCTAAAGAACATGTCACACTTTCTCAACAACCTTCTTCTCAACACACATTTCATAAAGGATTGCTCTAAAGAACATGTCACACTTTCCCAACAACCTTCTAAACACTCATCATATAGATTTGCTCTAAAGAACATGTCACACTTTCCCAACAACCTGCTAAACAGTCATCATATAGGATTGCTCTAAAGAACATGTCACACTTTCCCAACAACCTTCTTCTAAACAGTCATATCATATAGGATTGCTCTAAAGAACACGTCACACTTTCCCAACAACCCTCTTCTAACACTTATATCATATAGCATTGCTCTAAAAAACACGTCACACTTTCCCAACGACCTTCTTCTAACACTCATATCATATAGCATTTCTCTACAGAACATGTCACACTTTCCCAACAACCTTCTTCTAAACACACATTTAATATAGGATTGCTCTAAAGAACATGTCACACTTTCCCAACAACCTTCTTCTAAACACACGTTTCATATAGCATTTCTCTACAGAACTTGTCACACTTTCCCAACAACCTTCTTCTAAACAAACATTTCATATAGGATTGCTCTAAAGCACATGTCACACATTCACAGCAACCTTCTTCTAAACACACATTTCATATAGGATTGCTCTAAAGAACATGCCACACTTTCCCAACAACCTTCTTCTAAACACACATTTCATATAGGATTGCTCTACAGAACATGTCACACTTTCCCAACAACCTTCATCTAAACACACATTTCATATAGGATTGCTCTGCAGAACATGTCACACTTTCCCAACAACCTTCTTCTAACACACATTTCATATAGGATTTCTCTAAAGAACATGTCACACTTTCCCAACCACCTTCTTCTAAACACACATATCATATAGCATTGCTGTAAAGAACATGTCACACTTTCACAACAACCTTCTTCTAAACACACATAACATATAGGATTGCTCTAAAGACCATGTCACACTTTCCCAACAACCTTCATCTAAACACACATATCATATAGGATTGCTCTAAAGAACATGTCACACTTTCCCAATAACCTTCTTCTAAACACACATTTCATATAGGATTGCTCTAAAGAACATGCCACGCTTTCCCAACAACCTTCTTCTAAACACACAATTCATATAGGATTTCTCTAAAGAACATGTCACACTTTCCCAACAACCTTCTTCTAACACACATTTCATATAGCATTGCTCTAAAGGACATGTCACACTTTCCAACAACCTTCTTCTAAACACACATTTCATATAGGATTGCTCTAAAGAACATGCCACGCTTTCCCAACAACCTTCTTCTAACACACATTTCATATAGCATTTCTCTAAAGGACATGTCACACTTTCCCAACAACCTTCATCTAAACACACATTTCATATAGGATTTCTCTAAAGCAAATGTCACACTTTCCCAAACTCTTCTTCTAAACACACATTTCATATAGCATTTCTCTAAAGAACATGTCACACTTTCCCAACAACCTTCTTATAACACTCAATTCATATAGCATTGCTCTAAAGAACATGTCACACTTTCCCAACAAATCTTCTTCTAACACACATTTCATATAGGATTTCTCTAAAGAACATGTCACACTTTCCCAACAACCTTCTTCTAAACACACTCATCATATAGGATTGCTCTACAGAACATGTCACACTTTCCCAACAACCTTCTAAACACTCATATCATATAGGATTGCACTAAAGAACATGTCACACTTTCTCATCAACCTTCTTGTAAATACACATATCATATAGGATTGCTCTAAAGAACATGTCACACTTTCCCAACAACCTTCTTCTAACACACATTTCATATAGGATTGCTCTAAAGAACTTGTCACACTTTCCCAGCAACCTTCTTCTAAACACACATATCATATAGGATTGCTCTAAAGAACATGTCACACTTTCCCAACAAATCTTCTTCTAAACACACATTTCATATAGCATTGCTCTAAAGAACATTACACACTTTCCCAACAACCTTCTTCTAAACACACATTTCATATAGGATTGCTCTACGGAACTTGTCGCACTTTCCCAACAACCTTCGTCTAAACATGCATTTCATATAGCATTTCTCTACAGAACATGTCACACTTTCCCAACAACCTTCTTCTAACACATATCATATAGCATTGCTCTAAAGAACATCTCAAACTTTCCCAGCAACCTTCTTCTAAACACACATTTCATATAGGATTGCTCTAAAGCACATTACACACTTTCCCAACAACCTTCTTCTAAACACACATTGCATATAGCATTTCTCTTCGGAACATGTCATACTTTCTCAAGAACCTTCTTCAAAACACACATTTCAAATAGGACTGCTCTAAAGAACATGTCACACGTTCCCAACAACCTTCTTCTAAACACACATTTCATATAGGGTTGCTCTAAAGAACATGTCACACTTTCCCAACAACCTTCTTGTAAACACACATTTCATACAGGATTTTTCTACAGATCATTTCACACTTTCCCAACAAGCTTCTTCTAAACACACACATCATATAGGATTGATCTAAAGAACATGTCACACTTTCCCAACAACCATCTTGTAAACACACATTTTATATAGGATTGCTCTAAAGAACATGTCACACTTTCCCAACAACCTTCTTCTAAAACACATTTCATATAGGATTGCTCTAAAGAACATGTCACACTTTCCCAACAACCTTCTTGTAAACACACATTTCATATAGGATTGCTCTAAAGAACATGTCACACTTTCCCAACAAGCTTCTTCTAACACATATTTCATATAGGATTGCTCTAAAGAACTTGTCACACTTTCCCAACAACCTTCTTGTAAACACACATTTCATATAGGATTGCTCTAAAGCACCTGTCACACTTTCCCAACAATCTTCTTCTAAACACACATTTCATACAGGATTTTTCTACAGATCATGTCACATTTTCCCAACAACCTTCTTCTAAACACACTCATCATATAGGATTGCTCTAAAGAACATGTCACACTTTCCCGACAACCTTCTTCTAACACACATTTCATACAGGATTTTTCTACAGATCATGTCACACTTTCCCAACAACCTTCTTCTAAACACACTCATCCTATAGGATTGCTCTAAAGAACATGTCACACTTTCTCAACAACCTTCTTCTAAACACTTATATCATATAGGATTGCTCTAAAGAACATGTCATACTTTTTCAACAATCTTCTTCTAAACACTTATATCATATAGGATTGCTCTAAAGAACATGTCATACATTCCCAACAACCTTCTAAACACTCATTATATAGGATTGCTCTAAAGAACATGTCACACTTTCCCAACAACCTTCTTCTAAACACTCATATCATATAGAATTGCTCTAAAGAACATGTCACACTTTCTCAACAACTTTCTTCTCAACACACATTTCATATACGATTGCTCTAAAGAACATGTCACACTTTCTCAACAACCTTCTTCTCAACACACATTTCATATAGGATTGCTCTAAAGAACATGTCACACTTTCCCAACAACCTTCTAAACACTCATCATATAGATTTGCTCTAAAGAACATGTCACACTTTCCCAACAACCTTCTTCTAAACACTCATATATATAGGATTGCTCTAAAGAACATGTCACACTTTCCCAACAACCTTCTTCTAAACACTTATATCATATAGGATTGCTCTAAAGAACATGTCACACTTTCCCAACAACCTTCTTCTAAACACTCATATATATAGGATTGCTGTAAAAAACATGTCACACTTTCCCAACAACATTCATCTAAACACACATTTCATATAGGATTGCTCTAAAGAACATGTCACACATTCCCAACAACCTTCTAAACACTCATCATATAGGATTGCTCTAAAGAACATGTCACACTTTCCCAACAACCTTCTTCTAAACACACGTTTCATATAGCATTTCTCTACAGACTTGTCACACTTTCCCAACAACCTTCTTCTAAACAAACATTTCATATAGGATTGCACTAAAGCACATGTCACACATTCACAGCAACCTTCTTCTAAACACACATTTCATATAGGATTGCTCTAACGAACATGTCACACTTTCCCAACAACCTTCTTCTAAACACACATTTCATATAGGATTGCTCTACAGAACATGTCACACTTTCCCAACAACCTTCATCTAAACACACATTTCATATAGGATTTCTCTGCAGTACATGTCAAACTTTCCCAACAACCTTCTTCTAACACACATTTCATATAGGATTTCTCTAAAGAACATGTCACACTATCCTACCACCTTCTTCTAAACACACATATCATATAGCATTGCTTTAAACAACATGTCACACTTTCACAACAACCTTCTTCTAAACACACATAACATATAGGATTGCTCTAAAGACCATGTCACACCTTCCCAACAACCTTCATCTAAACACACATATCATATAGGATTGCTCTAAAGAAGATGTCACACTTTCCCAACAACCTTCTTCTAAACACACATTTCATATAGGATTGCTCTAAAGAACATGCCACGCTTTCCCAACAACCTTCTTCTAAACACACATTTCATATAGGATTTCTCTAAAGAACATGTCACACTTTCCCAACAACCTTCTTCTAACACACATTTCATATAGCATTGCTCTAAAGGACATGTCACACTTTCCCAACAACCTTCTTCTAAACACACATTTCATATAGGAATGCTCTACGGAACTTGTCAAAAATTCCCAACAACCTTCATCTAAACACACATGTCATATAGGATTTCTCTAAAGCAAATGTCACACTTTCCCAACAACCTTCTTCTAAAACCACATTTCATATAGCATTTCTCTAAAGAACATGTCACACTTTCCCAACAACCTTCTTCTAACACTCAATTCATATAGCATTGCTCTAAAGAACATGTCACAGTTTCCCAACAAATCTTCTTCTAACACACATTTCATATAGGATTTCTCTAAAGAACATGTCACACTTTCCCAACAACCTTCTTATAAACACACATTTTATATAGGATTGCTCTACGGAACTTGTCACACCTTCCCAACAACCTTCATCTAAACATGCATTTGATATAGCATTTCTCTACAGAACATGTCACACTTTCCCAACAATCTTATTGTAAACACACATTTCATTTAGCATTTCTCTAAGGAACATGTCACACTTTCCCAACAAACTTCTTCTAAACACACATTTCATTTAGCATTTCTCTACAGAACATGTCACACTTTCCCAACAACCTTCTTCTAAACACACATTTCATCTAGCATTTCTCTACAGAACATGTCACACTTTCCGAACAACCTTCTTCTAAACACACTCATCATATAGGATTGCTCTACAGAACATGTCACACTTTCCCAACAACCTTCTAAACACTCATATCATATAGGATTGCTCTAAAGAACGTTTCACACTTTCCCAACAACCTGCTAAACACTCATCATATAGGATTGCTCTAAAGAACATGTCACACTTTCCCAACAACCTTCTTCTAAACAGTCATATCACATAGGATTGCTCTAAAGAACACGTCACACTTTCCCAACAACCCTCTTCTAACAATTATATCATATAGCATTGCTCTAAAGAACACGTCACACTTTCCCAACGACCTTCTTCTAACACTCATATCATATAGCATTTCTCTACAGAACATGTCACACTCTCCCAACAACCTTCTTCTAAACACACATTTAATATAGGATTGCTCTAAAGAACATGTCACACTTTCCCAACAACCTTCTTCTAAACACACGTTTCATATAGCATTTCTCTACAGAACTTGTCACACTTTCCCAACAACCTTCTTCTAAACATACATTTCATATAGGATTGCTCTAAAGCACATGTCACACATTCACAGCAACCTTCTTCTAAACACACATTTCATATAGGATTGCTCTAAAGAACATGTCACACTTTCCCAACAACCTTCTTCTAAACACACATTTCATATAGGATTGCTCTACAGAACATGTCACACTTTCCCAACAACCTTCATCTAAACACACATTTCATATAGGATTGCTCTGCGGAACATGTCACTTTCCCAACAACCTTCTTCTAACACACATTTCATATAGGATTTCTCTAAAGAGCATGTCACACTTTCCCAACCACCTTCTTCTAAACACACATATCATATAGCATTGCTGTAAAGAACATGTCACACTTTCACAACAACCTTCTTCTAAACACACATAACATATAGGTTTGCTCTAAAGACCATGTCACACTTTCCCAACAACCTTCATCTAAACACACATATCATATAGGATTGCTCTAAAGAACATGTCACACTTTCCCAACAACCTTCTTCTAAACACACATTTCATATAGGATTGCTCTAAAGAACATGCCACACTTTCCCAACAACCTTCTTCTAAACACACATTTTATATAGGATTTCTCTAAAGAACATGTCACACTTTCCCAACAACCGTCTTCTAACACACATTTCATATAGCATTGCTCTAAAGGACATGTCACACTTTCCCAACAACCTTCTTCTAAACACACATTTCATATAGGAATGCTCTACGGAACTTGTCAAAATTTCCCAACAACCTTCATCTAAACACACATTTCATATAGGATTTCTCTAAAGCAAATGTCACACTTTCCCAACAACCTTCTTCTAAACACACATTTCATATAGCATTTCTCTAAAGAACATGTCACACTTTCCCAACAACCTTCTTCTAACACTCAATTCATATAGCATTGCTCTAAAGAACATGTCACACTTTCCCAACAAATCTTCTTCTAACACACATTTCATATAGGATTTCTCTAAAGAACATGTCACACTTTCCCAACAAATCTTCTTCTAACACACATTTCATATAGGATTTCTCTAAAGAACATGTCACACTTTCCCAACAACCTTCTTATAAACACACATTTTATATAGGATTGCTCTACGGAACTTGTCACACTTTCCCAACAACCTTCATCTAAACATGCATTTGATATAGCATTTCTCTACAGAACATGTCACACTTTCCCAACAATCTTCTTCTAAACACACATTTCATTTAGCACTTCTCTACAGAACATGTCACAGTTTCCCAACAACCTTCTTCTAAACACACATTTCATCTAGCATTTCTCTACAGAACATGTCACACTTTCCCAACAACCTTCTTCTAAACACACATATCATACAGGATTGCTCTACAGAACATGTCACACTTTCCCAACAACCGTCTAAAAACTCATATCATATAGGATTGCTCTAAAGAACATGTCACACTTTCTCATCAACCTTCTTGTAAATACACATATCATATAGGATTGCTCTAAAGAACATGTCACACTTTCCCAACAACCTTCTTCTAACACACATTTCATATAGGATTGCTCTAAAGAACTTGTCACACTTCTCAACAACCTTCTTCTAAACACACATATCATATAGGATTGCTCTAAAGAACATGTCACACTTTCCCAACAAATCTTCTTCTAAACACACATTTCATATAGCATTGCTCTAAAGAACATGTCACACTTTCCCAACAACCTTCTTCTAAATACACATTTCATATAGGATTGCTCTACGGAACTTGTCGCACTTTCCCAACAACCTTCGTCTAAACATGCATTTCATATAGCATTTCTCTACAGAACATGTCACACTTTCCCAACAACCTTCTTCTAACACTCATATCATATAGCATTGCTCTAAAGAACATCTCAAACTTTCCCAGCAACCTTCTTCTAAACGCACATTTCATATAGGATTGCTCTAAAGCACATGTCACACTTTCCCAACAACCTTCTTCTAAACACACATTGCATATAGCATTTCTCTTCGGAACATGTCATACTTTCTCAAGAACCTTCTTCAAAACACACATTTCAAATAGGACTGCTTTAAAGAACATGTCACACGTTCCCAACAACCTTCTTCTAAACACACATTTCATATAGGGTTGCTCTAAAGAACATGTCACACTTTCCCAACAACCTTCTTGTAAACACACATTTCATACAGGATTTTTCTACAGATCATGTCACACTTTCCCAACAAGCTTCTTCTAAACACACACATCATATAGGATTGATCTAAACAACATGTCACACTTTCCCAACAACCATCTTGTAAACACACATTTCATATAGGATTGCTCTAAAGAACATGTCACACTTTCCCAACAACCTTCTTCTAAAACACATTTCATATAGGATTGCTCTAAAGAACATGTCACACTTTCCCAACAACCTTCTTGTAAACACACATTTCATATAGGATTGCTCTAAAGAACATGTCACACTTTCCCAACAACCTTCTTCTAACACATATTTCATATAGGATTGCTCTAAAGAACTTGTCACACTTTCCCAACAACCTTCTTGTAAACACACATTTCATATAGGATTGCTCTAAAGCACCTGTCACACTTTCCCAACAATCTTCTTCTAAACACACATTTCATACAGGATTTTTCTACAGATCATGTCACATTTTCCCAACAACCTTCTTCTAAACACACTCATCATATAGGATTGCTCTAAAGAACATGTCACACTTTCCCGACAACCTTCTTCTAACACACATTTCATACAGGATTTTTCTACAGATCAAGTCACACTTTCCCAACAACCTTCTTCTAAACACACTCATCCTATAGGATTGCTCTAAAGAACATGTCACACTTTCCCAACAACCTTCTTCTAACACACTCATCATATATGATTGCTCTAAAGAACTTGTCACACTTTACCAACAACCTTCTTCTAAACACACATTTCATATAGGATTGATCTAAAGCATCTGTCACACTTTCCCAACAATCTTCTTCTAAACACACATTTCATACAGGAATTTTCTACAGATCA
This sequence comes from Deroplatys truncata, assembly GCA_030765065.1. Classification (NCBI taxonomy): domain Eukaryota; kingdom Metazoa; phylum Arthropoda; class Insecta; order Mantodea; family Mantidae; genus Deroplatys; species Deroplatys truncata. Next base: position 10,312,193 of record CM060975.1, read on the forward strand.
TCTTACACTTTCCCAACAACCTTCATCCAAACACACATTTCATATAGGATTGCTCTAAAGAACATGTCACACTTTCCCAACAACCTTGATCTAAACACACATTTCATATAGGATTGCTCTAAACAACATGTCACACTTTCCCAACAACCTTCATCTAAACACACATTTCATATAGGATTGCTCTAAAGAACATGTCACACTTTCCCAACAACCTTCTTCTAAACACACTCATCATATAGGATTGCTCTAAAGAACTTGTCACACTTTCCCAACAACCTTCTTCTAAACACACATTTCATATAGGATTGCTCTAAAGCACCTGTCACACTTTCCCAACAATCTTCTTCTAAACACACAGTTCATACAGGAAGTTTCTACAGATCATCTTACACTTTCCCAACAACCTTCATCCAAACACACATTTCATATAGGATTGCTCTAAAGAACATGTCACACTTTCCCAACAACCTTCATCTAAACACACATTTCATATAGGAATGCTCTACAGAACATGCTACACTTTCCCAACAACCTTCTTCTAAACACACATTTCATATAGCATTTCTCTTCAGAACATGTCACGCTTTCTCAAGAACCTACTTCGAAACACACATTTCATATAGGACTGCTCTAAAGAACATGTCACACTTTCCCAACATCCTTCTAAACTCTCATCATATAGGATTGCTCTAAAGAACATGTCACACTTTCCCGGCAATCTTCTAAACACTCATATCATATACGATTGCTCTAAAGAACATGTCACACATTCACAACAACCTTCTTCTAAACACACATTTCATATAGGATTGCTTTAAAGACCATGTCATACATTCACAACAACCTTCTTCTAAACACACATTTCATATAGCATTATTCTAAAGAACATGTCACACTTTCCCAACAACCTTCCTCTAACACTCATATCAAATAGCAGTGCTCTACAGAACATGTCACACTTTCCCAATAACCTTCTTCTTAACACACATTTCATATAGGATTCCTCTAAAGCACAGATCACACTTTCCCAGCAACCTTCTTGTAACACAACTTTCATATAGGATTGCTCTAAAGAACATGTTACACTTTCCCAACAACCTCTTTGTAATCCTCATATCTGTATATTATATAGGATTTGTCTACATAACATGTTACAATTTCGCAATAACCTCTTTTTAATCCTCATACTTGTATATCATATAGCATTTCTGTACAGAACATGTTACAGTTTCCCAGCAACCTCTTTGTAATCTTCATAATTGTATATCATATAGCATTTCCCTACAGAACATGTTACACTTTCCCAACAACCTCTTTGTAATCCTCATATCTGTATATTATATAGGATTTGTCTACATAACATGTTACACTTTCCCAACAACCTCTTTGTAATCCTCATATCTGTATATTATATAGCATTTCCCTACAGAACATGTTACACTTTCCCAACAACCTCTTTGTAATCCTCATATCTGTATATTATATAGCATTTCCCTACAGAACATGTTACACTTTCCCAACAACCTCTTTGTAATCCTCATATCTGTATATTATATAGCATTTCCCTACAGAACATGTTACACTTTCCCAACAACCTCTTTGTAATCCTCATATCTGTATATTATATAGGATTTGTCTACATAACATGTTACACTTTCGCAATAACCTCTTTGTAATCTTCATACTTTTATATGATATAGGATTTTGTACAGTACATGTTACACTTTCCCAGCAACCTCTTTGTAATCCTCATACTTGTATATCATATAGCATCTCTGTACAGAACATGTTACAGTTTCCCAATATCCTCTTTGTAATCCTCTTACTTGTATATCATATAGCATCTCTGTACAGAACATGTTACAGTTTCCCAATATCCTCTTTGTAATCCTCTTACTTGTATATCATATAGCATCTCTGTACAGAACATGTTACAGTTTCCCAATAACCTCTTTGTAATCCTCATACTTGTATATCATATAGCATCTCTGTACAGAACATGTTACATTTTCCCAATATCCTCTTGTTAATCCTCATACTTGTATATCATATAGCATCTCTGTACAGAACATGATAGTTTCCCAATATCCTCTTTGTAATCCTCTTACTTGTATATCATATAGCATCTCTGTACAGAACATGTTACAGTTTCCCAATATCCTCTTGTTAATCCTCATACTTATATATCATATAGCATCTCTGTACAGAACATGTTACAGTTTCCCAATATCCTCTTGTTAATCCTCATACTTATATATCATATAGCATCTCTGTACAGAACATGTTACATTTTCCCAATATCCTCTTGTTAATCCTCATACTTGTATATCATATAGCATCTCTGTACAGAACATGATAGTTTCCCAATATCCTCTTGTTAATCCTCATACTTATATATCATATAGCATCTCTGTACAGAACATGATAGTTTCCCAATATCCTCTTGTTAATCCTCATACTTGTATATCATATAGCATCTCTGTACAGAACATGATAGTTTCCCAATATCCTCTTGTTAATCCTCATACTTATATATCATATAGCATCTCTGTACAGAACATGATAGTTTCCCAATATCCTCTTGTTAATCCTCATACTTATATATCATATAGCATCTCTGTACAGAACATGATAGTTTCCCAATATCCTCTTGTTAATCCTCATACTTGTATATCATATAGCATCTCTGTACAGAACATGATAGTTTCCCAATATCCTCTTGTTAATCCTCATACTTATATATCATATAGCATCTCTGTACAGAACATGTTACATTTTCCCAATATCCTCTTGTTAATCCTCATACTTGTATATCATATAGCATCTCTGTACAGAACATGATAGTTTCCCAATATCCTCTTTGTAATCCTCTTACTTGTATATCATATAGCATCTCTGTACAGAACATGTTACAGTTTCCCAATATCCTCTTGTTAATCCTCATACTTATATATCATATAGCATCTCTGTACAGAACATGTTACAGTTTCCCAATATCCTCTTGTTAATCCTCATACTTATATATCATATAGCATCTCTGTACAGAACATGTTACAGTTTCCCAATATCCTCTTGTTAATCCTCATACTTATATATCATATAGCATCTCTGTACAGAACATGTTACAGTTTCCCAATATCCTCTTGTTAATCCTCATACTTATATATCATATAGCATCTCTGTACAGAACATGTTACAGTTTCCCAATATCCTCTTTGTAATCCTCATTCTTGTATATCATATAGCATCTTTGTACAGAACATGTTACAGTTTCCCAATATCCTCTTTGTAATCCTCATACTTGTGTATCATATAGCATCTGTCCAGAACATGTTACAGTTTCCCAATATCCTCTTTGTAATCCTCATACTTGTATATCATATAGCATCTCTGTACAGAACATGTTACAGTTTCCCAATATCCTCTTTGTAATCCTCATACTTGTATATCATATAGCATCTCTGTACAGAACATGTTACAGTTTCCTAATATCCTCTTTGTAATCCTCATACTTGTATATCATATAGCATCTCTGTACAGAACATGTCACAGTTTCCCAGCAACCTCTTTGTAATGCTCATACTTGTATATCATATATCATCTCTGTACAGAACATGTTACAGTTTCACAGCAACCTCTTTGTAATCCTCATACTTGTATATCATATAGCATCTCTGTACAGAACATGTTACAGTTTCCCAATATCCTTTTTGTAATGCTCATACTTGTATATCATATATCATCTCTGTACAGAACATGTTACAGTTTCCCAGCAACCTCTTTGTAATGCTCATACTTGTATATCATATAGCATCTCTGTACAGAACATGTTACAGTTTCCCAATATCCTCATTAATCCGCATACTTGTATATCATATAGGATCTCTGTACAGAACATGTTACAGTTTCCCAGTATCCTCATTAATCCTCATACTTGTATATCATATAGCATCCCTGTACAGAACATGATACAGTTTCCCAATATCCTCTTTGAAATGCTCATACTTGTGTATCATATAGCATCTCTGTACAGAAGATGTTACAGTTTCCCAGTATCCTCTTTTTAATCCTCATACTTGTATATCATATAGCATCTCTGTACAGAACATGTTACAGTTTCCCAATATCCTCTTTGTAATCCTCATACTTGTATATCATATAGCATCTCTGTACAGAAGATGTTACAGTTTCCCAGTATCCTCTTTTTAATCCTCATACTTGTATATCATATAGCATCTCTGTACAGAACATGTTACAGTTTCCCAATATCCTCTTTGTAATCCTCATACTTGTATATCATATAGCATCTCTGTACAGAACATGATACAGTTTCCCAATATCCTCTTTGAAATCCTCATACTTGTATATCATATAGCATCTTATACAGAACCTGTTACAGTTTCCCAGTATCCTCTTTTTAATCCTCATACTTGTATATTATATAGCATCTCTGTATAGAACATGTTACAGTTTCCCAATATCCTCATTGAAATCCTCATACTTGTATATCATATAGCATCTCTGTACAGAAATGTAACAGTTTCCCAGTATCCTCTTTTTAATCCTCATACTTGTATATCATATAGCATCTCTGTACAGAAGATTTTACAGTTTCCCAATATCCTCATTAATCCTCATACTTGTATATCATATAGCATCTCTGTACAGAAGATGTTACAGTTTCCTAATATCCTCTTTTTAATCCTCATACTTGTATATCATATAGCATCTCTGTACAGAACATGTTACAGTTTCCTAATATCCTCTTTTTAATCCTCTTACTTGTATATCATATAGCATCTCTGTACAGAACATGTTACAGTTTCCTAATATCCTCTTTTTAATCCTCATACTTGTATATCATATAGCATCTCTGTACAGAACATGTTACAGTTTCCCAATATCCTCTTTGTAATCCTCATACTTGTATATCATATAGCATCTCTGTACAGAACATGTTACAGTTTCCCAGTATCCTCATTAATCCTCATACTTGTATATCATATAGCATCTCTGTACAGAACATGTTACAGTTTCCCAGTATCCTCTTTGTAATCCTCATACTTGTATATCATATAGCATCTCTGTACAGAACATGTTACAGTTTCCCAATATCCTCTTTGTAATCCTCATACTTGTATATCATATAGCATCTCTGTACAGAACATGTTACAGTTTCCCAATATCCTCTTTGTAATCCTCATACTTGTATATCATATAGCATCTCTGTACAGAAGATGTTAGTTTCCCAATATCCTCTTTGTAATCCTCATACTTGTATATCATATAGCATCTCTGTCCAGAACATGTTACAGTTTCCCAATATCCTCTTTGTAATCCTCTTACTTGTATATCATATAGCATCTCTGTACAGAACATGATACAGTTTCCCAAATCCTCTTTGTAATCCTCTTACTTGTATATCATATAGCATCTCTGTACAGAACATGTTACAGTTTCCCAATATCTTCTATGTAATCCTCTTACTTGTATATCATATAGCATCTCTGTACAGAACATGTTACAGTTTCCCAATATCCTCTTAGTAATCCTCATACTTGAATATCATATAGCATCTCTGTACAGAACATGTTACAGTTTCCCAGTATCCTCATTAATCCTCATACTTGTATATCATATAGCATCTCTGTACAGAACATGATACAGTTTCCCAGTATCCTCATTAATCCTCATACTTGTATATCATATAGCATCTCTGTACAGAACATGTTACAGTTTCCCAGAATCCTCATTAATCCTCATACTTGTATATCATACAGCATCTCTGTACAGAACATGTTACAGTTTCCTAATATCCTCTTTGTAATCCTCATACTTGTATATCATATAGCATCTCTGTACAGAACATGTTACAGTTTCCCAATATCCTCTTTGTAATCCTCATACTTGTTTATCATATAGCATCTCTGTACAGAACATGTTACAGTTTCCCAATATCCTCTTGTTAATCCTCATACTTGTATATCATATAGCATCTCTGTACAGAACATGTTACAGTTTCCCAATATCCTCTTTGTAATCCTCATACTTGTATATCATATAGCATCTCTGTACAGAACATGTTACAGTTTCCCAATATCCTCTTTGTAATCCTCATACTTGTATATCATATAGCATCTCTGTACAGAACATGTTACAGTTTCCCAATATCCTCTTTGTAATCCTCATACTTGTATATCATATAGCATCTCTGTACAGAACATGATACAGTTTCCCAATATCCTCTTGTTAATACTCATACTTGTATATTATATAGCATCTCTGTACAGAACATGTTACAGTTTCCCAATATCCTCTTTGTAATCCTCATACTTTTATATCATATAGCATCTCTGTACAGAACATGATACAGTTTCCCAATATCCTCTTTGAAATGCTCTTACTTGTATATCATATAGCATATCTGTACAGAACATGTAACAGTTTCCCAATATCCTCTTGTTAATCCTCATACTTGTATATCATATAGCATCTCTGTACAGAACATGTTACAGTTTCCCAATATCCTCTTTGTAATTCTCATACTTGTATATCATATAGCATCTCTGTACAGAACATGTTACAGTTTCCCAGTATCCTCATTAATCCTCATACTTGTATATCATATAGCATCTCTGTACAGAACATGTTACAGTTTCCCAATATCCTCTTTGTAATCCTCATACTTGTATATCATATAGCGTCTCTGTACAGAACATGTTACAGTTTCCCAATATCCTCTTTGTAATCCTCTTACTTGTATATCATATAGCATCTCTGTACAGAACATGTAACAGTTTCCCAATATCCTCTTTGTAATCCTCTTACTTGTATATCATATAGCATCTCTGTACAGAACATGTTACAGTTTCCCAATATCCTCTTTGTAATCCTCATACTTGTATATCATATAGCATCTCTGTACAGAACATGTTACAGTTTCCCAATATCCTCTTTGTAATCCTCTTACTTGTATATCATATAGGATCTCTGTACAGAACATGTAACAGTTTCCCAATATCCTCTTGTTAATCCTCATACTTGTATATCATATAGGATCTCTGTACAGAAGATGTAACAGTTTCCCAGTATCCTCTTTGTAATCCTCATACTTGTATATCATATAGGATCTCTGTACAGAAGATGTTACAGTTTCCCAGTATCCTCTTTGTAATCCTCATACTTGTATATCATATAGGATCTCTGTACAGAAGATGTTACAGTTTCCCAGTATCCTCTTTGTAATCCTCATACTTGTATATCATATAGGATCTCTGTAAAGAACATGTAACAGTTTCCCAATATCCTCTTGTTAATCCTCATACTTGTATATCATATAGCATCTCTGTACAGAAGATGTTACAGTTTCCCAGTATCCTCTTTGTAATCCTCATACTTGTATATCATATAGCATCTCTGTACAGAACATGTTACAGTTTCCCAATATCCTCTTGTTAATCCTCATACTTGTATATCATATAGCATCTCTGTGCAGAAGATGTTACAGTTTCCCAGTATCCTCTTTGTAATCCTCATACTTGTATATCATATAGCATCTCTGTACAGAACATGTTACAGTTTCCCAATATCCTCTTGTTAATCCTCATACTTGTATATCATATAGCATCTCTGTACAGAAGATGTTACAGTTTCCCAGTATCCTCTTGTTAATCCTCATACTTGTATATTATATAGCATCTCTGTACAGAACATGTTACAGTTTCCCAATATCCTCTTGTTAATCCTCATACTTGTATATCATATAGCATCTCTGTACAGAACATGTTACAGTTTCCCAGTATCCTCTTTGTAATGCTCATACTTGTATATCATATAGCATCTCTGTACAGAACATGTTACAGTTTCCCAATATCCTCTTTGAAATGCTCATAGTTGTATATCATATAGCATCTCTGTACAGAACATGTTACAGTTTCCCAGTATCCTCTTTGAAATGCTCATACTTGTATATCATATAGGATCTCTGTACAGAACATGTTACAGTTTCCCAATATCCTCTTTGAAATGCTCATACTTGTATATCATATAGCATCTCTGTACAGAACATGTTACAGTTTCCCAGTATCCTCTTTGAAATGCTCATACTTGTATATCATATAGCATCTCTGTACAGAACATGTTACAGTTTCCCAGTATCCTCTTTGAAATGCTCATACTTGTATATCATATAGCATCTCTGTACAGAACATGTTACAGTTTCCCAATATCCTCTTTGAAATGCTCATACTTGTATATCATATAGCATCTCTGTACAGAACATGTTACAGTTTCCCAATATCCTCTTTGAAATGCTCATACTTGTATATCATATAGCATCTCTGTACAGAACATGTTACAGTTTCCCAATATCCTCTTTGAAATGCTCATACCTGTATATCATATAGCATCTCTGTACAGAACATGTTACAGTTTCCCAGTATCCTCTTTGAAATGCTCATACTTGTATATCATATAGCATCTCTGTACAGAACATGGTACAGTTTCCCAATATCCTCTTTGTAATCCTCTTACTTGTATATCATATAGCATCTCTGTACAGAACATGTTACAGTTTCCCAATATCCTCTTTGAAATGCTCATACTTGTATATCATATAGCATCTCTGTACAGAACATGGTACAGTTTCCCAATATCCTCTTTGAAATGCTCTTACTTGTATATCATATAGCATCTCTGTACAGAACATGTTACAGTTTCCCAATATCCTCTTTGTAATCCTCTTACTTGTATATCATATAGCATCTCTGTACAGAACATGTTACAGTTTCCCAGTATCCTCTTTGAAATGCTCATACTTCTGTATCATATAGCATCTCTGTACAGAACATGGTACAGTTTCCCAATATCCTCTTTGAAATGCTCATACTTGTGTATCATATAGCATCTCTGTACAGAACATGTTACAGTTTCCCAATATCCTCTTTGAAATGCTCATACTTGTGTATCATATAGCATCTCTGTACAGAACATGTTACAGTTTCCCAATATCCTCTTTGAAATCCTCATACTTCTGTATCATATAGCATCTCTGTACAGAACATGGTACAGTTTCCCAATATCCTCTTTGTAATCCTCTTACTTGTATATCATATAGCATCTCTGTACAGAACATGTTACAGTTTCCCAATATCCTCTTTGTAATCCTCTTACTTGTATATCATATAGCATCTCTGTACAGAACATGTTACAGTTTCCCAGTATCCTCTTTGAAATGCTCATACTTCTGTATCATATAGCATCTCTGTACAGAACATGTTACAGTTTCCCAGTATCCTCTTCTTAATCCTCATACTTGTATATCATATAGCATCTCTGTACAGAACATGTTACAGTTTCCCAATATCCTCTTTGTAATCCTCTTACTTGTATATCATATAGCATCTCTGTACAGAACATGTTACAGTTTCCCAATATCCTCTTTGTAATCCTCTTACTTGTATATCATATAGCATCTCTGTACAGAACATGTTACAGTTTCCCAATATCCTCTTTGTAATCCTCTTACTTGTATATCATATAGCATCTCTGTACAGAACATGTTACAGTTTCCCAGTATCCTCTTTGAAATCCTCATACTTCTGTATCATATAGCATCTCTGTACAGAACATGTTACAGTTTCCCAATATCCTCTTTGTAATCCTCTTACTTGTATATCATATAGCATCTCTGTACAGAACATGTTACAGTTTCCCAATATCCTCTTTGTAATCCTCTTACTTGTATATCATATAGCATCTCTGTACAGAACATGTTACAGTTTCCCAATATCCTCTTTGTAATCCTCTTACTTGTATATCATATAGCATCTCTGTACAGAACATGTTACAGTTTCCCAATATCCTCTTTGTAATCCTCTTACTTGTATATCATATAGCATCTCTGTACAGAAGATGTTACAGTTTCCCAGTATCCTCTTTGAAATGCTCATACTTGTATATCATATAGCATCTCTGTACAGAACATGTTACAGTTTCCCAATATCCTCTTTGTAATCCTCTTACTTGTATATCATATAGCATCTCTGTACAGAACATGTTACAGTTTCCCAATATCCTCTTTGTAATCCTCTTACTTGTATATCATATAGCATCTCTGTACAGAACATGTTACAATTTCCCAATATCCTCTTTGTAATCCTCTTACTTGTATATCATATAGCATCTCTGTACAGAACATGTTACAGTTTCCCAGTATCCTCATTAATCCTCATACTTGTATATCATATAGCATCTCTGTACAGAACATGGTACAGTTTCCCAATATCCTCTTTGTAATCCTCTTACTTGTATATCATATAGCATCTCTGTACAGAACATGTTACAGTTTCCCAATATCCTCTTTGAAATGCTCATACTTGTATATCATATAGCATCTCTGTACAGAACATGATACAGTTTCCCAATATCCTCTTTGAAATGCTCATACTTGTGTATCATATAGCATCTCTGTACAGAACATGTTACAGTTTCCCAATATCCTCTTTGTAATCCTCTTACTTGTATATCATATAGCATCTCTGTACAGAACATGTTACAGTTTCCCAATATCCTCTTTGTAATCCTCTTACTTGTATATCATATAGCATCTCTGTACAGAACATGTTACAGTTTCCCAATATCCTCTTTGTAATCCTCTTACTTGTATATCATATAGCATCTCTGTACAGAACATGTTACAGTTTCCCAATATCCTCTTTGAAATGCTCATACTTGTATATCATATAGCATCTCTGTACAGAACATGTTACAGTTTCCCAGTATCCTCTTTGAAATGCTCATACTTGTATATCATATAGCATCTCTGTACAGAACATGTTACAGTTTCCCAGTATCCTCTTTGAAATGCTCATACTTGTATATCATATAGCATCTCTGTACAGAACATGTTACAGTTTCCCAGTATCCTCTTTGAAATGCTCATACTTGTATATCATATAGCATCTCTGTACAGAACATGTTACAGTTTCCCAGTATCCTCTTTGAAATGCTCATACTTCTGTATCATATAGCATCTCTGTACAGAACATGTTACAGTTTCCCAGTATCCTCTTTGAAATGCTCATACTTGTATATCATATAGCATCTCTGTACAGAACATGTTACAGTTTCCCAGTATCCTCTTTGAAATGCTCATACTTGTATATCATATAGCATCTCTGTACAGAACATGTTACAGTTTCCCAGTATCCTCTTTGTAATCCTCATACTTGTATATCATATAGCATCTCTGTACAGAACATGTTACAGTTTCCCAGTATCCTCTTTGAAATGCTCATACTTGTATATCATATAGCATCTCTGTACAGAACATGTTACAGTTTCCCAGTATCCTCTTTGTAATCCTCATACTTGTATATCATATAGGATCTCTGTAAAGAACATGTTACAGTTTCCCAGTATCCTCTTTGAAATGCTCATACTTGTATATCATATAGCATCTCTGTACAGAACATGTTACAGTTTCCCAGTATCCTCTTTGAAATGCTCATACTTGTATATCATATAGCATCTCTGTACAGAACATGGTACAGTTTCCCAGTATCCTCTTTGAAATGCTCATACTTGTATATCATATAGCATCTCTGTACAGAACATGTTACAGTTTCCCAATATCCTCTTTGGAATCCTCATACTTCTGTATCATATAGGATTTTGTGTAGAACCTGGTTTCCTTTCTCCTTTGCCCATGCAAGTTTGTTTTGTTTTTCCCATTTACTATCTGTGTCTTTTAACACCTATGTAGTCACATTCTGTGACAAACTGTTTCTCTTTAGTTTCACGTCATTCTTCCTTTTAAGTACTATAATCTGTGTCTTATGCTGGTTCACTTTTAAGGTACATTCTATTGTTAGCGAGGATGGTTTGAACTGTAATTGTGTCTAGTGCTAGGTCATCTGGAGTTTCAGTCACTCATCTTTTTACTGCTGTGGCACACACGGAGGTTAAAACAATAAACTCACATAGCGAGTAGGTAGAGAACGTATTGCGTTGCACCTAAAAATGTGATAGTGAGAGTTCACTAGAAATTAATTTTTTGAGGCACCTTAAATCCATAAGAAGCATTTTTAGAAAAAGGTCTTTCTGTGTTTGTGTGTGTCTGTGAGCAGCATAACTGAAAAATGAAAAGTCGGATAAATACCAAACTTGGTATTTAGGTTCAGTACCTTCTAAAGGTGCGACAAGGATTTTATAGAGAAATCCCCATCTCAACCTGCTTTACATTGAATATTTTTTGAAGTTGTTGATTTTCTAAATAATGACTAAAAATAATACAATATATAGAAGTGGTTGCAAATATAGAATTTCACTAAAATAGGTTAAATACCTCAGAACTAGTTTCGAGAAATTACTTCCTCAGTGTTAGGTGATTGCAACTGTTTGGCTCTCCTCTGATGGTTACAGATGTCTCTTTGGCCCTCTAGTGGTGGTTCGATGTCCTTAGAATCAAATGTTTGTCCATAGGGATGTCAAAGTTCATAAACCTTGGACGAAATTTCTAAAGAGATATTTTCTCCCAAATGTTTAATTCAGTAGGATTTTGTGCCTGCTTGACAAGTGTTACTGTGTCCTCAATTTCATGTCCTTGTGCCAAAAATGTGCTGCAACTGCTGATTTTTCTTCTTCCCTGGATTTGATGTCTTGAAAATGTTCCTTAAGCCTCGTTTCTATGTTACGCTTAGTTTGACCAATATACATTTGATCACAATCCTTGCAATCTATTCTATAAATCCCAGATTTTTTATAAGCTGGCATTTTTTTCTTTTTGGTTTGCATTTATGAGGAATTTTATGCTGAATTTATTTTCAGGGATGAGTGCCACATTGCTATGAATGAAAATTTTCTGAAATTTGTTATGTGCCCATGGGTGAAATGTGACTGTTTTGTATGTCGGATTTTGTTTGTGTGGTTTCAGGGTTGTATTTTCATCATTTTTTGTTGCTTGAATTGTTTTTGATTAACCTATCCACCATATCTGTTTTGTAGCCAGGGAAGAAGAAAAATCAGCAGTTGCAGCACATTTTTGGCACAAGGACATGAAATTGAGGACACAGTAACACTTGTCAAGCAGGCACAAAATCCTACTGAATTAAACATTTGGGAGAAAATATTTCTTTGAAAATTTCATCCAAGGTTAATGAATTTCGACATCCTTATGGACCAAACTTTGATCACTAAACTCATAGAACCACCACCAAAGGGACAAAGAGACATCTGTAACCATCAGAGGAAAGTCAACCAGTTGCAATGAGCTGACGATGAGGAAGTGATTCCTCGAAACTAGTTCCGAGGTATTTAACCTATTTTAGTGAAATTGTATATTTGCAACCACTTCTATTATTATATTTAATCTTTTCACTATCTCTTCTGATTTAAAAGTAATGACTATGAAGTTTGATTAAAATACCATAAATTAAAGATGTTTACACGACAAATAAAATGTATATCTTGAATTCTCTGGGATTAGGCTGTGTAGTTCTCTTCATTTGGAAGGAACTTTTTATAATCTTTTATAGCTTGTAAACAAAAGCAACCACACAAAAATGTAGATTTCTTTAAAACATACTATTTATTTAAAATAACTTTTTTTTTGTAGCATCAGCCATTTCTGAGATATCTGTTATTAATGGTTTGATTTGTTCAATACTTGGTCAAACTTTTTAACTCCCATAGATTAGCAGTTGTTTCTCGCGATGTCATGGAAACAGTGTGGAATTTTAAGGCCAGCATATAGTGTCCAGTTATTAAACATTTGACTATCGCTGTTCTCTATAACGAAATGTGTAATGTAGCTGTTTCTGCAAAGGTTTATCTCGATTAAAATGAAGTAGACAGAAATTGCTATCTGATGGGTTTGAAATTCCATTCTCTTTTTGCATGATCATAGGAAAACTGAATAGTGATGCCACACATGCGCGCGCGCGCACACACAGCCTTTCTCAGAACCTGTATTATTTTGGCAAAAACTTATGTAATTTTTGGGTGGATTGTACTTACTATAGGTGCCTGGAAGAGAAAGTAGAATCTGATTACAGATATCAGACATTACACATAATACATCACTTTCTCTCAATTTTAGTTTATATGTTCCACACATGAAATAAATGGATATGTATTTTAAATTTTGCAGAAATTAAAATTATTTTAGAATTTACAGCGTATTAACATATGCACAATGTTACATAAAAGCACTTTATTCTTGGGATACAGGGATGAGAACAATATATCATTGTGGTTTTCCTTATTCAAAATATCACTTTCTTAAGTATGAATATTAAAATGTGGAAGAAATACAGAAGGAATCTGTTAATATGAGGATGGAATCTTCCTTGGACGTACGCTTTTAAACAGTGTACGAACTGCTTCACAACACAGCAGTACGCCACACTGGTTGATGCATTATTACACAGTACAAACATGATAGTGCAACTGGAATTTGATATTCTATGAAGCCTCTCTCTGCTGTTTCAGCTTTAAGTTCATTCTTAGCTCTGAGCTTTCTGAAAGTGCACACTGAGTGAACTGAAGAAGCATAGCACAGTAATCATTAAGCTCGCTCGCAAACTGTAAAATGGAGAAGTTAACTTTATGCCATGAAGAATCTGCAAGTGCTTTAGTGACCAATAAGGATCCCTGGTATCTTACAGCTAAATTCATGTATTCCATCAATCAATAATGCAACAATAACCGATGGTATTCATTTGAGCCTGAAAATTGTGTTCCATAGGATAAGATTGAAACTTTCACAACTGTATGCCAAATTTAAGTTACGGGCGAACAAACTAGTGCTTTGAACAATTGACAAACTGCTACACAACGCTTTCTAAATTACACTCGGGAACAAAAAAACATTTTTTTCGTAGTGCCTTGAATTTTTGCACCTGATTTTGGGTATTTTGATGCTACTGATTTCGAAAATGTCTAGCAGCTCTAGTTTACGAGATAAGTTGTTTTTATGACTAATTTCTTTTACAGCACCATTTGGAACTTGATTATACTAATTTATTTTATCCAAGGTCTATTCATGTTGTTCTGACATTTATGTCTCCTTTTTATAGACACTGACGTGGCTTCATCACGAAGAAAATGTGTGAATAATCCTCATGTGTTTTGTTTTATCAGTGGGGAATCCACATTCATCTGCAAAGAAAACCCATAACCGATTTTGTAAGAGAGCTTATTTTAATACCTAAATAATTTCAATTGTATTTTACTATAAGTAAATTCAATAACAGCCCTGCTTGAAACAATATGTATGTAATAATTATTTGAATTGTACGTAACAGTCATTGCAAAATGCTTATTTTTATTGTAAACATGTTTTATTAATGTTATGTGAATACATTATATACTTTAATAATGCAAGAGCTGTGAGAATAATAAGTTTTGAGTTGCTAACAATGAGGTAATAATGAGGTAACCTTGTGGCAATAATGAGTTTAAGAGTTTGAAAAGTTACCAGTCATGATTATATCAAAGAGAACGTAAATTCAGTTACAGTTTAAAATTAGCCAATCAACAGCAAGGAAAAAGTTTAAATAAAATGCAGATATTCTATTGGACTAGAATTAGCCAATCAGAGACTTGAAATACCGAAGCTTACGAGTTTTAACCGTTGAGAGTTACTCAGTTGCTGGTGAACCTTGATAGTGAACAGATGGAAGATGTGTTCTCTACATGAGAATAGTAAAAATATGTATACGCACTAAGTGAAAGTATTGAAGATTCTCACAGTTCTTAAAAAAGTGTAGTGCTTTATAAAAATGTGCAAGAATTAATAAAGCAAGTGAATTTAAAAACTTAAATTCTGTGATTTCTACAATCATTGCCATACCGCGCCCTGCCTAAGACACATGACTCTAAAGTAAGACTGACACAGCCGAGGCAAACTCAAACATAAATAATATATACAAGCAGTGTTAATAACAAAATTAAATATTATAGTGTAAAACTTGGAGTGTAATAACAAAAACACATCTTGAAAATCAGCTTCTCATATGTAGCAGCATATCACATAATAACAGTAACTATTACGTAATCAACAAAATTCAAAGCGACGCCCAAAGCGTGTTCCAGGAACTCCTTAAATGCAAGTAAAATAAAGATTACGTAAACACAATCTTCAAGTTGAAACATTACGCAACAACAAATTCTACTACAAGTTTGGCTCCCATACGTGGGGCATTTAAAATTACGTAACCAAACAAAACAAAAGCAGCACAGCATAACCTTCTTCAAATTTACGTAAACATAGATTACGTAACCAAATAAACTTCAAGTTGGCCTGTTTCAAAGTAAAACTTGGGAGACCTAGATAAGGCATGAGCACTTCACATCGTATGTAAAATATGCACAGTGGAAAAATGGGAAGTGGAAGTACTTGAAATTTGGGGAACCAATGATATGGCAAGAACCAATAAACCACTTTTGTTCAGTAAATGTAAAGGGCATCAATAGCAAACAATGGAATACGTGGAAATATCCCGATCTACGCTCTGTTCCAGAGTCATCAGATGAATCAGCTGAAAGCTATGACAGTCATTTTGCAGGACCTTCATCAGTTGTATCTGGTTTTAATCAAGCAGAATAATTGAATGACCCCATTAGAGATCTTAATCATCAGAATGTCTGTTACTGTGAACAAAAGTGACAGTCTATTGCAAGATTTCATCAATGTTGAAGGACTATTAAGAAAATGCACAGCAACAGAGTGCTGGTTATTTATTGATAGCTCCAAATGTGTTCTTTAGCATAATGGGAACAAATACACTCAATTACTATGCATGAAAATCAAGCTACAGATATCATACCGTGATCACCGATCATGCGTTATCTGTGTCGACATATAGATGATGAACTTTCTTCTAGGACAACAAGGTGGACACACCAAATACCCATGCAACTCTACATCAACATTGAGTGACAAGCATCATCGTTCTGGTTGACAGAAACAAGATCATATTGCCACCACCGCATATCAAACTTGGGTTAATGAAGCAGTTCATCAAGTCAATGAATAGAGATGTTTTGTACAAAATTTCCTGCATTGAGTATGGAGAAAACAAAAGCAGGTATATTTGATGGATCACAAATGATGAGAAATTTCAAGAATCAATGAATGATACTGAGGCAGCTGCATGTTCTGTATGGTAGTAAAGAATTTTCTTGGAAACTATAAGGCTCTGGTTAAGAATCCGCTCACTGCTTTATGTGCACTAGGTTGTAACATGAACATCAAATTTGTCGTGGTAATCTCTTCGTGTTATCTTATTTGCGGAGTGCCTGTTATTGTTTTACTATTCTGAATTTTGGGTTCTTTGTCCTCTGGCTAGCTATTATTACTCAGCTGAGCAAATATTTCTAAGCAGGGCGTGTAAAAGGAAAAGAGTTGTTAATAAAAGCTAACACTGATAAAAGAATTCGTTTTTACACCATTATTGCCATCACACTTAATTAATTTCACATCTTTAATCTTGATAAACGCCTGATGGAAACTGTTACATTTCCGAATGTAATTACTATCGTAATAGTTGTCGTGTGCTTCACATTTTGTAACTAAATTTACGACGCGAGAGATTCATCCAAACTGTATGACATTCACCTCACGAGATGATTCCTCAAGACTGCGCGACGTGTACCTCGCGAATGATTCTGTAGAACTGCGTAATGTGTACCTCGTGAATGATTCTGTAGAACTGCGTAATGTGTACCTCGTGAATGATTCTGTAGAACTGCGTAATGTGTACCTCGTGAATGATTCTTTTGAACTGCGTAATGTGTACCTCGTGAATGATTCTGTAGAACTGCGTAATGTGTACCTCGCGAATGATTCTGTAGAACTGCGTAATGTGTACCTCGCGAATGATTCTGTAGAACTGCGTAATGAGTACCTCGCGAATGATTCTGTAGAACTGCGTAATGAGTACCTCGCGAATGATCCTGTAGAACTGCGTAATGTGTACCTCGTGAATGATTCTTTTGAACTGCGTAATGTGTACCTCGTGAATGATTCTTTTGAACTGCGTAATGTGTACCTCGTGAATGATTCTGTAGAACCGCGTAATGTGTACCTCGTGAATGATTCTTTTGAACTGCGTAATGTGTACCTCGTGAATGATTCTGTAGAACTGCGTAATGAGTACCTCGCGAATGATCCTGTAGAACTGCGTAATGTGTACCTCGTGAATGATTCTGTAGAACTGCGTAATGAGTACCTCGCGAATGATTCTGTAGAACTGCGTAATGTGTACCTCGTGAATGATTCTGTAGAACTGCGTAATGTGTACCTCGCGAATGATCCTGTAGAACTGCGTAATGAGTACCTCGTGAATGATTCTGTAGAACCGCGTAATGTGTACCTCGCGAATGATTCTGTAGAACTGCGTAATGTGTACCTCGTGAATGATTCTGTAGAACCGCGTAATGTGTACCTCGTGAATGATTCTTTTGAACTGCGTAATGTGTACCTCGTGAATGATTCTGTAGAACTGCGTAATGTGTACCTCGCGAATGATTCTGTAGAACTGCGTAATGAGTACCTCGCGAATGATTCTGTAGAACTGCGTAATGAGTACCTCGCGAATGATCCTGTAGAACTGCGTAATGTGTACCTCGTGAATGATTCTTTTGAACTGCGTAATGTGTACCTCGTGAATGATTCTTTTGAACTGCGTAATGTGTACCTCGTGAATGATTCTGTAGAACCGCGTAATGTGTACCTCGTGAATGATTCTTTTGAACTGCGTAATGTGTACCTCGTGAATGATTCTGTAGAACTGCGTAATGAGTACCTCGCGAATGATTCTGTAGAACTGCGTAATGTGTACCTCGTGAATGATTCTTTTGAACTGCATAATGTGTACCTCAAGAATGATTCTTTTGAACTGCGTAATGTGTACCTCGTGAATGATTCTTTTGAACTGCGTAATGTGTACTTCGTGAATGACTCCTTTGAACTGCGTAATGTGTACCTCGTGAATGATTCTGTAGAACTGCGTGATGTGTACCTCGTGAATGATTCTTTTGAACTGCGTAATGTGTACCTCGTGAATGATACTTTTGAACTGCGTAATGTGTACCTCGTGAATGATTCTTTTGAACTGCGTAATGTGTACCTCGTGAACGATTCATTTGAACTGCGTGATGTGTACCTCGTGAATGATTCTTTCGAACTGCGTAATGTGTACCTCGTGAACGATTCTGTAGAATTGCGTAATGTGTACCTCGTGAATGATTCTTTTGAACTGCGTAATGTGTACCTTGTGAATGATTCTTTTGAACTGCGTAATGTGTACCTCGTGAATGATTCTTTTGAACTGCGTAATGTGCACCTCGTGAATGATTCTTTTGAACTGCGTAATGTGTACCTCGTGAATGATTCTGTAGAACTGCGTGATGTGTACCTCATGAATGATTCTGTAGAACTGTGCGACGTTTACCTCGTGAATGAATCTGCAGAACTGTGCGACGTTTACCTCGTGAATGAATCTGTAGAACTGTGCAACGTTTACCTCGTGAATGATTCTGTAGAACTGTGCGACGTTTACCTCGTGAATAATTCTGCAGAGCTGTGCGACGTTTACCTCGTGAATGATTTGGTAGACTTGCGTGATGTGTACCTCATGAATGATTCTGTAGAACTGTGTGATGTGTACCTCTTGAATGATTCTGTAGAACTGTGTGATGTGTACCTCTTGAATGATTCTGTAAAACTGTGTGATGTGTACCTCTTGAATGATTCTGTAGAACTGTACGACGTTTACCTCGTGAATGATTCTGTAGAATTGCGTGATGTGTACCTCATGAATGATTCTGTAGAACTGCGTGGTGGGTACCTCATGAATGATTCTGTAGAACTGCGTGGTGTGTACCTCATGAATGATTCTGTAGAACTGCGTGGTGTGTACCTCATGAATGATTCTGTAGAACTGCGTGATGTGTAGCTCGTGAAAAATTCTGTAGAACTGCGTAATGTGTACCTCGTGAAGGATTCTATAGAACTGCGTAATGTGTACCTCATGAATGATTCTGTAGAAAAGCGTGATGTGTACCTCAGGAATAATTTTTTAGAACTGCCTGATGTGTACCTCGTGAAGGATTCTGTAGAATTGCGTGATGTGTACCTCAGGAATAATTTTTTAGAACTGCCTGATGTGTACCTCGTGAATGATTCTGTAGAATTGCGTGATGTGTACCTCGTGAATGATTCTGTAGACTTGCGTGATGTGTACCTCGTGAATGATTCTGTAGACTTGCGTGATGTGTACCTCATGAATGATTCTGTAGACTTGCGTGAAGTAAACCTCATGAATGATTCTCTAGAACTGCGTGACGTGTACCTCGTGAATGATTCTGTAGACTTGCGTAATGTGTACCTCGTGAATGATTCTGTAGCTTTGCGTGATGTGTACCTCATGAATGATTCTGTAGAACTGCGTGATGTGTACCTCATGAATGATTCCGTAGACTTGCGTAATGTGTACCTCGTGAATGTTTCTGTAGCTTTGCGTAATGTGTACCTCGTGAATGATTCTGTAGCTTTGCGTAATGTGTACCTCGTGAATGATTCTGTAGAACTCCGTGATGTGTACCTCATGAATGATTCCGTAGATTTGCGTAATGTGTACCTCGTGAATGATTCTGTAGACTTGCGTAATGTGTACCTCGTGACTGATTCTGTAGACTTGCGTAATGTGTACCTCGTGAATGATTCTGTAGAACTGCGTGATGTGTACCTCCTGAATGATTCTGTAGAACTGCGTGATGTGTACCTCGTGAATGCTTCTGTAGACTTGCGTAACGTGTACATAATGAATGATTCTGTAGAATTGCGTGATGGGTACCTCGTGAATGATTCTGTAGACTTGCGGAATGTGTGCTCGTGAATGATTCTGCAGACTTGCGTGATGTGTACCTTATGAATGATTCTGTAGATTTGCGTGATGTGTACCTCGTGAATGATTCTGTAGACTTGCGGAATGTGTGCTCGTAAATGATTCTGTAGACTTGCGGAATGTGTGCTCGTGAATGATTCTGTAGACTTGCGTGATATGTACCTCGTGAATGATTCTGTAGAACTGTGCGACGTTTACCTCGTGAATGATTCTGTAGAATTGCGTGATGTGTACCTCATGAATGATTCTGTAGAACTGCGTGGTGGGTACCTCATGAATGATTCTGTAGAACTGCGTGGTACCTCATGAATGATTCTGTAGAACTGCGTGGTGTGTACCTCATGAATGATTCTGTAGAACTGCGTGATGTGTACCTCGTGAATGATTCTGTAGACTTGCGTAATGTGTACCTCGTGAATGATTCTGTAGACTTGCGTGATGTGTACCTCATGAATGATTCTGTAGACTTGCGTGATGTGTACTTCGTGAATGATTCTATAGAACTGCGTGAAGTGCACCTCGTGAATGATTCTCTAGAACTGCGTGAAGTGCACCTCATGAATGATTCTCTAGAACTGCGTGACGTGTACCTCGTGAGTGATTCTGTAGACTTGCGTAATGTGTACCTCGTGAATGATTCTGTAGCTTTGCGTGATGTGTACCTCATGAATGATTCTGTAGAACTGCGTGATGTGTACCTCATGAATGATTCCGTAGACTTGCGTTATCTGTACCTCGTGAATGATTCTGTAGCTTTGCGTAATGTGTACCTCGTGAATGATTCTGTAGAACTGCGTGATGTGTACCTCATGAATGATTCCGTAGACTTGCGTAATGTGTACCTCGTGAATGATTCTGTAGACTTGCGTGATGTGTAACTCGTGAGAGATTCTGTAGACTTTCGTAATGTGTACCTCGTGAATGATTCTGTAGACTTGCGTAATGTGTACCTCGTGAATGATTCTGTAGAACCGCGTGATGTGTACCGCCTGAATGATTCTGTAGAACTGCGTGATTTGTACCTCGTCAATGCTTCTGTAGACTTGCGTAACGTGTACCTCATGAACGATTCTCTAGACTTGCGTGATATGCACCTCATGAATGATTCTGTAGACTTGCGTGATATGTACCTCATGAATGATTCTGTAGACTTGCGTGATATGCACCTCATGAATGATTCTGTAGACTTGCGTGATATGCACCTCATGAATGATTCTGTAGACTTGCGTGATGTGTACCTCGTGAATGATTCTGTAGACTTGCGTAATATGTACCTCGTGAATGATTCTGTAGACTTGCGTAATGTGTACCTCATGAATGATTCTGTACACTTGCGTAATGTGAACTTCGTGAATGATTCTGTAGAACTGTGCGACGTTTACCACGTGAATGATTTTTAGACTTGCGTGATGTGTAGCTCGTGAATGATTCTGTAGAACTGTGCGAAGTTTACCTCGTGAACGATTTTGTAGAACTGCGAAATGTGCACCTCGTGAATGATTCTGTAGACTTGCGTGATGTGTACCTCCTGAATGATTCTGTAGACTTGCGTAATATGTACCTCGTGAATGATTCTGTAGACTTGCGAGATGTGTACCTCGTGAATGATTCTGTAGACTTGCGTAATGTGTACCTCGTGAATGATTCTGTAGACTTGCGTAATGTGTACCTCGTGAATGATTCTGTGGAACTGCGTGATGTGTACCTTGAGTGATTCTGTAGACTTGCGTGCTGTGTACCTCCAGAATGATTCTGTAGACTTACGTAAGGTGTACCTCATGAATGATTCTGTAGACTTGCGTAAGGTGTACCTCATGAATGATTCTGTAGAACTGCGTAATGTGTACCTCGTGAATGATTCTGTAGAACTGTGTGACGTGTACCTCGTGATTGATTCTGTAGACTTGCGTAATGTGTACCTCGTGAATGATATTGTAGACTTGCGTGATGTGTATCTCAGGAATGATTCTGTAGACTTGCGTGATGTGTACCGCATGAATGATTTTGTAGAACTGCGTGATGTGTACCTCGTGACTGATTTTTTAGAACTGCGTGGTGTGTACCTCATGAATGATTCTGTAGAACTGCGTGATGTGTAGCTCGTGAATAATTCTGTAGAACTGCGTAATGTGTTCCTGGTGAATGATTCTATAGAACTGCGTAATGTGTACCTCATAAATGATTCTGTAGAAAAGCGTGATGTGTACCTTATGAATAATTTTGTAGAACTGCCTGATGTGTAACTCATGAATGATTCTGTAGACTTGCGTCATGTGTACCTCGTGAATGATTCTTTTGACCTGCGTGAAGTGTACCTCGTGAATGATTCTCTAGAACTGCGTGATGTGTACCTCGTGAATGATTCTGTAGACTTGCGTGATGTGTGCCTCATGAATGATTCTGTAGACTTGCGTGATATGTACCTTGTGAATGATTCTGTAGACTTGCGTAATGTGTACCTCGTGAATGATTCTGTAGACGTGCGTAATGTGTGCCTCGTGAATGATTCTGTAGACTTGCGTAATGTGTACCTCGTGAATGATTCTGTAGACTTGCGTGATGTGTACTTGGTGAATGATCCTGTAGACTTGCGTGATGTGTACCTCAGGAATGATTCTGTAGACTTGCGTGATGTGTACCTCGTGAATGATTCTGTAGACTTGCGTATAGTGTACCTCGTAAATGATTCTGTGGAACTGCGTGATGTGTAGCTCATAAATGATTCTGTAGACTTGCGTGATGTGTACCTCGTGAATGATTCTGTGGAACTGCGTGATGTGTACCTCGTGAATGCTTCTGTAGACTTGCGTAATGTGTACCTCGTGAATGATTCTGTGGAACTGCGTGATGTGTACCTCATGAATGATTCTATAGAACTGCGTGATGTGTACCTCGTGAATGATTCTGTAGACTTGCGTGATGTCTACCTCATGAATGATTCTGTAGACTTGCGTGATGTGTACCTCGTGAATGATTCTGTAGACTTGCGTGATGTGTACCTCATGTATGATTCTGTAGAACTGCGTGATGTGTACCTCGTGAATGATTCTGTAGACTTGCGTAATGTGTACCTCGTGAATGATTCTGTAGACTTGCGTGATTTGTAATTCGTGAATGATTCTGTAGACTTGCGTAATGTGTACCTCATGAATGATTCTGTAGACTTGCGTAATGTGTACCTCGTGAATGATACTGTAGACTTGCGTAATGTGTACCTCGTGAATGATTCTGTAGACCTGTGTAATGTGTACCTCATGAATGATTCTGTAGACTTGCGTAATGTGTACCTCATGAATGATTCTGTAGACTTGCGTAATATGTACCTTGTGAATGATTCTGTAGAACTGCATATTGTGTACCTCGTGAATGATTCTGTAGACCTGCGTAATGTGTACCTCGTGAATGATTCTGTAGACGTGCGTGATGTGTACCTGATAAATGATTCTGTAGACTTGTGTAATGTGTACCTCGTGAATAATTCTGTAGACTTGCGTAATGTGTACCTCATGAATGATTCTGTAGACGTTCGTGATGTGTACCTCATGAATGATTCTGTAGACGTGCGTGATGTGTACCTCATGAATGATTCTGTAGACGTGCGTAATGTGTACCTCGTGAATGATTATGTAGACTTGAGTGATGTGTGCCACATGAATGATTTTGTAGAACTGCGTGATGTGTAACTCATGAATAAATCGGTAGACTTGCGTAATATGTACCTCATTAATGATTCTGTAGACTTGCGTAATGTGTACCTCGTGAATGATTCTGTGGAACGGCGTGATGTGTACCTCGTGAATGATTCTGTAGACTTGCGTGATGTGTACCTCGGGAATGATTTTTAGACTTGCGTGATGTTTACCTCGTGAATGATTCTTTGGAACTGCGCGATGTGTACCTCGTGAATGATTCTGTAGACTTGCGTAATGTGTACCTCGTGAATGATTCTGTAGAACTGCGTAATGTGTACCTCCTGAATGATTCTGTAGACTTGCGTGATGTGTACTTCGTGAATGATTCTGTAGACTTGCGTAATGCGTACCTCGTGAAAGATTCTGTAGAACTGTGTGATGTGTACCTCGTGAATGATTCTGTAGACTTGCGTAAGGTGTACCTCGTGAATGATTCTGTAGACTTGCGTGATGTGTACCTGGTGAATGAGTCTCTACAACTGTGTGACGTGTACCTCCTGAATGATTCTGTAGACTTGCGTAATGTGTACCTCATGAATGATTCTGTAGAACTGCGTAATGTGTACCTCGTGAATGATTCTGTAGAACTGCGTAATGTGTACCTCGTGAATGATTCTGTACACTTGCGTGATGTGTACTTCGTGAATGATTCTGTAGACTTGCGTAATGTGTACCTCGTGAATGATTGTGTAGACTTGCGTAATGTGTACCTCCTGAATGATTCTGTAGATTTGCGTAAGGTGTACCTCATGAATGATTCTGTAGAACTGCGTAATGTGTACCTCGTGAATGATTCTGTAGAACTGTGTGACGTGTACCTCGTGATTGATTCTGTAGACTTGCGTAATATGTACCTCGTGAATGATTCTGTAGAACTGCGTAATGTGTACCTCCTGAATGATTCTGTAGACTTGCGTGATGTGTACTTCGTGAATGATTCTGTAGACTTGCGTAATGCGTACCTCGTGAATGATTCTGTAGAACTCTGTGATGTGTACCTCGTGAATGATTCTGTAGACTTGCGTAATGTGTACCTCGTGAATGATTCTGTAGACTAGCGTGATGTGTAACTGGTGAATGAGTCTCTACAACTGTGTGACGTGTACCTCCTGAATGATTCTGTAGACTTGCGTAATGTGTACCTCGTGAATGATTATGTAGACTTGCGTAATGTGTACCTCGTGAATGATTCTGTAGACTTGCGTAATGTGTACCTCGTGAATGATTCTGTAGACCTGCGTGATGTGTACCTCGTTAATGATTCTGTAGAACTGCGTGATGTGTACCTCGTGAATGATTCTGTAGAACTGCGTGATGTGTACCTCGTGAATGCTTCTGTAGACTTGCGTAACGTGTACCTCGTGAATGATTCTGTAGACTGGCGTGATGCGTACCTCATGAACGATTCTGTAGACTTGCGTGATGTGTACCTCATGAATGAGTCTGTTGACTTGCGTGATGTGTACCTCGTGAATGATTCTGTAGACTTGCGTGATGTGTACCTCGTGAATGATTCTGTAGACTTGCGTGATGTTTACCTCGTGAATGATTCTGTGGAACTGCGTGATGTGTACCTCGTGAATGATTCTGTAGAACTGCGTGATGTGTTCCTAGTGAATGATTCTGTTGAACTGCGTGATGTTTACCTCGTGAATGATTCTGTGGAACTGCGTGATGTTTACCTCGTGAATGATTCTGTGGAACTGCGTGATGTTTACCTCGTGAATGATTCTGGGGAACTGCGTGATGTGTTCCTCGTGAATGATTCTGTAGACTTGCGTAATGTGTACCTCATGTATGATTCTGTAGAACTGCGTAATGTGTACCTCATGTATGGTTCTGTAGAACTGTGTGACGTGTACCTCGTGAATGATTCTGTACACTTGCGTAATGTGTACATCGTAAATGTATCTGTAGACTTGTGTGATGTGTACCTCGTGAATGATCCTGTAGACTTGCGTGATGTGTACCGCATGAATGATTCTGTAGAACTGCATGATGTGTACCTCGTGAATGATTCTGTAGACTTGCGTAATGTGTACCTCGTGAAAGATTCTGTAGACGTGCGTGATGTGTACCCCATGAATGATTCTGTAGACTTGTGTAATGTGTACCTCGTGAATGATTCTGTAGACTTGCGTAATGTGTACCTCATGAATGATTCTGTAGACGTGCGTGATGTGTACCTCATGAATGATTCTGTAGACGTGCGTGATGTGTACCTCATGAATGATTTTGTAAACGTGCGTGATGTGTACCTCATGAAGGATTCTGTAGCCGTGCGTAATGTGTACCTCATGAATGATACTGTAGACTTGCGTAATGTGTACCCCGTGAATGATTCTGTAGACTTGCGTGATGTGTGCCTCATGAATGATTCTGTAGAACTGCGTGATGTGTACCTCATGAATAAATCTGTAGACTTGCGTAATATGTACCTCATTAATGATTCTTTAGACTTGCGTAATGTGTACCTTGTGAATGATTCTGTAGACTTGCGTAATGTGTACATCGTAAATGTATCTGTAGACTTGCGTAATGTGTACCTTGTGAATGATTCTGTAGACTTGCGTAATGTGTACCTCGTGAATGATTCTGTAGACTTGCGTGATGTGTACCTCGTGAATGATTCTGTAGGCTTGCGTGATGTGTACCTCGTGAATGATTCTGTAGACTTGCGTAATGTGTACCTCGTGAATGATTCTGTAGAACTGCGTGATGTGTACCTCGTGAATGATTCTGTAGAACTGCGTGATGTGTACCTCGTGAATGATTCTGTAGAACTGCGTGATGTGTACCTCGTGAATGATTCTGTAGAACTGCGTGATGTGTACCTCGTGAATGATTCTGTAGAACTGCGTGATGTGTACCTCGTGAATGCTTCTGTAGACTTGCGTAGCGTGTACCTCGTGAATGATTCTGTAGACTTGCGTAACGTGTACCTCGTGAATGATTCTGTAGACGTGCGTGATGTGTACCTCATGAATGATTCTGTAGACTTGCTTATGTGTACATCGTGAATGATGTTGTAGACTTGCGTACGGTGTGCTCGTGAATGATTCTGTAGACTTGCGTAATTTGTGCTCGTGAATGATTCTGTAGACTTGCGTGATGTGCACCTCGGGAATGATTCTGTAGAACTGTGCGACGTTTACCTCGTGAATGATTCTGTAGACTTGCGAGATGTGTACCTCGCGAATGATTTTGTAGAACTGTGCGATGTTTACCTCATGAATGATTCTGTAGACTTGCGTAATGTGTACCTCGTGAATGATTCTGTAGACTTGCGTAATGTGTACCTCGTGAATGACTATGTAGACTTGCGAGATGTGTACCTCGTGAATGATTCTGTAGACTTGCGTGATGTGTACCTCGTGAATGATTATGTAGACTTGCGTAATGTGTACCTCATGAATGATATTGTAGACTTGCGTAATGTGTACCTAGTGAATGATTCTCTAGACTTGCGTAATGTGTACCTAGTGAATGATTCTGTAGACTTGCATAATATGTACCTAGTGAATGATTCTGTTGACTTGCGTAATGTGTACCTCCTGAATGATATTGTAGACTTGCGCAATGTGTACCTAGTGAATGATTCTGTAGAACTGTGCGACGTTTAACTCGTGAATGATTTGTAGACTTGCGTGATGTGTAGATCGTGAATGATTCTGTAGAACTGTGCGAAGTTTACCTCGTGAACGATTTTGTACAACTGCGTGATGTGTACTTCATGAATGATTCTGTAGACTTGCGTGATGTGTACCTTGTGAATGATTCTGTAGACTTGCGTAATGTGTACCTCGTGAATGATTCTGTAGACTTGCGTAATGTGTACCTCGTGAATGATTCTGTAGACTTGCGTAATCTGTACCTCCTGAATGATTCTGTAGACTTGCGTAAGGTGTACCTCATGAATGATTCTGTAGAACTGCGTAATGTGTACCTCGTGAAATGATTCTGTAGAACCGTGTGACGTGTACCTCGTGATTGATTCTGTAGACTTGCGTAATGTGTACCTCGTGAATGATTCTGTAGACTTGCGTGATGTGTATCTCAGGAATGATTTTGTAGACTTGCGTGATGTGTACCGCATGAATGATTTTGTAGAACTGCGTAAGGTGTACCTCGTGAATGATTCTGTAGACTTGCGTGATGTGTACCTCATGAATGATTCTGTAGAACTGCGTGATGTGTAATTCATGAGTGATTCTGTAGACTTGCGTCATGTGTACCTCATGAATGATTCTTTTGAACTGCGTGAAGTGTACTTTGTGAATGATTCTCTAGAACGGCGTAATATGTACCTCATTAATGATTCTTTAGACTTGCGTAATGTGTACCTCGTGAATGATTCTGTAGACTTGCGTGATGTGTAATTCATGAGTGATTCTGTAGACTTGCGTGATGTTTACCTCGTGAATGATTCTTTTGAACTGCGTGAAGTGTACTTTGTGAATGATTCTCTAGAACTGCGTAATATGTACCTCATTAATGATTCTTTAGACTTGCGTAATGTGTACCTCATGAATGATTCTGTAGAACTGCGTGATGTGTAATTCATGAGTGATTCTGTAGACTTGCGTGATGTTTACCTCGTGAATGATTCTTTTGAACTGCGTGAAGTGTACTTTGTGAATGATTCTCTGAACTGCGTAATATGTACCTCATTAATGATTCTTTAGACTTGCGTAATGTGTACCTCGTGAATGATTCTGTAGACTTGCGTGATGTGTACCTCGGGAATGATTCTGTAGACTTGCGTGATGTTTACCTCGTGAATGATTCTGTGGAACTGCGTGATGTGTTCCTCGTGAATGATTCTGTAGACTTGCGTGATGCTTACCTCGTGAATGATTCTGTGGAACTGCGCGATGTGTACCTCGTGAATGATTCTATAGACTTGCGTAATGTGTACCTCATGAATGATTCTGTAGAACTGCGTAATGTGTACCTCCTGAATGATTCTGTAGACCTGCGTGATGTGTACCTCGTGAATGATTCTGTAGACTTACGTAATGCGTACCTAGTGAATGATTCTGTAGACTTGCGTAATGTGTACCACGTGAATGATTCTGCAGACTTGCGTGATGTGTACCTGGTGAATGATTCTCTAGAACTGTTTGACGTGTACCTCCTGAATGATTCTGTAGACTTGCGTAATGTGTACCTCGTGAATGATTCTGTAGACTTGCGTAATGTGTACCTCATGAATGATTCTGTAGAACTGCGTAATGCGTACCTCGTGAATGATTCTGTAGGACTGTGTGACGTGTACCTCGTGAATGATTCTGTAGACTTGCGTAATGTGAACCTCGTGAATGATTCTGTAGACTTGCGTGATGTGTACCTCATGAATGATTCTGTAGAACTGCGTGATGTGTACCTCGTGAATAATTTTGTAGAACTGCGTGGTGTGTACCTCATGAATGTTTCTGTAGAACTGCTTGATGTGTAGCTCGTGATTAATTCTGTAGAACTGCGTAATGTGTTCCTAGTGAATGATTCTATAGAACTGCGTAATGTGTACCTCACAAATGATTCTGTAGAAAAGCGAGATGTGTACCTTATGAATAATTTTGTAGAACTGCCTGATGTGTACCCCATGAATGATTCTGTAGACTTGCGTGATGTGTACCTCGTGAATGATTCTTTTGAACTGCAGGAAGTGTACCTCATGAATGATTCTGTAGTCTTTCGTAATGTGTACCTCGTGAATGATACTGTAGACTTGCGTGTTGTGTACCTCATGAATGATTCTGTAGAACTACGTGTTGTGTACCTCATGAATGATTCTGTAGAACTACGTGATGTGTACCTCATGAATAATTCTATAGACTTGCGTAATGTGTACCTCATGAATGATACTGTAGACTTGCGTAATGTGTACCTTGTGAATGATTCTTTGGAACTGCGCGATGTGTACCTCGTGAATGATTCTGTAGACTTGCGTAATGTGTACCTCGTGAATGATTCTGTAGAACTGCGTAATGTGTACCTCCTGAATGATTCTGTAGACTTGCGTGATGTGTACTTCGTGAATGATTCTGTAGACTTGCGTAATGCGTACCTCGTGAAAGATTCTGTAGAACTGTGTGATGTGTACCTCGTGAATGATTCTGTAGACTTGCGTAAGGTGTACCTCGTGAATGATTCTGTAGACTTGCGTGATGTGTACCTGGTGAATGAGTCTCTACAACTGTGTGACGTGTACCTCCTGAATGATTCTGTAGACTTGCGTAATGTGTACCTCATGAATGATTCTGTAGAACTGCGTAATGTGTACCTCGTGAATGATTCTGTAGAACTGCGTAATGTGTACCTCGTGAATGATTCTGTACACTTGCGTGATGTGTACTTCGTGAATGATTCTGTAGACTTGCGTAACGTGTACCTCGTGAATGATTGTGTAGACTTGCGTAATGTGTACCTCCTGAATGATTCTGTAGATTTGCGTAAGGTGTACCTCATGAATGATTCTGTAGAACTGCGTAATGTGTACCTCGTGAATGATTCTGTAGAACTGTGTGACGTGTACCTCGTGATTGATTCTGTAGACTTGCGTAATATGTACCTCGTGAATGATTCTGTAGACTTGCGAGACGTGTACCTCGTGAATGATTCTGTAGACTTGCGTAATGTGTACCTCGTGAATGATTCTGTAGACTTGCGTAATGTGTACCTCGTGAATGATTCTGTAGACTCGCGTAATGTGTACCTCATGAATGATTCTGTAGAACTGCGTAATGTGTACCTCCTGAATGATTCTGTAGACTTGCGTGATGTGTACTTCGTGAATGATTCTGTAGACTTGCGTAATGCGTACCTCGTGAATGATTCTGTAGAACTCTGTGATGTGTACCTCGTGAATGATTCTGTAGACTTGCGTAATGTGTACCTCGTGAATGATTCTGTAGACTAGCGTGATGTGTAACTGGTGAATGAGTCTCTACAACTGTGTGACGTGTACCTCCTGAATGATTCTGTAGACTTGCGTAATGTGTACCTCGTGAATGATTCTGTAGACTTGCGTAATGTGTACCTCGTGAATGATTCTGTAGACTTGCGTAATGTGTACCTCGTGAATGATTCTGTAGACCTGCGTGATGTGTACCTCGTTAATGATTCTGTAGAACTGCGTGATGTGTACCTCGTGAATGATTCTGTAGAACTGCGTGATGTGTACCTCGTGAATGCTTCTGTAGACTTGCGTAACGTGTACCTCGTGAATGATTCTGTAGACTGGCGTGATGCGTACCTCATGAACGATTCTGTAGACTTGCGTGATGTGTACCTCATGAATGAGTCTGTTGACTTGCGTGATGTGTACCTCGTGAATGATTCTGTAGACTTGCGTGATGTGTACCTCGTGAATGATTCTGTAGACTTGCGTGATGTTTACCTCGTGAATGATTCTGTGGAACTGCGTGATGTGTACCTCGTGAATGATTCTGTAGAACTGCGTGATGTGTTCCTAGTGAATGATTCTGTTGAACTGCGTGATGTTTACCTCGTGAATGATTCTGTGGAACTGCGTGATGTTTACCTCGTGAATGATTCTGTGGAACTGCGTGATGTTTACCTCGTGAATGATTCTGGGGAACTGCGTGATGTGTTCCTCGTGAATGATTCTGTAGACTTGCGTAATGTGTACCTCATGTATGATTCTGTAGAACTGCGTAATGTGTACCTCATGTATGGTTCTGTAGAACTGTGTGACGTGTACCTCGTGAATGATTCTGTACACTTGCGTAATGTGTACATCGTAAATGTATCTGTAGACTTGTGTGATGTGTACCTCGTGAATGATCCTGTAGACTTGCGTGATGTGTACCGCATGAATGATTCTGTAGAACTGCATGATGTGTACCTCGTGAATGATTCTGTAGACTTGCGTAATGTGTACCTCGTGAAAGATTCTGTAGACGTGCGTGATGTGTACCCCATGAATGATTCTGTAGACTTGTGTAATGTGTACCTCGTGAATGATTCTGTAGACTTGCGTAATGTGTACCTCATGAATGATTCTGTAGACGTGCGTGATGTGTACCTCATGAATGATTCTGTAGACGTGCGTGATGTGTACCTCATGAATGATTTTGTAAACGTGCGTGATGTGTACCTCATGAAGGATTCTGTAGCCGTGCGTAATGTGTACCTCATGAATGATACTGTAGACTTGCGTAATGTGTACCCCGTGAATGATTCTGTAGACTTGCGTGATGTGTGCCTCATGAATGATTCTGTAGAACTGCGTGATGTGTACCTCATGAATAAATCTGTAGACTTGCGTAATATGTACCTCATTAATGATTCTTTAGACTTGCGTAATGTGTACCTTGTGAATGATTCTGTAGACTTGCGTAATGTGTACATCGTAAATGTATCTGTAGACTTGCGTAATGTGTACCTTGTGAATGATTCTGTAGACTTGCGTAATGTGTACCTCGTGAATGATTCTGTAGACTTGCGTGATGTGTACCTCGTGAATGATTCTGTAGGCTTGCGTGATGTGTACCTCGTGAATGATTCTGTAGACTTGCGTAATGTGTACCTCGTGAATGATTCTGTAGAACTGCGTGATGTGTACCTCGTGAATGATTCTGTAGAACTGCGTGATGTGTACCTCGTGAATGATTCTGTAGAACTGCGTGATGTGTACCTCGTGAATGATTCTGTAGAACTGCGTGATGTGTACCTCGTGAATGATTCTGTAGAACTGCGTGATGTGTACCTCGTGAATGCTTCTGTAGACTTGCGTAGCGTGTACCTCGTGAATGATTCTGTAGACTTGCGTAACGTGTACCTCGTGAATGATTCTGTAGACGTGCGTGATGTGTACCTCATGAATGATTCTGTAGACTTGCTTATGTGTACATCGTGAATGATGTTGTAGACTTGCGTACGGTGTGCTCGTGAATGATTCTGTAGACTTGCGTAATTTGTGCTCGTGAATGATTCTGTAGACTTGCGTGATGTGCACCTCGGGAATGATTCTGTAGAACTGTGCGACGTTTACCTCGTGAATGATTCTGTAGACTTGCGAGATGTGTACCTCGCGAATGATTTTGTAGAACTGTGCGATGTTTACCTCATGAATGATTCTGTAGACTTGCGTAATGTGTACCTCGTGAATGATTCTGTAGACTTGCGTAATGTGTACCTCGTGAATGATTATGTAGACTTGCGAGATGTGTACCTCGTGAATGATTCTGTAGACTTGCGTGATGTGTACCTCGTGAATGATTATGTAGACTTGCGTAATGTGTACCTCATGAATGATATTGTAGACTTGCGTAATGTGTACCTAGTGAATGATTCTCTAGACTTGCGTAATGTGTACCTAGTGAATGATTCTGTAGACTTGCATAATATGTACCTAGTGAATGATTCTGTTGACTTGCGTAATGTGTACCTCCTGAATGATATTGTAGACTTGCGCAATGTGTACCTAGTGAATGATTCTGTAGAACTGTGCGACGTTTAACTCGTGAATGATTTGTAGACTTGCGTGATGTGTAGATCGTGAATGATTCTGTAGAACTGTGCGAAGTTTACCTCGTGAACGATTTTGTACAACTGCGTGATGTGTACTTCATGAATGATTCTGTAGACTTGCGTGATGTGTACCTTGTGAATGATTCTGTAGACTTGCGTAATGTGTACCTCGTGAATGATTCTGTAGACTTGCGTAATGTGTACCTCGTGAATGATTCTGTAGACTTGCGTAATCTGTACCTCCTGAATGATTCTGTAGACTTGCGTAAGGTGTACCTCATGAATGATTCTGTAGAACTGCGTAATGTGTACCTCGTGAAATGATTCTGTAGAACTGTGTGACGTGTACCTCGTGATTGATTCTGTAGACTTGCGTAATGTGTACCTCGTGAATGATTCTGTAGACTTGCGTGATGTGTATCTCAGGAATGATTTTGTAGACTTGCGTGATGTGTACCGCATGAATGATTTTGTAGAACTGCGTAAGGTGTACCTCGTGAATGATTCTGTAGACTTGCGTGATGTGTACCTCATGAATGATTCTGTAGAACTGCGTGATGTGTAATTCATGAGTGATTCTGTAGACTTGCGTCATGTGTACCTCATGAATGATTCTTTTGAACTGCGTGAAGTGTACTTTGTGAATGATTCTCTAGAACTGCGTAATATGTACCTCATTAATGATTCTTTAGACTTGCGTAATGTGTACCTCGTGAATGATTCTGTAGACTTGCGTGATGTGTAATTCATGAGTGATTCTGTAGACTTGCGTGATGTTTACCTCGTGAATGATTCTTTTGAACTGCGTGAAGTGTACTTTGTGAATGATTCTCTAGAACTGCGTAATATGTACCTCATTAATGATTCTTTAGACTTGCGTAATGTGTACCTCATGAATGATTCTGTAGAACTGCGTGATGTGTAATTCATGAGTGATTCTGTAGACTTGCGTGATGTTTACCTCGTGAATGATTCTTTTGAACTGCGTGAAGTGTACTTTGTGAATGATTCTCTAGAACTGCGTAATATGTACCTCATTAATGATTCTTTAGACTTGCGTAATGTGTACCTCGTGAATGATTCTGTAGACTTGCGTGATGTGTACCTCGGGAATGATTCTGTAGACTTGCGTGATGTTTACCTCGTGAATGATTCTGTGGAACTGCGTGATGTGTTCCTCGTGAATGATTCTGTAGACTTGCGTGATGCTTACCTCGTGAATGATTCTGTGGAACTGCGCGATGTGTACCTCGTGAATGATTCTATAGACTTGCGTAATGTGTACCTCATGAATGATTCTGTAGAACTGCGTAATGTGTACCTCCTGAATGATTCTGTAGACCTGCGTGATGTGTACCTCGTGAATGATTCTGTAGACTTACGTAATGCGTACCTAGTGAATGATTCTGTAGACTTGCGTAATGTGTACCACGTGAATGATTCTGCAGACTTGCGTGATGTGTACCTGGTGAATGATTCTCTAGAACTGTTTGACGTGTACCTCCTGAATGATTCTGTAGACTTGCGTAATGTGTACCTCGTGAATGATTCTGTAGACTTGCGTAATGTGTACCTCATGAATGATTCTGTAGAACTGCGTAATGCGTACCTCGTGAATGATTCTGTAGGACTGTGTGACGTGTACCTCGTGAATGATTCTGTAGACTTGCGTAATGTGAACCTCGTGAATGATTCTGTAGACTTGCGTGATGTGTACCTCATGAATGATTCTGTAGAACTGCGTGATGTGTACCTCGTGAATAATTTTGTAGAACTGCGTGGTGTGTACCTCATGAATGATTCTGTAGAACTGCTTGATGTGTAGCTCGTGATTAATTCTGTAGAACTGCGTAATGTGTTCCTAGTGAATGATTCTATAGAACTGCGTAATGTGTACCTCACAAATGATTCTGTAGAAAAGCGAGATGTGTACCTTATGAATAATTTTGTAGAACTGCCTGATGTGTACCCCATGAATGATTCTGTAGACTTGCGTGATGTGTACCTCGTGAATGATTCTTTTGAACTGCAGGAAGTGTACCTCATGAATGATTCTGTAGTCTTTCGTAATGTGTACCTCGTGAATGATACTGTAGACTTGCGTGTTGTGTACCTCATGAATGATTCTGTAGAACTACGTGTTGTGTACCTCATGAATGATTCTGTAGAACTACGTGATGTGTACCTCATGAATAATTCTATAGACTTGCGTAATGTGTACCTCATGAATGATACTGTAGACTTGCGTAATGTGTACCTTGTGAATGATTCTGTAGAACTGCGTGATGTGTACCTCGTGAATGATTCTGTAGAGTTGCGTAATGTGTACCTCGTGAATGATTCTGTAGACTTGCGTGATGTGTACCTTGTGAACGATTCTGTAGACGTGCGTGATGTGTACCTTGTGAATGATTCTGTAGACCTGCGTAATGTGTACCTCGTGAATGATTCTGTAGACTTGCGTGATGTGTACCTCGTGAATGATTCTGTAGACTTGCGAGATGTGTACCTCGTGAATGATTCTGTAGACTTGCGTGATGTGTACCTTGTGAATGATTCTGTAGACTTGCGAGATGTGTACTTCGTAAATTATTCTGTAGACTTGCGTAATGTGTACCTCGTGATTGATTCTGTAGACTTGCGTAATGTGTACCTCGTGAATGATTCTGTAGACTTGCGTAAGGTGTACCCCATGAATGATTCTGTAGAACAGCGTAATGTGTACCTCGTGAATGATTCTGTAGAACTGCGTAATGTGTACCTCGTGAACGATTCTGTAGACTTGCGTGATGTGTACCTCGTGAATGATTCTGTAGACTTGCGTAATGTGTACCTCGTGAATGATTCTGTAGACTTGCGTAATGTGTACCTCCTGAATGATTCTGTAGACTTGCGTAATGTGTACCTCGTGAATGATTCTGTAGAACTGTGTGACGTGTACCTCGTGATTGATTCTGTAGACCTGCGTGATGTGTATCTCAGGAATGATTCTGTAGACTTGCGTGATGTGTACCGCATGAATGATTTTGTAGAACTCAGTTATGTGTACCTCGTGAATGATTTTGTAGAACTGCGTGGTGTGTAATTCATGAATGATTCTGTAGAACTGCGTGATGTGTAGCTCGTGAATAATTCTCTAGAACTGCGTAATGTGTTCCTCGTGAATGATTCTATAGAACTGCGTAATGTGTACCTCATAAATGATTCTGTAGAAAAGCGTGATGTGTACCTTATGAATAATTTTGTAGAACTGCCTGATGTGTACCTCATGAATGATTCTGTAGACTTGCGTGATGTTTACCTCGTGAATGATTCTTTTGAACTGCGTGAAGTGTACTTTGTGAATGATTCTCTAGAACTGCGTAATATGTACCTCATTAATGACTCTTTAGACTTGCGTAATGTGTACCTCGTGAATGATTCTGTAGACTTGCGTGATGTGTACCTCGTGAACGATTCTGTAGATTTGCGTGATGTGTACCTCGGGAATGATTCTGTAGACTTGCGTGATGTTTACCTCGTGAATGATTCTGTGGAACTGCGTGATGTGTTCCTCGTGAATGATTCTGTAGACTTGCGTGAGGTTTACCTCGTGAATGATTCTGTGGAACTGCGATATGTGTACCTCGTGAATGATTCTATAGAATTGCGTAATGTGTACTTCATGAATGATTCTGTAGAACTGCGTAATGTGTACCTCCTGAATGATTCTGTAGACTTGCGTGATGTGTACCTCGTGAATGATTCTGTAGACTGGCGTAATGCGTACCTCGTGAATGATTCTGTAGACTTGCGTAATGTGTACCTCGTGAATGATTCTGTAGACTTGCGTAATGTGTACCTCGTGAATGATTCTGTAGACTTGCGTAATGTATACCTCATGAATGATTCTGTAGACTTGCGTGATGTGTACCTTGTAACGATTCTGTAGACTTGCGTAATGTGTACCTCATGAATGATTCTGTAGACTTGCGTAATGTGTACCTCATGAATGATTCTGTAGACTTTCGTGATGTGTACCTCGTGAATGATTCTGTAGACGTGCGTGATGTGTACCTCGTGAATGATTCTGTAGACTTGCGTAATGTGTACCTCATGAATGATTCTGTAGACTTGCGTAATGTGTACCTCATGAATGATTCTGTAGACTTGCGTGATGTGTACCTTGTGAATGATTCTGTAGACTTGCGTAATGTGTACCTCGTGAATGATTCTGTAGACGTGCGTAATGTGCACCTCGTGAATGATTCTGTAGACTTGCGTCATGTGTACCTCATGAATGATTCTTTTGAACTGCGTGAAGTGTACTTTGTGAATGATTCTCTAGAACTGCGTAATATGTACCTCATTAATGATTCTTTAGACTTGCGTAATGTGTACCTCGTGAATGATTCTGTAGACTTGCGTGATGTGTAATTCATGAGTGATTCTGTAGACTTGCGTGATGTTTACCTCGTGAATGATTCTTTTGAACTGCGTGAAGTGTACTTTGTGAATGATTCTCTAGAACTGCGTAATATGTACCTCATTAATGATTCTTTAGACTTGCGTAATGTGTACCTCATGAATGATTCTGTAGAACTGCGTGATGTGTAATTCATGAGTGATTCTGTAGACTTGCGTGATGTTTACCTCGTGAATGATTCTTTTGAACTGCGTGAAGTGTACTTTGTGAATGATTCTCTAGAACTGCGTAATATGTACCTCATTAATGATTCTTTAGACTTGCGTAATGTGTACCTCGTGAATGATTCTGTAGACTTGCGTGATGTGTACCTCGGGAATGATTCTGTAGACTTGCGTGATGTTTACCTCGTGTATGATTCTGTGGAACTGCGTGATGTGTTCCTCGTGAATGATTCTGTAGACTTGCGTGATGCTTACCTCGTGAATGATTCTTTGGAACTGCGCGATGTGTACCTCGTGAATGATTCTATAGACTTGCGTAATGTGTACCTCATGAATGATTCTGTAGAACTGCGTAATGTGTACCTCCTGAATGATTCTGTAGACCTGCGTGATGTGTACCTCGTGAATGATTCTGTAGACTTACGTAATGCGTACCTAGTGAATGATTCTGTAGACTTGCGTAATGTGTACCACGTGAATGATTCTGCAGACTTGCGTGATGTGTACCTGGTGAATGATTCTCTAGAACTGTTTGACGTGTACCTCCTGAATGATACTGTAGACTTGCGTAATGTGTACCTCGTGAATGATTCTGTAGACTTGCGTAATGTGTACCTCATGAATGATTCTGTAGAACTGCGTAATGCGTACCTCGTGAATGATTCTGTAGGACTGTGTGACGTGTACCTCGTGAATGATTCTGTAGACTTGCGTAATGTGAACCTCGTGAATGATTCTGTAGACTTGCGTGATGTGTACCTCATGAATGATTCTGTAGAACTGCGTGATGTGTACCTCGTGAATAATTTTGTAGAACTGCGTGGTGTGTACCTCATGAATGATTCTGTAGAACTGCTTGATGTGTAGCTCGTGATTAATTCTGTAGAACTGCGTAATGTGTTCCTAGTGAATGATTCTATAGAACTGCGTAATGTGTACCTCACAAATGATTCTGTAGAAAAGCGAGATGTGTACCTTATGAATAATTTTGTAGAACTGCCTGATGTGTACCCCATGAATGATTCTGTAGACTTGCGTGATGTGTACCTCGTGAATGATTCTTTTGAACTGCAGGAAGTGTACCTCATGAATGATTCTGTAGTCTTTCGTAATGTGTACCTCGTGAATGATACTGTAGACTTGCGTGTTGTGTACCTCATGAATGATTCTGTAGAACTACGTGTTGTGTACCTCATGAATGATTCTGTACAACTACGTGATGTGTACCTCATGAATAATTCTATAGACTTGCGTAATGTGTACCTCATGAATGATACTGTAGACTTGCGTAATGTGTACCTTGTGAATGATTCTGTAGAACTGCGTGATGTGTACCTCGTGAATGATTCTGTAGAGTTGCGTAATGTGTACCTCGTGAATGATTCTGTAGACTTGCGTGATGTGTACCTTGTGAACGATTCTGTAGACGTGCGTGATGTGTACCTTGTGAATGATTCTGTAGACCTGCGTAATGTGTACCTCGTGAATGATTCTGTAGACTTGCGTGATGTGTACCTCGTGAATGATTCTGTAGACTTGCGAGATGTGTACCTCGTGAATGATTCTGTAGACTTGCGTGATGTGTACCTTGTGAATGATTCTGTAGACTTGCGAGATGTGTACTTCGTAAATTATTCTGTAGACTTGCGTAATGTGTACCTCGTGATTGATTCTGTAGACTTGCGTAATGTGTACCTCGTGAATGATTCTGTAGACTTGCGTAAGGTGTACCCCATGAATGATTCTGTAGAACAGCGTAATGTGTACCTCGTGAATGATTCTGTAGAACTGCGTAATGTGTACCTCGTGAACGATTCTGTAGACTTGCGTGATGTGTACCTCGTGAATGATTCTGTAGACTTGCGTAATGTGTACCTCGTGAATGATTCTGTAGACTTGCGTAATGTGTACCTCCTGAATGATTCTGTAGACTTGCGTAATGTGTACCTCGTGAATGATTCTGTAGAACTGTGTGACGTGTACCTCTTGATTGATTCTGTAGACCTGCGTGATGTGTATCTCAGGAATGATTCTGTAGACTTGCGTGATGTGTACCGCATGAATGATTTTGTAGAACTCAGTTATGTGTACCTCGTGAATGATTTTGTAGAACTGCGTGGTGTGTAATTCATGAATGATTCTGTAGAACTGCGTGATGTGTAGCTCGTGAATAATTCTCTAGAACTGCGTAATGTGTTCCTCGTGAATGATTCTATAGAACTGCGTAATGTGTACCTCATAAATGATTCTGTAGAAAAGCGTGATGTGTACCTTATGAATAATTTTGTAGAACTGCCTGATGTGTACCTCATGAATGATTCTGTAGACTTGCGTGATGTTTACCTCGTGAATGATTCTTTTGAACTGCGTGAAGTGTACTTTGTGAATGATTCTCTAGAACTGCGTAATATGTACCTCATTAATGATTCTTTAGACTTGCGTAATGTGTACCTCGTGAATGATTCTGTAGACTTGCGTGATGTGTACCTCGTGAACGATTCTGTAGATTTGCGTGATGTGTACCTCGGGAATGATTCTGTAGACTTGCGTGATGTTTACCTCGTGAATGATTCTGTGGAACTGCGTGATGTGTTCCTCGTGAATGATTCTGTAGACTTGCGTGAGGTTTACCTCGTGAATGATTCTGTGGAACTGCGATATGTGTACCTCGTGAATGATTCTATAGAATTGCGTAATGTGTACTTCATGAATGATTCTGTAGAACTGCGTAATGTGTACCTCCTGAATGATTCTGTAGACTTGCGTGATGTGTACCTCGTGAATGATTCTGTAGACTGGCGTAATGCGTACCTCGTGAATGATTCTGTAGACTTGCGTAATGTGTACCTCGTGAATGATTCTGTAGACTTGCGTAATGTGTACCTCGTGAATGATTCTGTAGACTTGCGTAATGTATACCTCATGAATGATTCTGTAGACTTGCGTGATGTGTACCTTGTAACGATTCTGTAGACTTGCGTAATGTGTACCTCATGAATGATTCTGTAGACTTGCGTAATGTGTACCTCATGAATGATTCTGTAGACTTGCGTGATGTGTACCTCGTGAATGATTCTGTAGACGTGCGTGATGTGTACCTCGTGAATGATTCTGTAGACTTGCGTAATGTGTACCTCATGAATGATTCTGTAGACTTGCGTAATGTGTACCTCATGAATGATTCTGTAGACTTGCGTGATGTGTACCTTGTGAATGATTCTGTAGACTTGCGTAATGTGTACCTCGTGAATGATTCTGTAGACGTGCGTAATGTGTACCTCGTGAATGATTCTGTAGACTTGCGTAATGTGTACCTCGTGAATGATTCTGTAGACTTGCGTGATGTGTAATTGGTGAATGATCCTGTAGACTTGCGTGATGTGTACCTCATGAATGATTCTGTAGACTTGCGTGATGTGTACCTCGTGAATGATTCTGTAGACTTGCGTATAGTGTACCTCGTGAATGATTCTGTGGAACTGCGTGATGTGTACCTCATAAATGATTCTGTAGACTTGCGTGATGTGTACCTCGTGAATGATTCTGTGGAACTGCGTGATGTGTACCTCGTGAATGATTCTGTAGACTTGCGTAATGTGTACCTCGTGAATGATTCTGTGGAACTCCGTGATGTGTACCTCATGAATGATTCTATAGAACTGCGTGATGTGTACCTCGTGAATGATTCTGTAGACTTGCGTGATGTGTACCTCATGAATGATTCTGTAGACTTGCGTGATGTGTACCTCGTGAATGATTCTGTAGACTTGCGTGATGTGTACCTCATGTATGATTCTGTAGAACTGCGTGATGTGTACCTCGTGAATGATTCTGTAGACTTGCGTAATGTGTACCTCGTGAATGATTCTGTAGACTTGCGTGATTTGTAATTCGTGAATGATTCTGTAGACTTGCGTAATGTGTACCTCATGAATGATTCTGTAGACTTGCGTAATGTGTACCTCATGAATGATTCTGTAGACTTGCGTAATGTGTACCTCGTGAATGATTCTGTAGACTTGCGTAATGTGTACCTCGTGAATGATTCTGTAGACCTGCGTAATGTGTACCTCATGTATGATTCTGTAGACCTGCGTAATGTGTACCTCATGAATGATTCTGTAGACTTGCGTAATGTGTACCTCATGAATGATTTGTAGACTTGCGTAATGTGTACCTTGTGAATGATTCTGTGGAACTGCGTGATCTGTACCTCATGAATGATTCTATAGAACTGCGTGATGTGTACCTCGTGAATGATTCTGTAGACTTGCGTAATGTGTACCTCGTGAATGATTCTGTAGACTTGCGTGATTTGTAATTCGTGAATGATTCTGTAGACTTGCGTAATGTGTACCTCATGAATGACTCTGTAGACTTGCGTAATGTGTACCTCATGAATGATTCTGTAGACTTGCGTAATGTGTACCTCGTGAATGATTCTGTAGACTTGCGTATAGTGTACCTCGTGAATGATTCTGTGGAACTGCGTGATGTGTACCTCATAAATGATTCTGTAGACTTGCGTGATGTGTACCTCGTGAACGATTCTGTGGAACTGCATGATGTGTACCTCGTGAATGATTCTGTAGACTTGGGTAATGTGTACCTCGTGAATGATTCTGTGGAACTGCGTGATGTGTACCTCATGAATGATTCTATAGAACTGCGTGATGTGTACCTCGTGAATGATTCTGTAGACTTGCGTGATGTGTACCTCATGAATGATTCTGTAGAACTACATGATGTGTACCTCGTGAATGATTCTGTAGACCTGCGTAATGTGTACCTCGTGAATGATTCTGTAGAGGTGCGTGATGTGTACCTCATGAATGATTCTGTAGACTTGTGTAATGTGTACCTCGTGAATGATTCTGTAGACTTGCGTAATGTGTACCTCATGAATGATTCTGTAGACGTTCGTGATTTGTACCTCATGAATGATTCTGTAGACGTGCGTGATGTGTACCTCATGAATGATTCTGTAGACGTGCGTAATGTGTACCTCGTGAATGATTATGTAGGCTTGCGCGATGTGTGCCACATGAATGATCTTGTAGAACTGCGTGATATGTGCCTCATGAATAAATCGGTAGACTTGCGTAATATGTACCTCATTAATGATTCTGTAGACTTGCGTAATGTGTACCTCGTGAATGATTCTGTAGACTTGCGTAATGTGTACCTCATGAATGATTCTGTAGACGTTCGTGATTTGTACCTCATGAATGATTCTGTAGACTTGCGTGATGTGTACCTCATGAATGATTCTGTAGAACTGCGTGATGTGTAATTCATGAGTGATTCTGTAGACGTGCGTGATGTGTACCTCGTGAATGATTCTGTAGACTTGCGTGATGTGTACCTCGGGAATGATTTTTAGACTTGCGTGATGTTTACCTCGTGAATGATTCTTTGGAACTGCGCGATGTGTATCTCGTGAATGTTGCTGTAGACTTGCGTAATGTGTACCTCAAGAATGATTCTGTAGAACTGCGTAATGTGTACCTCGTGAATGATTCTGTAGACTTGCGTGATGTGTACTTTGTGAATGATTCTGTAGACTTGCGTGATGTGTACCTCGTGAATGATTCTGTAGACTTGCGTAATGTGTACCTCGTGAATGATTCTGTAGAACTGTGTGATGTGTACCTCGTGAATGATTCTGTAGACTTGCGTAATGCGTACCTCGTGAATGATTCTGTAGAACTGCGTGATGGTACCTCGTGAATAATTTTGTAGAACTGCGTGGTGTGTACCTCATGAATGATTCTGTAGAACTGCTTGATGTTTAGCTCGTGATTAATTCTGTAGAACTGCGTAATGTGTCCCTAGTGAATGATTCTATAGAACTGCGTAATGTTTACCTCATAAATGATTCTGTAGAAAAGCTTGA
Organism: Deroplatys truncata; assembly: GCA_030765065.1. Classification (NCBI taxonomy): domain Eukaryota; kingdom Metazoa; phylum Arthropoda; class Insecta; order Mantodea; family Mantidae; genus Deroplatys; species Deroplatys truncata. The sequence continues at coordinate 10,356,820 of CM060975.1, forward strand.
TGTGTACCTTATGAATAATTTTGTAGAACTGCCTGATGTGTACCTCATGAATGATTCTGTAGACTTGCGTGATGTTTACCTCGTGAATGATTCTTTTGAACTGCGTGAAGTGTACCTCATGTATGATTCTGTAGTCTTGCGTAATGTGTACCTCGTGAATGATACTGTAGACTTGCGTGTTGTTTACCTCATGAATGATTCTGCAGAACTGCGTAATGTGTACCTAATGAATGATTCTGTAGTCTTGCATAATGTGTACCTTGTGAATGATTCTGTAGAACTGCGTGATGTGTACCTCGTGAATGATTCTGTAGACTTGTGTAATGTGTACCTCGTGAATGATTCTGTAGAACTGTGTGATAGGTACCTCCTGAATGATTCTGTAGACTTGCGTGATGTGTACCTCACGAATGATTCTGTAGACTTGCGTGATGTGTACCTCATGAACGATTCTGTGGAACTGCGTGATGTGTACCTTGTGAATGATTCTGTAGTCTTGCGTAATGTGTACCTTGTGAATGATTCTGTAGAACTGTGTGATGTGTACCTCGTGAATGATTCTGTAGTCTTGCGTAATGTGTACCTCATGAATGATTCTGTAGAACTGTGTGATGTGTACCTCGTGAATGATTCTGTAGACTTGCGTGATGTGTACCTCATGAATGATTCTGTAGACTTGCGTGATGTGTACCTCATGAATGATTCTGTAGACTTGCGTGATGTGTACCTCATGAATGATTCTGTAGACTTGTGTGATGTGTACCTTGTGAATGATTCTGTAGACTTGCGTGATATGTACCTCATAAATGATTCTGTAGACTTGCGTGATGTGTACCTCATGAATGATTCTGTAGACTTGCGTGATGTGTACCTCGTGAATGATTCTGTAGACGTTCGTGATGTGTACCTCATGAATGATTCTGTAGACTTTCGTGATGTGTACCTCATGAATGATTCTGTAGACTTGCGTAATGTGTACCTTGTGAATGATTCTGTAGACTTGCGTGATGTGTACCTCATGAATGATTCTGTAGACTTGCGTGATGTGTACCTCATGAATGATTCTGTAGAACTGCGTGATGTGTACCTTGTGAATGATTCTGTAGTCTAGCGCAATGTGTACCTTGTGAATGATTCTGTAGAACTGTGTGATGTGTACCTCGTGAATGATTCTGTAGTCTTGCGTAATGTGTACCTCATGAATGATTCTGTAGAACTGTGTGATGTGCACCTCGTTAATGATTCTGTAGACTTGCGTAATGTGTACCTCGTGAATGATTCTGTAGAACTGCGTGATGTGTACCTTGTGAATGATTCTGTAGTCTTGCGTAATGTGTACCTCTTGAACGATTCTGTAGAACTGTGTGATGTGTACCTCGTAAATGATTATGTAGACTTGCGTAATGTGTACCTCGTGAATGATTCTGTAGACTTGCGTGATGTGTACCTCATGAATGATTCTGTAGAACTGCGTGATGTGTACCTTGTGAATGATTCTGTAGACTTGCGTAATGTGTACCTTGTGAATGATTCTGTAGTCTTGCGTAATGTGTACCTTGTGAATGATTCTGTAGACATGCGTAATGTGTACCTTGTGAATGATTCTGTAGTCTAGCGTAATGTGTACCTTGTGAATGATTCTGTAGTCTTGCGTAATGTGTACCTCGTGAATGATTCTGTAGTCTTGCGTAATGTTTACCTCGTGAATGATTCTGTAGACTTGCGTGATGTGTACCTCGTGAATGATTCGGTAGTCTTGCGTAATGTGTACCTCGTGAATGATTCTGTAGACATGCGTAATGTGTACTTCGTGAATGATTCTGTAGTCTTGCGTAATGTGTACCTTGTGAATGATTCTGTAGACTTGCGTAATGTGTACCTTGTGAATGATTCTGTAGACTTGCGTAATGTGTACCTTGTGAATGATTCTGTAGACTTGCGTAATGTGTACCTTGTGAATGATTCTGTAGTCTTGCGTACTGTGTACCTCGTGAATGATTCTGTAGACTTGCGTAATGTGTACCTCGTGAATGATTCTGTAGACTTGCGTAATGTGTACCTCATGAATGATCCTGTAGACTTGCGTAATGTGTACCTTGTGAATGATTCTGTAGACTTGCGTAATGTGTACCTTGTGAATGATTCTGTAGACTTGCGTAATGTGTACCTTGTGAATGATTCTGTAGACTTGCGTAATGTGTACCTTGTGAATGATTCTGTAGACTTGCGTAATGTGTACCTCATGAATGATTCTGTAGACTTGCGTAATGTGTACCTCGTGAATGATTCTGTAGACTTGCATAATGTGTACCTTGTGAATGATTCTGTAGTCTTGCGTAATGTGTACCTCGTGAATGATTCTGTAGACCTGCGTAATGTGTACCTCGTGAATGATTCTGTAGGCTTGCGTAATGTGTACCGCATGAATGATTCTGTAGACTTGCGTAATGTGTACCTCATGAATGATTCTGTAGACTTGCGGATGGGTACCTCGTGAATGATTCTGTAGACTTGCGGATGGGTACCTCATGAATGATTCTGTAGACTTGCGTAATGTGTACCTTGTGAATGATTTTGTAGACTTGCGTAATGTGTACCTCGTGAATGATTCTGTAGACTTGCTGATGTGTACCTCGTGAATGATTCTGTAGACTTGCGTAATGTGTACCTCATGAATGATTCTGTAGACTTGCGTAATGTGTACCTCATGAATGATTCTGTAGACTTGTGTGATGTGTACCTCGTGAATGATTCTGTAGACTTGCGTAATGTGTACCTCATGAATGATTCTGTAGAACTGCGTGATGTGTAATTCATGAGTGATTCTGTAGACTTGCGTGATGTTTACCTCGTGAATGATTCTTTTGAACTGCGTGAAGTGTACTTTGTGAATGATTCTCTAGAACTGCGTAATATGTACCTCATTAATGATTCTTTAGACTTGCGTAATGTGTACCTCGTGAACGATTCTGTAGACTTGCGTGATGTGTACCTCGGGAATGATTCTGTAGACTTGCGTGATGTTTACCTCGTGAATGATTCTGTGGAACTGCGTGATGTGTTCCTCGTGAATGATTCTGTAGACTTGCGTGATGCTTACCTCGTGAATGATTCTGTGGAACTGCGCGATGTGTACCTCGTGAATGATTCTGTAGAACTGCGTAATGTGTACCTCCTGAATGATTCTGTAGACTTGCGTGATGTGTATCTCGTGAATGATTCTGTAGACTTACGTAATGCGTACCTAGTGAATGATTCTGTAGACTTGCGTAATGTGTACCACGTGAATGATTCTGCAGACTTGCGTGATGTGTACCTGGTGAATGATTCTCTAGAACTGTTTGACGTGTACCTCCTGAATGATTCTGTAGACTTGCGTAATGCGTACCTCGTGAATGATTCTGTAGACTTGCGTAATGTGTACCTCATGAATGATTCTGTAGAACTGCGGAATGCGTACCTCGTGAATGATTCTGTAGGACTGTGTGACGTGTACCTCGTGAATGATTCTGTAGACTTGCGTAATGTGAACCTCGTGAATGATTCTATAGACTTGCGTGATGTGTACCTCATGAATGATTCTGTAGAACTGCGTGATGTGTACCTCGTGAATAATTTTGTAGAACTGCGTGGTGTGTACCTCATGAATGATTCTGTAGAACTGCTTGATGTGTAGCTCGTGATTAATTCTGTAGAACTGCGTAATGTGTTCCTAGTGAATGATTCTATAGAACTGCGTAATGTGTACCTCACAAATGATTCTGTAGAAAAGCGAGATGTGTACCTTATGAATAATTTTGTAGAACTGCCTGATGTGTACCCCATGAATGATTCTGTAGACTTGCGTGATGTGTACCTCGTGAATTATTCTTTTGAACTGCATGAAGTGTACCTCATGAATGATTCTGTAGTCTTTCGTAATGTGTACCTCGTGAATGATACTGTAGACTTGCGCGTTGTGTACCTCATGAATGATTCTGTAGAACTACGTGTTGTGTACCTCATGAATGATTCTGTAGAACTACGTGATGTGTACCTCATGAATAATTCTATAGACTTGCGTAATGTGTACCTCATGAATGATACTGTAGACTTGCGTAATGTGTACCTTGTGAATGATTCTGTAGAACTGCGTGATGTGTACCTCGTGAATGATTCTGTAGAGTTGCGTAATGTGTACCTCGTGAATGATTCTGTAGACTTGCGTGATGTGTACCTTGTGAACGATTCTGTAGACGTGCGTGATGTGTACCTTGTGAATGATTCTGTAGACCTGCGTAATGTGCACCTCGTGAATGATTCTGTAGACTTGCGTGATGTGTACCTCGTGAATGATTCTGTAGACTTGCGAGACGTGTACCTCGTGAATGATTCTGTAGACTTGCGTGATGTTTACCTTGTGAATGATTCTGTAGACTTGCGAGATGTGTACTTCGTAAATTATTCTGTAGACTTGCGTAATGTGTACCTCGTGATTGATTCTGTAGACTTGCGTAATGTGTACCTCGTGAATGATTCTGTAGACTTGCGTAAGGTGTACCCCATGAATGATTCTGTAGAACAGCGTAATGTGTACCTCGTGAATGATTCTGTAGAACTGCGTAATGTGTACCTCGTGAACGATTCTGTAGACTTGCGTGATGTGTACCTCGTGAATGATTCTGTAGACTTGCGTAATGTGTACCTCGTGAATGATTCTGTAGACTTGCGTAATGTGTACCTCCTGAATGATTCTGTAGACTTGCGTAATGTGTACCTCGTGAATGATTCTGTAGAACTGTGTGACGTGTACCTCGTGATTGATTCTGTAGACCTGCGTGATGTGTATCTCAGGAATGATTCTGTAGACTTGCGTGATGTGTACCGCATGAATGATTTTGTAGAACTCAGTTATGTGTACCTCGTGAATGATTTTGTAGAACTGCGTGGTGTGTAATTAATGAATGATTCTGTAGAACTGCGTGATGTGTAGCTCGTGAATAATTCTCTAGAACTGCGTAATGTGTTCCTCGTGAATGATTCTATAGAACTGCGTAATGTGTACCTCATAAATGATTCTGTAGAAAAGCGTGATGTGTACCTTATGAATAATTTTGTAGAACTGCCTGATGTGTACCTCATGAATGATTCTGTAGACTTGCGTGATGTTTACCCGGTGAATGATTCTTTTGAACTGCGTGAAGTGTACTTTGTGAATGATTCTCTAGAACTGCGTAATATGTACCTCATTAATGATTCTTTAGACTTGCGTAATGTGAACCTCGTGAATGATTCTGTAGACTTGCGTGATGTGTACCTCGTGAACGATTCTGTAGATTTGCGTGATGTGTACCTCGGGAATGATTCTGTAGACTTGCGTGATGTTTACCTCGTGAATGATTCTGTGGAACTGCGTGATGTGTTCCTCGTGAATGATTCTGTAGACTTGCGTGAGGTTTACCTCGTGAATGATTCTGTGGAACTGCGATATGTGTACCTCGTGAATGATTCTATAGAATTGCGTAATGTGTACTTCATGAATGATTCTGTAGAACTGCGTAATGTGTACCTCCTGAATGATTCTGTAGACTTGCGTGATGTGTACCTCGTGAATGATTCTGTAGACTGGCGTAATGCGTACCTCGTGAATGATTCTGTAGACTTGCGTAATGTGTACCTCGTGAATGATTCTGTAGACTTGCGTAATGTGTACCTCGTGAATGATTCTGTAGACTTGCGTAATGTATACCTCATGAATGATTCTGTAGACTTGCGTGATGTGTACCTTGTAACGATTCTGTAGACTTGCGTAATGTGTACCTCATGAATGATTCTGTAGACTTGCGTAATGTGTACCTCATGAATGATTCTGTAGACTTGCGTGATGTGTACCTCGTGAATGATTCTGTAGACTTGCGTGATGTGTACCTCGTGAATGATTCTGTAGACTTGCGTAATGTGTACCTCATGAATGATTCTGTAGACTTGCGTAATGTGTACCTCATGAATGATTCTGTAGACTTGCGTGATGTGTACCTTGTGAATGATTCTGTAGACTTGCGTAATGTGTACCTCGTGAATGATTCTGTAGACGTGCGTAATGTGTACCTCGTGAATGATTCTGTAGACTTGCGTAATGTGTACCTCGTGAATGATTCTGTAGACTTGCGTGATGTGTAATTGGTGAATGATCCTGTAGACTTGCGTGATGTGTTCCTCATGAATGATTCTGTAGACTTGCGTGATGTGTACCTCGTGAATGATTCTGTAGACTTGCGTATAGTGTACCTCGTGAATGATTCTGTGGAACTGCGTGATGTGTACCTCATAAATGATTCTGTAGACTTGCGTGATGTGTACCTCGTGAATGATTCTGTGGAACTGCGTGATGTGTACCTCGTGAATGATTCTGTAGACTTGCGTAATGTGTACCTCGTGAATGATTCTGTGGAACTCCGTGATGTGTACCTCATGAATGATTCTATAGAACTGCGTGATGTGTACCTCGTGAATGATTCTGTAGACTTGCGTGATGTGTACCTCATGAATGATTCTGTAGACTTGCGTGATGTGTACCTCGTGAATGATTCTGTAGACTTGCGTGATGTGTACCTCATGTATGATTCTGTAGAACTGCGTGATGTGTACCTCGTGAATGATTCTGTAGACTTGCGTAATGTGTACCTCGTGAATGATTCTGTAGACTTGCGTGATTTGTAATTCGTGAATGATTCTGTAGACTTGCGTAATGTGTACCTCATGAATGATTCTGTAGACTTGCGTAATGTGTACCTCATGAATGATTCTGTAGACTTGCGTAATGTGTACCTCGTGAATGATTCTGTAGACTTGCGTAATGTGTACCTCGTGAATGATTCTGTAGACCTGCGTAATGTGTACCTCATGTATGATTCTGTAGACCTGCGTAATGTGTACCTCATGAATGATTCTGTAGACTTGCGTAATGTGTACCTCATGAATGATTTGTAGACTTGCGTAATGTGTACCTTGTGAATGATTCTGTGGAACTGCGTGATCTTTACCTCATGAATGATTCTATAGAACTGCGTGATGTGTACCTCGTGAATGATTCTGTAGACTTGCGTAATGTGTACCTCGTGAATGATTCTGTAGACTTGCGTGATTTGTAATTCGTGAATGATTCTGTAGACTTGCGTAATGTGTACCTCATGAATGACTCTGTAGACTTGCGTAATGTGTACCTCATGAATGATTTTGTAGACTTGCGTAATGTGTACCTCGTGAATGATTCTGTAGACTTGCGTATAGTGTACCTCGTGAATGATTCTGTGGAACTGCGTGATGTGTACCTCATAAATGATTCTGTAGACTTGCGTGATGTGTACCTCGTGAACGATTCTGTGGAACTGCGTGATGTGTACCTCGTGAATGATTCTGTAGACTTGGGTAATGTGTACCTCGTGAATGATTCTGTGGAACTGAGTGATGTGTACCTCATGAATGATTCTATAGAACTGCGTGATGTGTACCTCGTGAATGATTCTGTAGACTTGCGTGATGTGATCCTCATGAATGATTCTGTAGAACTACATGATGTGTACCTCGTGAATGATTCTGTAGACCTGCGTAATGTGTACCTCGTGAATGATTCTGTAGAGGTGCGTGATGTGTACCTCATGAATGATTCTGTAGACTTGTGTAATGTGTACCTCGTGAATGATTCTGTAGACTTGCGTAATGTGTACCTCATGAATGATTCTGTAGACGTTCGTGATTTGTACCTCATGAATGATTCTGTAGACGTGCGTGATGTGTACCTCATGAATGATTCTGTAGACGTGCGTAATGTGTACCTCGTGAATGATTATGTAGGCTTGCGTGATGTGTGCCACATGAATGATTTTGTAGACCTGCGTGATGTGTACCTCATGAATAAATCGGTAGACTTGCGTAATATGTACCTCATTAATGATTCTGTAGACTTGCGTAATGTGTACCTCGTGAATGATTCTGTGGAACTGCGTGATGTGTACCTCGTGAATGATTCTGTAGACTTGCGTGATGTGTACCTCGGGAATGATTTTTAGACTTGCGTGATGTTTACCTCGTGAATGATTCTTTGGAACTGCGCGATGTGTATCTCGTGAATGTTTCTGTAGACTTGCGTAATGTGTACCTCAAGAATGATTCTGTAGAACTGCGTAATGTGTACCTCGTGAATGATTCTGTAGACTTGCGTGATGTGTACCTCGTGAATGATTCTGTAGACTTGCGTGATGTGTACCTCGTGAATGATTCTGTAGACTTGCGTAATGTGTACCTCGTGAATGATTCTGTAGAACTGTGTGATGTGTACCTCGTGAATGATTCTGTAGACTTGCGTAATGCGTACCTCGTGAATGATTCTGTAGAACTGCGTGATGGTACCTCGTGAATAATTTTGTAGAACTGCGTGGTGTGTACCTCATGAATGATTCTGTAGAACTGCTTGATGTTTAGCTCGTGATTAATTCTGTAGAACTGCGTAATGTGTCCCTAGTGAATGATTCTATAGAACTGCGTAATGTTTACCTCATAAATGATTCTGTAGAAAAGCTTGATGTGTACCTTATGAATAATTTTGTAGAACTGCCTGATGTGTACCTCATGAATGATTCTGTGGAACTGCGTGATGTGTACCTCGTGAATGATTCTGTAGACTTGCGTAATGTGTACCTCGTGAATGATTCTGTGGAACTCCGTGATGTGTACCTCATGAATGATTCTATAGAACTGCGTGATGTGTACCTCGTGAATGATTCTGTAGACTTGCGTGATGTGTACCTCATGAATGATTCTGTAGACTTGCGTGATGTGTACCTCGTGAATGATTCTGTAGACTTGCGTGATGTGTACCTCATGTATGATTCTGTAGAACTGCGTGATGTGTACCTCGTGAATGATTCTGTAGACTTGCGTAATGTGTACCTCGTGAATGATTCTGTAGACTTGCGTGATTTGTAATTCGTGAATGATTCTGTAGACTTGCGTAATGTGTACCTCATGAATGATTCTGTAGACTTGCGTAATGTGTACCTCATGAATGATTCTGTAGACTTGCGTAATGTGTACCTCGTGAATGATTCTGTAGACTTGCGTAATGTGTACCTCGTGAATGATTCTGTAGACCTGCGTAATGTGTACCTCATGTATGATTCTGTAGACCTGCGTAATGTGTACCTCATGAATGATTCTGTAGACTTGCGTAATGTGTACCTCATGAATGATTTGTAGACTTGCGTAATGTGTACCTTGTGAATGATTCTGTGGAACTGCGTGATCTGTACCTCATGAATGATTCTATAGAACTGCGTGATGTGTACCTCGTGAATGATTCTGTAGACTTGCGTAATGTGTACCTCGTGAATGATTCTGTAGACTTGCGTGATTTGTAATTCGTGAATGATTCTGTAGACTTGCGTAATGTGTACCTCATGAATGACTCTGTAGACTTGCGTAATGTGTACCTCATGAATGATTCTGTAGACTTGCGTAATGTGTACCTCGTGAATGATTCTGTAGACTTGCGTATAGTGTACCTCGTGAATGATTCTGTGGAACTGCGTGATGTGTACCTCATAAATGATTCTGTAGACTTGCGTGATGTGTACCTCGTGAACGATTCTGTGGAACTGCATGATGTGTACCTCGTGAATGATTCTGTAGACTTGGGTAATGTGTACCTCGTGAATGATTCTGTGGAACTGCGTGATGTGTACCTCATGAATGATTCTATAGAACTGCGTGATGTGTACCTCGTGAATGATTCTGTAGACTTGCGTGATGTGTACCTCATGAATGATTCTGTAGAACTACATGATGTGTACCTCGTGAATGATTCTGTAGACCTGCGTAATGTGTACCTCGTGAATGATTCTGTAGAGGTGCGTGATGTGTACCTCATGAATGATTCTGTAGACTTGTGTAATGTGTACCTCGTGAATGATTCTGTAGACTTGCGTAATGTGTACCTCATGAATGATTCTGTAGACGTTCGTGATTTGTACCTCATGAATGATTCTGTAGACGTGCGTGATGTGTACCTCATGAATGATTCTGTAGACGTGCGTAATGTGTACCTCGTGAATGATTATGTAGGCTTGCGCGATGTGTGCCACATGAATGATCTTGTAGAACTGCGTGATATGTGCCTCATGAATAAATCGGTAGACTTGCGTAATATGTACCTCATTAATGATTCTGTAGACTTGCGTAATGTGTACCTCGTGAATGATTCTGTAGACTTGCGTAATGTGTACCTCATGAATGATTCTGTAGACGTTCGTGATTTGTACCTCATGAATGATTCTGTAGACTTGCGTGATGTGTACCTCATGAATGATTCTGTAGAACTGCGTGATGTGTAATTCATGAGTGATTCTGTAGACGTGCGTGATGTGTACCTCGTGAATGATTCTGTAGACTTGCGTGATGTGTACCTCGGGAATGATTTTTAGACTTGCGTGATGTTTACCTCGTGAATGATTCTTTGGAACTGCGCGATGTGTATCTCGTGAATGTTGCTGTAGACTTGCGTAATGTGTACCTCAAGAATGATTCTGTAGAACTGCGTAATGTGTACCTCGTGAATGATTCTGTAGACTTGCGTGATGTGTACTTTGTGAATGATTCTGTAGACTTGCGTGATGTGTACCTCGTGAATGATTCTGTAGACTTGCGTAATGTGTACCTCGTGAATGATTCTGTAGAACTGTGTGATGTGTACCTCGTGAATGATTCTGTAGACTTGCGTAATGCGTACCTCGTGAATGATTCTGTAGAACTGCGTGATGGTACCTCGTGAATAATTTTGTAGAACTGCGTGGTGTGTACCTCATGAATGATTCTGTAGAACTGCTTGATGTTTAGCTCGTGATTAATTCTGTAGAACTGCGTAATGTGTCCCTAGTGAATGATTCTATAGAACTGCGTAATGTTTACCTCATAAATGATTCTGTAGAAAAGCTTGATGTGTACCTTATGAATAATTTTGTAGAACTGCCTGATGTGTACCTCATGAATGATTCTGTAGACTTGCGTGATGTTTACCTCGTGAATGATTCTTTTGAACTGCGTGAAGTGTACCTCATGTATGATTCTGTAGTCTTGCGTAATGTGTACCTCGTGAATGATACTGTAGACTTGCGTGTTGTTTACCTCATGAATGATTCTGCAGAACTGCGTAATGTGTACCTAATGAATGATTCTGTAGTCTTGCATAATGTGTACCTTGTGAATGATTCTGTAGAACTGCGTGATGTGTACCTCGTGAATGATTCTGTAGACTTGTGTAATGTGTACCTCGTGAATGATTCTGTAGAACTGTGTGATAGGTACCTCCTGAATGATTCTGTAGACTTGCGTGATGTGTACCTCACGAATGATTCTGTAGACTTGCGTGATGTGTACCTCATGAACGATTCTGTGGAACTGCGTGATGTGTACCTTGTGAATGATTCTGTAGTCTTGCGTAATGTGTACCTTGTGAATGATTCTGTAGAACTGTGTGATGTGTACCTCGTGAATGATTCTGTAGTCTTGCGTAATGTGTACCTCATGAATGATTCTGTAGAACTGTGTGATGTGTACCTCGTGAATGATTCTGTAGACTTGCGTGATGTGTACCTCATGAATGATTCTGTAGACTTGCGTGATGTGTACCTCATGAATGATTCTGTAGACTTGCGTGATGTGTACCTCATGAATGATTCTGTAGACTTGTGTGATGTGTACCTTGTGAATGATTCTGTAGACTTGCGTGATATGTACCTCATAAATGATTCTGTAGACTTGCGTGATGTGTACCTCATGAATGATTCTGTAGACTTGCGTGATGTGTACCTCGTGAATGATTCTGTAGACGTTCGTGATGTGTACCTCATGAATGATTCTGTAGACTTTCGTGATGTGTACCTCATGAATGATTCTGTAGACTTGCGTAATGTGTACCTTGTGAATGATTCTGTAGACTTGCGTGATGTGTACCTCATGAATGATTCTGTAGACTTGCGTGATGTGTACCTCATGAATGATTCTGTAGAACTGCGTGATGTGTACCTTGTGAATGATTCTGTAGTCTAGCGCAATGTGTACCTTGTGAATGATTCTGTAGAACTGTGTGATGTGTACCTCGTGAATGATTCTGTAGTCTTGCGTAATGTGTACCTCATGAATGATTCTGTAGAACTGTGTGATGTGCACCTCGTTAATGATTCTGTAGACTTGCGTAATGTGTACCTCGTGAATGATTCTGTAGAACTGCGTGATGTGTACCTTGTGAATGATTCTGTAGTCTTGCGTAATGTGTACCTCTTGAACGATTCTGTAGAACTGTGTGATGTGTACCTCGTAAATGATTATGTAGACTTGCGTAATGTGTACCTCGTGAATGATTCTGTAGACTTGCGTGATGTGTACCTCATGAATGATTCTGTAGAACTGCGTGATGTGTACCTTGTGAATGATTCTGTAGACTTGCGTAATGTGTACCTTGTGAATGATTCTGTAGTCTTGCGTAATGTGTACCTTGTGAATGATTCTGTAGACATGCGTAATGTGTACCTTGTGAATGATTCTGTAGTCTAGCGTAATGTGTACCTTGTGAATGATTCTGTAGTCTTGCGTAATGTGTACCTCGTGAATGATTCTGTAGTCTTGCGTAATGTTTACCTCGTGAATGATTCTGTAGACTTGCGTGATGTGTACCTCGTGAATGATTCGGTAGTCTTGCGTAATGTGTACCTCGTGAATGATTCTGTAGACATGCGTAATGTGTACTTCGTGAATGATTCTGTAGTCTTGCGTAATGTGTACCTTGTGAATGATTCTGTAGACTTGCGTAATGTGTACCTTGTGAATGATTCTGTAGACTTGCGTAATGTGTACCTTGTGAATGATTCTGTAGACTTGCGTAATGTGTACCTTGTGAATGATTCTGTAGTCTTGCGTACTGTGTACCTCGTGAATGATTCTGTAGACTTGCGTAATGTGTACCTCGTGAATGATTCTGTAGACTTGCGTAATGTGTACCTCATGAATGATCCTGTAGACTTGCGTAATGTGTACCTTGTGAATGATTCTGTAGACTTGCGTAATGTGTACCTTGTGAATGATTCTGTAGACTTGCGTAATGTGTACCTTGTGAATGATTCTGTAGACTTGCGTAATGTGTACCTTGTGAATGATTCTGTAGACTTGCGTAATGTGTACCTCATGAATGATTCTGTAGACTTGCGTAATGTGTACCTCGTGAATGATTCTGTAGACTTGCATAATGTGTACCTTGTGAATGATTCTGTAGTCTTGCGTAATGTGTACCTCGTGAATGATTCTGTAGACCTGCGTAATGTGTACCTCGTGAATGATTCTGTAGGCTTGCGTAATGTGTACCGCATGAATGATTCTGTAGACTTGCGTAATGTGTACCTCATGAATGATTCTGTAGACTTGCGGATGGGTACCTCGTGAATGATTCTGTAGACTTGCGGATGGGTACCTCATGAATGATTCTGTAGACTTGCGTAATGTGTACCTTGTGAATGATTTTGTAGACTTGCGTAATGTGTACCTCGTGAATGATTCTGTAGACTTGCTGATGTGTACCTCGTGAATGATTCTGTAGACTTGCGTAATGTGTACCTCATGAATGATTCTGTAGACTTGCGTAATGTGTACCTCATGAATGATTCTGTAGACTTGTGTGATGTGTACCTCGTGAATGATTCTGTAGACTTGCGTAATGTGTACCTCATGAATGATTCTGTAGAACTGCGTGATGTGTAATTCATGAGTGATTCTGTAGACTTGCGTGATGTTTACCTCGTGAATGATTCTTTTGAACTGCGTGAAGTGTACTTTGTGAATGATTCTCTAGAACTGCGTAATATGTACCTCATTAATGATTCTTTAGACTTGCGTAATGTGTACCTCGTGAACGATTCTGTAGACTTGCGTGATGTGTACCTCGGGAATGATTCTGTAGACTTGCGTGATGTTTACCTCGTGAATGATTCTGTGGAACTGCGTGATGTGTTCCTCGTGAATGATTCTGTAGACTTGCGTGATGCTTACCTCGTGAATGATTCTGTGGAACTGCGCGATGTGTACCTCGTGAATGATTCTGTAGAACTGCGTAATGTGTACCTCCTGAATGATTCTGTAGACTTGCGTGATGTGTATCTCGTGAATGATTCTGTAGACTTACGTAATGCGTACCTAGTGAATGATTCTGTAGACTTGCGTAATGTGTACCACGTGAATGATTCTGCAGACTTGCGTGATGTGTACCTGGTGAATGATTCTCTAGAACTGTTTGACGTGTACCTCCTGAATGATTCTGTAGACTTGCGTAATGCGTACCTCGTGAATGATTCTGTAGACTTGCGTAATGTGTACCTCATGAATGATTCTGTAGAACTGCGGAATGCGTACCTCGTGAATGATTCTGTAGGACTGTGTGACGTGTACCTCGTGAATGATTCTGTAGACTTGCGTAATGTGAACCTCGTGAATGATTCTATAGACTTGCGTGATGTGTACCTCATGAATGATTCTGTAGAACTGCGTGATGTGTACCTCGTGAATAATTTTGTAGAACTGCGTGGTGTGTACCTCATGAATGATTCTGTAGAACTGCTTGATGTGTAGCTCGTGATTAATTCTGTAGAACTGCGTAATGTGTTCCTAGTGAATGATTCTATAGAACTGCGTAATGTGTACCTCACAAATGATTCTGTAGAAAAGCGAGATGTGTACCTTATGAATAATTTTGTAGAACTGCCTGATGTGTACCCCATGAATGATTCTGTAGACTTGCGTGATGTGTACCTCGTGAATTATTCTTTTGAACTGCATGAAGTGTACCTCATGAATGATTCTGTAGTCTTTCGTAATGTGTACCTCGTGAATGATACTGTAGACTTGCGCGTTGTGTACCTCATGAATGATTCTGTAGAACTACGTGTTGTGTACCTCATGAATGATTCTGTAGAACTACGTGATGTGTACCTCATGAATAATTCTATAGACTTGCGTAATGTGTACCTCATGAATGATACTGTAGACTTGCGTAATGTGTACCTTGTGAATGATTCTGTAGAACTGCGTGATGTGTACCTCGTGAATGATTCTGTAGAGTTGCGTAATGTGTACCTCGTGAATGATTCTGTAGACTTGCGTGATGTGTACCTTGTGAACGATTCTGTAGACGTGCGTGATGTGTACCTTGTGAATGATTCTGTAGACCTGCGTAATGTGCACCTCGTGAATGATTCTGTAGACTTGCGTGATGTGTACCTCGTGAATGATTCTGTAGACTTGCGAGACGTGTACCTCGTGAATGATTCTGTAGACTTGCGTGATGTTTACCTTGTGAATGATTCTGTAGACTTGCGAGATGTGTACTTCGTAAATTATTCTGTAGACTTGCGTAATGTGTACCTCGTGATTGATTCTGTAGACTTGCGTAATGTGTACCTCGTGAATGATTCTGTAGACTTGCGTAAGGTGTACCCCATGAATGATTCTGTAGAACAGCGTAATGTGTACCTCGTGAATGATTCTGTAGAACTGCGTAATGTGTACCTCGTGAACGATTCTGTAGACTTGCGTGATGTGTACCTCGTGAATGATTCTGTAGACTTGCGTAATGTGTACCTCGTGAATGATTCTGTAGACTTGCGTAATGTGTACCTCCTGAATGATTCTGTAGACTTGCGTAATGTGTACCTCGTGAATGATTCTGTAGAACTGTGTGACGTGTACCTCGTGATTGATTCTGTAGACCTGCGTGATGTGTATCTCAGGAATGATTCTGTAGACTTGCGTGATGTGTACCGCATGAATGATTTTGTAGAACTCAGTTATGTGTACCTCGTGAATGATTTTGTAGAACTGCGTGGTGTGTAATTAATGAATGATTCTGTAGAACTGCGTGATGTGTAGCTCGTGAATAATTCTCTAGAACTGCGTAATGTGTTCCTCGTGAATGATTCTATAGAACTGCGTAATGTGTACCTCATAAATGATTCTGTAGAAAAGCGTGATGTGTACCTTATGAATAATTTTGTAGAACTGCCTGATGTGTACCTCATGAATGATTCTGTAGACTTGCGTGATGTTTACCCGGTGAATGATTCTTTTGAACTGCGTGAAGTGTACTTTGTGAATGATTCTCTAGAACTGCGTAATATGTACCTCATTAATGATTCTTTAGACTTGCGTAATGTGAACCTCGTGAATGATTCTGTAGACTTGCGTGATGTGTACCTCGTGAACGATTCTGTAGATTTGCGTGATGTGTACCTCGGGAATGATTCTGTAGACTTGCGTGATGTTTACCTCGTGAATGATTCTGTGGAACTGCGTGATGTGTTCCTCGTGAATGATTCTGTAGACTTGCGTGAGGTTTACCTCGTGAATGATTCTGTGGAACTGCGATATGTGTACCTCGTGAATGATTCTATAGAATTGCGTAATGTGTACTTCATGAATGATTCTGTAGAACTGCGTAATGTGTACCTCCTGAATGATTCTGTAGACTTGCGTGATGTGTACCTCGTGAATGATTCTGTAGACTGGCGTAATGCGTACCTCGTGAATGATTCTGTAGACTTGCGTAATGTGTACCTCGTGAATGATTCTGTAGACTTGCGTAATGTGTACCTCGTGAATGATTCTGTAGACTTGCGTAATGTATACCTCATGAATGATTCTGTAGACTTGCGTGATGTGTACCTTGTAACGATTCTGTAGACTTGCGTAATGTGTACCTCATGAATGATTCTGTAGACTTGCGTAATGTGTACCTCATGAATGATTCTGTAGACTTGCGTGATGTGTACCTCGTGAATGATTCTGTAGACTTGCGTGATGTGTACCTCGTGAATGATTCTGTAGACTTGCGTAATGTGTACCTCATGAATGATTCTGTAGACTTGCGTAATGTGTACCTCATGAATGATTCTGTAGACTTGCGTGATGTGTACCTTGTGAATGATTCTGTAGACTTGCGTAATGTGTACCTCGTGAATGATTCTGTAGACGTGCGTAATGTGTACCTCGTGAATGATTCTGTAGACTTGCGTAATGTGTACCTCGTGAATGATTCTGTAGACTTGCGTGATGTGTAATTGGTGAATGATCCTGTAGACTTGCGTGATGTGTTCCTCATGAATGATTCTGTAGACTTGCGTGATGTGTACCTCGTGAATGATTCTGTAGACTTGCGTATAGTGTACCTCGTGAATGATTCTGTGGAACTGCGTGATGTGTACCTCATAAATGATTCTGTAGACTTGCGTGATGTGTACCTCGTGAATGATTCTGTGGAACTGCGTGATGTGTACCTCGTGAATGATTCTGTAGACTTGCGTAATGTGTACCTCGTGAATGATTCTGTGGAACTCCGTGATGTGTACCTCATGAATGATTCTATAGAACTGCGTGATGTGTACCTCGTGAATGATTCTGTAGACTTGCGTGATGTGTACCTCATGAATGATTCTGTAGACTTGCGTGATGTGTACCTCGTGAATGATTCTGTAGACTTGCGTGATGTGTACCTCATGTATGATTCTGTAGAACTGCGTGATGTGTACCTCGTGAATGATTCTGTAGACTTGCGTAATGTGTACCTCGTGAATGATTCTGTAGACTTGCGTGATTTGTAATTCGTGAATGATTCTGTAGACTTGCGTAATGTGTACCTCATGAATGATTCTGTAGACTTGCGTAATGTGTACCTCATGAATGATTCTGTAGACTTGCGTAATGTGTACCTCGTGAATGATTCTGTAGACTTGCGTAATGTGTACCTCGTGAATGATTCTGTAGACCTGCGTAATGTGTACCTCATGTATGATTCTGTAGACCTGCGTAATGTGTACCTCATGAATGATTCTGTAGACTTGCGTAATGTGTACCTCATGAATGATTTGTAGACTTGCGTAATGTGTACCTTGTGAATGATTCTGTGGAACTGCGTGATCTTTACCTCATGAATGATTCTATAGAACTGCGTGATGTGTACCTCGTGAATGATTCTGTAGACTTGCGTAATGTGTACCTCGTGAATGATTCTGTAGACTTGCGTGATTTGTAATTCGTGAATGATTCTGTAGACTTGCGTAATGTGTACCTCATGAATGACTCTGTAGACTTGCGTAATGTGTACCTCATGAATGATTTTGTAGACTTGCGTAATGTGTACCTCGTGAATGATTCTGTAGACTTGCGTATAGTGTACCTCGTGAATGATTCTGTGGAACTGCGTGATGTGTACCTCATAAATGATTCTGTAGACTTGCGTGATGTGTACCTCGTGAACGATTCTGTGGAACTGCGTGATGTGTACCTCGTGAATGATTCTGTAGACTTGGGTAATGTGTACCTCGTGAATGATTCTGTGGAACTGAGTGATGTGTACCTCATGAATGATTCTATAGAACTGCGTGATGTGTACCTCGTGAATGATTCTGTAGACTTGCGTGATGTGATCCTCATGAATGATTCTGTAGAACTACATGATGTGTACCTCGTGAATGATTCTGTAGACCTGCGTAATGTGTACCTCGTGAATGATTCTGTAGAGGTGCGTGATGTGTACCTCATGAATGATTCTGTAGACTTGTGTAATGTGTACCTCGTGAATGATTCTGTAGACTTGCGTAATGTGTACCTCATGAATGATTCTGTAGACGTTCGTGATTTGTACCTCATGAATGATTCTGTAGACGTGCGTGATGTGTACCTCATGAATGATTCTGTAGACGTGCGTAATGTGTACCTCGTGAATGATTATGTAGGCTTGCGTGATGTGTGCCACATGAATGATTTTGTAGACCTGCGTGATGTGTACCTCATGAATAAATCGGTAGACTTGCGTAATATGTACCTCATTAATGATTCTGTAGACTTGCGTAATGTGTACCTCGTGAATGATTCTGTGGAACTGCGTGATGTGTACCTCGTGAATGATTCTGTAGACTTGCGTGATGTGTACCTCGGGAATGATTTTTAGACTTGCGTGATGTTTACCTCGTGAATGATTCTTTGGAACTGCGCGATGTGTATCTCGTGAATGTTTCTGTAGACTTGCGTAATGTGTACCTCAAGAATGATTCTGTAGAACTGCGTAATGTGTACCTCGTGAATGATTCTGTAGACTTGCGTGATGTGTACCTCGTGAATGATTCTGTAGACTTGCGTGATGTGTACCTCGTGAATGATTCTGTAGACTTGCGTAATGTGTACCTCGTGAATGATTCTGTAGAACTGTGTGATGTGTACCTCGTGAATGATTCTGTAGACTTGCGTAATGCGTACCTCGTGAATGATTCTGTAGAACTGCGTGATGGTACCTCGTGAATAATTTTGTAGAACTGCGTGGTGTGTACCTCATGAATGATTCTGTAGAACTGCTTGATGTTTAGCTCGTGATTAATTCTGTAGAACTGCGTAATGTGTCCCTAGTGAATGATTCTATAGAACTGCGTAATGTTTACCTCATAAATGATTCTGTAGAAAAGCTTGATGTGTACCTTATGAATAATTTTGTAGAACTGCCTGATGTGTACCTCATGAATGATTCTGTAGACTTGCGTGATGTTTACCTCGTGAATGATTCTTTTGAACTGCGTGAAGTGTACCTCATGTATGATTCTGTAGTCTTGCGTAATGTGTACCTCGTGAATGATACTGTAGACTTGCGTGTTGTTTACCTCATGAATGATTCTGCAGAACTGCGTAATGTGTACCTAATGAATGATTCTGTAGTCTTGCATAATGTGTACCTTGTGAATGATTCTGTAGAACTGCGTGATGTGTACCTCGTGAATGATTCTGTAGACTTGTGTAATGTGTACCTCGTGAATGATTCTGTAGAACTGTGTGATAGGTACCTCCTGAATGATTCTGTAGACTTGCGTGATGTGTACCTCATGAATGATTCTGTAGACTTGCGTGATGTGTACCTCATGAACGATTCTGTGGAACTGCGTGATGTGTACCTTGTGAATGATTCTGTAGTCTTGCGTAATGTGTACCTTGTGAATGATTCTGTAGAACTGTGTGATGTGTACCTCGTGAATGATTCTGTAGTCTTGCGTAATGTGTACCTCATGAATGATTCTGTAGAACTGTGTGATGTGTACCTCGTGAATGATTCTGTAGACTTGCGTGATGTGTACCTCATGAATGATTCTGTAGACTTGCGTGATGTGGACCTCATGAATGATTCTGTAGACTTGCGTGATGTGTACCTCATGAATGATTCTGTAGACTTGCGTGATGTGTACCTTGTGAATGATTCTGTAGACTTGCGTGATATGTACCTCATAAATGATTCTGTAGACTTGCGTGATGTGTACCTCATGAATGATTCTGTAGACTTGCGTGATGTGTACCTCGTGAATGATTCTGTAGACTTTCGTGATGTGTACCTCATGAATGATTCTGTAGACTTTCGTGATGTGTACCTCATGAATGATTCTGTAGACTTGCGTAATGTGTACCTTGTGAATGATTCTGTAGACTTGCGTGATGTGTACCACATGAATGATTCTGTAGACTTGCGTGATGTGTACCTCATGAATGATTCTGTAGAACTGCGTGATGTGTACCTTGTGAATGATTCTGTAGTCTAGCGCAATGTGTACCTTGTGAATGATTCTGTAGAACTGTGTGATGTGTACCTCGTGAATGATTCTGTAGTCTTGCGTAATGTGTACCTCATGAATGATTCTGTAGAACTGTGTGATGTGCACCTCGTGAATGATTCTGTAGACTTGCGTAATGTGTACCTCGTGAATGATTCTGTAGAACTGCGTGATGTGTACCTTGTGAATGATTCTGTAGTCTTGCGTAATGTGTACCTCTTGAACGATTCTGTAGAACTGTGTGATGTGTACCTCGTAAATGATTATGTAGACTTGCGTAATGTGTACCTCGTGAATGATTCTGTAGACTTGCGTGATGTGTACCTCATGAATTGTTCTGTAGAACTGCGTGATGTGTACCTTGTGAATGATTCTGTAGACTTGCGTAATGTGTACCTTGTGAATGATTCTGTAGTCTTGCGTAATGTGTACCTTGTGAATGATTCTGTAGACATGCGTAATGTGTACCTTGTGAATGATTCTGTAGTCTAGCGTAATGTGTACCTTGTGAATGATTCTGTAGTCTTGCGTAATGTGTACCTCGTGAATGATTCTGTAGTCTTGCGTAATGTTTACCTCGTGAATGATTCTGTAGACTTGCGTGATGTGTACCTCGTGAATGATTCGGTAGTCTTGCGTAATGTGTACCTCGTGAATGATTCTGTAGACATGCGTAATGTGTACTTCGTGAATGATTCTTAAGTCTTGCGTAATGTGTACCTTGTGAATGATTCTGTAGACTTGCGTAATGTGTACCTTGTGAAAGATTCTGTAGACTTGCGTAATGTGTACCTTGTGAATGATTCTGTAGACTTGCGTAATGTGTACCTTGTGAATGATTCTGTAGACTTGCGTAATGTGTACCTTGTGAATGATTCTGTAGTCTTGCGTACTGTGTACCTCGTGAATGATTCTGTAGACTTGCGTAATGTGTACCTCGTGAATGATTCTGTAGACTTGCGTAATGTGTACCTCATGAATGATTCTGTAGACTTGCGTAATGTGTACCTTGTGAATGATTCTGTAGACTTGCGTAATGTGTACCTCATGAATGATTCTGTAGACTTGCGGATGGGTACCTCGTGAATGATTCTGTAGACTTGCGGATGGGTACCTCATGAATGATTCTGTAGACTTGCGTAATGTGTACCTTGTGAATGATTCTGTAGACTTGCGTAATGTATACCTCGTGAATGATTCTGTAGACTTGCTGATGTGTACCTCGTGAATGATTCTGTAGACTTGCGTAATGTGTACCTCATGAATGATTCTGTAGACTTGCGTAATGTGTACCTCATGAATGATTCTGTAGACTTGTGTGATGTGTACCTCGTGAATGATTCTGTAGACTTGCGTAATGTGTACCTCATGAATGATTCTGTAGACTTGCGTAATGTGTACCTCATGAATAATTCTGTAGACTTGCGTGATGTGTACCTCGTGAATGATTCTGTAGACTTGCGTAATGTGTACCTCATGAATGATTCTGTAGACTTGCGTAATGTGTACCTCGTGAATGATTCTGTAGACTTGCGTAATGTGTACCTCATGAATGATTCTGTAGACTTGCGTAATGTGTACCTCATGAATGATTCTGTAGACTTGCGTAATGTTTACCTCGTGAATGATTCTGTAGACTTGCGTAATGTGTACCTCATGAATGATTCTGTAGACTTGCGTAATGTGTACCTCCTGAATGATTCTGTAGCCTTGCGTGATGTGTACCTCGTGAATGATTCTGTAGACTTGCGGATGGGTACCTCGTGAATGATTCTTTAGAAAAACGTGATGTGTGCCTTATGAATAATTTTGTAGAACTGCCTGATGTGTACCCCATGAATGATTCTGTAGACTTGCGTGTTGTGTACCTCGTGAATGATTCTTTTGAACTGCATGAAGTGTACCTCATGTATGATTCTGTAGTCTTGCGTAATGTGTACCTCGTGAATGATACTGTAGACTTGCGTGTTGTTTACCTCGTGAATGATTCTGTAGAACTGTGTAATGTGTACCTAGTGAATAATTCTGTAGATTTGCGTAATTTGTACCTCCTGAATGATTCTGTAGTCTAGCATAATGTGTACCTTGTGAATGATTCTGTAGTCTTGCGTAATGTGTACCTCGTGAATGATTCTGTAGACTTGCGTTATGTATACCTCGTGAATGATTCGGTAGTCTTGCGTAATGTGTACCGTGTGAATGATTCTGTAGACATGCGTAATGTGTACCTTGTGAATGATTCTGTAGTCTTGCGTAATATGTACCTTGTGAATGGTTCTGTAGTCTTGCGTAATGTGTACCTCGTGAATGATTCTGTAGACTTGCGTAATGTGTACCTCATGAATGATTCTGTAGACTTGCGTAATGTGTACCTCATGAGTGATTCTGTAGACTTGCGTGATGTGTACCTTGTGAATGATTCTGTAGACTTGCGTAATGTGTACCTCGTGAATGATTCTGTAGACGTGCGTAATGTGTACCTCGTGAATGATTCTGTAGACTTGCGTAAGGTGTACCTCGTGAATGATTCTGTAGACTTGCGTGATGTGTAATTGGTGAAAGATCCTGTAGACTTGCGTGATGTGTACCTCATGAATGATTCTGTAGACTTGCGTGATGTGTACCTCGTGAATGATTCTGTAGACTTGCGTATAGTGTACCTCGTGAATGATTCTGTGGAACTGCGTGAGGTGTACCTCATAAATGATTCTGTAGACTTGCGTGATGTGTACCTCGTGAATGATTCTGTGGAACTGCGTGATGTGTACCTCGTGAATGATTCTGTAGACTTGCGTAATGTGTACCTCGTGAATGATTCTGTGGAACTGCGTGATGTGTACCTAATGAATGATTCTATAGAACTGCGTGATGTGTACCTCGTGAATGATTCTGTAGACTTGCGTGATGTGTACCTCATGAATGATTCTGTAGACTTGCTTGATGTGTACCTCGTGAATGATTCTGTAGACTTGCGTGATGTGTACCTCATGTATGATTCTATAGAACTGCGTGACATGTACCTCGTGAATGATTCTTTAGACTTGCGTAATGTGTACCTCGTGAATGATTCTGTAGACTTGCGTGATGTGTACCTCATGAATGATTCTGTAGACTTGCGTGATGTGTACCTCGTGAATGATTCTGTAGACTTGCGTGATGTGTACCTCATGTATGATTCTGTAGAACTGCGTGATGTGTACCTCGTGAATGATTCTGTAGACTTGCGTAATGTGTACCTCGTGAATGATTCTGTAGACTTGCGTGATTTGTAATTCGTGAATGATTCTGTAGACTTGCGTAATGTGTACCTCATGAATGATTCTGTACACTTGCGTAATGTGTACCTCGTGAATGATTCTGTAGACCTGCGTAATGTGTACCGCATGAATGATTCTGTAGACTTGCGTAATGTGTACCTCATGAATGATTCTGTAGACTTGCGTAATGTGTACCTTGTGAATGATTCTGTAGAACTGCATGATGTGTACCTCGTGAATGATTCTGTAGACCTGCGTAATGTGTACCTCGTGAATGATTCTGTAGACGTGCGTGATGTGTACCTCATGAATGATTCTGTAGACTTGTGTAATGTGTACCTCGTGAATGATTCTGTAGACTTGCGTAATGTGTACCTCATGAATGATTCTGTAGATGTTCGTGATGTGCACCTCATGAATGATTCTGTAGACGTGCGTGATGTGTACCTCATGAATGATTCTGTAGACGTGCGTAATGTGTACCTCGGGAATGATTATGTAGACTTGCGTGATGTGTGCCACATGAATGATTTTGTAGAACTGCGTGATGTGTACCTCATGAATAAAGCGGTAGACTTGCGTAATATGTACCTCATTAATGATTCTGTAGACTTGCGTAATGTGTACCTCGTGAATGATTCTCTGGAACTGCGTGATGTGTACCTCGTGGATGATTCTGTAGACTTGCGTGATGTGTACCTCGGGAATGATTTTTAGACTTGCGTGATGTTTACCTCGTGAATGATTCTTTGGAACTGCGTGATGTGTACCTCGTGAATGATTCTGTAGACTTGCGTGATGTGTACCTCGGGAATGATTTTTAGACTTGCGTGATGTTTACCTCGTGAATGATTCTTTGGAACTGCGTGATGTGTACCTCGTGGATGATTCTGTAGACTTGCGTGATGTGTACTTCGGGAATGATTTTTAGACTTGCGTAATGTGTACCTTTGTGAATGATTCTTTGGAACTGCGTAATGTGTACCTCGTTAATGATTCTGTAGACCCTCGTAATGTGTACCTCAAGAATGATTCTGTAGAACAGCGTAATGTGTACCTCCTGAATGATTCTGTAGACTTGCGTGATGTGTACCTCGTGAATGATTCTGTAGACTTGCGTAATGCGCACCTCGTGAATGATTCTGTAGAACTGTGTGATGTGTACCTCGTGAATGATTCTGTAGACTTGCGTGATGTGTACCTGGTGAATGATTCTGTAGACTTGCGTGATGTGTACCTCATGAATGATTCTGTAGAACTGCGTGATGGTACCTCGTGAATAATTTTGTAGAACTGCGTGGTGTGTACCTCATGAATGATTCTGTAGAACTGCTTGATGTTTAGCTCGTGATTAATTCTGTAGAACTGCGTAATGTGTTCCTAGTGAATGATTCTATAGAACTGCGTAATGTGTACCTCATAAATGATTCTGTAGAAAAGCGTGATGTGTAGCTTATGAATAATTTTGTAGAACTGCCTGATGTGTACCCCATGAATGATTCTGTAGACTTGCGTGTTGTGTACCTCGTGAATGATTCTTTTGAACTGCATGAAGTGTACCTCATGTATGATTCTGTAGTCTTGCGTAATGTGTACCTCGTGAATGATTCTGTAGACTTGCGTGATGTGTACCTCATGAATGATTCTGTAGACTTGCGTGATGTGTACCTCATGAATGATTCTGTAGACTTGCGTGATGTGTACCTCATGAATGATTCTGTAGACTTGTGTGATGTGTACCTTGTGAATGATTCTGTAGACTTGCGTGATATGTACCTCATAAATGATTCTGTAGACTTGCGTGATGTGTACCTCATGAATGATTCTGTAGACTTGCGTGATGTGTACCTCGTGAATGATTCTGTAGACGTTCGTGATGTGTACCTCATGAATGATTCTGTAGACTTTCGTGATGTGTACCTCATGAATGATTCTGTAGACTTGCGTAATGTGTACCTTGTGAATGATTCTGTAGACTTGCGTGATGTGTACCTCATGAATGATTCTGTAGACTTGCGTGATGTGTACCTCATGAATGATTCTGTAGAACTGCGTGATGTGTACCTTGTGAATGATTCTGTAGTCTAGCGCAATGTGTACCTTGTGAATGATTCTGTAGAACTGTGTGATGTGTACCTCGTGAATGATTCTGTAGTCTTGCGTAATGTGTACCTCATGAATGATTCTGTAGAACTGTGTGATGTGCACCTCGTTAATGATTCTGTAGACTTGCGTAATGTGTACCTCGTGAATGATTCTGTAGAACTGCGTGATGTGTACCTTGTGAATGATTCTGTAGTCTTGCGTAATGTGTACCTCTTGAACGATTCTGTAGAACTGTGTGATGTGTACCTCGTAAATGATTATGTAGACTTGCGTAATGTGTACCTCGTGAATGATTCTGTAGACTTGCGTGATGTGTACCTCATGAATGATTCTGTAGAACTGCGTGATGTGTACCTTGTGAATGATTCTGTAGACTTGCGTAATGTGTACCTTGTGAATGATTCTGTAGTCTTGCGTAATGTGTACCTTGTGAATGATTCTGTAGACATGCGTAATGTGTACCTTGTGAATGATTCTGTAGTCTAGCGTAATGTGTACCTTGTGAATGATTCTGTAGTCTTGCGTAATGTGTACCTCGTGAATGATTCTGTAGTCTTGCGTAATGTTTACCTCGTGAATGATTCTGTAGACTTGCGTGATGTGTACCTCGTGAATGATTCGGTAGTCTTGCGTAATGTGTACCTCGTGAATGATTCTGTAGACATGCGTAATGTGTACTTCGTGAATGATTCTGTAGTCTTGCGTAATGTGTACCTTGTGAATGATTCTGTAGACTTGCGTAATGTGTACCTTGTGAATGATTCTGTAGACTTGCGTAATGTGTACCTTGTGAATGATTCTGTAGACTTGCGTAATGTGTACCTTGTGAATGATTCTGTAGTCTTGCGTACTGTGTACCTCGTGAATGATTCTGTAGACTTGCGTAATGTGTACCTCGTGAATGATTCTGTAGACTTGCGTAATGTGTACCTCATGAATGATCCTGTAGACTTGCGTAATGTGTACCTTGTGAATGATTCTGTAGACTTGCGTAATGTGTACCTTGTGAATGATTCTGTAGACTTGCGTAATGTGTACCTTGTGAATGATTCTGTAGACTTGCGTAATGTGTACCTTGTGAATGATTCTGTAGACTTGCGTAATGTGTACCTCATGAATGATTCTGTAGACTTGCGTAATGTGTACCTCGTGAATGATTCTGTAGACTTGCATAATGTGTACCTTGTGAATGATTCTGTAGTCTTGCGTAATGTGTACCTCGTGAATGATTCTGTAGACCTGCGTAATGTGTACCTCGTGAATGATTCTGTAGGCTTGCGTAATGTGTACCGCATGAATGATTCTGTAGACTTGCGTAATGTGTACCTCATGAATGATTCTGTAGACTTGCGGATGGGTACCTCGTGAATGATTCTGTAGACTTGCGGATGGGTACCTCATGAATGATTCTGTAGACTTGCGTAATGTGTACCTTGTGAATGATTCTGTAGACTTGCGTAATGTGTACCTCGTGAATGATTCTGTAGACTTGCTGATGTGTACCTCGTGAATGATTCTGTAGACTTGCGTAATGTGTACCTCATGAATGATTCTGTAGACTTGCGTAATGTGTACCTCATGAATGATTCTGTAGACTTGTGTGATGTGTACCTCGTGAATGATTCTGTAGACTTGCGTAATGTGTACCTCATGAATGATTCTGTAGAACTGCGTGATGTGTAATTCATGAGTGATTCTGTAGACTTGCGTGATGTTTACCTCGTGAATGATTCTTTTGAACTGCGTGAAGTGTACTTTGTGAATGATTCTCTAGAACTGCGTAATATGTACCTCATTAATGATTCTTTAGACTTGCGTAATGTGTACCTCGCGAACGATTCTGTAGACTTGCGTGATGTGTACCTCGGGAATGATTCTGTAGACTTGCGTGATGTTTACCTCGTGAATGATTCTGTGGAACTGCGTGATGTGTTCCTCGTGAATGATTCTGTAGACTTGCGTGATGCTTACCTCGTGAATGATTCTGTGGAACTGCGCGATGTGTACCTCGTGAATGATTCTGTAGAACTGCGTAATGTGTACCTCCTGAATGATTCTGTAGACTTGCGTGATGTGTACCTCGTGAATGATTCTGTAGACTTACGTAATGCGTACCTAGTGAATGATTCTGTAGACTTGCGTAATGTGTACCACGTGAATGATTCTGCAGACTTGCGTGATGTGTACCTGGTGAATGATTCTCTAGAACTGTTTGACGTGTACCTCCTGAATGATTCTGTAGACTTGCGTAATGCGTACCTCGTGAATGATTCTGTAGACTTGCGTAATGTGTACCTCATGAATGATTCTGTAGAACTGCGGAATGCGTACCTCGTGAATGATTCTGTAGGACTGTGTGACGTGTACCTCGTGAATGATTCTGTAGACTTGCGTAATGTGAACCTCGTGAATGATTCTATAGACTTGCGTGATGTGTACCTCATGAATGATTCTGTAGAACTGCGTGATGTGTACCTCGTGAATAATTTTGTAGAACTGCGTGGTGTGTACCTCATGAATGATTCTGTAGAACTGCTTGATGTGTAGCTCGTGATTAATTCTGTAGAACTGCGTAATGTGTTCCTAGTGAATGATTCTATAGAACTGCGTAATGTGTACCTCACAAATGATTCTGTAGAAAAGCGAGATGTGTACCTTATGAATAATTTTGTAGAACTGCCTGATGTGTACCCCATGAATGATTCTGTAGACTTGCGTGATGTGTACCTCGTGAATTATTCTTTTGAACTGCATGAAGTGTACCTCATGAATGATTCTGTAGTCTTTCGTAATGTGTACCTCGTGAATGATACTGTAGACTTGCGCGTTGTGTACCTCATGAATGATTCTGTAGAACTACGTGTTGTGTACCTCATGAATGATTCTGTAGAACTACGTGATGTGTACCTCATGAATAATTCTATAGACTTGCGTAATGTGTACCTCATGAATGATACTGTAGACTTGCGTAATGTGTACCTTGTGAATGATTCTGTAGAACTGCGTGATGTGTACCTCGTGAATGATTCTGTAGAGTTGCGTAATGTGTACCTCGTGAATGATTCTGTAGACTTGCGTGATGTGTACCTTGTGAACGATTCTGTAGACGTGCGTGATGTGTACCTTGTGAATGATTCTGTAGACCTGCGTAATGTGCACCTCGTGAATGATTCTGTAGACTTGCGTGATGTGTACCTCGTGAATGATTCTGTAGACTTGCGAGACGTGTACCTCGTGAATGATTCTGTAGACTTGCGTGATGTGTACCTTGTGAATGATTCTGTAGACTTGCGAGATGTGTACTTCGTAAATTATTCTGTAGACTTGCGTAATGTGTACCTCGTGATTGATTCTGTAGACTTGCGTAATGTGTACCTCGTGAATGATTCTGTAGACTTGCGTAAGGTGTACCCCATGAATGATTCTGTAGAACAGCGTAATGTGTACCTCGTGAATGATTCTGTAGAACTGCGTAATGTGTACCTCGTGAACGATTCTGTAGACTTGCGTGATGTGTACCTCGTGAATGATTCTGTAGACTTGCGTAATGTGTACCTCGTGAATGATTCTGTAGACTTGCGTAATGTGTACCTCCTGAATGATTCTGTAGACTTGCGTAATGTGTACCTCGTGAATGATTCTGTAGAACTGTGTGACGTGTACCTCGTGATTGATTCTGTAGACCTGCGTGATGTGTATCTCAGGAATGATTCTGTAGACTTGCGTGATGTGTACCGCATGAATGATTTTGTAGAACTCAGTTATGTGTACCTCGTGAATGATTTTGTAGAACTGCGTGGTGTGTAATTAATGAATGATTCTGTAGAACTGCGTGATGTGTAGCTCGTGAATAATTCTCTAGAACTGCGTAATGTGTTCCTCGTGAATGATTCTATAGAACTGCGTAATGTGTACCTCATAAATGATTCTGTAGAAAAGCGTGATGTGTACCTTATGAATAATTTTGTAGAACTGCCTGATGTGTACCTCATGAATGATTCTGTAGACTTGCGTGATGTTTACCCGGTGAATGATTCTTTTGAACTGCGTGAAGTGTACTTTGTGAATGATTCTCTAGAACTGCGTAATATGTACCTCATTAATGATTCTTTAGACTTGCGTAATGTGAACCTCGTGAATGATTCTGTAGACTTGCGTGATGTGTACCTCGTGAACGATTCTGTAGATTTGCGTGATGTGTACCTCGGGAATGATTCTGTAGACTTGCGTGATGTTTACCTCGTGAATGATTCTGTGGAACTGCGTGATGTGTTCCTCGTGAATGATTCTGTAGACTTGCGTGAGGTTTACCTCGTGAATGATTCTGTGGAACTGCGATATGTGTACCTCGTGAATGATTCTATAGAATTGCGTAATGTGTACTTCATGAATGATTCTGTAGAACTGCGTAATGTGTACCTCCTGAATGATTCTGTAGACTTGCGTGATGTGTACCTCGTGAATGATTCTGTAGACTGGCGTAATGCGTACCTCGTGAATGATTCTGTAGACTTGCGTAATGTGTACCTCGTGAATGATTCTGTAGACTTGCGTAATGTGTACCTCGTGAATGATTCTGTAGACTTGCGTAATGTATACCTCATGAATGATTCTGTAGACTTGCGTGATGTGTACCTTGTAACGATTCTGTAGACTTGCGTAATGTGTACCTCATGAATGATTCTGTAGACTTGCGTAATGTGTACCTCATGAATGATTCTGTAGACTTGCGTGATGTGTACCTCGTGAATGATTCTGTAGACTTGCGTGATGTGTACCTCGTGAATGATTCTGTAGACTTGCGTAATGTGTACCTCATGAATGATTCTGTAGACTTGCGTAATGTGTACCTCATGAATGATTCTGTAGACTTGCGTGATGTGTACCTTGTGAATGATTCTGTAGACTTGCGTAATGTGTACCTCGTGAATGATTCTGTAGACGTGCGTAATGTGTACCTCGTGAATGATTCTGTAGACTTGCGTAATGTGTACCTCGTGAATGATTCTGTAGACTTGCGTGATGTGTAATTGGTGAATGATCCTGTAGACTTGCGTGATGTGTTCCTCATGAATGATTCTGTAGACTTGCGTGATGTGTACCTCGTGAATGATTCTGTAGACTTGCGTATAGTGTACCTCGTGAATGATTCTGTGGAACTGCGTGATGTGTACCTCATAAATGATTCTGTAGACCTGCGTGATGTGTACCTCGTGAATGATTCTGTGGAACTGCGTGATGTGTACCTCGTGAATGATTCTGTAGACTTGCGTAATGTGTACCTCGTGAATGATTCTGTGGAACTCCGTGATGTGTACCTCATGAATGATTCTATAGAACTGCGTGATGTGTACCTCGTGAATGATTCTGTAGACTTGCGTGATGTGTACCTCATGAATGATTCTGTAGACTTGCGTGATGTGTACCTCGTGAATGATTCTGTAGACTTGCGTGATGTGTACCTCATGTATGATTCTGTAGAACTGCGTGATGTGTACCTCGTGAATGATTCTGTAGACTTGCGTAATGTGTACCTCGTGAATGATTCTGTAGACTTGCGTGATTTGTAATTCGTGAATGATTCTGTAGACTTGCGTAATGTGTACCTCATGAATGATTCTGTAGACTTGCGTAATGTGTACCTCATGAATGATTCTGTAGACTTGCGTAATGTGTACCTCGTGAATGATTCTGTAGACTTGCGTAATGTGTACCTCGTGAATGATTCTGTAGACCTGCGTAATGTGTACCTCATGTATGATTCTGTAGACCTGCGTAATGTGTACCTCATGAATGATTCTGTAGACTTGCGTAATGTGTACCTCATGAATGATTTGTAGACTTGCGTAATGTGTACCTTGTGAATGATTCTGTGGAACTGCGTGATCTTTACCTCATGAATGATTCTATAGAACTGCGTGATGTGTACCTCGTGAATGATTCTGTAGACTTGCGTAATGTGTACCTCGTGAATGATTCTGTAGACTTGCGTGATTTGTAATTCGTGAATGATTCTGTAGACTTGCGTAATGTGTACCTCATGAATGACTCTGTAGACTTGCGTAATGTGTACCTCATGAATGATTTTGTAGACTTGCGTAATGTGTACCTCGTGAATGATTCTGTAGACTTGCGTATAGTGTACCTCGTGAATGATTCTGTGGAACTGCGTGATGTGTACCTCATAAATGATTCTGTAGACTTGCGTGATGTGTACCTCGTGAACGATTCTGTGGAACTGCGTGATGTGTACCTCGTGAATGATTCTGTAGACTTGGGTAATGTGTACCTCGTGAATGATTCTGTGGAACTGAGTGATGTGTACCTCATGAATGATTCTATAGAACTGCGTGATGTGTACCTCGTGAATGATTCTGTAGACTTGCGTGATGTGATCCTCATGAATGATTCTGTAGAACTACATGATGTGTACCTCGTGAATGATTCTGTAGACCTGCGTAATGTGTACCTCGTGAATGATTCTGTAGAGGTGCGTGATGTGTACCTCATGAATGATTCTGTAGACTTGTGTAATGTGTACCTCGTGAATGATTCTGTAGACTTGCGTAATGTGTACCTCATGAATGATTCTGTAGACGTTCGTGATTTGTACCTCATGAATGATTCTGTAGACGTGCGTGATGTGTACCTCATGAATGATTCTGTAGACGTGCGTAATGTGTACCTCGTGAATGATTATGTAGGCTTGCGTGATGTGTGCCACATGAATGATTTTGTAGACCTGCGTGATGTGTACCTCATGAATAAATCGGTAGACTTGCGTAATATGTACCTCATTAATGATTCTGTAGACTTGCGTAATGTGTACCTCGTGAATGATTCTGTGGAACTGCGTGATGTGTACCTCGTGAATGATTCTGTAGACTTGCGTGATGTGTACCTCGGGAATGATTTTTAGACTTGCGTGATGTTTACCTCGTGAATGATTCTTTGGAACTGCGCGATGTGTATCTCGTGAATGTTTCTGTAGACTTGCGTAATGTGTACCTCAAGAATGATTCTGTAGAACTGCGTAATGTGTACCTCGTGAATGATTCTGTAGACTTGCGTGATGTGTACCTCGTGAATGATTCTGTAGACTTGCGTGATGTGTACCTCGTGAATGATTCTGTAGACTTGCGTAATGTGTACCTCGTGAATGATTCTGTAGAACTGTGTGATGTGTACCTCGTGAATGATTCTGTAGACTTGCGTAATGCGTACCTCGTGAATGATTCTGTAGAACTGCGTGATGGTACCTCGTGAATAATTTTGTAGAACTGCGTGGTGTGTACCTCATGAATGATTCTGTAGAACTGCTTGATGTTTAGCTCGTGATTAATTCTGTAGAACTGCGTAATGTGTCCCTAGTGAATGATTCTATAGAACTGCGTAATGTTTACCTCATAAATGATTCTGTAGAAAAGCTTGATGTGTACCTTATGAATAATTTTGTAGAACTGCCTGATGTGTACCTCATGAATGATTCTGTAGACTTGCGTGATGTTTACCTCGTGAATGATTCTTTTGAACTGCGTGAAGTGTACCTCATGTATGATTCTGTAGTCTTGCGTAATGTGTACCTCGTGAATGATACTGTAGACTTGCGTGTTGTTTACCTCATGAATGATTCTGCAGAACTGCGTAATGTGTACCTAATGAATGATTCTGTAGTCTTGCATAATGTGTACCTTGTGAATGATTCTGTAGAACTGCGTGATGTGTACCTCGTGAATGATTCTGTAGACTTGTGTAATGTGTACCTCGTGAATGATTCTGTAGAACTGTGTGATAGGTACCTCCTGAATGATTCTGTAGACTTGCGTGATGTGTACCTCATGAATGATTCTGTAGACTTGCGTGATGTGTACCTCATGAACGATTCTGTGGAACTGCGTGATGTGTACCTTGTGAATGATTCTGTAGTCTTGCGTAATGTGTACCTTGTGAATGATTCTGTAGAACTGTGTGATGTGTACCTCGTGAATGATTCTGTAGTCTTGCGTAATGTGTACCTCATGAATGATTCTGTAGAACTGTGTGATGTGTACCTCGTGAATGATTCTGTAGACTTGCGTGATGTGTACCTCATGAATGATTCTGTAGACTTGCGTGATGTGGACCTCATGAATGATTCTGTAGACTTGCGTGATGTGTACCTCATGAATGATTCTGTAGACTTGCGTGATGTGTACCTTGTGAATGATTCTGTAGACTTGCGTGATATGTACCTCATAAATGATTCTGTAGACTTGCGTGATGTGTACCTCATGAATGATTCTGTAGACTTGCGTGATGTGTACCTCGTGAATGATTCTGTAGACTTTCGTGATGTGTACCTCATGAATGATTCTGTAGACTTTCGTGATGTGTACCTCATGAATGATTCTGTAGACTTGCGTAATGTGTACCTTGTGAATGATTCTGTAGACTTGCGTGATGTGTACCACATGAATGATTCTGTAGACTTGCGTGATGTGTACCTCATGAATGATTCTGTAGAACTGCGTGATGTGTACCTTGTGAATGATTCTGTAGTCTAGCGCAATGTGTACCTTGTGAATGATTCTGTAGAACTGTGTGATGTGTACCTCGTGAATGATTCTGTAGTCTTGCGTAATGTGTACCTCATGAATGATTCTGTAGAACTGTGTGATGTGCACCTCGTGAATGATTCTGTAGACTTGCGTAATGTGTACCTCGTGAATGATTCTGTAGAACTGCGTGATGTGTACCTTGTGAATGATTCTGTAGTCTTGCGTAATGTGTACCTCTTGAACGATTCTGTAGAACTGTGTGATGTGTACCTCGTAAATGATTATGTAGACTTGCGTAATGTGTACCTCGTGAATGATTCTGTAGACTTGCGTGATGTGTACCTCATGAATTGTTCTGTAGAACTGCGTGATGTGTACCTTGTGAATGATTCTGTAGACTTGCGTAATGTGTACCTTGTGAATGATTCTGTAGTCTTGCGTAATGTGTACCTTGTGAATGATTCTGTAGACATGCGTAATGTGTACCTTGTGAATGATTCTGTAGTCTAGCGTAATGTGTACCTTGTGAATGATTCTGTAGTCTTGCGTAATGTGTACCTCGTGAATGATTCTGTAGTCTTGCGTAATGTTTACCTCGTGAATGATTCTGTAGACTTGCGTGATGTGTACCTCGTGAATGATTCGGTAGTCTTGCGTAATGTGTACCTCGTGAATGATTCTGTAGACATGCGTAATGTGTACTTCGTGAATGATTCTGTAGTCTTGCGTAATGTGTACCTTGTGAATGATTCTGTAGACTTGCGTAATGTGTACCTTGTGAAAGATTCTGTAGACTTGCGTAATGTGTACCTTGTGAATGATTCTGTAGACTTGCGTAATGTGTACCTTGTGAATGATTCTGTAGACTTGCGTAATGTGTACCTTGTGAATGATTCTGTAGTCTTGCGTACTGTGTACCTCGTGAATGATTCTGTAGACTTGCGTAATGTGTACCTCGTGAATGATTCTGTAGACTTGCGTAATGTGTACCTCATGAATGATTCTGTAGACTTGCGTAATGTGTACCTTGTGAATGATTCTGTAGACTTGCGTAATGTGTACCTCATGAATGATTCTGTAGACTTGCGGATGGGTACCTCGTGAATGATTCTGTAGACTTGCGGATGGGTACCTCATGAATGATTCTGTAGACTTGCGTAATGTGTACCTTGTGAATGATTCTGTAGACTTGCGTAATGTATACCTCGTGAATGATTCTGTAGACTTGCTGATGTGTACCTCGTGAATGATTCTGTAGACTTGCGTAATGTGTACCTCATGAATGATTCTGTAGACTTGCGTAATGTGTACCTCATGAATGATTCTGTAGACTTGTGTGATGTGTACCTCGTGAATGATTCTGTAGACTTGCGTAATGTGTACCTCATGAATGATTCTGTAGACTTGCGTAATGTGTACCTCATGAATAATTCTGTAGACTTGCGTGATGTGTACCTCGTGAATGATTCTGTAGACTTGCGTAATGTGTACCTCATGAATGATTCTGTAGACTTGCGTAATGTGTACCTCGTGAATGACTCTGTAGACTTGCGTAATGTGTACCTCATGAATGATTCTGTAGACTTGCGTAATGTGTACCTCATGAATGATTCTGTAGACTTGCGTAATGTTTACCTCGTGAATGATTCTGTAGACTTGCGTAATGTGTACCTCATGAATGATTCTGTAGACTTGCGTAATGTGTACCTCCTGAATGATTCTGTAGCCTTGCGTGATGTGTACCTCGTGAATGATTCTGTAGACTTGCGGATGGGTACCTCGTGAATGATTCTTTAGAAAAGCGTGATGTGTGCCTTATGAATAATTTTGTAGAACTGCCTGATGTGTACCCCATGAATGATTCTGTAGACTTGCGTGTTGTGTACCTCGTGAATGATTCTTTTGAACTGCATGAAGTGTACCTCATGTATGATTCTGTAGTCTTGCGTAATGTGTACCTCGTGAATGATACTGTAGACTTGCGTGTTGTTTACCTCGTGAATGATTCTGTAGAACTGTGTAATGTGTACCTAGTGAATAATTCTGTAGATTTGCGTAATTTGTACCTCCTGAATGATTCTGTAGTCTAGCATAATGTGTACCTTGTGAATGATTCTGTAGTCTTGCGTAATGTGTACCTCGTGAATGATTCTGTAGACTTGCGTTATGTATACCTCGTGAATGATTCGGTAGTCTTGCGTAATGTGTACCGTGTGAATGATTCTGTAGACATGCGTAATGTGTACCTTGTGAATGATTCTGTAGTCTTGCGTAATATGTACCTTGTGAATGGTTCTGTAGTCTTGCGTAATGTGTACCTCGTGAATGATTCTGTAGACTTGCGTAATGTGTACCTCATGAATGATTCTGTAGACTTGCGTAATGTGTACCTCATGAGTGATTCTGTAGACTTGCGTGATGTGTACCTTGTGAATGATTCTGTAGACTTGCGTAATGTGTACCTCGTGAATGATTCTGTAGACGTGCGTAATGTGTACCTCGTGAATGATTCTGTAGACTTGCGTAAGGTGTACCTCGTGAATGATTCTGTAGACTTGCGTGATGTGTAATTGGTGAAAGATCCTGTAGTCTTGCGTGATGTGTACCTCATGAATGATTCTGTAGACTTGCGTGATGTGTACCTCGTGAATGATTCTGTAGACTTGCGTATAGTGTACCTCGTGAATGATTCTGTGGAACTGCGTGAGGTGTACCTCATAAATGATTCTGTAGACTTGCGTGATGTGTACCTCGTGAATGATTCTGTGGAACTGCGTGATGTGTACCTCGTGAATGATTCTGTAGACTTGCGTAATGTGTACCTCGTGAATGATTCTGTGGAACTGCGTGATGTGTACCTAATGAATGATTCTATAGAACTGCGTGATGTGTACCTCGTGAATGATTCTGTAGACTTGCGTGATGTGTACCTCATGAATGATTCTGTAGACTTGCTTGATGTGTACCTCGTGAATGATTCTGTAGACTTGCGTGATGTGTACCTCATGTATGATTCTATAGAACTGCGTGACATGTACCTCGTGAATGATTCTGTAGACTTGCGTAATGTGTACCTCGTGAATGATTCTGTAGACTTGCGTGATGTGTACCTCATGAATGATTCTGTAGACTTGCGTGATGTGTACCTCGTGAATGATTCTGTAGACTTGCGTGATGTGTACCTCATGTATGATTCTGTAGAACTGCGTGATGTGTACCTCGTGAATGATTCTGTAGACTTGCGTAATGTGTACCTCGTGAATGATTCTGTAGACTTGCGTGATTTGTAATTCGTGAATGATTCTGTAGACTTGCGTAATGTGTACCTCATGAATGATTCTGTACACTTGCGTAATGTGTACCTCGTGAATGATTCTGTAGACCTGCGTAATGTGTACCGCATGAATGATTCTGTAGACTTGCGTAATGTGTACCTCATGAATGATTCTGTAGACTTGCGTAATGTGTACCTTGTGAATGATTCTGTAGAACTGCATGATGTGTACCTCGTGAATGATTCTGTAGACCTGCGTAATGTGTACCTCGTGAATGATTCTGTAGACGTGCGTGATGTGTACCTCATGAATGATTCTGTAGACTTGTGTAATGTGTACCTCGTGAATGATTCTGTAGACTTGCGTAATGTGTACCTCATGAATGATTCTGTAGATGTTCGTGATGTGCACCTCATGAATGATTCTGTAGACGTGCGTGATGTGTACCTCATGAATGATTCTGTAGACGTGCGTAATGTGTACCTCGGGAATGATTATGTAGACTTGCGTGATGTGTGCCACATGAATGATTTTGTAGAACTGCGTGATGTGTACCTCATGAATAAAGCGGTAGACTTGCGTAATATGTACCTCATTAATGATTCTGTAGACTTGCGTAATGTGTACCTCGTGAATGATTCTCTGGAACTGCGTGATGTGTACCTCGTGGATGATTCTGTAGACTTGCGTGATGTGTACCTCGGGAATGATTTTTAGACTTGCGTGATGTTTACCTCGTGAATGATTCTT
Organism: Deroplatys truncata; assembly: GCA_030765065.1. Lineage (NCBI taxonomy): Eukaryota > Metazoa > Arthropoda > Insecta > Mantodea > Mantidae > Deroplatys > Deroplatys truncata. Next base: position 10,395,399 of record CM060975.1, read on the forward strand.
TGGAACTGCGTGATGTGTACCTCGTGGATGATTCTGTAGACTTGCGTGATGTGTACTTCGGGAATGATTTTTAGACTTGCGTAATGTGTACCTTTGTGAATGATTCTTTGGAACTGCGTAATGTGTACCTCGTTAATGATTCTGTAGACCCTCGTAATGTGTACCTCAAGAATGATTCTGTAGAACAGCGTAATGTGTACCTCCTGAATGATTCTGTAGACTTGCGTGATGTGTACCTCGTGAATGATTCTGTAGACTTGCGTAATGCGCACCTCGTGAATGATTCTGTAGAACTGTGTGATGTGTACCTCGTGAATGATTCTGTAGACTTGCGTGATGTGTACCTGGTGAATGATTCTGTAGACTTGCGTGATGTGTACCTCATGAATGATTCTGTAGAACTGCGTGATGGTACCTCGTGAATAATTTTGTAGAACTGCGTGGTGTGTACCTCATGAATGATTCTGTAGAACTGCTTGATGTTTAGCTCGTGATTAATTCTGTAGAACTGCGTAATGTGTTCCTAGTGAATGATTCTATAGAACTGCGTAATGTGTACCTCATAAATGATTCTGTAGAAAAGCGTGATGTGTAGCTTATGAATAATTTTGTAGAACTGCCTGATGTGTACCCCATGAATGATTCTGTAGACTTGCGTGTTGTGTACCTCGTGAATGATTCTTTTGAACTGCATGAAGTGTACCTCATGTATGATTCTGTAGTCTTGCGTAATGTGTACCTCGTGAATGATACTGTAGACTTGTGTAATGTGTACCTCGTGAATGATTCTGTAGACTTGCGTAATGTGTACCTCATGAATGATTCTGTAGATGTTCGTGATGTGCACCTCATGAATGATTCTGTAGACGTGCGTGATGTGTACCTCATGAATGATTCTGTAGACGTGCGTAATGTGTACCTCGTGAATGATTATGTAGACTTGCGTGATGTGTGCCACATGAATGATTTTGTAAAACTGCGTGATGTGTACCTCATGAATAAATCGGTAGACTTGCGTAATATGTACCTCATTAATGATTCTGTAGACTTGCGTAATGTGTACCTCGTGAATGATTCTCTGGAACTGCGTGATGTGTACCTCGTGGATGATTCTGTAGACTTGCGTGATGTGTACCTCGGGAATGATTTTTAGACTTGCGTGATGTTTACCTCGTGAATGATTCTTTGGAACTGCGCGATGTACCTCGTGAATGATTCTGTAGACTTGCGTAATGTGTACCTCAAGAATGATTCTGTAGAACTGCGTAATGTGTACCTCCTGAATGATTCTGTAGACTTGCGTGATGTGTACCTCGTGAATGATTCTGTAGACTTGCGTAATGCGTACCTCGTGAATGATTCTGTAGAACTGTGTGATGTGTACCTCGTGAATGATTCTGTAGACTTGCGTGATGTGTACCTGGTGAATGATTCTGTAGACTTGCGTGATGTGTACCTCATGAATGATTCTGTAGAACTGCGTGATGTGTACCTCCTGGATGATTCTGTAGACTTGCGTGATGTGTACCTCGGGAATGATTTTTAGACTTGCGTGATGTTTACCTCGTGAATGATTCTTTGGAACTGCGCGATGTGTACCTCGTGAATGATTCTGTAGACTTGCGTAATGTGTACCTCAAGAATGATTCTGTAGAACTGCGTAATGTGTACCTCCTGAATGATTCTGTAGACTTGCGTGATGTGTACCTCGTGAATGATTCTGTAGACTTGCGTAATGCGTACCTCGTGAATGATTCTGTAGAACTGTGTGATGTGTACCTCGTGAATGATTCTGTAGAACTGTGTGATGTGTACCTCGTGAATGATTCTGTAGACTTGCGTGATGTGTACCTCATTAATGATTCTGTAGACTTGCGTAATGCGTACCTCGTGATTGATTCTGTAGAACTGTGTGATGTGTACCTCGTGAATGATTCTGTAGACTTGCGTGATGTGTACCTGGTGAATGATTCTGTAGACTTGCGTGATGTGTACCTCATGAATGATTCTGTAGAACTGCGTGATGGTACCTCGTGAATAATTTTGTAGAACTGCGTGGTGTGTACCTCATGAATGATTCTGTAGAACTGCTTGATGTTTAGCTCGTGATTAATTCTGTAGAACTGCGTAATGTGTTCCTAGTGAATGATTCTATAGAACTGCGTAATGTGTACCTCATAAATGATTCTGTAGAAAAGCGTGATGTGTACCTTATGAATAATTTTGTAGAACTGCCTGATGTGTACCCCATGAATGATTCTGTAGACTTGCGTGTTGTGTACCTCGTGAATGATTCTTTTGAACTGCATGAAGTGTACCTCATGTATGACTCTGTAGTCTTGCGTAATGTGTACCTCGTGAATGATACTGTAGACTTGCGTGTTGTTTACCTCATGAATGATTCTGTAGAACTGTGTAATGTGTACCTAGTGAATAATTCTGTAGATTTGCGTAATGTGTACCTCCTGAATGATTCTGTAGTCTAGCATAATGTGTAACTTGTGAATGATTCTGTAGTCTTGCGTAATGTGTACCTCGTGAATGATTCTGTAGTCTTGCGTAATGTGTACCTCGTGAATGATTCTGTAGACTTGCGTGATGTGTACCTCGTGAATGATTCGGTAGTCTTGCGTAATGTGTACCTTGTGAATGATTCTGTAGACATGCGTAATGTGTACCTTGTGAATGATTCTATAGTCTTGCGTAATATGTACCTTGTGAATGGTTCTGTAGTCTTGCGTAATGTGTACCTCGTGAATGATTCTGTAGTCTTGCGTAATGTGTACCTTGTGAATGATTCTGTAGACTTGCGTAATGTGTAGCTTGTGAATGATTCTGTAGACTTGCGTAATGTGTACCTTGTGAATGATTCTGTAGACTTGCGTAATGTGTACCTTGTGAATGATTCTGTAGACTCGCGTAATGTGTACCTTGTGAATGATTCTGTAGTCTTGCGTAATGTGTACCTCGTGAATGATTCTGTAGACTTGCGTAATGTGTACCTTGTGAATGATTCTGTAGACTTGCGTAATGTGTACCTCATGAATGATTCTGTAGACTTGCGTAATGTGTACCTTGTGAATGATTCTGTAGACTTGCGTAATGTGTACCTTGTGAATGATTCTGTAGACTTGCGTAATGTGTACCTTGTGAATGATTCTGTAGACTTGCGTAATGTGTACCTTGTGAATGATTCTGTAGACTTGCGTAATGTGTACCTCATGAATGATTCTGTAGACTTGCGTAATGTGTACTTTGTGAATGATTCTGTAGACTTGCGTAATGTGTACGTTGTGAATGATTGTGTAGTCTTGCGTAATGTGTACCTCGTGAATGATTCTGTAGACTTGCGTAATGTGTACCTCATGAATGATTCTGTAGACTTGCGTAATGTGTACCTCATAAATGATTCTGTAGACTTGCGGATGGGTACCTCGTGAATGATTCTGTGGACTTGCGGATGGGTACCTCATGAATGATTCTGTAGACTTGCGTAATGTGTACCTTGTGAATGATCCTGTAGACTTGCGTAATGTGTACCTCGTGAATGATTCTGTAGACTTGCGGATGTGTACCTCGTGAATGATTCTGTAGACTTGCGTAATGTGTACCTCGTGAATGATTCTGTGGAACTCCGTGATGTGTACCTCATGAATGATTCTATAGAACTGCGTGATGTGTACCTCGTGAATGATTCTGTAGACTTGCTTATGTGTACCTCATGAATGATTCTGTAGACTTGCGTGATGTGTACCTCGTGAATGATTCTGTAGACTTGCGTGATGTGTAGCTCATGTATGATTCTGTAGAACTGCGTGATGTGTACCTCGTGAATGATTCTGTAGACTTGCGTAATGTGTACCTCGTGAATGATTCTGTAGACTTGCGTGATTTGTAATTCGTGAATGATTCTGTAGACCTGCGTAATGTGTACCTCATGAATGATTCTGTAGACTTGCGTAATGTGTACCTCATGAATGATTCTGTAGACTTGCGTAATGTGTACCTCGTGAATGATTCTGTAGACTTGCGTAATGTGTACCTCGTGAATGATTCTGTAGACCTGCGTAATGTGTACCTCATGTATGATTCTGTAGACCTGCGTAATGTGTACCTCATGAATGATTCTGTAGACTTGCGTAATGTGTACCTCATGAATGATTTGTAGACTTGCGTAATGTGTACCTTGTGAATGATTCTGTGGAACTGCGTGATCTGTACCTCATGAATGATTCTATAGAACTGCGTGATGTGTACCTCATGAATGATTCTGTAGACTTGCGTAATGTGTACCTCGTGAATGATTCTGTAGACTTGCGTGATTTGTAATTCGTGAATGATTCTGTAGACTTGCGTAATGTGTACCTCATGAATGACTCTGTAGACTTGCGTAATGTGTACCTCATGAATGATTCTGTAGACTTGCGTAATGTGTACCTCGTGAATGATTCTGTAGACTTGCGTATAGTGTACCTCGTGAATGATTCTGTGGAACTGCGTGATGTGTACCTCATAAATGATTCTGTAGACTTGCGTGATGTGTACCTCGTGAACGATTCTGTGGAACTGCGTGCTGTGTACCTCGTGAATGATTCTGTAGACTTGGGTAATGTGTACCTCGTGAATGATTCTGTGGAACTGCGTGATGTGTACCTCATGAATGATTCTATAGAACTGCGTGATGTGTACCTCGTGAATGATTCTGTAGACTTGCGTGATGTGTACCTCATGAATGATTCTGTAGAACTGCATGATGTGTACCTCGTGAATGATTCTGTAGACCTGCGTAATGTGTACCTCGTGAATGATTCTGTAGAGGTGCGTGATGTGTACCTCATGAATGATTCTGTAGACTTGTGTAATGTGTACCTCGTGAATGATTCTGTAGACTTGCGTAATGTGTACCTCATGAATGATTCTGTAGACGTTCGTGATGTGTACCTCATGAATGATTCTGTAGACGTGCGTGATGTGTACCTCATGAATGATTCTGTAGACGTGCGTAATGTGTACCTCGTGAATGATTATGTAGGCTTGCGTGATGTGTGCCACATGAATGATTTTGTAGAACTGCGTGATGTGTACCTCATGAATAAATCGGTAGACTTGCGTAATATGTACCTCGTGAATGATTCTGTGGAACTGCGTGATGTGTACCTCGTGAATGATTCTGTAGACTTGCGTGATGTGTACCTCGGGAATGATTTTTAGACTTGCGTGATGTTTACCTCGTGAATGATTCTTTGGAACTGCGCGATGTGTATCTCGTGAATGTTTCTGTAGACTTGCGTAATGTGTACCTCAAGAATGATTCTGTAGAACTGCGTAATGTGTACCTCGTGAATGATTCTGTAGACTTGCGTGATGTGTACCTCGTGAATGATTCTGTAGACTTGCGTGATGTGTACCTCGTGAATGATTCTGTAGACTTGCGTAAAATGTACCTCGTGAATGATTCTGTAGAACTGTGTGATGTGTACCTCGTGAATGATTCTGTAGACTTGCGTAATGCGTACCTCGTGAATGATTCTGTAGAACTGCGTGATGGTACCTCGTGAATAATTTTGTAGAACTGCGTGGTGTGTACCTCATGAATGATTCTGTAGAACTGCTTGATGTTTAGCTCGTGATTAATTCTGTAGAACTGCGTAATGTGTCCCTAGTGAATGATTCTATAGAACTGCGTAATGTTTACCTCATAAATGATTCTGTAGAAAAGCTTGATGTGTACCTTCTGAATAATTTTGTAGAACGGCCTGATGTGTACCTCATGAATGATTCTGTAGACTTGCGTGATGTTTACCTCGTGAATGATTCTTTTGAACTGCGTGAAGTGTACCTCATGTATGATTCTGTAGTCTTGCGTAATGTGTACCTCGTGAATGATACTGTAGACTTGCGTGTTGTTTACCTCATGAATGATTCTGCAGAACTGCGTAATGTGTACCTAATGAATAATTCTGTAGATTTGCGTAATGTGTACCTCCTGAATGATTCTGTAGTCTTGCATAATGTGTACCTTGTGAATGATTCTGTAGAACTGCGTGATGTGTACCTCGTGAATGATTCTGTAGACTTGTGTAATGTGTACCTCGTGAATGATTCTGTAGAACTGTGTGATAGGTACCTCCTGAATGATTCTGTAGACTTGCGTGATGTGTACCTCATGAATGATTCTGTAGACTTGCGTGATGTGTACCTCATGAACGATTCTGTGGAACTGCGTGATGTGTACCTTGTGAATGATTCTGTAGTCTTGCGTAATGTGTACCTTGTGAATGATTCTGTAGAACTGTGTGATGTGTACCTCGTGAATGATTCTGTAGTCTTGCGTAATGTGTACCTCATGAATGATTCTGTAGAACTGTGTGTTGTGTACCTCGTGAATGATTCTGTAGACTTGCGTGATGTGTACCTCATGAATGATTCTGTAGACTTGCGTGATGTGTACCTCATGAATGATTCTGTAGACTTGCGTGATGTGTACCTCATGAATGATTCTGTAGACTTGCGTGATGTGTACCTTGTGAATGATTCTGTAGACTTGCGTGATATGTACCTCATAAATGATTCTGTAGACTTGCGTGATGTGTACCTCATGAATGATTCTGTAGACTTGCGTGATGTGTACCTCGTGAATGATTCTGTAGACTTTCGTGACGTGTACCTCATGAATGATTCTGTAGACTTGCGTAATGTGTACCTTGTGAATGATTCTGTAGACTTGCGTGATGTGTACCTCATGAATGATTCTGTAGACTTGCGTGATGTGTACCTCATGAATGATTCTGTAGTCTAGCGCAATGTGTACCTTGTGAATGATTCTGTAGAACTGTGTGATGTGTACCTCGTGAATGATTCTGTAGTCTTGCGTAATGTGTTACTCATGAATGATTCTGTAGAACTGTGTGATGTGCACCTCGTGAATGATTCTGTAGACTTGCGTAATGTGTACCTCGTGAATGATTCTGTAGAACTGCGTGATGTGTACCTTGTGAATGATTCTGTAGTCTTGCGTAATGTGTACCTCATGAACGATTCTGTAGAACTGTGTGATGTGTACCTCGTAAATGATTATGTAGACTTGCGTAATGTGTACCTCGTGAATGATTCTGTAGACTTGCGTGATGTGTACCTCATGAATGATTCTGTAGAACTGCGTGATGTGTACCTTGTGAATGATTCTGTAGACTTGCGTAATGTGTACCTTGTGATTGATTCTGTAGTCTTGCGTAATGTGTACCTTGTGAATGATTCTGTAGACATGCGTAATGTGTACCTTGTGAATGATTCTGTAGTCTAGCGTAATGTGTACCTTGTGAATGATTCTGTAGTCTTGCGTAATGTGTACCTCGTGAATGATTCTGTAGTCTTGCGTAATGTTTACCTCGTGAATGATTCTGTAGACTTGCGTGATGTGTACCTCGTGAATGATTCGGTAGTCTTGAGTAATGTGTACTTCGTGAATGATTCTGTAGTCTTGCGTAATGTGTACCTTGTGAATGATTCTGTAGACTTGCGTAATGTGTACCTTGTGAATGATTCTGTAGTCTTGAGTAATGTGTACCTTGTGAATGATTCTGTAGTCTTGCGTACTGTGTACCTCGTGAATGATTCTGTAGACTTGCGTAATGTGTACCTTGTGAATGATTCTGTAGTCTTGAGTAATGTGTACTTCGTGAATGATTCTGTAGTCTTGCGTAATGTGTACCTTGTGAATGATTCTGTAGTCTTGCGTAATGTGTACCTTGTGAATGATTCGGTAGTCTTGAGTAATGTGTACCTCGTGAATGATTCTGTAGACTTGCGTAATGTGTACCTTGTGAATGATTCTGTAGACTTGCGTAATGTGTACCTTGTGAATGATTCTGTAGACTTGCGTAATGTGTACCTTGTGAATGATTCTGTAGTCTTGCGTACTGTGTACCTCGTGAATGATTCTGTAGACTTGCGTAATGTGTACCTCGTGAATGATTCTGTAGACTTGCGTAATGTGTACCTCGGAATGATTCTGTAGACTTGCGTAATGTGTACCTCATGAATGATTCTGTAGACTTGCGTAATGTGTACCTTGTGAATGATTCTGTAGACTTGCGTAATGTGTACCTTGTGAATGATTCTGTAGACTTGCGTAATGTGTACCTTGTGAATGATTCTGTAGACTTGCGTAATGTGTACCTCATGAATGATTCTGTAGACTTGCGTAATGTGTACCTCGTGAATGATTCTGTAGACTTGCATAATGTGTACCTTGTTAATGATTCTGTAGTCTTGCGTAATGTGTACCTCGTGAATGATTCTGTAGACCTGCGTAATGTGTACCTCGTGAATGATTCTGTAGACTTGCGTAATGTGTACCGCATGAATGATTGTGTAGACTTGCGTAATGTGTACCTCATGAATGATTCTGTAGACTTGCGGATGGGTACCTCGTGAATGATTCTGTAGACTTGCGGATGGGTACCTCATGAATGATTCTGTAGACTTGCGTAATGTGTACCTTGTGAATGATTCTGTAGACTTGCGTAATGTGTACCTCGTGAATGATTCTGTAGACTTGCTGATGTGTACCTCGTGAATGATTCTGTAGACTTGCGTAATGTGTACCTCATGAATGATTCTGTAGACTTGCGTAATGTGTACCTCATGAATGATTCTGTAGACTTGTGTGATGTGTACCTCGTCAATGATTCTGTAGACTTGCGTAATGTGTACCTCATGAATGATTCTGTAGACTTGCGTAATGTGTACCTCATGAATGATTCTGTACACTTGTGTGATGTGTACCTCGTGAATGATTCTGTAGACTTGCGTAATGTGTACCTCATGAATGATTCTGTAGACTTGCGTAATGTGTACCTCGTGAATGATTCTGTAGACTTGCGTAATGTGTACCTCATGAATGATTCTGTAGACCTGCGTAATGTGTACCTCATGAATGATTCTGTAGACTTGCGTAATGTGTACCTCGTGAATGATTCTGTAGACTTGCGTAATGTGTACCTCATGAATGATTCTGTAGACTTGCGTAATGTGTACCTCCTGAATGATTCTGTAGCCTTGCGTGATGTGTACCTCGTGAATGATTCTGTAGACTTGCGGATGGGTACCTCGTGAATGATTCTGTAGACTTGCGTAATGTGTACCTCATGAATGATTCTGTAGACTTGCGTAATGTGTACCTCATGAATGATTCTGTAGACTTGCGTAATGTGTACCTCATGAATGATTCTGTAGACTTGCGTGATGTGTACCTCGTGAATGATTCTGTAGACTTGCGTAATGTGTACCTCGTGAATGATTCTGTAGAACTGCGTGATGTGTACCTCGTGAATGATTCTGTAGACTTGCGTGATGTGTACCTCGTGAATGATTCTGTAGACGTGCGTAATGTGTACCTCATGAATGATTCTGTAGACTTGCGTAATGTGTACCTCATGAATGATTCTGTAGACTTGCGTAATGTGTACCTTGTGAATGATTCTGTAGACTTGCGTAATGTGTACCTCGTGAATGATTCTGTAGACTTGCGTAATGTGTACCTCGTGAATGATTCTGTAGATTTGCGTAATGTGTACCTCGTGAATGATTCTGTAGACTAGCGTAATGTGTACCTCATGAATGATTCTGTAGACTTGCGTAATGTAGAACTGCGTAATGTGTTCCTAGTGAATGATTCTATAGAACTGCGTAATGTGTACCTCATAAATGATTCTTTAGAAAAGCGTGATGTGTGCCTTATGAATAATTTTGTAGAACTGCCTGATGTGTACCCCATGAATGATTCTGTAGACTTGCGTAATGTGTACCTCGTGAATGATTCTGTAGACTTGCGTAATGTGTACCTCGTGAATGATTCTGTAGACTTGCGTAATGTGTACCTCATGAATGATTCTGTAGACTTGCGTAATGTGTACCTTGTGAATGATTCTGTAGACTTGCGTAATGTGTACCTTGTGAATGATTCTGTAGACTTGCGTAATGTGTACCTTGTGAATGATTCTGTAGACTTGCGTAATGTGTACCTCATGAATGATTCTGTAGACTTGCGTAATGTGTACCTCGTGAATGATTCTGTAGACTTGCATAATGTGTACCTTGTTAATGATTCTGTAGTCTTGCGTAATGTGTACCTCGTGAATGATTCTGTAGACCTGCGTAATGTGTACCTCGTGAATGATTCTGTAGACTTGCGTAATGTGTACCGCATGAATGATTGTGTAGACTTGCGTAATGTGTACCTCATGAATGATTCTGTAGACTTGCGGATGGGTACCTCGTGAATGATTCTGTAGACTTGCGGATGGGTACCTCATGAATGATTCTGTAGACTTGCGTAATGTGTACCTTGTGAATGATTCTGTAGACTTGCGTAATGTGTACCTCGTGAATGATTCTGTAGACTTGCTGATGTGTACCTCGTGAATGATTCTGTAGACTTGCGTAATGTGTACCTCATGAATGATTCTGTAGACTTGCGTAATGTGTACCTCATGAATGATTCTGTAGACTTGTGTGATGTGTACCTCGTCAATGATTCTGTAGACTTGCGTAATGTGTACCTCATGAATGATTCTGTAGACTTGCGTAATGTGTACCTCATGAATGATTCTGTAGACTTGTGTGATGTGTACCTCGTGAATGATTCTGTGGACTTGCGTAATGTGTACCTCATGAATGATTCTGTAGACTTGCGTAATGTGTACCTCGTGAATGATTCTGTAGACTTGCGTAATGTGTACCTCATGAATGATTCTGTAGACCTGCGTAATGTGTACCTCATGAATGATTCTGTAGACTTGCGTAATGTGTACCTCGTGAATGATTCTGTAGACTTGCGTAATGTGTACCTCATGAATGATTCTGTAGACTTGCGTAATGTGTACCTCCTGAATGATTCTGTAGCCTTGCGTGATGTGTACCTCGTGAATGATTCTGTAGACTTGCGGATGGGTACCTCGTGAATGATTCTGTAGACTTGCGTAATGTGTACCTCATGAATGATTCTGTAGACTTGCGTAATGTGTACCTCATGACTGATTCTGTAGACTTGCGTAATGTGTACCTCATGAATGATTCTGTAGACTTGCGTGATGTGTACCTCGTGAATGATTCTGTAGACTTGCGTAATGTGTACCTCGTGAATGATTCTGTAGAACTGCGTGATGTGTACCTCGTGAATGATTCTGTAGACTTGCGTGATGTGTACCTCGTGAATGATTCTGTAGACGTGCGTAATGTGTACCTCATGAATGATTCTGTAGACTTGCGTAATGTGTACCTCATGAATGATTCTGTAGACTTGCGTAATGTGTACCTTGTGAATGATTCTGTAGACTTGCGTAATGTGTACCTCGTGAATGATTCTGTAGACTTGCGTAATGTGTACCTCGTGAATGATTCTGTAGATTTGCGTAATGTGTACCTCGTGAATGATTCTGTAGACTAGCGTAATGTGTACCTCATGAATGATTCTGTAGACTTGCGTAATGTAGAACTGCGTAATGTGTTCCTAGTGAATGATTCTATAGAACTGCGTAATGTGTACCTCATAAATGATTCTTTAGAAAAGCGTGATGTGTGCCTTATGAATAATTTTGTAGAACTGCCTGATGTGTACCCCATGAATGATTCTGTAGTCTTGCGTAATGTGTACCTCGTGAATGATACTGTAGACTTGCGAGTTGTTTACCTCATGAATGATTCTGTAGAACTGTGTAATGTGTACCTAGTGAATGATTCTGTAGATTTGCGTAATTTGTACCTCCTGAATGATTCTGTAGTCTAGCATAATGTGTACCTTGTGAATGATTCTGTAGTCTTGCGTAATGTGTACCTCGTGAATGATTCTGTAGACTTGCGTTATGTGTACCTCGTGAATGATTCGGTAGTCTTGCGTAATGTGTACCTTGTGAATGATTCTGTAGACATGCGTAATGTGTACCTTGTGAATGATTCTGTAGTCTTGCGTAATATGTACCTTGTGAATGGTTCTGTAGTCTTGCGTAATGTGTACCTCGTGAATGATTCTGTAGACTTGCGTAATGTGTACCTCATGAATGATTCTGTAGACTTGCGTAATGTGTACCTCATGAGTGATTCTGTAGACTTGCGTGATGTGTACCTTGTGAATGATTCTGTAGACTTGCGTAATGTGTACCTCGTGAATGATTCTGTAGACGTGCGTAATTTGTACCTCGTGAATGATTCTGTAGACTTGCGTAATGTGTACCTCGTGAATGATTCTGTAGACTTGCGTGATGTGTAATTGGTGAACGATCCTGTAGACTTGCGTGATGTGTACCTCATGAATGATTCTGTAGACTTGCGTGATGTGTACCTCGTGAATGATTCTGTAGACTTGCGTATAGTGTACCTCGTGAATGATTCTGTGGAACTGCGTGATGTGTACCTCATAAATGATTCTGTAGACTTGCGTGATCTGTACCTCGTGAATGATTCTGTGGAACTGCGTGATGTGTACCTCGTGAATGATTCTGTAGACTTGCTAATGTGTACCTCGTGAATGATTCTGTGGAACTGCGTGATGTGTACCTAATGAATGATTCTATAGAACTGCGTGATGTGTACCTCGTGAATGATTCTGTAGACTTGCGTGATGTGTACCTCATGAATGATTCTGTAGACTTGCTTGATGTGTACCTCGTGAATGATTCTGTAGACTTGCGTGATGTGTACCTCATGTATGATTCTATAGAACTGCGTGACATGTACCTCGTGAATGATTCTGTAGACTTGCGTAATGTGTACCTCGTGAATGATTCTGTAGACTTGCGTGATGTGTACCTCATGAATGATTCTGTAGACTTGCGTGATGTGTACCTCGTGAATGATTCTGTAGACTTGCGTGATGTGTACCTCATGTATGATTCTGTAGAACTGCGTGATGTGTACCTCGTGAATGATTCTGTAGACTTGCGTAATGTGTACCTCGTGAATGATTCTGTAGACTTGCGTGATTTGTAATTCGTGAATGATTCTGTAGACTTGCGTAATGTGTACCTCATGAATGATTCTGTACACTTGCGTAATGTGTACCTCGTGAATGATTCTGTAGACTTGCGTAATGTGTACCTCGTGAATGATTTTGTAAACCTGCGTAATGTGTACCTTGTGAATGATTCTGTAGAACTGCATGATGTGTACCTCGTGAATGATTCTGTAGACCTGCGTAATGTGTACCTCGTGAATGATTCTGTAGACGTGCGTGATGTGTACCTCATGAATGATTCTGTAGACTTGTGTAATGTGTACCTCGTGAATGATTCTGTAGCCTTGCGTAATGTGTACCTCATGAATGATTCTGTAGATGTTCGTGATGTGCACCTCATGAATGATTCTGTAGACGTGCGTGATGTGTACCTCATGAATGATTCTGTAGACGTGCGTAATGTGTACCTCGGGAATGATTATGTAGACTTGCGTGATGTGTGCCACATGAATGATTTTGTAGAACTGCGTGATGTGTACCTCATGAATAAAGCGGTAGACTTGCGTAATATGTACCTCATTAATGATTCTGTAGACTTGCGTAATGTGTACCTCGTGAATGATTCTCTGGAACTGCGTGATGTGTACCTCGTGGATGATTCTGTAGACTTGCGTGATGTGTACCTCGGGAATGATTTTTAGACTTGCGTGATGTTTACCTCGTGAATGATTCTTTGGAACTGCGTGATGTGTACCTCGTGGATGATTCTGTAGACTTGCGTGATGTGTACCTCGGGAATGATTTTTAGACTTGCGTAATGTGTACCTCGTGAATGATTCTTTGGAACTGCGTAATGTGTACCTCGTGAATGATTCTGTAGACTTGCGTAATGTGTACCTCAAGAATGATTCTGTGGAACAGCGTAATGTGTACCTCCTGAATGATTCTGTAGACTTGCGTGATGTGTACCTCGTGAATGATTCTGTAGACTTGCGTAATGCGCACCTCGTGAATGATTCTGTAGAACTGTGTGATGTGTACCTCGTGAATGATTCTGTAGACTTGCGTGATGTGTACCTGGTGAATGATTCTGTAGACTTGCGTGATGTGTACCTCATGAATGATTCTGTAGAACTGCGTGATGGTACCTCGTGAATAATTTTGTAGAACTGCGTGGTGTGTACCTCATGAATGATTCTGTAGAACTGCTTGATGTTTAGCTCGTGATTAATTCTGTAGAACTGCGTAATGTGTTCCTAGTGAATGATTCTATAGAACTGCGTAATGTGTACCTCATAAATGATTCTGTAGAAAAGCGTGATGTGTAGCTTATGAATAATTTTGTAGAACTGCCTGATGTGTACCCCATGAATGATTCTGTAGACTTGCGTGTTGTGTACCTCGTGAATGATTCTTTTGAACTGCATGAAGTGTACCTCATGTATGATTCTGTAGTCTTGCGTAATGTGTACCTCGTGAATGATACTGTAGACTTGTGTAATGTGTACCTCGTGAATGATTCTGTAGACTTGCGTAATGTGTACCTCGTGAATGATTCTGTAGACGTGCGTGATGTGTACCTCATGAATGATTCTGTAGACTTGTGTAATGTGTACCTCGTGAATGATTCTGTAGCCTTGCGTAATGTGTACCTCATGAATGATTCTGTAGATGTTCGTGATGTGCACCTCATGAATGATTCTGTAGACGTGCGTGATGTGTACCTCATGAATGATTCTGTAGACGTGCGTAATGTGTACCTCGGGAATGATTATGTAGACTTGCGTGATGTGTGCCACATGAATGATTTTGTAGAACTGCGTGATGTGTACCTCATGAATAAAGTGGTAGACTTGCGTAATATGTACCTCATTAATGATTCTGTAGACTTGCGTAATGTGTACCTCGTGAATGATTCTCTGGAACTGCGTGATGTGTACCTCGTGGATGATTCTGTAGACTTGCGTGATGTGTACCTCGGGAATGATTTTTAGACTTGCGTGATGTTTACCTCGTGAATGATTCTTTGGAGCTGCGTGATGTGTACCTCGTGGATGATTCTGTAGACTTGCGTGATGTGTACCTCGGGAATGATTTTTAGACTTGCGTAATGTGTACCTCGTGAATGATTCTTTGGAACTGCGTAATGTGTACCTCGTGAATGATTCTGTAGACTTGCGTAATGTGTACCTCAAGAATGATTCTGTAGAACAGCGTAATGTGTACCTCCTGAATGATTCTGTAGACTTGCGTGATGTGTACCTCGTGAATGATTCTGTAGACTTGCGTAATGCGCACCTCGTGAATGATTCTGTAGAACTGTGTGATGTGTACCTCGTGAATGATTCTGTAGACTTGCGTGATGTGTACCTGGTGAATGATTCTGTAGACTTGCGTGATGTGTACCTCATGAATGATTCTGTAGAACTGCGTGATGGTACCTCATGAATGATTCTGTAGAACTGCTTGATGTTTAGCTCGTGATTAATTCTGTAGAACTGCGTAATGTGTTCCTAGTGAATGATTCTATAGAACTGCGTAATGTGTACCTCATAAATGATTCTGTAGAAAAGCGTGATGTGTAGCTTATGAATAATTTTGTAGAACTGCCTGATGTGTACCCCATGAATGATTCTGTAGACTTGCGTGTTGTGTACCTCGTGAATGATTCTTTTGAACTGCATGAAGTGTACCTCATGTATGATTCTGTAGTCTTGCGTAATGTGTACCTCGTGAATGATACTGTAGACTTGTGTAATGTGTACCTCGTGAATGATTCTGTAGACTTGCGCAATGTGTACCTCATGAATGATTCTGTAGATGTTCGTGATGTGCACCTCATGAATGATTCTGTAGACGTGCGTGATGTGTACCTCATGAATGATTCTGTAGACGTGCGTAATGTGTACCTCGTGAATGATTCTGTAGACTTGCGTAATGTGTACATCGTAAATGTATCTGTAGACTTGCGTAATGTGTACCTTGTGAATGATTCTGTAGACTTGCGTAATGTGTACCTCGTGAATGATTCTGTAGACTTGCGTGATGTGTACCTCGTGAATGATTCTGTAGGCTTGCGTGATGTGTACCTCGTGAATGATTCTGTAGACTTGCGTAATGTGTACCTCGTGAATGATTCTGTAGAACTGCGTGATGTGTACCTCGTGAATGATTCTGTAGAACTGCGTGATGTGTACCTCGTGAATGATTCTGTAGAACTGCGTGATGTGTACCTCGTGAATGATTCTGTAGAACTGCGTGATGTGTACCTCGTGAATGATTCTGTAGAACTGCGTGATGTGTACCTCGTGAATGATTCTGTAGAACTACGTGATGTGTACCTGGTGAATGCTTCTGTAGACTTGCGTAACGTGTACCTCGTGAATGATTCTGTAGACTTGCGTAACGTGTACCTCGTGAATGATTCTGTAGACGTGCGTGATGTGTACCTCATGAATGATTCTGTAGACTTGCTTATGTGTACATCGTGAATGATGATGTAGACTTGCGTAATGTGTGCTCGTGAATGATTCTGTAGACTTGCGTAATTTGTGCTCGTGAATGATTCTGTAGACTTGCGTGATGTGCACCTCGGGAATGATTCTGTAGAACTGTGCGACGTTTACCTCGTGAATGATTCTGTAGACTTGCGAGATGTGTACCTCGCGAATGATTTTGTAGAACTGTGCGATGTTTACCTCATGAATGATTCTGTAGACTTGCGTAATGTGTACCTCGTGAATGATTCTGTAGACTTGCGTTATGTGTACCTCGTGAATGATTATGTAGACTTGCGAGATGTGTACCTCGTGAATGATTCTGTAGACTTGCGTGATGTGTACCTCGTGAATGATTATGTAGACTTGCGTAATGTGTACCTCATGAATGATATTGTAGACTTGCGTAATGTGTACCTAGTGAATGATTCTCTAGACTTGCGTAATGTGTACCTAGTGAATGATTCTGTAGACTTGCATAATATGTACCTAGTGAATGATTCTGTTGACTTGCGTAATGTGTACCTCCTGAATGATATTGTAGACTTGCGTAATGTGTACCTAGTGAATGATTCTGTAGAACTGTGCGACGTTTAACTCGTGAATGATTTGTAGACTTGCGTGATGTGTAGATCGTGAATGATTCTGTAGAACTGTGCGAAGTTTACCTCGTGAACGATTTTGTACAACTGCGTGATGTGTACTTCATGAATGATTCTGTAGACTTGCGTGATGTGTACCTTGTGAATGATTCTGTAGACTTGCGTAATGTGTACCTCGTGAATGATTCTGTAGACTTGCGTAATGTGTACCTCGTGAATGATTCTGTAGACTTGCGTAATCTGTACCTCCTGAATGATTCTGTAGACTTGCGTAAGGTGTACCTCATGAATGATTCTGTAGAACTGCGTAATGTGTACCTCGTGAAATGATTCTGTAGAACTGTGTGACGTGTACCTCGTGATTGATTCTGTAGACTTGCGTAATGTGTACCTCGTGAATGATTCTGTAGACTTGCGTGATGTGTATCTCAGGAATGATTTTGTAGACTTGCGTGATGTGTACCGCATGAATGATTTTGTAGAACTGCGTAAGGTGTACCTCGTGAATGATTCTGTAGATTTGCGTGATGTGTACCTCATGAATGATTCTGTAGAACTGCGTGATGTGTAATTCATGAGTGATTCTGTAGACTTGCGTCATGTGTACCTCATGAATGATTCTTTTGAACTGCGTGAAGTGTACTTTGTGAATGATTCTCTAGAACTGCGTAATATGTACCTCATTCATGATTCTTTAGACTTGCGTAATGTGTACCTCGTGAATGATTCTGTAGACTTGCGTGATGTGTAATTCATGAGTGATTCTGTAGACTTGCGTGATGTTTACCTCGTGAATGATTCTTTTGAACTGCGTGAAGTGTACTTTGTGAATGATTCTCTAGAACTGCGTAATATGTACCTCATTAATGATTCTTTAGACTTGCGTAATGTGTACCTCATGAATGATTCTGTAGAACTGCGTGATGTGTAATTCATGAGTGATTCTGTAGACTTGCGTGATGTTTACCTCGTGAATGATTCTTTTGAACTGCGTGAAGTGTACTTTGTGAATGATTCTCTAGAACTGCGTAATATGTACCTCATTAATGATTCTTTAGACTTGCGTAATGTGTACCTCGTGAATGATTCTGTAGACTTGCGTGATGTGTACCTCGGGAATGATTCTGTAGACTTGCGTGATGTTTACCTCGTGAATGATTCTGTGGAACTGCGTGATGTGTTCCTCGTGAATGATTCTGTAGACTTGCGTGATGTTTACCTCGTGAATGATTCTGTGGAACTGCGTGATGTGTTCCTCGTGAATGATTCTGTAGACTTGCGTGATGCTTACCTCGTGAATGATTCTGTGGAACTGCGCGATGTGTACCTCGTGAATGATTCTATAGACTTGCGTAATGTGTACCTCATGAATGATTCTGTAGAACTGCGTAATGTGTACCTCCTGAATGATTCTGTAGACCTGCGTGATGTGTACCTCGTGAATGATTCTGTAGACTTACGTAATGCGTACCTAGTGAATGATTCTGTAGACTTGCGTAATGTGTACCACGTGAATGATTCTGCAGACTTGCGTGATGTGTACCTGGTGAATGATTCTCTAGAACTGTTTGACGTGTACCTCCTGAATGATTCTGTAGACTTGCGTAATGTGTACCTCGTGAATGATTCTGTAGACTTGCGTAATGTGTACCTCATGAATGATTCTGTAGAACTGCGTAATGCGTACCTCGTGAATGATTCTGTAGGACTGTGTGACGTGTACCTCGTGAATGATTCTGTAGACTTGCGTAATGTGAACCTCGTGAATGATTCTGTAGACTTGCGTGATGTGTACCTCATGAATGATTCTGTAGAACTGCGTGATGTGTACCTCGTGAATAATTTTGTAGAACTGCGTGGTGTGTACCTCATGAATGATTCTGTAGAACTGCTTGATGTGTAGCTCGTGATTAATTCTGTAGAACTGCGTAATGTGTTCCTAGTGAATGATTCTATAGAACTGCGTAATGTGTACCTCACAAATGATTCTGTAGAAAAGCGAGATGTGTACCTTATGAATAATTTTGTAGAACTGCCTGATGTGTACCCCATGAATGATTCTGTAGACTTTCGTAATGTGTGCCTCGTGAATGATACTGTAGACTTGCGTGTTGTGTACCTCATGAATGATTCTGTAGAACTACGTGTTGTGTACCTCATGAATGATTCTGTAGAACTACGTGATGTGTACCTCATGAATAATTCTATAGACTTGCGTAATGTGTACCTCATGAATGATACTGTAGACTTGCGTAATGTGTACCTTGTGAATGATTCTGTAGAGTTGCGTAATGTGTACCTCGTGAATGATTCTGTAGACTTGCGTGATGTGTACCTTGTGAACGATTCTGTAGACGTGCGTGATGTGTACCTTGTGAATGATTCTGTAGACCTGCGTAATGTGTACCTCGTGAATGATTCTGTAGACTTGCGTGATGTGTACCTCGTGAATGATTCTGTAGACTTGCGAGATGTGTACCTCGTGAATGATTCTGTAGACTTGCGTGATGTGTACCTTGTGAATGATTCTGTAGACTTGCGAGATGTGTACTTCGTAAATTATTCTGTAGACTTGCGTAATGTGTACCTCGTGATTGATTCTGTAGACTTGCGTAATGTGTACCTCGTGAATGATTCTGTAGACTTGCGTAAGGTGTACCCCATGAATGATTCTGTAGAACAGCGTAATGTGTACCTCGTGAATGATTCTGTAGAACTGCGTAATGTGTACCTCGTGAACGATTCTGTAGACTTGCGTGATGTGTACCTCGTGAATGATTCTGTAGACTTGCGTAATGTGTACCTCGTGAATGATTCTGTAGACTTGCGTAATGTGTACCTCCTGAATGATTCTGTAGACTTGCGTAATGTGTACCTCGTGAATGATTCTGTAGAACTGTGTGACGTGTACCTCGTGATTGATTCTGTAGACCTGCGTGATGTGTATCTCAGGAATGTTTCTGTAGACTTGCGTGATGTGTACCGCATTAATGATTTTGTAGAACTCAGTTATGTGTACCTCGTGAATGATTTTGTAGAACTGCGTGGTGTGTAATTCATGAATGATTCTGTAGAACTGCGTGATGTGTAGCTCGTGAATAATTCTCTAGAACTGCGTAATGTGTTCCTCGTGAATGATTCTATAGAACTGCGTAATGTGTACCTCATAAATGATTCTGTAGAAAAGCGTGATGTGTACCTTATGAATAATTTTGTAGAACTGCCTGATGTGTACCTCATGAATGATTCTGTAGACTTGCGTGATGTTTACCTCGTGAATGATTCTTTTGAACTGCGTGAAGTGTACTTTGTGAATGATTCTCTAGAACTGCGTAATATGTACCTCATTAATGATTCTTTAGACTTGCGTAATGTGTACCTCGTGAATGATTCTGTAGACTTGCGTGATGTGTACCTCGTGAACGATTCTGTAGATTTGCGTGATGTGTACCTCGGGAATGATTCTGTAGACTTGCGTGATGTTTACCTCGTGAATGATTCTGTGGAACTGCGTGATGTGTTCCTCGTGAATGATTCTGTAGACTTGCGTGAGGTTTACCTCGTGAATGATTCTGTGGAACTGCGATATGTGTACCTCGTGAATGATTCTATAGAATTGCGTAATGTGTACTTCATGAATGATTCTGTAGAACTGCGTAATGTGTACCTCCTGAATGATTCTGTAGACTTGCGTGATGTGTACCTCGTGAATGATTCTGTAGACTGGCGTAATGCGTACCTCGTGAATGATTCTGTAGACTTGCGTAATGTGTACCTCGTGAATGATTCTGTAGACTTGCGTAATGTGTACCTCGTGAATGATTCTGTAGACTTGCGTAATGTATACCTCATGAATGATTCTGTAGACTTGCGTGATGTGTACCTTGTAACGATTCTGTAGACTTGCGTAATGTGTACCTCATGAATGATTCTGTAGACTTGCGTAATGTGTACCTCATGAATGATTCTGTAGACTTGCGTGATGTGTACCTCGTGAATGATTCTGTAGACTTGCGTGATGTGTACCTCGTGAATGATTCTGTAGACTTGCGTAATGTGTACCTCATGAATGATTCTGTAGACTTGC
Source organism: Deroplatys truncata (assembly GCA_030765065.1). Taxonomy (NCBI): domain Eukaryota; kingdom Metazoa; phylum Arthropoda; class Insecta; order Mantodea; family Mantidae; genus Deroplatys; species Deroplatys truncata. The sequence continues at coordinate 10,416,537 of CM060975.1, forward strand.
GTAATGTGTACCTCATGAATGATTCTGTAGACTTGCGTGATGTGTACCTTGTGAATGATTCTGTAGACTTGCGTAATGTGTACCTCGTGAATGATTCCGTAGACTGCGTAATGTGTACCTCGTGAATGATTCTGTAGACTTGCGTAATGTGTACCTCGTGAATGATTCTGTAGACTTGCGTGATGTGTAATTGGTGAATGATCCTGTAGACTTGCGTGATGTGTACCTCATGAATGATTCTGTAGACTTGCGTGATGTGTACCTCGTGAATGATTCTGTAGACTTGCGTATAGTGTACCTCGTGAATGATTCTGTGGAACTGCGTGATGTGTACCTCATAAATGATTCTGTAGACTTGCGTGATGTGTACCTCGTGAATGATTCTGTGGAACTGCGTGATGTGTACCTCGTGAATGATTCTGTAGACTTGCGTAATGTGTACCTCGTGAATGATTCTGTGGAACTCCGTGATGTGTACCTCATGAATGATTCTATAGAACTGCGTGATGTGTACCTCGTGAATGATTCTGTAGACTTGCGTGATTGTACCTCATGAATGATTCTGTAGACTTGCGTGATGTGTACCTCGTGAATGATTCTGTAGACTTGCGTGATGTGTACCTCATGTATGATTCTGTAGAACTGCGTGATGTGTACCTCGTGAATGATTCTGTAGACTTGCGTAATGTGTACCTCGTGAATGATTCTGTAGACTTGCGTGATTTGTAATTCGTGAATGAATCTGTAGACTTGCGTAATGTGTACCTCATGAATGATTCTGTAGACTTGCGTAATGTGTACCTCGTGAATGATTCTGTAGACTTGCGTAATGTGTACCTCGTGAATGATTCTGTAGACTTGCGTAATGTGTACCTCGTGAATGATTCTGTAGACCTGCGTAATGTGTACCTCATGTATGATTCTGTAGACCTGCGTAATGTGTACCTCATGAATGATTCTGTAGACTTGCGTAATGTGTACCTCATGAATGATTTGTAGACTTGCGTAATGTGTACCTTGTGAATGATTCTGTGGAACTGCGTGATCTGTACCTCATGAATGATTCTATAGAACTGCGTGATGTGTACCTCGTGAATGATTCTGTAGACTTGCGTAATGTGTACCTCGTGAATGATTCTGTAGACTTGCGTGATTTGTAATTCGTGAATGATTCTGTAGACTTGCGTAATGTGTACCTCATGAATGACTCTGTAGACTTGCGTAATGTGTACCTCATGAATGATTTTGTAGACTTGCGTAATGTGTACCTCGTGAATGATTCTGTAGACTTGCGTATAGTGTACCTCGTGAATGATTCTGTGGAACTGCGTGATGTGTACCTCATAAATGATTCTGTAGACTTGCGTGATGTGTACCTCGTGAACGATTCTGTGGAACTGCGTGATGTGTACCTCGTGAATGATTCTGTAGACTTGGGTAATGTGTACCTCGTGAATGATACTGTGGAACTGCGTGATGTGTACCTCATGAATGATTCTATAGAACTGCGTGATGTGTACCTCGTGAATGATTCTGTAGACTTGCGTGATGTGTACCTCATGAATGATTCTGTAGAACTACATGATGTGTACCTCGTGAATGATTCTGTAGACCTGCGTAATGTGTACCTCGTGAATGATTCTGTAGAGGTGCGTGATGTGTACCTCATGAATGATTCTGTAGACTTGTGTAATGTGTACCTCGTGAATGATTCTGTAGACTTGCGTAATGTGTACCTCATGAATGATTCTGTAGACGTTCGTGATTTGTACCTCATGAATGATTCTGTAGACGTGCGTGATGTGTACCTCATGAATGATTCTGTAGACGTGCGTAATGTGTACCTCGTGAATGATTATGTAGGCTTGCGTGATGTGTGCCACATGAATGATTTTGTAGAACTGCGTGATGTGTACCTCATGAATAAATCGGTAGACTTGCGTAATATGTACCTCATTAATGATTCTGTAGACTTGCGTAATGTGTACCTCGTGAATGATTCTGTGGAACTGCGTGATGTGTACCTCGTGAATGATTCTGTAGACTTGCGTGATGTGTACCTCGGGAATGATTTTTAGACTTGCGTGATGTTTACCTCGTGAATGATTCTTTGGAACTGCGCGATGTGTATCTCGTGAATGTTTCTGTAGACTTGCGTAATGTGTACCTCAAGAATGATTCTGTAGAACTGCGTAATGTGTACCTCGTGAATGATTCTGTAGACTTGCGTGATGTGTACCTCGTGAATGATTCTGTAGACTTGCGTGATGTGTACCTCGTGAATGATTCTGTAGACTTGCGTAATGTGTACCTCGTGAATGATTCTGTAGAACTGTGTGATGTGTACCTCGTGAATGATTCTGTAGACTTGCGTAATGCGTACCTCGTGAATGATTCTGTAGAACTGCGTGATGGTACCTCGTGAATAATTTTGTAGAACTGCGTGGTGTGTACCTCATGAATGATTCTGTAGAACTGCTTGATGTTTAGCTCGTGATTAATTCTGTAGAACTGCGTAATGTGTCCCTAGTGAATGATTCTATAGAACTGCGTAATCTTTACCTCATAAATGATTCTGTAGAAAAGCTTGATGTGTACCTTATGAATAATTTTGTAGAACTGCCTGATGTGTACCTCATGAATGATTCTGTAGACTTGCGTGATGTTTACCTCGTGAATGATTCTTTTGAACTGCGTGAAGTGTACCTCATGTATGATTCTGTAGTCTTGCGTAATGTGTACCTCGTGAATGATACTGTAGACTTGCGTGTTGTTTACCTCATGAATGATTCTGCAGAACTGCGTAATGTGTACCTAATGAATGATTCTGTAGTCTTGCATAATGTGTACCTTGTGAATGATTCTGTAGAACTGCGTGATGTGTACCTCGTGAATGATTCTGTAGACTTGTGTAATGTGTACCTCGTGAATGATTCTGTAGAACTGTGTGATAGGTACCTCCTGAATGATTCTGTAGACTTGCGTGATGTGTACCTCATGAATGATTCTGTAGACTTGCGTGATGTGTACCTCATGAACGATTCTGTGGAACTGCGTGATGTGTACCTTGTGAATGATTCTGTAGTCTTGCGTAATGTGTACCTTGTGAATGATTCTGTAGAACTGTGTGATGTGTACCTCGTGAATGATTCTGTAGTCTTGCGTAATGTGTACCTCATGAATGATTCTGTAAAACTGTGTGATGTGTACCTCGTGAATGATTCTGTAGACTTGCGTGATGTGTACCTCATGAATGATTCTGTAGACTTGCGTGATGTGTACCTCATAAATGATTCTGTAGACTTGCGTGATGTGTACCTCATGAATGATTCTGTAGACTTGCGTGATGTGTACCTTGTGAATGATTCTGTAGACTTGCGTGATATGTACCTCATAAATGATTCTGTAGACTTGCGTGATGTGTACCTCATGAATGATTCTGTAGACTTGCGTGATGTGTACCTCGTGAATGATTCTGTAGACTTTCGTGATGTGTACCTCATGAATGATTCTGTAGACTTTCGTGATGTGTACCTCATGAATGATTCTGTAGACTTGCGTAATGTGTACCTTGTGAATGATTCTGTAGACTTGCGTGATGTGTACCTCATGACTGATTCTGTAGACTTGCGTGATGTGTACCTCATGAATGATTCTGTAGAACTGCGTGATGTGTACCTTGTGAATGATTCTGTAGTCTAGCGCAATGTGTACCTTGTGAATGATTCTGTAGAACTGTGTGATGTGTACCTCGTGAATGATTCTGTAGTCTTGCGTAATGTGTACCTCATGAATGATTCTGTAGAACTGTGTGATGTGCACCTCGTGAATGATTCTGTAGACTTGCGTAATGTGTACCTCGTGAATGATTCTGTAGAACTGCGTGATGTGTACCCTGTGAATGATTCTGTAGTCTTGCGTAATGTGTACCTCTTGAACGATTCTGTAGAACTGTGTGATGTGTACCTCGTAAATGATTATGTAGACTTGCGTAATGTGTACCTCGTGAATGATTCTGTAGACTTGCGTGATGTGTACCTCATGAATGATTCTGTAGAACTGCGTGATGTGTACCTTGTGAATGATTCTGTAGACTTGCGTAATGTGTACCTTGTGAATGATTCTGTAGTCTTGCGTAATGTGTACCTTGTGAATGATTCTGTAGACATGCGTAATGTGTACCTTGTGAATGATTCTGTAGTCTAGCGTAATGTGTACCTGGTGAATGATTCTGTAGTCTTGCGCAATGTGTACCTCGTGAATGATTCTGTAGTCTTGCGTAATGTTTACCTCGTGAACGATTCTGTAGACTTGCGTGATGTGTACCTCGTGAATGATTCGGTAGTCTTGCGTAATGTGTACCTCGTGAATGATTCTGTAGACATGCGTAATGTGTACTTCGTGAATGATTCTGTAGTCTTGCGTAATGTGTACCTTGTGAATGATTCTGTAGACTTGCGTAATGTGTACCTTGTGAATGATTCTGTAGACTTGCGTAATGTGTACCTTGTGAATGATTCTGTAGACTTGCGTAATGTGTACCTTGTGAATGATTCTGTAGACTTGCGTAATGTGTACCTTGTGAATGATTCTGTAGTCTTGCGTACTGTGTACCTCGTGAATGATTCTGTAGACTTGCGTAATGTGTACCTCGTGAATGATTCTGTAGACTTGCGTAATGTGTACCTCATGAATGATTCTGTAGACTTGCGTAATGTGTACCTTGTGAATGATTCTGTAGACTTGCGTAATGTGTACCTTGTGAATGATTCTGTAGACTTGCGTAATGTGTACCTTGTGAATGATTCTGTAGACTTGCGTAATGTGTACCTCATGAATGATTCTGTAGACTTGCGTAATGTGTACCTCGTGAATGATTCTGTAGACTTGCGTAATGTGTACCTCATGAATGATTCTGTAGACTTGCGTAATGTGTACCTCCTGAATGATTCTGTAGCCTTGCGTGATGTGTACCTCGTGAATGATTCTGTAGACTTGCGGATGGGTACCTCGTGAATGATTCTGTAGACTTGCGTAATGTGTACCTCATGAATGATTCTGTAGACTTGCGTAATGTGTACCTCATGAATGATTCTGTAGACTTGCGTAATGTGTACCTCATGAATGATTCTGTAGACTTGCGTGATGTGTACCTCGTGAATGATTCTGTAGACTTGCGTAATGTGTACCTCGTGAATGATTCTGTAGAACTGCGTGATGTGTACCTCGTGAATGATTCTGTAGACTTGCGTGATGTGTACCTCGTGAATGATTCTGTAGACTTGCGTAATGTGTACCTCATGAATGATTCTGTAGACTTGCGTAATGTGTACCTCATGAATGATTCTGTAGACTAGCGTAATGTGTACCTTGTGAATGATTCTGTAGACTTGCGTAATGTGTACCTCGTGAATGATTCTGTAGACTTGCGTAATGTGTACCTCGTGAATGATTCTGTAGATTTGCGTAATGTGTAGCTCGTGAATGATTCTGTAGACTTGCGTAATGTATACCTCATGAATGATTCTGTAGACTTGCGTAATGTAGAACTGCGTAATGTGTTCCTAGTGAATGATTCTATAGAACTGCGTAATGTGTACCTCATAAATGATTCTTTAGAAAAGCGTGATGTGTGCCTTATGAATAATTTTGTAGAACTGCCTGATGTGTACCCCATGAATGATTCTGTAGACTTGCGTGTTGTGTACCTCATGTATGATTCTGTAGTCTTGCGTAATGTGTACCTCGTGAATGATACTGTAGACTTGCGTGTTGTTTACCTCATGAATGATTCTGTAGAACTGTGTAATGTGTACCTAGTGAATAATTCTGTAGATTTGCGTAATTTGTACCTCCTGAATGATTCTGTAGTCTAGCATAATGTGTACCTTGTGAATGATTCTGTAGTCTTGCGTAATGTGTACCTCGTGAATGATTCTGTAGACTTGCGTTATGTGTACCTCGTGAATGATTCGGTAGTCTTGCGTAATGTGTACCTTGTGAATGATTCTGTAGACATGCGTAATGTGTACCTTGTGAATGATTCTGTAGTCTTGCGTAATATGTACCTTGTGAATGGTTCTGTAGTCTTGCGTAATGTGTACCTCATGAATGATTCTGTAGACGTGCGTAATGTGTACCTCGGGAATGATTAAGTAGACTTGCGTGATGTGTGCCACATGAATGATTTTGTAGAACTGCGTGATGTGTACCTCATGAATAAAGCGGTAGACTTGCGTAATATGTACCTCATTAATGATTCTGTAGACTTGCGTAATGTGTACCTCGTGAATGATTCTCTGGAACTGCGTGATGTGTACCTCGTGGATGATTCTGTAGACTTGCGTGATGTGTACCTCGGGAATGATTTTTAGACTTGCGTGATGTTTACCTCGTGAATGATTCTTTGGAACTGCGTTATGTGTACCTCGTGGATGATTCTGTAGACTTGCGTGATGTGTACCTCGGGAATGATTTTTAGACTTGCGTAATGTGTACCTCGTGAATGATTCTTTGGAACTGCGTAATGTGTACCTCGTGAATGATTCTGTAGACTTGCGTAATGTGTACCTCAAGAATGATTCTGTAGAACAGCGTAATGTGTACCTCCTGAATGATTCTGTAGACTTGCGTGATGTGTACCTCGTGAATGATTCTGTAGACTTGCGTAATGCGCACCTCGTGAATGATTCTGTAGAACTGTGTGATGTGTACCTCGTGAATGATTCTGTAGACTTGCGTGATGTGTACCTGGTGAATGATTCTGTAGACTTGCGTGATGTGTACCTCATGAATGATTCTGTAGAACTGCGTGATGTTACCTCGTGAATAATTTTGTAGAACTGCGTGGTGTGTACCTCATGAATGATTCTGTAGAACTGCTTGATGTTTAGCTCGTGATTAATTCTGTAGAACTGCGTAATGTGTTCCTAGTGAATGATTCTATAGAACTGCGTAATGTGTACCTCATAAATGATTCTGTAGAAAAGCGTGATGTGTAGCTTATGAATAATTTTGTAGAACTGCCTGATGTGTACCCCATGAATGATTCTGTAGACTTGCGTGATGTGTACCTCGTGAATGATTCTGTAGACTTGCGTGATGTGTACCTCATGTATGATTCTGTAGAACTGCGTGATGTGTACCTCGTGAATGATTCTGTAGACTTGCGTAATGTGTACCTCGTGAATGATTCTGTACACTTGCGTGATTTGTAATTCGTGAATGATTCTGTAGACTTGCGTAATGTGTACCTCATGAATGATTCTGTAGACTTGCGTAATGTGTACCTCGTGAATGATTCTGTAGACTTGCGTAATGTGTACCTCGTGAATGATTCTGTAGACTTGCGTAATGTGTACCTCGTGAATGATTCTGTAGACCTGCGTAATGTGTACCTCATGTATGATTCTGTAGACCTGCGTAATGTGTACCTCATGAATGATTCTGTAGACTTGCGTAATGTGTACCTCATGAATGATTTGTAGACTTGCGTAATGTGTACCTTGTAAATGATTCTGTGCAACTGCGTGATCTGTACCTCATGAATGATTCTATAGAACTGCGTGATGTGTACCTCGTGAATGATTCTGTAGACTTGCGTAATGTGTACCTCGTGAATGATTCTGTAGACTTGCGTGATTTGTAATTCGTGAATGATTCTGTAGACTTGCGTAATGTGTACCTCATGAATGACTCTGTAGACTTGCGTAATGTGTACCTCATGAATGATTTTGTAGACTTGCGTAATGTGTACCTCGTGAATGATTCTGTAGACTTGCGTATAGTGTACCTCGTGAATGATTCTGTGGAACTGCGTGATGTGTACCTCATAAATGATTCTGTAGACTTGCGTGATGTGTACCTCGTGAACGATTCTGTGGAACTGCGTGATGTGTACCTCGTGAATGATTCTGTAGACTTGGGTAATGTGTACCTCGTGAATGATTCTGTGGAACTGCGTGATGTGTACCTCATGAATGATTCTATAGAACTGCGTGATGTGTACCTCGTGAATGATTCTGTAGACTTGCGTGATGTGTACCTCATGAATGATTCTGTAGAACTACATGATGTGTACCTCGTGAACGATTCTGTGGAACTGCGTAATGTGTACCTCGTGAATGATTCTGTAGATTTGCGTAATGTGTACCTCGTGAATGATTCTGTAGACTTGCGTAATGTATACCTCATGAATGATTCTGTAGACTTGCGTAATGTAGAACTGCGTAATGTGTTCCTAGTGAATGATTCTATAGAACTGCGTAATGTGTACCTCATAAATGATTCTTTAGAAAAGCGTGATGTGTGCCTTATGAATAATTTTGTAGAACTGCCTGATGTGTACCCCATGAATGATTCTGTAGACTTGCGTGTTGTGTACCTCATGTATGATTCTGTAGTCTTGCGTAATGTGTACCTCGTGAATGATACTGTAGACTTGCGTGTTGTTTACCTCATGAATGATTCTGTAGAACTGTGTAATGTGTACCTAGTGAATAATTCTGTAGATTTGCGTAATTTGTACCTCCTGAATGATTCTGTAGTCTAGCATAATGTGTACCTTGTGAACGATTCTGTAGTCTTGCGTAATGTGTACCTCGTGAATGATTCTGTAGACTTGCGTTATGTGTACCTCGTGAATGATTCGGTAGTCTTGCGTAATGTGTACCTTGTGAATGATTCTGTAGACATGCGTAATGTGTACCTTGTGAATGATTCTGTAGTCTTGCGTAATATGTACCTTGTGAATGGTTCTGTAGTCTTGCGTAATGTGTACCTCATGAATGATTCTGTAGACGTGCGTAATGTGTACCTCGGGAATGATTATGTAGACTTGCGTGATGTGTGCCACATGAATGATTTTGTAGAACTGCGTGATGTGTACCTCATGAATAAAGCGGTAGACTTGCGTAATATGTACCTCATTAATGATTCTGTAGACTTGCGTAATGTGTACCTCGTGAATGATTCTCTGGAACTGCGTGATGTGTACCTCGTGGATGATTCTGTAGACTTGCGTGATGTGTACCTCGGGAATGATTTTTAGACTTGCGTGATGTTTACCTCGTGAATGATTCTTTGGAACTGCGTGATGTGTACCTCGTGGATGATTCTGTAGACTTGCGTGATGTGTACCTCGGGAATGATTTTTAGACTTGCGTAATGTGTACCTCGTGAATGATTCTTTGGAACTGCGTAATGTGTACCTCGTGAATGATTCTGTAGACTTGCGTAATGTGTACCTCAAGAATGATTCTGTAGAACAGCGTAATGTGTACCTCCTGAATGATTCTGTAGACTTGCGTGATGTGTACCTCGTGAATGATTCTGTAGACTTGCGTAATGCGCACCTCGTGAATGATTCTGTAGAACTGTGTGATGTGTACCTCGTGAATGATTCTGTAGACTTGCGTGATGTGTACCTGGTGAATGATTCTGTAGACTTGCGTGATGTGTACCTCATGAATGATTCTGTAGAACTGCGTGATGGTACCTCGTAAATAATTTTGTAGAACTGCGTGGTGTGTACCTCATGAATGATTCTGTAGAACTGCTTGATGTTTAGCTCGTGATTAATTCTGTAGAACTGCGTAATGTGTTCCTAGTGAATGATTCTATAGAACTGCGTAATGTGTACCTCATAAATGATTCTGTAGAAAAGCGTGATGTGTAGCTTATGAATAATTTTGTAGAACTGCCTGATGTGTACCCCATGAATGATTCTGTAGACTTGCGTGATGTGTACCTCGTGAATGATTCTGTAGACTTGCGTGATGTGTACCTCATGTATGATTCTGTAGAACTGCGTGATGTGTACCTCGTGAATGATTCTGTAGACTTGCGTAATGTGTACCTCGTGAATGATTCTGTAGACTTGCGTGATTTGTAATTCGTGAATGATTCTGTAGACTTGCGTAATGTGTACCTCATGAATGATTCTGTAGACTTGCGTAATGTGTACCTCGTGAATGATTCTGTAGACTTGCGTAATGTGTACCTCGTGAATGATTCTGTAGACTTGCGTAATGTGTACCTCGTGAATGATTCTGTAGACCTGCGTAATGTGTACCTCATGTATGATTCTGTAGACCTGCGTAATGTGTACCTCATGAATGATTCTGTAGACTTGCGTAATGTGTACCTCATGAATGATTTGTAGACTTGCGTAATGTGTACCTTGTGAATGATTCTGTGGAACTGCGTGATCTGTACCTCATGAATGATTCTATAGAACTGCGTGATGTGTACCTCGTGAATGATTCGGTAGACTTGCGTAATGTGTACCTCGTGAATGATTCTGTAGACTTGCGTGATTTGTAATTCGTGAATGATTCTGTAGACTTGCGTAATGTGTACCTCATGAATGACTCTGTAGACTTGCGTAATGTGTACCTCATGAATGATTTTGTAGACTTGCGTAATGTGTACCTCGTGAATGATTCTGTAGACTTGCGTATAGTGTACCTCGTGAATGATTCTGTGGAACTGCGTGATGTGTACCTCATAAATGATTCTGTAGACTTGCGTGATGTGTACCTCGTGAACGATTCTGTGGAACTGCGTGATGTGTACCTCGTGAATGATTCTGTAGACTTGGGTAATGTGTACCTCGTGAATGATTCTGTGGAACTGCGTGATGTGTACCTCATGAATGATTCTATAGAACTGCGTGATGTGTACCTCGTGAATGATTCTGTAGACTTGCGTGATGTGTACCTCATGAATGATTCTGTAGAACTACATGATGTGTACCTCGTGAATGATTCTGTAGACCTGCGTAATGTGTACCTCGTGAATGATTCTGTAGAGGTGCGTGATGTGTACCTCATGAATGATTCTGTAGACTTGTGTAATGTGTACCTCGTGAATGATTCTGTAGACTTGCGTAATGTGTACCTCATGAATGATTCTGTAGACGTTCGTGATTTGTACCTCATGAATGATTCTGTAGACGTGCGTGATGTGTACCTCATGAATGATTCTGTAGACGTGCGTAATGTGTACCTCGTGAATGATTATGTAGGCTTGCGTGATGTGTGCCACATGAATGATTTTGTAGAACTGCGTGATGTGTACCTCATGAATAAATCGGTAGACTTGCGTAATATGTACCTCATTAATGATTCTGTAGACTTGCGTAATGTGTACATCGTGAATGATTCTGTGGAACTGCGTGATGTGTACCTCGTGAATGATTCTGTAGACTTGCGTGATGTGTACCTCGGGAATGATTTTTAGACTTGCGTGATGTTTACCTCGTGAATGATTCTTTGGAACTGCGCGATGTGTATCTCGTGAATGTTTCTGTAGACTTGCGTAATGTGTACCTCAAGAATGATTCTGTAGAACTGCGTAATGTGTACCTCGTGAATGATTCTGTAGACTTGCGTGATGTGTACCTCGTGAATGATTCTGTAGACTTGCGTGATGTGTACCTCGTGAATGATTCTGTAGACTTGCGTAATGTGTACCTCGTGAATGATTCTGTAGAACTGTGTGATGTGTACCTCGTGAATGATTCTGTAGACTTGCGTAATGCGTACCTCGTGAATGATTCTGTAGAACTGCGTGATGGTACCTCGTGAATAATTTTGTAGAACTGCGTGGTGTGTACCTCATGAATGATTCTGTAGAACTGCTTGATGTTTAGCTCGTGATTAATTCTGTAGAACTGCGTAATGTGTCCCTAGTGAATGATTCTATAGAACTGCGTAATCTTTACCTCATAAATGATTCTGTAGAAAAGCTTGATGTGTACCTTATGAATAATTTTGTAGAACTGCCTGATGTGTACCTCATGAATGATTCTGTAGACTTGCGTGATGTTTACCTCGTGAATGATTCTTTTGAACTGCGTGAAGTGTACCTCATGTATGATTCTGTAGTCTTGCGTAATGTGTACCTCGTGAATGATACTGTAGACTTGCGTGTTGTTTACCTCATGAATGATTCTGCAGAACTGCGTAATGTGTACCTAATGAATGATTCTGTAGTCTTGCATAATGTGTACCTTGTGAATGATTCTGTAGAACTTCGTGATGTGTACCTCGTGAATGATTCTGTAGACTTGTGTAATGTGTACCTCGTGAATGATTCTGTAGAACTGTGTGATAGGTACCTCCTGAATGATTCTGTAGACTTGCGTGATGTGTACCTCATGAATGATTCTGTAGACTTGCGTGATGTGTACCTCATGAACGATTCTGTGGAACTGCGTGATTTGTACCTTGTGAATGATTCTGTAGTCTTGCGTAATGTGTACCTTGTGAATGATTCTGTAGAACTGTGTGATGTGTACCTCGTGAATGATTCTGTAGTCTTGCGTAATGTGTACCTCATGAATGATTCTGTAGAACTGTGTGATGTGTACCTCGTGAATGATTCTGTAGAGTTGCGTGATGTGTACCTCATGAATGATTCTGTAGACTTGCGTGATGTGTACCTCATGAATGATTCTGTAGACTTGCGTGATGTGTACCTCATGAATGATTCTGTAGACTTGCGTGATGTGTACCTTGTGAATGATTCTGTAGACTTGCGTGATATGTACCTCATAAATGATTCTGTAGACTTGCGTGATGTGTACCTCATGAATGATTCTGTAGACTTGCGTGATGTGTACCTCGTGAATGATTCTGTAGACTTTCGTGATGTGTACCTCATGAATGATTCTGTAGACTTTCGTGATGTGTACCTCATGAATGATTCTGTAGACTTGCGTAATGTGTACCTTGTGAATGATTCTGTAGACTTGCGTGATGTGTACCTCATGAATGATTCTGTAGACTTGCGTGATGTGTACCTCATGAATGATTCTGTAGAACTGCGTGATGTGTACCTTGTGAATGATTCTGTAGTCTAGCGCAATGTGTACCTTGTGAATGATTCTGTAGAACTGTGTGATGTGTACCTCGTGAATGATTCTGTAGTCTTGCGTAATGTGTACCTCATGAATGATTCTGTAGAACTGTGTGATGTGCACCTCGTGAATGATTCTGTAGACTTGCGTAATGTGTACCTCGTGAATGATTCTCTAGAACTGCGTGATGTGTACCCTGTGAATGATTCTGTAGTCTTGCGTAATGTGTACCTCTTGAACGATTCTGTAGAACTGTGTGATATGTACCTCGTAAATGATTATGTAGACTTGCGTAATGTGTACCTCGTGAATGATTCTGTAGACTTGCGTGATGTGTACCTCATGAATGATTCTGTAGAACTGCGTGATGTGTACCTTGTGAATGATTCTGTAGACTTGCGTAATGTGTACCTTGTGAATGATTCTGTAGTCTTGCGTAATGTGTACCTTGTGAATGATTTTGTAGACATGCGTAATGTGTACCTTGTGAATGATTCTGTAGTCTAGCGTAATGTGTACCTTGTGAATGATTCTGTAGTCTTGCGTAATGTGTACCTCGTGAATGATTCTGTAGTCTTGCGTAATGTTTACCTCGTGAACGATTCTGTAGACTTGCGTGATGTGTACCTCGTGAATGATTCGGTAGTCTTGCGTAATGTGTACCTCGTGAATGATTCTGTAGACATGCGTAATGTGTACTTCGTGAATGATTCTGTAGTCTTGCGTAATGTGTACCTTGTGAATGATTCTGTAGACTTGCGTAATGTGTACCTTGTGAATGATTCTGTAGACTTGCGTAATGTGTACCTTGTGAATGATTCTGTAGACTTGCGTAATGTGTACCTTGTGAATGATTCTGTAGACTTGCGTAATGTGTACCTTGTGAATGATTCTGTAGTCTTGCGTACTGTGTACCTCGTGAATGATTCTGTAGACTTGCATAATGTGTACCTTGTGAATGATTCTGTAGTCTTGCGTAATGTGTACCTCGTGAATGATTCTGTAGACCTGCGTAATGTGTACCTCGTGAATGATTCTGTAGACTTGCGTAATGTGTACCGCATGAATGATTCTGTAGACTTGCGTAATGTGTACCTCATGAATGATTCTGTAGACTTGCGGATGGGTACCTCGTGAATGATTCTGTAGACTTGCGGATGGGTACCTCATGAATGATTCTGTAGACTTGCGTAATGTGTACCTTGTGAATGATTCTGTAGACTTTGGTAATGTGTACCTCGTGAATGATTCTGTAGACTTGCTGATGTGTACCTCGTGAATGATTCTGTAGACTTGCGTAATGTGTACCTCATGAATGATTCTGTAGACTTGCGTAATGTGTACCTCATGAATGATTCTGTAGACTTGTGTGATGTGTACCTCGTGAATGATTCTGTAGACTTGCGTAATGTGTACCTCATGAATGATTCTGTAGACTTGCGTAATGTGTACCTCATGAATGATTCTGTAGACTTGCGTGATGTGTACCTCGTGAATGATTCTGTAGACTTGCGTAATGTGTACCTCATGAATGATTCTGTAGACTTGCGTAATGTGTACCTCGTGAATGATTCTGTAGACTTGCGTAATGTGTACCTCATGAATGATTCTGTAAACTTGCGTAATGTGTACCTCATGAATGATTCTGTAGACTTGCGTAATGTGTACCTGGTGAATGATTCTGTAGACTTGCGTAATGTGTACCTCATGAATGATTCTGTAGACTTGCGTAATGTGTACCTCCTGAATGATTCTGTAGCCTTGCGTGATGTGTACCTCGTGAATGATTCTGTAGACTTGCGGATGGTTACCTCGTGAATGATTCTGTAGACTTGCGTAATGTGTACCTCATGAATGATTCTGTAGACTTGCGTAATGTGTACCTCATGAATGATTCTGTAGACTTGCGTAATGTGTACCTCATGAATGATTCTGTAGACTTGCGTGATGTGTACCTCGTGAATGATTCTGTAGACTGGCGTAATGTGTACCTCGTGAATGATTCTGTAGAACTGCGTGATGTGTACCTCGTGAATGATTCTGTAGACTTACGTGATGTGTACCTCGTGAATGATTCTGTAGACTTGCGTAATGTGTACCTCATGAATGATTCTGTAGACTTGCGTAATATGTACCTCATGAATGATTCTGTAGACTTGCGTAATGTGTACCTTGTGAATGATTCTGTAGACTTGCGTAATGTGTACCTCGTGAATGATTCTGTAGACTTGCGTAATGTGTACCTCGTGAATGATTCTGTAGATTTGCGTAATGTGTACCTCGTGAATGATTCTGTAGACTTGCGTAATGTATACCTCATGAATGATTCTGTAGACTTGCGTAATGTAGAACTGCGTAATGTGTTCCTAGTGAATGATTCTATAGAACTGCGTAATGTGTACCTCATAAATGATTCTTTAGAAAAGCGTGATGTGTGCCTTATGAATAATTTTGTAGAACTGCCTGATGTGTACCCCATGAATGATTCTGTAGACTTGCGTGTTGTGTACCTCATGTATGATTCTGTAGTCTTGCGTAATGTGTACCTCGTGAATGATACTGTAGACTTGCGTGTTGTTTACCTCATGAATGATTCTGTAGAACTGTGTAATGTGTACCTAGTGAATAATTCTGTAGATTTGCGTAATTTGTACCTCCTGAATGATTCTGTAGTCTAGCATAATGTGTACCTTGTGAATGATTCTGTAGTCTTGCGTAATGTGTACCTCGTGAATGATTCTGTAGACTTGCGTGATGTGTACCTCGTGAATGATTCGGTAGTCTTGCGTAATGTGTACCTCGTGAATGATTCTGTAGACATGCGTAATGTGTACTTCGTGAATGATTCTGTAGTCTTGCGTAATGTGTACCTTGTGAATGATTCTGTAGACTTGCGTAATGTGTACCTTGTGAATGATTCTGTAGACTTGCGTAATGTGTACCTTGTGAATGATTCTGTAGACTTGCGTAATGTGTACCTTGTGAATGATTCTGTAGACTTGCGTAATGTGTACCTTGTGAATGATTCTGTAGTCTTGCGTACTGTGTACCTCGTGAATGATTCTGTAGACTTGCGTAATGTGTACCTCGTGAATGATTCTGTAGACTTGCGTAATGTGTACCTCATGAATGATTCTGTAGACTTGCGTAATGTGTACCTTGTGAATGATTCTGTAGACTTGCGTAATGTGTACCTTGTGAATGATTCTGTAGACTTGCGTAATGTGTACCTTGTGAATGATTCTGTAGACTTGCGTAATGTGTACCTTGTGAATGATTCTGTAGACTTGCGTAATGTGTACCTCATGAATGATTCTGTAGACTTGCGTAATGTGTACCTCGTGAATGATTCTGTAGACTTGCATAATGTGTACCTTGTGAATGATTCTGTAGTCTTGCGTAATGTGTACCTCGTGAATGATTCTGTAGACCTGCGTAATGTGTACCTCGTGAATGATTCTGTAGACTTGCGTAATGTGTACCGCATGAATGATTCTGTAGACTTGCGTAATGTGTACCTCATGAATGATTCTGTAGACTTGCGGATGGGTACCTCGTGAATGATTCTGTAGACTTGCGGATGGGTACCTCATGAATGATTCTGTAGACTTGCGTAATGTGTACCTTGTGAATGATTCTGTAGACTTTGGTAATGTGTACCTCGTGAATGATTCTGTAGACTTGCTGATGTGTACCTCGTGAATGATTCTGTAGACTTGCGTAATGTGTACCTCATGAATGATTCTGTAGACTTGCGTAATGTGTACCTCATGAATGATTCTGTAGACTTGTGTGATGTGTACCTCGTGAATGATTCTGTAGACTTGCGTAATGTGTACCTCATGAATGATTCTGTAGACTTGCGTAATGTGTACCTCATGAATGATTCTGTAGACTTGCGTGATGTGTACCTCGTGAATGATTCTGTAGACTTGCGTAATGTGTACCTCATGAATGATTCTGTAGACTTGCGTAATGTGTACCTCGTGAATGATTCTGTAGACTTGCGTAATGTGTACCTCATGAATGATTCTGTAGACTTGCGTAATGTGTACCTCATGAATGATTCTGTAGACTTGCGTAATGTGTACCTCGTGAATGATTCTGTAGACTTGCGTAATGTGTACCTCATGAATGATTCTGTAGACTTGCGTAATGTGTACCTCCTGAATGATTCTGTAGCCTTGCGTGATGTGTACCTCGTGAATGATTCTGTAGACTTGCGGATGGGTACCTCGTGAATGATTCTGTAGACTTGCGTAATGTGTACCTCATGAATGATTCTGTAGACTTGCGTAATGTGTACCTCATGAATGATTCTGTAGACTTGCGTAATGTGTACCTCATGAATGATTCTGTAGACTTGCGTGATGTGTACCTCGTGAATGATTCTGTAGACTTGCGTAATGTGTACCTCGTGAATGATTCTGTAGAACTGCGTGATGTGTACCTCGTGAATGATTCTGTAGACTTGCGTGATGTGTACCTCGTGAATGATTCTGTAGACTTGCGTAATGTGTACCTCATGAATGATTCTGTAGACTTGCGTAATGTGTACCTCATGAATGATTCTGTAGACTTGCGTAATGTGTACCTTGTGAATGATTCTGTAGACTTGCGTAATGTGTACCTCGTGAATGATTCTGTAGACTTGCGTAATGTGTACCTCGTTAATGATTCTGTAGATTTGCGTAATGTGTACCTCGTGAATGATTCTGTAGACTACGTAATGTATACCTCATGAATGATTCTGTAGACTTGCGTAATGTAGAACTGCGTAATGTGTTCCTAGTGAATGATTCTATAGAACTGCGTAATGTGTACCTCATAAATGATTCTTTAGAAAAGCGTGATGTGTGCCTTATGAATAATTTTGTAGAACTGCCTGATGTGTACCCCATGAATGATTCTGTAGACTTGCGTGTTGTGTACCTCATGTATGATTCTGTAGTCTTGCGTAATGTGTACCTCGTGAATGATACTGTAGACTTGCGTGTTGTTTACCTCATGAATGATTCTGTAGAACTGTGTAATGTGTACCTAGTGAATAATTCTGTAGATTTGCGTAATTTGTACCTCCTGAATGATTCTGTAGTCTAGCATAATGTGTACCTTGTGAATGATTCTGTAGTCTTGCGTAATGTGTACCTCGTGAATGATTCTGTAGACTTGCGTTATGTGTACCTCGTGAATGATTCGGTAGTCTTGCGTAATGTGTACCTTGTGAATGATTCTGTAGACATGCGTAATGTGTACCTTGTGAATGATTCTGTAGTCTTGCGTAATATGTACCTTGTGAATGGTTCTGTAGTCTTGCGTAATGTGTACCTCATGAATGATTCTGTAGACGTGCGTAATGTGTACCTCGGGAATGATTATGTAGACTTGCGTGATGTGTGCCACATGAATGATTTTGTAGAACTGCGTGATGTGTACCTCATGAATAAAGCGGTAGACTTGCGTAATATGTACCTCATTAATGATTCTGTAGACTTGCGTAATGTGTACCTCGTGAATGATTCTCTGGAACTGCGTGATGTGTACCTCGTGGATGATTCTGTAGACTTGCGTGATGTGTACCTCGGGAATGATTTTTAGACTTGCGTGATGTTTACCTCGTGAATGATTCTTTGGAACTGCGTGATGTGTACCTCGTGGATGATTCTGTAGACTTGCGTGATGTGTACCTCGGGAATGATTTTTAGACTTGCGTAATGTGTACCTCGTGAATGATTCTTTGGAACTGCGTAATGTGTACCTCGTGAATGATTCTGTAGACTTGCGTAATGTGTACCTCAAGAATGATTCTGTAGAACAGCGTAATGTGTACCTCCTGAATGATTCTGTAGACTTGCGTGATGTGTACCTCGTGAATGATTCTGTAGACTTGCGTAATGCGCACCTCGTGAATGATTCTGTAGAACTGTGTGATGTGTACCTCGTGAATGATTCTGTAGACTTGCGTGATGTGTACCTGGTGAATGATTCTGTAGACTTGCGTGATATGTACCTCATGAATGATTCTGTAGAACTGCGTGATGGTACCTCGTGAATAATTTTGTAGAACTGCGTGGTGTGTACCTCATGAATGATTCTGTAGAACTGCTTGATGTTTAGCTCGTGATTAATTCTGTAGAACTGCGTAATGTGTTCCTAGTGAATTATTCTATAGAACTGCGTAATGTGTACCTCATAAATGATTCTGTAGAAAAGCGTGATGTGTAGCTTATGAATAATTTTGTAGAACTGCCTGATGTGTACCCCATGAATGATTCTGTAGACTTGCGTGTTGTGTACCTCGTGAATGATTCTTTTGAACTGCATGAAGTGTACCTCATGTATGATTCTGTAGTCTTGCGTAATGTGTACCTCGTGAATGATACTGTAGACTTGTGTAATGTGTACCTCGTGAATGATTCTGTAGACTTGCGTAATGTGTACCTCATGAATGATTCTGTAGATGTTCGTGATGTGCACCTCATGAATGATTCTGTAGACGTGCGTGATGTGTACCTCATGAATGATTCTGTAGACGTGCGTAATGTGTACCTCGTGAATGATTCTGTAACCTTGCGTAATGTGTACATCGTAAATGTATCTGTAGACTTGCGTAATGTGTACCTTGTGAATGATTCTGTAGACTTGCGTAATGTGTACCTCGTGAATGATTCTGTAGACTTGCGTGATGTGTACCTCGTGAATGATTCTGTAGGCTTGCGTGATGTGTACCTCGTGAATGATTCTGTAGACTTGCGTAATGTGTACCTCGTGAATGATTCTGTAGAACTGCGTGATGTGTACCTCGTGAATGATTCTGTAGAACTGCGTGATGTGTACCTCGTGAATGATTCTGTACAACTGCGTGATGTGTACCTCGTAAATGATTCTGTAGAACTGCGTGATGTGTACCTCGTGAATGATTCTGTAGAACTACGTGATGTGTACCTCGTGAATGCTTCTGTAGACTTGCGTAACGTGTACCTCGTGAATGATTCTGTAGACTTGCGTAACGTGTACCTCGTGAATGATTCTGTAGACGTGCGTGATGTGTACCTCATGAATGATTCTGTAGACTTGCTTATGTGTACATCGTGAATGATGTTGTAGACTTGCGTAATGTGTGCTCGTGAATGATTCTGTAGACTTGCGTAATTTGTGCTCGTGAATGATTCTGTAGACTTGCGTGATGTGCACCTCGGGAATGATTCTGTAGAACTGTGCGACGTTTACCTCGTGAATGATTCTGTAGACTTGCGAGATGTGTACCTCGCGAATGATTTTGTAGAACTGTGCGATGTTTAGCTCATGAATGATTCTGTAGACTTGCGTAATGTGTACCTCGTGAATGATTCTGTAGACTTGCGTAATGTGTACCTCGTGAATGATTATGTAGACTTGCGAGATGTGTACCTCGTGAATGATTCTGTAGACTTGCGTGATGTGTACCTCGTGAATGATTATGTAGACTTGCGTAATGTGTACCTCATGAATGATATTGTAGACTTGCGTAATGTGTACCTAGTGAATGATTCTCTAGACTTGCGTAATGTGTACCTAGTGAATGATTCTGTAGACTTGCATAATATGTACCTAGTGAATGATTCTGTTGACTTGCGTAATGTGTACCTCCTGAATGATATTGTAGACTTGCGTAATGTGTACCTAGTGAATGATTCTGTAGAACTGTGCGACGTTTAACTCGTGAATGATTTGTAGACTTGCGTGATGTGTAGATCGTGAATGATTCTGTAGAACTGTGCGAAGTTTACCTCGTGAACGATTTTGTACAACTGCGTGATGTGTACTTCATGAATGATTCTGTAGACTTGCGTGATGTGTACCTTGTGAATGATTCTGTAGACTTGCGTAATGTGTACCTCGTGAATGATTCTGTAGACTTGCGTAATGTGTACCTCGTGAATGATTCTGTAGACTTGCGTAATCTGTACCTCCTGAATGATTCTGTAGACTTGCGTAAGGTGTACCTCATGAATGATTCTGTAGAACTGCGTAATGTGTACCTCGTGAAATGATTCTGTAGAACTGTGTGACGTGTACCTCGTGATTGATTCTGTAGACTTGCGTAATGTGTACCTCGTGAATGATTCTGTAGACTTGCGTGATGTGTATCTCAGGAATGATTTTGTAGACTTGCGTGATGTGTACCGCATGAATGATTTTGTAGAACTGCGTAAGGTGTACCTCGTGAATGATTCTGTAGACTTGCGTGATGTGTACCTCATGAATGATTCTGTAGAACTGCGTGATGTGTAATTCATGAGTGATTCTGTAGACTTGCGTCATGTGTACCTCATGAATGATTCTTTTGAACTGCGTGAAGTGTACTTTGTGAATGATTCTCTAGAACTGCGTAATATGTACCTCATTAATGATTCTTTAGACTTGCGTAATGTGTACCTCGTGAATGATTCTGTAGACTTGCGTGATGTGTAATTCATGAGTGATTCTGTAGACTTGCGTGATGTTTACCTCGTGAATGATTCTTTTGAACTGCGTGAAGTGTACTTTGTGAATGATTCTCTAGAACTGCGTAATATGTACCTCATTAATGATTCTTTAGACTTGCGTAATGTGTACCTCATGAATGATTCTGTAGAACTGCGTGATGTGTAATTCATGAGTGATTCTGTAGACTTGCGTGATGTTTACCTCGTGAATGATTCTTTTGAACTGCGTGAAGTGTACTTTGTGAATGATTCTCTAGAACTGCGTAATATGTACCTCATTAATGATTTTTTAGACTTGCGTAATGTGTACCTCGTGAATGATTCTGTAGACTTGCGTGATGTGTACCTCGGGAATGATTCTGTAGACTTGCGTGATGTTTACCTCGTGAATGATTCTGTGGAACTGCGCGATGTGTACCTCGTGAATGATTCTATAGACTTGCGTAATGTGTACCTCATGAATGATTCTGTAGAACTGCGTAATGTGTACCTCCTGAATGATTCTGTAGACCTGCGTGATGTGTACCTCGTGAATGATTCTGTAGACTTACGTAATGCGTACCTAGTGAATGATTCTGTAGACTTGCGTAATGTGTACCACGTGAATGATTCTGCAGACTTGCGTGATGTGTACCTGGTGAATGATTCTCTAGAACTGTTTGACGTGTACCTCCTGAATGATTCTGTAGACTTGCGTAATGTGTACCTCGTGAATGATTCTGTAGACTTGCGTAATGTGTACCTCATGAATGATTCTGTAGAACTGCGTAATGCGTACCTCGTGAATGATTCTGTAGGACTGTGTGACGTGTACCTCGTGAATGATTCTGTAGACTTGCGTAATGTGAACCTCGTGAATGATTCTGTAGACTTGCGTGATGTGTACCTCATGAATGATTCTGTAGAACTGCGTGATGTGTACCTCGTGAATAATTTTGTAGAACTGCTTGGTGTGTACCTCATGAATGATTCTGTAGAACTGCTTGATGTGTAGCTCGTGATTAATTCTGTAGAACTGCGTAATGTGTTCCTAGTGAATGATTCTATAGAACTGCGTAATGTGTACCTCACAAATGATTCTGTAGAAAAGCGAGATGTGTACCTTATGAATAATTTTGTAGAACTGCCTGATGTGTACCCCATGAATGATTCTGTAGACTTTCGTAATGTGTGCCTCGTGAATGATACTGTAGACTTGCGTGTTGTGTACCTCATGAATGATTCTGTAGAACTACGTGTTGTGTACCTCATGAATGATTCTGTAGAACTACGTGATGTGTACCTCATGAATAATTCTATAGACTTGCGTAATGTGTACCTCATGAATGATACTGTAGACTTGCGTAATGTGTACCTTGTGAATGATTCTGTAGAGTTGCGTAATGTGTACCTCGTGAATGAGTCTGTAGACCTGCGTGATGTGTACCTTGTGAACGATTCTGTAGACGTGCGTGATGTGTACCTTGTGAATGATTCTGTAGACCTGCGTAATGTGTACCTCGTGAATGATTCTGTAGACTTGCGTGATGTGTACCTCGTGAATGATTCTGTAGACTTGCGAGATGTGTACCTCGTGAATGATTCTGTAGACTTGCGTGATGTGTACCTTGTGAATGATTCTGTAGACTTGCGAGATGTGTACTTCGTAAATTATTCTGTAGACTTGCGTAATGTGTACCTCGTGATTGATTCTGTAGACTTGCGTAATGTGTACCTCGTGAATGATTCTGTAGACTTGCGTAAGGTGTACCCCATGAATGATTCTGTAGAACAGCGTAATGTGTACCTCGTGAATGATTCTGTAGAACTGCGTAATGTGTACCTCGTGAACGATTCTGTAGACTTGCGTGATGTGTACCTCGTGAATGATTCTGTAGACTTGCGTAATGTGTACCTCGTGAATGATTCTGTAGACTTGCGTAATGTGTACCTCCTGAATGATTCTGTAGATTTGCGTAATGTGTACCTCGTGAATGATTCTGTAGAACTGTGTGACGTGTACCTCGTGATTGATTCTGTAGACCTGCGTGATGTGTATCTCAGGAATGATTCTGTAGACTTGCGTGATGTGTACCGCATGAATGATTTTGTAGAACTCAGTTATGTGTACCTCGTGAATGATTTTGTAGAACTGCGTGGTGTGTAATTCATGAATGATTCTGTAGAACTGCGTGATGTGTAGCTCGTGAATAATTCTCTAGAACTGCGTAATGTGTTCCTCGTGAATGATTCTATAGAACTGCGTAATGTGTACCTCATAAATGATTCTGTAGAAAAGCGTGATGTGTACCTTATGAATAATTTTGTAGAACTGCCTGATGTGTACCTCATGAATGATTCTGTAGACTTGCGTGATGTTTACCTCGTGAATGATTCTTTTGAACTGCGTGAAGTGTACTTTGTGAATGATTCTCTAGAACTGCGTAATATGTACCTCATTAATGATTCTTTAGACTTGCGTAATGTGTACCTCGTGAATGATTCTGTAGACTTGCGTGATGTGTACCTCGTGAACGATTCTGTAGATTTGCGTGATGTGTACCTCGGGAATGATTCTGTAGACTTGCGTGATGTTTACCTCGTGAATGATTCTGTGGAACTGCGTGATGTGTTCCTCGTGAATGATTCTGTAGACTTGCGTGAGGTTTACCTCGTGAATGATTCTGTGGAACTGCGATATGTGTACCTCGTGAATGATTCTATAGAATTGCGTAATGTGTACTTCATGAATGATTCTGTAGAACTGCGTAATGTGTACCTCATGAATGATTCTGTAGACTTGCGTGATGTGTACCTTGTGAATGATTCTGTAGACTTGCGTAATGTGTACCTCGTGAATGATTCTGTAGACGTGCGTAATGTGTACCTCGTGAATGATTCTGTAGACTTGCGTAATTTGTACCTCGTGAATGATTCTGTAGACTTGCGTGATGTGTAATTGGTGAATGATCCTGTAGACTTGCGTTTTGTGTACCTCATGAATGATTCTGTAGACTTGCGTGATGTGTACCTCGTGAATGATTCTGTAGACTTGCGTATAGTGTACCTCGTGAATGATTCTGTGGAACTGCGTGATGTGTACCTCATAAATGATTCTGTAGACTTGCGTGATGTGTACCTCGTGAATGATTCTGTGGAACTGCGTGATGTGTACCTCGTGAATGATTCTGTAGACTTGCGTAATGTGTACCTCGTGAATGATTCTGTGGAACTCCGTGATGTGTACCTCATGAATGATTCTATAGAACTGCGTGATGTGTACCTCGTGAATGATTCTGTAGACTTGCGTGATGTGTACCTCATGAATGATTCTGTAGACTTGCGTGATGTGTACCTCGTGAATGATTCTGTAGACTTGCGTGATGTGTACCTCATGTATGATTCTGTAGAACTGCGTGATGTGTACCTCGTGAATGATTCTGTAGACTTGCGTAATGTGTACCTCGTGAATGATTCTGTAGACTTGCGTGATTTGTAATTCGTGAATGATTCTGTAGACTTGCGTAATGTGTACCTCATGAATGATTCTGTAGACTTGCGTAATGTGTACCTCGTGAATGATTCTGTAGACTTGCGTAATGTGTACCTCGTGAATGATTCTGTAGACTTGCGTAATGTGTACCTCGTGAATGATTCTGTAGACCTGCGTAATGTGTACCTCATGTATGATTCTGTAGACCTGCGTAATGTGTACCTCATGAATGATTCTGTAGACTTGCGTAATGTGTACCTCATGAATGATTTGTAGACTTGCGTAATGTGTACCTTGTGAATGATTCTGTGGAACTGCGTGATCTGTACCTCATGAATGATTCTATAGAACTGCGTGATGTGTACCTCGTGAATGATTCTGTAGACTTGCGTAATGTGTACCTCGTGAATGATTCTGTAGACTTGCGTGATTTGTAATTCGTGAATGATTCTGTAGACTTGCGTAATGTGTACCTCATGAATGACTCTGTAGACTTGCGTAATGTGTACCTCATGAATGATTTTGTAGACTTGCGTAATGTGTACCTCGTGAATGATTCTGTAGACTTGCGTATAGTGTACCTCGTGAATGATTCTGTGGAACTGCGTGATGTGTACCTCATAAATGATTCTGTAGACTTGCGTGATGTGTACCTCGTGAACGATTCTGTGGAACTGCGTGATGTGTACCTCGTGAATGATTCTGTAGACTTGGGTAATGTGTACCTCGTGAATGATTCTGTGGAACTGCGTGATGTGTACCTCATGAATGATTCTATAGAACTGCGTGATGTGTACCTCGTGAATGATTCTGTAGACTTGCGTGATGTGTACCTCATGAATGATTCTGTAGAACTACATGATGTGTACCTCGTGAATGATTCGGTAGACCTGCGTAATGTGTACCTCGTGAATGATTCTGTAGAGGTGCGTGATGTGTACCTCATGAATGATTCTGTAGACTTGTGTAATGTGTACCCCGTGAATGATTCTGTAGACTTGCGTAATGTGTACCTCATGAATGATTCTGTAGACTTGCGTAATGTGTACCTCGTGAATGATTCTGTAGACTTGCGTAATGTGTACCTCGTGAATGATTCTGTAGACGTGCGTAATGTGTACCTCGTGAATGATTATGTAGGCTTGCGTGATGTGTGCCACATGAATGATTTTGTAGAACTGCGTGATGTGTACCTCATGAATAAATCGGTAGACTTGCGTAATATGTACCTCATTAATGATTCTGTAGACTTGCGTAATGTGTACCTCGTGAATGATTCTGTGGAACTGCGTGATGTGTACCTCGTGAATGATTCTGTAGACTTGCGTGATGTGTACCTCGGGAATGATTTTTAGACTTGCGTGATGTTTACCTCGTGAATGATTCTTTGGAACTGCGCGATGTGTATCTCGTGAATGTTTCTGTAGACTTGCGTAATGTGTACCTCAAGAATGATTCTGTAGAACTGCGTAATGTGTACCTCGTGAATGATTCTGTAGACTTGCGTGATGTGTACCTCGTGAATGATTCTGTAGACTTGCGTGATGTGTACCTCGTGAATGATTCTGTAGACTTGCGTAATGTGTACCTCGTGAATGATTCTGTAGAACTGTGTGATGTGTACCTCGTGAATGATTCTGTAGACTTGCGTAATGCGTACCTCGTGAATGATTCTGTAGAACTGCGTGATGGTACCTCGTGAATAATTTTGTAGAACTGCGTGGTGTGTACCTCATGAATGATTCTGTAGAACTGCTTGATGTTTAGCTCGTGATTAATTCTGTAGAACTGCGTAATGTGTCCCTAGTGAATGATTCTATAGAACTGCGTAATCTTTACCTCATAAATGATTCTGTAGAAAAGCTTGATGTGTACCTTATGAATAATTTTGTAGACCTGCCTGATGTGTACCTCATGAATGATTCTGTAGACTTGCGTGATGTTTACCTCGTGAATGATTCTTTTGAACTGCGTGAAGTGTACCTCATGTATGATTCTGTAGTCTTGCGTAATGTGTACCTCGTGAATGATACTGTAGACTTGCGTGTTGTTTACCTCATGAATGATTCTGCAGAACTGCGTAATGTGTACCTAATGAATGATTCTGTAGTCTTGCATAATGTGTACCTTGTGAATGATTCTGTAGAACTGCGTGATGTGTACCTCGTGAATGATTCTGTAGACTTGTGTAATGTGTACCTCGTGAATGATTCTGTAGAACTGTGTGATAGGTACCTCCTGAATGATTCTGTAGACTTGCGTGATGTGTACCTCATGAATGATTCTGTAGACTTGCGTGATGTGTACCTCATGAACGATTCTGTGGAACTGCGTGATGTGTACCTTGTGAATGATTCTGTAGTCTTGCGTAATGTGTACCTTGTGAATGATTCTGTAGAACTGTGTGATGTGTACCTCGTGAATGATTCTGTAGTCTTGCGTAATGTGTACCTCATGAATGATTCTGTAGAACTGTGTGATGTGTACCTCGTGAATGATTCTGTAGACTTGCGTGATGTGTACCTCATGAATGATTCTGTAGACTTGCGTGATGTGTACCTCATGAATGATTCTGTAGACTTGCGTGATGTGTACCTCATGAATGATTCTGTAGACTTGCGTGATGTGTACCTTGTGAATGATTCTGTAGACTTGCGTGATATGTACCTCATAAATGATTCTGTAGACTTGCGTGATGTGTACCTCATGAATGATTCTGTAGACTTGCGTGATGTGTACCTCGTGAATGATTCTGTAGACTTTCGTGATGTGTACCTCATGAATGATTCTGTAGACTTTCGTGATGTGTACCTCATGAATGATTCTGTAGACTTGCGTAATGTGTACCTTGTGAATGATTCTGTAGACTTGCGTGATGTGTACCTCATGAATGATTCTGTAGACTTGCGTGATGTGTACCTCATGAATGATTCTGTAGAACTGCGTGATGTGTACCTTGTGAATGATTCTGTAGTCTAGCGCAATGTGTACCTTGTGAATGATTCTGTAGAACTGTGTGATGTGTACCTCGTGAATGATTCTGTAGTCTTGCGTAATGTGTACCTCATGAATGATTCTGTAGAACTGTGTGATGTGCACCTCGTGAATGATTCTGTAGACTTGCGTAATGTGTACCTCGTGAATGATTCTGTAGAACTGCGTGATGTGTACCCTGTGAATGATTCTGTAGTCTTGCGTAATGTGTACCTCTTGAACGATTCTGTAGAACTGTGTGATGTGTACCTCGTAAATGATTATGTAGACTTGCGTAATGTGTACCTCGTGAATGATTCTGTAGACTTGCGTGATGTGTACCTCATGAATGATTCTGTAGAACTGCGTGATGTGTACCTTGTGAATGATTCTGTAGACTTGCGTAATGTGTACCTTGTGAATGATTCTGTAGTCTTGCGTAATGTGTACCTTGTGAATGATTCTGTAGACATGCGTAATGTGTACCTTGTGAATGATTCTGTAGTCTAGCGTAAAGTGTACCTTGTGAATGATTCTGTAGTCTTGCGTAATGTGTACCTCGTGAATGATTCTGTAGTCTTGCGTAATGTTTACCTCGTGAATGATTCTGTAGACTTGCGTGATGTGTACCTCGTGAATGATTCGGTAGTCTTGCGTAATGTGTACCTCGTGAATGATTCTGTAGACATGCGTAATGTGTACTTCGTGAATGATTCTGTAGTCTTGCGTAATGTGTACCTTGACAATGATTCTGTAGACTTGCGTAATGTGTACCTTGTGAATGATTCTGTAGACTTGCGTAATGTGTACCTTGTGAATGATTCTGTAGACTTGCGTAATGTGTACCTTGTGAATGATTCTGTAGACTTGCGTAATGTGTACCTTGTGAATGATTCTGTAGTCTTGCGTACTGTGTACCTCGTGAATGATTCTGTAGACTTGCGTAATGTGTACCTCGTGAATGATTCTGTAGACTTGCGTAATGTGTACCTCATGAATGATTCTGTAGACTTGCGTAATGTGTACCTTGTGAATGATTCTGTAGACTTGCGTAATGTGTACCTTGTGAATGATTCTGTAGACTTGCGTAATGTGTACCTTGTGAATGATTCTGTAGACTTGCGTAATGTGTACCTTGTGAATGATTCTGTAGACTTGCGTAATGTGTACCTCATGAATGATTCTGTAGACTTGCGTAATGTGTACCTCGTGAATGATTCTGTAGACTTGCATAATGTGTACCTTGTGAATGATTCTGTAGTCTTGCGTAATGTGTACCTCGTGAATGATTCTGTAGACCTGCGTAATGTGTACCTCGTGAATGATTCTGTAGACTTGCGTAATGTGTACCGCATGAATGATTCTGTAGACTTGCGTAATGTGTACCTCATGAATGATTCTGTAGACTTGCGGATGGGTACCTCGTGAATGATTCTGTAGACTTGCGGATGGGTACCTCATGAATGATTCTGTAGACTTGCGTAATGTGTACCTTGTGAATGATTCTGTAGACTTGCGTAATGTGTACCTCGTGAATGATTCTGTAGACTTGCTGATGTGTACCTCGTGAATGATTCTGTAGACTTGCGTAATGTGTACCTCATGAATGATTCTGTAGACTTGCGTAATGTGTACCTCATGAATGATTCTGTAGACTTGTGTGATGTGTACCTCGTGAATGATTCTGTAGACTTGCGTAATGTGTACCACATGAATGATTCTGTAGACTTGCGTAATGTGTACCTCATGAATGATTCTGTAGACTTGCGTGATGTGTACCTCGTGAATGATTCTGTAGACTTGCGTAATGTGTACCTCATGAATGATTCTGTAGACTTGCGTAATGTGTACCTCGTGAATGATTCTGTAGACTTGCGTAATGTGTACCTCATGAATGATTCTGTAGACTTGCGTAATGTGTACCTCATGAATGATTCTGTAGACTTGCGTAATGTGTACCTCGTGAATGATTCTGTAGACTTGCGTAATGTGTACCTCATGAATGATTCTGTAGACTTGCGTAATGTGTACCTCCTGAATGATTCTGTAGCCTTGCGTGAAGTGTACCTCGTGAATGATTCTGTAGACTTGCGGATGGGTACCTCGTGAATGATTCTGTAGACTTGCGTAATGTGTACCTCATGAATGATTCTGTAGACTTGCGTAATGTGTACCTCATGAATGATTCTGTAGACTTGCGTAATGTGTACCTCATGAATGATTCTGTAGACTTGCGTGATGTGTACCTCGTGAATGATTCTGTAGACTTGCGTAATGTGTACCTCGTGAATGATTCTGTAGAACTGCGTGATGTGTACCTCGTGAATGATTCTGTAGACTTGCGTGATGTGTACCTCGTGAATGATTCTGTAGACTTGCGTAATGTGTACCTCATGAATGATTCTGTAGACTTGCGTAATGTGTACCTCATGAATGATTCTGTAGACTTGCGTAATGTGTACCTTGTGAATGATTCTGTAGACTTGCGTAATGTGTACCTCGTGAATGATTCTGTAGACTTGCGTAATGTGTACCTCGTGAATGATTCTGTAGATTTGCGTAATGTGTACCTCGTGAATGATTCTGTAGACTTGCGTAATGTATACCTCATGAATGATTCTGTAGACTTGCGTAATGTAGAACTGCGTAATGTGTTCCTAGTGAATGATTCTATAGAACTGCGTAATGTGTACCTCATAAATGATTCTTTAGAAAAGCGTGATGTGTGCCTTATGAATAATTTTGTAGAACTGCCTGATGTGTACCCCATGAATGATTCTGTAGACTTGCGTGTTGTGTACCTCATGTATGATTCTGTAGTCTTGCGTAATGTGTACCTCGTGAATGATACTGTAGACTTGCGTGTTGTTTACCTCATGAATGATTCTGTAGAACTGTGTAATGTGTACCTAGTGAATAATTCTGTAGATTTGCGTAATTT
Source organism: Deroplatys truncata (assembly GCA_030765065.1). Taxonomy (NCBI): domain Eukaryota; kingdom Metazoa; phylum Arthropoda; class Insecta; order Mantodea; family Mantidae; genus Deroplatys; species Deroplatys truncata. The sequence continues at coordinate 10,447,253 of CM060975.1, forward strand.
GTACCTCCTGAATGATTCTGTAGTCTAGCATAATGTGTACCTTGTGAATGATTCTGTAGTCTTGCGTAATGTGTACCTCGTGAATGATTCTGTAGACTTGCGTTATGTGTACCTCGTGAATGATTCGGTAGTCTTGCGTAATGTGTACCTTGTGAATGATTCTGTAGACATGCGTAATGTGTACCTTGTGAATGATTCTGTAGTCTTGCGTAATATGTACCTTGTGAATGGTTCTGTAGTCTTGCGTAATGTGTACCTCGTGAATGATTCTGTAGACTTGCGTAATGTGTACCTCATGAATGATTCTGTAGACTTGCGTAATGTGTACCTCATGAGTGATTCTGTAGACTTGCGTGATGTGTACCTTGTGAATGATTCTGTAGACTTGCGTAATGTGTACCTCGTGAATGATTCTGTAGACTTGCGTAATGTGTACCTCGTGAATGATTCTGTAGACTTGCGTGATTTGTAATTCGTGAATGATTCTGTAGACTTGCGTAATGTGTACCTCATGAATGACTCTGTAGACTTGCGTAATGTGTACCTCATGAATGATTTTGTAGACTTGCGTAATGTGTACCTCGTGAATGATTCTGTAGACTTGCGTATAGTGTACCTCGTGAATGATTCTGTGGAACTGCGTGATGTGTACCTCATAAATGATTCTGTAGACTTGCGTGATGTGTACCTCGTGAACGATTCTGTGGAACTGCGTGATGTGTACCTCGTGAATGATTCTGTAGACTTGGGTAATGTGTACCTCGTGAATGATTCTGTGGAACTGCGTGATGTGTACCTCATGAATGATTCTATAGAACTGCGTGATGTGTACCTCGTGAATGATTCTGTAGACTTGCGTGATGTGTACCTCATGAATGATTCTGTAGAACTACATGATGTGTACCTCGTGAATGATTCGGTAGACCTGCGTAATGTGTACCTCGTGAATGATTCTGTAGAGGTGCGTGATGTGTACCTCATGAATGATTCTGTAGACTTGTGTAATGTGTACCCCGTGAATGATTCTGTAGACTTGCGTAATGTGTACCTCATGAATGATTCTGTAGACTTGCGTAATGTGTACCTCGTGAATGATTCTGTAGACTTGCGTAATGTGTACCTCGTGAATGATTCTGTAGACGTGCGTAATGTGTACCTCGTGAATGATTATGTAGGCTTGCGTGATGTGTGCCACATGAATGATTTTGTAGAACTGCGTGATGTGTACCTCATGAATAAATCGGTAGACTTGCGTAATATGTACCTCATTAATGATTCTGTAGACTTGCGTAATGTGTACCTCGTGAATGATTCTGTGGAACTGCGTGATGTGTACCTCGTGAATGATTCTGTAGACTTGCGTGATGTGTACCTCGGGAATGATTTTTAGACTTGCGTGATGTTTACCTCGTGAATGATTCTTTGGAACTGCGCGATGTGTATCTCGTGAATGTTTCTGTAGACTTGCGTAATGTGTACCTCAAGAATGATTCTGTAGAACTGCGTAATGTGTACCTCGTGAATGATTCTGTAGACTTGCGTGATGTGTACCTCGTGAATGATTCTGTAGACTTGCGTGATGTGTACCTCGTGAATGATTCTGTAGACTTGCGTAATGTGTACCTCGTGAATGATTCTGTAGAACTGTGTGATGTGTACCTCGTGAATGATTCTGTAGACTTGCGTAATGCGTACCTCGTGAATGATTCTGTAGAACTGCGTGATGGTACCTCGTGAATAATTTTGTAGAACTGCGTGGTGTGTACCTCATGAATGATTCTGTAGAACTGCTTGATGTTTAGCTCGTGATTAATTCTGTAGAACTGCGTAATGTGTCCCTAGTGAATGATTCTATAGAACTGCGTAATCTTTACCTCATAAATGATTCTGTAGAAAAGCTTGATGTGTACCTTATGAATAATTTTGTAGACCTGCCTGATGTGTACCTCATGAATGATTCTGTAGACTTGCGTGATGTTTACCTCGTGAATGATTCTTTTGAACTGCGTGAAGTGTACCTCATGTATGATTCTGTAGTCTTGCGTAATGTGTACCTCGTGAATGATACTGTAGACTTGCGTGTTGTTTACCTCATGAATGATTCTGCAGAACTGCGTAATGTGTACCTAATGAATGATTCTGTAGTCTTGCATAATGTGTACCTTGTGAATGATTCTGTAGAACTGCGTGATGTGTACCTCGTGAATGATTCTGTAGACTTGTGTAATGTGTACCTCGTGAATGATTCTGTAGAACTGTGTGATAGGTACCTCCTGAATGATTCTGTAGACTTGCGTGATGTGTACCTCATGAATGATTCTGTAGACTTGCGTGATGTGTACCTCATGAACGATTCTGTGGAACTGCGTGATGTGTACCTTGTGAATGATTCTGTAGTCTTGCGTAATGTGTACCTTGTGAATGATTCTGTAGAACTGTGTGATGTGTACCTCGTGAATGATTCTGTAGTCTTGCGTAATGTGTACCTCATGAATGATTCTGTAGAACTGTGTGATGTGTACCTCGTGAATGATTCTGTAGACTTGCGTGATGTGTACCTCATGAATGATTCTGTAGACTTGCGTGATGTGTACCTCATGAATGATTCTGTAGACTTGCGTGATGTGTACCTCATGAATGATTCTGTAGACTTGCGTGATGTGTACCTTGTGAATGATTCTGTAGACTTGCGTGATATGTACCTCATAAATGATTCTGTAGACTTGCGTGATGTGTACCTCATGAATGATTCTGTAGACTTGCGTGATGTGTACCTCGTGAATGATTCTGTAGACTTTCGTGATGTGTACCTCATGAATGATTCTGTAGACTTTCGTGATGTGTACCTCATGAATGATTCTGTAGACTTGCGTAATGTGTACCTTGTGAATGATTCTGTAGACTTGCGTGATGTGTACCTCATGAATGATTCTGTAGACTTGCGTGATGTGTACCTCATGAATGATTCTGTAGAACTGCGTGATGTGTACCTTGTGAATGATTCTGTAGTCTAGCGCAATGTGTACCTTGTGAATGATTCTGTAGAACTGTGTGATGTGTACCTCGTGAATGATTCTGTAGTCTTGCGTAATGTGTACCTCATGAATGATTCTGTAGAACTGTGTGATGTGCACCTCGTGAATGATTCTGTAGACTTGCGTAATGTGTACCTCGTGAATGATTCTGTAGAACTGCGTGATGTGTACCCTGTGAATGATTCTGTAGTCTTGCGTAATGTGTACCTCTTGAACGATTCTGTAGAACTGTGTGATGTGTACCTCGTAAATGATTATGTAGACTTGCGTAATGTGTACCTCGTGAATGATTCTGTAGACTTGCGTGATGTGTACCTCATGAATGATTCTGTAGAACTGCGTGATGTGTACCTTGTGAATGATTCTGTAGACTTGCGTAATGTGTACCTTGTGAATGATTCTGTAGTCTTGCGTAATGTGTACCTTGTGAATGATTCTGTAGACATGCGTAATGTGTACCTTGTGAATGATTCTGTAGTCTAGCGTAAAGTGTACCTTGTGAATGATTCTGTAGTCTTGCGTAATGTGTACCTCGTGAATGATTCTGTAGTCTTGCGTAATGTTTACCTCGTGAATGATTCTGTAGACTTGCGTGATGTGTACCTCGTGAATGATTCGGTAGTCTTGCGTAATGTGTACCTCGTGAATGATTCTGTAGACATGCGTAATGTGTACTTCGTGAATGATTCTGTAGTCTTGCGTAATGTGTACCTTGACAATGATTCTGTAGACTTGCGTAATGTGTACCTTGTGAATGATTCTGTAGACTTGCGTAATGTGTACCTTGTGAATGATTCTGTAGACTTGCGTAATGTGTACCTTGTGAATGATTCTGTAGACTTGCGTAATGTGTACCTTGTGAATGATTCTGTAGTCTTGCGTACTGTGTACCTCGTGAATGATTCTGTAGACTTGCGTAATGTGTACCTCGTGAATGATTCTGTAGACTTGCGTAATGTGTACCTCATGAATGATTCTGTAGACTTGCGTAATGTGTACCTTGTGAATGATTCTGTAGACTTGCGTAATGTGTACCTTGTGAATGATTCTGTAGACTTGCGTAATGTGTACCTTGTGAATGATTCTGTAGACTTGCGTAATGTGTACCTTGTGAATGATTCTGTAGACTTGCGTAATGTGTACCTCATGAATGATTCTGTAGACTTGCGTAATGTGTACCTCGTGAATGATTCTGTAGACTTGCATAATGTGTACCTTGTGAATGATTCTGTAGTCTTGCGTAATGTGTACCTCGTGAATGATTCTGTAGACCTGCGTAATGTGTACCTCGTGAATGATTCTGTAGACTTGCGTAATGTGTACCGCATGAATGATTCTGTAGACTTGCGTAATGTGTACCTCATGAATGATTCTGTAGACTTGCGGATGGGTACCTCGTGAATGATTCTGTAGACTTGCGGATGGGTACCTCATGAATGATTCTGTAGACTTGCGTAATGTGTACCTTGTGAATGATTCTGTAGACTTGCGTAATGTGTACCTCGTGAATGATTCTGTAGACTTGCTGATGTGTACCTCGTGAATGATTCTGTAGACTTGCGTAATGTGTACCTCATGAATGATTCTGTAGACTTGCGTAATGTGTACCTCATGAATGATTCTGTAGACTTGTGTGATGTGTACCTCGTGAATGATTCTGTAGACTTGCGTAATGTGTACCACATGAATGATTCTGTAGACTTGCGTAATGTGTACCTCATGAATGATTCTGTAGACTTGCGTGATGTGTACCTCGTGAATGATTCTGTAGACTTGCGTAATGTGTACCTCATGAATGATTCTGTAGACTTGCGTAATGTGTACCTCGTGAATGATTCTGTAGACTTGCGTAATGTGTACCTCATGAATGATTCTGTAGACTTGCGTAATGTGTACCTCATGAATGATTCTGTAGACTTGCGTAATGTGTACCTCGTGAATGATTCTGTAGACTTGCGTAATGTGTACCTCATGAATGATTCTGTAGACTTGCGTAATGTGTACCTCCTGAATGATTCTGTAGCCTTGCGTGAAGTGTACCTCGTGAATGATTCTGTAGACTTGCGGATGGGTACCTCGTGAATGATTCTGTAGACTTGCGTAATGTGTACCTCATGAATGATTCTGTAGACTTGCGTAATGTGTACCTCATGAATGATTCTGTAGACTTGCGTAATGTGTACCTCATGAATGATTCTGTAGACTTGCGTGATGTGTACCTCGTGAATGATTCTGTAGACTTGCGTAATGTGTACCTCGTGAATGATTCTGTAGAACTGCGTGATGTGTACCTCGTGAATGATTCTGTAGACTTGCGTGATGTGTACCTCGTGAATGATTCTGTAGACTTGCGTAATGTGTACCTCATGAATGATTCTGTAGACTTGCGTAATGTGTACCTCATGAATGATTCTGTAGACTTGCGTAATGTGTACCTTGTGAATGATTCTGTAGACTTGCGTAATGTGTACCTCGTGAATGATTCTGTAGACTTGCGTAATGTGTACCTCGTGAATGATTCTGTAGATTTGCGTAATGTGTACCTCGTGAATGATTCTGTAGACTTGCGTAATGTATACCTCATGAATGATTCTGTAGACTTGCGTAATGTAGAACTGCGTAATGTGTTCCTAGTGAATGATTCTATAGAACTGCGTAATGTGTACCTCATAAATGATTCTTTAGAAAAGCGTGATGTGTGCCTTATGAATAATTTTGTAGAACTGCCTGATGTGTACCCCATGAATGATTCTGTAGACTTGCGTGTTGTGTACCTCATGTATGATTCTGTAGTCTTGCGTAATGTGTACCTCGTGAATGATACTGTAGACTTGCGTGTTGTTTACCTCATGAATGATTCTGTAGAACTGTGTAATGTGTACCTAGTGAATAATTCTGTAGATTTGCGTAATTTGTACCTCCTGAATGATTCTGTAGTCTAGCATAATGTGTACCTTGTGAATGATTCTGTAGTCTTGCGTAATGTGTACCTCGTGAATGATTCTGTAGACTTGCGTTATGTGTACCTCGTGAATGATTCGGTAGTCTTGCGTAATGTGTACCTTGTGAATGATTCTGTAGACATGCGTAATGTGTACCTTGTGAATGATTCTGTAGTCTTGCGTAATATGTACCTTGTGAATGGTTCTGTAGTCTTGCGTAATGTGTACCTCGTGAATGATTCTGTAGACTTGCGTAATGTGTACCTCATGAATGATTCTGTAGACTTGCGTAATGTGTACCTCATGAGTGATTCTGTAGACTTGCGTGATGTGTACCTTGTGAATGATTCTGTAGACTTGCGTAATGTGTACCTCGTGAATGATTCTGTAGACGTGCGTAATGTGTACCTCGTGAATGATTCTGTAGACTTGCGTAAGGTGTACCTCGTGAATGATTCTGTAGACTTGCGTGATGTGTAATTGGTGAAAGATCCTGTAGACTTGCGTGATGTGTACCTCATGAATGATTCTGTAGACTTGCGTGATGTGTACGTCGTGAATGATTCTGTAGACTTGCGTATAGTGTACCTCGTGAATGATTCTGTGGAACTGCGTGATGTGTACCTCATAAATGATTCTGTAGACTTGCGTGATGTGTACCTCGTGAATGATTCTGTGGAACTGCGTGATGTGTACCTCGTGAATGATTCTGTAGACTTGCGTAATGTGTACCTCGTGAATGATTCTGTGGAACTGCGTGATGTGTACCTAATGAATGATTCTATAGAACTGCGTGATGTGTACCTCGTGAATGATTCTGTAGACTTGCGTGATGTGTACCTCATGAATGATTCTGTAGACTTGCTTGATGTGTACCTCGTGAATGATTCTGTAGACTTGCGTGATGTGTACCTCATGTATGATTCTATAGAACTGCGTGACATGTACCTCGTGAATGATTCTGTAGACTTGCGTAATGTGTACCTCGTGAATGATTCTGTAGACTTGCGTGATGTGTACCTCATGAATGATTCTGTAGACTTGCGTGATGTGTACCTCGTGAATGATTCTGTAGACTTGCGTGATGTGTACCTCATGTATGATTCTGTAGAACTGCGTGATGTGTACCTCGTGAATGATTCTGTAGACTTGCGTAATGTGTACCTCGTGAATGATTCTGTAGACTTGCGTGATTTGTAATTCGTGAATGATTCTGTAGACTTGCGTAATGTGTACCTCATGAATGATTCTGTACACTTGCGTAATGTGTACCTCGTGAATAATTCTGTAGACCTGCGTAATGTGTACCTCATGAATGATTCTGTAGACTTGCGTAATGTGTACCTCATGAATGATTCTGTAGACTTGCGTAATGTGTACCTTGTGAATGATTCTGTAGACTTGCGTAATGTGTACCTCGTGAATGATTCTGTAGACTTGCGTAATGTGTACCTCGTGAATGATTCTGTAGATTTGCGTAATGTGTACCTCGTGAATGATTCTGTAGACTTGCGTAATGTATACCTCATGAATGATTCTGTAGACTTGCGTAATGTAGAACTGCGTAATGTGTTCCTAGTGAATGATTCTATAGAACTGCGTAATGTGTACCTCATAAATGATTCTTTAGAAAAGCGTGATGTGTGCCTTATGAATAATTTTGTAGAACTGCCTGATGTGTACCCCATGAATGATTCTGTAGACTTGCGTGTTGTGTACCTCATGTATGATTCTGTAGTCTTGCGTAATGTGTACCTCGTGAATGATACTGTAGACTTGCGTGTTGTTTACCTCATGAATGATTCTGTAGAACTGTGTAATGTGTACCTAGTGAATAATTCTGTAGATTTGCGTAATTTGTACCTCCTGAATGATTCTGTAGTCTAGCATAATGTGTACCTTGTGAATGATTCTGTAGTCTTGCGTAATGTGTACCTCGTGAATGATTCTGTAGACTTGCGTTATGTGTACCTCGTGAATGATTCGGTAGTCTTGCGTAATGTGTACCTTGTGAATGATTTTTAGACTTGCGTGATGTTTACCTCGTGAATGATTCTTTGGAACTGCGTGATGTGTACCTCGTGGATGATTCTGTAGACTTGCGTGATGTGTACTTCGGGAATGATTTTTAGACTTGCGTAATGTGTACCTCGTGAATGATTCTTTGGAACTGCGTAATGTGTACCTCGTGAATGATTCTGTAGACTTGCGTAATGTGTACCTCAAGAATTATTCTGTAGAACAGCGTAATGTGTACCTCCTGAATGATTCTGTAGACTTGCGTGATGTGTACCTTGTGAATGATTCTGTAGACTTGCGTAATGCGCACCTCGTGAATGATTCTGTAGAACTGTGTGATGTGTACCTCGTGAATGATTCTGTAGACTTGCGTGATGTGTACCTGGTGAATGATTCTGTAGACTTGCGTGATGTGTACCTCATGAATGATTCTGTAGAACTGCGTGATGGTACCTCGTGAATAATTTTGTAGAACTGCGTGGTGTGTACCTCATGAATGATTCTGTAGAACTGCTTGATGTTTAGCTCGTGATTAATTCTGTAGAACTGCGTAATGTGTTCCTAGTGAATGATTCTATAGAACTGCGTAATGTGTACCTCATAAATGATTCTGTAGAAAAGCGTGATGTGTAGCTTATGAATAATTTTGTAGAACTGCCTGATGTGTACCCCATGAATGATTCTGTAGACTTGCGTGTTGTGTACCTCGTGAATGATTCTTTTGAACTGCATGAAGTGTACCTCATGTATGATTCTGTAGTCTTGCGTAATGTGTACCTCGTGAATGATACTGTAGACTTGTGTAATGTGTACCTCGTGAATGATTCTGTAGACTTGCGTAATGTGTACCTCATGAATGATTCTGTAGATGTTCGTGATGTGCACCTCATGAATGATTCTGTAGACGTGCGTGATGTGTACCTCATGAATGATTCTGTAGACTTGCGTAATGTGTACCTCGTGAATGATTATGTAGACTTGCGTGATGTGTGCCACATGAATGATTTTGTAGAACTGCGTGATGTGTACCTCATGAATAAATCGGTAGACTTGCGTAATATGTACCTCATTAATGATTCTGTAGACTTGCGTAATGTGTACCTCGTGAATGATTCTCTGGAACTGCGTGATGTGTACCTCGTGGATGATTCTGTAGACTTGCGTGATGTGTACCTCGGGAATGATTTTTAGACTTGCGTGATGTTTACCTCGTGAATGATTCTTTGGAACTGCGCGATGTGTACCTCGTGAATGATTCTGTAGACTTGCGTAATGTGTACCTCAAGAATGATTCTGTAGAACTGCGTAATGTGTACCTCCTGAATGATTCTGTAGACTTGCGTGATGTGTACCTCGTGAATGATTCTGTAGACTTGCGTAATGCGTACCTCGTGAATGATTCTGTAGAACTGTGTGATGTGTACCTCGTGAATGATTCTGTAGACTTGCGTGATGTGTACCTGGTGAATGATTCTGTAGACTTGCGTGATGTGTACCTCATGAATGATTCTGTAGAACTGCGTGATGTGTACCTCGTGGATGATTCTGTAGACTTGCGTGATGTGTACCTCGGGAATGATTTTTAGACTTGCGTGATGTTTACCTCGTGAATGATTCTTTGGAACTGCGCGATGTGTACCTCGTGAATGATTCTGTAGACTTGCGTAATGTGTACCTCAAGAATGATTCTGTAGAACTGCGTAATGTGTACCTCCTGAATGATTCTGTAGACTTGCGTGATGTGTACCTCGTGAATGATTCTGTAGACTTGCGTAATGCGTACCTCGTGAATGATTCTGTAGAACTGTGTGATGTGTACCTCGTGAATGATTCTGTAGACTTGCGTGATGTGTACCTCATTAATGATTCTGTAGACTTGCGTAATGCGTACCTCGTGAATGATTCTGTAGAACTGTGTGATGTGTACCTCGTGAATGATTCTGTAGACTTGCGTGATGTGTACCTGGTGAATGATTCTGTAGACTTGCGTGATGTGTACCTCATGAATGATTCTGTAGAACTGCGTGATGGTACCTCGTGAATAATTTTGTAGAACTGCGTGGTGTGTACCTCATGAATGATTCTGTAGAACTGCTTGATGTTTAGCTCGTGATTAATTCTGTAGAACTGCGTAATGTGTTCCTAGTGAATGATTCTATAGAACTGCGTAATGTGTACCTCATAAATGATTCTGTAGAAAAGCGTGATGTGTACCTTATGAATAATTTTGTAGAACTGCCTGATGTGTACCCCATGAATGATTCTGTAGACTTGCGTGTTGTGTACCTCGTGAATGATTCTTTTGAACTGCATGAAGTGTACCTCATGTATGATTCTGCAGTCTTGCGTAATGTGTACCTCGTGAATGATACTGTAGACTTGCGTGTTGTTTACCTCATGAATGATTCTGTAGAACTGTGTAATGTGTACCTAGTGAATAATTCTGTAGATTTGCGTAATGTGTACCTCCTGAATGATTCTGTAGTCTAGCATAATGTGTAACTTGTGAATGATTCTGTAGTCTTGCGTAATGTGTACCTCGTGAATGATTCTGTAGTCTTGCGTAATGTGTACCTCGTGAATGATTCTGTAGACTTGCGTGATGTGTACCTCGTGAATGATTCTGTAGACTTGCGTAATGTAGAACTGCGTAATGTGTTCCTAGTGAATGATTCTATAGAACTGCGTAATGTGTACCTCATAAATGATTCTTTAGAAAAGCGTGATGTGTGCCTTATGAATAATTTTGTAGAACTGCCTGATGTGTACCCCATAAATGATTCTGTAGACTTGCGTGTTGTGTACCTCGTGAATGATTCTTTTGAACTGCATGAAGTGTACCTCATGTATGATTCTGTAGTCTTGCGTAATGTGTACCTCGTGAATGATACTGTAGACTTGCGTGTTGTTTACCTCATGAATGATTCTGTAGAACTGTGTAATGTGTACCTAGTGAATGATTCTGTAGATTTGCGTAATTTGTACCTCCTGAATGATTCTGTAGTCTAGCATAATGTGTACCTTGTGAATGATTCTGTAGTCTTGCGTAATGTGTACCTCGTGAATGATTCTGTAGACTTGCGTTATGTGTACCTCGTGAATGATTCGGTAGTCTTGCGTAATGTGTACCTTGTGAATGATTCTGTAGACATGCGTAATGTGTACCTTGTGAATGATTCTGTAGTCTTGCGTAATATGTACCTTGTGAATGGTTCTGTAGTCTTGCGTAATGTGTACCTCGTGAATGATTCAGTAGACTTGCGTAATGTGTACCTCATGAATGATTCTGTAGACTTGCGTAATGTGTACCTCATGAGTGATTCTGTAGACTTGCGTGATGTGTACCTTGTGAATGATTCTGTAGACTTGCGTAATGTGTACCTCGTGAATGATTCTGTAGACGTGCGTAATGTGTACCTCGTGAATGATTCTGTAGACTTGCGTAATGTGTACCTTGTGAATGATTCTGTAGACTTGCGTAATGTGTACCTCATGAATGATTCTGTTGACTTGCGTAATGTGTACCTTGTGAATGATTCTGTAGACTTGCGTAATGTGTACGTTGTGCATGATTGTGTAGTCTTGCGTAATGTGTACCTCGTGAATGATTCTGTAGACTTGCGTAATGTGTACCTCATGAATGATTCTGTAGACTTGCGTAATGTGTACCTCATGAATGATTCTGTAGACTTGCGGATGGGTACCTCGTGAATGATTCTGTGGACTTGCGGATGGGTACCTCATGAATGATTGTTAGACTTGCGTAATGTGTACCTTGTGAATGATTCTGTAGACTTGCGTAATGTGTACCTCGTGAATGATTCTGTAGACTTGCGGATGTGTACCTCGTGAATGATTCTGTAGACTTGCGTAATGTGTACCTCGTGAATGATTCTGTGGAACTCCGTGATGTGTACCTCATGAATGATTCTATAGAACTGCGTGATGTGTACCTCGTGAATGATTCTGTAGACTTGCGTGATGTGTACCTCATGAATGATTCTGTAGACTTGCGTGATGTGTACCTCGTGAATGATTCTGTAGACTTGCGTGATGTGTACCTCATGTATGATTCTGTAGAACTGCGTGATGTGTACCTCGTGAATGATTCTGTAGACTTGCGTAATGTGTACCTCGTGAATGATTCTGTAGACTTGCGTGATTTGTAATTCGTGAATGATTCTGTAGACTTGCGTAATGTGTACCTCATGAATGATTCTGTAGACTTGCGTAATGTGTACCTCATGAATGATTCTGTAGACTTGCGTAATGTGTACCTCGTGAATGATTCTGTAGACTTGCGTAATGTGTACCTCGTGAATGATTCTGTAGACCTGCGTAATGTGTACCTCATGTATGATTCTGTAGACCTGCGTAATGTGTACCTCATGAATGATTCTGTAGACTTGCGTAATGTGTACCTCATGAATGATTTGTAGACTTGCGTAATGTGTACCTTGTGAATGATTCTGTGGAACTGCGTGATCTGTACCTCATGAATGATTCTATAGAACTGCGTGATGTGTACCTCGTGAATGATTCTGTAGACTTGCGTAATGTGTACCTCGTGAATGATTCTGTAGACTTGCGTGATTTGTAATTCGTGAATGATTCTGTAGACTTGCGTAATGTGTACCTCATGAATGACTCTGTAGACTTGCGTAATGTGTACCTCATGAATGATTCTGTAGACTTGCGTAATGTGTACCTCGTGAATGATTCTGTAGACTTGCGTATAGTGTACCTCGTGAATGATTCTGTGGAACTGCGTGATGTGTACCTCATAAATGATTCTGTAGACTTGCGTGATGTGTACCTCGTGAACGATTCTGTGGAACTGCGTGATGTGTACCTCGTGAATGATTCTGTAGACTTGGGTAATGTGTACCTCGTGAATGATTCTGTGGAACTGCGTGATGTGTACCTCATGAATGATTCTATAGAACTGCGTGATGTGTACCTCGTGAATGATTCTGTAGACTTGCGTGATGTGTACCTCATGAATGATTCTGTAGAACTGCATGATGTGTACCTCGTGAATGATTCTGTAGACCTGCGTAATGTGTACCTCGTGAATGATTCTGTAGAGGTGCGTGATGTGTACCTCATGAATGATTCTGTAGACTTGTGTAATGTGTACCTCGTGAATGATTCTGTAGACTTGCGTAATGTGTACCTCATGAATGATTCTGTAGACGTTCGTGATGTGTACCTAATGAATGATTCTGTAGACGTGCGTGATGTGTACCTCATGAATGATTCTGTAGACGTGCGTAATGTGTACCTCGTGAATGATTATGTAGGCTTGCGTGATGTGTGCCACATGAATGATTTTGTAGAACTGCGTGATGTGTACCTCATGAATAAGTCGGTAGACTTGCGTAATATGTACCTCATTAATGATTCTGTAGACTTGCGTAATGTGTACCTCGTGAATGATTCTGTGGAACTGCGCGATGTGTACCTCGTGAATGATTCTGTAGACTTGCGTGATGTGTACCTCGGGAATGATTTTTAGACTTGCGTGATGTTTACCTCGTGAATGATTCTTTGGAACTGCGCGATGTGTATCTCGTGAATGTTTCTGTAGACTTGCGTAATGTGTACCTCAAGAATGATTCTGTAGAACTGCGTAATGTGTACCTCGTGAAGGATTCTGTAGACTTGCGTGATGTGTACCTCGTGAATGATTCTGTAGACTTGCGTGATGTGTACCTCGTGAATGCTTCTGTAGACTTGCGTAATGTGTACCTCGTGAATGATTCTGTAGAACTGTGTGATGTGTACCTCGTGAATGATTCTGTAGACTTGCGTAATGCGTACCTCGTGAATGATTCTGTAGAACTGCGTGATGGTACCTCGTGAATAATTTTGTAGAACTGCGTGGTGTGTACCTCATGAATGATTCTGTAGAACTGCTTGATGTTTAGCTCGTGATTAATTCTGTAGAACTGCGTAATGTGTCCCTAGTGAATGATTCTATAGAACTGCGTAATGTTTACCTCATAAATGATTCTGTAGAAAAGCTTGATGTGTACCTTATGAATAATTTTGTAGAACTGCCTGATGTGTACCTCATGAATGATTCTGTAGACTTGCGTGATGTTTACCTCGTGAATGATTCTTTTGAACTGCGTGAAGTGTACCTCATGTATGATTCTGTAGTCTTGCGTAATGTGTACCTCGTGAATGATACTGTAGACTTGCGTGTTGTTTACCTCATGAATGATTCTGCAGAACTGCGTAATGTGTACCTAATGAATAATTCTGTAGATTTGCGTAATGTGTACCTCCTGAATGATTCTGTAGTCTTGCATAATGTGTACCTTGTGAATGATTCTGTAGAACTGCGTGATGTGTACCTCGTGAATGATTCTGTAGACTTTCGTGATGTGTACCTCATGAATGATTCTGTAGACTTGCGTAATGTGTACCTTGTGAATGATTCTGTAGACTTGCGTGATGTGTACCTCATGAATGATTCTGTAGACTTGCGTGATGTGTACCTCATGAATGATTCTGTAGAAATGCGTGATGTGTACCTTGTGAATGATTCTGTAGTCTAGCGCAATGTGTACCTTGTGAATGATTCTGTAGAACTGTGTGATGTGTACCTCGTGAATGATTCTGTAGTCTTGCGTAATGTGTACCTCATGAATGATTCTGTAGAACTGTGTGATGTGCACCTCGTTAATGATTCTGTAGACTTGCGTAATGTGTACCTCGTGAATGATTATGTAGAACTGCGTGATGTGTACCTTGTGAATGATTCTGTAGTCTTGCGTAATGTGTACCTCATGAACGATTCTGTAGAACTGTGTGATGTGTACCTCGTAATTGATTATGTAGACTTGCGTAATGTGTACCTCGTGAATGATTCTGTAGACTTGCGTGATGTGTACCTCATGAATGATTCTGTAGAACTGCGTGATGTGTACCTTGTGAATGATTCTGTAGACTTGCGTAATGTGTACCTTGTGATTGATTCTGTAGTCTTGCGTAATGTGTACCTTGTGAATGATTCTGTAGACATGCGTAATGTGTACCTTGTGAATGATTCTGTAGTCTAGCGTAATGTGTACCTTGTGAATGATTCTGTAGTCTTGCGTAATGTGTACCTCGTGAATGATTCTGTAGTCTTGCGTAATGTTTACCTCGTGAATGATTCTGTAGACTTGCGTGATGTGTACCTCGTGAATGATTCGGTAGTCTTGCGTAATGTGTACCTCGTGAATGATTCTGTAGACATGCGTAATGTGTACTTCGTGAATGATTCTGTAGTCTTGCGTAATGTGTACCTTGTGAATGATTCTGTAGACTTGCGTAATGTGTACCTTGTGAATGATTCTGTAGACTTGCGTAATGTGTACCTTGTGAATGATTCTGTAGACTTGCGTAATGTGTACCTTGTGAATGATTCTGTAGACTTGCGTAATGTGTACCTTGTGAATGATTCTGTAGTCTTGCGTACTGTGTACCTCGTGAATGATTCTGTAGATTTGCGTAATGTGTACCTCGTGAATGATTCTGTAGACTTGCGTAATGTGTACCTCATGAATGATTCTGTAGACTTGCGTAATGTGTACCTTGTGAATGATTCTGTAGACTTGCGTAATGTGTACCTTGTGAATGATTCTGTAGACTTGCGTAATGTGTACCTTGTGAATGATTCTGTAGACTTGCGTAATGTGTACCTTGTGAATGATTCTGTAGACTTGCGTAATGTGTACCTCATGAATGATTCTGTAGACTTGCGTAATGTGTACCTCGTGAATGATTCTGTAGACTTGCGTAATGTGTACCTCATGAATGATTCTGTAGACTTGCGGATGGGTACCTCGTGAATGATTCTGTAGACCTGCGGATGGGTACCTCATGAATGATTCTGTAGACTTGCGTAATGTGTACCTTGTGAATGATTCTGTAGACTTGCGTAATGTGTACCTCGTGAATGATTCTGTAGACTTGCTGATGTGTACCTCGTGAATGATTCTGTAGACTTGCGTAATGTGTACCTCATGAATGATTCTGTAGACTTGCGTAATGTGTACCTCATGAATGATTCTGTAGACTTGTGTGATGTGTACCTCGTGAATGATTCTGTAGACTTGCGTAATGTGTACCTCATGAATGATTCTGTAGACTTGCGTAATGTGTACCTCATGAATGATTCTGTAGACTTGCGTGACGTGTACCTCGTGAATGATTCTGTAGACTTGCGTAATGTGTACCTCATGAATGATTCTGTAGACTTGCGTAATGTGTACCTCGTGAATGATTCTGTAGACTTGCGTAATGTGTACCTCATGAATGATTCTGTAGACCTGCGTAATGTGTACCTCATGAATGATTCTGTAGACTTGCGTAATGTGTACCTCGTGAATGATTCTGTAGACTTGCGTAATGTGTACCTCATGAATGATTCTGTAGACTTGCGTAATGTGTACCTCCTGAATGATTCTGTAGCCTTGCGTGATGTGTACCTCGTGAATGATTCTGTAGACTTGCGGATGGGTACCTCGTGAATGATTCTGTAGACTTGCGTAATGTGTACCTCATGAATGATTCTGTAGACTTGCGTAATGTGTACCTCATGAATGATTCTGTAGACTTGCGTAATGTGTACCTCATGAATGATTCTGTAGACTTGCGTGATGTGTACCTCGTGAATGATTCTGTAGACTTGCGTAATGTGTACCTCGTGAATGATTCTGTAGAACTGCGTGATGTGTACCTCGTGAATGATTCTGTAGACTTGCGTGATGTGTACCTCGTGAATGATTCTGTAGACTTGCGTAATGTGTACCTCATGAATGATTCTGTAGACTTGCGTAATGTGTACCTCATGAATGATTCTATAGACTTGCGTAATGTGTACCTTGTGAATGATTCTGTAGACTTGCGTAATGTGTACCTCGTGAATGATTCTGTAGACTTGCGTAATGTGTACCTCGTGAATGATTCTGTAGATTTGCGTAATGTGTACCTCGTGAATGATTCTGTAGACTTGCGTAATGTGTACCTCATGAATGATTCTGTAGACTTGCGTAATGTAGAACTGCGTAATGTGTTCCTAGTGAATGATTCTATAGAACTGCGTAATGTGTACCTCATAAATGATTCTTTAGAAAAGCGTGATGTGTGCCTTATGAATAATTTTGTAGAACTGCCTGATGTGTACCCCATGAATGATTCTGTAGACTTGCGTGTTGTGTACCTCGTGAATGATTCTTTTGAACTGCATGAAGTGTACCTCATGTATGATTCTGTAGTCTTGCGTAATGTGTACCTCGTGAATGATACTGTAGACTTGCGTGTTGTTTACCTCATGAATGATTCTGTAGAACTGTGTAATGTGTACCTAGTGAATGATTCTGTAGATTTGCGTAATTTGTACCTCCTGAATGATTCTGTAGTCTAGCATAATGTGTACCTTGTGAATGATTCTGTAGTCTTGCGTAATGTGTACCTCGTGAATGATTCTGTAGACTTGCGTTATGTGTACCTCGTGAATGATTCGGTAGTCTTGCGAAATGTGTACCTTGTGAATGATTCTGTAGACATGCGTAATGTGTACCTTGTGAATGATTCTGTAGTCTTGCGTAATATGTACCTTGTGAATGGTTCTGTAGTCTTGCGTAATGTGTACCTCGTGAATGATTCTGTAGACTTGCGTAATGTGTACCTCGTGAATGATTCTGTAGACTTGCGTAATGTGTACCTCTTGAATGATTCTGTAGACTTGCGAAATGTGTACCTCGTGAATGATTCTATAGACTTGCGTAATGTGTACCTCGTGAATGATTCTGTAGACTTGCGTGATGTGTACCTCGTGAATGATTCTGTAGGCTTGCGTAATGTGTACCTCGTGAATGATTCTGTAGACTTGCGTGATGTGTACCTCGTGAATGATTCTGTAGACTTGCGTGATGTGTACCTCGTGAATGATTCTGTAGACTTGCGTAATGTGTACCTCATGAATGATTCTGTAGACTTGCGTAATGTGTACCTCATGAGTGATTCTGTAGACTTGCGTGATGTGTACCTTGTGAATGATTCTGTAGACTTGCGTAATGTGTACCTCGTGAATGATTCTGTAGACGTGCGTAATGTGTACCTCGTGAATGATTCTGTAGACTTGCGTAATGTGTACCTCGTGAATGATTCTGTAGACTTGCGTGATGTGTAATTGGTGAATGATCCTGTAGACTTGCGTGATGTGTACCTCATGAATGATTCTGTAGACTTGCGTGATGTGTACCTCGTGAATGATTCTGTAGACTTGCGTATAGTGTACCTCGTGAATGATTCTGTGGAACTGCGTGATGTGTACCTCATAAATGATTCTGTAGACTTGCGTGATGTGTACCTCGTGAATGATTCTGTGGAACTGCGTGATGTGTACCTCGTGAATGATTCTGTAGACTTGCGTAATGTGTACCTCGTGAACGATTCTGTGGAACTGCGTGATGTGTACCTCATGAATGATTCTATAGAACTGCGTGATGTGTACCTCGTGAATGATTCTGTAGACTTGCGTGATGTGTACCTCATGAATGATTCTGTAGACTTGCGTGATGTGTACCTCGTGAATGATTCTGTAGACTTGCGTGATGTGTACCTCATGTATGATTCTATAGAACTGCGTGACATGTACCTCGTGAATGATTCTGTAGACTTGCGTAATGTGTACCTCGTGAATGATTCTGTAGACTTGCGTGATGTGTACCTCATGAATGATTCTGTAGACTTGCGTGATGTGTACCTCGTGAATGATTCTGTAGACTTGCGTGATGTGTACCTCATGTATGATTCTGTAGAACTGCGTGATGTGTACCTCGTGAATGATTCTGTAGACTTGCGTAATGTGTACCTCGTGAATGATTCTGTAGACTTGCGTGATTTGTAATTCGTGAATGATTCTGTAGACTTGCGTAATGTGTACCTCATGAATGATTCTGTAGACTTGCGTAATGTGTACCTCGTGAATGATTTTGTAGACCTGCGTAATGTGTACCGCATGAATGATTCTGTAGACTTGCGTAATGTGTACCTCATTAATGATTCTGTAGACTTGCGTAATGTGTACCTTGTGAATGATTCTGTAGAACTGCATGATGTGTACCTCGTGAATGATTCTTTTGAACTGCATGAAGTGTACCTCATGTATGATTCTGTAGTCTTGCGTAATGTGTACCTCGTGAATGATACTGTAGACTTGTGTAATGTGTACCTCGTGAATGATTCTGTAGACTTGCGTAATGTGTACCTCATGAATGATTCTGTAGATGTTCGTGATGTGCACCTCATGAATGATTCTGTAGACGTGCGTGATGTGTACCTCATGAATGATTCTGTAGACGTGCGTAATGTGTACCTCGTGAATGATTATGTAGACTTGCGTGATGTGTGCCACATGAACGATTTTGTAGAACTGCGTGATGTGTACCTCATGAATAAATCGGTAGACTTGCGTAATATGTACCTCATTAATGATTCTGTAGACTTGCGTAATGTGTACCTCGTGAATGATTCTCTGGAACTGCGTGATGTGTACCTCGTGGATGGTTCTGTAGACTTGCGTGATGTGTACCTCGGGAATGATTTTTAGACTTGCGTGATGTTTACCTCGTGAATGATTCTTTGGAACTGCGCGATGTGTACCTCGTGAATGATTCTGTAGACTTGCGTAACGTGTACCTCAAGAATGATTCTGTAGAACTGCGTAATGTGTACCTCCTGAATGATTCTGTAGACTTGCGTGATGTGTACCTCGTGAATGATTCTGTAGACTTGCGTAATGCGTACCTCGTGAATGATTCTGTAGAACTGTGTGATGTGTACCTCGTGAATGATTCTGTAGACTTGCGTGATGTGTACCTCATTAATGATTCTGTAGACTTGCGTAATGCGTACCTCGTGAATGATTCTGTAGAACTGTGTGATGTGTACCTCGTGAATGATTCTGTAGACTTGCGTGATGTGTACCTGGTGAATGATTCTGTAGACTTGCGTGATGTGTACCTCATGAATGATTCTGTAGAACTGCGTGGTGTGTACCTCATGAATGATTCTGTAGAACTGCTTGATGTTTAGCTCGTGATTAATTCTGTAGAACTGCGTAATGTGTTCCTAGTGAATGATTCTATAGAACTGCGTAATGTGTACCTCATAAATGATTCTGTAGAAAAGCGTGATGTGTACCTTATGAATAATTTTGTAGAACTGCCTGATGTGTACCCCATGAATGATTCTGTAGACTTGCGTGTTGTTTACCTCATGAATGATTCTGTAGAACTGTGTAATGTGTACCTAGTGAATAATTCTGTAGATTTGCGTAATGTGTACCTCCTGAATGATTCTGTAGTCTAGCGTAATGTGTACCTTGTGAATGATTCTGTAGTCTTGCGTAATGTGTACCTCGTGAATGATTCTGTAGTCTTGCGTACTGTGTACCTCGTGAATGATTCTGTAGACTTGCGTGGTGTGTACCTCGTGAATGATTCGGTAGTCTTGCGTAATGTGTACCTTGTGAATGATTCTGTAGACTTGCGTAATGTGTACCTTGTGAATGATTCTGTAGACTTGCGTAATGTGTACCTTGTGAATGATTCTGTAGACTTGCGTAATGTGTACCTTGGCAATGATTCTGTAGTCTTGCGTAATGTGTACCTCGTGAATGATTCTGTAGACTTGCGTAATGTGTACCTTGTGAATGATTCTGTAGACTTGCGTAATGTGTACCTCATGAATGATTCTGTAGACTTGCGTAATGTGTACCTTGTGAATGATTCTGTAGACTTGCGTAATGTGTACCTTGTGAATGATTCTGTAGACTTGCGTAATGTGTACCTTGTGAATGATTCTGTAGACTTGCGTAATGTGTACCTTGTGAATGATTCTGTAGACTTGGGTAATGTGTACCTTGTGAATGATTCTGTAGACTTGCGTAATGTGTACTTCATGAATGATTCTGTAGACTTGCGTAATGTGTACCTTGTGAATGATTCTGTAGACTTGCGTAATGTGTACCTTGTGAATGATTCTGTAGTCTTGCGTAATGTGTACCTCGTGAATGATTCTGTAGACTTGCGTAATGTGTACCTCATGAATGATTCTGTAGACTTGCGGATGGGTACCTCGTGAATGATTCTGTAGACTTGCGGATGGGTACCTCATGAATGATTCTGTAGACTTGCGTAATGTGTACCTTGTGAATGATTCTGTAGACTTGCGTAATGTGTACCTCGTGAATGATTCTGTATACTTGCGGATGTGTACCTCGTGAATGATTCTGTAGACTTGCGTAATGTGTACCTCATGAATGATTCTGTAGACTTGCGTAATGTGTACCTCATGAATGATTCTGTAGACTTGCGTAATGTGTACCTCATGAATGATTCTGTAGACTTGCGTAATGTGTACCTCGTGAATGATTCTGTAGACTTGCGTAATGTGTACCTAATGAATGATTCTGTAGACTTGCGTAATGTGTACCTCGTGAATGATTCTGTAGACTTGCGTAATGTGTACCTCATGAATGATTCTGTAGACTTGCGTAATGTGTACCTCATGAATGATTCTGTAGACTTGCGTAATGTGTACCTCATGAATGATTCTGTAGACTTGCGTAATGTGTACCTCATGAATGATTCTGTAGACTTGCGTGATGTGTACCTCGTGAATGATTCTGTAGACTTGCGTAATGTGTACCTCATGAATGATTCTGTAGACTTGCGTAATGTGTACCTCATGAATGATTCTGTAGACTTGCGTGATGTGTACCTCGTGAATGATTCTGTAGACTTGCGTAATGTGTACCTCGTGAATGATTCTGTAGACTTGCGTAATGTATACCTCGTGAATGATTCTGTAGACTTGCGTAATGTGTACCTCATTAATGATTCTGTAGACTTGCGTAATGTGTACCTCATGAATGATTCTGTAGACTTGCGTAATGTGTACCTCGTGAATGATTCTGTAGACTTGCGTAATGTGTACCTCATGAATGATTCTGTAGACTTGCGTAATGTGTACCTCCTGAATGATTCTGTAGCCTTGCGTGATGTGTACCTCGTGAATGATTCTGTAGACTTGCGGATGGGTACCTGGTGAATGATTCTGTAGACTTGCGTAATGTGTACCTCATGAATGATTCTGCAGACTTGCGTAATGTGTACCTCATGAATGATTCTGTAGGCTTGCGTGATGTGTACCTCGTGAATGATTCTGTAGACTTGCGTAATGTGTACCTCGTGAATGATTCTGTAGAACTGCGTGATGTGTACCTCGTGAATGATTCTGTAGACTTGCGTAATGTGTACCTCGTGAATGATTCTGTAGACTTGCGTAATGTGTACCTCATGAATGATTCTGTGGACTTGCGTAATGTGTACCTCGTGAATGATTCTGTAGACTTGCGTAATGTGTACCTCATGAATGATTCTGTAGACTTGCGTCATGTGTACCTTGTGAACGATTCTGTAGACTTGCCTAATAGGTACCTCATGAATGATTCTGTAGACTTGCGAAATGTGTACCTCATGAATGATTCTGTAGACTTGCGTGATGTGTACCTCGTGAATGATTCTGTAGACTTGCGTGATGTGTACCTCGTGAATGATTCTGTAGACTTGCGTAATGTGTACCTCATGAATGATTCTGTAGACTTGCGTAATGTGTACCTCATGAGTGATTCTGTAGACTTGCGTGATGTGTACCTTGTGAATGATTCTGTAGACTTGCGTAATGTGTACCTCGTGAATGATTATGTAGACTTGCGTGATGTGTGCCACATGAATGACTTTGTAGAACTGCGTGATGTGTACCTCATGAATAAATCGGTAGACTTGCGTAATATGTACCTCATTAATGATTCTGTAGACTTGCGTAATGTGTACCTCGTGAATGATTCTCTGGAACTGCGTGATGTGTACCTCGTGGATGATTCTGTAGACTTGCGTGATGTGTACCTCGGGAATGATTTTTAGACTTGCGTGAGGTTTACCTCGTGAATGATTCTTTGGAACTGCGCGATGTGTACCTCGTGAATGATTCTGTAGACTTGCGTAATGTGTACCTCAAGAATGATTCTGTAGAACTGCGTAATGTGTACCTCCTGAATGATTCTGTAGACTTGCGTGATGTGTACCTCGTGAATGATTCTGTAGACTTGCGTAATGCGTACCTCGTGAATGATTCTGTAGAACTGTGTGATGTGTACCTCGTGAATGATTCTGTAGACTTGCGTGATGTGTACCTGGTGAATGATTCTGTAGACTTGCGTGATGTGTACCTCATGAATGATTCTGTAGAACTGCGTGATGGTACCTCGTGAATAATTTTGTAGAACTGCGTGGTGTGTACCTCATGAATGATTCTGTAGAACTGCTTGATGTTTAGCTCGTGATTAATTCTGTAGAACTGCGTAATGTGTTCCTAGTGAATGATTCTATAGAACTGCGTAATGTGTACCTTATAAATGATTCTGTAGAAAAGCGTGATGTGTACCTTATGAATAATTTTGTAGAACTGCCTGATGTGTACCCCATGAATGATTCTGTAGACTTGCGTGTTGTGTACCTCGTGAATGATTCTTTTGAACTGCATGAAGTGTACCTCATGTATGATTCTGTAGTCTTGCGTAATGTGTACCGCGTGAATGATTCTGTAGACTTGTGTAATGTGTACCTCGTGAATGATTCTGTAGACTTGCGTGATGTGTACCTCGTGAATGATTCTGTAGACTTGCGGATGGGTACCTCGTGAATGATTCTGTAGACTTGCGTAATGTGTACCTCGTGAATGATTCTGTAGACGTTCGTGATGTGTACCTCATGAATGATTCTGTAGACTTGCGTGATGTGTACCTCGTGAATGATTCTGTAGAACTGCGTGATGTGTACCTTGTGAATGATTCTGTAGACTTGTGTAATGTGTACCTCGTGAATGATTCTGTAGTCCTTCGTAATGTGTACCTAGTGAATGATTCTGTAGAACTGCGTGATGTGTACCTCATGAATGATTCTGTAGAACTGCGTGATGGTACCTCGTGAATAATTTTGTAGAACTGCGTGGTGTGTACCTCATGAATGATTCTGTAGAACTGCTTGATGTTTAGCTCGTGATTAATTCTGTAGAACTGCGTAATGTGTTCCTAGTGAATGATTCTATAGAACTGCGTAATGTGTACCTCATAAATGATTCTGTAGAAAAGCGTGATGTGTACCTTATGAATAATTTTGTAGAACTGCCTGATGTGTACCCCATGAATGATTCTGTAGACTTGCGTGTTGTGTACCTCGTGAATGATTCTTTTGAACTGCATGAAGTGTACCTCATGTATGATTCTGTAGTCTTGCGTAATGTGTACCTCGTGAATGTCACTGTAGACTTGCGTGTTGTTTACCTCATGAATGATTCTGTAGAACTGTGTAATGTGTACCTAGTGAATAATTCTGTAGATTTGCGTAATGTGTACCTCCTGAATGATTCTTAAGTCTAGCGTAATGTGTACCTTGTGAATGATTCTGTAGTCTTGCGTAATGTGTACCTCGTGAATGATTCTGTAGTCTTGCGTACTGTGTACCTCGTGAATGATTCTGTAGACTTGCGTGATGTGTACCTCGTGAATGATTCGGTAGTCTTGCGTAATGTGTACCTTGTGAATGATTCTGTAGACATGCGTAATGTGTACCTTGTGAATGATTCTGTAGACTTGCGTAATGTGTACCTTGTGAATTATTCTGTAGACTTGCGTAATGTGTACCTCGTGAATGATTCTGTAGACTTGCGTAATGTGTACCTTGGGAATGATTCTGTAGTCTTGCGTAATGTGTACCTCGTGAATGATTCTGTAGACTTGCGTAATGTGTACCTTGTGAATGATTCTGTAGACTTGCGTAATGTGTACCTCATGAATGATTCTGTAGACTTGCGTAATGTGTACCTTGTGAATGATTCTGTAGACTTGCGTAATGTGTACCTTGTGAATGATTCTGTAGACTTGCGTAATGTGTACCTTGTGAATGATTCTGTAGACTTGGGTAATGTGTACCTTGTGAATGATTCTGTAGACTTGCGTAATGTGTACTTCATGAATGATTCTGTAGACTTGCGTAATGTGTACCTTGTGAATGATTCTGTAGATTTGCGTAATGTGTACCTTGTGAATGATTCTGTAGTCTAGCGTAATGTGTACCTCGTGAATGATTCTGTAGACTTGCGTAATGTGTACCTCATGAATGATTCTGTAGACTTGCGGATGGGTACCTCGTGAATGATTCTGTAGACTTGCGGATGGGTACCTCATGAATGATTCTGTAGACTTGCGTAATGTGTACCTTGTGAATGATTCTGTAGACTTACGTAATGTGTACCTCGTGAATGATTCTGTAGACTTGCGGGGGTGTACCTCGTGAATGATTCTGTAGACTTGCGTAATGTGTACCTCATGAATGATTCTGTAGACTTGCGTAATGTGTACCTCCTGAATGATTCTGTAGACTTGCGTAATGTGTACCTCATGAATGATTCTGTAGACTTGCGTAATGTGTACCTCGTGAATGATTCTGTAGACTTGCGTAATGTGTACCTAATGAATGATTCTGTAGACTTGCGTAATGTGTACCTCGTGAATGATTCTGTAGACTTGCGTAATGTGTACCTCATGAATGATTCTGTAGACTTGCGTAATGTGTACCTCATGAATGATTCTGTAGGCTTGCGTAATGTGTACCTCATGAATGATTCTGTAGACTTGCGTAATGTGTACCTCATGAATGATTCTGTAGACTTGCGTGATGTGTACCTCGTGAATGATTCTGTAGACTTGCGTAATGTGTACCTCATGAATGATCTTGTAGACTTGCGTAATGTGTACCTCATGAATGATTCTGTAGACTTGCGTGATGTGTACCTCGTGAATAATTCTGTAGACTTGCGTAATGTGTACCTCATGAATGATTCTGTAGACTTGCGTAATGTATACCTCGTGAATGATTCTGTAGACTTGCGTAATGTGTACCTCATTAATGATTCTGTAGACTTGCGTAATGTGTACCTCATGAATGAATCTGTAGACTTGCGTAATGTGTACCTCGTGAATGACTCTGTAGACTTGCGTAATGTGTACCTCATGAATGATTCTGTAGACTTGCGTAATGTGTACCTCCTGAATGATTCTGTAGCCTTGCGTGATGTGTACCTTGTGAATGATTTTGTAGACTTGCGGATGGGTACCTCGTGAATGATTCTGTAGACTTGCGTAATGTGTACCTCATGAATGATTCTGCAGACTTGCGTAATGTGTACCTCATGAATGATTCTGTAGGCTTGCGTGATGTGTACCTCGTGAATGATTCTGTAGACTTGCGTAATGTGTACCTCGTGAATGATTCTGTAGAACTGCGTGATGTGTACCTCGTGAATGATTCTGTAGACTTGCGTGATGTGTACCTCGTGAATGATTCTGTAGACTTGCGTAATGTGTACCTCATGAATGATTCTGTAGACTTGCGTAATGTGTACCTCATGGATGATTCTGTAGACTTGCGTAATGTGTACCTTGTGAATGATTCTGTAGACTTGCGTAATGTGTACCTCGTGAATGATTCTGTAGACTTGCGTAATGTGTACCTCGTGAATGATTCTGTAGATTTGCGTAATGTGTACCTCGTGAATGATTCTGTAGACTTGCGTAATGTGTACCTCATGAATGATTCTGTAGACTTGCGTAATGTGTACCTCGTGAATGATTCTGTAGACTTGCGTAATGTGTACTTCATGAATGATTCTGTAGACTTGCGTAATGTGTACCTCGTGAATGATTCTGTAGACTTGCGTAATGTGTACCTCATGAATGATTCTGTAGACTTGCGTCATGTGTACCTTGTGAACGATTCTGTAGACTTGCGTAATAGGTACCTCATGAATGATTCTGTAGACTTGCGAAATGTGTACCTCATGAATGATTCTGTAGACTTGCGTGATGTGTACCTCGTGAATGATTCTGTAGACTTGCGTGATGTGTACCTCGTGAATGATTCTGTAGACTTGCGTAATGTGTACCTCATGAATGATTCTGTAGACTTGCGTAATGTGTACCTCATGAGTGATTCTGTAGACTTGCGTGATGTGTACCTTGTGAATGATTCTGTAGACTTGCGTAATGTGTACCTCGTGAATGATTCTGTAGACGTGCGTAATGTGTACCTCGTGAATGATTCTGTAGACTTGCGTAATGTGTACCTCGTGAATGATTCTGTAGACTTGCGTGATGTGTAATTGGTGAATGATCCTGTAGACTTGCGTGATGTGTACCTCATGAATGATTCTGTAGACTTGCGTGATGTGTACCTCGTGAATGATTCTGTAGACTTGCGTATAGTGTACCTCGTGAATGATTCTGTGGAACTGCGGAATGTGTACCTCATAAATGATTCTGTAGACTTGCGTGATGTGTACCTCGTGAATGATTCTGTGGAACTGCGTGATGTGTACCTCGTGAATGATTCTGTAGACTTGCGTAATGTGTACCTCGTGAATGATTCTGTGGAACTGCGTGATGTGTACCTCATGAATGATTCTATAGAACTGCGTGATGTGTACCTCGTGAATGATTCTGTAGACTTGCGTGATGTGTACCTCATGAATGATTCTGTAGACTTGCGTGATGTGTACCTCGTGAATGATTCTGTAGACTTGCGTGATGTGTACCTGATGTATGATTCTATAGAACTGCGTGATGTGTACCTCGTGAATGATTCTGTAGACTTGCGTAATGTGTACCTCGTGAATGATTCTGTAGACTTGCGTGATTTGTAATTCGTGAATGATTCTGTAGACTTGCGTAATGTGTACCTCATGAATGATTCTGTAGACTTGCGTAATGTGTACCTCGTGAATGATTCTGTAGACTTGCGTAATGTGTACCTCGTGAATGATTTTGTAGACCTGCGTAATGTGTACCGCATGAATGATTCTGTAGACTTGCGTAATGTGTACCTCATGAATGATTCTGTAGACTTGCGTAATGTGTACCTTGTGAATGATTCTGTAGAACTGCATGATGTGTACCTCGTGAATGATTCTGTAGACCTGCGTAATGTGTACCTCGTGAATGATTCTGTAGACTGCGTGATGTGTACCTCATGAATGATTCTGTAGACTTGTGTAATGTGTACTTCGTGAATGATTCTGTAGACTTGCGTAATGTGTACCTCATGAATGATTCTGTAGATGTTCGTGATGTGCACCTCATGAATGATTCTGTAGACGTGCGTGATGTGTACCTCATGAATGATTCTGTAGACGTGCGTAATGTGTACCTCGTGAATGATTATGTAGACTTGCGTGATGTGTGCCACATGAATGATTTTGTAGAACTGCGTGATGTGTACCTCATGAATAAATCGGTAGACTTGCGTAATATGTACCTCATTAATGATTCTGTAGACTTGCGTAATGTGTACCTCGTGAATGATTCTCTGGAACTGCGTGATGTGTACCTCGTGGATGATTCTGTAGACTTGCGTGATGTGTACCTCGGGAATGATTTTTAGACTTGCGTGATGTTTACCTCGTGAATGATTCTTTGGAACTGCGCGATGTGTACCTCGTGAATGATTCTGTAGACTTGCGTAATGTGTACCTCAAGAATGATTCTGTAGAACTGCGTAATGTGTACCTCCTGAATGATTCTGTAGACTTGCGTGATGTGTACCTCGTGAATGATTCTGTAGACTTGCGTAATGAGTACCTCGTGAATGATTCTGTAGAACTGTGTGATGTGTACCTCGTGAATGATTCTGTAGACTTGCGTGATGTGTACCTGGTGAATGATTCTGTAGACTTGCGTGATGTGTACCTCATGAATGATTCTGTAGAACTGCGTGATGGTACCTCGTGAATAATTTTGTAGAACTGCGTGGTGTGTACCTCATGAATGATTCTGTAGAACTGCTTGATGTTTAGCTCGTGATTAATTCTGTAGAACTGCGTAATGTGTTCCTAGTGAATGATTCTATAGAACTGCGTAATGTGTACCTCATAAATGATTCTGTAGAAAAGCGTGATGTGTACCTTATGAATAATTTTGTAGAACTGCCTGATGTGTACCCCATGAATGATTCTGTAGACTTGCGTGTTGTGTACCTCGTGAAGGATTCTTTTGAACTGCATGAAGTGTACCTCATGTATGATTCTGTAGTCTTGCGTAATGTGTACCTCGTGAATGATACTGTAGACTTGCGTGTTGTTTACCTCATGAATGATTCTGTAGAACTGTGTAATGTGTACCTAGTGAATAATTCTGTAGATTTGCGTAATGTGTACCTCCTGAATGATTCTGTAGTCTTGCGTAATGTGTACCTTGTGAATGATTCTGTAGAACTGCGTGATGTGTACCTCGTGAATGATTCTGTAGACTTGTGTAATGTGTACCTCGTGAATGATTCTGTAGACTTGCGTGATGTGTACCTCGTGAATGATTCTGTAGACTTGCGGATGGGTACCTCGTGAATGATTCTGTAGACTTGCGTAATGTGTACCTCGTGAATGATTCTGTAGACGTTCGTGATGTGTACCTCATGAATGATTCTGTAGACTTGCGTGATGTGTACCTCGTGAATGATTCTGTAGACTTGCGTAATGTGTACCTCATGAATGATTCTGTAGACTTGCGTAATGTGTACCTCATGAATGATTCTGTAGACTTGCGTGATGTGTACCTCGTGAATGATTCTGTAGACTTGCGTAATGTGTACCTCATGAATGATTCTGTAGACTTGCGTAATGTATACCTCGTGAATGATTCTGTAGACTTGCGTAATGTGTACCTCATTAATGATTCTGTAGACTTGCGTAATGTGTACCTCATGAATGATTCTGTAGACTTGCGTAATGTGTACCTCGTGAATGATTCTGTAGACTTGCGTAATGTGTACCTCATGAATGATTCTGTAGACTTGCGTAATGTGTACCTCCTGAATGATTCTGTAGCCTTGCGTGATGTGTACCTCGTGAACGATTCTCTAGACTTGCGGATGGGTACCTCGTGAATGATTCTGTAGACTTGCGTAATGTGTACCTCATGAATGATTCTGCAGACTTGCGTAATGTGTACCTCATGAATGATTCTGTAGGCTTGCGTGATGTGTACCTCGTGAATGATTCTGTAGACTTGCGTAATGTGTACCTCGTGAATGATTCTGTAGAACTGCGTGATGCGTACCTCGTGAATGATTCTGTAGACTTGCGTAATGTGTACCTCGTGAATGATTCTGTAGACTTGCGTAATGTGTACCTCATGAATGATTCTGTAGACTTGCGTAATGTGTACCTCGTGAATGATTCTGTAGACTTGCGTAATGTGTACCTCATGAATGATTCTGTAGACTTGCGTCATGTGTACCTTGTGAACGATTCTGTAGACTTGCGTAATAGGTACCTCATGAATGATTCTGTAGACTTGCGAAATGTGTACCTCATGAATGATTCTGTAGACTTGCGTGATGTGTACCTCGTGAATGATTCTGTAGACTTGCGTGATGTGTACCTAGTGAATGATTCTGTAGACTTGCGTAATGTGTACCTCATGAATGATTCTGTAGACTTGCGTAATGTGTACCTCATGAGTGATTCTGTAGACTTGCGTGATGTGTACCTTGTGAATGATTCTGTAGACTTGCGTAATGTGTACCTCGTGAATGATTATGTAGACTTGCGTGATGTGTGCCACATGAATGATTTTGTAGAACTGCGTGATGTGTACCTCATGAATAAATCGGTAGACTTGCGTAATATGTACCTCATTAATGATTCTGTAGACTTGCGTAATGTGTACCTCGTGAATGATTCTCTGGAACTGCGTGATGTGTACCTCGTGGATGATTCTGTAGACTTGCGTGATGTGTACCTCGGGAATGATTTTTAGACTTGCGTGAGGTTTACCTCGTGAATGATTCTTTGGAACTGCGCGATGTGTACCTCGTGAATGATTCTGTAGACTTGCGTAATGTTACCTCAAGAATGATTCTGTAGAACTGCGTAATGTGTACCTCCTGAATGATTCTGTAGACTTGCGTGATGTGTACCTCGTGAATGATTCTGTAGACTTGCGTAATGCGTACCTCGTGAATGATTCTGTAGAACTGTGTGATGTGTACCTCGTGAATGATTCTGTAGACTTGCGTGATGTGTACCTGGTGAATGATTCTGTAGACTTGCGTGATGTGTACCTCATGAATGATTCTGTAGAACTGCGTGATGGTACCTCGTGAATAATTTTGTAGAACTGCGTCGTGTGTACCTCATGAATGATTCTGTAGAACTGCTTGATGTTTAGCTCGTGATTAATTCTGTAGAACTGCGTAATGTGTTCCTAGTGAATGATTCTATAGAACTGCGTAATGTGTACCTTATAAATGATTCTGTAGAAAAGCGTGATGTGTACCTTATGAATAATTTTGTAGAACTGCCTGATGTGTACCCCATGAATGATTCTGTAGACTTGCGTGTTGTGTACCTCGTGAATGATTCTTTTGAACTGCATGAAGTGTACCTCATGTATGATTCTGTAGTCTTGCGTAATGTGTACCGCGTGAATGATTCTGTAGACTTGTGTAATGTGTACCTCGTGAATGATTCTGTAGACTTGCGTGATGTGTACCTCGTGAATGATTCTGTAGACCTGCGGATGGGTACCTCGTGAATGATTCTGTAGACTTGCGTAATGTGTACCTCGTGAATGATTCTGTAGACGTTCGTGATGTGTACCTCATGAATGATTCTGTAGACTTGCGTGATGTGTACCTCGTGAATGATTCTGTAGAACTGCGTGATGTGTACCTTGTGAATGATTCTGTAGACTTGTGTAATGTGTACCTCGTGAATGATTCTGTAGTCTTAAGTAATGTGTACCTAGTGAATGATTCTGTAGAACTGCGTGATGTGTACCTCATGAATGATTCTGTAGAACTGCGTGATGGTACCTCGTGAATAATTTTGTAGAAATGCGTGGTGTGTACCTCATGAATGATTCTGTAGAACTGCTTGATGTTTAGCTCGTGATTAATTCTGTAGAACTGCGTAATGTGTTCCTAGTGAATGATTCTATAGAACTGCGTAATGTGTACCTCATAAATGATTCTGTAGAAAAGCGTGATGTGTACCTTATGAATAATTTTGTAGAACTGCCTGATGTGTACCCCATGAATGATTCTGTAGACTTGCGTGTTGTGTACCTCGTGAATGATTCTTTTGAACTGCATGAAGTGTACCTCATGTATGATTCTGTAGTCTTGCGTAATGTGTACCTCGTGAATGATACTGTAGACTTGCGTGTTGTTTACCTCATGAATGATTCTGTAGAACTGTGTAATGTGTACCTAGTGAATAATTCTGTAGATTTGCGTAATGTGTACCTCCTGAATGATTCTGTAGTCTAGCGTAATGTGTACCTTGTGAATGATTCTGTAGTCTTGCGTAATGTGTACCTCGTGAATGATTCTGTAGTCTTGCGTACTGTGTACCTCGTGATTGATTCTGTAGACTTGCGTGATGTGTACCTCGTGAATGATTCGGTAGTCTTGCGTAATGTGTACCTTGTGAATGATTCTGTAGACATGCGTAATGTGTACCTTGTGAATGATTCTGTAGACTTGCGTAATGTGTACCTTGTGAATTATT
Organism: Deroplatys truncata; assembly: GCA_030765065.1. NCBI lineage: Eukaryota > Metazoa > Arthropoda > Insecta > Mantodea > Mantidae > Deroplatys > Deroplatys truncata. Next base: position 10,479,936 of record CM060975.1, read on the forward strand.
CTGTAGACTTGCGTAATGTGTACCTCGTGAATGATTCTGTAGACTTGCGTAATGTGTACCTTGGGAATGATTCTGTAGTCTTGCGTAATGTGTACCTCGTGAATGATTCTGTAGACTTGCGTAATGTGTACCTTGTGAATGATTCTGTAGACTTGCGTAATGTGTACCTCATGAATGATTCTGTAGACCTGCGTAATGTGTACCTTGTGAATGATTCTGTAGACTTGCGTAATGTGTACCTTGTGAATGATTCTGTAGACTTGCGTAATGTGTACCTTGTGAATGATTCTGTAGACTTGGGTAATGTGTACCTTGTGAATGATTCTGTAGACTTGCGTAAAGTGTACTTCATGAATGATTCTGTAGACTTGCGTAATGTGTACCTTGTGAATGATTCTGTAGACTTGCGTAATGTGTACCTTGTGAATGATTCTGTAGTCTAGCGTAATGTGTACCTCGTGAATGATTCTGTAGACTTGCGTAATGTGTACCTCATGAATGATTCTGTAGACTTGCGGATGGGTACCTCGTGAATGATTCTGTAGACTTGCGGATGGGTACCTCATAAATGATTCTGTAGACTTGCGTAATGTGTAGCTTGTGAATGATTCTGTAGACTTACGTAATGTGTACCTCGTGAATGATTCTGTAGACTTGCGGGGGTGTACCTCGTGAATGATTCTGTAGACTTGCGTAATGTGTACCTCATGAATGATTCTGTAGACTTGCGTAATGTGTACCTCGTGAATGATTCTGTAGACTTGCGTAATGTGTACCTCATGAATGATTCTGTAGACTTGCGTAATGTGTACCTCGTGAATGATTCTGTAGCCTTGCGTAATGTGTACCTAATGAATGATTCTGTAGACTTGCGTAATGTGTACCTCGTGAATGATTCTGTAGACTTGCGTAATGTGTACCTCATGAATGATTCTGTAGACTTGCGTAATGTGTACCTCATGATAGATTCTGTAGGCTTGCGTAATGTGTACCTCATGAATGATTCTGTAGACTTGCGTAATGTGTACCTCATGAATGATTCTGTAGACTTGCGTGATGTGTACCTCGTGAATGATTCTGTAGACTTGCGTAATGTGTACCTCATGAATGATCTTGTAGACTTGCGTAATGTGTACCTCATGAATGATTCTGTAGACTTGCGTGATGTGTACCTCGTGAATGATTCTGTAGACTTGCGTAATGTGTACCTCATGAATGATTCTGTAGACTTGCGTAATGTATACCTCGTGAATGATTCTGTAGACTTGCGTAATGTGTACCTCATTAATGATTCTGTAGACTTGCGTAATGTGTACCTCATGAATGATTCTGTAGACTTCCGTAATGTGTACCTCGTGAATGACTCTGTAGACTTGCGTAATGTGTACCTCATGAATGATTCTGTAGACTTGCGTAATGTGTACCTCCTGAATGATTCTGTAGCCTTGCGTGATGTGTACCTTGTGAATGATTTTGTAGACTTGCGGATGGGTACCTCGTGAATGATTCTGTAGACTTGCGTAATGTGTACCTCATGAATGATTCTGCAGACTTGCGTAATGTGTACCTCATGAATGATTCTGTAGGCTTGCGTGATGTGTACCTCGTGAATGATTCTGTAGACTTGCGTAATGTGTACCTCGTGAATGATTCTGTAGAACTGCGTGATGTGTACCTCGTGAATGATTCTGTAGACTTGCGTGATGTGTACCTCGTGAATGATTCTGTAGACTTGCGTAATGTGTACCTCATGAATGATTCTGTAGACTTGCGTAATGTGTACCTCATGGATGATTCTGTAGACTTGCGTAATGTGTACCTTGTGAATGATTCTGTAGACTTGCGTAATGTGTACCTCGTGAATGATTCTGTAGACTTGCGTAATGTGTACCTCGTGAATGATTCTGTAGATTTGCGTAATGTGTACCTCGTGAATGATTCTGTAGACTTGCGTAATGTGTACCTCATGAATGATTCTGTAGACTTGCGTAATGTGTACCTCGTGAATGATTCTGTAGACTTGCGTAATGTGTACTTCATGAATGATTCTGTAGACTTGCGTAATGTGTACCTCATGAATGATTCTGTAGACTTGCGTCATGTGTACCTCATGAATGATTCTGTAGACTTGCGTAATGTGTACCTCATGAATGATTCTGTAGACTTGCGTGATGTGTACCTTGTGAATGATTCTGTAGACTTGCGTAATGTGTACCTCATGAATGATTCTGTAGACTTGCGTCATGTGTACCTTGTGAACGATTCTGTAGACTTGCGTAATAGGTACCTCATGAATGATTCTGTAGACTTGCGAAATGTGTACCTCATGAATGATTCTGTAGACTTGCGTGATGTGTACCTCGTGAATGATTCTGTAGACTTGCGTGATGTGTACCTCGTGAATGATTCTGTAGACTTGCGTAATGTGTACCTCATGAATGATTCTGTAGACTTGCGTAATGTGTACCTCATGAGTGATTCTGTAGACTTGCGTGATGTGTACCTTGTGAATGATTCTGTAGACTTGCGTAATGTGTACCTCGTGAATGATTCTGTAGACGTGCGTAATGTGTACCTCGTGAATGATTCTGTAGACTTGCGTAATGTGTACCTCGTGAATGATTCTGTAGACTTGCGTGATGTGTAATTGGTGAATGATCCTGTAGACTTGCGTGATGTGTACCTCATGAATGATTCTGTAGACTTGCGTGATGTGTACCTCGTGAATGATTCTGTAGACTTGCGTATAGTGTACCTCGTGAATGATTCTGTGGAACTGCGTGATGTGTACCTCATAAATGATTCTGTAGACTTGCGTGATGTGTACCTCGTGAATGATTCTGTGGAACTGCGTGATGTGTACCTCGTGAATGATTCTGTAGACTTGCGTAATGTGTACCTCGTGAATGATTCTGTGGAACTGCGTGATGTGTACCTCATGAATGATTCTATAGAACTGCGTGATGTGTACCTCGTAAATGATTCTGTAGACTTGCGTGATGTGTACCTCATGAATGATTCTGTAGACTTGCGTGATGTGTACCTCGTGAATGATTCTGTAGACTTGCGTGATGTGTACCTGATGTATGATTCTATAGATCTGCGTGATGTGTACCTCGTGAATGATTCTGTAGACTTGCGTAATGTGTACCTCGTGAATGATTCTGTAGACTTGCGTGATTTGTAATTCGTGAATGATTCTGTAGACTTGCGTAATGTGTACCTCATGAATGATTCTGTAGACTTGCGTAATGTGTACCTCGTGAATGATTCTGTAGACTTGCGTAATGTGTACCTCGTGAATGATTTTGTAGACCTGCGTAATGTGTACCGCATGAATGATTCTGTAGACTTGCGTAATGTGTACCTCATGAATGATTCTGTAGACTTGCGTAATGTGTACCTTGTGAATGATTCTGTAGAACTGCATGATGTGTACCTCGTGAATGATTCTGTAGACCTGCGTAATGTGTACCTCGTGAATGATTCTGTAGACTGCGTGATGTGTACCTCATGAATGATTCTGTAGACTTGTGTAATGTGTACTTCGTGAATGATTCTGTAGACTTGCGTAATGTGTACCTCATGAATGATTCTGTAGATGTTCGTGATGTGCACCTCATGAATGATTCTGTAGACGTGCGTGATGTGTACCTCATGAATGATTCTGTAGACGTGCGTAATGTGTACCTCGTGAATGATTATGTAGACTTGCGTGATGTGTGCCACATGAATGATTTTGTAGAACTGCGTGATGTGTACCTCATGAATAAATCGGTAGACTTGCGTAATATGTACCTCATTAATGATTCTGTAGACTTGCGTAATGTGTACCTCGTGAATGATTCTCTGGAACTGCGTGATGTGTACCTCGTGGATGATTCTGTAGACTTGCGTGATGTGTACCTCGGGAATGATTTTTAGACTTGCGTGATGTTTACCTCGTGAATGATTCTTTGGAACTGCGCGATGTGTACCTCGTGAATGATTCTGTAGACTTGCGTAATGTGTACCTCAAGAATGATTCTGTAGAACTGCGTAATGTGTACCTCCTGAATGATTCTGTAGACTTGCGTGATGTGTACCTCGTGAATGATTCTGTAGACTTGCGTAATGAGTACCTCGTGAATGATTCTGTAGAACTGTGTGATGTGTACCTCGTGAATGATTCTGTAGACTTGCGTGATGTGTACCTGGTGAATGATTCTGTAGACTTGCGTGATGTGTACCTCATGAATGATTCTGTAGAACTGCGTGATGGTACCTCGTGAATAATTTTGTAGAACTGCGTGGTGTGTACCTCATGAATGATTCTGTAGAACTGCTTGATGTTTAGCTCGTGATTAATTCTGTAGAACTGCGTAATGTGTTCCTAGTGAATGATTCTATAGAACTGCGTAATGTGTACCTCATAAATGATTCTGTAGAAAAGCGTGATGTGTACCTTATGAATAATTTTGTAGAACTGCCTGATGTGTACCCCATGAATGATTCTGTAGACTTGCGTGTTGTGTACCTCGTGAAGGATTCTTTTGAACTGCATGAAGTGTACCTCATGTATGATTCTGTAGTCTTGCGTAATGTGTACCTCGTGAATGATACTGTAGACTTGCGTGTTGTTTACCTCATGAATGATTCTGTAGAACTGTGTAATGTGTACCTAGTGAATAATTCTGTAGATTTGCGTAATGTGTACCTCCTGAATGATTCTGTAGTCTTGCGTAATGTGTACCTTGTGAATGATTCTGTAGAACTGCGTGATGTGTACCTCGTGAATGATTCTGTAGACTTGTGTAATGTGTACCTCGTGAATGATTCTGTAGACTTGCGTGATGTGTACCTCGTGAATGATTCTGTAGACTTGCGGATGGGTACCTCGTGAATGATTCTGTAGACTTGCGTAATGTGTACCTCATGAATGATTCTGTAGACTTGCGGATGGGTACCTCGTGAATGATTCTTTAGACTTGCGGATGGGTACCTCATGAATGATTCTGTAGACTTGCGTAATGTGTACCTTGTGAATGATTCTGTAGACTTACGTAATGTGTACCTCGTGAATGATTCTGTAGACTTGCGGGGGTGTACCTCGTGAATGATTCTGTAGACTTGCGTAATGTGTACCTCATGAATGATTCTGTAGACTTGCGTAATGTGTACCTCGTGAATGATTCTGTAGACTTGCGTAATGTGTACCTCATGAATGATTCTGTAGACTTGCGTAATGTGTACCTCGTGAATGATTCTGTAGACTTGCGTAATGTGTACCTAATGAATGATTCTGTAGACTTGCGTAATGTGTACCTCGTGAATGATTCTGTAGACTTGCGTAATGTGTACCTCATGAATGATTCTGTAGACTTGCGTAATGTGTACCTCATGAATGATTCTGTAGGCTTGCGTAATGTGTACCTCATGAATGATTCTGTAGACTTGCGTAATGTGTACCTCATGAATGATTCTGTAGACTTGCGTGATGTGTACCTCGTGAATGATTCTGTAGACTTGCGTAATGTGTACCTCATGAATGATCTTGTAGACTTGCGTAATGTGTACCTCATGAATGATTCTGTAGACTTGCGTGATGTGTACCTCGTGAATAATTCTGTAGACTTGCGTAATGTGTACCTCATGAATGATTCTGTAGACTTGCGTAATGTATACCTCGTGAATGATTCTGTAGACTTGCGTAATGTGTACCTCATTAATGATTCTGAAGACTTGCGTAATGTGTACCTCATGAATGAATCTGTAGACTTGCGTAATGTGTACCTCGTGAATGACTCTGTAGACTTGCGTAATGTGTACCTCATGAATGATTCTGTAGACTTGCGTAATGTGTACCTCCTGAATGATTCTGTAGCCTTGCGTGATGTGTACCTTGTGAATGATTTTGTAGACTTGCGGATGGGTACCTCGTGAATGATTTTGTAGACTTGCGTAATGTGTACCTCATGAATGATTCTGCAGACTTGCGTAATGTGTACCTCATGAATGATTCTGTAGGCTTGCGTGATGTGTACCTCGTGAATGATTCTGTAGACTTGCGTAATGTGTACCTCGTGAATGATTCTGTAGAACTGCGTGATGTGTACCTCGTGAATGATTCTGTAGACTTGCGTGATGTGTACCTCGTGAATGATTCTGTAGACTTGCGTAATGTGTACCTCATGAATGATTCTGTAGACTTGCGTAATGTGTACCTCATGGATGATTCTGTAGACTTGCGTAATGTGTACCTTGTGAATGATTCTGTAGACTTGCGTAATGTGTACCTCGTGAATGATTCTGTAGACTTGCGTAATGTGTACCTCGTGAATGATTCTGTAGATTTGCGTAATGTGTACCTCGTGAATGATTCTGTAGACTTGCGTAATGTGTACCTCATGAATGATTCTGTAGACTTGCGTAATGTGTACCTCGTGAATGATTCTGTAGACTTGCGTAATGTGTACTTCATGAATGATTCTGTAGACTTGCGTAATGTGTACCTCGTGAATGATTCTGTAGACTTGCGTAATGTGTACCTCATGAATGATTCTGTAGACTTGCGTCATGTGTACCTTGTGAACGATTCTGTAGACTTGCGTAATAGGTACCTCATGAATGATTCTGTAGACTTGCGAAATGTGTACCTCATGAATGATTCTGTAGACTTGCGTGATGTGTACCTCGTGAATGATTCTGTAGACTTGCGTGATGTGTACCTCGTGAATGATTCTGTAGACTTGCGTAATGTGTACCTCATGAATGATTCTGTAGACTTGCGTAATGTGTACCTCATAAGTGATTCTGTAGACTTGCGTGATGTGTACCTTGTGAATGATTCTGTAGACTTGCGTAATGTGTACCTCGTGAATGATTCTGTAGACGTGCGTAATGTGTACCTCGTGAATGATTCTGTAGACTTGCGTAATGTGTACCTCGTGAATGATTCTGTAGACTTGCGTGATGTGTAATTGGTGAATGATCCTGTAGACTTGCGTGATGTGTACCTCATGAATGATTCTGTAGACTTGCGTGATGTGTACCTCGTGAATGATTCTGTAGACTTGCGTATAGTGTACCTCGTGAATGATTCTGTGGAACTGCGGAATGTGTACCTCATAAATGATTCTGTAGACTTGCGTGATGTGTACCTCGTGAATGGTTCTGTGGAACTGCGTGATGTGTACCTCGTGAATGATTCTGTAGACTTGCGTAATGTGTACCTCGTGAATGATTCTGTGGAACTGCGTGATGTGTACCTCATGAATGATTCTATAGAACTGCGTGATGTGTACCTCGTGAATGATTCTGTAGACTTGCGTGATGTGTACCTCATGAATGATTCTGTAGACTTGCGTGATGTGTACCTCGTGAATGATTCTGTAGACTTGCGTGATGTGTACCTGATGTATGATTCTATAGAACTGCGTGATGTGTACCTCGTGAATGATTCTGTAGACTTGCGTAATGTGTACCTCGTGAATGATTCTGTAGACTTGCGTGATTTGTAATTCGTGAATGATTCTGTAGACTTGCGTAATGTGTACCTCATGAATGATTCTGTAGACTTGCGTAATGTGTACCTCGTGAATGATTCTGTAGACTTGCGTAATGTGTACCTCGTGAATGATTTTGTAGACCTGCGTAATGTGTACCGCATGAATGATTCTGTAGACTTGCGTAATGTGTACCTCATGAATGATTCTGTAGACTTGCGTAATGTGTACCTTGTGAATGATTCTGTAGAACTGCATGATGTGTACCTCGTGAATGATTCTGTAGACCTGCGTAATGTGTACCTCGTGAATGATTCTGTAGACTGCGTGATGTGTACCTCATGAATGATTCTGTAGACTTGTGTAATGTGTACTTCGTGAATGATTCTGTAGACTTGCGTAATGTGTACCTCATGAATGATTCTGTAGATGTTCGTGATGTGCACCTCATGAATGATTCTGTAGACGTGCGTGATGTGTACCTCATGAATGATTCTGTAGACGTGCGTAATGTGTACCTCGTGAATGATTATGTAGACTTGCGTAATGTGTACCTCATGAATGATTCTGTAGACTTGCGTGATGTGTACCTCGTGAATGATTCTGTAGACTTGCGTAATGTGTACCTCATGAATGATCTTGTAGACTTGCGTAATGTGTACCTCATGAATGATTCTGTAGACTTGCGTGATGTGTACCTCGTGAATAATTCTGTAGACTTGCGTAATGTGTACCTCATGAATGATTCTGTAGACTTGCGTAATGTATACCTCGTGAATGATTCTGTAGACTTGCGTAATGTGTACCTCATTAATGATTCTGAAGACTTGCGTAATGTGTACCTCATGAATGAATCTGTAGACTTGCGTAATGTGTACCTCGTGAATGACTCTGTAGACTTGCGTAATGTGTACCTCATGAATGATTCTGTAGACTTGCGTAATGTGTACCTCCTGAATGATTCTGTAGCCTTGCGTGATGTGTACCTTGTGAATGATTTTGTAGACTTGCGGATGGGTACCTCGTGAATGATTCTGTAGACTTGCGTAATGTGTACCTCATGAATGATTCTGCAGACTTGCGTAATGTGTACCTCATGAATGATTCTGTAGGCTTGCGTGATGTGTACCTCGTGAATGATTCTGTAGACTTGCGTAATGTGTACCTCGTGAATGATTCTGTAGAACTGCGTGATGTGTACCTCGTGAATGATTCTGTAGACTTGCGTGATGTGTACCTCGTGAATGATTCTGTAGACTTGCGTAATGTGTACCTCATGAATGATTCTGTAGACTTGCGTAATGTGTACCTCATGGATGATTCTGTAGACTTGCGTAATGTGTACCTTGTGAATGATTCTGTAGACTTGCGTAATGTGTACCTCGTGAATGATTCTGTAGACTTGCGTAATGTGTACCTCGTGAATGATTCTGTAGATTTGCGTAATGTGTACCTCGTGAATGATTCTGTAGACTTGCGTAATGTGTACCTCATGAATGATTCTGTAGACTTGCGTAATGTGTACCTCGTGAATGATTCTGTAGACTTGCGTAATGTGTACTTCATGAATGATTCTGTAGACTTGCGTAATGTGTACCTCGTGAATGATTCTGTAGACTTGCGTAATGTGTACCTCATGAATGATTCTGTAGACTTGCGTCATGTGTACCTTGTGAACGATTCTGTAGACTTGCGTAATAGGTACCTCATGAATGATTCTGTAGACTTGCGAAATGTGTACCTCATGAATGATTCTGTAGACTTGCGTGATGTGTACCTCGTGAATGATTCTGTAGACTTGCGTGATGTGTACCTCGTGAATGATTCTGTAGACTTGCGTAATGTGTACCTCATGAATGATTCTGTAGACTTGCGTAATGTGTACCTCATGAGTGATTCTGTAGACTTGCGTGATGTGTACCTTGTGAATGATTCTGTAGACTTGCGTAATGTGTACCTCGTGAATGATTCTGTAGACGTGCGTAATGTGTACCTCGTGAATGATTCTGTAGACTTGCGTAATGTGTACCTCGTGAATGATTCTGTAGACTTGCGTGATGTGTAATTGGTGAATGATCCTGTAGACTTGCGTGATGTGTACCTCATGAATGATTCTGTAGACTTGCGTGATGTGTACCTCGTGAATGATTCTGTAGACTTGCGTATAGTGTACCTCGTGAATGATTCTGTGGAACTGCGGAATGTGTACCTCATAAATGATTCTGTAGACTTGCGTGATGTGTACCTCGTGAATGGTTCTGTGGAACTGCGTGATGTGTACCTCGTGAATGATTCTGTAGACTTGCGTAATGTGTACCTCGTGAATGATTCTGTGGAACTGCGTGATGTGTACCTCATGAATGATTCTATAGAACTGCGTGATGTGTACCTCGTGAATGATTCTGTAGACTTGCGTGATGTGTACCTCATGAATGATTCTGTAGACTTGCGTGATGTGTACCTCGTGAATGATTCTGTAGACTTGCGTGATGTGTACCTGATGTATGATTCTATAGAACTGCGTGATGTGTACCTCGTGAATGATTCTGTAGACTTGCGTAATGTGTACCTCGTGAATGATTCTGTAGACTTGCGTGATTTGTAATTCGTGAATGATTCTGTAGACTTGCGTAATGTGTACCTCATGAATGATTCTGTAGACTTGCGTAATGTGTACCTCGTGAATGATTCTGTAGACTTGCGTAATGTGTACCTCGTGAATGATTTTGTAGACCTGCGTAATGTGTACCGCATGAATGATTCTGTAGATTTGCGTAATGTGTACCTTGTGAATGATTCTGTAGAACTGCATGATGTGTACCTCGTGAATGATTCTGTAGACCTGCGTAATGTGTACCTCGTGAATGATTCTGTAGACTGCGTGATGTGTACCTCATGAATGATTCTGTAGACTTGTGTAATGTGTACTTCGTGAATGATTCTGTAGACTTGCGTAATGTGTACCTCATGAATGATTCTGTAGATGTTCGTGATGTGCACCTCATGAATGATTCTGTAGACGTGCGTGATGTGTACCTCATGAATGATTCTGTAGACGTGCGTAATGTGTACCTCGTGAATGATTATGTAGACTTGCGTGATGTGTGCCACATGAATGATTTTGTAGAACTGCGTGATGTGTACCTCATGAATAAATCGGTAGACTTGCGTAATATGTTCCTCATTAATGATTCTGTAGACTTGCGTAATGTGTACCTCGTGAATGCTTCTCTGGAACTGCGTGATGTGTACCTCGTGGATGATTCTGTAGACTTGCGTGATGTGTACCTCGGGAATGATTTTTAGACTTGCGTGATGTTTACCTCGTGAATGATTCTTTGGAACTGCGCGATGTGTACCTCGTGAATGATTCTGTAGACTTGCGTAATGTGTACCTCAAGAATGATTCTGTAGAACTGCGTAATGTGTACCTCCTGAATGATTCTGTAGACTTGCGTGATGTGTACCTCGTGAATGATTCTGTAGACTTGCGTAATGAGTACCTCGTGAATGATTCTGTAGAACTGTGTGATGTGTACCTCGTGAATGATTCTGTAGACTTGCGTGATGTGTACCTGGTGAATGATTCTGTAGACTTGCGTGATGTGTACCTCATGAATGATTCTGTAGAACTGCGTGATGGTACCTCGTGAATAATTTTGTAGAACTGCGTGGTGTGTACCTCATGAATGATTCTGTAGAACTGCTTGATGTTTAGCTCGTGATTAATTCTGTAGAACTGCGTAATGTGTTCCTAGTGAATGATTCTATAGAACTGCGTAATGTGTACCTCATAAATGATTCTGTAGAAAAGCGTGATGTGTACCTTATGAATAATTTTGTAGAACTGCCTGATGTGTACCCCATGAATGATTCTGTAGACTTGCGTGTTGTGTACCTCGTGAAGGATTCTTTTGAACTGCATGAAGTGTACCTCATGTATGATTCTGTAGTCTTGCGTAATGTGTACCTCGTGAATGATACTGTAGACTTGCGTGTTGTTTACCTCATGAATGATTCTGTAGAACTGTGTAATGTGTACCTAGTGAATAATTCTGTAGATTTGCGAAATGTGTACCTCCTGAATGATTCTGTAGTCTTGCGTAATGTGTACCTTGTGAATGATTCTGTAGAACTGCGTGATGTGTACCTCGTGAATGATTCTGTAGACTTGTGTAATGTGTACCTCGTGAATGATTCTGTAGACTTGCGTGATGTGTACCTCGTGAATGATTCTGTAGACTTGCGGATGGGTACCTCGTGAATGATTCTGTAGACTTGCGTAATGTGTACCTCGTGAATGATTCTGTAGACGTTCGTGATGTGTACCTCATGAATGATTCTGTAGACTTGCGTGATGTGTACCTCGTGAATGATTCTGTAGACTTGCGTAATGTGTACCTCATGAATGATTCTGTAGACTTGCGTAATGTGTACCTCATGAATGATTCTGTAGACTTGCGTCATGTGTACCTTGTGAACGATTCTGTAGACTTGCGTAATAGGTACCTCATGAATGATTCTGTAGACTTGCGAAATGTGTACCTCATGAATGATTCTGTAGACTTGCGTGATGTGTACCTCGTGAATGATTCTGTAGACTTGCGTGATGTGTACCTCGTGAATGATTCTGTAGACTTGCGTAATGTGTACCTCATGAATGATTCTGTAGACTTGCGTAATGTGTACCTCATGAGTGATTCTGTAGACTTGCGTGATGTGTACCTTGTGAATGATTCTGTAGACTTGCGTAATGTGTACCTCGTGAATGATTCTGTAGACGTGCGTAATGTGTACCTCGTGAATGATTCTGTAGACTTGCGTAATGTGTACCTCGTGAATGATTCTGTAGACTTGCGTGATGTGTAATTGGTGAATGATCCTGTAGACTTGCGTGATGTGTACCTCATGAATGATTCTGTAGACTTGCGTGATGTGTACCTCGTGAATGATTCTGTAGACTTGCGTATAGTGTACCTCGTGAATGATTCTGTGGAACTGCGGAATGTGTACCTCATAAATGATTCTGTAGACTTGCGTGATGTGTACCTCGTGAATGGTTCTGTGGAACTGCGTGATGTGTACCTCGTGAATGATTCTGTAGACTTGCGTAATGTGTACCTCGTGAATGATTCTGTGGAACTGCGTGATGTGTACCTCATGAATGATTCTATAGAACTGCGTGATGTGTACCTCGTGAATGATTCTGTAGACTTGCGTGATGTGTACCTCATGAATGATTCTGTAGACTTGCGTGATGTGTACCTCGTGAATGATTCTGTAGACTTGCGTGATGTGTACCTGATGTATGATTCTATAGAACTGCGTGATGTGTACCTCGTGAATGATTCTGTAGACTTGCGTAATGTGTACCTCGTGAATGATTCTGTAGACTTGCGTGATTTGTAATTCGTGAATGATTCTGTAGACTTGCGTAATGTGTACCTCATGAATGATTCTGTAGACTTGCGTAATGTGTACCTCGTGAATGATTCTGTAGACTTGCGTAATGTGTACCTCGTGAATGATTTTGTAGACCTGCGTAATGTGTACCGCATGAATGATTCTGTAGACTTGCGTAATGTGTACCTCATGAATGATTCTGTAGACTTGCGTAATGTGTACCTTGTGAATGATTCTGTAGAACTGCATGATGTGTACCTCGTGAATGATTCTGTAGACCTGCGTAATGTGTACCTCGTAAATGATTCTGTAGACTGCGTGATGTGTACCTCATGAATGATTCTGTAGACTTGTGTAATGTGTACTTCGTGAATGATTCTGTAGACTTGCGTAATGTGTACCTCATGAATGATTCTGTAGATGTTCGTGATGTGCACCTCATGAATGATTCTGTAGACGTGCGTGATGTGTACCTCATGAATGATTCTGTAGACGTGCGTAATGTGTACCTCGTGAATGATTATGTAGACTTGCGTGATGTGTGCCACATGAATGATTTTGTAGAACTGCGTGATGTGTACCTCATGAATAAATCGGTAGACTTGCGTAATATGTTCCTCATTAATGATTCTGTAGACTTGCGTAATGTGTACCTCGTGAATGCTTCTCTGGAACTGCGTGATGTGTACCTCGTGGATGATTCTGTAGACTTGCGTGATGTGTACCTCGGGAATGATTTTTAGACTTGCGTGATGTTTACCTCGTGAATGATTCTTTGGAACTGCGCGATGTGTACCTCGTGAATGATTCTGTAGACTTGCGTAATGTGTACCTCAAGAATGATTCTGTAGAACTGCGTAATGTGTACCTCCTGAATGATTCTGTAGACTTGCGTGATGTGTACCTCGTGAATGATTCTGTAGACTTGCGTAATGAGTACCTCGTGAATGATTCTGTAGAACTGTGTGATGTGTACCTCGTGAATGATTCTGTAGACTTGCGTGATGTGTACCTGGTGAATGATTCTGTAGACTTGCGTGATGTGTACCTCATGAATGATTCTGTAGAACTGCGTGATGGTACCTCGTGAATAATTTTGTAGAACTGCGTGGTGTGTACCTCATGAATGATTCTGTAGAACTGCTTGATGTTTAGCTCGTGATTAATTCTGTAGAACTGCGTAATGTGTTCCTAGTGAATGATTCTATAGAACTGCGTAATGTGTACCTCATAAATGATTCTGTAGAAAAGCGTGATGTGTACCTTATGAATAATTTTGTAGAACTGCCTGATGTGTACCCCATGAATGATTCTGTAGACTTGCGTGTTGTGTACCTCGTGAAGGATTCTTTTGAACTGCATGAAGTGTACCTCATGTATGATTCTGTAGTCTTGCGTAATGTGTACCTCGTGAATGATACTGTAGACTTGCGTGTTGTTTACCTCATGAATGATTCTGTAGAACTGTGTAATGTGTACCTAGTGAATAATTCTGTAGATTTGCGTAATGTGTACCTCCTGAATGATTCTGTAGTCTTGCGTAATGTGTACCTTGTGAATGATTCTGTAGAACTGCGTGATGTGTACCTCGTGAATGATTCTGTAGACTTGTGTAATGTGTACCTCGTGAATGATTCTGTAGACTTGCGTGATGTGTACCTCGTGAATGATTCTGTAGACTTGCGGATGGGTACCTCGTGAATGATTCTGTAGACTTGCGTAATGTGTACCTCGTGAATGATTCTGTAGACGTTCGTGATGTGTACCTCATGAATGATTCTGTAGACTTGCGTGATGTGTACCTCGTGAATGATTCTGTAGACTTGCGTAATGTGTACCTCATGAATGATTCTGTAGACTTGCGTAATGTGTACCTCATGAATGATTCTGTAGACTTGCGTGATGTGTACCTCGTGAATGATTCTGTAGACTTGCGTAATGTGTACCTCATGAATGATTCTGTAGACTTGCGTAATGTATACCTCGTGAATGATTCTGTAGACTTGCGTAATGTGTACCTCATTAATGATTCTGTAGACTTGCGTAATGTGTACCTCATGAATGATTCTGTAGACTTGCGTAATGTGTACCTCGTGAATGATTCTGTAGACTTGCGTAATGTGTACCTCATGAATGATTCTGTAGACTTGCGTAATGTGTACCTCCTGAATGATTCTGTAGCCTTGCGTGATGTGTACCTCGTGAATGATTCTGTAGACTTGCGGATGGGTACCTCGTGAATGATTCTGTAGACTTGCGTAATGTGTACCTCATGAATGATTCTGCAGACTTGCGTAATGTGTACCTCATGAATGATTCTGTAGGCTTGCGTGATGTGGACCTCGTGAATGATTCTGTAGACTTGCGTAATGTGTACCTCGTGAATGATTCTGTAGAACTGCGTAATGTGTACCTCATGAATGATTCTGTAGACTTGCGTAATGTGTACCTCGTGAATGATTCTGTAGACTTGCGTAATGTGTACCTCGTGAATGATTCTGTAGACTTGCGTAATGTGTACCTCATGAATGATTCTGTAGACTTGCGTAATGTGTACCTCGTGAATGATTCTGTAGACTTGCGTAATGTGTACCTCATGAATGATTCTGTAGACTTGCGTCATGTGTACCTTGTGAACGATTCTGTAGACTTGCGTAATAGGTACCTCATGAATGATTCTGTAGACTTGCGAAATGTGTACCTCATGAATGATTCTGTAGACTTGCGTGATGTGTACCTCGTGAATGATTCTGTAGACTTGCGTGATGTGTACCTAGTGAATGATTCTGTAGACTTGCGTAATCTGTACCTCATGAATGATTCTGTAGACTTGCGTAATGTGTACCTCATGAGTGATTCTGTAGACTTGCGTGATGTGTACCTTGTGAATGATTCTGTAGACTTGCGTAATGTGTACCTCGTGAATGATTATGTAGACTTGCGTGATGTGTGCCACATGAATGATTTTGTAGAACTGCGTGATGTGTACCTCATGAATAAATCGGTAGACTTGCGTAATATGTACCTCATTAATGATTCTGTAGACTTGCGTAATGTGTACCTCGTGAATGATTCTCTGGAACTGCGTGATGTGTACCTCGTGGATGATTCTGTAGACTTGCGTGATGTGTACCTCGGGAATGATTTTTAGACTTGCGTGAGGTTTACCTCGTGAATCATTCTTTGGAACTGCGCGATGTGTACCTCGTGAATGATTCTGTAGACTTGCGTAATGTTACCTCAAGAATGATTCTGTAGAACTGCGTAATGTGTACCTCCTGAATGATTCTGTAGACTTGCGTGATGTGTACCTCGTGAATGATTCTGTAGACTTGCGTAATGCGTACCTCGTGAATGATTCTGTAGAACTGTGTGATGTGTACCTCGTGAATGATTCTGTAGACTTGCGTGATGTGTACCTGGTGAATGATTCTGTAGACTTGCGTGATGTGTACCTCATGAATGATTCTGTAGAACTGCGTGATGGTACCTCGTGAATAATTTTGTAGAACTGCGTCGTGTGTACCTCATGAATGATTCTGTAGAACTGCTTGATGTTTAGCTCGTGATTAATTCTGTAGAACTGCGTAATGTGTTCCTAGTGAATGATTCTATAGAACTGCGTAATGTGTACCTTATAAATGATTCTGTAGAAAAGCGTGATGTGTACCTTATGAATAATTTTGTAGAACTGCCTGATGTGTACCCCATGAATGATTCTGTAGACTTGCGTGTTGTGTACCTCGTGAATGATTCTTTTGAACTGCATGAAGTGTACCTCATGTATGATTCTGTAGTCTTGCGTAATGTGTACCGCGTGAATGATTCTGTAGACTTGTGTAATGTGTACCTCGTGAATGATTCTGTAGACTTGCGTGATGTGTACCTCGTGAATGATTCTGTAGACCTGCGGATGGGTACCTCGTGAATGATTCTGTAGACTTGCGTAATGTGTACCTCGTGAATGATTCTGTAGACGTTCGTGATGTGTACCTCATGAATGATTCTGTAGACTTGCGTGATGTGTACCTCGTGAATGATTCTGTAGAACTGCGTGATGTGTACCTTGTGAATGATTCTGTAGACTTGTGTAATGTGTACCTCGTGAATGATTCTGTAGTCTTAAGTAATGTGTACCTAGTGAATGATTCTGTAGAACTGCGTGATGTGTACCTCATGAATGATTCTGTAGAACTGCGTGATGGTAACTCGTGAATAATTTTGTAGAACTGCGTGGTGTGTACCTCATGAATGATTCTGTAGAACTGCTTGATGTTTAGCTCGTGATTAATTCTGTAGAACTGCGTAATGTGTTCCTAGTGAATGATTCTATAGAACTGCGTAATGTGTACCTCATAAATGATTCTGTAGAAAAGCGTGATGTGTACCTTATGAATAATTTTGTAGAACTGCCTGATGTGTACCCCATGAATGATTCTGTAGACTTGCGTGTTGTGTACCTCGTGAATGATTCTTTTGAACTGCATGAAGTGTACCTCATGTATGATTCTGTAGTCTTGCGTAATGTGTACCTCGTGAATGATACTGTAGACTTGCGTGTTGTTTACCTCATGAATGATTCTGTAGAACTGTGTAATGTGTACCTAGTGAATAATTCTGTAGATTTGCGTAATGTGTACCTCCTGAATGATTCTGTAGTCTAGCGTAATGTGTACCTTGTGAATGATTCTGTAGTCTTGCGTAATGTGTACCTCGTGAATGATTCTGTAGTCTTGCGTACTGTGTACCTCGTGATTGATTCTGTAGACTTGCGTGATGTGTACCTCGTGAATGATTCGGTAGTCTTGCGTAATGTGTACCTTGTGAATGATTCTGTAGACATGCGTAATGTGTACCTTGTGAATGATTCTGTAGACTTGCGTAATGTGTACCTTGTGAATTATTCTGTAGACTTGCGTAATGTGTACCTCGTGAATGATTCTGTAGACTTGCGTAATGTGTACCTTGGGAATGATTCTGTAGTCTTGCGTAATGTGTACCTCGTGAATGATTCTGTAGACTTGCGTAATGTGTACCTTGTGAATGATTCTGTAGACTTGCGTAATGTGTACCTCATGAATGATTCTGTAGACTTGCGTAATGTGTACCTTGTGAATGATTCTGTAGACTTGCGTAATGTGTACCTTGTGAATGATTCTGTAGACTTGGGTAATGTGTACCTTGTGAATGATTCTGTAGACTTGCGTAATGTGTACTTCATGAATGATTCTGTAGACTTGCGTAATGTGTACCTTGTGAATGATTCTGTAGACTTGCGTAATGTGTACCTTGTGAATGATTCTGTAGTCTAGCGTAATGTGTACCTCGTGAATGATTCTGTAGACTTGCGTAATGTGTACCTCATGAATGATTCTGTAGACTTGCGGATGGGTACCTCGTGAATGATTCTGTAGACTTGCGGATGGGTACCTCATGAATGATTCTGTAGACTTGCGTAATGTGTACCTTGTGAATGATTCTGTAGACTTACGTAATGTGTACCTCGTGAATGATTCTGTAGACTTGCGGGGGTGTACCTCGTGAATGATTCTGTAGACTTGCGTAATGTGTACCTCATGAATGATTCTGTAGACTTGCGTAATGTGTACCTCGTTAATGATTCTGTAGACTTGCGTAATGTGTACCTCATGAATGATTCTGTAGACTTGCGTAATGTGTACCTCGTGAATGATTCTGTAGCCTTGCGTAATGTGTACCTAATGAATGATTCTGTAGACTTGCGTAATGTGTACCTCGTGAATGATTCTGTAGACTTGCGTAATGTGTACCTCATGAATGATTCTGTAGACTTGCGTAATGTGTACCTCATGAATGATTCTGTAGGCTTGCGTAATGTGTACCTCATGAATGATTCTGTAGACTTGCGTAATGTGTACCTCATGAATGATTCTGTAGACTTGCGTGATGTGTACCTCGTGAATGATTCTGTAGACTTGCGTAATGTGTACCTCATGAATGATCTTGTAGACTTGCGTAATGTGTACCTCATGAATGATTCTGTAGACTTGCGTGATGTGTACCTCGTGAATGATTCTGTAGACTTGCGTAATGTGTACCTCATGAATGATTCTGTAGACTTGCGTAATGTATACCTCGTGAATGATTCTGTAGACTTGCGTAATGTGTACCTCATTAATGATTCTGTAGACTTGCGTAATGTGTACCTCATGAATGATTCTGTAGACTTGCGTAATGTGTACCTCGTGAATGACTCTGTAGACTTGCGTAATGTGTACCTCATGAATGATTCTGTAGACTTGCGTAATGTGTACCTCCTGAATGATTCTGTAGCCTTGCGTGATGTGTACCTTGTGAATGATTTTGTAGACTTGCGGATGGGTACCTCGTGAATGATTCTGTAGACTTGCGTAATGTGTACCTCATGAATGATTCTGCAGACTTGCGTAATGTGTACCTCATGAATGATTCTGTAGGCTTGCGTGATGTGTACCTCGTGAATGATTCTGTAGACTTGCGTAATGTGTACCTCGTGAATGATTCTGTAGAACTGCGTGATGTGTACCTCGTGAATGATTCTGTAGACTTGCGTGATGTGTACCTCGTGAATGATTCTGTAGACTTGCGTAATGTGTACCTCATGAATGATTCTGTAGACTTGCGTAATGTGTACCTCATGGATGATTCTGTAGACTTGCATAATGTGTACCTTGTGAATGATTCTGTAGACTTGCGTAATGTGTACCTCGTGAATGATTCTGTAGACTTGCGTAATGTGTACCTCGTGAATGATTCTGTAGATTTGCGTAATGTGTACCTCGTGAATGATTCTGTAGACTTGCGTAATGTGTACCTCATGAATGATTCTGTAGACTTGCGTAATGTGTACCTCGTGAATGATTCTGTAGACTTGCGTAATGTGTACTTCATGAATGATTCTGTAGACTTGCGTAATGTGTACCTCGTGAATGATTCTGTAGACTTGCGTAATGTGTACCTCATGAATGATTCTGTAGACTTGCGTCATGTGTACCTTGTGAACGATTCTGTAGACTTGCGTAATAGGTACCTCATGAATGATTCTGTAGACTTGCGAAATGTGTACCTCATGAATGATTCTGTAGACTTGCGTGATGTGTACCTCGTGAATGATTCTGTAGACTTGCGTGATGTGTACCTCGTGAATGATTCTGTAGACTTGCGTAATGTGTACCTCATGAATGATTCTGTAGACTTGCGTAATGTGTACCTCATGAGTGATTCTGTAGACTTGCGTGATGTGTACCTTGTGAATGATTCTGTAGACTTGCGTAATGTGTACCTCGTGAATGATTCTGTAGACGTGCGTAATGTGTACCTCGTGAATGATTCTGTAGACTTGCGTAATGTGTACCTCGTGAATGATTCTGTAGACTTGCGTGATGTGTAATTGGTGAATGATCCTGTAGACTTGCGTGATGTGTACCTCATGAATGATTCTGTAGACTTGCGTGATGTGTACCTCGTGAATGATTCTGTAGACTTGCGTATAGTGTACCTCGTGAATGATTCTGTGGAAGTGCGTGATGTGTACCTCATAAATGATTCTGTAGACTTGCGTGATGTGTACCTCGTGAATGATTCTGTGGAACTGCGTGATGTGTACCTCGTGAATGATTCTGTAGACTTGCGTAATGTGTACCTCGTGAATGATTCTGTGGAACTGCGTGATGTGTACCTCATGAATGATTCTATAGAACTGCGTGATGTGTACCTCGTGAATGATTCTGTAGACTTGCGTGATGTGTACCTCATGAATGATTCTGTAGACTTGCGTGATGTGTACCTCGTGAATGATTCTGTAGACTTGCGTGATGTGTACCTGATGTATGATTCTATAGATCTGCGTGATGTGTACCTCGTGAATGATTCTGTAGACTTGCGTAATGTGTACCTCGTGAATGATTCTGTAGACTTGCGTGATTTGTAATTCGTGAATGATTCTGTAGACTTGCGTAATGTGTACCTCATGAATGATTCTGTAGACTTGCGTAATGTGTACCTCGTGAATGATTCTGTAGACTTGCGTAATGTGTACCTCGTGAATGATTCTGTAGACTTGCGTAATGTGTACCTTGTGAATGATTCTGTAGAACTGCATGATGTGTACCTCGTGAATGATTCTGTAGACCTGCGTAATGTGTACCTCGTGAATGATTCTGTAGACTGCGTGATGTGTACCTCATGAATGATTCTGTAGACTTGTGTAATGTGTACTTCGTGAATGATTCTGTAGACTTGCGTGATTTGTAATTCGTGAATGATTCTGTAGACTTGCGTAATGTGTACCTCATGAATGATTCTGTAGACTTGCGTAATGTGTACCTCGTGAATGATTCTGTAGACTTGCGTAATGTGTACCTCGTGAATGATTCTGTAGACTTGCGTAATGTGTACCTTGTGAATGATTCTGTAGAACTGCATGATGTGTACCTCGTGAATGATTCTGTAGACCTGCGTAATGTGTACCTCGTGAATGATTCTGTAGACTGCGTAATGTGTACCTCATGAATGATTCTGTAGATGTTCGTGATGTGCACCTCATGAATGATTCTGTAGACGTGCGTGATGTGTACCTCATGAATGATTCTGTAGACGTGCGTAATGTGTACCTCGTGAATGATTATGTAGACTTGCGTGATGTGTGCCACATGAATGATTTTGTAGAACTGCGTGATGTGTACCTCATGAATAAATCGGTAGACGTGCGTAATATGTACCTCATTAATGATTCTGTAGACTTGCGTAATGTGTACCTCGTGAATGATTCTCTGGAACTGCGTGATGTGTACCTCGTGGATGATTCTGTAGACTTGCGTGATGTGTACCTCGGGAATGATTTTTAGACTTGCGTGATGTTTACCTCGTGAATGATTCTTTGGAACTGCGCGATGTGTACCTCGTGAATGATTCTGTAGACTTGCGTAATGTGTACCTCAAGAATGATTCTGTAGAACTGCGTAATGTGTACCTCCTGAATGATTCTGTAGACTTGCGTGATGTGTACCTCGTGAATGATTCTGTAGACTTGCGTAATGAGTACCTCGTGAATGATTCTGTAGAACTGTGTGATGTGTACCTCGTGAATGATTCTGTAGACTTGCGTGATGTGTACCTGGTGAATGATTCTGTAGACTTGCGTGATGTGTACCTCATGAA
The DNA here is from genome assembly GCA_030765065.1 of Deroplatys truncata. Lineage (NCBI taxonomy): Eukaryota > Metazoa > Arthropoda > Insecta > Mantodea > Mantidae > Deroplatys > Deroplatys truncata. The sequence goes on from CM060975.1 coordinate 10,502,000, forward strand.
TGATTCTGTAGAACTGCGTGATGGTACCTCGTGAATAATTTTGTAGAACTGCGTGGTGTGTACCTCATGAATGATTCTGTAGAACTGCTTGATGTTTAGCTCGTGATTAATTCTGTAGAACTGCGTAATGTGTTCCTAGTGAATGATTCTATAGAACTGCGTAATGTGTACCTCATAAATGATTCTGTAGAAAAGCGTGATGTGTACCTTATGAATAATTTTGTAGAACTGCCTGATGTGTACCCCATGAATGATTCTGTAGACTTGCGTGTTGTGTACCTCGTGAAGGATTCTTTTGAACTGTATGAAGTGTACCTCATGTATGATTCTGTAGTCTTGCGTAATGTGTACCTCGTGAATGATACTGTAGACTTGCGTGTTGTTTACCTCATGAATGATTCTGTAGAACTGTGTAATGTGTACCTAGTGAATAATTCTGTAGATTTGCGTAATGTGTACCTCCTGAATGATTCTGTAGTCTTGCGTAATGTGTACCTTGTGAATGATTCTGTAGAACTGCGTGATGTGTACCTCGTGAATGATTCTGTAGACTTGTGTAATGTGTACCTCGTGAATGATTCTGTAGACTTGCGTGATGTGTACCTCGTGAATGATTCTGTAGACTTGCGTAATGTGGACCTCGTGAATGATTCTGTAGACTTGCGTAATGTGTACCTCTTGAATGATTCTGTAGACTTGCGTAATGTGTACCTTGTGAATGATTCTGTAGACTTGCGTAATGTGTACCTCGTGAATGATTCTGTAGACTTGCGTGATGTGTACCTCGTGAATGATTCTGTAGACTTGCGTAATGTGGACCTCGTGAATGATTCTGTAGACTTGCGTAATGTGTACCTCTTGAATGATTCTGTAGACTTGCGTAATGTGTACCTCGTGAATGATTCTGTAGACTTGCGTAATGTGTACCTCGTGAATGATTCTGTAGACTTGCGTGATGTGTACCTCGTGAATGATTCTGTAGACTTGCGTGATGTGTACTTCGTGAATGATTCTGTAGACTTGCGTAATGTGTACCTCGTGAATGATTCTGTAGACTTGCGTAATGTGTACCTCGTGAATGATTCTGTAGACTTGCGTAATGTGTACCTCGTGAATGATTCTGTAGACTTGCGTAATGTGTAGCTCGTGAATGATTCTGTAGACTTGCGTAATGTGTACCTCGTGAATGATTCTGTAGACTTGCGTAATGTGTACCTCATGAATGATTCTGTAGACTTGCGTAATGTGTACCTCGTGAATGATTCTGTAGACTTGCGTAATGTGTACCTCGTGAATGATTCTGTGGAACTGCGTGATGTGTACCTCATGAATGATTCTGTAGACTTGCGTGATGTGTACCTCATGAATGATTCTGTAGAACTGCGTGATGTGTACCTCGTGAATGATTCTGTAGACTTGCGTGATGTGTACCTCATGAATGATTCTGTAGAACTGCGTGATGTGTACCTCGTGAATGATTCTGTAGAACTGCGTGATGTGTTCCTCGTGAATGATTCTGTAGAACTGCGTGATGTGTACCTCGTGAATGATTCTGTAGACTTGCGTAATGTGTACCTCGTGAATGATTCTGTAGAACTGCGTGATGTGTACCTCGTGATTGATTCTGTAGAACTCCGTGATGTGTACCTCGCTGAATGATTCTTTGGAACTGTGTGAAACATGCTTATGGATCGAGAATTTATACTCTTTCACCTTGAAATGCCTAAACATTAGAATAGAGCTGCTATTGGTTACTAAATCATGCTAACCGTAGCATCTGTTTTGTTACCCAATCATAATTACTAACACATATGCTCTAGGGAATATATTCCCTCCATTTCTAAAGAAAGGCACGCTACCCTGATTTCATTTGTTAGCCTCTTCTAATTGATAAACAACTCACCCCATCGCTTTATTGTTACCCACTCCTATTGTCAGTTTCAGTGAGCCGTGTAAGCTTATTTCCTAACAATGGGTATGGCTAACAAACATCTAAAATTATTGTCATACAATAGTGTTAATTGCTGTGGCATTCACAGTGTTGTGATATAAAATACTGCCTCAAATTACATTACCTGCACAGCCATTTGGACCGATTTCCAGACAATCTTGGAGATGTAAGTGAGAAGTGTTTTCACCAGGAAATAAGTGTAATGGAAGAACGGTATCATGGTCGATGGGATACACATATGATGGCGGACTACTGTTGGAGCATCCAGCATGAACGCCCAATTTCATTGCATTGGAAGAAATAAGAAACGAGAATTCAGTGATGTGATGGAAGAAAATCAATGAACCTAATGCTACTAGTGTATAAATAAATTATGTTAGTTGATAGAAAGTGAATGTGCTTGGTCCATCCAAATGTATTCTTTATTTAATTGTGTGCAAGTATATGTGGGCCAGTACGTTTAAATTGGGCAAAACTGAGAGCATTTTTGGAATCAGTGACCCAAATATAGCAGAAATAGGTCAGAATTGTAAGGCACCAAAATCAGGTTGCACAGTGTTATTTTATTTAAAATTAACTATAGCAGATCCCATCTTTGTTTTATGCATATATATACGAAAACTACAAGGAGTTTAGTTTTTATAGAAATTTAAAGCTACAGGTTAAAAGGGATATGTAGTTTTTAAATGTTTGGATTTTAAAAATTGATGTAAATAATTAATTATAACAAATACTAAGCAAATGATTACATATGAAGCTTTGCATTACACTTTATAACGTAATGTTATTGTGCATCTCATGTGAGATATTCTAATTTAAAGGTAGAGAGGTATGTCACTTTTCACAAGTTGGATTACACAATATTTTTTAATATATTGCAATTTAAGAAAAATGAAACTTTGTTTTTGTAATCCATGAAGAAAATGTGAAGTGAATTGGAGACATGATGGTCAAATTTTGTGAAAATTTGTGTTAACTTGACACGGAATAAACTCATACTCCAAATGCAACATTTATATTGCTGTTTGCAAATAGCATGTGACATTTTCAAATTTGGTTTTCTCATAATCCTTTCTGTCACTTAAAAATCTAATGTGTTACATTCACATGACTTTCCCTACCCTAGTGTTTATTGGTGGGTATGCAAGTTATCCTATCTTCTTCGTTTTAATTGAGATAAAACTTTCTGGAAATCGCCGCCTAAAACATTTCATTATGGATACAAAGTAAACAGCAACAACTGGCTTTAAAATTCCATTCTCTTTGCGTGAAAAACAAATGAAAATTGACAAGAATGACCAAGCAATGAACAATTCGAGCCACTAATAACGGATATCTTGGAAATGGCTGATGTCACAAGAAAGCTATTTTTATCAAACACTTAACGTTTACCAGTTATAAAAGATTCCTTCCGAATGAGGTGGACTTCATTTAAAGGGTAGTTTGGAGGGTACTGAACGTAAATACCAACTTTGGTATTTATCCTACTTTTTGTTAGTGACATGGGTGTTTTTCTAAAAGTACTATTTTGGAATTTATGGGCCTCAAAACACGTATTTCTTGGTACTGAATGCAATACCTTCTCTAGCTGCTGTGTTCATCATGGTGCAATTTTTGTTCTTGAGTGTATCAACAATAGTTTGACAAAATCAAAACCGTTACAGACTATCTTTCAAAATAATAATCACGGTTTTAAAACTTGCAAATTTTCGTTACATGTGTCATAATTTTGCATTTTTATTTTCTCTGCCAGATACATACCTAGTAGGTAGAGGAAGGATTACATCACACCCAAAGTTTTGATAGTGAATGTGTGTGTGTCTGCGAACAGCATAACTCAAAAATACCAAACTTGGTACTAGTTCAGTAACATGCAACACAAACATTTTTAACCCTCCGTCAGTCGCTAGGGGCCTGAGAGACCCCTGGCATTATATAAATGTTATAATTTTCGAACGAACGCACCTATGCTATTGCCTGACTAGGACATCTAACATTACACCTTGCGCGATTATTTGCTGCAGCGATAACCTTATCAGTTTATTTCTTTGGCTGGAGGAATGAATAATCAGCAGTTACGTGTCGCACAGGTCAACCAGGCCCCACGCGCCTGCTCTCGTTACATATTGTTGACAGATTTGTTTCTCATTAGCTTTTGTGCAATATTGCTTTACTATTGCAAGGAGCTGTTACTGCCTCGTCATGAATACGAGTAAAAGGTACGATCTACAAAATCCGAATGATTTGGAAGAAGTACATCGCCTACTTTGCGATGATGATGCCTTGCCCGTGGTTGAAAACTTACATGAATAAGATGACTCTGATTCAGAAGATAAACTCGAAACGAGATCTTTAGATTCAGAAACTGACCATGGAGATGAAGAGGAAGACGATAAAAGCAGCTTGTGCGATAACATGTATTTTATAGGTAACATCATATGCTTATCACAGTAATTCTTCTTCTTCTTCTTCTTCTTCTTATTATTATTATTATTATTATTATTATTATTATTATTATTATTATTATTGACAATACATTCTGTTGTTATTTACAGGAAGAGATGGAACAAAATGGAAAAAAACACCTTTGAAAATAACACAGACAAGGGCTCACAATATACTGACCAAACTTCCTGGTGTGGTAGGAGCTGCCAAAAATGCGAAAACGGAAATTGATTGTTGGAACCTTTCTGTTACCGAAGATATAGTTAGTTGATTTGATTGTTGAAAGCTCAAATACTTACATTAGCAGTGTGCAGCACAAATTTGATTGTGAAAGAGACAGCAGACCTACAGATGTAATAGAAATAAAAGCTTTCCTAGGCTTATTGTACCTGGCAGCAATTTTTCGTGGTGGACACCAGAATATTCACGAGTTTTGGAGAACCGATCTTGGAATTCCTCTATTCCGAATGGGTATGTCCGAAAAATGATTCAGTTTTCTAATACGCTGTATTTGCTTTGATGACAAAAGCTCAAGACTGGAGCGACGAAGATTGGATAAATTGGCTGCTGTTAGAGAAATGTTTACATTGTTTCTGAACAACTGTCAGAACCATTATTCTCTTGGACAAAATGTCACTGTCAATGAACAGTTGCCGGCGTTTCGTGGTCGATGTGCTTTTAGACAATATATACCATCCAAGGCAAACAAGTATGGCATAAAGATATTCTGTTTGAGTGAGGCAAAACTGTTTTATACAACTAACATGGAGATTTATTGTGGACAGCAGCCGGACGGACCCAATTTGCAAACTAACTCGGCAGAGGCTATAGTGCTGAGACTAACTGAACCAATCTCTGGCACTGGACAAAACGTTACAGCAGATAATTGGTTTACCAGTGTATCGCTGGTGAATGAATTGCGCAAAAGACAACTTTCTTTTGTCGGTACAGCGCGAAAGAACAAAAAAGAGTTACCCACTATTTTCACTTCTCCAAAAGATTGCAGACAGTACAAAAGCATATTTGGCTTCACAAAAAATGAAACACTTGTTTCATATGTTCCAAAAAAGTGTAAAACAGTAGTTTTACTCTCAAGTCTACATGTTTCATCCACACAGTTATCAGAAGGTGCTGAGAAAAAGCCTGAAATAATCCTGCATTACAACGACACTAAATGTGGAGTTGATGCAGTAGATAAACTGTGTGCTACATACAATGTAGCCAGAACAACGAGAAGGTGGCCCATGGTAATTTTTGACCATATCTTGAACATTGCAGGTATTAATTCTAGGGTTATCTTCCTTGGAAACCAAAATAAATATTCCACAAGAAAAGAGTATTTGAAAACACTATCTTTAGCTTTACTGTTGAGACCGCTACAAAGGAGACCAACAGCATCAAACCTATCCGATGATTTGAAAGGACTTTTGACAAAATATAAACCTGAAGAATCCGGTGTAGATGAGTTGTCAAATACACCACTATGCACATTGAAAAGGAAACGATGTGAACCCAGCAACAAAGACAAAATGAACTGCAAAACTAAATATGCATGTGGAAAATGCAACACCCCCCTGTATTTGAGCAAACATGCTAAAATTATTTGCGATAGTTGCTTAGTCGGGGAAAACACGGGTGAAATATTAGATGATTCTGAGTAACAACATTTGAAATTACAAGTTGTATGTATACCTGGAAATGGCAATGTATTTCTTTATACTTACTGTAATACAATTTATAACGTATATGCACTCATATTTTAGCGTGTATTTTTATGTTGTAACATAATACCTATTAACGAAAGCCTTGTACGCTTAATCTAAATAAAGGTAAAAACAGGGAAAAAAAGAAAATAAACGAAAGAAAACAAAAATACAAACAACAAAAAAAATATAGCACAGGTCTACTAGGCCCCGCGCTACTAACGGCGTTCTACCAAAGCACGCGCCTGACGGAGGGTTAAGAAAATCTCCCACCCCAAACTATGCTTTATATGGAACATTTTTCGAAATGTTTAATTTTGGTTAAAATACCATATATTTTAGATATTTTCATAACAAACAAAATCTTGAATTTTCTGGGAAGTTGTTTTTATTCAGAATTACTTTTGTATAACTGGTAAATGTTAAGCGATAGACAAAAACATAATCAAACAAGAAATGTATTTCAAATAAGTTTTCTGTGTTCATCAAGTTCATTGCGAGTGTAGTTACTACAGTACTAAAAGGTATAATTGATTATTTATAAGCACAACTGTTACTTTCATTTGTTGTTAACATGCTTGTCAATGTGAAATCAGAAGCAATTTGCTTGAACGTTTCATTACTTCGCCATTTGTTGTTGTTTCTTGCAATATCATTGAAGGATTATGCAATTTCAAGGCCAACAAATTGCTTTTAATTAACTTTCCCCCCCCCTTGTAATAATAAAACTATTTCTGCAAAGGTTAACCTTGATATCTGATGTGTTGCATTCACACGACTTTCTCTACCCAACAAAATCTTATTCTTCCATCTACTTCATGTTAATCTAGATGAACATTTCCTTGTACGTACAATGGGAATATGGTGGACCTAGTGGTCGCTTTCATATTTCGTTCTCTTTGCATGAGCAAGAGTGAAAAGAGTTCCTATTTGAGAAAACGAACAACAAGGAATATCTTGCACATGTTTAATTCCACAAAAAGTAACGTATTTGACAGGTTTTAACGTGTGGTAAGATTTTGTCTGTCTCTAATGGTTTACGAGTTATACAGAATGAAGAGGCTATCCCCAGGAAATTCAAGTGACACATTTTGTTTGCCATGAAAATGTGTGAAACATAATAATCACAGCCATTATTTAGAAAATCAAAATTCATGAAAAATATTCCATGTCAAGGGTAACAAAGTGGACGATTTTCTTGAGAATATTTGTTTAGCACCTTTAGAAAACACTGAACTTATATATCAAATTTGGTATTTATCCGACATCATTTTTGAATTACACTGCCCCCCCCACACACAGACACTTACCTCTTTCTAAAAATGCTTTTGTTTGCTTTCAGGGAGTCCAAAAACATATATTTCAGTTAAATCTCGGTATCAAATGCAACACCTCCTTGAACTACTATGTACATGTTAGAAAATTAAATTGAGTTTTATTTATGGACGCTCTTTAACTACTATGGTCCTTAGCGTCCCATTTCATATTGGGCGTGAAAGTCCGATAATTTTGCTTAGAGGCCTCTTTATCAGGCTTGAGGTTCTTTCATGTGCCATAAATCTATGACACAGGACCACCGGCTTTACTTCCCTTCCGAAGGAAGCCATGCTAAGGATTTTTACGCCTGAAAAAATCCATCGCTCTCCACTGGATTTGAACCCACGACCTTGGAACTAGAGGCTAACACGGTACCACTAGTCCACGGAGGACAACCATGTTTGAAGCACGATCTTGAGCTTTCTGTGCTGCTGTTCTAACCATGGCAACAACTGACTCACATTTTTCCTGCTAAACCACAAGGTGTTTTCAAATTTATTTTGAGACAACATACTCCAATGGTGACTTACAATTGTTTGTAGATCAGTTGGTTAGAGCAACAGCATAGACAGCTGGTTCAACTCCCAGCTATGGCATTGAATTTTTCAGTCTGATTCTGCCTTTCCAACTTTAGCCCACTCGCAGCTCGTGGGGAAAACCAAGCAATTCTAATCGATTGATCTAATAGTGTTAACCATGAAGCCCACAACTTAAATTACTTACAACATTGTAAACCACCATTGGAATTTGTTATCTCAAAATAAATTTGAAAACAGCTTGTGCTTTACTGGGGTATGTTATCTCAAAATTAATTTGAAAACACCTTGTACTTTACTGGGGTATGTTATCTCAAAATTAATTTGAGAACACCTTGTGTTTACCAGACTATGTTATCCCAAAATAAATTTTGAGAATACTTTGTAGTTTACCAGTGTATCTTTTCTCAAAATAAATTTGAGAACATCTTGTGGTTTACTTGGGTATGTTATCTCAATATTAATTTGAGAATGCCTTGTGGTTTACGGGGAGAAATGCGAGTCAGCTGGGAATTTAGCTCAGATGGTTAGAGAAGTGGCATGTTTATGGTTTTTCCAGACTGAATACCGAGTTTTGAAATTCTGCCCAGGGATATCCCAATGCAGAAGTTCATGTTGCCACCACGACGACCTGGAACTGAGGGTGGAAAACAAGTGTTACAAGTTACAAAAGTGAAGCAGATTTATTGATTGATTGCTGGTAGCATGCATCATAGGATTAAAGGTGGCAGGGATAAGAAACAATGCCCAGATATGGTAGTTGTAACTCTTTATTTCCAGTATAACTCTCACAATGCCCCAAACCTCCTCATGCATATTGTTACTAAAGCAGCGGACATGCATATATGTACATTAATATGACTAGATTCTAAGCACCTTGTGACATTTTCAGTCTTTCTTAACCACCTCACATTCCAGATGTGTGTCATCTCCGAGCTTGGTCATTCTCGTATCTACCTCTCTCTAGCAAATGTGTGTCATCTGTGGTTTGTTTGTGTGCAACTCAAAACTGACCACAAACAACTTTAATATGTGCCATTAAACAAATGTAATTGATCTGCATTCAAATAACGTCTACTCTGCTGAATTTTGATGTTGGCTAATACATATTGTTGGGTGAATTGGCCAGAAAGAAAAGAAATCCCAATTTTTAAAATTGACTTTTCCTGTTCGCTGTACAGCTCATTGCTTCGCTTACTTGTTACCGTAATGAACAACATTAGATGTGCAAAGTCGACTTTGTTCTCATTACTACCAAGATATAGCTTTAGTGATTTCTGATGACATTAAAAACAAACATCTGCTAAGAATGAGCTGAATTAAAACACAAACGTGACAAAATAATTAATTACAGATTTGTTTAAAATTTCTCTTCAGGCCAACACTTATGATACTGACAATTTAATGATGATTTTTGAGCAGCACTGATGTAGCATTTAGTGACTCACAGGGCAGCAGTTAACGTCTCTTAATTGGACGAGTCATATCAGATGAACTTGGGGTCTTCTAACTAAGAGGATAGATACCTTGTCACAGGTCTTCTAACTCATTGTCTAAGAACAATTATCAAAACAGTAGCTTTCACAAGTCGGTAGCAAACACGATTCTCTGCTTCAATATAATGTCCTTGCCGCAAAAATGCTTAAAATTACTTGTGATTTTAATTTTGCTTACGTGCATAGAAAGTGACCAGTACTGCCACCATGACTGGCTAAACACTACCCAGTCAACAACTAAGGATTTGTCCCTCTAATTAGGGACACTAGGAAAATCACCCAAAAGTTCATATGTTTTGCTAGTGGTCACATGAGAGGCAGTAGCCTAGTTTATTGAGATTAAGTACATGTTCAGTGTGCTTGCATCCCTCTCTCTGAACCCGTTATCACTAAGCAGTACTTCTTCAAGCAGAGTTTAAGGGTACAGCAGCTCCAGTAAAAGTTTGAACAGATCCTTCTTCATTGCCTAAAATTCCGTTCTGTCCAGGCACCCACTTGCATACTGTTTGTTAGGCAGTTCGAATTGCTTTTAGCACAGCGTGACTGTCAGAGAAAATGCAAATGTTGCTGAATGAAGCATTGTGTTAGTGAGAACATGGCCACGCTGACAAGAGGGCAAGGCTAGAGCTGCCAAGTGTTGCACTTCTTTTCTCCATTTCCCACCGCTCATGTTATTACTTCCATCAATGCTAACTTTATAATTTTGTTTTTAAAAATAGTGATACAATAGTGATAAGTATGAAAGCTGGCTTTCATCCAACTTAGCAACCACCACACTGAGTTTTAGAAATACATGAGAAGTTGAACTGTAGAGACATGTGCCATTCACCCGCTCTTGGGTGCACCACTTTAGTTCTGACATAAACATAATGGTACTACTAGTGTTATACGAGTCATTTAACAATCAAAGTGTTTAATGACACTGATTGGTTGACAGACTCTGTACCTCTGCAATCATATCATAACCTTAAACTACCAAATGCTTAACATCTGTTACTCTGCTGCTCTCATGTAAACTGTAGGGTAGCCAACTTAACATCAAGATGACTGGGGAACTCAGAACCGTTACTTTAAATAACATCACAGACAAGTCATATGTTGTGCATGGACTGGCCAGGTAAGGGGAAGAGCTCACTCCCACCCAGCTTTATCAACATTCTCTGAGAATAGCTGCAACAGCTTAGAGGTCCTGTGTTTGATTCCCAGCAAGTCAAGTGACAGAGAAATAACAACTTAAATACTCTCCAACGATGTTAAATAAAACACATTTTGAAAGGCAATGTTAATAGAGAAGAAAACATCAATGCCTTGAAACACTTTATTGTTTAGCATCACAAAGAATGCAGACAATCTCAGTTGGTTAACATCCACAGTGTCACTCACGATCTTTTGAGAGGAGACTCATAATAAATTGTGGTAAATACTTCCCAATGCACGTCCTACCTAGACCTTCAGTAACTTTTCTTCAGACCGTTAACTGTTGATGTCACACAACACTGCAATAATGCAACCACATCTATCAGCATACCTACCTATCTGTTTTGTAAGGTGAAGATCTGCTCTTGTTGAACTAGCAATGTTTCGTCACTCTTTATTACATCTCAATCCTTTACCATAAAGCAAACTTTCTCCAACCTACTCATATGATGCGAGATAACGGTAAACAGCTTCTCCTGCGTTTCAAACAACAATAATTGCAGAAATAAGATAAGAAAAGTGCAGGAAAAAATCAAGATTCTCGTATGTTTATTACGAAGTATTCTTACAACTGTTCAATACAGAGTACCAGTTCAATATCTGTAACGCAACAAGGTCGACAGTTGCTAGCAGCACATCTGGTGACATGTTGTATGACACCTTTATGTCCCTGATAAACACAATCTTTCAAACATCACCACAACCACAAGTGACAACAAGGTTGACAGTTGCTAGCAGCACATCTGGTGACATCATGTTGTATGACACCTTTATGTTCCTGATAAACACAATCTTTCAAACATCACCACAACCACAAGTCACAACAAGGTTGACAGTTGCTAGCAGCACATCTGGTGACATGTTGTATGACACCTTTATGTCCCTGATAAACACAATCTTTCAAACATCATCACAACCAGATTGACAGTTGCTAGCAGCATCTGGTGACATCATGTTGTATGACACCTTTATGTCCCTGATAGACAATCTTTCAAACATCACCACAACCACAAGTCACAACAAGGTTGACAGTTGCTAGCAGCACATCTGGTGACATGTTGTATGACACCTTTATGTCCCTGATAAACACAATCTTTCAAACATAATCACAACCAGATTGACAGTTGCTAGCAGCATCTGGTGACATCATGTTGTATGACACCTTTATATCCCTGATAGACAATCTTTCAAACATCACCACAACCACAAGCCACAACAAGGTTGACAGTTGCTAGCAGCACATCTGGTGACATGTTGTATGAAACCTTTATGTCCCTGATAGACAATCTTTCAAACATCACCACAACCACAAGTCACAACAAGGTTGACAGTTGCTAGCAGCACATCTGGCGACATGTTGTTGTATGACACCTTTATGTCCCTGATAAAAAATCTTCCAAACATCACAACAACCACAAGTCACAACAAGGCCGACAGTTGCTAGCAGCACATCTGGTGACATCATGTTGTATGACACCTTTATGTCCCTGATAAACACAATCTTTCAAACATCACCACAAACACAAGTCACAACAAAGTTGACAGTTGCTAGCAGCACATCTGGTGACATCATGTTATATGACACCTTTATGTCCCTGATAAACACAATCTTTCAAACATCACCACAACCACAAGTCACAACAAGGTTGACAGTTGCTAGCAGCACATCTGGTGACATCATGTTGTATGACACCTTTATGTCCCTGATAAAAAATCTTTCAAACATCACCACAACCACAAGTCACAAGGTTGAGAGTTGCTAGCAGCACATCTAGTGACATGCTGTTGTATGACACCTTTATGTCCCTGATAAAAAATCTTTCAAACATCACCACAACCACAAGTCACAACAAGGTTGACAGTTGCTAACAGCACAGCTGGTGACATGTTGTTGTATGACAACCTTATGTCCCTGATAAAAAATCTTTCAAACATCACAACAACCACAAGTCACAACAAGGCCGACAGTTGCTAGCAGCACATCTGGTGACATCATGTTATATGACACCTTTATGTCCCTGATAAACACAATCTTTCAAACATCACCACAACCACAAGTCACAACAAGGTTGACAGTTGCTAGCAGCACATCTGGTGACATCATGTTGTATGACACCTTTATGTCCCTGATAAAAAATCTTTCAAACATCACCACAACCACAAGTCACAAGGTTGAGAGTTGCTAGCAGCACATCTAGTGACATGCTGTTGTATGACACCTTTATGTCCCTGATAAAAAATCTTTCAAACATCACCACAACCACAAGTCACAACAAGGTTGACAGTTGCTAACAGCACATCTGGTGACATGTTGTTGTATGACAACCTTATGTCCCTGATAAAAAATCTTTCAAACATCACAACAACCACAAGTCACAACAAGGCCGACAGTTGCTAGCAGCACATCTGGTGACATGTTGTTGTATGACACCTTTATGTCCCTGATAAACACAATCTTTCAAACATCATCACAACCACAAGTCACAACAAGGTTGACAGGTGCTAGCAGCATCTGGTGACATGTTGCTGTATGACACCTGTATGTCCCTGATAAACACAATCTTTCAAACATCATCACAACCACAAGTCACAACAAGGTTGACATTTGCTAGCAGCACATCTGGTTACATCATGTTGTATGACACGTTTATGTCCCTGATAAACACAATCTTTCGAACATCACCACAACCACAAGTCATAACAAGGTTGAGAGTTGCTAGCAGCAGATCTGTTGACATGTTGTAGTATGAGACCTTTATGTCCCTTATAAACACAATCTTTCAAACATCACCACAACCACAAGTCACAACAAGGTTGACAGTTGCTAGTAGCATCTGGTGACATGTTGTTGTATGACACCTTTATGTCCCTGATAAACACAATCTTTCAAACATCACCACAACCACAAGTCACAACAAGGTTGACAGTTGCTAACAGCATCTGGTGACATGTTCTTGTATGACACCTTTATGTCCCTGATAAACACAATCTTTCAAACATCACCACAACCACAAGTCACAACAAGGTTGACAGTTGCTAGTAGCATCTGGTGACATGTTGTTGTATGACACCTTTATGTCCCTGATAAACACAATCTTTCAAACATCACCACAACCACAAGTCACAACAAGGTTGACAGTTGCTAGCAGCACATCTGGTGACATGTTGTTGTATGACACCTTTATGTCCCTGATAAACAATCTTTCAAACATCACCACAACCAAAAGTCACAACAAGGTTGACAGTTGCTAGCAGCACATCTAGTAACATGTTGTATGAAACCTTTATGTCCATGATAAACACAATCTTTCAAACATCACCACAACCACAAGTCACAACAAGGTTGACAGTTGCAAACAGCACATCTGGTGACATGTTGTTGTATGACACCATTATGTCCCTGATAGACAATCTTTCAAACATCACCACAACCACAAGTCACAACAAGGTTGACAGTTGCTAGCAGCACATCTGGCGACATCATGTTGTATGACACCTTTATGTCCCTGATAAACACAATCTTTCAAACATCACGACAAACACAAGTCACAACAAGGTTGACAGTTGCTAGCAGCATTTGGTGACATGTTGTTGTATGACACCTTTATGTCCCTGATAAACACAATCTTTCAAACATCACGACAAACACAAGTCACAACAAGGTTGACAGTTGCTAGCAGCACATCTGGTGACATCATGTTGTATGATACCTTTATGTCCCTTATAAACACAATCTTTCAAACATCACCACAACCACAAGTCACAACAAGGTTGACAGTTGACAGCAGCACATCTGGTGACATCATGTTGTACGACACCTTTATGTCCCTGATAAACACCGTCTTCCAAACATCACCACAACCACAAGTCACAACAAGGTTGACAGTTGCCAGCAGCATCTGGTGACATGTTGTTGTATGACACTTTTATGTCCCTGATAGACAATCTTTCAAACATCACCACAACCACAAGTCACAACAAGGTTAACAGTTGCTAGCAGCACATCTGGTGACATCATGTTGTACGACACCTTTATGTCCCTGATAAACACAATCTTTCAAACATCATCACAACCAGATTAACAGTTGCTAGCAGCACATCTGGTGACATCATGTTGTATGACACCTTTATGTCCCTGATAAACACAATCTTTCAAACATCACCACAACCACAAGTCACAACAAGGTTGACAGTTGCTAGCAGCACATCTGGTGACATGTTGTTGTATGACACCTTTATGTCCCTGATAGACAATCTTTCAAACATCACCACAACCACAAGTCACAACAAGGTTGACAGTTGCCAGCAGCAGATCTGGTGACATGTTGTATGACACCTTAATGTCCCTGATAGACAATCTTTCAAACATCACCACAACCACAAGTCACAACAAGGTTGACAGTTGCTAGCAGCACATCTGGTGACATGTTGTATGACACCTTTATGTCCCTGATAAACACAATCTTTCGAACATCACCACAACCACAAGTCACAACAAGGTTGACAGTTGCTAGCAGCACATCTGGTGACATGTTGTTGTATGACACCTTAATGTCCCTGATAGACAATCTTTCAAACATCACCACAACCACAAGTCACAACAAGGTTAACAGTTGCTAGCAGCACATCTGGTGACATGTTGTTGTATGACACCTTAATGTCCCTGATAGACAATCTTTCAAACATCACCACAACCACAAGTCACAACAAGGTTAACAGTTGCTAGCAGCACATCTGGTGACATGTTGTTGTATGACACCTTAATGTCCCTGATAGACAATCTTTCAAACATCACCACAACCACAAGTCACAACAAGGTTGACAGTTGCTAGCAGCACATCTGGTGACATGTTGTATGACACCTTTATGTCCCTGATAAACACTATCTTTCGAACATCACCACAACCACAAGTCACAACAAGGTTGACAGTTGCTAGCAGCACATCTGGTGACATGTTGTTGTATGACACCTTTATGTCCCTGATAGACAATCTTTCAAACATCATCACAACCACAAGTCACAACAAGGTTGACAGTTGCTAGCAGCATCTGGTGACATGTTGTTGTATGACACCTTTATGTCCCTGATAAACACAATCTTTCAAACATCACCACAACCACAAGTCACAACAAGGTTGACAGTTGCTAGCAGCACATCTGGTGACATGTTGTTGTATGACACCTTTATGTCCCTGATAAACAATCTTTCAAACATCACCACAACCACAAGTCACAACAAGGTTGACAGTTGCTAGCAGCACATCTGGTGACATGTTGTTGTATGACACCTTTATATCCCTGATAAACACAATCTTTCAAACATCATCACAGCCACAAGTCACAAGAAGGTTGACAGTTGCTAGCAGCACATCTGGTGACATGTTGTTGTATGACACCTTTATGTCCCTGATAAACACAATCTTTCAAACATCACCACAACCACAAGTCACAACAAGGTTGACAGTTGCTAGCAGCACATCTGGTGACATGTTGTTGTATGACACCTTTATGTCCCTGATAGACAATCTTTCAAACATCACCACAACCACAAGTCACAACAAGGTTGACAGTTGCCAGCAGCAGATCTGGTGACATGTTGTTGTATGACACCTTAATGTCCCTGATAGACAATCTTTCAAACATCACCACAACCACAAGTCACAACAAGGTTGACAGTTGCTAGCAGCACATCTGGTGACATGTTGTTGTATGACACCTTTATGTCCCTGATAAACACAATCTTTCAAACATCACTACAAACACAAGTCACAACAAGGTTGACAGTTGCTAGCAGCACATCTGGCGACATGATGTTGTATGACACCTTTATGTCCCTGATAAACACAATCTTTCAAACATCACCACAACCACAAGTCACAACAAGGTTGACAGTTGCTAGCAGCACATCTGGTGACATCATGTTGTATGACACCTTTATGTCCCTGATAAACACAATCTTTCAAACATCACCACAACCACAAGTCACAACAAGGTTGACAGTTGCTAGCAGCACATCTGGTGACATGATGTTGTATGACACCTTTATGTCCCTGATAGACAATCTTTCAAACATCACCACAACCACAAGTCACAACAAGGTTGACAGTTGCCAGCAGCAGATCTGGTGACATGTTGTTGTATGAGACCTTTATGTCCCTGATAGACAATCTTTCAAACATCACCACAACCACAAGTCACAACAAGGTTGACAGTTGCTAGCAGCACATCTGGCGACATCATGTTGTATGACACCTTTATGTCCCTGATAAACACAATCTTTCAAACATCATCACAACCACAAGTCACAACAAGGTTGACAGTTACTAGCAGCACATCTAGTGACATGTTGTTGTATGACACCTTTATGTCCCTGATAGAAACAATCTTTCAAACATCACCACAAACACAAGTCACAACAAGGTTGACAGTTGCTAGCAGCACATCTGGTGACATCATGTTGTATGACACCTTTATGTCCCTGATAAACACAATCTTTCAAACATCACCACAACCACAAGTCACAACAAGGCTGACAGTTGCTAGCAGCACATCTGGTGACATGTTGTGGTATGACACCTTTATGTCCCTGATAGAAACAATCTTTCAAACATCATCACAACCACAAGTCACAACAAGGTTGACAGTTGCTAGCAGCACATCTGGTGACATCATGTTGTATGAAACCTTTATGTCCCTGATAAACACAATCTTTCAAACATCATCACAACCACAAGTCACAACAAGGTTGACAGTTGCTAGCAGCACATCTGGTGACATCATGTTGTATGAAACCTTTATGTCCCTGATAAACACAATCTTTCAAACATCATCACAACCACAAGTCACAACAAGGTTGACAGTTGCTAGCAGCATCTGGTGACATGTTGTTGTATGACACCTTTATGTCCCTGATAGACAATCTTTCAAACATCACCACAACCACAAGTCACAACAAGGTTGACAGTTGCTAGCAGCACATCTGGTGACATGTTGTTGTATGACACCTTTATGTCCCTGATAGACAATCTTTCAAACATCATCACAACCACAAGTCAAAACAAGGTTGACAGTTGCCAGCAGCACATTGGTGACATGTTGTTGTATGACATCTTTATGTCCCTGATAGACAATCTTTCAAACATCACCACAACCACAAGTCACAACAAGGTTGACAGTTGCCAGCAGCACATCTGGTGACATGTTGTTGTATGACACCTTTATGTCCCTGATAAACAAACTTTCAAACATCACCACAACCACAAGTCACAACAAGGTTGACAGTTGCTAGCAGCACATCTGGTGACATCATGTTGTATGACACCTTTATCTTCCTGATCGACAATCTTTCAAACATCACCACAACCACAAGTCACAACAAGGTTGACAGTTACTAGCAGCACAGCTGGTGACATCATGTTGTATGACACCTTTATGTCCCTGATAAACACAATCTTTCAAACATCATCACAACCACAAGTCACAACAAGGTTGACAGTTACTAGCAGCACATCTAGTGACATGTTGTTGTATGACACCTTTATGTCCCTGATAAACAATCTTTCAAACATCACCACAACCACAAGTCACAACAAGGTTGACAGTTGCTAGCAGCACATCTGGTGACATGTTGTTGTATGACACCTTTATATCCCTGATAAACACAATCTTTCAAACATCATCACAACCACAAGTCACAAGAAGGTTGACAGTTGCTAGCAGCACATCTGGTAACATCATGTTGTATGACACCTTTATGTCCCTGATAGACAATCTTTCAAACATCACCACAACCACAAGTCACAACAAGGTTGACAGTTGCTAGCAGCACATCTGTTGACATCATGTTGTATGACACCTTTATGTCCCTGATAAACACAATCTTTCGAACATCACCACAACCACAAGTCACAACAAGGTTGACAGTTGCTAGCAGCACATCTGGTGACATCAAGTTGTATGACAGCTTTATGTCCCTGATAAACACAATCTTTCAAACATCATCACAACCACAAGTCACAACAAGGTTGACAGTTGCTAGCAGCACATCTGGTGACATGTTGTTGTATGACACCTTTATGTCCCTGATAAACAATCTTTCAAACATCACCACAACCACAAGTCACAACAAGGTTGACAGTTGCTAGCAGCACATCTGGTGACATGTTGTATGA
Organism: Deroplatys truncata; assembly: GCA_030765065.1. NCBI lineage: Eukaryota > Metazoa > Arthropoda > Insecta > Mantodea > Mantidae > Deroplatys > Deroplatys truncata. The sequence continues at coordinate 10,520,816 of CM060975.1, forward strand.
CACCTTTATGTCCCTGATAAACACAATCTTTCAAACATCACCACAACCACAAGTGACAACAAGGTTGACAGTTGCTAGCAGCACATCTGGTGACATCATGTTGTATGACACCTTTATGTTCCTGATAAACACAATCTTTCAAACATCACCACAACCACAAGTCACAACAAGGTTGACAGTTGCTAGCAGCACATCTGGTGACATGTTGTATGACACCTTTATGTCCCTGATAAACACAATCTTTCAAACATCATCACAACCAGATTGACAGTTGCTAGCAGCATCTGGTGACATCATGTTGTATGACACCTTTATGTCCCTGATAAACACAATCTTTCAAACATCACCACAACCACAAGTCACAACAAGGTTGACAGTTGCTAGCAGCACATCTGGTGACATGTTGTTGTATGACACCTTTATGTCCCTGATAAACACAATCTTTCAAACATCACCACAAACACAAGTCACAACAAGGTTGACAGTTGCTAGCAGCACATCTGGTGACATCATGTTGTATGACACCTTTATGTCCCTGATAGACAATCTTTCAAACATCACCACAACCACAAGTCACAACAAGGTTGACAGTTGCTAGCAGCACATCTGGTGACATCATGTTGTATGACACCTTTATGTCCCTGATAAACACAATCTTTCAAACATCACCACAACCACAAGTCACAACAAGGCTGACAGTTGCTAGCAGCACATCTGGTGACATGTTGTTGTATGACACCTTTATGTCCGTGATAGACAATCTTTCAAACATCACCACAACCACAAGTCACAACAAGGTTGACAGTTGCCAGCAGCAGATCTGGTGACATGTTGTTGTATGACACCTTAATGTCCCTGATAGACAATCTTTCAAACATCACCACAACCACAAGTCACAACAAGGTTGACAGTTGCTAGCAGCACATCTGGCGACATCATGTTGTATGACACCTTTATGTCCCTGATAAACACAATCTTTCAAACATCACTACAACCACAAGTCACAACAAGGTTGACAGTTGCCAGCAGCAGATCTGGTGACATGTTGTTGTATGACACCTTAATGTCCCTGATAGACAATCTTTCAAACATCACCACAACCACAAGTCACAACAAGGTTGACAGTTGCTAGCAGCACATCTGGCGACATCATGTTGTATGACACCTTTATGTCCCTGATAAACACAATCTTTCAAACATCACTACAAACACAAGTCACAACAAGGTTGACAGTTGCTAGCAGCATCTGGCGACATCATGTTGTATGACACCTTTATGTCCCTGATAGACAATCTTTCAAACATCACCACAACCACAAGTCACAACAAGGTTGACAGTTGCTAGCAGCACATCTGGCGACATCATGTTGTATGACACCTTTATGTCCCTGATAAACACAATCCTTCAAAGATCATCACAACCAGATTGACAGTTGCTAGCAGCACATCTGGTGACATGTTGTTGTATGACACCTTTATGTCCCTGATAGACAATCTTTCAAACATCACCACAACCACAAGTCACAACAAGGTTGACAGTTGCTAGCAGCACATCTGGCGACATCATGTTGTATGACACCTTTATGTCCCTGATAAACACAATGTTTCAAACATCATCACAACCACAAGTCACAACAAGGTTGACAGTTACTAGCAGCACATCTAGTGACATGTTGTTGTATGACACCTTTATGTCCCTGATAGACAATCTTTCAAACATCACCACAACCACAAGTCACAACAAGGTTGACAGTTGCTAGCAGCACATCTGGCAACATGTTGTTGTATGACACCTTTATGTCCCTGATAGACAATCTTTCAAACATCACCACAACCACAGGTCACATGGGGATGCTGAAGGCCATGAATGAGGAAATTAGCTGCGGACAGTGCAGTTGTTAGTGAAATTTTCTTGTAGCAAATATCTTACCTGGCAAGTGACATGTGTTGTGTCCCATCTTGCATGAAAATAATGGTGTGGTCATAGTTGCATACTTTCACCTGGTGGAAAGACTTGCTATGCATTTTTTTGGGGGGAGGCCTTATTTAATTAATGTATCTGCAAGGTTTCAGACTGCTGGGATCACTACCATCGCTTGGTATAATAAACAAACAGTTTGTTTTTATGGAAACTTGGAGAGCAAATAATGAGAACAATTTGAGTGTTCTTTGTTTTGCTTGCACAAACAGGAGCTTTGTGTTAAATGCGAATGCTGTGTATAAACAAGTGGAAAGAGCAACAAAATACCAAGAGAAGAAACAATGTGGCAGAAAGCACACAGAAACACTTTAATGCTTTTGGTGCCAAGATCTCATACAATTTGCGCATGGAAATTACCAAGATCCAATCAGATTATGTAAAGGTTGACTTTTATGTTCAAATAATTTACAATTCATGAAAAAGTTGCCTAAAATCATACCTGTAGCTAATCTACGATATTTAAACTGCATGTTGGTAACACTTTCTGTCCATCTTACTGTTAGTTTAATCAATTTCAGGAAACTAAATTTTGAGGAGTAAGGAACTGTAATGTGCATTTAATTAATAAACCAGAGTTTTAAAGCTGTACCTTAATTAAGCACGTATTATTAACATCTAACTTGTTTAAACAAACCGTATTTCTCAGAAGAAAGGAACTTAGCAATATGTTTATGAAACTCAGTACAAATACTGTACTGCATTAACTGCTAACCCATTCCTTCGCTGTGCCCTCTCTACATCGACGTTATGACTAGGAATACAGAAATAATATCTCTGAATACTGCTCACTAGAAATGAATACAAGCCATTTCTTATGCGACAACAAATTCTCAAAACTATCATCTTTGGCCTCTCCCAAAAAGCATTAAATTTGTTGAAGTTGAGTTAAAAAGTAGTAAAATACTTTTTGGCCTAGGCATTTTCGTTTACCATAACATTGCGGACAGTGGGATGTCGCAGCCCTAGGTAGACAGAATAAAATGTGCTGCTGTACCATCTGACTTCTCAATGGGTTTGAACTAAACAAACAACTCCCTTCATTTTGGCAATTTTAAACACAGAAACTTAAAAATTTGCAATATAAAAGCCTAAATAGAAGAGTAACAGCTAAATCACAATTTTATATTTATAGAGCCAAAAGTGAACTTGAAATTAGAATATATTTTTTTAAGAGATATGGATGACTCAAGTGAATGAAGAGCTCACATCTGGAATGTATAACAGCCTAAAGCAACAGTTCAAACACCCTGCCAGTCGACATTGTCATGGTGGAGCACTGGGGGGCCTTCCAGATCTTCACCTCTCCAGAACTGTAACCAGACAATACCAAGAATGTGCCACACCATCCAACTCATCACCTCATGCATATTCCCGAGTTAGGCTAACTACGTATTTACATCATTCGAACCACTTACTTGGAGGCGGTGAACACGTGCGAGGAGTTGGTGGTGATGGCGTTGATCGGCGAACTGTGTGCCTTCATCTCACCCAGCAAATGGCAGGAATCTGCTGACCAAAGCTTCACTACGCCAGCTCGGCAGCCAGACAATATCATCTGTCCTCCAGGCATGAACGTTAGGCCACATATCCAGTCTTTGTGGGCATTATTCAGTGACTGCACAAACACATTACATGACATTACAACCTATCGAGTATTGGTTCAAATCTTACCACAATGACAACTTATGATTCATGTTTTCTTTCTTAAGAAACTCAAAGGACTAGAAGCAGCAGATGCCCACTTTGTAACCAAAATACAATAAGTGGCATATATGTTTTAACTTCTGCATAGGTCATATTGCACAATGAATGAAATGATGCTCAAATGGGCCCAGGATCATTAGAACCCCAGGAAAAATCTTACGCAGGTAATTCACCCTCAGACCTCTTGAATGTAGGGCAGACGTATATTGTTAGAGAGAAACTAGAAATAAAAAAGTGGTCCAATTTAACAACACAAATTATGTGGAACATAAAGAAAGAAAATTATTTTAGTAAAGTAAGAACTAAATAGAAGTGTGACAAAGAAGAGAGTTAATAAAGATACACTTAAAGGGTGTCCAAGCGATTTGTAAACAATAGATTCAAAGGTAACTAACTACTTTATTACTCGTGAACAAATGCTTTCTACAGCACACATGTGCTGTTTTGGTTCATTACTCACACTTTTCCTGTTTGAAAATAAATTGTTCCTTAAGCAGGCAATTCTTGTATCAACATCAGCCTTTCTTGGCTTTTAAGAGAATACAATTAACATTATACCAACTTTGAGAGTTGTTTCACTATTGATCTTCTTGACACAAAAGGGGCCTATATAATAACATTACTAAGCCCTTGTACTTGGAGAAGAAGGCTTTGACTTTCAGTTAAGAATGCCAACGAGCAGAAACTATTCATTTATTGCAACCAATACACTATTTACATTGTCATTTAACATTAACAATTACTAATAAATATTCATCTATGTCATAAAATGCACAATTTATGAGGTAATTCTTTAGTGAATTAGCAATCTGTTATTTGTATAATCGAGGAAGGTAATTTATTGTATAATACTTTACCAATCACATAAGGATTTTTTTCAAAACATTTCTTACTTTTCCCTTCGCTATACATGTTATTTTTTGTTCTTGTATAATATGCATGTACATTGCTAGTGATCTTTATATCTGACTTTTGTCTGACTAAAAGAATAACTCATAATGAAACCACAGTTAATATTCTTTCTTTTTTTAAATACCTCCCTACAAGAATCCCTGGGTTTTAATGAGCATACAATTCTTAGACACCTCTTCTGTAGTACTAATAACCACTTTAAATTATCTTTATGCGTTGTGCCACATAATTCAATACCATAGTTCAAATGAGTATGGATAATTCCATAATAAATCAGCTTTAAATTTGGTTTTTCCAAATAATGAGCCATATAGTTCAACAAATAGACATCCTTGCTAATTTTATTAGATATATCATTTACTACATGCCTTGTCCATGACACAGTTTTGTCTGTATGTAGCCGTAGAAATGAGTGGTCATCAGAGGTGTCAATTTCTTCATTTCCAATTTTAATTTTCATATTCCTACATAGAAATTTATTAATTTTAAAATATGTTACACTTGTCTTATCTAGATTATTAATTAGGTTATTATTAGCAAGAAATTTAAGTATTATATCAGTACCTGAATGTATATTAGTAATTAAATTATCGAATGTCCGTCCCCAGCAAATAATTGATGTGTCATCAGTGTATGACACTGTTTTAACATTATTAATAGCAGGTAAGTCATTAGTATACAATGTAAATAATAACGGCCCAAACACAGACCCTTGTGGGACCCCATAGTTTACCACCGCTACTGAGAATTCATATTTTGTCTCTAATTTACTTGTTTTACATACTATTTCTGTACTTTGAACCCGTCCTTGCAAGTATGTTTTGATTAATTGACCTGCAATCCCCCTTATACCATAATTCCCCAATTTTTGAATCAATATTTGATGATCAACACTATCAAATGCTTTAGATAAATCCAAAAAAATTCCCATAACTGGATTATCACTTTCCATTTTGCTAATTAATTCATCTATAAATTCTACTACAGCAGTAATAGTAGAGTAGCCCTTTCTAAAACCATGTTGAGATTTAGACATGAGTTTGTTTTTGTCCAAAAAACTTAAAGCTTTTTAATATTAACTTCAACAAGTTTAGTCAATGTTATTGGCCAATAATTGCTAACGTTGGTAGCATCACCCTTTTTATACAGTGGTTTTATAACCCCTTTTTTTTAAGCAGTCTGGAAAAATACCTTCAGATATGCTGGCATTTATCAAATGTGCCAGGACATCAACTAATTCATCCCACACACTTGAGTTTTTAGGTTTTAATTGTGTAATGATGGAATCAGTTCTGAGTTAGAACAGGTTCCAAAAACACTGTGTTACCAACATATTTTATCTTTACTTTTACCCTTAGGCACAGCAACATTCATTAAATATATTACTAATACTAATCATTTTACTCTCATGTTTAAGCACTATATTGTCTGTTGTTTTACATTTGCATTTATAACATCCCATATAGCCTTACTTGTATTTTTTGCATTAACTACCTTATATTGTATACTTTCTGATCTCAATAATTTTAATTCAGCTTCATACATTTTCTTGATACTCTATTACCATACTGCTTATAAAATATATACATATCCTTCATAGATTCCCTGAATGGAAGGATTACTTTGTTGCACTTATTTACTGCAGTATTGAAATATACCATAAAATAGTTCCCATTTTTCATTTACACAATCTGTGTGATACACCTTTTCCCACGATTCCTTTTGAAGCAAGTTTTTCAATACAGTTATATTATACAAATTAATTTTCCTCTCTTTTAACAGTACACTTGATAATTTTCACAACCTGTGCCCTATAACTGTTAAGAAGATTTACTTGTACTCTTTCACTGTTAATATTAGTAGCTACCTGGCTTATAGCAGTAGCAAATGTCAAACTAACTCTGCTTGGCATTTTAATATCAAACATATTCAACATTTCTGTAAGTTTTGTATGTGCGATATTTTCAGAATTTGAATTTATGTTAATATCATCTCTTATCACAGTTTTGTTTCTATATGCTGAGTATTTTGTTAACACCGCATCTAATCCATTAAGAAAATTTGAGATTTGGAGATCTATAAATACCAAAAACTAATAAACTACCCTCTTCAGTGTTAATTTTAACCCCTGTTATTTCAAAGTCCTTTTCTATACAATATTTGTTTAAATTAATAATTTGTACAATTTCTTTATATTGCTACTCCCCCACTTTTAAATTCTCTTTTACAAAATCTACTTTGTAATACATAGTTGTCTAATTTGATCTTCTTTTAAGCCATGTTCTGTAATAACTACAAAGAGAGGTCCGACTTGATTTATAAGTATGTTGAATTGTTCAGTTTTATTTGCTAACTATTGAACATTACTTAATGTGCTGCTACTTTTTTCATTCTGTATTAACCTATAAATACCTTTTGATTATTACAGTGAACACCACCTTGTTACACTTTGTTCTGCACTTGCTTTCTCTTCAGTCTTTATATTTTGTTGACAACTGGATATAACTTCACAGATCCCCTCCTGCTCAAGTGAATAGCATCCCTAGCATTTATCCAGCAGTTTCCATCTACCATACTGAACACATCCAGTCTATTTACATATTACGCACATCTCTCGTATGTAACACACCACTGATGACCACATTTGTTAGTCCGCACCAATTGCACAGTATTACCTCAGAAATCACTCCCCTACTCACATCATTTGACCCAACATGAAGAGCTGCTAATTTCATATAATTTGAGCATTTCCACTTGATGCCTCATATTCCCGGAAAGCACACTACTTCATGGCCCATTTTACAGCACTCGTTACCGGCATATTTTAGTATGGAATCGCCCAGCACCATAATCTTTGGCTTTTGTTTATTTATGTTTTCTTTGCTTTGCAATTCAGACTTCTCATCACATATTAAATTGCTCTTCTGATTTTCAACTTCAGACTCATTCACCGAGAGGACTTGAAATCTATTAAATACGGGTACATTGGCATTACAATCCAGAAACTTTTTACTTCTTCCTTTCTTGGCCATTGTGAAATAAGATCCACCATGCCTTAAACTTTCAACTTCACTTTTAAGCTTTTCGTTTTCACATTTCAGAGATTTTAATCATCTTCAACATTCCCACTATTATCTGCAACGACGCTATAACCTTCAGTTGTAGTTCCCCCAAGTTGCTGCCTTAATGCTACTTTCTTCACTCATTATCTTTACTGTGTTGTTAATACTAAAATTGCTTTTTTCATAATGTCTACTACGCCACCATCTTGTTTTGGAAAAAAAAACTAGTTGTTACTTCACAGAACATGCATGTAAAATAAGACAATATGTTTCATTCCAGGGAATATATGATCACAAGTCTTGTTGCGTTAAATAAGTGTACAAACAGAGAAAACCAATACTTTTTAATTAACAACTCTCAAGATGGGTGCTGGCCTGGGAATGTTTATATTCATAAGCTTCACCTCTATATCACTGTATATGTGACTACGTTACGCGACCGGTGATTCTTCTTCCACCACAGGGTGCTTGCAAATCAAGACATTGTTTTGCACGAACATCAGGGAATTTGTCATCTTTTGTTAGGAATACCTGGGGCTCTTTCATTTCATTAAAACCCCCTTATAAATAGTAAAGGGGAAGATGATTGTACATCGTTTAAAAACTATTACATCTGTTTCAAGACAACAAACTATTGCGTGACATCACTCTCACTCACGACTTGCTACGAGTGCTCATGTTGCACAATCACTGTTTGCACCTCAGATGGCAAACATTTACGTCATTCAATTATGCAAAATAGCTACAAGAATTACAAATATTTGAAGTAATAAAAACAGAGCTTAAGAGTTTATATAGTCTTTTTAACATGTAATACTCAAAGTAAAAATCTGATGTGTTAAATTCACATGACTTTCTGTACCCTCTGTCATTCATTAGTGAGTATACAAATTATTCTTATAAAAATTTATTTTTCTACCTTACTTCATTTTAGTCAAAAAAAACCTTTGTAGAAAGAGCTACCTTACACATTTCGTTATAGAGAACAGTGACAGTCAAATGTTTAACAACTGGACGCTATATGCTGCCATACTATTTCCATGACATTGTGAGAAACAACTGAATGTTATCAGTAGTTTAAACAATGACCAGCTAATAAACTCATTAATAACGGATAACTTGGACATAGCTTATGCCACAAAAGAAGTTCTTGGAAATAAATTGTGTGTATTAAAGAGATCTACATTTTTTGTAAAGTACTTAACGTTCACAAGTTACACATTATACAAAACTTCTTCTGAATGAAGAGGACTTCACAGAAAATTCAAGGTATACACTTTATATGTCATGTAAATACCTTTAATATATGCTATTTTAAAGAAATTTGTTAGAGCCATTTTTTAGAAAGCAAAAAATTTAAAAAGATGTTTCATGTAAAGGGTAGCTTGGGATGGTGGGGGGGGGGATTTTCTTGAAAGTCTTCATGTCACATCTTTAGAAGCTACTGAACTTAAATACCAAGTTTGGTATTCATCCGACTTTGCATCTTTGAGTAATGCTGTTCATAGACACATACATACCTTTTTCTAAAAATATTCCAGGGTTCAGAGGGCCTAACAACATGTATTTCCAATGAAATCTCGACATTGAAATTTTGGGTGGAATACAATACTCGCCGTACTTACTATACAAAAATTGTAATGTATTGTACATTATAATTCAAAAGGTAAGTTGTGGTTCAGAAGGAAAAACAGGAAGCCAGAAAATGAAACATAATTGTTAAGATCCATGAAACAAGGTAATAGTGTCAGGATTGCAAGTGTACTGGCAAATCCAAGGCATCAACAGTTAAGATGACGGAATCCAACTACAGCAGACCATACCACCTGCTGGCCTTAGATTGATCTTTGCTACACACTCAAGTGAATGTACACATTAGTATTAGACCAGCAAAACTATTTAATTTTGTTATAAACATATCTTACAATTTAAAATCTGAGAAAATAAATAAATGTGACTTCAGTTGACAAGAACGTCTTATATTTCGATAAGTTAGGTCCTCACTATGCTGCATGAGAACTTCCAGAATCCGTAATACTTAGCTAGTCATTAGAAACTCATATGATGGTGAACGAACATGTCCTGCATGGTATTTGTGATCTGATCATCAGTGATGATTTTGCTGTGAGAGACTCCACCAACAAAAAAGGAAGATTGGTGCCCCATATGTGCAGGAGGTGCTGATGTTTAAGTGCAAAAGGAACAGAAGTTTATCAGAAAGAGATGGTTTAACACAGACACAAATTTTGCTATAACTGAAATGTTTTATAAGGACAGCAGGCAATACTTAAGTAAAGTTAAAAATAAATGGATTTGGACAAGGAATAGAGATAACTAAAGTAAGAAATTAAGAATAAAGGGAGTAGACTGTAATTTATGAATATGACCAGTAAAGAGCCAGGGTTGAATGCCTGTCTTATTTTCTTTGTTTTTGTACATGCCTTAGTACAATACGATTGGTGCAAGTTGTTTGTTCAACATCCCAGAACTCCGCTTGCTCTGGTATCTCATAAACCAAAAAGTTGAACCAATTGAAATTTGTTAAGTTCTTTCACAATTGCTGAACCTGATGATCTTTTCTTGAACATGCATTACACGCTGTAGTAGTGTTGATCTTACAGAAAATGAAACTTCAGAAAGAAAACAAGCACAAAAGAATTCCACTGTTACAAGTAAATCTCAACTCGCCTGAAAAGTTCCACTTGTTAATGCACATGTCCCCCTGGTCCCTGAGAACAAAACCTTGGCAGTAATTCTCATCCCACCTGAATCAACTCTTGTTTTGACAAGTCCCACTTCTTGATACACATGTCCCTGAGAACAGAATCTTGCCAGCAATTCTCAACTCTTGTTTTGACAAGTCCCACTTCTTGATACACATGTCCCTGAGAACAGAACCTTGCCAGTAATTCTCAACTCACCTGAATCAACTCTTGTTTTGACAAGTCCCACTTCTTGATACACATGTCCCTGAGAACAGAAACTTGCCAGTAATTCTCAACTCACCTGAATCAACTCTTGTTTTGACTAGTCCCACTTCTTGATACACATGTCCCTGAGAACAGAACCTTGCCAGCAATTCTCAACTCTTGTTTTGACAAGTCCCACTTCTTGATACACATGTCCCTGAGAACAGAAACTTGCCAGTAATTCTCAACTCACCTGAATCAACTCTTGTTTTGACTAGTCCCACTTCTTGAGACACATGTCCCTGAGAACAGAACCTTGCCAGTAATTCTCAACTCACCTGAATCAACTCTTGTTTTGACAAGTCCCACTTCTTGATACACATGTCCCTGAGAACAGAAACTTGCCAGTAATTCTCAACTCACCTGAATCAACTCTTGTTTTGACTAGTCCCACTTCTTGAGACACATGTCCCTGAGAACAGAACCTTGCCAGTAATTCTCAACTCACCTGAATCAACTCTTGTTTTGACAAGTCCCACTTCTTGATACACATGTCCCTGAGAACAGAAACTTGCCAGTAATTCTCAACTCACCTGAATCAACTCTTGTTTTGACTAGTCCCACTTCTTGATACACATGTCCCTGAGAACAGAACCTTGCCAGCAATTCTCAACTCTTGTTTTGACAAGTCCCACTTCTTGATACACATGTCCCTGAGAACAGAAACTTGCCAGTAATTCTCAACTCACCTGAATCAACTCTTGTTTTGACTAGTCCCACTTCTTGAGACACATGTCCCTGAGAACAGAACCTTGCCAGCAATTGTCAACTCTTGTTTTGACAAGTCCCACTTCTTGATACACATGTCCCTGAGAACAGAACCTTGCCAGCAATTCTCAACTCTTGTTTTGACAATTCTCACTTCTTGATACACATGTCCCTGAGAACAGAATCTTGCCAGCAATTCTCAACTCTTGTTTTGACAAGTCCCACTTCTTGATACACATGTCCCTGAGAACAGAACCTTGCCAGCAATTCTCAACTCACCTGAATCAACTCTTGTTTTGACAAGTCCCACTTCTTGAGACACATGTCCCTGAGAACAGAACCTTGCCAGCAATTCTCAACTCTTGTTTTGACAAGTCCCACTTCTTGATACACATGTCCCTGAGAACAGAACCTTGCCAGCAATTCTCAACTCACCTGAATCAACTCTTGTTTTGACAAGTCCCACTTCTTGATACACATGTCCCTGAGAACAGAACCTTGCCAGTAATTCTCAACTCACCTGAATCAACTCTTGTTTTGACAAGTCCCACTTCTTGATACACATGTCCCTGAGAACAGAACCTTGCCAGTAATTCTGAACTCACCTGAATCAACTCTTGTTTTGACAAGTCCCACTTCTTGATACACATGTCCCTGAGAACAGAACCTTGCCAGTAATTCTCAACTCACCTGAATCAACTCTTGTTTTGACAAGTCCCACTTCTTGATACACATGTCCCTGAGAACAGAACCTTGCCAGTAATTCTGAACTCACCTGAATCAACTCTTGTTTTGACAAGTCCCACTTCTTGATACACATGTCCCTGGACCCTGAGAACAGAATGTCTCCTCGTATTGCCAGGGACTGAATACCATCATAATGTGGAGGGTTCAGATTCATTTTGGGAGTGTAGATGTTACTGCTAGTGGCTCGGTCCACTTCAAACACCTGAAACACAATCATGAAATTTATATATTGTAATAGAATGAAAGTAATTATTTTTTTGGCACATTGCTTAAGTACTACCTTCAGACTCTTACGAGCATTACAGTCCATGCTGAACACTGCTGGTACTTAACTTATAGAAGGGAAATTAATGGTAAGGACCTTTGTTATATGAAATCTTAATCAATGCTGCTTTAAATATTTGACTTACAATTATTTACACACACTTTCTACATGAAACCCATATGTGTTACATTCTTGCATCTATAAATTACAAGTTAAATAGTTGCTACTGGTAATACAAAAAATGAAATGTTCCTCCAGGCCTAAGTTTAGGATACCTCCCCAACATTTGCCAGTTATGAGGGCTCTGGAAAACAGGAGGGATGCTTCTTGTTGCAGATATGAACCCAGCCATGTCATTCATTTCAATAGCAGGTTTTCACCTTGATGTAGTGGTCCTTGGAGCCTGTTATAACAACATCCTCTTCTTCAGACAACTTCCCAACAGCAAGGCACATCACAGCCGCCTGATGACCTCCACTCAACTTGCCTGTTGACTCGAACCTGCAACAAGTCAGTCAAATGTAGCTTAAAGCTGGCCAATCACTGTGTGGGATAGCTGTCAATGTGTTCCTGCATACACAGTACAACACCAATTGATGGGGTTGAATCGTGAATAATCCACCTTACTTATTACACTAGTCCTTACACTTCTGGTCATCCATTGGGCAATAAGAGGTGAGTGCACGCTTTACTCACTCACTCATGTCTTGTTTGATACAGCCATTGCTCTGGACGCACTTCACATCATGATTTATGTTCAACTACTCATGGCAAGGCCAGAGATAAACATCAATTTATATCAATATGACTAAATTCTCATTTAAAAATTTACCTTTGACATAAACTGTTTCAACTGCCTGGTTATCATCCGATAAGACTGACCAGCAGATGCAGTGTGTTTTCAATGTGCTAGAGAAACACAGGATGGATCTTCGCTATTACATAACACACAAAAAACGGTAAGATAAAATTGTGGTGGCCAATATGCAACCACCTCCTCATGACGAGATACAAGAGAAAATGTTACCCAGTTTACTGGAATGTCCTTCACTGCTCTAACTTTATTTTGACGGAGAGCTAACCACTCCTCGTGCCAACATGATAGCACTGCTATCCACACAATGAGCCTAAAATCTTCCGAAGTTATTGGAGACATTGCAATAGTGAGTTCTGCCCTTGCTGCCAACATGACCAGGAATCCAAGCAATCCACATTAACACCAGAAGTGTGTAAAACATGGAGGACATCCTGGTTGTGCTGGTAGTTTTACAGCTTATGAAGTTCACTCAAATTGAGACAGTTGCCAACTTTTGATGGCTTGGTATATGGCATACAGCTCTGCACTATAAATGAAAGTGCTACCATGAAAACCGAATGTTCCATAAACATATGTGCACTTCAGCCTTGAGCTTATTCTGCTACATGCACCCTTTACCAAGGAATAGAGTCTCATAACAGATATGCTTTCAAATTCTTCTGGCTCTAAAAGCAATATTCGAGGCATGTTTTTAAATAATTTTTTAAAAAATAACAGAACAGTATTTTCCAAATATTTTATCATCATTCATTGCAAGAAACCATTACAATTTTATACACAAATAAAAAGAAACACACACAGACAGCTTGGATGTGAAAAGGAACAATATTTCTAAGAGGGATAAGAGATAAAGCAATATGTGAAACGTGTGGTGTGAAAGAAAGTATAACATATTACATGATGCAATATAAGGAGTTACTGTTATGAAGAGAAAAAATAGAGGGGAAAATTGTAGCTATAAAAATGTTAACAGGGAAAGAAAAAAGGAAGATTAAAGTATATGGGAGTTTTTACAGAAAGCAAATGAAAAATGGGCGAGGAAAGTAAGGAATACAAGAGAAGAAGACAGGGAAGGAGGGTGAAGGGACAACAACTGCCTGGGTGCCATGCAAGCTGAGGTAGCAACAAGGACAATCAAATTTGTACGCAGTTTAGGTTAGATAAATGAAAAGTTGTAAAAGTTATATAAAAGAAGTTGTACAAATAAATTTATTCATCACCTTACACTACTTCTACACATAGTCACCGCTGTTATGGTAAACTGGTTTTTCTATGCCTTTGTCAAAGAATGATGCCACAAGCTAAATTTGCTCTCCTTGTTTCACATCAATGAAATGTTTTCCACCAAGGAATTTCTTCAGATGAAGAAACAAAGGAAAATCGCTTGGTGCCAAATCCGGACTGTTTGGAGGGAGATCAAATTGTTTCCAACTAAATGATGTGATCAGATCTTGAGTTTGTGTGGCCGGGCATTGTTTCCCCATAAACCTCACACAACTGGCAATGAATGTTTGCTGGCGTAACACTTCTCACATTGATCCGACCACTTACAGCTGTGTCTGGCTTCCTAATGAATGGAGGAAGTGGCAAAATATTAAAATGGTACTTACTTTAAAACTACACCTTGTATCTCTTGTGAGCCAAAGCTCACTCTCAGCTCAAGTGTGTTACATGCTTTTCTAATAAATAGTTTGTTTTATGATGTTCTACTTTGGAGCAGGTACAGTACATTACGATCACGGACTACAATGCATGTTTATTCAATTTTGTTGTCATGCTTGCAGACTGAAGCCAACTTTTCATAGATGCATTCATTTCCAAAACCTCCTCTATTGTTTATTAGTGGGTACACAATCAATTCTTACAAAACCTTATTTTTCTATCTATTTCATTTTAATCAAAATAAATCTTTCCAGAAATTTCATTATAGATACAAAGAGAATAGCGATAATAAAATGTTTAATAACTGGATGCTATATGCTGGCCTGTACACTTTTTCCATGACATTGCAAGACACAGCTGAAAATTGACAGGACTTTACCTATAAAGTTCAAGATATACATTTTATTTGTCATGTAAATATCTTTAATATATGGCAATTTAATCAAAATTAAGAGGAATTTTTGAGAAAATAAAATATTCCGAAAAATGTTCCTAAAGGATAGTTTGGGGGTGGGGGATTTTGTTGAAAATCTTTGTGTCACGCATTTGGAAGGTACTAAACTTGAGTACCAAGTTTGTGATTATTCGACTTATTGTTTTTGAGTTATGCTGTTCTCTCGCGCTCTCGCTCTCTCTCTCTCTCTCTCTCTCTCTCTCTCTCTCTCTCTCTCTCACGCACGCACGCACGCACGCACGCACGCACGCACGCACGCACACACACACACACACACACACACACAGAGTTTTCTAAAACAAATATTTTTTTGGATTCAGGGGGTGTCAAAACGTGTATTTCTGGTGAAATCTCGGTATCAAGCTGAATGGCTTTGATGGATAATCAAGGTTTCACGTCTTTGGTCAACCCTCAATGTAATTTACTTTAAATTTGGTTTTCAAAATGTTAAATGTAATGATACTTACTTCCTGAGATCCCAGACTCGCACTCTGTCCCCTGCAGCGGAGTACAACACTGTCCCATAATGGTTCAATGCTACATCGTTAAGGTGAATCTCGCCCGCTGGCAGTGACTGGGTCAGGTTACAGTTGCCTGCCATCGTCAGACCTGATGAACTGCAACACAACAATACCAAGTAACATCCTTGCAGCTCTAAAACAAAGATTGGGGTCCTGGCCGGCTCCCTTGTTTCGAGATAATCACGGCTATTCTATAATGGCATTATGTAGCTTCATAACAAAACACAATTTTGTTAAGAACAAACATGCTGATGCAATTGTTACACAGATGCTGATAGAAATTTGATATTTTAATGATCAAATGTTTGTTTATTTGTTTTAGCGTAAAACATTAATGTTACGGATTACATTTGAATAAGCAATGTTCTGTGTAATAGCATTGGTAAACGATGCTCCCAACATAGCTTTTAATAGGAAAATAAATCTTGTGATGTTGTAAAGTTATTGATTTAAGAATTTTAGGTTTCCATAGTAATAAATGTTGTGTTTATTGGCATGGTTCACAAATTTATCTGCTTCAGTTTTAGGTTAAGGTTGGGAACTGAGTGCTGAGTGAGGATAGTACGTTTTCCTTCCAACAATTATTTTAATATAATTTTCAATCTGCTAAAAGAACTGGCTAGCAGAAAGCTATTTAACAGTTTCTCGTAACCATAGAAAATTGAATTTATAGTGATGCTGTTGGAAGGAGAAGAAAAACAGAATGCAGTTAGTTGCATTATATTTAATAAATTTGCATATGAAAAATAATCTGTAATAAAATACTTGTAACATTCCCCCAGATAACACAACTAGTGAAACTAACCTTTCTTTTCACTACGACCTTCTCAATACCTAAAATAACATAGATATTGTCAGATACCAAAGACTGCTAAGATGCAAGAACATGTCCACAGAACTGAACTGAACTAAGCTCAACACTGCCAAATCATAAATAAAAGAATAAGTACCTATTTATGTTTCATATAATTATACATTAAAATTTCAGAAAAATTTGCACGAGAACTGGTATCTTGTAAAAGATAATTCAAAGGCAAAAAACAAAGAAAATGAAGCAATATTTGTGGGTTGATATAAATTAGTGAAAGTTGCTCAAAACAAATTGAGACTTTGTTGTTAATTCTTTTGTTTGTCTTTCCTAACCTAAAATTAAACCCTCATTTTAATGCTGCAACGCTTTTTAACAGCTTAGCGAGTTTTGCCCATAAAAAATATTAGTTATTTGGGGTCACAAGAAAATATACGTCTTGTTATTCTAAGCAATGGGTGCAAATTTTAAAAATTCACATATATTTTATATTTTTCATGAAAGGTTTTCACAGCATGGTTTGTTTGTATCTTGGCAAGGAAAAAGTAACACAAACACCAAGTACTAGTTGGTATTCTGGCGCTGGCAGTAGTGTGAAAACAAACAAGTTACAGATAATTGTGGTCGTCATCTTACAGAACAGCCCTCAAGGCTTGTTTACAGGAGTCTGAGCTAAGATGTTCACATAGCGTCTTGTTTGGGCTTCAATTCTCATCAGCAACTTTTCACAAGATAAAGTCTATATCTGTATGCAAATTTTGAATCTTACACGGGAGGAAATGAACCTAAAATCTGTCAAACACTATGATCAGAAAGCCTCGGGTGAAACCAGGTCTTGATGGCATGAACAATTATGTAACTGTCGCTGTTCCAGTCTGTGCTTTCAAATTCTCTACAAGACGGCATCCCCCCCCCCCCAAATAACTGCAGTTGCAATCACTCTCCTTACGAGGGACATTCACAAAGTATTTCTTGCCATCTTCTTCCTCTACTACCTTGGGGATTCCAATCTTTCCACTGCTTTATCATCTTTTTTTATTTCAATGTCATGTATTTTAAATTTGAAGTTGTATCTAGCCACTTTATTCTTGTTAAACATATGTTTGTAGTTTGCTTTGAACGATTTTACTTGTTTTTCACAACATTACTACTGAACATGTTAGTTTTTGGATGGTATAAAACTGCTGCGGTCATCAGGCTACATATTTACTTACAATAATGAGTGGTTTATTAAATTCCATCCCGCAGGTCTGACTTAGTCCAAGGATATCCTCACTACACAACAATCTTTGCTTTTGGTGATTTACATTGTATCTTCCCAGCAAGAGAGTGTCTTCTCGTTTGGCATAACAATTCAAAGTACTCTACTTCCATTCCACTACGAAGTTGCATCGTTCGTCATCTAGCTTGTTCTATTTGCTGTACACCTCTAGCTTCATTGTTGCATTCACAAGTTATAATTCACCCTTCAAATCAGCGAGTGTCAAAATTTTCTGAAAACTTTACTGAAGTATACCCCTGGGCGGTTAGTATGTCTTGATATAACGTTAAATTTCCAGATTGGATATAATAGTACAAAATCACCAATGCTTTCTTAATTCTATTGTTAACATCTTGAAGGGCTCCACCATGCTTATCAATTATACTATCTAGGTATTTGAATTCCTGAAGTGTATCATCAATATTTTTATTATTTTCTTACTATTTACTCGCATTACAATGTTGGAGAACAGCTTGCAATACCAGTAATCCTATTCATACCTCCTGTGTAGTTGCTAGGTTCACATGCTGAAGGAAATGTAAAGGTGACCTTTGTGTTTGTATGAGAAAGGAAAGTTAGTTAATGGTGTTGCTACATCAAATGAGACGTATGGGCTGTTGCCCTTCCTCTTAGATGCTGAGCAAATTGTATCCCACTAAACAGACCTCAAGCTTCAATGATGTCCATCAAAGACTGTCTGCTTCACAATAACCAACAACAACAAAGTTAAATTACATATATTATAATGTGAGCGTTCACAATTAACAGGAACCTTTCTCTGGTCCCGAGAACAGGAAATAAACTTGGCTAAATTTTAAGTTTCTCATTCTCGTTCCTGGGCAGTGCATATTAGACTCTTCAGCACAGAAACTGTTCAAGGTGGCTGTGACATGAAACAGCTGCTAGAGTCACAAGCTGGGAAAAATGAAACTGAAAGAAATTCTAGCATCCATTGAGGTTGATAGTGAAAGTGTCAAGTGTATATCCAACTGAAAACTGATTATTGGCTTAAAAATCACAGCAACAGCTACAAAACCAGTAGAAAATGTTGTTCGGATACAAACATGCAAAATTAGCTTTTCACATTATTATTGGTATGGTCATCAACAAGCAGTGTTGTCTGATTCGCACAACAAGAGCGTCCTGTGAGAACCTCTTATGGAAACTTGGGCAGCTTATCCTGAGATATTATACACAGGTTCTTTTCTCTGGTGGCGGCACCAGTACTGTCACCTACAGCTCAAGCCTTCACTAGGTACATACCACAAGATCTTGACAGTCTTCACAGGATTCTCCCTCAAATCCCACACTCTGATGTATGCTGAGGAGACGGAGAAACACAGGCGAGATTCCTCGTTGAACTTGACACATCCCACATTGTTAGGATGTCCAGTCAGCGACTGAATCTCGCGGCTGGCCTGCAGGTCCCACACCTTCACCGTCCGATCTAGCACACAACATTTATTAAATGAGATCTGCACATTAATGATCCAGCTATGCCCTGTATTTCATATTTGATTTCAATCATTCTGCATGCTTAAATGTTAATTTTCTGTATTAACAATAATATCTATAGTATATAATTATAGCAAATAAACTCTTACATTCTTATCGTATATCATTAAAAAATATAAGTTTCTCTTTTTTAAAATATTTGGTATAAACACACACACATACACAAGGTGTGATAAAAAAGTAACATAATTTTTGTTTTTCTTAAAGAATTTTTATTTAATCATCAACATCAACTTTGTCCCCCTCAGATACAATACACTTGTACCAGCACTTCTGGAACTCACTTTTTGTTATGGTGTTCAGCTCCTTCAGTAATTCTGTTTTTATCACATCAATGGTGGCAAAATGTCGTCCTTTCTTCAGCCTCGGGAATAGAAAGAAGTCGCAGGGGGCCATGTCCGGTGAATGTGATGGCAGAGGCAGCATTATCGTGATGCAATTACCACAATTCTGGCCGTTTACTCCACACAAATGGCACATAACTTCCAAGTAGTATTGCTTATTGACCGTAAGGCACTGTAACAGTGAGAAGAACCTTCACACGTGATTGAACTTGTTAAAATTTTTTCAGTCTTAGCTGTTCAGGCAGTTTCCAATGGGACTATTGGGCATTAGTTTCAATGTTATACCCATGTTTCGTCACCTTCTTTAGAAGTTCTGGATCATTTTCGACTTCATTCAGCAGTTCCTCAGCGATGTCTACGCAACATTGTTTTTGGTCGAAATTCAACAATTTCAGAACAAACTTTGCTGCTACACGTTTCATGCCCAAAATATCCAAAAAAAATTTCTTAGCATGAGCCAAAAGATGCACAGACATCAAAAACCTCTCTGATGGTGATTCGGCGATTTTCCAGAACCATTTTCTTTACTTTTTCCACATTGTCATCAGTAATTGATGTGCTGGGGCATTCGGGGCGGTTGTCATCTTCTTGACCCTCTTTGAAACGTTTATACCACTCGTAAACTCTTGTCTCGCTCATAGTAGATTTGCCAAAAGCCACAGTCAACATTTCGAATGCAGTGCTGCACTTTATTCAGTTTTTTAAGCAAAATTTAAAGCAAATTCTTTGATCCAGCTTTTTCAAAAGTAAAAATCACAGAGCACTCGAAAACACAACTTTTTTGACTGGCAACAATAAACTAAATATTCAAAACAGCTGAAAATGCAAACATATGTCAGGAATTGTACCAACAAGATAAAACAAAAGTTTTGAACATTGGATGTATATAGCTCGCGAAATTAAAAAAATTCCTGTTAATTCTTTATCACACCTTGTAAACGTAATTCTTTATTACTCTCTCTGACATTTACCTAAGGTAAATAGACAAGTATTGTGAATGATTAAAAAATGTGATATTTCGCTAGAAGTATATATACACAGTGCCCCAAATATAGGTATTCAGTTAATTTTATTTTCCTTTTTCATATATATCGATACAGAATGTTGTTCAGAATGCTCCGACACACTTCAAGGTGAATGTTAAGACACTTCCTTACTAGCACAGCAAAATGACAAGGTGTCCCATTTTTCTGGAAGCATAGTTGAGGCAACACTGCATGTTTACATTCAGGCTGAAACCACACATCTTCAGTTTTCTATTTGGTTGGCCTGAATAGCACAAGGAGACCTTGAGACCCCAATGTCAGTTTCACAGTTTAACCAACTATTAGGTCAATCAATTGTTCCACACAAGTAGCCGTGAGTAAGACATGGTAGAATGCCATAGCGTTACAGTTCTGACTACATTGTCCTCTCAGAATAAATCTGAGCCAGTTGGGGAATTTAATGTAGTGCTGGCATGGTAGCTCAATTGGTTAGAGCAGAAACTGGAACCTACACACGGCTACTTGTGTGAAAGTGTTGGCATCCACAGCTGTATTGAACTACAAGAATGTCGCTTCTCTGACAATGTGACAGCTTTCTGTTAACTTTCCACATTTCCGATCCGTGCTGTATGCCTGCCTACATTTGGCCCATTCAATCAAGTGTGTACATATTATTTATTATTCTTTCAAACTTGTTTTGTTGCAGTTTAAATAATGATATCTGTGCAATATTAAAAGTGAATTTAATAAGTTTTATATTCTGATGTCCGTGCATAGCTATTTTTAAGTTTAGCATGTGCAGCTCTACAAGATCAAACATTCTAATTTAAAACTCAAGTGTTTGTTTAACTTTATAGCTACAAATCCAATTTTTGAGGAAGTATACAATCAGGAATTTATTGTGCAATTTCCTACTGGCCTTGTGCACTGCTACCAACAAATGAATATCTTGGAAATCACTGAAACTTGCCTATCTCTTTTAAACACATTACCTTTTCAGTTTCTTTGCTACGAATGTAATACGTATTGCATTCAATACTGATATTTCACCAGAAATACATGTTTTGAGGGCCCTATAATAAATAAAAAAAAGCATGAAAAGTTGGATAAATACCCAACTTGGCATTTAGGTTCAGCATCTTCCAAAAATGAGATACGAACATTTTCAAGAAAATCCCCCTTCACGTAGACCACTTTTCAAAATGTTTGATTTTCTAAAATATGGCTCTGACGATTTTGATTAAAATACCAGATAATAAAGATATTTACATGACAAATAAAATGTAATTTGAGAAGCAATTTTTACTATAATCTTGTATAACGTTAAGCGATAGAGAAAACATACTGTACATCTCTTTAAAGCACATAATTTACTTCAAATAGCTATTTCTGAGATATCTGTTATTAATGGTTCAATACTTGGCCATTCTTTTAAAGTCAGTTGTTTGTTTCAATGTCATGGAAACAGCACAGTTTTAAGGCCAGCACTTCTAAAACATTTGAACATCACTATTCTCTTTGAATGTGTAACATACTACTTCTGCAAATGTTTATCTCAATTAAAAGGAAGTCGATAGAAAAATACACTTTGTAAGAATAATTCGTGTAACACCTAATAAACGATAGAGGGTAGAGAAAGTGATGTGAATGTACCACATCCGATTTGTTTGCTTAGTTTACAGTTAATTTATTCAGAATGAAGACGCTCACAGGCTATTCACACAAAATTTAAGATATACGGTTTATTTGTCATGTAAACATCTTGCACTTTAATGAAAATCAAAAATAAGGAAAATTGTTCCATGCAAGTTTGTGGCAGGTGATTTTCTTGAGAATCTTGTTGCAATGTTGGAAGATACAAACTTTATATTTGTCTAACTTTTTATTTTTGAGTTTTGATGTTCACAGACTGACACAAGAACTTTTTAACACATTTTTGAGCACCTCAAAACATGCATTTCCACTTAAATCTCGATATTCAATTTTTATGTGAAATATAATCTTCCTTGACGTACTAAAAGCAGGTGCAAGAGAGAGTAAAAGAAAGAAAATCAGCACCTAATGTTTCTGTATATGTTAAGTGAATATGATGGTGTGTTTTAAACCAGTTCTGTTAAATAAATTGAGTTCTATTTATAGACGATCTTTAATTACTGTGGTCCTTAGTGTCCCATTCCATATTGGGCGTGAAAGATCAGTAATTTTGCTCAGAGGCTGCTATATCAAGCTTGAGGTTCTTTTACGTGCCGTAAATCTATGACACGGGACCACTTCCCTTCTGAAGGAAGCCATGCTAAGGATTTTTACGCCTGAAAAAATCCATCGCCCTCCGCTGGTTTCGAACCTGCAACCTTGGGAACTAGAGGCTAGCACGGTAACCACTAGACCACGGAGGATGACAAAAAAAAAAAATCTGATGTGTTACACTCACATGACTTTCTCTACTCTTGTACAAACTAGTTTTACAAACGCTTATTCTCCATATGCTTCATGTTAATCGAGATGTTAATCTTATTGCTAATTTTCTTGTAGATGCAAGGGGAATTGGTAGGCTTTAAGTGATAGTCAAATACTTTAACTGCTGGTTGCTATGTCGAGTATTCCATTCTCTTTGCATGTCCAGAACAAAAAAAATGAATAACAAATTTCCATTTGAGAAAAAGTATAAGTATTGGAAAACTTAAGGCAATAACAAGCAATATCTTGAAAATGTATAGGACATAAATTGTGTATTTTAACATCTACATGTTTTGTGTATTAAAATTTTGTCTGTCTCTTATGGTTTACCAGTTATGCAAAAGTCGTTCACAATGAAGAATAGTTTTGGAGACATTCCCAGAGAATTCAAGATATACAATTCATTTGCCATAAAAATTTCTTAAACTTATGGTATTTTATTGAAAATCGTTAGAGCCATTTTTCAGAAAATTTAAATTTTCAAAAAATGTTACATGTAAAGGGTAATCTGGGGTGGGGGGATTTTCTTGAAAACCTTCGTGTCGCACCTCTGGAAGATACTGAACCTAAATACCAAGTTTGGTGTTTATCCAACTGTTCGTTTCTGAGTTATGCTGTTCACACGCACGCACGCACGCATGCACGCACACACACACACACACACACACACACACACACACACACACACACGGACATGTTTCCAAAAATGCTTTATATGCATTCAGTGCATCTCAAAACATGTATTTCCTGTGAAATCTCGTTATCTAATGTTTGGGTGGAATACAATACTTCCCCTACTTACTATACGTAGTAGAGAAAGTAATAAACCAATTCTGCTTGTGATGTGCATGATAAAGTAAACGCTTGCTTTAGGTCAGACTGAACTTTACCCTTTCTCTTTAGTTTTGGTTGATCACAAGTTTTTGATACTTTATGATTTAAGTTTTCATTTAAAGATTTATATCTGAGAAATGTTTGACAAGAGAAAACTTGGATCATCCTTTGCCTCACAACAGAAGCTGTAGGTGGTATTAGTTCCCCAGGAAGCTCAGTTGAATCAAACAAAATAAATTACTTGACTTAAAACAGATACACTAACTCTCTGATAATACATGAAAAAAATCTGATGAGATACAGTTACACAACTTTCTCTACCCTCTATAGCTTATTACTGGCTATACAAACTATTCCTACTAAACCTTATTTTTCTATCTACTTCATTTTAATCCAACTAAACCTTTACAGAAACAGCTACATTACACATTTCGTTATAGATACAAAGAGAACAGCGATAGTCAAATGTTTAACAGCTGGACGCTATATGCTGGCCTTCCATACTGTTTCCATAATATTGTGACAAACCGCTGAATGTTAAAAAGACTTTACAACAATGACAAGGCATAGAACAATTCAAAGCATTAATAATTGATATTTGGAAATGGCTGATCCCACAAAAAAGTTATTTGAAATAAACTGTTTGTTGTAAAGAGATATACTGCTTAACGTATACCACCTTTATTATTTACTTATAAATGAGCTTGCCTAGTGACAATAAATTTAGTGATTTTAAACAAAAGTGAATATTACAAAAAACATTTTACCATAATTTATAACAATTACATAATATTAAACTACAAGATTATATAAAAATGCTTCTGAATGAAGAGGAATTCACAGATATACATGTAAATAATCGTAATCAAAATCGTTAAGAGCCATTTGTTTAGCAAATGAAACATTTTGAAAAAAATCTTCCATTCAAAGTGTAGTTTGGGATGGGGGGATTTTCTTGTATTGCATCTTTAGAAGGTACTGAAGCTAAATACGAAGTTTGTTTTTGAGTTATGGTGTCCACAGACACACAAACAGACCTTTTTGTAAAAATGCTTTTTATGGATTCAGGAGAGCCTCAAAACATGTATTTTTTGGTGGAATGCAATACCTGCTATGTACATGGTAGAGAAAGTAACAAAGAAAACGTTTGGCAGAGATTGGTGCTAGGACATGGTGATGCCATAGTTTTTGAGAGGAGAAAGCCTTGTGTTTGGTGCAGGAGATGTTTCAGTACACACTTTTCGGTAGTTATGAATTATCAACGAACTATTTGTTAATTGTAGATTTCCATCTCAGAAAGACCTAAGAGAAACACGATGAGTAGAGGCTGCTTCTGCTCCCAGCACCTTCAACCTGAGGATTTGGACCTAACACTTTTTATATAAGAAGTTTCTTAGTAACCGACTCTTTCTTGAGCTCAAAATTAATATAAATTATGTCATTATACACGAAAGTGCGTGCACTTTATACCTTTACCAAACGTCTTGCTAACTAGCAGCCACTGGAATCAAATCACCATTTCTCAGTGGTAATTATTCCTCATTAATTGTATCACACATTCTTGCAAAACTTTAAGTAAATACTGTAATATAAACAGCTTCTTCAACCAAGTAGTAACAGTAAAATTCCATTATGACTTTGCTGCAACCAATCTATCAATGGCCACCCATTGTTCTGTACGTGAAGAGAACTTAATCACTCCATATTTGAAATAGGTTGCCATGAAAAATACACAGAACTTATTGTTTTCTGGTGAAATAAATTTTTTAAGACTAAAATGGTGTTGTAATTTTTCACTCATCTCTATGAGAATGACAACTTACACCTGGTATGTTGGCAACATTTACTGAGCATGTTAGTCATTTATTCCGATTTTATCAGGAACATAACACTTTCAAGCTTAACATCAATTTACTATAATACTAACAAAGAGATTATTTCCATTACTTCTAGAGAAAATGAGCCTGCTAAGAAAAGTCATTTGATTTCTCCTTAATCAGTCTGATGTGTATTACATTCTGTGCAAACTAAGTGCAAATCTACTTGCCCACAGATGGCCTCCCTTAAATCAACCCTGCACCAAGATCTAATGAAGAGGCAACTTGATCTAACTGAACTTCATTTGCTCTTCATTTAACATTAAAGCTAAAGCCTGCTCGGATAGCAATCTCTAGCAACATGCAAGATGTGTTCATAAACTCTAAAAATGTAGATGACTTGGATAAAAAGCAGGATATATGACTATTTCATGTCTGATGTAAATCAATCATGTGCCTCTCTGTGCTAATAACTGATCTTTTACAATCAAGTATGCAGCGTCTGTGGTATAGGTCAGGACACCATCTGTGAGAATGTAAACTCTACAAGACAAGGTACCTGGTCATTATGACAGGAGGAAGTAATGACAAGAGTCTGGGGTATAGGTCAGGACACCATCTGTGAGAATGTAAACTCTACAATACAAGCTACCTGGTCATTATGACAGGAGGAAGTAATGACAAGAGCCTGTGGTATAGGTCAGGACACTATCTGTGAGCATGTAAACTCTAATATACAAGCTACCTGGTCATTATGTCAGGAGGAAGTAATGACAAGAGCCTGTGGTATAGGTCAGGACACCATCTGTGAGCATGTAAACTCAACAATACAAGCTACCTGGTCATTATGACAGGAGGAAGTAATGACAAGAGTCTGAGGTATAGGTCAGGACACTATCTGTGAGAATGTAAACTCTACAATACAAGCTACCTGGTCATTATGACAGGAGGAAGTAATGACAAGAGTCTGAGGTATAGATCAGGATACCATCTGTGAACATGTAAACTCTACAATACAAGCTACCTGGTCATTATGTCAGGAGGAAGTAATGACAAGAGTCTGAGGTATAGGTCAGGACACTATCTGTGAGAATGTAAACTCTACAATACAAGCTACCTGGTCATTATGACAGGAGGAAGTAATGACAAGAGCCTGTGGTATAGGTCAGGACACTATCTGTGAGCATGTAAACTCTACAATACAAGCTACCTGGTCATTATGACAGGAGGAAGTAATGACAAGAGTCTGTGGTATAGGTCAGGACACTATCTGTGAACATGTAAACTCTACAATACAAGCTCAATGGTCATTATGTCAGGAGGAAGTAATGACAAGAGTCTGTGGTATAGGTCAGGACACTATCTGTGAACATGTAAACTCTACAATACAAGCTCAATGGTCATTATGTCAGGAGGAAGTAATGACAAGAGTCTGGGGTATAGGTCAGGACACCATCTGTGAGCATGTAAACTCTACAATACAAGCTACCTGGTCATTATGTCAGGAGGAAGTAATGACAAGAGCCTGTGGTATAGGTCAGGACACCATCTGTGAACATGTAAACTCTACAATACAAGCTACCTGGTCATTATGACAGGAGGAAGTAATGACAAGAGTCTGGGGTATAGGTCAGGACACTATCTGTGAGAATGTAAACTCTACAATACAAGCTACCTGGTCATTATGACAGGAGGAAGTAATGACAAGAGTCTGGGGTATAGGTCAGGACACTATCTGTGAGCATGTAAACTCTACAATACAAGCTACCTGGTCATTATGTCAGGAGGAAGTAATGACAAGAGTCTGGGGTATAGGTCAGGACACCAACTGTGAGAATGTAAACTCAACAATACAAGCTACCTGGTCATTATGACAGGAGGAAGTAATGACAAGAGTCTGGGGTATAGGTCAGGACACCATCTGTAAGCATGTAAACTCTACAATACAAGGTACCTGGTCATTATGTCAGGAGGAAGTAATGACAAGAGTCTGTGGTATAGGTCAGGACACCATCTGTGAGCATGTAAACTCAACAATACAAGCTACCTGGTCATTATGTCAGGAGGAAGTAATGACAAGAGTCTGTGGTATAGGTCAGGACACCATCTGTGAGAATGTAAACTCAACAATACAAGCTACCTGGTCATTATGACAGGAGGAAGTAATGACAAGAGTCTGTGGTATAGGTCAGGACACCATCTGTGAGCATGTAAACTCTACAATACAAGCTACCTGGTCATTATGTCAGGAGGAAGTAATGACAAGAGTCTGGGGTATAGGTCAGGACACTATCTGTGAAGATGTAAACTCAACAATACAAGCTACCTGGTCATTATGACAGGAGGAAGTAATGACAAGAGTCTGTGGTATAGGTCAGGACACCATCTGTGAGCATGTAAACTCTACAATACAAGGTACCTGGTCATTATGACAGGAGGAAGTAATGACAAGAGTCTGGGGTATAGGTCAGGACACCATCTGTAAGCATGTAAACTCAACAATACAAGCTACCTGGTCATTATGTCAGGAGGAAGTAATGACAAGAGTCTGTGGTATAGGTCAGGACACCATCTGTAAGCATGAAAACTCTACAATACAAGGTACCTGGTCATTATGACAGGAGGAAGTAATGACAAGAGTCTGAGGTATAGGTCAGGACACTATCTGTAAGCATGTAAACTCAACAATACAAGCTACCTGGTCATTATGACAGGAGGAAGTAATGACAAGAGTCTGAGGTATAGGTCAGGACACCATCTGTAAGCATGTAAACTCAACAATACAAGGTACCTGGTCATTATGACAGGAGGAAGTAATGACAAGAGTCTGTGGTATAGGTCAGGACACTATCTGTGAACATGTAAACTCTACAATACAAGCTACCTGGTCATTATGTCAGGAGGAAGTAATGACAAGAGTCTGTGGTATAGGTCAGGACACCATCTGTGAGCATGTAAACTCAACAATACAAGCTACCTGGTCATTATGTCAGGAGGAAGTAATGACAAGAGTCTGTGGTATAGGTCAGGACACCATCTGTGAGAATGTAAACTCAACAATACAAGCTACCTGGTCATTATGTCAGGCAGAAGTAATGACAAGAGTCTGGGGTATAGGTCAGGACACCATCTGTAAGCATGTAAACTCTACAATACAAGGTACCTGGTCATTATGTCAGGAGGAAGTAATGACAAGAGTCTGTGGTATAGGTCAGGACACCATCTGTGAGCATGTAAACTCTACAATACAAGGTACCTGGTCATTATGTCAGGCAGAAGTAATGACAAGAGTCTGTGGTATAGGTCAGGACACTATCTGTGAGCATGTAAACTCTACAATACAAGGTACCTGGTCATTATGTCAGGAGGAAGTAATGACAAGAGTCTGTGGTATAGGTCAGGACACTATCTGTGAGCATATAAACTCTACAATACAAGGTACCTGGTCATTATGTCAGGAGGAAGTAATGACAAGAGTCTGTGGTATAGGTCAGGACACTATCTGTGAGAATGTAAACTCTACAATACAAGCTACCTGGTCATTATGTCAGGAGGAAGTAATGACAAGAGTCTGTGGTATAGGTCAGGACACCATCTGTGAGCATGTAAACTCTACAATACAAGGTACCTGGTCATTATGTCAGGAGGAAGTAATGACAAGAGTCTGTGGTATAGGTCAGGACACTATCTGTGAACATGTAAACTCTACAATACAAGGTACCTGGTCATTATGTCAGGCAGAAGTAATGACAAGAGTCTGTGGTATAGGTCAGGACACTATCTGTGAGCATGTAAACTCTACAATACCAGGTACCTGGTCATTATGTCAGGAGGAAGTAATGACAAGAGTCTGTGGTATAGGTCAGGACACCATCTGTGAGCATGTAAACTCTACAATACAAGCTACCTGGTCATTATGACAGGAGGAAGTAATGACAAGAGTCTGTGGTATAGGTCAGGACACTATCTGTGAGCATGTAAACTCAACAATACAAGCTACCTGGTCCTTATGACAGGAGGAAGTAAGGACAAGAGTCTGTGGTATAGGTCAGGACACGATCTGTGAGCATGTAAACTCTACAATACAAGGTACCTGGTCATTATGACAGGAGGAAGTAATGACAAGAGCCTGGGGTATAGGTCAGGACACCATCTGTGAGAATGTAAACTTAACAATACAAGGTACCTGGTCATTATGACAGGAGGAAGTAATGACAAGAGTCTGGGGTATAGGTCAGGACACTATCTGTGAGCATGTAAACTCAACAATACAAGCTACCTGGTCATTATGACAGGAGGAAGTAATGACAAGAGCCTGTGGTATAGGTCAGGACACCATCTGTGAACATGTAAACTCAACAATACAAGCTACCTGGTCATTATGACAGGAGGAAGTAATGACAAGAGCCTGTGGTATAGGTCAGGACACCATCTGTGAACATGTAAACTCTACAATACAAGCTCAATGGTCATTATGTCAGGAGGAAGTAATGACAAGAGTCTGGGGTATAGGTCAGGACACCATCTGTGAGCATGTAAACTCTACAATACAAGCTACCTGGTCATTATATCAGGAGGAAGTAATGACAAGAGCCTGTGGTATAGGTCAGGACACCATCTGTGAACATGTAAACTCTACAATACAAGCTACCTGGTCATTATGACAGGAGGAAGTAATGACAAGAGTCTGGGGTATAGGTCAGGACACTATCTGTGAGAATGTAAACTCTACAATACAAGCTACCTGGTCATTATGACAGGAGGAAGTAATGACAAGAGTCTGGGGTATAGGTCAGGACACTATCTGTGAGCATGTAAACTCTACAATACAAGCTACCTGGTCATTATGTCAGGAGGAAGTAATGACAAGAGTCTGGGGTATAGGTCAGGACACCATCTGTGAGAATGTAAACTCAACAATACAAGCTACCTGGTCATTATGACAGGAGGAAGTAATGACAAGAGTCTGGGGTATAGGTCAGGACACCATCTGTAAGCATGTAAACTCTACAATACAAGGTACCTGGTCATTATGTCAGGAGGAAGTAATGACAAGAGTCTGTGGTATAGGTCAGGACAAAATCTGTGAGCATGTAAACTCAACAATACAAGCTACCTGGTCATTATGTCAGGAGGAAGTAATGACAAGAGTCTGTGGTATAGGTCAGGACACCATCTGTGAGAATGTAAACTCAACAATACAAGCTACCTGGTCATTATGACAGGAGGAAGTAATGACAAGAGTCTGTGGTATAGGTCAGGACACCATCTGTGAGCATGTAAACTCTACAATACAAGCTACCTGGTCATTATGTCAGGAGGAAGTAATGACAAGAGTCTGGGGTATAGGTCAGGACACTATCTGTGAAGATGTAAACTCAACAATACAAGCTACCTGGTCATTATGACAGGAGGAAGTAATGACAAGAGTCTGTGGTATAGGTCAGGACACCATCTGTGAGCATGTAAACTCTACAATACAAGGTACCTGGTCATTATGACAGGAGGAAGTAATGACAAGAGTCTGGGGTATAGGTCAGGACACCATCTGTAAGCATGTAAACTCAACAATACAAGCTACCTGGTCATTATGTCAGGAGGAAGTAATGACAAGAGTCTGTGGTATAGGTCAGGACACCATCTGTAAGCATGTAAACTCTACAATACAAGGTACCTGGTCATTATGACAGGAGGAAGTAATGACAAGAGTCTGAGGTATAGGTCAGGACACTATCTGTAAGCATGTAAACTCAACAATACAAGCTACCTGGTCATTATGACAGGAGGAAGTAATGACAAGAGTCTGAGGTATAGGTCAGGACACCATCTGTAAGCATGTAAACTCAACAATACAAGGTACCTGGTCATTATGACAGGAGGAAGTAATGACAAGAGTCTGTGGTATAGGTCAGGACACTATCTGTGAACATGTAAACTCTACAATACAAGCTACCTGGTCATTATGTCAGGAGGAAGTAATGACAAGAGTCTGTGGTATAGGTCAGGACACCATCTGTGAGCAAGTAAACTCAACAATACAAGCTACCTGGTCATTATGTCAGGAGGAAGTAATGACAAGAGTCTGTGGTATAGGTCAGGACACCATCTGTGAGAATGTAAACTCAACAATACAAGCTACCTGGTCATTATGTCAGGCAGAAGTAATGACAAGAGTCTGGGGTATAGGTCAGGACACCATCTGTAAGCATGTAAACTCTACAATACAAGGTACCTGGTCATTATGTCAGGAGGAAGTAATGACAAGAGTCTGTGGTATAGGTCAGGACACCATCTGTGAGCATATAAACTCTACAATACAAGCTACCTGGTCATTATGACAGGAGGAAGTAATGACAAGAGTCTGTGGTATAGGTCAGGACACTATCTGTGAGCATGTAAACTCAACAATACAAGCTACCTGGTCATTATGACAGGAGGAAGTAATGACAAGAGTCTGTGGTATAGGTCAGGACACCATCTGTGAGCATGTAAACTCTACAATACAAGGTACCTGGTCATTATGACAGGAGGAAGTAATGACAAGAGCCTGGGGTATAGGTCAGGACACCATCTGTGAGAATGTAAACTCAACAATACAAGGTACCTGGTCATTATGACAGGAGGAAGTAATGACAAGAGTCTGGGGTATAGGTCAGGACACTATCTGTGAGCATGTAAACTCAACAATACAAGCTACCTGGTCATTATGACAGGAGGAAGTAATGACAAGAGCCTGTGGTATAGGTCAGGACACCATCTGTGAACATGTAAACTCAACAATACAAGCTACCTGGTCATTATGACAGGAGGAAGTAATGACAAGAGCCTGTGGTATAGGTCAGGACACCATCTGTGAACATGTAAACTCAACAATACAAGCTACCTGGTCATTATGACAGGAGGAAGTAATGACAAGAGTCTGTGGTATAGGTCAGGACACTATCTGTGAGCATGTAAACTCTACAAGACAAGCTACCTGGTCATTATGTCAGGAGGAAGTAATGACAAGAGCCTGTGGTATAGGTCAGGACACTATCTGTGAGCATGTAAACTCTATAAGACAAGCTACCTGGTCATTATGACAGGAGGAAGTAATGACAAGAGCCTGTGGTATAGGTCAGGACACTATCTGTGAGCATGTAAACTCTACAATACAAGCTACCTGGTCATTATGACAGGAGGAAGTAATGACAAGAGTCTGTGGTATAGGTCAGGACACTATCTGTGAACATGTAAACTCTACAATACAAGCTACCTGGTCATTATGTCAGGAGGAAGTAATGACAAGAGTCTGAGGTATAGGTCAGGACACCATCTGTGAGCATGTAAACTCTACAATACAATCTACCTAGTCATTATGACAGGAGGAAGTAATGACAAGAGTCTGTGGTATAGGTCAGGACACTATCTGTGAGCATGTAAACTCTACAATACAAGCTACCTGGTCATTATGACAGGAGGAAGTAATGACAAGAGCCTGTGGTATAGGTCAGGACACTATCTGTGAGCATGTAAACTCAACAATACAAGCTACCTGGTCATTATGACAGGAGGAAGTAATGACAAGAGTCTGGGGTATAGGTCAGGACACTATCTGTGAGCATGTAAACTCTACAATACAAGCTACCTGGTCATTATGACAGGAGGAAGTAATGACAAGAGTCTGTGGTATAGGTCAGGACACTATCTGTGAGCATGTAAACTCAACAATACAAGCTACCTGGTCATTATGACAGGAGGAAGTAATGACAAGAGTCTGTGGTATAGGTCAGGACACTATCTGTGAACATGTAAACTCAACAATACAAGCTACCTGGTCATTATGACAGGAGGAAGTAATGACAAGAGTCTGTGGTATAGGTCAGGACACTATCTGTGAGCATGTAAACTCAACAATACAAGCTACCTGGTCATTATGACAGGAGGAAGTAATGACAAGAGCCTGTGGTATAGGTCAGGACACCATCTGTGAACATGTAAACTCAACAATACAAGCTACATGGTCATTATGACAGGAGGAAGTAATGACAAGAGTCTGTGGTATAGGTCAGGACACTATCTGTGAGCATGTAAACTCAACAATACAAGCTACCTGGTCATTATGACAGGAGGAAGTAATGACAAGAGCCTGTGGTATAGGTGAGGACACTATCTGTGAGCATGTAAACTCTACAATACAAGCTACCTGGTCATTATGACAGGAGGAAGTAATGACAAGAGTCTGTGGTATAGGTCAGGACACTATCTGTGAGCATGTAAACTCAACAATACAAGCTACCTGGTCATTATGACAGGAGGAAGTAATGACAAGAGTCTGTGGTATAGGTCAGGACACTATCTGTGAGCATGTAAACTCTACAATACAAGCTACCTGGTCATTATGTCAGGAGGAAGTAATGACAAAAGCCTGTGGTATAGGTCAGGACACTATCTGTGAGCATGTAAACTCTACAAGACAAGGTACCTGGTCATTATGACAGGAGGAAGTAATGACAAGAGTCTGGGGTATAGGTCAGGACACTATCTGTGAGCATGTAAACTCTACAAGACAAGCTACCTGGTCATTATGTCAGGAGGAAGTAATGACAAGAGCCTGTGGTATAGGTCAGGACACCATCTGTGAACATGTAAACTCTACAATACAAGCTACCTGGTCATTATGACAGGAGGAAGTAATGACAAGAGTCTGTGGTATAGGTCAGGACACTATCTGTGAGCATGTAAACTCTACAATACAAGCTACCTGGTCATTATGACAGGAGGAAGTAATGACAAGAGTCTGGGGTATAGGTCAGGACACCATCTGTGAGCATGTAAACTCTACAATACAAGCTACCTGGTCATTATGTCAGGCGGAAGTAATGACAAGAGTCTGTGGTATAGGTCAGGACACCATCTGTGAGCATGTAAACTCTACAATACAAGGTACCTGGTCATTATGACAGGAGGAAGTAATGACAAGAGCCTGTGGTATAGGTCAGGACACCATCTGTGAGCATGTAAACTCTACAAGACAAGCTACCTGGTCATTATGACAGGAGGAAGTAATGACAAGAGCCTGTGGTATAGGTCAGGACACCATCTGTGAACATGTAAACTCTACAATACAAGCTACCTGGTCATTATGACAGGAGGAAGTAATGACAAGAGCCTGTGGTATAGGTCAGGACACTATCTGTGAACATGTAAACTCTACAATACAAGCTACCTAGTCATTATGTCAGGAGGAAGTAATGACAAGAGCCTGTGGTATAGGTCAGGACACCATCTGTGAACATGTAAACTCTACAATACAAGCTACCTGGTCATTATGACAGCAGGAAGTAATGACAAGAGCCTGTGGTATAGGTCAGGACACCATCTGTGAGCATGTAAACTCTACAATACAAGCTACCTGGTCATTATGTCAGGAGGAAGTAATGACAAGAGCCTGTGGTATAGGTCAGGACACCATCTGTGAGCATGTAAACTCTACAATACAAGCTACCTGGTCATTATGACAGGAGGAAGTAATGACAAGAGCCTGTGGTATAGGTCAGGACACCATCTGTGAGCATGTAAACTCAACAATACAAGCTACCTGGTCATTATGACAGGAGGAAGTAATGACAAGAGTCTGTGGTATAGGTCAGGACACCATCTGTGAGCATGTAAACTCAACAATACAAGCTACCTGGTCATTATGTCAGGAGGAAGTAATGACAAGAGTCTGTGGTATAGGTCAGGACACTATCTGTGAGCATGTAAACTCAACAATACAAGCTACCTGGTCATTATGACAGGAGGAAGTAATGACAAGAGTCTGTGGTATAGGTCAGGACACCATCTGTGAGCATGTAAACTCTACAATACAAGCTACCTGGTCATTATGTCAGGAGGAAGTAATGACAAGAGTCTGTGGTATAGGTCAGGACACCATCTGTGAGCATGTAAACTCTACAATACAAGCTACCTTGTCATTATGTCAGGAGGAAGTAATGACAAGAGTCTGTGGTATAGGTCAGGACACTATCTGTGAATATGTAAACTCAACAATACAAGGTACCTGGTCATTATGACAGGAGGAAGTAATGACAAGAGTCTGTGGTATAGGTCAGGACACCATCTGTGAGCATGTAAACTCTACAATACAAGCTACCTGGTCATTATGTCAGGAGGAAGTAATGACAAGAGTCTGTGGTATAGGTCAGGACACTATCTGTGAACATGTAAACTCAACAATACAAGGTACCTGGTGATTATGACAGGAGGAAGTAATGACAAGAGTCTGTGGTATAGGTCAGGACACCATCTGTGAGCATGTAAACTCTACAATACAAGCTACCTGGTCATTATGTCAGGAGGAAGTAATGACAAGAGTCTGTGGTATAGGTCAGGACACTATCTGTGAACATGTAAACTCAACAATACAAGGTACCTGGTCATTATGACAGGAGGAAGTAATGACATGAGTCTGTGGTATAGGTCAGGACACTATCTGTGAACATGTAAACTCAACAATACAAGCTACCTGGTCATTATGACAGGAGGAAGTAATGACAAGAGTCTGGGGTATAGGTCAGGACACTATCTGTGAGCATGTAAACTCAACAATACAAGCTACCTGGTCATTATGACAGGAGGAAGTAATGACAAGAGTCTGTGGTATAGGTCAGGACACCATCTGTGAGCATGTAAACTCAACAATACAAGCTACCTGGTCATTATGTCAGGAGGAAGTAATGACAAGAGTCTGTGGTATAGGTCAGGACACTATCTGTGAGCATGTAAACTCAACAATACAAGCTACCTGGTCATTATGACAGGAGGAAGTAATGACAAGAGTCTGTGGTATAGGTCAGGACACCATCTGTGAGCATGTAAACTCTACAATACAAGCTACCTGGTCATTATGTCAGGAGGAAGTAATGACAAGAGTCTGTGGTATAGGTCAGGACACCATCTGTGAGCATGTAAACTCTACAATACAAGCTACCTGGTCATTATGTCAGGAGGAAGTAATGACAAGAGTCTGGGGTATAGGTCAGGACACTATCTGTGAGCATGTAAACTCAACAATACAAGCTACCTGGTCATTATGACAGGAGGAAGTAATGACAAGAGTCTGTGGTATAGGTCAGGACACCATCTGTGAGCATGTAAACTCAACAATACAAGCTACCTGGACATTATGTCAGGAGGAAGTAATGACAAGAGTCTGTGGTATAGGTCAGGACACCATCTGTGAGAATGTAAACTCTACAATACAAGCTACCTGGTCATTATGACAGGAGGAAGTAATGACAAGAGCCTGTGGTATAGGTCAGGACACTATCTGTGAGAATGTAAACTCTACAATACAAGCTACCTGGTCATTATGACAGGAGGAAGTAATGACAAGAGTCTGTGGTATAGGTCAGGACACTATCTGTGAACATGTAAACTCTACAAGACAAGCTACCTGGTCATTATGTCAGGAGGAAGTAATGACAAGAGTCTGAAGTATAGGTCAGGACACTATCTGTGAGCATGTAAACTCTAC
Source organism: Deroplatys truncata (assembly GCA_030765065.1). Taxonomy (NCBI): domain Eukaryota; kingdom Metazoa; phylum Arthropoda; class Insecta; order Mantodea; family Mantidae; genus Deroplatys; species Deroplatys truncata. The sequence continues at coordinate 10,558,160 of CM060975.1, forward strand.
AATACAAGCTACCTGGTCATTATGACAGGAGGAAGTAATGACAAGAGTCTGTGGTATAGGTCAGGACACCATCTGTGAACATGTAAACTCTACAATACAAGCTACCTGGTCATTATGACAGGAGGAAGTAATGACAAGAGTCTGAAGTATAGGTCAGGACACTATCTGTGAGCATGTAAACTCTACAATACAAGCTACCTGGTCATTATGACAGGAGGAAGTAATGACAAGAGTCTGTGGTATAGGTCAGGACACCATCTGTGAGCATGTAAACTCAACAATACAAGCTACCTAGTCATTATGACAGGCGGAAGTAATGACAAGAGTCTGGGGTATAGGTCAGGACACTATCTGTGAGCATGTAAACTCAACAATACAAGCTACCTGGTCATTATGACAGGCGGAAGTAATGACAAGAGTCTGTGGTATAGGTCAGGACACCATCTGTGAACATGTAAACTCTACAAGACAAGCTACCTGGTCATTATGTCAGGCGGAAGTAATGACAAGAGCCTGGGGTATAGGTCAGGACACCATCTGTGAACATGTAAACTCTACAAGACAAGCTACCTGGTCATTATGACAGGAGGAAGTAATGACAAGAGTCTGTGGTATAGGTCAGGACACCATCTGTGAGCATGTAAACTCTACAATACAAGCTACCTGGTCATTATGTCAGGAGGAAGTAATGACAAGAGTCTGTGGTATAGGTCAGGACACTATCTGTGAGCATGTAAACTCTACAATACAAGCTACCTGGTCATTATGTCAGGAGGAAGTAATGACAAGAGTCTGTGGTATAGGTCAGGACACTATCTGTGAGCATGTAAACTCTACAATACAAGCTACCTGGTCATTATGTCAGGAGGAAGTAATGACAAGAGTCTGAGGTATAGGTCAGGACACTATCTGTGAGCATGTAAACTCTACAATACAAGCTACCTGGTCATTATGACAGGAGGAAGTAATGACAAGAGTCTGGGGTATAGGTCAGGACACCATCTGTGAGCATGTAAACTCTACAATACAAGCTACCTGGTCATTATGACAGGAGGAAGTAATGACAAGAGTCTGGGGTATAGGTCAGGACACTATCTGTGAGCATGTAAACTCTACAATACAAGCTACCTAGTCATTATGTCAGGTGGAAGTAATGACAAGAGTCTGGGGTATAGGTCAGGACACTATCTGTGAGCATGTAAACTCTACAATACAAGCTACCTAGTCATTATGACAGGAGGAAGTAATGACAAGAGTCTGGGGTATAGGTCAGGACACCATCTGTGAACATGTAAACTCTACAATACAATCTACCTGGTCATTATGTCAGGAGGAAGTAATGACAAGAGTCTGGGGTATAGGTCAGGACACTATCTGTGAGCATGTAAACTCTACAATACAAGGTACCTGGTCATTATGTCAGGAGGAAGAAATGACAAGAGTCTGTGGTATAGGTCAGGACACTATCTGTGAGCATGTAAACTCTACAATACAAGCTACCTGGTCATTATGACAGGAGGAAGTAATGACAAGAGTCTGTGGTATAGGTCAGGACACTATCTGTGAACATGTAAACTCTACAATACAAGCTCAATGGTCATTATGTCAGGAGGAAGTAATGACAAGAGTCTGTGGTATAGGTCAGGACACTATCTGTGAACATGTAAACTCTACAATACAAGCTCAATGGTCATTATGTCAGGAGGAAGTAATGACAAGAGTCTGGGGTATAGGTCAGGACACCATCTGTGAGCATGTAAACTCTACAATACAAGCTACCTGGTCATTATGTCAGGAGGAAGCAATGACAAGAGCCTGTGGTATAGGTCAGGACACCATCCGTGAACATGTAAACTCTACAATACAAGCTACCTGGTCATTATGACAGGAGGAAGTAATGACAAGAGTCTGGGGTATAGGTCAGGACACTATCTGTGAGAATGTAAACTCTACAATACAAGCTACCTGGTCATTATGACAGGAGGAAGTAATGACAAGAGTCTGGGGTATAGGTCAGGACACTATCTGTGAGCATGTAAACTCTACAATACAAGCTACCTGGTCATTATGTCAGGAGGAAGTAATGACAAGAGTCTGGGGTATAGGTCAGGACACCAACTGTGAGAATGTAAACTCAACAATACAAGCTACCTGGTCATTATGACAGGAGGAAGTAATGACAAGAGTCTGGGGTATAGGTCAGGACACCATCTGTAAGCATGTAAACTCTACAATACAAGGTACCTGGTCATTATGTCAGGAGGAAGTAATGACAAGAGTCTGTGGTATAGGTCAGGACACCATCTGTGAGCATGTAAACTCTACAATACAAGCTACCTGGTCATTATGACAGGAGGAAGTAATGACAAGAGCCTGTGGTATAGGTCAGGACACCATCTGTGAGCATGTAAACTCTACAATACAAGCTACCTGGTCATTATGTCAGGAGGAAGTAATGACAAGAGTCTGTGGTATAGGTCAGGACACTATCTGTGAGCATGTAAACTCTACAATACAAGCTACCTGGTCATTATGACAGGAGGAAGTAATGACAAGAGTCTGTGGTATAGGTCAGGACACTATCTGTGAGCATGTAAACTCAACAAGACAAGCTACCTGGTCATTATGTCAGGAGGAAGTAATGACAAGAGTCTGTGGTATAGGTCAGGACACCATCTGTGAGCATGTAAACTCAACAATACAAGCTACCTGGTCATTATGACAGGAGGAAGTAATGACAAGAGTCTGTGGTATAGGTCAGGACACTATCTGTGAGCATGTAAACTCAACAATACAAGCTACCTGGTCATTATGACAGGAGGAAGTAATGACAAGAGTCTGTGGTATAGGTCAGGACACCATCTGTGAGCATGTAAACTCAACAATACAAGCTACCTGGTCATTATGTCAGGAGGAAGTAATGACAAGAGCCTGTGGTATAGGTCAGGACACCATCTGTGAGCATGTAAACTCTACAAGACAAGCTACCTGGTCATTATGTCAGGAGGAAGTAATGACAAGAGTCTGTGGTATAGGTCAGGACACTATCTGTGAGCATGTAAACTCTACAATACAAGCTACCTGGTCATTATGTCAGGAGGAAGTAATGACAAGAGTCTGTGGTATAGGTCAGGACACTATCTGTGAACATGTAAACTCTACAAGACAAGCTACCTGGTCATTATGACAGGAGGAAGTAATGACAAGAGTCTGTGGTATAGGTCAGGACACTATCTGTGAGCATGTAAACTCAACAATACAAGCTACCTGGTCATTATGTCAGGAGGAAGTAATGACAAGAGTCTGTGGTATAGGTCAGGACACTATCTGTGAGCATGTAAACTCAACAATACAAGCTACCTGGTCATTATGTCAGGAGGAAGTAATGACAAGAGTCTGTGGTATAGGTCAGGACACTATCTGTGAGCATGTAAACTCAACAATACAAGCTACCTGGTCATTATGTCAGGAGGAAGTAATGACAAGAGCCTGTGGTATAGGTCAGGACACTATCTGTGAGCATGTAAACTCAACAATACAAGCTACCTGGTCATTATGTCAGGAGGAAGTAATGACAAGAGTCTGTGGTATAGGTCAGGACACTATCTGTGAGCATGTAAACTCTACAATACAATCTACCTAGTCATTGTGTCAGGAGGAAGTAATGACAAGAGTCTGTGGTATAGGTCAGGACACCATCTGTGAACATGTAAACTCTACAATACAAGCTACCTGGTCATTATGTCAGGAGGAAGTAATGACAAGAGTCTGTGGTATAGGTCAGGACACTATCTGTGAGAATGTAAACTCTACAATACAAGCTACCTGGTCATTATGTCAGGAGGAAGTAATGACAAGAGCCTGTGGTATAGGTCAGGACACCATCTGTGAGCATGTAAACTCTACAATACAAGCTACCTGGTCATTATGACAGGAGGAAGTAATGACAAGAGCCTGTGGTATAGGTCAGGACACCATCTGTGAGAATGTAAACTCTACAATACAAGCTACCTGGTCATTATGACAGGAGGAAGTAATGACAAGAGTCTGTGGTATAGGTCAGGACACTATCTGTGAGCATGTAAACTCAACAATACAAGCTACCTAGTCATTATGACAGGAGGAAGTAATGACAAGAGTCTGGGGTATAGGTCAGGACACTATCTGTGAGCATGTAAACTCTACAATACAAGCTACCTAGTCATTATGTCAGGAGGAAGTAATGACAAGAGTCTGTGGTATAGGTCAGGACACTATCTGTGAACATGTAAACTCTACAATACAAGCTACCTGGTCATTATGACAGGAGGAAGTAATGACAAGAGTCTGAGGTATAGGTCAGGACACCATCTGTGAACATGTAAACTCAACAATACAAGCTACCTGGTCATTATGACAGGAGGAAGTAATGACAAGAGTCTGAGGTATAGGTCAGGACACTATCTGTGAACATGTAAACTCTACAATACAAGGTACCTGGTCATTATGTCAGGAGGAAGTAATGAAAAGAGTCTGTGGTATAGGTCAGGACACTATCTGTGAGCATGTAAACTCAACAATACAAGCTACCTGGTCATTATGTCAGGAGGAAGTAATGACAAGAGCCTGAGGTATAGGTCAGGACACTATCTGTGAACATGTAAACTCTACAATACAAGCTACCTGGTCATTATGACAGGAGGAAGTAATGACAAGAGCCTGAGGTATAGTACAGGACACTATCTGTGAGCATGTAAACTCTACAATACAAGCTACCTGGTCATTATGACAGGAGGAAGTAATGACAAGAGCCTGAGGTATAGGTCAGGACACTATCTGTGAACATGTAAACTCTACAATACAAGCTACCTGGTCATTATGACAGGAGGAAGTAATGACAAGAGCCTGGGGTATAGGTCAGGACACTATCTGTGAGCATGTAAACTCTACAATACAAGCTACCTGGTCATTATGTCAGGAGGAAGTAATGACAAGAGCCTGAGGTATAGGTCAGGACACTATCTGTGAGCATGTAAACTCTACAATACAAGCTACCTGGTCATTATGACAGGAGGAAGTAATGACAAGAGCCTGAGGTATAGGTCAGGACACTATCTGTGAGCATGTAAACTCTACAATACAAGCTACCTGGTCATTATGACAGGAGGAAGTAATGACAAGAGCCTGAGGTATAGGTCAGGACACTATCTGTGAGCATGTAAACTCAACAATACAAGCTACCTGGTCATTATGACAGGAGGAAGTAATGACAAGAGTCTGTGGTATAGGTCAGGACACTATCTGTGAACATGTAAACTCAACAATACAAGCTACCTGGTCATTATGACAGGAGGAAGTAATGACAAGAGTCTGTGGTATAGGTCAGGACACCATCTGTGAGCATGTAAACTCTACAATACAAGCTACCTGGTCATTATGTCAGGAGGAAGTAATGACAAGAGTCTGAGGTATAGGTCAGGACACCATCTGTGAGAATGTAAACTCTACAAGACAAGCTACCTGGTCATTATGACATGAGGAAGTAATGACAAGAGTCTGGGGTATAGGTCAGGACACCATCTGTGAGAATGTAAACTCTACAAGACAAGCTACCTGGTCATTATGACAGGAGGAAGTAATGACAAGAGTCTGAGGTATAGGTCAGGACACCATCTGTGAACATGTAAACTCTACAATACAAGCTACCTGGTCATTATGACAGGAGGAAGTAATGACAAGAGTCTGAGGTATAGGTCAGGACACTATCTGTGAACATGTAAACTCTACAATACTAGCTACCTCGTCATTATGACAGGAGGAAGTAATGACAAGAGTCTGTGGTATAGGTCAGGACACTATCTGTGAGCATGTAAACTCAACAATACAAGCTACCTGGTCATTATGACAGGAGGAAGTAATGACAAGAGTCTGTGGTACAGGTCAGGACACTATCTGTGAGCATGTAAACTCTACAATACAAGCTACCTGGTCATTATGACAGGAGGAAGTAATGACAAGAGTCTGTGGTATAGGTCAGGACACTATCTGTGAGCATGTAAACTCTACAATACAAGCTACCTGGTCATTATGTCAGGAGGAAGTAATGACAAGAGTCTGTGGTATAGGTCAGGACACTATCTGTGAGCATGTAAACTCTACAATACAAGCTACCTGGTCATTATGTCAGGAGGAAGTAATGACAAGAGCCTGTGGTATAGGTCAGGACACTATCTGTGAGCATGTAAACTCTACAATACAAGCTACCTGGTCATTATGTCAGGAGGAAGTAATGACAAGAGCCTGTGGTATAGGTCAGGACACCATCTGTGAGCATGTAAACTCAACAAGACAAGCTACCTGGTCATTATGACAGGAGGAAGTAATGACAAGAGTCTGTGGTATAGGTCAGGACACTATCTGTGAACATGTAAACTCTACAATACAAGCTACCTGGTCATTATGTCAGGCGCAAGTAATGACAAGAGTCTGAGGTATAGGTCAGGACACTATCTGTGAGCATGTAAACTCTACAATACAAGCTACCTGGTCATTATGACAGGAGGAAGTAATGACAAGAGCCTGTGGTATAGGTCAGGACACTATCTGTGAACATGTAAACTCTAGAATACAAGCTACCTGGTCATTATGTCAGGAGGAAGTAATGACAAGAGTCTGTCGTATAGGTCAGGACACTATCTGTGAGCATGTAAACTCAACAATACAAGCTGCCTGGTCATTATGACAGGCGGAAGTAATGACAAGAGTCTGAGGTATAGGTCAGGACACCATCTGTGAGAATGTAAACTCAACAATACAAGCTACCTGGTCATTATGTCAGGAGGAAGTAATGACAAGAGTCTGTGGTATAGGTCAGGACACCATCTGTGAGCATGTAAACTCAACAATACAAGCTACCTGGTCATTATGTCAGGAGGAAGTAATGACAAGAGTCTGAGGTATAGGTCAGGACACCATCTGTGAGCATGTAAACTCTACAATACAAGGTACCTGGTCATTATGACAGGAGGAAGTAATGACAAGAGTCTGGGGTATAGGTCAGGACACTATCTGTGAACATGTAAACTCTACAATACAAGCTACCTGGTCATTATGACAGGAGGAAGTAATGACAAGAGTCTGTGGTATAGGTCAGGACACTATCTGTGAGCATGTAAACTCAACAATACAAGCTACCTGGTCATTATGACAGGAGGAAGTAATGACAAGAGCCTGTGGTATAGGTCAGGACACTATCTGTGAACATGTAAACTCTACAATACAAGCTACCTGGTCATTATGTCAGGAGGAAGTAATGACAAGAGTCTGTGGTATAGGTCAGGACACCATCTGTGAGAATGTAAACTCTACAATACAAGCTACCTGGTCATTATGACAGGAGGAAGTAATGACAAGAGTCTGTGGTATAGGTCAGGACACCATCTGTGAGAATGTAAACTCTACAAGACAAGCTACCTGGTCATTATGACAGGCGGAAGTAATGACAAGAGTCTGTGCTATAGGTCAGGACACCATCTGTGAGAATGTAAACTCTACAAGACAAGCTACCTGGTCATTATGACAGGAGGAAGTAATGACAAGAGCCTGTGGTATAGGTCAGGACACTATCTGTGAACATGTAAACTCTACAATACAAGCTACCTGGTCATTATGACAGGAGGAAGTAATGACAAGAGTCTGTGGTACAGGTCAGGACACTATCTGTGAACATGTAAACTCAACAATACAAGCTACCTGGTCATTATGACAGGAGGAAGTAATGACAAGAGTCTGAGGTATAGGTCAGGACACCATCTGTGAGAATGTAAACTCTACAATACAAGCTACCTGGTCATTATGAAAGGAGGAAGTAATGACAAGAGTCTGGGGTATACGTCAGGACAGCCATCTGTGAACATGTAAACTCAACAATACAAGCTACCTGGTCATTATGACAGGAGGAAGTAATGACAAGAGTCTGAGGTATAGGTCAGGACACCATCTGTGAGCATGTAAACTCTACAAGACAAGCTACCTGGTCATTATGACAGGAGGAAGTAATGACAAGAGTCTGTGGTATAGGTCAGGACACTATCTGTGAGCATGTAAACTCTACAATACAAGCTACCTGGTCATTATGTCAGGAGGAAGTAATGACAAGAGCCTGTGGTATAGGTCAGGACACTATCTGTGAACATGTAAACTCTACAATACAAGCTACCTGGTTATTATGACAGGAGGAAGTAATGACAAGAGCCTGTGGTATAGGTCAGGACACCATCTGTGAGCATGTAAACTCTACAAGACAAGCTACCTGGTCATTATGACAGGAGGAAGTAATGACAAGAGTCTGTGGTATAGGTCAGGACACTATCTGTGAACATGTAAACTCTACAATACAAGCTACCTGGTCATTATGTCACGAGGAAGTAATGACAAGAGTCTGTGGTATAGGTCAGGACACTATCTGTGAGCATGTAAACTCTACAATACAAGCTACCTGGTCATTATGACAGGAGGAAGTAATGACAAGAGCCTGTGGTATAGGTCAGGACACTATCTGTGAACATGTAAACTCTACAATACAAGCTACCTAGTCATTATGTCAGGAGGAAGTAATGACAAGAGTCTGTGGTATAGGTCAGGACACTATCTGTGAACATGTAAACTCTACAATACAAGCTACCTGGTCATTATGACAGGAGGAAGTAATGACAAGAGTCTGAGGTATAGGTCAGGACACCATCTGTGAACATGTAAACTCAACAATGCAAGCTATCTGGTCATTATGACAGGAGGAAGTAATGACAAGAGTCTGAGGTATAGGTCAGGACACTATCTGTGAACATGTAAACTCTACAATACAAGGTACCTGGTCATTATGTCAGGAGGAAGTAATGAAAAGAGTCTGTGGTATAGGTCAGGACACTATCTGTGAGCATGTAAACTCAACAATACAAGCTACCTGGTCATTATGTCAGGAGGAAGTAATGACAAGAGCCTGAGGTATAGGTCAGGACACTATCTGTGAACATGTAAACTCTACAATACAAGCTACCTGGTCATTATGACAGGAGGAAGTAATGACAAGAGCCTGAGGTATAGTACAGGACACTATCTGTGAGCATGTAAACTCTACAATATAAGCTACCTGGTCATTATGACAGGAGGAAGTAATGACAAGAGCCTGAGGTATAGGTCAGGACACTATCTGTGAACATGTAAACTCTACAATACAAGCTACCTGGTCATTATGACAGGAGGAAGTAATGACAAGAGCCTGGGGTATAGGTCAGGACACTATCTGTGAGCATGTAAACTCTACAATACAAGCTACCTGGTCATTATGTCAGGAGGAAGTAATGACAAGAGCCTGAGGTATAGGTCAGGACACTATCTGTGAGCATGTAAACTCTACAATACAAGCTACCTGGTCATTATGACAGGAGGAAGTAATGACAAGAGCCTGAGGTATAGGTCAGGACACTATCTGTGAGCATGTAAACTCTACAATACAAGCTACCTGGTCATTATGACAGGAGGAAGTAATGACAAGAGCCTGAGGTATAGGTCAGGACACTATCTGTGAGCATGTAAACTCAACAATACAAGCTACCTGGTCATTATGACAGGAGGAAGTAATGACAAGAGTCTGTGGTATAGGTCAGGACACTATCTGTGAACATGTAAACTCAACAATACAAGCTACCTGGTCATTATGACAGGAGGAAGTAATGACAAGAGTCTGTGGTATAGGTCAGGACACCATCTGTGAGCATGTAAACTCTACAATACAAGCTACCTGGTCATTATGTCAGGAGGAAGTAATGACAAGAGTCTGAGGTATAGGTCAGGACACCATCTGTGAGAATGTAAACTCTACAAGACAAGCTACCTGGTCATTATGACATGAGGAAGTAATGACAAGAGTCTGGGGTATAGGTCAGGACACCATCTGTGAGAATGTAAACTCTACAAGACAAGCTACCTGGTCATTATGACAGGAGGAAGTAATGACAAGAGTCTGAGGTATAGGTCAGGACAACATCTGTGAACATGTAAACTCTACAATACAAGCTACCTGGTCATTATGACAGGAGGAAGTAATGACAAGAGTCTGAGGTATAGGTCAGGACACTATCTGTGAACATGTAAACTCTACAATACTAGCTACCTCGTCATTATGACAGGAGGAAGTAATGACAAGAGTCTGTGGTATAGGTCAGGACACTATCTGTGAGCATGTAAACTCAACAATACAAGCTACCTGGTCATTATGACAGGAGGAAGTAATGACAAGAGTCTGTGGTATAGGTCAGGACACTATCTGTGAGCATGTAAACTCTACAATACAAGCTACCTGGTCATTATGACAGGAGGAAGTAATGACAAGAGTCTGTGGTATAGGTCAGGACACTATCTGTGAGCATGTAAACTCTACAATACAAGCTACCTGGTCATTATGTCAGGAGGAAGTAATGACAAGAGTCTGTGGTATAGGTCAGGACACTATCTGTGAGCATGTAAACTCTACAATACAAGCTACCTGGTCATTATGTCAGGAGGAAGTAATGACAAGAGCCTGTGGTATAGGTCAGGACACTATCTGTGAGCATGTAAACTCTACAATACAAGCTACCTGGTCATTATGTCAGGAGGAAGTAATGACAAGAGCCTGTGGTATAGGTCAGGACACTATCTGTGAGCATGTAAACTCAACAAGACAAGCTACCTGGTCATTATGACAGGAGGAAGTAATGACAAGAGTCTGTGGTATAGGTCAGGACACTATCTGTGAACATGTAAACTCTACAATACAAGCTACCTGGTCATTATGTCAGGCGCAAGTAATGACAAGAGTCTGAGGTATAGGTCAGGACACTATCTGTGAGCATGTAAACTCTACAATACAAGCTACCTGGTCATTATGACAGGAGGAAGTAATGACAAGAGCCTGTGGTATAGGTCAGGACACTATCTGTGAACATGTAAACTCTAGAATACAAGCTACCTGGTCATTATGTCAGGAGGAAGTAATGACAAGAGTCTGTCGTATAGGTCAGGACACTATCTGTGAGCATGTAAACTCAACAATACAAGCTGCCTGGTCATTATGACAGGCGGAAGTAATGACAAGAGTCTGAGGTATAGGTCAGGACACCATCTGTGAGAATGTAAACTCAACAATACAAGCTACCTGGTCATTATGTCAGGAGGAAGTAATGACAAGAGTCTGTGGTATAGGTCAGGACACCATCTGTGAGCATGTAAACTCAACAATACAAGCTACCTGGTCATTATGTCAGGAGGAAGTAATGACAAGAGTCTGAGGTATAGGTCAGGACACCATCTGTGAGCATGTAAACTCTACAATACAAGGTACCTGGTCATTATGACAGGAGGAAGTAATGACAAGAGTCTGGGGTATAGGTCAGGACACTATCTGTGAACATGTAAACTCTACAATACAAGCTACCTGGTCATTATGACAGGAGGAAGTAATGACAAGAGTCTGTGGTATAGGTCAGGACACTATCTGTGAGCATGTAAACTCAACAATACAAGCTACCTGGTCATTATGACAGGAGGAAGTAATGACAAGAGCCTGTGGTATAGGTCAGGACACTATCTGTGAACATGTAAACTCTACAATACAAGCTACCTGGTCATTATGTCAGGAGGAAGTAATGACAAGAGTCTGTGGTATAGGTCAGGACACCATCTGTGAGAATGTAAACTCTACAATACAAGCTACCTGGTCATTATGACAGGAGGAAGTAATGACAAGAGTCTGTGGTATAGGTCAGGACACCATCTGTGAGAATGTAAACTCTACAAGACAAGCTACCTGGTCATTATGACAGGCGGAAGTAATGACAAGAGTCTGTGCTATAGGTCAGGACACCATCTGTGAACATGTAAACTCTACAATACAAGCTACCTGGTCATTATGACAGGAGGAAGTAATGACAAGAGTCTGTGGTATAGGTCAGGACACCATCTGTGAGAATGTAAACTCTACAAGACAAGCTACCTGGTCATTATGACAGGAGGAAGTAATGACAAGAGCCTGTGGTATAGGTCAGGACACTATCTGTGAACATGTAAACTCTACAATACAAGCTACCTGGTCATTATGACAGGAGGAAGTAATGACAAGAGTCTGTGGTACAGGTCAGGACACTATCTGTGAACATGTAAACTCAACAATACAAGCTACCTGGTCATTATGACAGGAGGAAGTAATGACAAGAGTCTGAGGTATAGGTCAGGACACCATCTGTGAGAATGTAAACTCTACAATACAAGCTACCTGGTCATTATGAAAGGAGGAAGTAATGACAAGAGTCTGGGGTATACGTCAGGACAGCCATCTGTGAACATGTAAACTCAACAATACAAGCTACCTGGTCATTATGACAGGAGGAAGTAATGACAAGAGTCTGAGGTATAGGTCAGGACACCATCTGTGAGCATGTAAACTCTACAAGACAAGCTACCTGGTCATTATGACAGGAGGAAGTAATGACAAGAGTCTGTGGTATAGGTCAGGACACTATCTGTGAGCATGTAAACTCTACAATACAAGCTACCTGGTCATTATGTCAGGAGGAAGTAATGACAAGAGCCTGTGGTATAGGTCAGGACACTATCTGTGAACATGTAAACTCTACAATACAAGCTACCTGGTCATTATGTCAGGAGGAAGTAATGACAAGAGCCTGTGGTATAGGTCAGGACACCATCTGTGAGCATGTAAACTCTACAAGACGAGCTACCTGGTCATTATGACAGGAGGAAGTAATGACAAGAGTCTGTGGTATAGGTCAGGACACTATCTGTGAACATGTAAACTCTACAATACAAGCTACCTGGTCATTATGTCAGGAGGAAGTAATGACAAGAGCCTGTGGTATAGGTCAGGACACTATCTGTGAACATGTAAACTCTACAATACAAGCTACCTGGTCATTATGACAGGAGGAAGTAATGACAAGAGCCTGTGGTATAGGTCAGGACACCATCTGTGAGCATGTAAACTCTACAAGACAAGCTACCTGGTCATTATGACAGGAGGAAGTAATGACAAGAGTCTGTGGTATAGGTCAGGACACTATCTGTGAACATGTAAACTCTACAATACAAGCTACCTGGTCATTATGTCACGAGGAAGTAATGACAAGAGTCTGTGGTATAGGTCAGGACACTATCTGTGAGCATGTAAACTCTACAATACAAGCTACCTGGTCATTATGACAGGAGGAAGTAATGACAAGAGCCTGTGGTATAGGTCAGGACACTATCTGTGAACATGTAAACTCTAGAATACAAGCTACCTGGTCATTATGACAGGAGGAAGTAATTACAAGAGCCTGTGGTATAGGTCAGGACACTATCTGTGAGCATGTAAACTCTACAATACAAGCTACCTGGTCATTATGACAGGAGGAAGTAATGACAAGAGTCTGTGGTATAGGTCAGGACACTATCTGTGAACATGTAAACTCTACAACACAAGCTACCTGGTCATTATGTCAGGCGGAAGTAATGGCAAGAGCCTGTGGTATAGGTCAGGACACTATCTGTGAGCATGTAAACTCTACAATACAAGGTACCTGGTCATTATGTCAGGAGGAAGTAATGACAAGAGTCTGGAGTATAGGTCAGGACACCATCTGTGAGAATGTAAACTCTACAATACAAGCTACCTGGTCATTATGACAGGAGGAAGTAATGACAAGAGTCTGAGGTATAGGTCAGGACACCATCTGTGAGAATGTAAACTCTACAATACAAGCTACCTGGTCATTATGACAGGAGGAAGTAATGACAAGAGTCTGGGGTATAGGTCAGGACACCATCTGTGAGCATGTAAACTCTACAATATAAGCTACCTGGTCATGATGTCAGGAGGAAGTAATGACAAGAGTCTGTGGTATAGGTCAGGACACCATCTGTGAGCATGTAAACTCTACAATACAAGCTACCTGGTCATTATGACAGGAGGAAGTAATGACAAGAGTCTGGGGTATAGGTCAGGACACCATCTGTGAGCATGTAAACTCAACAATACAAGCTACCTGGTCATATTGACAGGAGGAAGTAATGACAAGAGTCTGTGGTATAGGTCAGGACACCATCTGTGAGAATGTAAACTCAACAATACAAGCTACCTGGTCATTATGACAGGAGGAAGTAATGACAAGAGTCTGTGGTATAGGTCAGGACACCATCTGTGAGAATGTAAACTCAACAATACAAGCTACCTGGTCATATTGACAGGAGGAAGTAATGACAAGAGCCTGTGGTATAGGTCAGGACACTATCTGTGAGCATGTAAACTCTACAATACAAGCTACCTGGTCATTATGACAGGAGGAAGTAATGACAAGAGCCTGTGGTATAGGTCAGGACACTATCTGTGAGCATGTAAACTCAACAATACAAGCTACCTGGTCATTATGTCAGGAGGAAGTAATGACAAGAGCCTGTGGTATAGGTCAGGACACTAACTGTGAGCATGTAAACTCAACAATACAAGCTACCTGGTCATTATGACAGGAGGAAGTAATGACAAGAGCCTGTGGTATAGGTCAGGACACCATCTGTGAGAATGTAAACTCAACAATACAAGCTACCTGGTCATTATGTCAGGAGGAAGTAATGACAAGAGTCTGAGGTATAGGTCAGGACACTATCTGTGAGCATGTAAACTCAACAATACAAGCTACCTGGTCATTATGACAGGAGGAAGTAATGACAAGAGTCTGAGGTATAGGTCAGGACACCATCTGTGAGCATGTAAACTCTACAAGACAAGCTACCTGGTCATTATGTCAGGAGGAAGTAATGACAAGAGTCTGGGGTATAGGTCAGGACACCATCTGTGAGCATGTAAACTCTACAATACAAGCTACCTGGTCATTATGACAGGAGGAAGTAATGACAAGAGCCTGTGGTATAGGTCAGGACACTATCTGTGAACATGTAAACTCAACAATACAAGCTACCTGGTCATTATGTCAGGAGGAAGTAATGACAAGAGTCTGAGGTATAGGTCAGGACACTATCTGTGAACATGTAAACTCAACAATACAAGCTACCTGGTCATTATGTCAGGAGGAAGTAATGACAAGAGTCTGAGGTATAGGTCAGGACACTATCTGTGAGCATGTAAACTCAACAATACAAGCTACCTGGTCATTATGACAGGAGGAAGTAATGACAAGAGCCTGTGGTATAGGTCAGGACACTATCTGTGAACATGTAAACTCTACAAGACAAGCTACCTGGTCATTATGTCAGGAGGAAGTAATGACAAGAGTCTGGGGTATAGGTCAGGACACTATCTGTGAACATGTAAACTCAACAATACAAGCTACCTGGTCATTATGTCAGGAGGAAGTAATGACAAGAGTCTGTGGTATAGGTCAGGACACTATCTGTGAACATGTAAACTCTACAATACAAGCTACCTGGTCATTATGTCAGGAGGAAGTAATGACAAGAGTCTGAGGTATAGGTCAGGACACCATCTGTGAGCATGTAAACTCAACAATACAAGCTACCTGATCATTATGACAGGAGGAAGTAATGACAAGAGCCTGTGGTATAGGTCAGGACACTATCTGTGAGCATGTAAACTCAACAATACAAGCTACCTGGTCATTATGTCAGGAGGAAGTAATGACAAGAGCCTGGGGTATAGGTCAGGACACTATCTGTGAGCATGTAAACTCAACAATACAAGCTACCTGATCATTATGACAGGAGGAAGTAATGACAAGAGTCTGTGGTATAGGTCAGGACACTATCTGTGAACATGTAAACTCAACAATACAAGCTACCTGATCATTATGACAGGAGGAAGTAATGACAAGAGCATGGGGTATAGGTCAGGACACTATCTGTGAGCATGTAAACTCAACAATACAAGCTACCTGGTCATTATGACAGGAGGAAGTAATGACAAGAGCCTGGGGTATAGGTCAGGACACTATCTGTGAGCATGTAAACTCTACAATACAAGCTACCTGGTCATTATGACAGGAGGAAGTAATGACAAGAGCCTGTGGTATAGGTCAGGACACCATCTGTGAACATGTAAACTCAACAATACAAGCTACCTGGTCATTATGACAAGAGGAAGTAATGACAAGAGCCTGGGGTATAGGTCAGGACACCATCTGTGAACATGTAAACTCAACAATACAAGCTACCTGGTCATTATGACAAGAGAAAGTAATGACAAGAGCCTGTGGTATAGGTCAGGACACCATCTGTGAGAATGTAAACTCTACAATACAAGCTACCTGGTCATTATGACAAGAGGAAGTAATGACAAGAGCCTGGGGTATAGGTCAGGACACCATCTGTGAGCATGTAAACTCTACAATACAAGGTACCTGGTCATTATGACAGGCGGAAATAATGACAAGAGTCTGGGGTATAGGTCAGGACACTATCTGTGAGCATGTAAACTCTACAATACAAGGTACCTGGTCATTATGACAGGCGGAAGTAATGACAAGAGTCTGGGGTATAGGTCAGGACACTATCTGTGAACATGTAAACTCAACAATACAAGCTACCTGGTCATTATGACAGGAGGAAGTAATGACAAGAGTCTGTGGTATAGGTCAGGACACTATCTGTGAGCATGTAAACTCTACAATACAAGCTACCTGGTCATTATGACAAGAGGAAGTAATGACAAGAGCCTGGGGTATAGGTCAGGACACCATCTGTGAGCATGTAAACTCTACAATACAAGGTACCTGGTCATTATGACAGGCGGAAGTAATGACAAGAGTCTGTGGTATAGGTCAGGACACCATCTGTGAACATGTAAACTCCACAATACAAGGTACCTGGTCATTATGACAGGAGGAAGTAATGACAAGAGCCTGTGGTATAGGTCAGGACACTATCTGTGAGCATGTAAACTCTACAAGACAAGCTACCTGGTCATTATGACAGGAGGAAGTAATGACAAGAGCCTGTGGTATAGGTCAGGACACTATCTGTGAGCATGTAAACTCAACAAGACAAGCTACCTGGTCATTATGACAGGAGGAAGTAATGACAAGAGTCTGTGGTATAGGTCAGGACACTATCTGTGAGCATGTAAACTCAACAATACAAGCTACCTGGTCATTATGACAGGAGGAAGTAATGACAAAAGTCTGTGGTATAGGTCAGGACACTATCTGTGAACATGTAAACTCAACAATACAAGCTACCTGGTCATTATGTCAGGAGGAAGTAATGACAAGAGTCTGTGGTATAGGTCAGGACACTATATGTGAGCATGTAAACTCAACAATACAAGCTACCTGGTCATTATGTCAGGAGGAAGTAATGACAAGAGTCTGTGGTATAGGTCAGGACACTATCTGTGAACATGTAAACTCTACAATACAAGCTACCTGGTCATTATGACAGGAGGAAGTAATGACAAGAGTCTGTGGTATAGGTCAGGACACCATCTGTGAACATGTAAACTCTACAATACAAGCTACCTGGTCATTATGACAGGAGGAAGTAATGACATGAGTCTGTGGTATAGGTCAGGACACTATCTGTGAACATGTAAACTCTACAATACAAGCTACCTGGTCATTATGACAGGAGGAAGTAATGACAAGAGTCTGGGGTATAGGTCAGGACACTATCTGTGAACATGTAAACTCTACAATACAAGCTACCTGGTCATTATGTCAGGAGGAAGTAATGACAAGAGTCTGAGGTATAGGTCAGGACACTATCTGTGAACATGTAAACTCTACAATACAAGCTACCTGGTCATTATGACAGGCGGAAGTAATGACAAGAGTCTGTGGTATAGGTCAGGACACCATCTGTGAACATGTAAACTCTACAATACAAGGTACCTGGTCATTATGACAGGAGGAAGTAATGACAAGAGCCTGTGGTATAGGTCAGGACACTATCTGTGAGCATGTAAACTCTACAAGACAAGGTACCTGGTCATTATGACAGGAGGAAGTAATGACAAGAGTCTGGGGTATAGGTCAGGACACTATCTGTGAGCATGTAAACTCTACAAGACAAGCTACCTGGTCATTATGACAGGAGGAAGTAATGACAAGAGCCTGTGGTATAGGTCAGGACACTATCTGTGAGCATGTAAACTCAACAAGACAAGGTACCTGGTCATTATGTCAGGAGGAAGTAATGACAAGAGTCTGTGGTATAGGTCAGGACACCATCTGTGAGCATAGAAACTCAACAATACAAGCTACCTGGTCATTATGACAGGAGGAAGTAATGACAAGAGCCTGTGGTATAGGTCAGGACACCATCTGTGAGCATGTAAACTCAACAATACAAGCTACCTGGTCATTATGACAGGAGGAAGTAATGACAAGAGTCTGGGGTATAGGTCAGGGCACCATCTGTGAGCATGTAAACTCAACAATACAAGCTACCTGGTCATTATGACAGGAGGAAGTAATGACAAGAGTCTGTGGTATAGGTCAGGACACCATCTGTGAGCATGTAAACTCTACAATACAAGCTACCTGGTCATTATGACAGGAGGAAGTAATGACAAGAGTCTGAGGTATAGGTCAGGACACCATCTGTGAACATGTAAACTCTACAATACAAGGTACCTGGTCATTATGACAGGAGGAAGTAATGACAAGAGTCTGTGGTATAGGTCAGGACACTATCTGTGAACATGTAAACTCTACAATACAAGCTACCTGGTCATTATGACAGGAGGAAGTAATGACAAGAGTCTGGGGTATAGGTCAGGACACTATCTGTGAACATGTAAACTCTACAATACAAGCTACCTGGTCATTATGTCAGGAGGAAGTAATGACAAGAGTCTGAGGTATAGGTCAGGACACTATCTGTGAGAATGTAAACTCTACAATACAAGCTACCTGGTCATTATGACAGGAGGAAGTAATGACAAGAGTCTGGGGTATACGTCAGGACACCATCTGTGAACATGTAAACTCTACAATACAAGCTACCTGGTCATTATGACAGGCGGAAGTAATGACAAGAGTCTGTGGTATAGGTCAGGACACTATCTGTGAGAATGTAAACTCTACAATACAAGCTACCTGGTCATTATGACAGGAGGAAGTAATGACAAGAGTCTGTGGTATAGGTCAGGACACTATCTGTGAACATGTAAACTCTACAATACAAGCTACCTGGTCATTATGACAGGCGGAAGTAATGACAAAAGTCTGTGGTATAGGTCAGGACACTATCTGTGAGAATGTAAACTCTACAATACAAGCTACCTGGTCATTATGACAGGCGGAAGTAATGACAAAAGTCTGTGGTATAGGTCAGGACACTATCTGTGAGAATGTAAACTCTACAATACAAGCTACCTGGTCATTATGACAGGCGGAAGTAATGACAAGAGTCTGTGGTATAGGTCAGGACACTATCTGTGAGAATGTAAACTCTACAATACAAGCTACCTGGTCATTATGACAGGAGGAAGTAATGACAAGAGTCTGTGGTATAGGTCAGGACACTATCTGTGAACATGTAAACTCAACAATACAAGCTACCTGGTCATTATGACAGGAGGAAGTAATGACAAGAGCCTGGGGTATAGGTCAGGACACTATCTGTGAGCATGTAAACTCTACAATACAAGCTACCTGGTCATTATGACAGGAGGAAGTAATGACAAGAGCCTGTGGTATAGGTCAGGACACCATCTGTGAACATGTAAACTCAACAATACAAGCTACCTGGTCATTATGACAAGAGGAAGTAATGACAAGAGCCTGGGGTATAGGTCAGGACACCATCTGTGAACATGTAAACTCAACAATACAAGCTACCTGGTCATTATGACAAGAGGAAGTAATGACAAGAGCCTGTGGTATAGGTCAGGACACCATCTGTGAGAATGTAAACTCTACAATACAAGCTACCTGGTCATTATGACAAGAGGAAGTAATGACAAGAGCCTGGGGTATAGGTCAGGACACCATCTGTGAGCATGTAAACTCTACAATACAAGGTACCTGGTCATTATGACAGGCGGAAATAATGACAAGAGTCTGGGGTATAGGTCAGGACACTATCTGTGAGCATGTAAACTCTACAATACAAGGTACCTGGTCATTATGACAGGCGGAAGTAATGACAAGAGTCTGGGGTATAGGTCAGGACACTATCTGTGAACATGTAAACTCAACAATACAAGCTACCTGGTCATTATGACAGGAGGAAGTAATGACAAGAGTCTGTGGTATAGGTCAGGACACTATCTGTGAGCATGTAAACTCTACAATACAAGCTACCTGGTCATTATGACAAGAGGAAGTAATGACAAGAGCCTGGGGTATAGGTCAGGACACCATCTGTGAGCATGTAAACTCTACAATACAAGGTACCTGGTCATTATGACAGGCGGAAGTAATGACAAGAGTCTGTGGTATAGGTCAGGACACCATCTGTGAACATGTAAACTCCACAATACAAGGTACCTGGTCATTATGACAGGAGGAAGTAATGACAAGAGCCTGTGGTATAGGTCAGGACACTATCTGTGAGCATGTAAACTCTACAAGACAAGCTACCTGGTCATTATGACAGGAGGAAGTAATGACAAGAGCCTGTGGTATAGGTCAGGACACTATCTGTGAGCATGTAAACTCAACAAGACAAGCTACCTGGTCATTATGACAGGAGGAAGTAATGACAAGAGTCTGTGGTATAGGTCAGGACACTATCTGTGAGCATGTAAACTCAACAATACAAGCTACCTGGTCATTATGACAGGAGGAAGTAATGACAAAAGTCTGTGGTATAGGTCAGGACACTATCTGTGAACATGTAAACTCAACAATACAAGCTACCTGGTCATTATGTCAGGAGGAAGTAATGACAAGAGTCTGTGGTATAGGTCAGGACACTATATGTGAGCATGTAAACTCAACAATACAAGCTACCTGGTCATTATGTCAGGAGGAAGTAATGACAAGAGTCTGTGGTATAGGTCAGGACACTATCTGTGAACATGTAAACTCTACAATACAAGCTACCTGGTCATTATGACAGGAGGAAGTAATGACAAGAGTCTGTGGTATAGGTCAGGACACCATCTGTGAACATGTAAACTCTACAATACAAGCTACCTGGTCATTATGACAGGAGGAAGTAATGACATGAGTCTGTGGTATAGGTCAGGACACTATCTGTGAACATGTAAACTCTACAATACAAGCTACCTGGTCATTATGACAGGAGGAAGTAATGACAAGAGTCTGGGGTATAGGTCAGGACACTATCTGTGAACATGTAAACTCTACAATACAAGCTACCTGGTCATTATGTCAGGAGGAAGTAATGACAAGAGTCTGAGGTATAGGTCAGGACACTATCTGTGAACATGTAAACTCTACAATACAAGCTACCTGGTCATTATGACAGGCGGAAGTAATGACAAGAGTCTGTGGTATAGGTCAGGACACCATCTGTGATCATGTAAACTCTACAATACAAGGTACCTGGTCATTATGACAGGAGGAAGTAATGACAAGAGCCTGTGGTATAGGTCAGGACACTATCTGTGAGCATGTAAACTCTACAAGACAAGGTACCTGGTCATTATGACAGGAGGAAGTAATGACAAGAGTCTGGGGTATAGGTCAGGACACTATCTGTGAGCATGTAAACTCTACAAGACAAGCTACCTGGTCATTATGACAGGAGGAAGTAATGACAAGAGCCTGTGGTATAGGTCAGGACACTATCTGTGAGCATGTAAACTCAACAAGACAAGGTACCTGGTCATTATGTCAGGAGGAAGTAATGACAAGAGTCTGTGGTATAGGTCAGGACACCATCTGTGAGCATGTAAACTCAACAATACAAGCTACCTGGTCATTATGACAGGGGGAAGTAATGACAAGAGCCTGTGGTATAGGTCAGGACACCATCTGTGAGCATGTAAACTCAACAATACAAGCTACCTGGTCATTATGACAGGAGGAAGTAATGACAAGAGTCTGGGGTATAGGTCAGGGCACCATCTGTGAGCATGTAAACTCAACAATACAAGCTACCTGGTCATTATGACAGGAGGAAGTAATGACAAGAGTCTGTGGTATAGGTCAGGACACCATCTGTGAGCATGTAAACTCTACAATACAAGCTACCTGGTCATTATGACAGGAGGAAGTAATGACAAGAGTCTGAGGTATAGGTCAGGACACCATCTGTGAACATGTAAACTCTACAATACAAGCTACCTGGTCATTATGACAGGAGGAAGTAATGACAAGAGTCTGTGGTATAGGTCAGGACACTATCTGTGAACATGTAAACTCTACAATACAAGCTACCTGGTCATTATGACAGGAGGAAGTAATGACAAGAGTCTGGGGTATAGGTCAGGACACTATCTGTGAACATGTAAACTCTACAATACAAGCTACCTGGTCATTATGTCAGGAGGAAGTAATGACAAGAGTCTGAGGTATAGGTCAGGACACTATCTGTGAGAATGTAAACTCTACAATACAAGCTACCTGGTCATTATGACAGGAGGAAGTAATGACAAGAGTCTGTGGTATAGGTCAGGACACTATCTGTGAGAATGTAAACTCTACAATACAAGCTACCTGGTCATTATGTCAGGAGGAAGTAATGACAAGAGTCTGTCGTATAGGTCAGGACACTATCTGTGAGCATGTAAACTCAACAATACAAGCTGCCTGGTCATTATGACAGGCGGAAGTAATGACAAGAGTCTGAGGTATAGGTCAGGACACCATCTGTGAGAATGTAAACTCAACAATACAAGCTACCTGGTCATTATGTCAGGAGGAAGTAATGACAAGAGTCTGTGGTATAGGTCAGGACACCATCTGTGAGCATGTAAACTCAACAATACAAGCTACCTGGTCATTATGTCAGGAGGAAGTAATGACAAGAGTCTGAGGTATAGGTCAGGACACCATCTGTGAGCATGTAAACTCTACAATACAAGGTACCTGGTCATTATGACAGGAGGAAGTAATGACAAGAGTCTGGGGTATAGGTCAGGACACTATCTGTGAACATGTAAACTCTACAATACAAGCTACCTGGTCATTATGACAGGAGGAAGTAATGACAAGAGTCTGTGGTATAGGTCAGGACACTATCTGTGAGCATGTAAACTCAACAATACAAGCTACCTGGTCATTATGACAGGAGGAAGTAATGACAAGAGCCTGTGGTATAGGTCAGGACACTATCTGTGAACATGTAAACTCTACAATACAAGCTACCTGGTCATTATGTCAGGAGGAAGTAATGACAAGAGTCTGTGGTATAGGTCAGGACACCATCTGTGAGAATGTAAACTCTACAATACAAGCTACCTGGTCATTATGACAGGAGGAAGTAATGACAAGAGTCTGTGGTATAGGTCAGGACACCATCTGTGAGAATGTAAACTCTACAAGACAAGCTACCTGGTCATTATGACAGGCGGAAGTAATGACAAGAGTCTGTGCTATAGGTCAGGACACCATCTGTGAACATGTAAACTCTACAATACAAGCTACCTGGTCATTATGACAGGAGGAAGTAATGACAAGAGTCTGTGGTATAGGTCAGGACACCATCTGTGAGAATGTAAACTCTACAAGACAAGCTACCTGGTCATTATGACAGGAGGAAGTAATGACAAGAGCCTGTGGTATAGGTCAGGACACTATCTGTGAACATGTAAACTCTACAATACAAGCTACCTGGTCATTATGACAGGAGGAAGTAATGACAAGAGTCTGTGGTACAGGTCAGGACACTATCTGTGAACATGTAAACTCAACAATACAAGCTACCTGGTCATTATGACAGGAGGAAGTAATGACAAGAGTCTGAGGTATAGGTCAGGACACCATCTGTGAGAATGTAAACTCTACAATACAAGCTACCTGGTCATTATGAAAGGAGGAAGTAATGACAAGAGTCTGGGGTATACGTCAGGACAGCCATCTGTGAACATGTAAACTCAACAATACAAGCTACCTGGTCATTATGACAGGAGGAAGTAATGACAAGAGTCTGAGGTATAGGTCAGGACACCATCTGTGAGCATGTAAACTCTACAAGACAAGCTACCTGGTCATTATGACAGGAGGAAGTAATGACAAGAGTCTGTGGTATAGGTCAGGACACTATCTGTGAGCATGTAAACTCTACAATACAAGCTACCTGGTCATTATGTCAGGAGGAAGTAATGACAAGAGCCTGTGGTATAGGTCAGGACACTATCTGTGAACATGTAAACTCTACAATACAAGCTACCTGGTCATTATGTCAGGAGGAAGTAATGACAAGAGCCTGTGGTATAGGTCAGGACACCATCTGTGAGCATGTAAACTCTACAAGACGAGCTACCTGGTCATTATGACAGGAGGAAGTAATGACAAGAGTCTGTGGTATAGGTCAGGACACTATCTGTGAACATGTAAACTCTACAATACAAGCTACCTGGTCATTATGTCAGGAGGAAGTAATGACAAGAGCCTGTGGTATAGGTCAGGACACTATCTGTGAACATGTAAACTCTACAATACAAGCTACCTGGTCATTATGACAGGAGGAAGTAATGACAAGAGCCTGTGGTATAGGTCAGGACACCATCTGTGAGCATGTAAACTCTACAAGACAAGCTACCTGGTCATTATGACAGGAGGAAGTAATGACAAGAGTCTGTGGTATAGGTCAGGACACTATCTGTGAACATGTAAACTCTACAATACAAGCTACCTGGTCATTATGTCACGAGGAAGTAATGACAAGAGTCTGTGGTATAGGTCAGGACACTATCTGTGAGCATGTAAACTCTACAATACAAGCTACCTGGTCATTATGACAGGAGGAAGTAATGACAAGAGCCTGTGGTATAGGTCAGGACACTATCTGTGAACATGTAAACTCTAGAATACAAGCTACCTGGTCATTATGACAGGAGGAAGTAATGACAAGAGCCTGTGGTATAGGTCAGGACACTATCTGTGAGCATGTAAACTCTACAATACAAGCTACCTGGTCATTATGACAGGAGGAAGTAATGACAAGAGTCTGTGGTATAGGTCAGGACACTATCTGTGAACATGTAAACTCTACAACACAAGCTACCTGGTCATTATGTCAGGCGGAAGTAATGGCAAGAGCCTGTGGTATAGGTCAGGACACTATCTGTGAGCATGTAAACTCTACAATACAAGGTACCTGGTCATTATGTCAGGAGGAAGTAATGACAAGAGTCTGGAGTATAGGTCAGGACACCATCTGTGAGAATGTAAACTCTACAATACAAGCTACCTGGTCATTATGACAGGAGGAAGTAATGACAAGAGTCTGAGGTATAGGTCAGGACACCATCTGTGAGAATGTAAACTCTACAATACAAGCTACCTGGTCATTATGACAGGAGGAAGTAATGACAAGAGTCTGGGGTATAGGTCAGGACACCATCTGTGAGCATGTAAACTCTACAATACAAGCTACCTGGTCATGATGTCAGGAGGAAGTAATGACAAGAGTCTGTGGTATAGGTCAGGACACCATCTGTGAGCATGTAAACTCTACAATACAAGCTACCTGGTCATTATGACAGGAGGAAGTAATGACAAGAGTCTGGGGTATAGGTCAGGACACCATCTGTGAGCATGTAAACTCAACAATACAAGCTACCTGGTCATATTGACAGGAGGAAGTAATGACAAGAGTCTGTGGTATAGGTCAGGACACCATCTGTGAGAATGTAAACTCAACAATACAAGCTACCTGGTCATTATGACAGGAGGAAGTAATGACAAGAGTCTGTGGTATAGGTCAGGACACCATCTGTGAGAATGTAAACTCAACAATACAAGCTACCTGGTCATATTGACAGGAGGAAGTAATGACAAGAGCCTGTGGTATAGGTCAGGACACTATCTGTGAGCATGTAAACTCTACAATACAAGCTACCTGGTCATTATGACAGGAGGAAGTAATGACAAGAGCCTGTGGTATAGGTCAGGACACTATCTGTGAGCATGTAAACTCAACAATACAAGCTACCTGGTCATTATGTCAGGAGGAAGTAATGACAAGAGCCTGTGGTATAGGTCAGGACACTAACTGTGAGCATGTAAACTCAACAATACAAGCTACCTGGTCATTATGACAGGAGGAAGTAATGACAAGAGCCTGTGGTATAGGTCAGGACACCATCTGTGAGAATGTAAACTCAACAATACAAGCTACCTGGTCATTATGTCAGGAGGAAGTAATGACAAGAGTCTGAGGTATAGGTCAGGACACTATCTGTGAGCATGTAAACTCAACAATACAAGCTACCTGGTCATTATGACAGGAGGAAGTAATGACAAGAGTCTGAGGTATAGGTCAGGACACCATCTGTGAGCATGTAAACTCTACAAGACAAGCTACCTGGTCATTATGTCAGGAGGAAGTAATGACAAGAGTCTGGGGTATAGGTCAGGACACCATCTGTGAGCATGTAAACTCTACAATACAAGCTACCTGGTCATTATGACAGGAGGAAGTAATGACAAGAGCCTGTGGTATAGGTCAGGACACTATCTGTGAACATGTAAACTCAACAATACAAGCTACCTGGTCATTATGTCAGGAGGAAGTAATGACAAGAGTCTGAGGTATAGGTCAGGACACTATCTGTGAACATGTAAACTCAACAATACAAGCTACCTGGTCATTATGTCAGGAGGAAGTAATGACAAGAGTCTGAGGTATAGGTCAGGACACTATCTGTGAGCATGTAAACTCAACAATACAAGCTACCTGGTCATTATGACAGGAGGAAGTAATGACAAGAGCCTGTGGTATAGGTCAGGACACTATCTGTGAACATGTAAACTCTACAAGACAAGCTACCTGGTCATTATGTCAGGAGGAAGTAATGACAAGAGTCTGGGGTATAGGTCAGGACACTATCTGTGAACATGTAAACTCAACAATACAAGCTACCTGGTCATTATGTCAGGAGGAAGTAATGACAAGAGTCTGTGGTATAGGTCAGGACACTATCTGTGAACATGTAAACTCTACAATACAAGCTACCTGGTCATTATGTCAGGAGGAAGTAATGACAAGAGTCTGAGGTATAGGTCAGGACACCATCTGTGAGCATGTAAACTCAACAATACAAGCTACCTGATCATTATGACAGGAGGAAGTAATGACAAGAGCCTGTGGTATAGGTCAGGACACTATCTGTGAGCATGTAAACTCAACAATACAAGCTACCTGGTCATTATGTCAGGAGGAAGTAATGACAAGAGCCTGGGGTATAGGTCAGGACACTATCTGTGAGCATGTAAACTCAACAATACAAGCTACCTGATCATTATGACAGGAGGAAGTAATGACAAGAGTCTGTGGTATAGGTCAGGACACTATCTGTGAACATGTAAACTCAACAATACAAGCTACCTGATCATTATGACAGGAGGAAGTAATGACAAGAGCATGGGGTATAGGTCAGGACACTATCTGTGAGCATGTAAACTCAACAATACAAGCTACCTGGTCATTATGACAGGAGGAAGTAATGACAAGAGCCTGGGGTATAGGTCAGGACACTATCTGTGAGCATGTAAACTCTACAATACAAGCTACCTGGTCATTATGACAGGAGGAAGTAATGACAAGAGCCTGTGGTATAGGTCAGGACACCATCTGTGAACATGTAAACTCAACAATACAAGCTACCTGGTCATTATGACAAGAGGAAGTAATGACAAGAGCCTGGGGTATAGGTCAGGACACCATCTGTGAACATGTAAACTCAACAATACAAGCTACCTGGTCATTATGACAAGAGAAAGTAATGACAAGAGCCTGTGGTATAGGTCAGGACACCATCTGTGAGAATGTAAACTCTACAATACAAGCTACCTGGTCATTATGACAAGAGGAAGTAATGACAAGAGCCTGGGGTATAGGTCAGGACACCATCTGTGAGCATGTAAACTCTACAATACAAGGTACCTGGTCATTATGACAGGCGGAAATAATGACAAGAGTCTGGGGTATAGGTCAGGACACTATCTGTGAGCATGTAAACTCTACAATACAAGGTACCTGGTCATTATGACAGGCGGAAGTAATGACAAGAGTCTGGGGTATAGGTCAGGACACTATCTGTGAACATGTAAACTCAACAATACAAGCTACCTGGTCATTATGACAGGAGGAAGTAATGACAAGAGTCTGTGGTATAGGTCAGGACACTATCTGTGAGCATGTAAACTCTACAATACAAGCTACCTGGTCATTATGACAAGAGGAAGTAATGACAAGAGCCTGGGGTATAGGTCAGGACACCATCTGTGAGCATGTAAACTCTACAATACAAGGTACCTGGTCATTATGACAGGCGGAAGTAATGACAAGAGTCTGTGGTATAGGTCAGGACACCATCTGTGAACATGTAAACTCCACAATACAAGGTACCTGGTCATTATGACAGGAGGAAGTAATGACAAGAGCCTGTGGTATAGGTCAGGACACTATCTGTGAGCATGTAAACTCTACAAGACAAGCTACCTGGTCATTATGACAGGAGGAAGTAATGACAAGAGCCTGTGGTATAGGTCAGGACACTATCTGTGAGCATGTAAACTCAACAAGACAAGCTACCTGGTCATTATGACAGGAGGAAGTAATGACAAGAGTCTGTGGTATAGGTCAGGACACTATCTGTGAGCATGTAAACTCAACAATACAAGCTACCTGGTCATTATGACAGGAGGAAGTAATGACAAAAGTCTGTGGTATAGGTCAGGACACTATCTGTGAACATGTAAACTCAACAATACAAGCTACCTGGTCATTATGTCAGGAGGAAGTAATGACAAGAGTCTGTGGTATAGGTCAGGACACTATATGTGAGCATGTAAACTCAACAATACAAGCTACCTGGTCATTATGTCAGGAGGAAGTAATGACAAGAGTCTGTGGTATAGGTCAGGACACTATCTGTGAACATGTAAACTCTACAATACAAGCTACCTGGTCATTATGACAGGAGGAAGTAATGACAAGAGTCTGTGGTATAGGTCAGGACACCATCTGTGAACATGTAAACTCTACAATACAAGCTACCTGGTCATTATGACAGGAGGAAGTAATGACATGAGTCTGTGGTATAGGTCAGGACACTATCTGTGAACATGTAAACTCTACAATACAAGCTACCTGGTCATTATGACAGGAGGAAGTAATGACAAGAGTCTGGGGTATAGGTCAGGACACTATCTGTGAACATGTAAACTCTACAATACAAGCTACCTGGTCATTATGTCAGGAGGAAGTAATGACAAGAGTCTGAGGTATAGGTCAGGACACTATCTGTGAACATGTAAACTCTACAATACAAGCTACCTGGTCATTATGACAGGCGGAAGTAATGACAAGAGTCTGTGGTATAGGTCAGGACACCATCTGTGAACATGTAAACTCTACAATACAAGGTACCTGGTCATTATGACAGGAGGAAGTAATGACAAGAGCCTGTGGTATAGGTCAGGACACTATCTGTGAGCATGTAAACTCTACAAGACAAGGTACCTGGTCATTATGACAGGAGGAAGTAATGACAAGAGTCTGGGGTATAGGTCAGGACACTATCTGTGAGCATGTAAACTCTACAAGACAAGCTACCTGGTCATTATGACAGGAGGAAGTAATGACAAGAGCCTGTGGTATAGGTCAGGACACTATCTGTGAGCATGTAAACTCAACAAGACAAGGTACCTGGTCATTATGTCAGGAGGAAGTAATGACAAGAGTCTGTGGTATAGGTCAGGACACCATCTGTGAGCATAGAAACTCAACAATACAAGCTACCTGGTCATTATGACAGGAGGAAGTAATGACAAGAGCCTGTGGTATAGGTCAGGACACCATCTGTGAGCATGTAAACTCAACAATACAAGCTACCTGGTCATTATGACAGGAGGAAGTAATGACAAGAGTCTGGGGTATAGGTCAGGGCACCATCTGTGAGCATGTAAACTCAACAATACAAGCTACCTGGTCATTATGACAGGAGGAAGTAATGACAAGAGTCTGTGGTATAGGTCAGGACACCATCTGTGAGCATGTAAACTCTACAATACAAGCTACCTGGTCATTATGACAGGAGGAAGTAATGACAAGAGTCTGAGGTATAGGTCAGGACACCATCTGTGAACATGTAAACTCTACAATACAAGCTACCTGGTCATTATGACAGGAGGAAGTAATGACAAGAGTCTGTGGTATAGGTCAGGACACTATCTGTGAACATGTAAACTCTACAATACAAGCTACCTGGTCATTATGACAGGAGGAAGTAATGACAAGAGTCTGGGGTATAGGTCAGGACACTATCTGTGAACATGTAAACTCTACAATACAAGCTACCTGGTCATTATGTCAGGAGGAAGTAATGACAAGAGTCTGAGGTATAGGTCAGGACACTATCTGTGAGAATGTAAACTCTACAATACAAGCTACCTGGTCATTATGACAGGAGGAAGTAATGACAAGAGTCTGGGGTATACGTCAGGACACCATCTGTGAACATGTAAACTCTACAATACAAGCTACCTGGTCATTATGACAGGCGGAAGTAATGACAAGAGTCTGTGGTATAGGTCAGGACACTATCTGTGAGAATGTAAACTCTACAATACAAGCTACCTGGTCATTATGACAGGAGGAAGTAATGACAAGAGTCTGTGGTATAGGTCAGGACACTATCTGTGAACATGTAAACTCTACAATACAAGCTACCTGGTCATTATGACAGGCGGAAGTAATGACAAAAGTCTGTGGTATAGGTCAGGACACTATCTGTGAGAATGTAAACTCTACAATACAAGCTACCTGGTCATTATGACAGGCGGAAGTAATGACAAAAGTCTGTGGTATAGGTCAGGACACTATCTGTGAGAATGTAAACTCTACAATACAAGCTACCTGGTCATTATGACAGGCGGAAGTAATGACAAGAGTCTGTGGTATAGGTCAGGACACTATCTGTGAGAATGTAAACTCTACAATACAAGCTACCTGGTCATTATGACAGGAGGAAGTAATGACAAGAGTCTGTGGTATAGGTCAGGACACTATCTGTGAACATGTAAACTCAACAATACAAGCTACCTGGTCATTATGACAGGAGGAAGTAATGACAAGAGCCTGGGGTATAGGTCAGGACACTATCTGTGAGCATGTAAACTCTACAATACAAGCTACCTGGTCATTATGACAGGAGGACGTAATGACAAGAGCCTGTGGTATAGGTCAGGACACCATCTGTGAACATGTAAACTCAACAATACAAGCTACCTGGTCATTATGACAAGAGGAAGTAATGACAAGAGCCTGGGGTATAGGTCAGGACACCATCTGTGAACATGTAAACTCAACAATACAAGCTACCTGGTCATTATGACAAGAGGAAGTAATGACAAGAGCCTGTGGTATAGGTCAGGACACCATCTGTGAGAATGTAAACTCTACAATACAAGCTACCTGGTCATTATGACAAGAGGAAGTAATGACAAGAGCCTGGGGTATAGGTCAGGACACCATCTGTGAGCATGTAAACTCTACAATACAAGGTACCTGGTCATTATGACAGGCGGAAATAATGACAAGAGTCTGGGGTATAGGTCAGGACACTATCTGTGAGCATGTAAACTCTACAATACAAGGTACCTGGTCATTATGACAGGCGGAAGTAATGACAAGAGTCTGGGGTATAGGTCAGGACACTATCTGTGAACATGTAAACTCAACAATACAAGCTACCTGGTCATTATGACAGGAGGAAGTAATGACAAGAGTCTGTGGTATAGGTCAGGACACTATCTGTGAGCATGTAAACTCTACAATACAAGCTACCTGGTCATTATGACAAGAGGAAGTAATGACAAGAGCCTGGGGTATAGGTCAGGACACCATCTGTGAGCATGTAAACTCTACAATACAAGGTACCTGGTCATTATGACAGGCGGAAGTAATGACAAGAGTCTGTGGTATAGGTCAGGACACCATCTGTGAACATGTAAACTCCACAATACAAGGTACCTGGTCATTATGACAGGAGGAAGTAATGACAAGAGCCTGTGGTATAGGTCAGGACACTATCTGTGAGCATGTAAACTCTACAAGACAAGCTACCTGGTCATTATGACAGGAGGAAGTAATGACAAGAGCCTGTGGTATAGGTCAGGACACTATCTGTGAGCATGTAAACTCAACAAGACAAGCTACCTGGTCATTATGACAGGAGGAAGTAATGACAAGAGTCTGTGGTATAGGTCAGGACACTATCTGTGAGCATGTAAACTCAACAATACAAGCTACCTGGTCATTATGACAGGAGGAAGTAATGACAAAAGTCTGTGGTATAGGTCAGGACACTATCTGTGAACATGTAAACTCAACAATACAAGCTACCTGGTCATTATGTCAGGAGGAAGTAATGACAAGAGTCTGTGGTATAGGTCAGGACACTATATGTGAGCATGTAAACTCAACAATACAAGCTACCTGGTCATTATGTCAGGAGGAAGTAATGACAAGAGTCTGTGGTATAGGTCAGGACACTATCTGTGAACATGTAAACTCTACAATACAAGCTACCTGGTCATTATGACAGGAGGAAGTAATGACAAGAGTCTGTGGTATAGGTCAGGACACCATCTGTGAACATGTAAACTCTACAATACAAGCTACCTGGTCATTATGACAGGAGGAAGTAATGACATGAGTCTGCGGTATAGGTCAGGACACTATCTGTGAACATGTAAACTCTACAATACAAGCTACCTGGTCATTATGACAGGAGGAAGTAATGACAAGAGTCTGGGGTATAGGTCAGGACACTATCTGTGAACATGTAAACTCTACAATACAAGCTACCTGGTCATTATGTCAGGAGGAAGTAATGACAAGAGTCTGAGGTATAGGTCAGGACACTATCTGTGAACATGTAAACTCTACAATACAAGCTACCTGGTCATTATGACAGGCGGAAGTAATGACAAGAGTCTGTGGTATAGGTCAGGACACCATCTGTGATCATGTAAACTCTACAATACAAGGTACCTGGTCATTATGACAGGAGGAAGTAATGACAAGAGCCTGTGGTATAGGTCAGGACACTATCTGTGAGCATGTAAACTCTACAAGACAAGGTACCTGGTCATTATGACAGGAGGAAGTAATGACAAGAGTCTGGGGTATAGGTCAGGACACTATCTGTGAGCATGTAAACTCTACAAGACAAGCTACCTGGTCATTATGACAGGAGGAAGTAATGACAAGAGCCTGTGGTATAGGTCAGGACACTATCTGTGAGCATGTAAACTCAACAAGACAAGGTACCTGGTCATTATGTCAGGAGGAAGTAATGACAAGAGTCTGTGGTATAGGTCAGGACACCATCTGTGAGCATGTAAACTCAACAATACAAGCTACCTGGTCATTATGACAGGAGGAAGTAATGACAAGAGCCTGTGGTATAGGTCAGGACACCATCTGTGAGCATGTAAACTCAACAATACAAGCTACCTGGTCATTATGACAGGAGGAAGTAATGACAAGAGTCTGGGGTATAGGTCAGGGCACCATCTGTGAGCATGTAAACTCAACAATACAAGCTACCTGGTCATTATGACAGGAGGAAGTAATGACAAGAGTCTGTGGTATAGGTCAGGACACCATCTGTGAGCATGTAAACTCTACAATACAAGCTACCTGGTCATTATGACAGGAGGAAGTAATGACAAGAGTCTGAGGTATAGGTCAGGACACCATCTGTGAACATGTAAACTCTACAATACAAGCTACCTGGTCATTATGACAGGAGGAAGTAATGACAAGAGTCTGTGGTATAGGTCAGGACACTATCTGTGAACATGTAAACTCTACAATACAAGCTACCTGGTCATTATGACAGGAGGAAGTAATGACAAGAGTCTGGGGTATAGGTCAGGACACTATCTGTGAACATGTAAACTCTACAATACAAGCTACCTGGTCATTATGTCAGGAGGAAGTAATGACAAGAGTCTGAGGTATAGGTCAGGACACTATCTGTGAGAATGTAAACTCTACAATACAAGCTACCTGGTCATTATGACAGGAGGAAGTAATGACAAGAGTCTGTGGTATAGGTCAGGACACTATCTGTGAGAATGTAAACTCTACAATACAAGCTACCTGGTCATTATGACAGGAGGAAGTAATGACAAGAGTCTGTGGTATAGGTCAGGACACTATCTGTGAACATGTAAACTCTACAATACAAGCTACCTGGTCATTATGACAGGCGGAAGTAATGACAAAAGTCTGTGGTATAGGTCAGGACACTATCTGTGAGAATGTAAACTCTACAATACAAGCTACCTGGTCATTATGACAGGCGGAAGTAATGACAAAAGTCTGTGGTATAGGTCAGGACACTATCTGTGAGAATGTAAACTCTACAATACAAGCTACCTGGTCATTATGACAGGCGGAAGTAATGACAAGAGTCTGTGGTATAGGTCAGGACACTATCTGTGAGAATGTAAACTCTACAATACAAGCTACCTGGTCATTATGACAGGAGGAAGTAATGACAAGAGTCTGTGGTATAGGTCAGGACACTATCTGTGAACATGTAAACTCTACAAGACAAGCTACCTGGTCATTATGTCAGGAGGAAGTAATGACAAGAGCCTGTGGTATAGGTCAGGACACTATCTGTGAGCATGTAAACTCTACAATACAAGCTACCTGGTCATTATGACAGGAGGAAGTAATGACAAGAGCCTGTGGTATAGGTCAGGACACTATCTGTGAACATGTAAACTCAACAATACAAGCTACCTGGTCATTATGTCAGGAGGAAGTAATGACAAGAGTCTGTGGTATAGGTCAGGACACCATCTGTGAGCATGTAAACTCAACAATACAAGCTACCTGGTCATTATGTCAGGAGGAAGTAATGACAAGAGTCTGTGGTATAGGTCAGGACACTATCTGTGAGCATGTAAACTCTACAATACAAGCTACCTGGTCATTATGACAGGAGGAAGTAATGACAAGAGCCTGTGGTATAGGTCAGGACACCATCTGTGAGCATGTAAACTCTACAATACAAGCTACCTGGTCATTATGACAGGAGGAAGTAATGACAAGAGCCTGTGGTATAGGTCAGGACACCATCTGTGAGCATGTAAGCTCTACAATACAAGCTACCTGGTCATTATGTCAGGCAGAAGTAATGACAAGAGTCTGAGGTATAGATCAGGACACCATCTGTGAGAATGTAAACTCTACAATACAAGCTACCTGGTCATTATGACAGGAGGAAGTAATGACAAGAGTCTGAGGTATAGGTCAGGACACCATCTGTGAACATGTAAACTCTACAATACAAGCTACCTGGTCATTATGACAGGAGGAAGTAATGACAAGAGTCTGAGGTATAGATCAGGACACCATCTGTGAGAATGTAAACTCTACAATACAAGCTACCTGGTCATTATGACAGGAGGAAGTAATGACAAGAGTCTGAGGTATAGATCAGGACACCATCTGTGAACATGTAAACTCTACAATACAAGCTACCTGGTCATTATGACAGGAGGAAGTAATGACAAGAGTCTGAGGTATAGATCAGGACACCATCTGTGAGAATGTAAACTCTACAATACAAGCTACCTGGTCATTATGTCAGGCAGAAGTAATGACAAGAGTCTGAGGTATAGGTCAGGACACCATCTGTGAGCATGTAAACTCAACAATACAAGCTACCTGGTCATTATGACAGGAGGAAGTAATGACAAGAGTCTGAGGTATAGGTCAGGACACCATCTGTGAACATGTAAACTCTACAATACAAGCTACCTGGTCATTATGTCAGGCAGAAGTAATGACAAGAGTCTGAGGTATAGGTCAGGACACCATCTGTGAACATGTAAACTCTACAATACAAGCTACCTGGTCATTATGACAAGAGGAAGTAATGACAAGAGTCTGAGGTATAGATCAGGACACCATCTGTGAGAATGTAAACTCTACAATACAAGCTACCTGGTCATTATGACAGGAGGAAGTAATAACAAGAGTCTGAGGTATAGATCAGGACACCATCTGTGAGAATGTAAACTCTACAATACAAGCTACCTGGTCATTATGTCAGGCAGAAGTAATGACAAGAGTCTGAGGTATAGGTCAGGACACCATCTGTGAGCATGTAAACTCAACAATACAAGCTACCTGGTCATTATGACAGGAGGAAGTAATGACAAGAGTCTGAGGTATAGGTCAGGACACTATCTGTGAGAATGTAAACTCAACAATACAAGCTACCTGGTCATTATGACAGGAGGAAGTAATGACAAGAGTCTGTGGTATAGGTCAGGACACTATCTGTGAGCATGTAAACTCTACAATACAAGCTACCTGGTCATTATGACAGGAGGAAGTAATGACAAGAGTCTGAGGTATAGGTCAGGACACCATCTGTGAGCATGTAAACTCTACAATACAAGGTACCTGGTCATTATGTCAGGAGGAAGTAATGACAAGAGTCTGGGGTATAGGTCAGGACACCATCTGTGAGAATGTAAACTCAACAATACAAGGTACCTGGTCATTATGACAGGAGGAAGTAATGACAAGAGCCTGTGGTATAGGTCAGGACACCATCTGTGAACATGTAAACTCAACAAGACAAGCTACCTGGTCATTATGACAGGAGGAAGTAATGACAAGAGTCTGAGGTATAGGTCAGGACACCATCTGTGAGCATGTAAACTCTACAAGACAAGCTACCTGGTCATTATGACAGGAGGAAGTAATGACAAGAGTCTGTGGTATAGGTCAGGACACCATCTGTGAACATGTAAACTCTACAATACAATCTACCTGGTCATTATGACAGGAGGAAGTAATGACAAGAGTCTGTGGTATAGGTCAGGACACTATCTGTGAGCATGTAAACTCAACAATACAAGCTACCTGGTCATTATGACAGGAGGAAGTAATGACAAGAGCCTGAGGTATAGGTCAGGACACTATCTGTGAGCATGTAAACTCAACAATACAAGCTACCTGGTCATTATGACAGGAGGAAGTAATGACAAGAGCCTGTGGTATAGGTCAGGACACTATCTGTGAACATGTAAACTCTACAATACAAGCTACCTGGTCATTATGACAGGAGGAAGTAATGACAAGAGCCTGAGGTATAGGTCAGGACACCATCTGTGAGCATGTAAACTCTACAATACAAGCTACCTGGTCATTATGACAGGAGGAAGTAATGACAAGAGCCTGTGGTATAGGTCAGGACACTATCTGTGAACATGTAAACTCAACAATACAAGCTACCTGGTCATTATGACAGGAGGAAGTAATGACAAGAGCCTGAGGTATAGGTCAGGACACTATCTGTGAGCATGTAAACTCTACAATACAAGCTACCTGGTCATTATGACAGGAGGAAGTAATGACAAGAGTCTGTGGTATAGGTCAGGACACTATCTGTGAGCATGTAAACTCTACAATACAAGCTACCTAGTCAATATGACAGGAGGAAGTAATGACAAGAGTCTGGGGTATAGGTCAGGACACCATCTGTGAACATGTAAACTCTACAATACAAGCTACCTGGTCATTATGACAGGAGGAAGTAATGACAAGAGTCTGTGGTATAGGTCAGGACACCATCTGTGAACATGTAAACTCTACAATACAAGCTACCTAGTCATTATGACAGGAGGAAGTAATGACAAGAGTCTGTGGTATAAGTCAGGACACCATCTGTGAACATGTAAACTCTACAATACAAGCT
Source organism: Deroplatys truncata (assembly GCA_030765065.1). Classification (NCBI taxonomy): domain Eukaryota; kingdom Metazoa; phylum Arthropoda; class Insecta; order Mantodea; family Mantidae; genus Deroplatys; species Deroplatys truncata. The sequence goes on from CM060975.1 coordinate 10,596,024, forward strand.
ACCTGGTCATTATGACAGGAGGAAGTAATGACAAGAGTCTGGGGTATAGGTCAGGACACCATCTGTGAACATGTAAACTCTACAATACAAGCTACCTGGTCATTATGACAGGAGGAAGTAATGACAAGAGCCTGTGGTATAGGTCAGGACACTATCTGTGAGCATGTAAACTCTACAATACAAGCTACCTGGTCATTATGACAGGAGGAAGTAATGACAAGAGCCTGTGGTATAGGTCAGGACACTATCTGTGAGCATGTAAACTCAACAATACAAGCTACCTGGTCATTATGACAGGAGGAAGTAATGACAAGAGTCTGTGGTATAGGTCAGGACACCATCTGTGAGAATGTAAACTCTACAATACAAGCTACCTGGTCATTATGACAGGAGGAGGTAATGACAAGAGTCTGAGGTATAGGTCAGGACACCATCTGTGAACATGTAAACTCAACAATACAAGCTACCTGGTCATTATGTCAGGAGGAAGTAATGACAAGAGCCTGTGGTATAGGTCAGGACACTAACTGTGAGCATGTAAACTCAACAATACAAGCTACCTGGTCATTATGACAGGAGGAAGTAATGACAAGAGCCTGTGGTATAGGTCAGGACACTATCTGTGAGCATGTAAACTCAACAATACAAGCTACCTGGTCATTATGACAGGAGGAAGTAATGACAAGAGTCTGTGGTATAGGTCAGGACACCATCTGTGAGAATGTAAACTCTACAATACAAGCTACCTGGTCATTATGACAGGAGGAGGTAATGACAAGAGTCTGAGGTATAGGTCAGGACACCATCTGTGAACATGTAAACTCAACAATACAAGCTACCTGGTCATTATGTCAGGAGGAAGTAATGACAAGAGCCTGTGGTATAGGTCAGGACACTATCTGTGAGCATGTAAACTCTACAATACAAGCTACCTGGTCATTATGACAGGAGGAAGTAATGACAAGAGCCTGTGGTATAGGTCAGGACACTATCTGTGAACATGTAAACTCTACAAGACAAGCTACCTGGTCATTATGACAGGAGGAAGTAATGACAAGAGTCTGTGGTATAGGTCAGGACACTATCTGTGAGCATGTAAACTCTACAATACAAGCTACCTGGTCATTATGACAGGAGGAAGTAATGACAAGAGTCTGTGGTATAGGTCAGGACACTATCTGTGAGCATGTAAACTCTACAATACAAGCTACCTGGTCATTATGACAGGAGGAAGTAATGACAAGAGTCTGTGGTATAGGTCAGGACACTATCTGTGAGCATGTAAACTCTACAAGACAAGCTACCTGGTCATTATGACAGGAGGAAGTAATGACAAGAGCCTGTGGTATAGGTCAGGACACTATCTGTGAGCATGTAAACTCAACAATACAAGCTACCTGGTCATTATGACAGGAGGAAGTAATGACAAGAGCCTGTGGTATAGGTCAGGACACTATCTGTGAGCATGTAAACTCAACAATACAAGCTACCTGGTCATTATGACAGGAGGAAGTAATGACAAGAGTCTGGGGTATAGGTCAGGACACCATCTGTGAGCATGTAAACTCAACAATACAAGCTACCTGGTCATTATGTCAGGAGGAAGTAATGACAAGAGTCTGTGGTATAGGTCAGGACACTATCTGTGAGCATGTAAACTCAACAATACAAGCTACCTGGTCATTATGTCAGGAGGAAGTAATGACAAGAGCCTGTGGTATAGGTCAGGACACTATCTGTGAGCATGTAAACTCAACAATACAAGCTACCTGGTCATTATGTCAGGAGGAAGTAATGACAAGAGCCTGTGGTATAGGTCAGGACACTATCTGTGAGCATGTAAACTCAACAATACAAGCTACCTGGTCATTATGTCAGGAGGAAGTAATGACAAGAGTCTGGGGTATAGGTCAGGACACCATCTGTGAACATGTAAACTCTACAATACAAGCTACCTGGTCATTATGTCAGGAGGAAGTAATGACAAGACTCTGTGGTATAGGTCAGGACACTATCTGTGAACATGTAAACTCTACAATACAAGCTACCTGGTCATTATGACAGGAGGAAGTAATGACAAGAGTCTGAGGTATAGGTCAGGACACCATCTGTGAGCATGTAAACTCTAGAATACAAGCTACCTGGTCATTATGACAGATGGAAGTAATGACAAGAGTCTGTGGTATAGGTCAGGACACTATCTGTGAGCATGTAAACTCTACAATACAAGCTACCTGGTCATTATGTCAGGAGGAAGTAATGACAAGAGCCTGTGGTATAGGTCAGGACACTATCTGTGAGAATGTAAACTCTACAATACAAGCTACCTGGTCATTATGACAGGAGGAAGTAATGACAAGAGCCTGTGGTATAGGTCAGGACACCATCTGTGAGCATGTAAACTCTACAATACAAGCTACCTGGTCATTATGACAGGAGGAAGTAATGACAAGAGTCTGTGGTATAGGTCAGGACACTATCTGTGAGAATGTAAACTCTACAATACAAGCTACCTGGTCATTATGACAGGAGGAAGTAATGACAAGAGTCTGGGGTATAGGTCAGGACACTATCTGTGAGCATGTAAACTCAACAATACAAGCTACCTGGTCATTATGACAGGAGGAAGTAATGACAAGAGCCTGTGGTATAGGTCAGGACACTATCTGTGAGAATGTAAACTCTACAATACAAGCTACCTGGTCATTATGACAGGAGGAAGTAATGACAAGAGTCTGGGGTATAGGTCAGGACACTATCTGTGAGCATGTAAACTCAACAATACAAGCTACCTGGTCATTATGTCAGGAGGAAGTAATGACAAGAGTCTGTGGTATAGGTCAGGACACTATCTGTGAGCATGTAAACTCTACAATACAAGCTACCTGGTCATTATGTCAGGAGGAAGTAATGACAAGAGCCTGTGGTATAGGTCAGGACACTATCTGTGAACATGTAAACTCTACAAGACAAGCTACCTGGTCATTATGTCAGGAGGAAGTAATGACAAGAGCCTGTGGTATAGGTCAGGACACCATCTGTGAGAATGTAAACTCTACAATACAAGCTACCTGGTCATTATGACAGGAGGAAGTAATGACAAGAGTCTGTGGTATAGGTCAGGACACTATCTGTGAACATGTAAACTCTACAAGACAAGCTACCTGGTCATTATGTCAGGAGGAAGTAATGACAAGAGCCTGTGGTATAGGTCAGGACACTATCTGTGAGCATGTAAACTCTACAATACAAGCTACCTGGTCATTATGACAGGAGGAAGTAATGACAAGAGCCTGTGGTATAGGTCAGGACACTATCTGTGAACATGTAAACTCAACAATACAAGCTACCTGGTCATTATGTCAGGAGGAAGTAATGACAAGAGTCTGTGGTATAGGTCAGGACACCATCTGTGAGCATGTAAACTCAACAATACAAGCTACCTGGTCATTATGTCAGGAGGAAGTAATGACAAGAGTCTGTGGTATAGGTCAGGACACTATCTGTGAGCATGTAAACTCTACAATACAAGCTACCTGGTCATTATGACAGGAGGAAGTAATGACAAGAGCCTGTGGTATAGGTCAGGACACCATCTGTGAGCATGTAAACTCTACAATACAAGCTACCTGGTCATTATGACAGGAGGAAGTAATGACAAGAGCCTGTGGTATAGGTCAGGACACCATCTGTGAGCATGTAAGCTCTACAATACAAGCTACCTGGTCATTATGTCAGGCAGAAGTAATGACAAGAGTCTGAGGTATAGATCAGGACACCATCTGTGAGAATGTAAACTCTACAATACAAGCTACCTGGTCATTATGACAGGAAGAAGTAATGACAAGAGTCTGAGGTATAGGTCGGGACACCATCTGTGAACATGTAAACTCTACAATACAAGCTACCTGGTCATTATGACAGGAGGAAGTAATGACAAGAGTCTGAGGTATAGATCAGGACACCATCTGTGAGAATGTAAACTCTACAATACAAGCTACCTGGTCATTATGACAGGAGGAAGTAATGACAAGAGTCTGAGGTATAGATCAGGACACCATCTGTGAACATGTAAACTCTACAATACAAGCTACCTGGTCATTATGACAGGAGGAAGTAATGACAAGAGTCTGAGGTATAGATCAGGTCACCATCTGTGAGAATGTAAACTCTACAATACAAGCTACCTGGTCATTATGTCAGGCAGAAGTAATGACAAGAGTCTGAGGTATAGGTCAGGACACCATCTGTGAGCATGTAAACTCAACAATACAAGCTACCTGGTCATTATGACAGGAGGAAGTAATGACAAGAGTCTGAGGTATAGGTCAGGACACCATCTGTGAACATGTAAACTCTACAATACAAGCTACCTGGTCATTATGTCAGGCAGAAGTAATGACAAGAGTCTGAGGTATAGGTCAGGACACCATCTGTGAACATGTAAACTCTACAATACAAGCTACCTGGTCATTATGACAGGAGGAAGTAATGACAAGAGTCTGAGGTATAGATCAGGACACCATCTGTGAGAATGTAAACTCTACAATACAAGCTACCTGGTCATTATGACAGGAGGAAGTAATGACAAGAGTCTGAGGTATAGATCAGGACACCATCTGTGAGAATGTAAACTCTACAATACAAGCTACCTGGTCATTATGTCAGGCAGAAGTAATGACAAGAGTCTGAGGTATAGGTCAGGACACCATCTGTGAGCATGTAAACTCAACAATACAAGCTACCTGGTCATTATGACAGGAGGAAGTAATGACAAGAGTCTGAGGTATAGGTCAGGACACTATCTGTGAGAATGTAAACTCAACAATACAAGCTACCTGGTCATTATGACAGGAGGAAGTAATGACAAGAGTCTGTGGTATAGGTCAGGACACTATCTGTGAGCATGTAAACTCTACAATACAAGCTACCTGGTCATTATGACAGGAGGAAGTAATGACAAGAGTCTGAGGTATAGGTCAGGACACCATCTGTGAGCATGTAAACTCTACAATACAAGGTACCTGGTCATTATGTCAGGAGGAAGTAATGACAAGAGTCTGGGGTATAGGTCAGGACACCATCTGTGAGAATGTAAACTCAACAATACAAGGTACCTGGTCATTATGGCAGGAGGAAGTAATGACAAGAGCCTGTGGTATAGGTCAGGACACCATCTGTGAACATGTAAACTCAACAAGACAAGCTACCTGGTCATTATGACAGGAGGAAGTAATGACAAGAGTCTGAGGTATAGGTCAGGACACCATCTGTGAGCATGTAAACTCTACAAGACAAGCTACCTGGTCATTATGACAGGAGGAAGTAATGACAAGAGTCTGTGGTATAGGTCAGGACACCATCTGTGAACATGTAAACTCTACAATACAATCTACCTGGTCATTATGACAGGAGGAAGTAATGACAAGAGTCTGTGGTATAGGTCAGGACACTATCTGTGAGGATGTAAACTCAACAATACAAGCTACCTGGTCATTATGACAGGAGGAAGTAATGACAAGAGCCTGAGGTATAGGTCAGGACACTATCTGTGAGCATGTAAACTCAACAATACAAGCTACCTGGTCATTATGACAGGAGGAAGTAATGACAAGAGCCTGTGGTATAGGTCAGGACACTATCTGTGAACATGTAAACTCTACAAAACAAGCTACCTGGTCATTATGTCAGGAGGAAGTAATGACAAGAGCCTGTGGTATAGGTCAGGACACTAACTGTGAGCATGTAAACTCAACAATACAAGCTACCTGGTCATTATGACAGGAGGAAGTAATGACAAGAGCCTGTGGTATAGGTCAGGACACTATCTGTGAGCATGTAAACTCAACAATACAAGCTACCTGGTCATTATGACAGGAGGAAGTAATGACAAGAGTCTGTGGTATAGGTCAGGACACCATCTGTGAGAATGTAAACTCTACAATACAAGCTACCTGGTCATTATGACAGGAGGAGGTAATGACAAGAGTCTGAGGTATAGGTCAGGACACCATCTGTGAACATGTAAACTCAAGAATACAAGCTACCTGGTCATTATGTCAGGAGGAAGTAATGACAAGAGCCTGTGGTATAGGTCAGGACACTATCTGTGAGCATGTAAACTCTACAATACAAGCTACCTGGTCATTATGACAGGAGGAAGTAATGACAAGAGCCTGTGGTATAGGTCAGGACACTATCTGTGAACATGTAAACTCTACAAGACAAGCTACCTGGTCATTATGACAGGAGGAAGTAATGACAAGAGTCTGTGGTATAGGTCAGGACACTATCTGTGAGCATGTAAACTCTACAATACAAGCTACCTGGTCATTATGACAGGAGGAAGTAATGACAAGAGTCTGTGGTATAGGTCAGGACACTATCTGTGAGCATGTAAACTCTACAATACAAGCTACCTGGTCATTATGACAGGAGGAAGTAATGACAAGAGTCTGTGGTATAGGTCAGGACACTATCTGTGAGCATGTAAACTCTACAAGACAAGCTACCTGGTCATTATGACAGGAGGAAGTAATGACAAGAGCCTGTGGTATAGGTCAGGACACTATCTGTGAGCATGTAAACTCAACAATACAAGCTACCTGGTCATTATGACAGGAGGAAGTAATGACAAGAGCCTGTGGTATAGGTCAGGACACTATCTGTGAGCATGTAAACTCAACAATACAAGCTACCTGGTCATTATGACAGGAGGAAGTAATGACAAGAGTCTGGGGTATAGGTCAGGACACCATCTGTGAGCATGTAAACTCAACAATACAAGCTACCTGGTCATTATGTCAGGAGGAAGTAATGACAAGAGTCTGTGGTATAGGTCAGGACACTATCTGTGAGCATGTAAACTCAACAATACAAGCTACCTGGTCATTATGTCAGGAGGAAGTAATGACAAGAGCCTGTGGTATAGGTCAGGACACTATCTGTGAGCATGTAAACTCAACAATACAAGCTACCTGGTCATTATGTCAGGAGGAAGTAATGACAAGAGCCTGTGGTATAGGTCAGGACACTATCTGTGAGCATGTAAACTCAACAATACAAGCTACCTGGTCATTATGTCAGGAGGAAGTAATGACAAGAGTCTGGGGTATAGGTCAGGACACCATCTGTGAACATGTAAACTCTACAATACAAGCTACCTGGTCATTATGTCAGGAGGAAGTAATGACAAGACTCTGTGGTATAGGTCAGGACACTATCTGTGAACATGTAAACTCTACAATACAAGCTACCTGGTCATTATGACAGGAGGAAGTAATGACAAGAGTCTGAGGTATAGGTCAGGACACCATCTGTGAGCATGTAAACTCTAGAATACAAGCTACCTGGTCATTATGACAGATGGAAGTAATGACAAGAGTCTGTGGTATAGGTCAGGACACTATCTGTGAGCATGTAAACTCTACAATACAAGCTACCTGGTCATTATGTCAGGAGGAAGTAATGACAAGAGCCTGTGGTATAGGTCAGGACACTATCTGTGAGAATGTAAACTCTACAATACAAGCTACCTGGTCATTATGACAGGAGGAAGTAATGACAAGAGCCTGTGGTATAGGTCAGGACACCATCTGTGAGCATGTAAACTCTACAATACAAGCTACCTGGTCATTATGACAGGAGGAAGTAATGACAAGAGTCTGTGGTATAGGTCAGGACACTATCTGTGAGAATGTAAACTCTACAATACAAGCTACCTGGTCATTATGACAGGAGGAAGTAATGACAAGAGTCTGGGGTATAGGTCAGGACACTATCTGTGAGCATGTAAACTCAACAATACAAGCTACCTGGTCATTATGACAGGAGGAAGTAATGACAAGAGCCTGTGGTATAGGTCAGGACACTATCTGTGAGAATGTAAACTCTACAATACAAGCTACCTGGTCATTATGACAGGAGGAAGTAATGACAAGAGTCTGGGGTATAGGTCAGGACACTATCTGTGAGCATGTAAACTCAACAATACAAGCTACCTGGTCATTATGTCAGGAGGAAGTAATGACAAGAGTCTGTGGTATAGGTCAGGACACTATCTGTGAGCATGTAAACTCTACAATACAAGCTACCTGGTCATTATGTCAGGAGGAAGTAATGACAAGAGCCTGTGGTATAGGTCAGGACACTATCTGTGAACATGTAAACTCTACAAGACAAGCTACCTGGTCATTATGTCAGGAGGAAGTAATGACAAGAGCCTGTGGTATAGGTCAGGACACCATCTGTGAGAATGTAAACTCTACAATACAAGCTACCTGGTCATTATGACAGGAGGAAGTAATGACAAGAGTCTGTGGTATAGGTCAGGACACTATCTGTGAACATGTAAACTCTACAAGACAAGCTACCTGGTCATTATGTCAGGAGGAAGTAATGACAAGAGCCTGTGGTATAGGTCAGGACACTATCTGTGAGCATGTAAACTCTACAATACAAGCTACCTGGTCATTATGACAGGAGGAAGTAATGACAAGAGCCTGTGGTATAGGTCAGGACACTATCTGTGAACATGTAAACTCAACAATACAAGCTACCTGGTCATTATGTCAGGAGGAAGTAATGACAAGAGTCTGTGGTATAGGTCAGGACACCATCTGTGAGCATGTAAACTCAACAATACAAGCTACCTGGTCATTATGTCAGGAGGAAGTAATGACAAGAGTCTGTGGTATAGGTCAGGACACTATCTGTGAGCATGTAAACTCTACAATACAAGCTACCTGGTCATTATGACAGGAGGAAGTAATGACAAGAGCCTGTGGTATAGGTCAGGACACCATCTGTGAGCATGTAAACTCTACAATACAAGCTACCTGGTCATTATGACAGGAGGAAGTAATGACAAGAGCCTGTGGTATAGGTCAGGACACCATCTGTGAGCATGTAAGCTCTACAATACAAGCTACCTGGTCATTATGTCAGGCAGAAGTAATGACAAGAGTCTGAGGTATAGATCAGGACACCATCTGTGAGAATGTAAACTCTACAATACAAGCTACCTGGTCATTATGACAGGAAGAAGTAATGACAAGAGTCTGAGGTATAGGTCGGGACACCATCTGTGAACATGTAAACTCTACAATACAAGCTACCTGGTCATTATGACAGGAGGAAGTAATGACAAGAGTCTGAGGTATAGATCAGGACACCATCTGTGAGAATGTAAACTCTACAATACAAGCTACCTGGTCATTATGACAGGAGGAAGTAATGACAAGAGTCTGAGGTATAGATCAGGACACCATCTGTGAACATGTAAACTCTACAATACAAGCTACCTGGTCATTATGACAGGAGGAAGTAATGACAAGAGTCTGAGGTATAGATCAGGTCACCATCTGTGAGAATGTAAACTCTACAATACAAGCTACCTGGTCATTATGTCAGGCAGAAGTAATGACAAGAGTCTGAGGTATAGGTCAGGACACCATCTGTGAGCATGTAAACTCAACAATACAAGCTACCTGGTCATTATGACAGGAGGAAGTAATGACAAGAGTCTGAGGTATAGGTCAGGACACCATCTGTGAACATGTAAACTCTACAATACAAGCTACCTGGTCATTATGTCAGGCAGAAGTAATGACAAGAGTCTGAGGTATAGGTCAGGACACCATCTGTGAACATGTAAACTCTACAATACAAGCTACCTGGTCATTATGACAGGAGGAAGTAATGACAAGAGTCTGAGGTATAGATCAGGACACCATCTGTGAGAATGTAAACTCTACAATACAAGCTACCTGGTCATTATGACAGGAGGAAGTAATGACAAGAGTCTGAGGTATAGATCAGGACACCATCTGTGAGAATGTAAACTCTACAATACAAGCTACCTGGTCATTATGTCAGGCAGAAGTAATGACAAGAGTCTGAGGTATAGGTCAGGACACCATCTGTGAGCATGTAAACTCAACAATACAAGCTACCTGGTCATTATGACAGGAGGAAGTAATGACAAGAGTCTGAGGTATAGGTCAGGACACTATCTGTGAGAATGTAAACTTAACAATACAAGCTACCTGGTCATTATGACAGGAGGAAGTAATGACAAGAGTCTGTGGTATAGGTCAGGACACTATCTGTGAGCATGTAAACTCTACAATACAAGCTACCTGGTCATTATGACAGGAGGAAGTAATGACAAGAGTCTGAGGTATAGGTCAGGACACCATCTGTGAGCATGTAAACTCTACAATACAAGGTACCTGGTCATTATGTCAGGAGGAAGTAATGACAAGAGTCTGGGGTATAGGTCAGGACACCATCTGTGAGAATGTAAACTCAACAATACAAGGTACCTGGTCATTATGGCAGGAGGAAGTAATGACAAGAGCCTGTGGTATAGGTCAGGACACCATCTGTGAACATGTAAACTCAACAAGACAAGCTACCTGGTCATTATGACAGGAGGAAGTAATGACAAGAGTCTGAGGTATAGGTCAGGACACCATCTGTGAGCATGTAAACTCTACAAGACAAGCTACCTGGTCATTATGACAGGAGGAAGTAATGACAAGAGTCTGTGGTATAGGTCAGGACACCATCTGTGAACATGTAAACTCTACAATACAATCTACCTGGTCATTATGACAGGAGGAAGTAATGACAAGAGTCTGTGGTATAGGTCAGGACACTATCTGTGAGCATGTAAACTCAACAATACAAGCTACCTGGTCATTATGACAGGAGGAAGTAATGACAAGAGCCTGAGGTATAGGTCAGGACACTATCTGTGAGCATGTAAACTCAACAATACAAGCTACCTGGTCATTATGACAGGAGGAAGTAATGACAAGAGCCTGTGGTATAGGTCAGGACACTATCTGTGAACATGTAAACTCTACAATACAAGCTACCTGGTCATTATGACAGGAGGAAGTAATGACAAGAGCCTGAGGTATAGGTCAGGACACCATCTGTGAGCATGTAAACTCTACAATACAAGCTACCTGGTCATTATGACAGGAGGAAGTAATGACAAGAGCCTGTGGTATAGGTCAGGACACTATCTGTGAACATGTAAACTCAACAATACAAGCTACCTGGTCATTATGACAGGAGGAAGTAATGACAAGAGCCTGAGGTATAGGTCAGGACACTATCTGTGAGCATGTAAACTCTACAATACAAGCTACCTGGTCATTATGACAGGAGGAAGTAATGACAAGAGTCTGTGGTATAGGTCAGGACACTATCTGTGAGCATGTAAACTCTACAATACAAGCTACCTAGTCAATATGACAGGAGGAAGTAATGACAAGAGTCTGGGGTATAGGTCAGGACACCATCTGTGAACATGTAAACTCTACAATACAAGCTACCTGGTCATTATGACAGGAGGAAGCAATGACAAGAGTCTGTGGTATAGGTCAGGACACCATCTGTGAACATGTAAACTCTACAATACAAGCTACCTAGTCATTATGACAGGAGGAAGTAATGACAAGAGTCTGTGGTATAAGTCAGGACACCATCTGTGAACATGTAAACTCTACAATACAAGCTACCTGGTCATTATGACAGGAGGAAGTAATGACAAGAGTCTGGGGTATAGGTCAGGACACCATCTGTGAACATGTAAACTCTACAATACAAGCTACCTGGTCATTATGACAGGAGGAAGTAATGACAAGAGCCTGTGGTATAGGTCAGGACACTATCTGTGAGCATGTAAACTCTACAATACAAGCTACCTGGTCATTATGACAGGAGGAAGTAATGACAAGAGCCTGTGGTATAGGTCAGGACACTATCTGTGAGCATGTAAACTCAACAATACAAGCTACCTGGTCATTATGACAGGAGGAAGTAATGACAAGAGTCTGTGGTATAGGTCAGGACACCATCTGTGAGAATGTAAACTCTACAATACAAGCTACTTGGTCATTATGACAGGAGGAGGTAATGACAAGAGTCTGAGGTATAGGTCAGGACACCATCTGTGAACATGTAAACTCAACAATACAAGCTACCTGGTCATTATGTCAGGAGGAAGTAATGACAAGAGCCTGTGGTATAGGTCAGGACACTATCTGTGAGCATGTAAACTCAACAATACAAGCTACCTGGTCATTATGACAGGAGGAAGTAATGACAAGAGCCTGTGGTATAGGTCAGGACACTATCTGTGAGCATGTAAACTCAACAATACAAGCTACCTGGTCATTATGACAGGAGGAAGTAATGACAAGAGTCTGTGGTATAGGTCAGGACACCATCTGTGAGAATGTAAACTCTACAATACAAGCTACCTGGTCATTATGACAGGAGGAGGTAATGACAAGAGTCTGAGGTATAGGTCAGGACACCATCTGTGAACATGTAAACTCAACAATACAAGCTACCTGGTCATTATGTCAGGAGGAAGTAATGACAAGAGCCTGTGGTATAGGTCAGGACACTATCTGTGAGCATGTAAACTCTACAATACAAGCTACCTGGTCATTATGACAGGAGGAAGTAATGACAAGAGCCTGTGGTATAGGTCAGGACACTATCTGTGAACATGTAAACTCTACAAGACAAGCTACCTGGTCATTATGACAGGAGGAAGTAATGACAAGAGTCTGTGGTATAGGTCAGGACACTATCTGTGAGCATGTAAACTCTACAATACAAGCTACCTGGTCATTATGACAGGAGGAAGTAATGACAAGAGTCTGTGGTATAGGTCAGGACACTATCTGTGAGCATGTAAACTCTACAATACAAGCTACCTGGTCATTATGACAGGAGGAAGTAATGACAAGAGTCTGTGGTATAGGTCAGGACACTATCTGTGAGCATGTAAACTCTACAAGACAAGCTACCTGGTCATTATGACAGGAGGAAGTAATGACAAGAGTCTGGGGTATAGGTCAGGACACTATCTGTGAACATGTAAACTCTACAATACAAGCTACCTGGTCATTATGACAGGAGGAAGTAATGACAAGAGTCTGAGGTATAGGTCAGGACACCATCTGTGAGAATGTAAACTCTACAATACAAGCTACCTGGTCATTATGACAGGAGGAAGTAATGACAAGAGTCTGTGGTATAGGTCAGGACACTATCTGTGAGCATGTAAACTCTACAATACAAGCTACCTGGTCATTATGTCAGGAGGAAGTAATGACAAGAGTCTGTGGTATAGGTCAGGACACTATCTGTGAGCATGTAAACTCTACAATACAAGCTACCTGGTCATTATGTCAGGAGGAAGTAATGACAAGAGTCTGTGGTATAGGTCAGGACACCATCTGTGAGCATGTAAACTCTACAAGACAAGCTACCTGGTCATTATGACAGGAGGAGGTAATGACAAGAGCCTGTGGTATAGGTCAGGACACTATCTGTGAGCATGTAAACTCTACAATACAAGCTACCTGGTCATTATGACAGGAGGAAGTAATGACAAGAGCCTGTGGTATAGGTCAGGACACTATCTGTGAGCATGTAAACTCTACAATACAAGCTACCTGGTCATTATGTCAGGAGGAAGTAATGACAAGAGTCTGTGGTATAGGTCAGGACACCATCTGTGAGCATGTAAACTCTACAATACAAGGTACCTGGTCATTATGACAGGAGGACGTAATGACAAGAGTCTGTGGTATAGGTCAGGACACCATCTGTGAGCATGTAAACTCAACAATACAAGCTACCTGGTCATTATGTCAGGAGGAAGTAATGACAAGAGCCTGTGGTATAGGTCAGGACACTATCTGTGAGCATGTAAACTCAACAATACAAGCTACCTGGTCATTATGACAGGAGGAAGTAATTACAAGAGTCTGGGGTATAGGTCAGGACACCATCTGTGAGCATGTAAACTCAACAATACAAGCTACCTGGTCATTATGTCAGGAGGAAGTAATGACAAGAGTCTGTGGTATAGGTCAGGACACTATCTGTGAGCATGTAAACTCAACAATACAAGCTACCTGGTCATTATGTCAGGAGGAAGTAATGACAAGAGCCTGTGGTATAGGTCAGGACACTATCTGTGAGCATGTAAACTCAACAATACAAGCTACCTGGTCATTATGTCAGGAGGAAGTAATGACAAGAGCCTGTGGTATAGGTCAGGACACTATCTGTGAGCATGTAAACTCAACAATACAAGCTACCTGGTCATTATGTCAGGAGGAAGTAATGACAAGAGTCTGGGGTATAGGTCAGGACACCATCTGTGAACATGTAAACTCTACAATACAAGCTACCTGGTCATTATGTCAGGAGGAAGTAATGACAAGACTCTGTGGTATAGGTCAGGACACTATCTGTGAACATGTAAACTCTACAATACAAGCTACCTGGTCATTATGACAGGAGGAAGTAATGACAAGAGTCTGAGGTATAGGTCAGGACACCATCTGTGAGCATGTAAACTCTACAATACAAGCTACCTGGTCATTATGACAGGAGGAAGTAATGACAAGAGTCTGTGGTATAGGTCAGGACACTATCTGTGAGCATGTAAACTCTACAATACAAGCTACCTGGTCATTATGTCAGGAGGAAGTAATGACAAGAGCCTGTGGTATAGGTCAGGACACTATCTGTGAGAATGTAAACTCTACAATACAAGCTACCTGGTCATTATGACAGGAGGAAGTAATGACAAGAGCCTGTGGTATAGGTCAGGACACCATCTGTGAGCATGTAAACTCTACAATACAAGCTACCTGGTCATTATGACAGGAGGAAGTAATGACAAGAGTCTGTGGTATAGGTCAGGACACTATCTGTGAGAATGTAAACTCTACAATACAAGCTACCTGGTCATTATGACAGGAGGAAGTAATGACAAGAGTCTGGGGTATAGGTCAGGACACTATCTGTGAGCATGTAAACTCAACAATACAAGCTACCTGGTCATTATGACAGGAGGAAGTAATGACAAGAGCCTGTGGTATAGGTCAGGACACTATCTGTGAGAATGTAAACTCTACAATACAAGCTACCTGGTCATTATGACAGGAGGAAGTAATGACAAGAGTCTGGGGTATAGGTCAGGACACTATCTGTGAGCATGTAAACTCAACAATACAAGCTACCTGGTCATTATGTCAGGAGGAAGTAATGACAAGAGTCTGTGGTATAGGTCAGGACACTATCTGTGAGCATGTAAACTCTACAATACAAGCTACCTGGTCATTATGTCAGGAGGAAGTAATGACAAGAGCCTGTGGTATAGGTCAGGACACTATCTGTGAACATGTAAACTCTACAAGACAAGCTACCTGGTCATTATGTCAGGAGGAAGTAATGACAAGAGCCTGTGGTATAGGTCAGGACACCATCTGTGAGAATGTAAACTCTACAATACAAGGTACCTGGTCATTATGACAGGAGGAAGTAATGACAAGAGTCTGAGGTATAGGTCAGGACACTATCTGTGAACATGTAAACTCTACAAGACAAGCTACCTGGTCATTATGACAGGAGGAAGTAATGACAAGAGTCTGTGGTATAGGTCAGGACACCATCTGTGAACATGTAAACTCTACAATACAAGCTACCTGGTCATTATGACAGGAGGAAGTAATGACAAGAGCCTGTGGTATAGGTCAGGACACCATCTGTGAACATGTAAACTCAACAATACAAGCTACCTGGTCATTATGACAGGAGGAAGTAATGACAAGAGTCTGTGGTATAGGTCAGGACACTATCTGTGAACATGTAAACTCAACAATACAAGCTACCTGGTCATTATGACAGGAGGAAGTAATCACAAGAGCCTGTGGTATAGGACAGGACACCATCTGTGAACATGTAAACTCAACAATACAAGCTACCTGGTCATTATGACAGGAGGAAGTAATGACAAGAGTCTGTGGTATAGGTCAGGACACTATCTGTGAACATGTAAACTCTACAATACAAGCTACCTGGTCATTATGACAGGAGGAAGTAATGACAAGAGTCTGTGGTATAGGTCAGGACACCATCTGTGACAATGTAAACTCTACAATACAAGCTACCTGGTCATTATGACAGGAGGAAGTAATGACAAGAGTCTGAGGTATAGGTCAGGACACTATCTGTGAACATGTAAACTCTACAAGACAAGCTACCTGGTCATTATGACAGGAGGAAGTAATGACAAGAGTCTGTGGTATAGGTCAGGACACCATCTGTGAGAATGTAAACTCTACAATACAAGCTACCTGGTCATTATGACAGGAGGAAGTAATGACAAGAGCCTGTGGTATAGGTCAGGACACTATCTGTGAGAATGTAAACTCTACAATACAAGCTACCTGGTCATTATGACAGGAGGAAGTAATGACAAGAGCCTGTGGTATAGGTCAGGACTCTATCTGTGAACATGTAAACTCTACAAGACAAGCTACCTGGTCATTATGTCAGGAGGAAGTAATGACAAGAGCCTGTGGTATAGGTCAGGACACTATCTGTGAACATGTAAACTCTACAATACAAGCTACCTGGTCATTATGTAAGGAGGAAGTAATGACAAGAGTCTGAGGTATAGGTCAGGACACTATCTGTGAACATGTAAACTCTACAAGACAAGCTACCTGGTCATTATGTCAGGAGGAAGTAATGACAAGAGTCTGTGGTATAGGTCAGGACACCATCTGTGAGCATGTAAACTCTACAAGACAAGCTACCTGGTCATTATGACAGGAGGAAGTAATGACAAGAGTCTGTGGTATAGGTCAGGACACTATCTGTGAGCATGTAAACTCTACAATACAAGCTACCTGGTCATTATGACAGGAGGAAGTAATGACAAGAGTCTGTGGTATAGGTCAGGACACTATCTGTGAGCATGTAAACTCAACAATACAAGCTACCTGGTCATTATAACAGGAGGAAGTAATGACAAGAGCCTGTGGTATAGGTCAGGACACCATCTGTGAACATGTAAACTCTACAATACAAGCTACCTGGTCATTATGACAGGAGGACGTAATGACAAGAGCCTGTGGTATAGGTCAGGACACCATCTGTGAGCATGTAAACTCAACAATACAAGCTACCTGGTCATTATGACAGGAGGAAGTAATGACAAGAGCCTGTGGTATAGGTCAGGACACCATCTGTGAGCATGTAAACTCAACAATACAAGCTACCTGGTCATTATGACAGGACGAAGTAATGACAAGAGCCTGTGGTATAGGTCAGGACACTATCTGTGAGCATGTAAACTCAACAATACAAGCTACCTGGTCATTATGACACGAGGAAGTAATGACAAGAGCCTGTGGTATAGGTCAGGACACTATCTGTGAGCATGTAAACTCTACAATACAAGCTACCTGGTCATTATGACAGGAGGAAGTAATGACAAGAGTCTGTGGTATAGGTGTGGACACTATCTGTGAGCATGTAAACTCAACAATACAAGCTACCTGGTCATTATGACAGGAGGAAGTAATGACAAGAGCCTGTGGTATAGGTCAGGACACCATCTGTGAACATGAAAACTCTACAATACAAGCTACCTGGTCATTATGTCAGGAGGAAGTAATGACAAGAGCCTGTGGTATAGGTCAGGACACTATCTGTGAACATGTAAACTCTACAATACAAGCTACCTGGTCATTATGACAGGAGGAAGTAATGACAAGAGTCTGTGGTATAGGTCAGGACACTATCTGTGAGCATGTAAACTCAACAATACAAGCTACCTGGTCATTATGATAGGAGGAAGTAATGACAAGAGTCTGAGGTATAGGTCAGGACACTATCTGTGAACATGTAAACTCTACAATACAAGCTACCTGGTCATTATGTCAGGAGGAAGTAATGACAAGAGTCTGTGGTATAGGTCAGGACACTATCTGTGAGCATGTAAACTCAACAATACAAGCTACCTGGTCATTATGTCAGGAGGAAGTAATGACAAGAGCCTGTGGTATAGGTCAGGACACTATCTGTGAGCATGTAAACTCTACAATACAAGCTACCTGGTCATTATGACAGGAGGAAGTAATGACAAGAGCCTGTGGTATAGGTCAGGACACCATCTGTGAGCATGTAAACTCTACAATACAAGCTGCCTGGTCATTATGACAGGAGGAAGTAATGACAAGAGTCTGTGGTATAGGTCAGGACACTATCTGTGAGCATGTAAACTCAACAATACAAGCTACCTGGTCATTATGACAGGAGGAAGTAATGACAAGAGCCTGGGGTATAAGTCAGGACACTATCTGTGAGCATGTAAACTCAACAAGACAAGCTACCTGGTCATTATGACAGGAGGAAGTAATGACAAGAGTCTGGGGTATAGGTCAGGACACCATCTGTGAGAATGTAAACTCAACAAGACAAGCTACCTGGTCATTATGACAGGAGGAAGTAATGACAAGAGCCTGTGGTATAGGTCAGGACACTATCTGTGAGCATGTAAACTCAACAATACAATCTACCTGGTCATTATGACAGGAGGAAGTAATGACAAGAGTCTGTGGTATAGGTCAGGACACTATCTGTGAGCATGTAAACTCTACAATACAAGCTACCTGGTCATTATGACAGGAGGAAGTAATGACAAGAGTCTGTGGTATAGGTCAGGACACCATCTGTGAGCATGTAAACTCAACAATACAAGCTACCTGGTCATTATGACAGGAGGACGTAATGACAAGAGTCTGTGGTATAGGTCAGGACACTATCTGTGAGCATGTAAACTCAACAATACAAGCTACCTGGTCATTATGACAGGAGGAAGTAATGACAAGAGTCTGTGGTATAGGTCAGGACACTATCTGTGAGCATGTAAACTCAACAATACAAGCTACCTGGTCATTATGACAGGAGGAAGTAATGACAAGAGTCTGTGGTATAGGTCAGGACACCATCTGTGAGCATGTAAACTCTACAATACAAGCTACCTGGTCATTATGACAGGAGGAAGTAATGACAAGAGTCTGTGGTATAGGTCAGGACACCATCTGTGAGCATGTAAACTCAACAAGACAAGCTACCTGGTCATTATGACAGGAGGAAGTAATGACAAGAGTCTGAGGTATAGGTCAGGACACCATCTGTGAACATGTAAACTCTACAATACAAGCTACCTGGTCATTATGACAGGAGGAAGTAATGACAAGAGTCTGTGGTATAGGTCAGGACACTATCTGTGAGCATGTAAACGCAACAATACAAGCTACCTGGTCATTATGTCAGGAGGAAGTAATGACAAGAGTCTGAGGTATAGGTCAGGACACCATCTGTGAACATGTAAACTCTACAATACAAGCTACCTGGTCATTATGTCAGGAGGAAGTAATGACAAGAGTCTGTGGTATAGGTCAGGACACTATCTGTGAGAATGTAAACTCAACAATACAAGCTACCTGGTCATTATGTCAGGAGGAAGTAATGACAAGAGTCTGTGGTATAGGTCAGGACACTATCTGTGAGCATGTAAACGCAACAATACAAGCTACCTGGTCATTATGTCAGGAGGAAGTAATGACAAGAGTCTGTGGTATAGGTCAGGACACTATCTGTGAGAATGTAAACGCAACAATACAAGCTACCTGGTCATTATGTCAGGAGGAAGTAATGACAAGAGTCTGTGGTATAGGTCAGGACACTATCTGTGAGCATGTAAACGCAACAATACAAGCTACCTGGTCATTATGTCAGGAGGAAGTAATGACAAGAGTCTGTGGTATAGGTCAGGACACTATCTGTGAGAATGTAAACGCAACAATACAAGCTACCTGGTCATTATGTCAGGAGGAAGTAATGACAAGAGTCTGTGGTATAGGTCAGGACACTATCTGTGAGCATGTAAACGCAACAATACAAGCTACCTGGTCATTATGTCAGGAGGAAGTAATGACAAGAGTCTGTGGTATAGGTCAGGACACTATCTGTGAACATGTAAACTCTACAATACAAGCTACCTGGTCATTATGACAGGAGGAAGTAATGACAAGAGTCTGTGGTATAGGTCAGGACACTATCTGTGAGAATGTAAACTCAACAATACAAGCTACCTGGTCATTATGTCAGGAGGAAGTAATGACAAGAGTCTGGGGTATAGGTCAGGACACTATCTGTGAGAATGTAAACTCAACAATACAAGCTACCTGGTCATTATGACAGGAGGAAGTAATGACAAGAGTCTGTGGTATAGGTCAGGACACCATCTGTGAACATGTAAACTCAACAATACAAGCTACCTGGTCATTATGTCAGGAGGAAGTAATGACAAGAGTCTGTGGTATAGGTCAGGACACCATCTGTGAGCATGTAAACTCTACAATACAAGCTCAATGGTCATTATGACAGGAGGAAGTAATGACAAGAGTCTGTGGTATAGGTCAGGACACTATCTGTGAGCATGTAAACTCAACAATACAAGCTACCTGGTCATTATGACAGGAGGAAGTAATGACAAGAGCCTGTGGTATAGGTCAGGACACCATCTGTGAGCATGTAAACTCTACAATACAAGCTACCTGGTCATTATGACAGGAGGAAGTAATGACAAGAGTCTGAGGTATAGGTCAGGACACTATCTGTGAGCATGTAAACTCTACAATACAAGCTACCTGGTCATTATGACAGGAGGAAGTAATGACAAGAGTCTGTGGTATAGGTCAGGACACTATCTGTGAGCATGTAAACTCTACAATACAAGCTACCTGGTCATTATGTCAGGCAGAAGTAATGACAAGAGTCTGAGGTATAGGTCAGGACACCATCTGTGAACATGTAAACTCTAAAATACAAGCTACCTGGTCATTATGTCAGGAGGAAGTAATGACAAGAGTCTGAGGTATAGGTCAGGACACCATCTGTGAGCATGTAAACTCTACAATACAAGCTACCTGGTCATTATGTCAGGAGGAAGTAATGACAAGAGTCTGTGGTATAGGTCAGGACACTATCTGTGAACATGTAAACTCTACAATACAAGCTACCTAGTCATTATGTCAGGAGGAAGTAATGACAAGAGTCTGTGGTATAGGTCAGGACAGCATCTGTGAACATGTAAACTCTACAATACAAGCTACCTGGTCATTATGACAGGAGGAAGTAATGACAAGAGTCTGTGGTATAGGTCAGGACACTATCTGTGAACATGTAAACTCTACAATACAAGCTACCTGGTCATTATGACAGGAGGAAGTAATACCAAGAGTCTGGGGTATAGGTCAGGACACCATCTGTGAGAATGTAAACTCTACAATACAAGGTACCTGGTCATTATGTCAGGAGGAAGTAATGACAACAGCCTGGAGTATAGGTCAGGACAGCATCTGTGAACATGTAAACTCTACAATACAAGCTACCTGGTCATTATGACAGGAGGAAGTAATGACAAGAGTCTGTGGTATAGGTCAGGACACTATCTGTGAGCATGTAAACTCTACAATACAAGCTACCTGGTCATTATGACAGGAGGAAGTAATGACAAGAGTCTGTGGTATAGGTCAGGACACTATCTGTGAGCATGTAAACTCTACAATACAAGCTACCTGGTCATTATGACAGGAGGAAGTAATGACAAGAGTCTGAGGTATAGGTCAGGACACTATCTGTGAGCATGTAAACTCAACAATACAAGCTACCTGGTCATTATGACAGGAGGAAGTAATGACAAGAGTCTGTGGTATAGGTCAGGACACTATCTGTGAACATGTAAACTCTACAATACAAGCTACCTGGTCATTATGACAGGAGGAAGTAATGACAAGAGTCTGTGGTATAGTTCAGGACACTATCTGTGAGCATGTAAACTCTACAATACAAGCTACCTGGTCATTATGTCAGGAGGAAGTAATGACAAGAGTCTGTGGTATAGGTCAGGACACCATCTGTGAACATGTAAACTCTACAATACAAGCTACCTGGTCATTATGTCAGGAGGAAGTAATGACAAGAGTCTGTGGTATAGGTCAGGACACCATCTGTGAACATGTAAACTCTACAATACAAGCTACCTGGTCATTATGACAGGAGGAAGTAATGACAAGAGTCTGTGGTATAGGTCAGGACACTATCTGTGAGCATGTAAACGCAACAATACAAGCTACCTGGTCATTATGACAGGAGGAAGTAATGACAAGAGTCTGTGGTATAGGTCAGGACAGCATCTGTGAACATGTAAACTCTACAATACAAGCTACCTGGTCATTATGACAGGAGGAAGTAATGACAAGAGTCTGGGGTATAGGTCAGGACACCATCTGTGAACATGTAAACTCAACAATACAAGCTACCTGGTCATTATGACAGGAGGAAGTAATGACAAGAGCCTGGGGTATAAGTCAGGACACTATCTGTGAACATGTAAACTCTACAATACAAGCTACCTGGTCATTATGACAGGAGGAAGTAATGACAAGAGCCTGGGGTATAAGTCAGGAAACCATCTGTGAACATGTAAACTCTACAATACAAGCTACCTGGTCATTATGACAGGAGGAAGTAATGACAAGAGCCTGGGGTATAAGTCAGGACACTATCTGTGAACATGTAAACTCAACAATACAAGCTATCTGGTCATTATGTCAGGAGGAAGTAATGACAAGAGTCTGGGGTATAGGTCAGGACACTATCTGTGAACATGTAAACTCTACAATACAAGCTATCTGGTCATTATGTCAGGCGGAAGTAATGACAAGAGCCTGTGGTATAGGTCAGGACACCATCTGTGAGAATGTAAACTCAACAATACAAGCTACCTGGTCATTATGACAGGAGGAAGTAATGACAAGAGTCTGAGGTATAGGTCAGGACAGCATCTGTGAACATGTAAACTCAACAATACAAGCTACCTGGTCATTATGACAGGAGGAAGTAATGACAAGAGCCTGTGGTATAGGTCAGGACACCATCTGTGAACATGTAAACTCTACAATACAAGCTACCTGGTCATTATGACAGGAGGAAGTAATGACAAGAGCCTGTGGTATAGGTCAGGACACTATCTGTGAACATGTAAACTCTACAATACAAGCTACCTGGTCATTATGACAGGAGGAAGTAATGACAAGAGCCTGTGGTATAGGTCAGGACACTATCTGTGAGCATGTAAACTCTACAATACAAGCTACCTGGTCATTATGACAGGAGGAAGTAATGACAAGAGCCTGTGGTATAGGTCAGGACACTATCTGTGAACATGTAAACTCTACAATACAAGCTACCTGGTCATTATGACAGGAGGAAGTAATGACAAGAGTCTGAGGTATAGGTCAGGACAGCATCTGTGAACATGTAAACTCTACAATACAAGCTACCTGGTCATTATGACAGGAGGAAGTAATGACAAGAGTCTGGGGTATAGGTCAGGACAGCATCTGTGAACATGTAAACTCTACAATACAAGCTACCTGGTCATTATGACAGGAGGAAGTAATGACAAGAGCCTGTGGTATAGGTCAGGACACTATCTGTGAGCATGTAAACTCTACAATACAAGCTACCTGGTCATTATGACAGGAGGAAGTAATGACAAGAGTCTGAGGTATAGGTCAGGACACCATCTGTGAGCATGTAAACTCTACAATACAAGCTACCTGGTCATTATGTCAGGAGGAAGTAATGACAAGAGTGTGTGGTATAGGTCAGGACACCATCTGTGAGCATGTAAACTCAACAATACAAGCTACCTGGTCATTATGACAGGAGGAAGTAATGACAAGAGCCTGGGGTATAGGTCAGGACACCATCTGTGAGCATGTAAACTCTACAATACAAGCTACCTGGTCATTATGTCAGGAGGAAGTAATGACAAGAGCCTGAGGTATAGGTCAGGACACCATCTGTTAGCATGTAAACTCTACAATACAAGCTACCTGGTCATTATGTCAGGAGGAAGTAATGACAAGAGTCTGAGGTATAGGTCAGGACACCATCTGTGAGCATGTAAACTCTACAATACAAGCTACCTGGTGATTATGACAGGAGGAAGTAATGACAAGAGCCTGTGGTATAGGTCAGGACACCATCTGTGAACATGTAAACTCAACAATACAAGCTACCTGGTCATTATGTCAGGAGGAAGTAATGACAAGAGCCTGTGGTATAGGTCAGGACACTATCTGTGAACATGTAAACCCAACAATAGAAGCTACCTGGTCATTATGTCAGGAGGAAGTAATGACAAGAGTCTGTGGTATAGGTCAGGACACCATCTGTGAGCATGTAAACTCTACAATACAAGCTACCTGGTCATTATGTCAGGAAGAAGTAATGACAAGAGTCTGGGGTATAGGTCAGGACACCATCTGTGAGCATGTAAACTCTACAAGACAAGCTACCTGGTCATTATGACAGGAGGAAGTAATGACAAGAGCCTGTGGTATAGGTCAGGACACCATCTGTGAGCATGTAAACTCAACAATACAAGCTACCTGGTCATTATGTCAGGAGGAAGTAATGACAAGAGTCTGTGGTATAGGTCAGGAGACTATCTGTGAGCATGTAAACTCAACAATACAAGCTACCTGGTCATTATGTCAGGAGGAAGTAATGACAAGAGTCTGGGGTATAGGTCAGGACACTATCTGTGAGAATGTAAACTCTACAATACAAGCTACCTGGTCATTATGACAGGAGGAAGTAATGACAAGAGTCTGGGGTATAGGTCAGGACACCATCTGTGAGAATGTAAACTCTACAATACAAGGTACCTGGTCATTATGTCAGGAGGAAGTAATGACAACAGCCTGGAGTATAGGTCAGGACAGCATCTGTGAACATGTAAACTCTACAATACAAGCTACCTGGTCATTATGACAGGAGGAAGTAATGACAAGAGTCTGTGGTATAGGTCAGGACACTATCTGTGAGCATGTAAACTCTACAATACAAGCTACCTGGTCATTATGACAGGAGGAAGTAATGACAAGAGTCTGTGGTATAGGTCAGGACACTATCTGTGAGCATGTAAACTCTACAATACAAGCTACCTGGTCATTATGACAGGAGGAAGTAATGACAAGAGTCTGAGGTATAGGTCAGGACACTATCTGTGAGCATGTAAACTCAACAATACAAGCTACCTGGTCATTATGACAGGAGGAAGTAATGACAAGAGTCTGTGGTATAGGTCAGGACACTATCTGTGAACATGTAAACTCTACAATACAAGCTACCTGGTCATTATGACAGGAGGAAGTAATGACAAGAGTCTGTGGTATAGTTCAGGACACTATCTGTGAGCATGTAAACTCTACAATACAAGCTACCTGGTCATTATGTCAGGAGGAAGTAATGACAAGAGTCTGTGGTATAGGTCAGGACACCATCTGTGAACATGTAAACTCTACAATACAAGCTACCTGGTCATTATGTCAGGAGGAAGTAATGACAAGAGTCTGTGGTATAGGTCAGGACACCATCTGTGAACATGTAAACTCTACAATACAAGCTACCTGGTCATTATGACAGGAGGAAGTAATGACAAGAGTCTGTGGTATAGGTCAGGACACTATCTGTGAGCATGTAAACGCAACAATACAAGCTACCTGGTCATTATGACAGGAGGAAGTAATGACAAGAGTCTGTGGTATAGGTCAGGACAGCATCTGTGAACATGTAAACTCTACAATACAAACTACCTGGTCATTATGACAGGAGGAAGTAATGACAAGAGTCTGGGGTATAGGTCAGGACACCATCTGTGAACATGTAAACTCAACAATACAAGCTACCTGGTCATTATGACAGGAGGAAGTAATGACAAGAGCCTGGGGTATAAGTCAGGACACTATCTGTGAACATGTAAACTCTACAATACAAGCTACCTGGTCATTATGACAGGAGGAAGTAATGACAAGAGCCTGGGGTATAAGTCAGGAAACCATCTGTGAACATGTAAACTCTACAATACAAGCTACCTGGTCATTATGACAGGAGGAAGTAATGACAAGAGCCTGGGGTATAAGTCAGGACACTATCTGTGAACATGTAAACTCAACAATACAAGCTATCTGGTCATTATGTCAGGAGGAAGTAATGACAAGAGTCTGGGGTATAGGTCAGGACACTATCTGTGAACATGTAAACTCTACAATACAAGCTACCTGGTCATTATGTCAGGAGGAAGTAATGACAAGAGTCTGGGGTATAGGTCAGGACACTATCTGTGAACATGTAAACTCTACAATACAAGCTATCTGGTCATTATGTCAGGCGGAAGTAATGACAAGAGCCTGTGGTATAGGTCAGGACACCATCTGTGAGAATGTAAACTCAACAATACAAGCTACCTGGTCATTATGACAGGAGGAAGTAATGACAAGAGTCTGAGGTATAGGTCAGGACAGCATCTGTGAACATGTAAACTCAACAATACAAGCTACATGGTCATTATGACAGGAGGAAGTAATGACAAGAGCCTGTGGTATAGGTCAGGACACCATCTGTGAACATGTAAACTCTACAATACAAGCTACCTGGTCATTATGACAGGAGGAAGTAATGACAAGAGCCTGTGGTATAGGTCAGGACACTATCTGTGAACATGTAAACTCTACAATACAAGCTACCTGGTCATTATGACAGGAGGAAGTAATGACAAGAGCCTGTGGTATAGGTCAGGACACTATCTGTGAGCATGTAAACTCTACAATACAAGCTACCTGGTCATTATGACAGGAGGAAGTAATGACAAGAGCCTGTGGTATAGGTCAGGACACTATCTGTGAACATGTAAACTCTACAATACAAGCTACCTGGTCATTATGACAGGAGGAAGTAATGACAAGAGTCTGAGGTATAGGTCAGGACAGCATCTGTGAACATGTAAACTCTACAATACAAGCTACCTGGTCATTATGACAGGAGGAAGTAATGACAAGAGTCTGGGGTATAGGTCAGGACAGCATCTGTGAACATGTAAACTCTACAATACAAGCTACCTGGTCATTATGACAGGAGGAAGTAATGACAAGAGCCTGTGGTATAGGTCAGGACACTATCTGTGAGCATGTAAACTCTACAATACAAGCTACCTGGTCATTATGACAGGAGGAAGTAATGACAAGAGTCTGAGGTATAGGTCAGGACACCATCTGTGAGCATGTAAACTCTACAATACAAGCTACCTGGTCATTATGTCAGGAGGAAGTAATGACAAGAGTCTGTGGTATAGGTCAGGACACCATCTGTGAGCATGTAAACTCAACAATACAAGCTACCTGGTCATTATGACAGGAGGAAGTAATGACAAGAGCCTGGGGTATAGGTCAGGACACCATCTGTGAGCATGTAAACTCTACAATACAAGCTACCTGGTCATTATGTCAGGAGGAAGTAATGACAAGAGCCTGAGGTATAGGTCAGGACACCATCTGTTAGCATGTAAACTCTACAATACAAGCTACCTGGTCATTATGTCAGGAGGAAGTAATGACAAGAGTCTGAGGTATAGGTCAGGACACCATCTGTGAGCATGTAAACTCTACAATACAAGCTACCTGGTGATTATGACAGGAGGAAGTAATGACAAGAGCCTGTGGTATAGGTCAGGACACCATCTGTGAACATGTAAACTCAACAATACAAGCTACCTGGTCATTATGTCAGGAGGAAGTAATGACAAGAGCCTGTGGTATAGGTCAGGACACTATCTGTGAACATGTAAACTCAACAATAGAAGCTACCTGGTCATTATGTCAGGAGGAAGTAATGACAAGAGTCTGTGGTATAGGTCAGGACACCATCTGTGAGCATGTAAACTCTACAATACAAGCTACCTGGTCATTATGTCAGGAAGAAGTAATGACAAGAGTCTGGGGTATAGGTCAGGACACCATCTGTGAGCATGTAAACTCTACAAGACAAGCTACCTGGTCATTATGACAGGAGGAAGTAATGACAAGAGCCTGTGGTATAGGTCAGGACACCATCTGTGAGCATGTAAACTCAACAATACAAGCTACCTGGTCATTATGTCAGGAGGAAGTAATGACAAGAGTCTGTGGTATAGGTCAGGAGACTATCTGTGAGCATGTAAACTCAACAATACAAGCTACCTGGTCATTATGTCAGGAGGAAGTAATGACAAGAGTCTGGGGTATAGGTCAGGACACTATCTGTGAGAATGTAAACTCTACAAGACAAGCTACCTGGTCATTATGACATGAGGAAGTAATGACAAGAGTCTGGGGTATAGGTCAGGACACTATCTGTGAGAATGTAAACTCTACAAGACAAGCTACCTGGTCATTATGACATGAGGAAGTAATGACAAGAGTCTGGGGTATAGGTCAGGACACCATCTGTGAGAATGTAAACTCTACAAGACAAGCTACCTGGTCATTATGACAGGAGGAAGTAATGACAAGAGCCTGTGGTATAGGTCAGGACACCATCTGTGAACATGTAAACTCTACAATACAAGCTACCTGGTCATTATGACAGGAGGAAGTAATGACAAGAGCCTGTGGTATAGGTCAGGACACCATCTGTGAACATGTAAACTCTACAATACAAGCTACCTGGTCATTATGACAGGAGGAAGTAATGACAAGAGCCTGTGGTATAGGTCAGGACACTATCTGTGAACATGTAAACTCTACAATACAAGCTACCTGGTCATTATGACAGGAGGAAGTAATGACAAGAGTCTGGGGTATAGGTCAGGACACTATCTGTGAGAATGTAAACTCTACAATACAAGCTACCTGGTCATTATGTCAGGAGGAAGTAATGACAAGAGTCTGTGGTATAGGTCAGGACACCATCTGTGAACATGTAAACTCTACAATACAAGCTACCTGGTCATTATGTCAGGAGGAAGTAATGACAAGAGCCTGTGGTATAGGTCAGGACACCATCTGTGAACATGTAAACTCTACAATACAAGCTACCTGGTCATTATGACAGGAGGAAGTAATGACAAGAGCCTGTGGTATAGGTCAGGACACCATCTGTGAGAATGTAAACTCAACAATACAAGCTACCTGGTCATTATGACAGGAGGAAGTAATGACAAGAGCCTGTGGTATAGGTCAGGACACCATCTGTGAGCATGTAAACTCTACAATACAAGCTACCTGGTCATTATGACAGGAGGAAGTAATGACAAGAGCCTGTGGTATAGGTCAGGACACTATCTGTGAACATGTAAACTCTACAATACAAGCTACCTGGTCATTATGACAGGAGGAAGTAATGACAAGAGCCTGTGGTATAGGTCAGGACACTATCTGTGAGCATGTAAACTCTACAATACAAGCTACCTGGTCATTATGACAGGCAGAAGTAATGACAAGAGTCTGTGGTATAGGTCAGGACACTATCTGTGAGCATGTAAACTCTACAAGACAAGCTACCTGGTCATTATGACAGGAGGAAGTAATGACAAGAGTCTGAGGTATAGGTCAGGACACCATCTGTGAGCATGTAAACTCTACAATACAAGCTACCTGGTCATTATGACAGGAGGAAGTAATGACAAGAGTCTGTGGTATAGGTCAGGACACTATCTGTGAGCATGTAAACTCAACAATACAAGCTACCTGGTCATTATGTCAGGAGGAAGTAATGACAAGAGCCTGTGGTATAGGTCAGGACACTATCTGTGAGCATGTAAACTCTACAATACAAGCTACCTGGTCATTATGACAGGAGGAAGTAATGACAAGAGCCTGTGGTATAGGTCAGGTCACCATCTGTGAGCATGTAAACTCTACAATACAAGCTACCTGGTCATTATGACAGGAGGAAGTAATGACAAGAGCCTGTGGTATAGGTCAGGACACTATCTGTGAACATGTAAACTCTACAATACAAGCTACCTGGTCATTATGCCAGGAGGAAGTAATGACAAGAGCCTGTGGTATAGGTCAGGACACTATCTGTGAGCATGTAAACTCTACAATACAAGCTACCTGGTCATTATGACAGGCAGAAGTAATGACAAGAGTCTGTGGTATAGGTCAGGACACTATCTGTGAGCATGTAAACTCTACAAGACAAGCTACCTGGTCATTATGACAGGAGGAAGTAATGACAAGAGTCTGAGGTATAGGTCAGGACACCATCTGTGAGCATGTAAACTCTACAATACAAGCTACCTGGTCATTATGACAGGAGGAAGTAATGACAAGAGTCTGTGGTATAGGTCAGGACACTATCTGTGAGCATGTAAACTCAACAATACAAGCTACCTGGTCATTATGTCAGGAGGAAGTAATGACAAGAGCCTGTGGTATAGGTCAGGACACTATCTGTGAGCATGTAAACTCTACAATACAAGCTACCTGGTCATTATGACAGGAGGAAGTAATGACAAGAGTCTGTGGTATAGGTCAGGACACTATCTGTGAGCATGTAAACTCTACAATACAAGCTACCTGGTCATTATGACAGGAGGAAGTAATGACAAGAGCCTGTGGTATAGGTCAGGACACTATCTGTGAGAATGTAAACTCTAGAATACCAGCTACCTGGTCATTATGACAGGAGGAAGTAATGACAAGAGTCTGTGGTATAGGTCAGGACACTATCTGTGAGAATGTAAACTCTACAATACAAGCTACCTGGTCATTATGACAGGAGGAAGTAATGACAAGAGTCTGGGGTATAGGTCAGGACACCATCTGTGAGCATGTAAACTCTACAATACAAGCTACCTGGTCATTATGACAGGAGGAAGTAATGACAAGAGTCTGTGGTATAGGTCAGGACACCATCTGTGAGCATGTAAACTCAACAATACAAGCTACCTGGTCATTATGACAGGAGGAAGTAATGACAAGAGTCTGGGGTATAGGTCAGGACACTATCTGTGAGCATGTAAACTCTACAAGACAAGCTACCTGGTCATTATGTTAGGAGGAAGTAATGACAAGAGCCTGTGGTATAGGTCAGGACACCATCTGTGAGCATGTAAACTCTACAATACAAGCTACCTGGTCATTATGACAGGCGGAAGTAATGACAAGAGCCTGTGGTATAGGTCAGGACACCATCTGTGAGCATGTAAACTCAACAATACAAGCTACCTGGTCATTATGACAGGAGGAAGTAATGACAAGAGTCTGGGGTATAGGTCAGGACACCATCTGTGAACATGTAAACTCTACAATACAAGCTACCTGGTCATTATGTCAGGAGGAAGTAATGAAAAGAGTCTGTGGTATAGGTCAGGACACTATCTGTGAGCATGTAAACTCTACAAGACAAGGTACCTGGTCATTATGACAGGAGGAAGTAATGACAAGAGCCTGTGGTATAGGTCAGGACACCATCTGTGAGCATGTAAACTCTACAATACAAGCTACCTGGTCATTATGACAGGAGGAAGTAATGACAAGAGCCTGTGGTATAGGTCAGGACACCATCTGTGAGAATGTAAACTCTACAATACAAGCTACCTGGTCATTATGACAGGAGGAAGTAATGACAAGAGTCTGGGGTATAGGTCAGGACACTATCTGTGAACATGTAAACTCAACAATACAAGCTACCTGGTCATTATGTCAGGCAGAAGTAATGACAAGAGCCTGTGGTATAGGTCAGGACACTATCTGTGAGCATGTAAACTCAACAATACAAGCTACCTGGTCATTATGACAGGAGGAAGTAATGACAAGAGTCTGTGGTATAGGTCAGGACACCATCTGTGCACATGTAAACTCAACAATACAAGCTACCTGGTCATTATGACAGGAGGAAGTAATGACAAGAGCCTGTGGTATAGGTCAGGACACTCTCTGTGAACATGTAAACTCTACAATACAAGCTACCTGGTCATTATGACAGGAGGAAGTAATGACAAGAGCCTGTGGTATAGGTCAGGACACCATCTGTGAACATGTAAACTCAACAATACAAGCTACCTGGTCATTATGTCAGGAGGAAGTAATGACAAGAGCCTGTGGTATAGGTCAGGACACCATCTGTGAGCATGTAAACTCAACAATACAAGCTACCTGGTCATTATGACAGGAGGAAGTAATGACAAGAGCCTGTGGTATAGGTCAGGACACCATCTGTGAACATGGTAACTCAACAATACAAGCTACCTGGTCATTATGACAGGAGGAAGTAATGACAAGAGCCTGTGGTATAGGTCAGGACACTATCTGTGAGCATGTAAACTCTACAATACAAGCTACCTGGTCATTATGACAGGAGGGAGTAATGACA
Organism: Deroplatys truncata; assembly: GCA_030765065.1. NCBI lineage: Eukaryota > Metazoa > Arthropoda > Insecta > Mantodea > Mantidae > Deroplatys > Deroplatys truncata. The sequence continues at coordinate 10,628,142 of CM060975.1, forward strand.
AGAGTCTGGGGTATAGGTCAGGACACTATCTGTGAACATGTAAACTCTACAATACAAGGTACCTGGTCATTATGTCAGGAGGAAGTAATGACAAGAGCCTGAGGTATAGGTCAGGACACTATCTGTGAACATGTAAACTCTACAATACAAGCTACCTGGTCATTATGACAGGAGGAAGTAATGACAAGAGCCTGAGGTATAGGTCAGGACACTATCTGTGAACATGTAAACTCAACAATACAAGCTACCTGGTCATTATGTCAGGAGGAAGTAATGACAAGAGTCTGTGGTATAGGTCAGGACACTATCTGTGAGCATGTAAACTCAACAATACAAGCTACCTGGTCATTATGACAGGAGGAAGTAATGACAAGAGTCTGTGGTATAGGTCAGGACACTATCTGTGAGCATGTAAACTCTACAATACAAGCTACCTGGTCATTATGACAGGAGGAAGTAATGACAAGAGTCTGTGGTATAGGTCAGGACACTATCTGTGAGCATGTAAACTCAACAATACAAGCTACCTGGTCATTATGTCAGGAGGAAGTAATGACAAGAGTCTGTGGTATAGGTCAGGACACTATCTGTGAACATGTAAACTCAACAATACAAGCTACCTGGTCATTATGACAGGAGGAAGTAATGACAAGAGTCTGTGGTATAGGTCAGGACACTATCTGTGAGCATGTAAACTCAACAATACAAGCTACCTGGTCATTATGTCAGGAGGAAGTAATGACAAGAGCCTGAGGTATAGGTCAGGACACTATCTGTGAGCATGTAAACTCAACAATACAAGCTACCTGGTCATTATGACAGGAGGAAGTAATGACAAGAGTCTGTGGTATAGGTCAGGACACTATCTGTGAGCATGTAAACTCAACAATACAAGCTACCTGGTCATTATGTCAGGAGGAAGTAATGAAAAGAGCCTGAGGTATAGGTCAGGACACTATCTGTGAACATGTAAACTCAACAATACAAGCTACCTGGTCATTATGACAGGAGGAAGTAATGACAAGAGTCTGTGGTATAGGTCAGGACACCATCTGTGAACATGTAAACTCAACAATACAAGGTACCTGGTCATTATGACAGGAGGAAGTAATGACAAGAGTCTGTGGTATAGGTCAGGACACTATCTGTGAGCATGTAAACTCAACAATACAAGCTACCTGGTCATTATGTCAGGAGGAAGTAATGACAAGAGTCTGTGGTATAGGTCAGCACACTATCTGTGAGCATGTAAACTCAACAATACAAGCTACCTGGTCATTATGTAAGGAGGAAGTAATGACAAGAGTCTGTGGTATAGGTCAGGACACTATCTGTGAGCATGTAAACTCAACAATACAAGCTACCTGGTCATTATGACAGGAGGAAGTAATGACAAGAGTCTGTGGTATAGGTCAGGACACCATCTGTGAACATGTAAACTCAACAATACAAGCTACCTGGTCATTATGACAGGAGGAAGTAATGACAAGAGTCTGTGGTATAGGTCAGGACACCATCTGTGAACATGTAAACTCAACAATACAAGCTACCTGGTCATTATGACAGGAGGAAGTAATGACAAGAGTCTGTGGTATAGGTCAGGACACCATCTGTGAACATGTAAACTCAACAATACAAGGTACCTGGTCATTATGACAGGAGGAAGTAATGACAAGAGTCTGTGGTATAGGTCAGGACACTATCTGTGAGCATGTAAACTCAACAATACAAGCTACCTGGTCATTATGTCAGGAGGAAGTAATGACAAGAGTCTGTGGTATAGGTCAGGACACCATCTGTGAGCATGTAAACTCTACAATACAAGCTACCTGGTCATTATGACAGGAGGAAGTAATGACAAGAGTCTGTGGTATAGGTCAGGACACCATCTGTGAGCATGTAAACTCTACAATACAAGCTACCTGGTCATTATGTCAGGAGGAAGTAATGACAAGAGTCTGTGGTATAGGTCAGGACACTATCTGTGAGCATGTAAACTCTACAATACAAGCTACCTGGTCATTATGACAGGAGGAAGTAATGACAAGAGCCTGTGGTATAGGTCAGGACACTATCTGTGAGCATGTAAACTCTACAAGACAAGCTACCTGGTCATTATGACAGGAGGAAGTAATGACAAGAGTCTGTGGTATAGGTCAGGACACCATCTGTGAGCATGTAAACTCAACAATACAAGCTACCTGGTCATTATGACAGGAGGAAGTAATGACAAGAGTCTGGGGTATAGGTCAGGACACCATCTGTGAGAATGTAAACTCTACAATACAAGCTACCTGGTCATTATGTCAGGAGGAAGTAATGACAAGAGCCTGTGGTATAGGTCAGGACACCATCTGTGAGCATGTAAACTCTACAATACAATCTACCTGGTCATTATGACAGGAGGAAGTAATGACAAGAGCCTGTGGTATAGGTCAGGACACTATCTGTGAGCATGTAAACTCAACAATACAAGCTACCTGGTCATTATGACAGGAGGAAGTAATGACAAGAGCCTGTGGTATAGGTCAGGACACTATCTGTGAGCATGTAAACTCAACAATACAAGCTACCTGGTCATTATGACAGGAGGAAGTAATGACAAGAGCCTGTGGTATAGGTCAGGACACTATCTGTGAGCATGTAAACTCAACAATACAAGCTACCTGGTCATTATGACAGGAGGAAGTAATGACAAGAGCCTGTGGTATAGGTCAGGACACTATCTGTGAACATGTAAACTCAACAATACAAGGTACCTGGTCATTATGTCAGGAGGAAGTAATGACATGAGTCTGTGGTATAGGTCAGGACACTATCTGTGAACATGTAAACTCTACAATACAAGGTACCTGGTCATTATGACAGGAGGAAGTAATGACAAGAGTCTGAGGTATAGGTCAGGACACTATCTGTGAGCATGTAAACTCTACAATACAAGCTACCTGGTCATTATGTCAGGAGGAAGTAATGACAAGAGTCTGTGGTATAGGTCAGGACACCATCTGTGAACATGTAAACTCTACAATACAAGCTACCTGGTCATTATGACAGGAGAAAGTAATGACAAGAGCCTGTGGTATAGGTCAGGACACCATCTGTGAACATGTAAACTCTACAATACAAGCTACCTGGTCATTATGTCAGGAGGAAGTAATGACAAGAGCCTGTGGATAGGTCAGGACACCATCTGTGAGCATGTAAACTCTACAAGACAAGCTACCTGGTCATTATGACAGGAGGAAGTAATGACAAGAGCCTGTGGTATAGGTCAGGACACTATCTGTGAGCATGTAAACTCAACAAGACAAGCTACCTGGTCATTATGACAGGAGGAAGTAATGACAAGAGTCTGTGGTATAGGTCAGGACACCATCTGTGAGCATGTAAACTCTACAATACAAGCTACCTGGTCATTATGTCAGGAGGAAGTAATGACAAGAGTCTGAGGTATAGGTCAGGACACCATCTGTGAGCATGTAAACTCTACAATACAAGCTACCTGGTCATTATGACAGGAGGAAGTAATGACAAGAGTCTGTGGTATAGGTCAGGACACCATCTGTGAACATGTAAACTCTACAATACAAGCTACCTGGTCATTATGACAGGAGGAAGTAATGACAAGAGTCTGTGGTATAGGTCAGGACACCATCTGTGAGCATGTAAACTCTACAATACAAGCTACCTGGTCATTATGTCAGGAGGAAGTAATGACAAGAGTCTGGGGTATAGGTCAGGACACTATCTGTGAACATGTTAACTCTACAATACAAGCTACCTGGTCATTATGACAGGAGGAAGTAATGACAAGAGTCTGAGGTATAGGTCAGGACACTATCTGTGAGCATGTAAACTCTACAATGCAAGCTACCTGGTCATTATGACAGGAGGAAGTAATGACAAGAGCCTGTGGTATAGGTCAGGACACTATCTGTGAGCATGTAAACTCTACAATACAAGCTACCTGGTCATTATGACAGGCGGAAGTAATGACAAGGTCCTGGGGTATAGGTCAGGACACTATCTGTGAACATGTAAACTCTACAATACAAGCTACCTGGTCATTATGACAGGAGGAAGTAATGACAAGAGTCTGGGGTATAGGTCAGGACACTATCTGTGAGCATGTAAACTCAACAATACAAGCTACCTGGTCATTATGACAGGAGGAAGTAATGACAAGAGCCTGTGGTATAGGTCAGGACACTATCTGTGAGCATGTAAACTCTACAATACAAGCTACCTGGTCATTATGACAGGAGGAAGTAATGACAAGAGTCTGGGGTATAGGTCAGGACACTATCTGTGAGCATGTAAACTCTACAATACAAGCTACCTGGTCATTATGACAGGAGGAAGTAATGACAAGAGCCTGTGGTATAGGTCAGGACACCATCTGTGAACATGTAAACTCAACAATACAAGCTACCTGGTCATTATGACAGGAGGAAGTAATGACAAGAGTCTGTGGTATAGGTCAGGACACCATCTGTGAGAATGTAAACTCTACAATACAAGCTACCTGGTCATTATGACAGGAGGAAGTAATGACAAGAGCCTGTGGTATAGGTCAGGACACCATCTGTGAGCATGTAAACTCAACAATACAAGCTACCTGGTCATTATGTCAGGCAGAAGTAATGACAAGAGTCTGTGGTATAGGTCAGGACACTATCTGTGAGCATGTAAACTCAACAATACAAGCTACCTGGTCATTATGACAGGAGGAAGTAATGACAAGAGTCTGTGGTATAGGTCAGGACACCATCTGTGAGCATGTAAACTCAACAATACAAGGTACCTGGTCATTATGACAGGAGGAAGTAATGACAAGAGCCTGTGGTATAGGTCAGGACACTATCTGTGAACATGTAAACTCTACAATACAAGCTACCTGGTCATTATGACAGGAGGAAGTAATGACAAGAGCCTGTGGTATAGGTCAGGACACCATCTGTGAGCATGTAAACTCTACAATACAAGCTACCTGGTCATTATGACAGGAGGAAGTAATGACAAGAGCCTGTGGTATAGGTCAGGACACCATCTGTGAGCATGTAAACTCAACAATACAAGCTACCTGGTCATTATGTCAGGCAGAAGTAATGACAAGAGTCTGTGGTATAGGTCAGGACACTATCTGTGAGCATGTAAACTCTACAATACAAGCTACCTGGTCATTATGTCAGGAGGAAGTAATGACAAGAGTCTGGGGTATAGGTCAGGACACTATCTGTGAGCATGTAAACTCAACAATACAAGCTACCTGGTCATTATGACAGGATGAAGTAATGACAAGAGCCTGTGGTATAGGTCAGGACACCATCTGTGAGCATGTAAACTCTACAAGACAAGCTACCTGGTCATTATGTCAGGAGGAAGTAATGACAAGAGCCTGAGGTATAGGTCAGGACACCATCTGTGAGCATGTAAACTCAACAATACAAGCTACCTGGTCATTATGATAGGAGGAAGTAATGACAAGAGTCTGGGGTATAGGTCAGGACACTATCTGTGAGAATGTAAACTCAACAATACAAGCTACCTGGTCATTATGACAGGAGGAAGTAATGACAAGAGTCTGTGGTATAGGTCAGGACACCATCTGTGAGCATGTAAACTCAACAATACAAGCTACCTGGTCATTATGACAGGAGGAAGTAATGACAAGAGCCTGTGGTATAGGTCAGGACACCATCTGTGAGCATGTAAACTCTACAATACAAGCTACCTGGTCATTATGTCAGGCGCAAGTAATGACAAGAGTCTGTGGTATAGGTCAGGACACTATCTGTGAGCATGTAAACTCAACAATACAAGCTGCCTGGTCATTATGACAGGAGGAAGTAATGACAAGAGTCTGAGGTATAGGTCAGGACACTATCTGTGAGCATGCAAACTCTACAATACAAGCTACCTGGTCATTATGACAGGAGGAAGTAATGACAAGAGTCTGAGGTATAGGTCAGGACACTATCTGTGAGCATGTAAACTCTACAATACAAGCTACCTGGTCATTATGACAGGAGGAAGTAATGACAAGAGTCTGAGGTATAGGTCAGGACACTATCTGTGAGAATGTAAACTCAACAATACAAGCTACCTGGTCATTATGACAGGAGGAAGTAATGACAAGAGTCTGGGGTATAGGTCAGGACACTATCTGTGAGCATGTAAACTCTACAATACAAGCTACCTGGTCATTATGACAGGAGGAAGTAATGACAAGATTCTGAGGTATAGGTCAGGACACTATCTGTGAACATGTAAACTCTACAATACAAGCTACCTGGTCATTATGACAGGAGGAAGTAATGACAAGAGTCTGTGGTATAGGTCAGGACACTATCTGTGAGCATGTAAACTCAACAATACAAGCTACCTGGTCATTATGACAGGAGGAAGTAATGTCAAGAGCCTGTGGTATAGGTCAGGACACTATCTGTGAGCATGTAAACTCTACAATACAAGCTACCTGGTCATATTGACAGGAGGAAGTAATGACAAGAGCCTGTGGTATAGGTCAGGACACTATCTGTGAACATGTAAACTCTACAATACAAGCTACCTGGTCATTATGACAGGAGGAAGTAATGACAAGAGTCTGAGGTATAGGTCAGGACACCATCTGTGAACATGTAAACTCTACAATACAAGCTACCTGGTCATTATGACAGGAGGAAGTAATGACAAGAGTCTGAGGTATAGGTCAGGACACCATCTGTGAGCATGTAAACTCTACAATACAAGCTACCTGGTCATTATGTCAGGAGGAAGTAATGACAAGAGTCTGTGGTATAGGTCAGGACACCATCTGTGAACATGTAAACTCTACAATACAAGCTACCTGGTCATTATGACAGGAGGAAGTAATGACAAGAGTCTGGGTTATAGGTCAGGACACCATCTGTGAGCATGTAAACTCAACAATACAAGCTACCTGGTCATTATGACAGGAGGAAGTAATGACAAGAGCCTGTGGTATAGGTCAGGACACCATCTGTGAGCATGTAAACTCAACAATACAAGCTACCTGGTCATTATGACAGGAGGAAGTAATGACAAGAGCCTGTGGTATAGGTCAGGACACTATCTGTGAGCATGTAAACTCTACAAGACAAGCTACCTGGTCATTATGACAGGAGGAAGTAATGACAAGAGTCTGAGGTATAGGTCAGGACACCATCTGTGAGCATGTAAACTCTACAATACAAGCTACCTGGTCATTATGTCAGGAGGAAGTAATGACAAGAACCTGTGGTATAGGTCAGGACACTATCTGTGAACATGTAAACTCTACAAGACACGCTACCTGGTCATTATGACAGGAGGAAGTAATGACAAGAGTCTGAGGTATAGGTCAGGACACCATCTGTGAGCATGTAAACTCTAATTACAAGCTACCTGGTCATTATGACAGGAGGAAGTAATGACAAGAGCCTGTGGTATAGGTCAGGACACCATCTGTGAGCATGTAAACTCAACAATACAAGCTACCTGGTCATTATGACAGGAGGAAGTAATGACAAGAGTCTGAGGTATAGGTCAGGACACCATCTGTGAGCATGTAAACTCTACAATACAAGCTACCTGGTCATTATGACAGGAGGAAGTAATGACAAGAGCCTGTGGTATAGGTCAGGACACTATCTGTGAGCATGTAAACTCAACAAGACAAGCTACCTGGTCATTATGTCAGGAGGAAGTAATGACAAGAGTCTGAGGTATAGGTCAGGACACTATCTGTGAGCATGTAAACTCTACAATACAAGCTACCTGGTCATTATGACAGGAGGAAGTAATGACAAGAGTCTGAGGTATAGGTCAGGACACTATCTGTGAGCATGTAAATTCAACAATACAAGCTACCTGGTCATTATGACAGGAGGAAGTAATGACAAGAGTCTGAGGTATAGGTCAGGACACTATCTGTGAGCATGTAAACTCTACAATACAAGCTACCTGGTCATTATGTCAGGAGGAAGTAATGACAAGAGTCTGTGGTATAGGTCAGGACACCATCTGTGAGCATGTAAACTCAACAATACAAGCTACCTGGTCATTATGACAGGAGGAAGTAATGACAAGAGTCTGTGGTATAGGTCAGGACACCATCTGTGAGAATGTAAACTCTACAAGACAAGCTACCTGGTCATTATGACAGGAGGAAGTAATGACAAGAGCCTGTGGTATAGGTCAGGACACCATCTGTGAGAATGTAAACTCTACAAGACAAGCTACCTGGTCATTATGACAGGAGGAAGTAATGACAAGAGTCTGGGGTATAGGTCAGGACACTATCTGTGAACATGTAAACTCTACAAACAAGCTACCTGGTCATTATGACAGGAGGAAGTAATGACAAGAGTCTGTGGTATAGGTCAGGACACTATCTGTGAGCATGTAAACTCTACAAGACAAGCTACCTGGTCATTATGACAGGAGGAAGTAATGACAAGAGTCTGTGGTATAGGTCAGGACACTATCTGTGAGCATGTAAACTCTACAATACAAGCTACCTGGTCATTATGACAGGAGGAAGTAATGACAAGAGCCTGAGGTATAGGTCAGGACACTATCTGTGAACATGTAAACTCTACAATACAAGCTACCTGGTCATTATGACAGGAGGAAGTAATGACAAGAGCCTGAGGTATAGGTCAGGACACTATCTGTGAACATGTAAACTCAACAATACAAGCTACCTGGTCATTATGTCAGGAGGAAGTAATGACAAGAGTCTGTGGTATAGGTCAGGACACTATCTGTGAGCATGTAAACTCAACAATACAAGCTACCTGGTCATTATGACAGGAGGAAGTAATGACAAGAGTCTGTGGTATAGGTCAGGACACTATCTGTGAGCATGTAAACTCTACAATACAAGCTACCTGGTCATTATGACAGGAGGAAGTAATGACAAGAGTCTGTGGTATAGGTCAGGACACTATCTGTGAGCATGTAAACTCAACAATACAAGCTACCTGGTCATTATGTCAGGAGGAAGTAATGACAAGAGTCTGTGGTATAGGTCAGGACACTATCTGTGAACATGTAAACTCAACAATACAAGCTACCTGGTCATTATGACAGGAGGAAGTAATGACAAGAGTCTGTGGTATAGGTCAGGACACTATCTGTGAGCATGTAAACTCAACAATACAAGCTACCTGGTCATTATGTCAGGAGGAAGTAATGACAAGAGCCTGAGGTATAGGTCAGGACACTATCTGTGAGCATGTAAACTCAACAATACAAGCTACCTGGTCATTATGACAGGAGGAAGTAATGACAAGAGTCTGTGGTATAGGTCAGGACACTTTCTGTGAGCATGTAAACTCAACAATACAAGCTACCTGGTCATTATGTCAGGAGGAAGTAATGAAAAGAGCCTGAGGTATAGGTCAGGACACTATCTGTGAACATGTAAACTCAACAATACAAGCTACCTGGTCATTATGACAGGAGGAAGTAATGACAAGAGTCTGTGGTATAGGTCAGGACACCATCTGTGAACATGTAAACTCAACAATACAAGGTACCTGGTCATTATGACAGGAGGAAGTAATGACAAGAGTCTGTGGTATAGGTCAGGACACTATCTGTGAGCATGTAAACTCAACAATACAAGCTACCTGGTCATTATGTCAGGAGGAAGTAATGACAAGAGTCTGTGGTATAGGTCAGGACACTATCTGTGAGCATGTAAACTCAACAATACAAGCTACCTGGTCATTATGTCAGGAGGAAGTAATGACAAGAGTCTGTGGTATAGGTCAGGACACTATCTGTGAGCATGTAAACTCAACAATACAAGGTACCTGGTCATTATGACAGGAGGAAGTAATGACAAGAGTCTGTGGTATAGGTCAGGACACCATCTGTGAACATGTAAACTCAACAATACAAGCTACCTGGTCATTATGACAGGAGGAAGTAATGACAAGAGTCTGTGGTATAGGTCAGGACACCATCTGTGAACATGTAAACTCAACAATACAAGCTACCTGGTCATTATGACAGGAGGAAGTAATGACAAGAGTCTGTGGTATAGGTCAGGACACCATCTGTGAACATGTAAACTCAACAATACAAGGTACCTGGTCATTATGACAGGAGGAAGTAATGACAAGAGTCTGTGGTATAGGTCAGGACACTATCTGTGAGCATGTAAACTCAACAATACAAGCTACCTGGTCATTATGTCAGGAGGAAGTAATGACAAGAGTCTGTGGTATAGGTCAGGACACCATCTGTGAGCATGTAAACTCTACAATACAAGCTACCTGGTCATTATGACAGGAGGAAGTAATGACAAGAGTCTGTGGTATAGGTCAGGACACCATCTGTGAGCATGTAAACTCTACAATACAAGCTACCTGGTCATTATGTCAGGAGGAAGTAATGACAAGAGTCTGTGGTATAGGTCAGGACACTATCTGTGAGCATGTAAACTCTACAATACAAGCTACCTGGTCATTATGACAGGAGGAAGTAATGACAAGAGCCTGTGGTATAGGTCAGGACACTATCTGTGAGCATGTAAACTCTACAAGACAAGCTACCTGGTCATTATGACAGGAGGAAGTAATGACAAGAGTCTGTGGTATAGGTCAGGACACCATCTGTGAGCATGTAAACTCAACAATACAAGCTACCTGGTCATTATGACAGGAGGAAGTAATGACAAGAGTCTGGGGTATAGGTCAGGACACCATCTGTGAGAATGTAAACTCTACAATACAAGCTACCTGGTCATTATGTCAGGAGGAAGTAATGACAAGAGCCTGTGGTATAGGTCAGGACACCATCTCTGAGCATGTAAACTCTACAATACAATCTACCTGGTCATTATGACAGGAGGAAGTAATGACAAGAGCCTGTGGTATAGGTCAGGACACTATCTGTGAGCATGTAAACTCAACAATACAAGCTACCTGGTCATTATGACAGGAGGAAGTAATGACAAGAGCCTGTGGTATAGGTCAGGACACTATCTGTGAGCATGTAAACTCAACAATACAAGCTACCTGGTCATTATGACAGGAGGAAGTAATGACAAGAGCCTGTGGTATAGGTCAGGACACTATCTGTGAGCATGCAAACTCAACAATACAAGCTACCTGGTCATTATGACAGGAGGAAGTAATGACAAGAGCCTGTGGTATAGGTCAGGACACTATCTGTGAACATGTAAACTCAACAATACAAGGTACCTGGTCATTATGTCAGGAGGAAGTAATGACATGAGTCTGTGGTATAGGTCAGGACACTATCTGTGAACATGTAAACTCTACAATACAAGGTACCTGGTCATTATGACAGGAGGAAGTAATGACAAGAGTCTGAGGTATAGGTCAGGACACTATCTGTGAGCATGTAAACTCTACAATACAAGCTACCTGGTCATTATGTCAGGAGGAAGTAATGACAAGAGTCTGTGGTATAGGTCAGGACACCATCTGTGAACATGTAAACTCTACAATACAAGCTACCTGGTCATTATGACAGGAGGAAGTAATGACAAGAGCCTGTGGTATAGGTCAGGACACCATCTGTGAACATGTAAACTCTACAATACAAGCTACCTGGTCATTATGTCAGGAGGAAGTAATGACAAGAGCCTGTGGTATAGGTCAGGACACCATCTGTGAGCATGTAAACTCTACAAGACAAGCTACCTGGTCATTATGACAGGAGGAAGTAATGACAAGAGCCTGTGGTATAGGTCAGGACACTATCTGTGAGCATGTAAACTCAACAAGACAAGCTACCTGGTCATTATGACAGGAGGAAGTAATGACAAGAGTCTGTGGTATAGGTCAGGACACCATCTGTGAGCATGTAAACTCTACAATACAAGCTACCTGGTCATTATGTCAGGAGGAAGTAATGACAAGAGTCTGAGGTATAGGTCAGGACACCATCTGTGAGCATGTAAACTCTACAATACAAGCTACCTGGTCATTATGACAGGAGGAACTAATGACAAGAGTCTGTGGTATAGGTCAGGACACCATCTGTGAACATGTAAACTCTACAATACAAGCTACCTGGTCATTATGACAGGAGGAAGTAATGACAAGAGTCTGTGGTATAGGTCAGGACACCATCTGTGAGCATGTAAACTCTACAATACAAGCTACCTGGTCATTATGTCAGGAGGAAGTAATGACAAGAGTCTGGGGTATAGGTCAGGACACTATCTGTGAACATGTTAACTCTACAATACAAGCTACCTGGTCATTATGACAGGAGGAAGTAATGACAAGAGTCTGAGGTATAGGTCAGGACACTATCTGTGAGCATGTAAACTCTACAATACAAGCTACCTGGTCATTATGACAGGCGGAAGTAATGACAAGAGCCTGGGGTATAGGTCAGGACACCATCTGTGAACATGTAAACTCTACAATACAAGCTACCTGGTCATTATGACAGGAGGAAGTAATGACAAGAGTCTGTGGTATAGGTCAGGACACCATCTGTGAGCATGTAAACTCTACAAGACAAGCTACCATATCATTATGACAGGAGGAAGTAATGACAAGAGCCTGTGGTATAGGTCAGGACACCATCTGTGAGAATGTAAACTCAACAATACAAGCTACCTGGTCATTATGACAGGAGGAAGTAATGACAAGAGCCTGTGGTATAGGTCAGGACACTATCTGTGAGCATGTAAACTCTACAATACAAGCTACCTGGTCATTATGACAGGCGGAAGTAATGACAAGAGCCTGTGGTATAGGTCAGGACACTATCTGTGAGCATGTAAACTCTACAATACAAGCTACCTGGTCATTATGAATGCGGAAGTAATGACAAGAGCCTGTGGTATAGGTCAGGACACTATCTGTGAGCATGTAAACTCTACAATGCAAGCTACCTGGTCATTATGACAGGAGGAAGTAATGACAAGAGCCTGTGGTATAGGTCAGGACACTATCTGTGAGCATGTAAACTCTACAATACAAGCTACCTGGTCATTATGACAGGCGGAAGTAATGACAAGGTCCTGGGGTATAGGTCAGGACACTATCTGTGAACATGTAAACTCTACAATACAAGCTACCTGGTCATTATGACAGGAGGAAGTAATGACAAGAGTCTGGGGTATAGGTCAGGACACTATCTGTGAGCATGTAAACTCAACAATACAAGCTACCTGGTCATTATGACAGGAGGAAGTAATGACAAGAGCCTGTGGTATAGGTCAGGACACTATCTGTGAGCATGTAAACTCTACAATACAAGCTACCTGGTCATTATGACAGGAGGAAGTAATGACAAGAGTCTGGGGTATAGGTCAGGACACTATCTGTGAGCATGTAAACTCTACAATACAAGCTACCTGGTCATTATGACAGGAGGAAGTAATGACAAGAGCCTGTGGTATAGGTCAGGACACCATCTGTGAACATGTAAACTCAACAATACAAGCTACCTGGTCATTATGACAGGAGGAAGTAATGACAAGAGTCTGTGGTATAGGTCAGGACACCATCTGTGAGAATGTAAACTCTACAATACAAGCTACCTGGTCATTATGACAGGAGGAAGTAATGACAAGAGCCTGTGGTATAGGTCAGGACACCATCTGTGAGCATGTAAACTCAACAATACAAGCTACCTGGTCATTATGTCAGGCAGAAGTAATGACAAGAGTCTGTGGTATAGGTCAGGACACTATCTGTGAGCATGTAAACTCAACAATACAAGCTACCTGGTCATTATGACAGGAGGAAGTAATGACAAGAGTCTGTGGTATAGGTCAGGACACCATCTGTGAGCATGTAAACTCAACAATACAAGGTACCTGGTCATTATGACAGGAGGAAGTAATGACAAGAGCCTGTGGTATAGGTCAGGACACTATCTGTGAACATGTAAACTCTACAATACAAGCTACCTGGTCATTATGACAGGAGGAAGTAATGACAAGAGCCTGTGGTATAGGTCAGGACACCATCTGTGAGCATGTAAACTCTACAATACAAGCTACCTGGTCATTATGACAGGAGGAAGTAATGACAAGAGCCTGTGGTATAGGTCAGGACACCATCTGTGAGCATGTAAACTCAACAATACAAGCTACCTGGTCATTATGTCAGGCAGAAGTAATGACAAGAGTCTGTGGTATAGGTCAGGACACTATCTGTGAGCATGTAAACTCTACAATACAAGCTACCTGGTCATTATGTCAGGAGGAAGTAATGACAAGAGTCTGGGGTATAGGTCAGGACACTATCTGTGAGCATGTAAACTCAACAATACAAGCTACCTGGTCATTATGACAGGAGGAAGTAATGACAAGAGCCTGTGGTATAGGTCAGGACACCATCTGTGAGCATGTAAACTCTACAAGACAAGCTACCTGGTCATTATGTCAGGAGGAAGTAATGACAAGAGCCTGAGGTATAGGTCAGGACACCATCTGTGAGCATGTAAACTCAACAATACAAGCTACCTGGTCATTATGACAGGAGGAAGTAATGACAAGAGTCTGGGGTATAGGTCAGGACACTATCTGTGAGAATGTAAACTCAACAATACAAGCTACCTGGTCATTATGACAGGAGGAAGTAATGACAAGAGTCTGTGGTATAGGTCAGGACACCATCTGTGAGCATGTAAACTCAACAATACAAGCTACCTGGTCATTATGACAGGAGGAAGTAATGACAAGAGCCTGTGGTATAGGTCAGGACACCATCTGTGAGCATGTAAACTCTACAATACAAGCTACCTGGTCATTATGTCAGGCGCAAGTAATGACAAGAGTCTGTGGTATAGGTCAGGACACTATCTGTGAGCATGTAAACTCAACAATACAAGCTGCCTGGTCATTATGACAGGAGGAAGTAATGACAAGAGTCTGAGGTATAGGTCAGGACACTATCTGTGAGCATGCAAACTCTACAATACAAGCTACCTGGTCATTATGACAGGAGGAAGTAATGACAAGAGTCTGAGGTATAGGTCAGGACACTATCTGTGAGCATGTAAACTCTACAATACAAGCTACCTGGTCATTATGACAGGAGGAAGTAATGACAAGAGTCTGAGGTATAGGTCAGGACACTATCTGTGAGAATGTAAACTCAACAATACAAGCTACCTGGTCATTATGACAGGAGGAAGTAATGACAAGAGTCTGGGGTATAGGTCAGGACACTATCTGTGAGCATGTAAACTCTACAATACAAGCTACCTGGTCATTATGACAGGAGGAAGTAATGACAAGATTCTGAGGTATAGGTCAGGACACTATCTGTGAGCATGTAAACTCTACAATACAAGCTACCTGGTCATTATGACAGGAGGAAGTAATGACAAGAGTCTGTGGTATAGGTCAGGACACTATCTGTGAGCATGTAAACTCAACAATACAAGCTACCTGGTCATTATGACAGGAGGAAGTAATGTCAAGAGCCTGTGGTATAGGTCAGGACACTATCTGTGAGCATGTAAACTCTACAATACAAGCTACCTGGTCATATTGACAGGAGGAAGTAATGACAAGAGCCTGTGGTATAGGTCAGGACACTATCTGTGAACATGTAAACTCTACAATACAAGCTACCTGGTCATTATGACAGGAGGAAGTAATGACAAGAGTCTGAGGTATAGGTCAGGACACCATCTGTGAACATGTAAACTCTACAATACAAGCTACCTGGTCATTATGACAGGAGGAAGTAATGACAAGAGTCTGAGGTATAGGTCAGGACACCATCTGTGAGCATGTAAACTCTACAATACAAGCTACCTGGTCATTATGTCAGGAGGAAGTAATGACAAGAGTCTGTGGTATAGGTCAGGACACCATCTGTGAACATGTAAACTCTACAATACAAGCTACCTGGTCACTATGACAGGAGGAAGTAATGACAAGAGTCTGGGTTATAGGTCAGGACACCATCTGTGAGCATGTAAACTCAACAATACAGGCTACCTGGTCATTATGACAGGAGGAAGTAATGACAAGAGCCTGTGGTATAGGTCAGGACACCATCTGTGAGCATGTAAACTCTACAATACAAGCTACCTGGTCATTATGTCAGGAGGAAGTAATGACAAGAGTCTGTGGTATAGGTCAGGACACCATCTGTGAACATGTAAACTCTACAATACAAGCTACCTGGTCACTATGACAGGAGGAAGTAATGACAAGAGTCTGGGTTATAGGTCAGGACACCATCTGTGAGCATGTAAACTCAACAATACAGGCTACCTGGTCATTATGACAGGAGGAAGTAATGACAAGAGCCTGTGGTATAGGTCAGGACACCATCTGTGAACATGTAAACTCTACAATACAAGCTACCTGGTCATTATGTCAGGAGGAAGTAATGACAAGAGCCTGTGGTATAGGTCAGGACACCATCTGTGAGCATGTAAACTCTACAAGACAAGCTACCTGGTCATTATGACAGGAGGAAGTAATGACAAGAGCCTGTGGTATAGGTCAGGACACTATCTGTGAGCATGTAAACTCAACAAGACAAGCTACCTGGTCATTATGACAGGAGGAAGTAATGACAAGAGTCTGTGGTATAGGTCAGGACACCATCTGTGAGCATGTAAACTCTACAATACAAGCTACCTGGTCATTATGTCAGGAGGAAGTAATGACAAGAGTCTGAGGTATAGGTCAGGACACCATCTGTGAGCATGTAAACTCTACAATACAAGCTACCTGGTCATTATGACAGGAGGAACTAATGACAAGAGTCTGTGGTATAGGTCAGGACACCATCTGTGAACATGTAAACTCTACAATACAAGCTACCTGGTCATTATGACAGGAGGAAGTAATGACAAGAGTCTGTGGTATAGGTCAGGACACCATCTGTGAGCATGTAAACTCTACAATACAAGCTACCTGGTCATTATGTCAGGAGGAAGTAATGACAAGAGTCTGGGGTATAGGTCAGGACACTATCTGTGAACATGTTAACTCTACAATACAAGCTACCTGGTCATTATGACAGGAGGAAGTAATGACAAGAGTCTGAGGTATAGGTCAGGACACTATCTGTGAGCATGTAAACTCTACAATACAAGCTACCTGGTCATTATGACAGGCGGAAGTAATGACAAGAGCCTGGGGTATAGGTCAGGACACCATCTGTGAACATGTAAACTCTACAATACAAGCTACCTGGTCATTATGACAGGAGGAAGTAATGACAAGAGTCTGTGGTATAGGTCAGGACACCATCTGTGAGCATGTAAACTCTACAAGACAAGCTACCATATCATTATGACAGGAGGAAGTAATGACAAGAGCCTGTGGTATAGGTCAGGACACCATCTGTGAGAATGTAAACTCAACAATACAAGCTACCTGGTCATTATGACAGGAGGAAGTAATGACAAGAGCCTGTGGTATAGGTCAGGACACTATCTGTGAGCATGTAAACTCTACAATACAAGCTACCTGGTCATTATGACAGGCGGAAGTAATGACAAGAGCCTGTGGTATAGGTCAGGACACTATCTGTGAGCATGTAAACTCTACAATACAAGCTACCTGGTCATTATGAATGCGGAAGTAATGACAAGAGCCTGTGGTATAGGTCAGGACACTATCTGTGAGCATGTAAACTCTACAATGCAAGCTACCTGGTCATTATGACAGGAGGAAGTAATGACAAGAGCCTGTGGTATAGGTCAGGACACTATCTGTGAGCATGTAAACTCTACAATACAAGCTACCTGGTCATTATGACAGGCGGAAGTAATGACAAGGTCCTGGGGTATAGGTCAGGACACTATCTGTGAACATGTAAACTCTACAATACAAGCTACCTGGTCATTATGACAGGAGGAAGTAATGACAAGAGTCTGGGGTATAGGTCAGGACACTATCTGTGAGCATGTAAACTCAACAATACAAGCTACCTGGTCATTATGACAGGAGGAAGTAATGACAAGAGCCTGTGGTATAGGTCAGGACACTATCTGTGAGCATGTAAACTCTACAATACAAGCTACCTGGTCATTATGACAGGAGGAAGTAATGACAAGAGTCTGGGGTATAGGTCAGGACACTATCTGTGAGCATGTAAACTCTACAATACAAGCTACCTGGTCATTATGACAGGAGGAAGTAATGACAAGAGCCTGTGGTATAGGTCAGGACACCATCTGTGAACATGTAAACTCAACAATACAAGCTACCTGGTCATTATGACAGGAGGAAGTAATGACAAGAGTCTGTGGTATAGGTCAGGACACCATCTGTGAGAATGTAAACTCTACAATACAAGCTACCTGGTCATTATGACAGGAGGAAGTAATGACAAGAGCCTGTGGTATAGGTCAGGACACCATCTGTGAGCATGTAAACTCAACAATACAAGCTACCTGGTCATTATGTCAGGCAGAAGTAATGACAAGAGTCTGTGGTATAGGTCAGGACACTATCTGTGAGCATGTAAACTCAACAATACAAGCTACCTGGTCATTATGACAGGAGGAAGTAATGACAAGAGTCTGTGGTATAGGTCAGGACACCATCTGTGAGCATGTAAACTCAACAATACAAGGTACCTGGTCATTATGACAGGAGGAAGTAATGACAAGAGCCTGTGGTATAGGTCAGGACACTATCTGTGAACATGTAAACTCTACAATACAAGCTACCTGGTCATTATGACAGGAGGAAGTAATGACAAGAGCCTGTGGTATAGGTCAGGACACCATCTGTGAGCATGTAAACTCTACAATACAAGCTACCTGGTCATTATGACAGGAGGAAGTAATGACAAGAGCCTGTGGTATAGGTCAGGACACCATCTGTGAGCATGTAAACTCAACAATACAAGCTACCTGGTCATTATGTCAGGCAGAAGTAATGACAAGAGTCTGTGGTATAGGTCAGGACACTATCTGTGAGCATGTAAACTCTACAATACAAGCTACCTGGTCATTATGTCAGGAGGAAGTAATGACAAGAGTCTGGGGTATAGGTCAGGACACTATCTGTGAGCATGTAAACTCAACAATACAAGCTACCTGGTCATTATGACAGGAGGAAGTAATGACAAGAGCCTGTGGTATAGGTCAGGACACCATCTGTGAGCATGTAAACTCTACAAGACAAGCTACCTGGTCATTATGTCAGGAGGAAGTAATGACAAGAGCCTGAGGTATAGGTCAGGACACCATCTGTGAGCATGTAAACTCAACAATACAAGCTACCTGGTCATTATGACAGGAGGAAGTAATGACAAGAGTCTGGGGTATAGGTCAGGACACTATCTGTGAGAATGTAAACTCAACAATACAAGCTACCTGGTCATTATGACAGGAGGAAGTAATGACAAGAGTCTGTGGTATAGGTCAGGACACCATCTGTGAGCATGTAAACTCAACAATACAAGCTACCTGGTCATTATGACAGGAGGAAGTAATGACAAGAGCCTGTGGTATAGGTCAGGACACCATCTGTGAGCATGTAAACTCTACAATACAAGCTACCTGGTCATTATGTCAGGCGCAAGTAATGACAAGAGTCTGTGGTATAGGTCAGGACACTATCTGTGAGCATGTAAACTCAACAATACAAGCTGCCTGGTCATTATGACAGGAGGAAGTAATGACAAGAGTCTGAGGTATAGGTCAGGACACTATCTGTGAGCATGCAAACTCTACAATACAAGCTACCTGGTCATTATGACAGGAGGAAGTAATGACAAGAGTCTGAGGTATAGGTCAGGACACTATCTGTGAGCATGTAAACTCTACAATACAAGCTACCTGGTCATTATGACAGGAGGAAGTAATGACAAGAGTCTGAGGTATAGGTCAGGACACTATCTGTGAGAATGTAAACTCAACAATACAAGCTACCTGGTCATTATGACAGGAGGAAGTAATGACAAGAGTCTGGGGTATAGGTCAGGACACTATCTGTGAGCATGTAAACTCTACAATACAAGCTACCTGGTCATTATGACAGGAGGAAGTAATGACAAGATTCTGAGGTATAGGTCAGGACACTATCTGTGAGCATGTAAACTCTACAATACAAGCTACCTGGTCATTATGACAGGAGGAAGTAATGACAAGAGTCTGTGGTATAGGTCAGGACACTATCTGTGAGCATGTAAACTCAACAATACAAGCTACCTGGTCATTATGACAGGAGGAAGTAATGTCAAGAGCCTGTGGTATAGGTCAGGACACTATCTGTGAGCATGTAAACTCTACAATACAAGCTACCTGGTCATATTGACAGGAGGAAGTAATGACAAGAGCCTGTGGTATAGGTCAGGACACTATCTGTGAACATGTAAACTCTACAATACAAGCTACCTGGTCATTATGACAGGAGGAAGTAATGACAAGAGTCTGAGGTATAGGTCAGGACACCATCTGTGAACATGTAAACTCTACAATACAAGCTACCTGGTCATTATGACAGGAGGAAGTAATGACAAGAGTCTGAGGTATAGGTCAGGACACCATCTGTGAGCATGTAAACTCTACAATACAAGCTACCTGGTCATTATGTCAGGAGGAAGTAATGACAAGAGTCTGTGGTATAGGTCAGGACACCATCTGTGAACATGTAAACTCTACAATACAAGCTACCTGGTCACTATGACAGGAGGAAGTAATGACAAGAGTCTGGGTTATAGGTCAGGACACCATCTGTGAGCATGTAAACTCAACAATACAGGCTACCTGGTCATTATGACAGGAGGAAGTAATGACAAGAGCCTGTGGTATAGGTCAGGACACCATCTGTGAGCATGTAAACTCAACAATACAAGCTACCTGGTCATTATGACAGGAGGAAGTAATGACAAGAGCCTGTGGTATAGGTCAGGACACTATCTGTGAGCATGTAAACTCTACAAGACAAGCTACCTGGTCATTATGACAGGAGGAAGTAATGACAAGAGTCTGAGGTATAGGTCAGGACACCATCTGTGAGCATGTAAACTCTACAATACAAGCTACCTGGTCATTATGTCAGGAGGAAGTAATGACAAGAGCCTGTGGTATAGGTCAGGACACTATCTGTGAACATGTAAACTCTACAAGACAAGCTACCTGGTCATTATGACAGGAGGAAGTAATGACAAGAGTCTGAGGTATAGGTAGGACACCATCTGTGAGCATGTAAACTCTAATTACAAGCTACCTGGTCATTATGACAGGAGGAAGTAATGACAAGAGCCTGTGGTATAGGTCAGGACACCATCTGTGAGCATGTAAACTCAACAATACAAGCTACCTGGTCATTATGACAGGAGGAAGTAATGACAAGAGTCTGAGGTATAGGTCAGGACACCATCTGTGAGCATGTAAACTCTACAATACAAGCTACCTGGTCATTATGACAGGAGGAAGTAATGACAAGAGCCTGTGGTATAGGTCAGGACACTATCTGTGAGCATGTAAACTCAACAAGACAAGCTACCTGGTCATTATGTCAGGAGGAAGTAATGACAAGAGTCTGAGGTATAGGTCAGGACACTATCTGTGAGCATGTAAACTCTACAATACAAGCTACCTGGTCATTATGACAGGAGGAAGTAATGACAAGAGTCTGAGGTATAGGTCAGGACACTATCTGTGAGCATGTAAACTCAACAATACAAGCTACCTGGTCATTATGACAGGAGGAAGTAATGACAAGAGTCTGAGGTATAGGTCAGGACACTATCTGTGAGCATGTAAACTCTACAATACAAGCTACCTGGTCATTATGTCAGGAGGAAGTAATGACAAGAGTCTGTGGTATAGGTCAGGACACCATCTGTGAGCATGTAAACTCAACAATACAAGCTACCTGGTCATTATGACAGGAGGAAGTAATGACAAGAGTCTGTGGTATAGGTCAGGACACCATCTGTGAGAATGTAAACTCTACAAGACAAGCTACCTGGTCATTATGACAGGAGGAAGTAATGACAAGAGCCTGTGGTATAGGTCAGGACACCATCTGTGAGAATGTAAACTCTACAAGACAAGCTACCTGGTCATTATGACAGGAGGAAGTAATGACAAGAGTCTGGGGTATAGGTCAGGACACTATCTGTGAACATGTAAACTCTACAAACCAGCTACCTGGTCATTATGACAGGAGGAAGTAATGACAAGAGTCTGTGGTATAGGTCAGGACACTATCTGTGAGCATGTAAACTCTACAAGACAAGCTACCTGGTCATTATGACAGGAGGAAGTAATGACAAGAGCCTGTGGTATAGGTCAGGACACTATCTGTGAACATGTAAACTCTACAATACAAGCTACCTGGTCATTATGTCAGGAGGAAGTAATGACAAGAGTCTGTGGTATAGGTCAGGACACTATCTGTGAGCATGTAAACTCTACAATACAAGCTACCTGGTCATTATGACAGGAGGAAGTAATGACAAGAGCCTGTGGTATAGGTCAGGACACTATCTGTGAACATGTAAACTCTACAATACAAGCTACCTGGTCATTATGTCAGGAGGAAGAAATGACAAGAGCCTGTGGTATAGGTCAGGACACTATCTGTGAGCATGTAAACTCTACAATACAAGCTACCTGGTCATTATGACAGGAGGAAGTAATGACAAGAGTCTGAGGTATAGGTCAGGACACTATCTGTGAGCATGTAAACTCTACAAGACAAGCTACCTGGTCATTATGTCAGGAGGAAGTAATGACAAGAGTCTGTGGTATAGGTCAGGACACCATCTGTGAGCATGTAAACTCTACAATACAAGCTACCTGGTCATTATGACAGGAGGAAGTAATGACAAGAGTCTGAGGTATAGGTCAGGACACTATCTGTGAACATGTAAACTCTACAATACAAGCTACCTGGTCATTATGACAGGAGGAAGTAATGACAAGAGTCTGGGGTATAGGTCAGGACACTATCTGTGAACATGTAAACTCTACAATACAAGCTACCTGGTCATTATGACAGGAGGAAGTAATGACAAGAGCCTGAGGTATAGGTCAGGACACCATCTGTGAGCATGTAAACTCTACAATACAAGCTACCTGGTCATTATGACAGGAGGAAGTAATGACAAGAGTCTGGGGTATAGGTCAGGACACTATCTGTGAGCATGTAAACTCAACAATACAAGCTACCTGGTCATTATGACAGGAGGAAGTAATGACAAGAGTCTGTGGTATAGGTCAGGACACCATCTGTGAGCATGTAAACTCTACAATACAAGCTACCTGGTCATTATGACAGGAGGAAGTAATGACAAGAGTCTGAGGTATAGGTCAGGACACCATCTGTGAGCATGTAAACTCAACAATACAAGCTACCTGGTCATTATGACAGGAGGAAGTAATGACAAGAGTCTGTGGTATAGGTCAGGACACTATCTGTGAGCATGTAAACTCTACAATACAAGCTACCTGGTCATTATGTCAGGCGGAAGTAATGACAAGAGTCTGAGGTATAGGTCAGGACACCATCTGTGAGCATGTAAACTCAACAATACAAGCTACCTGGTCATTATGTCAGGAGGAAGTAATGACAAGAGTCTGAGGTATAGGTCAGGACACCATCTGTGAGCATGTAAACTCAACAATACAAGCTACCTGGTCATTATGACAGGAGGAAGTAATGACAAGAGTCTGAGGTATAGGTCAGGACACCATCTGTGAGCATGTAAACTCTACAATACAAGCTACCTGGTCATTATGACAGGAGGAAGTAATGACAAGAGTCTGAGGTATAGGTCAGGACACCATCTGTGAGCATGTAAACTCTACAATACAAGCTACCTGGTCATTATGACAGGAGGAAGTAATGACAAGAGTCTGTGGTATAGGTCAGGACACCATCTGTGAGCATGTAAACTCTACAATACAATCTACCTGGTCATTATGACAGGAGGAAGTAATGACAAGAGTCTGGGGTATAGGTCAGGACACCATCTGTGAGCATGTAAACTCAACAATACAAGCTACCTGGTCATTATGACAGGAGGAAGTAATGACAAGAGCCTGTGGTATAGGTCAGGACACTATCTGTGAGCATGTAAACTCTACAATACAAGCTACCTGGTCATTATGTCAGGAGGAAGTAATGACAAGAGTCTGTGGTATAGGTCAGGACACCATCTGTGAGCATGTAAACTCTACAAGACAAGCTACCTGGTCATTATGACAGGAGGAAGTAATGACAAGAGCCTGTGGTATAGGTCAGGACACTATCTGTGAGCATGTAAACTCAACAATACAAGCTACCTGGTCATTATGACAGGAGGAAGTAATGACAAGAGCCTGTGGTATAGGTCAGGACACTATCTGTGAGCATGTAAACTCTACAATACAAGCTACCTGGTCATTATGTCAGGAGGAAGTAATGACAAGAGCCTGAGGTATAGGTCAGGACACTATCTGTGAGCATGTAAACTCTACAATACAAGCTACCTGGTCATTATGTCAGGAGGAAGTAATGACAAGAGCCTGAGGTATAGGTCAGGACACCATCTGTGAGCATGTAAACTCTACAATACAAGCTACCTGGTCATTATGACAGGAGGAAGTAATGACAAGAGTCTGGGGTATAGGTCAGGACACCATCTGTGAGCATGTAAACTCTACAATACAAGCTACCTGGTCATTATGTCAGGAGGAAGTAATGACAAGAGTCTGAGGTATAGGTCAGGACACCATCTGTGAGCATGTAAACTCTACAATACAAGCTACCTGGTCATTATGACAGGAGGAAGTAATGACAAGAGTCTGTGGTATAGGTCAGGACACCATCTGTGAGCATGTAAACTCTACAATACAAGCTACCTGGTCATTATGTCAGGAGGAAGTAATGACAAGAGTCTGTGGTATAGGTCAGGACACTATCTGTGAGCATGTAAACTCAACAAGACAAGCTACCTGGTTATTATGACAGGAGGAGGTAATGACAAGAGTCTGTGGTATAGGTCAGGACACCATCTGTGAACATGTAAACTCTAAAAGACAAGGTACCTGGTCATTATGACAGGAGGAAGTAATGACAAGAGTCTGAGGTATAGGTCAGGACACCATCTGTGAGCATGTAAACTCTACAATACAAGCTACCTGGTCATTATGACAGGAGGAAGTAATGACAAGAGCCTGTGGTATAGGTCAGGACACCATCTGTGAGCATGTAAACTCTACAATACAAGCTACCTGGTCATTATGACAGGAGGAAGTAATGATAAGAGCCTGGGGTATAGGTCAGGACACCATCTGTGAGCATGTAAACTCAACAATACAAGCTACCTGGTCATTATGACAGGAGGAAGTAATGACAAGAGTCTGTGGTATAGGTCAGGACACTATCTGTGAACATGTAAACTCTACAATACAAGCTACCTGGTCATTATGACAGGAGGAAGTAATGACAAGAGTCTGGGGTATAGGTCAGGACACTATCTGTGAGCATGTAAACTCAACAATACAAGCAACCTGGTCATTATGACAGGAGGAAGTAATGACAAGAGTCTGGGGTATAGGTCAGGACACTATCTGTGAGCATGTAAACTCTACAATACAAGCTACGAGGTCATTATGACAGGAGGAAGTAATGACAAGAGTCTGGGGTATAGGTCAGGACACTATCTGTGAACATGTAAACTCTACAATACAAGCTACCTGGTCATTATGACAGGAGGAAGTAATGACAAGA
This sequence comes from Deroplatys truncata, assembly GCA_030765065.1. Lineage (NCBI taxonomy): Eukaryota > Metazoa > Arthropoda > Insecta > Mantodea > Mantidae > Deroplatys > Deroplatys truncata. The sequence goes on from CM060975.1 coordinate 10,653,805, forward strand.
GTCTGGGGTATAGGTCAGGACACTATCTGTGAACATGTAAACTCTACAATACAATCTACCTGGTCATTATGACAGGAGGAAGTAATGACAAGAGCCTGTGGTATAGGTCAGGACACTATCTGTGAACATGTAAACTCTACAATACAAGCTACCTGGTCATTATGACAAGAGGAAGTAATGACAAGAGTCTGTGGTATAGGTCAGGACACCATCTGTGAGAATGTAAACTCAACAATACAAGCTACCTGGTCATTATGTCAGGAGGAAGTAATGACAAGAGTCTGGGGTATAGGTCAGGACACTATCTGTGAACATGTAAACTCTACAATACAAGCTACCTGGTCATTATGATAGGAGGAAGTAATGACAAGAGTCTGGGGTATAGGTCAGGACACCATCTGTGAACATGTAAACTCTACAATACAAGCTACCTGGTCATTATGATAGGAGGAAGTAATGACAAGAGTCTGGGGTATAGGTCAGGAGACCATCTGTGAACATGTAAACTCTACAATACAAGCTACCTGGTCATTATGTCAGGAGGAAGTAATGACAAGAGTCTGTGGTATAGGTCAGGACACTATCTGTGAACATGTAAACTCTACAATACAAGCTACCTGGTCATTATGACAGGAGGAAGTAATGACAAGAGTCTGTGGTATAGGTCAGGACACCATCTGTGAGCATGTAAACTCTACAATACAAGCTACGAGGTCATTATGACAGGAGGAAGTAATGACAAGAGCCTGTGGTATAGGTCAGGACACTATCTGTGAGCATGTAAACTCTACAATACAAGGTACCTGGTCATTATGACAGGAGGAAGTAATGACAAGAGTCTGGGGTATAGGTCAGGACACCATCTGTGAGCATGTAAACTCTACAATACAAGGTACCTGGTCATTATGACAGGAGGAAGTAATGACAAGAGTCTGTGGTATAGGTCAGGACACTATCTGTGAGCATGTAAACTCTACAATACAAGCTACCTGGTCATTATGACAGGAGGAAGTAATGACAAGAGTCTGAGGTATAGGTCAGGACACCATCTGTGAACATGTAAACTCAACAATACAAGCTACCTGGTCATTATGTCAGGAGGAAGTAATGACAAGAGTCTGTGGTATAGGTCAGGACACCATCTGTGAGCATGTAAACTCTACAATACAAGGTACCTGGTCATTATGACAGGAGGAAGTAATGACAAGAGTCTGTGGTATAGGTCAGGACACCATCTGTGAGAATGTAAACTCTACAATACAATCTACCTGGTCATTATGTCAGGAGGAAGTAATGACAAGAGTCTGTGGTATAGGTCAGGACACCATCTGTGAGAATGTAAACTCAACAATACAATCTACCTGGTCATTATGTCAGGAGGAAGTAATGACAAGAGCCTGTGGTATAGGTCAGGACACCATCTGTGAGAATGTAAACTCTACAATACAAGCTACCTGGTCATTATGTCAGGAGGAAGTAATGACAAGAGTCTGTGGTATAGGTCAGGACACTATCTGTGAGCATGTAAACTCAACAAGACAAGCTACCTGGTCATTATGACAGGAGGAAGTAATGACAAGAGTCTGTGGTATAGGTCAGGACACCATCTGTGAGCATGTAAACTCAACAATACAAGCTACCTGGTCATTATGACAGGAGGAAGTAATGACAAGAGTCTGTGGTATAGGTCAGGACACCATCTGTGAACATGTAAACTCAACAATACAAGCTACCTGGTCATTATGACAGGAGGAAGTAATGACAAGAGTCTGGGGTATAGGTCAGGACACCATCTGTGAGCATGTAAACTCAACAATACAAGCTACCTGGTCATTATGACAGGAGGAAGTAATGACAAGAGTCTGGTAAGGTCAGGACACCATCTGTGAACATGTAAACTCAACAATACAAGCTACCTGGTCATTATGACAGGAGGAAGTAATGACAAGAGTCTGTGGTATAGGTCAGGACACCATCTGTGAGCATGTAAACTCAACAATACAAGCTACCTGGTCATTATGACAGGAGGAAGTAATGACAAGAGTCTGGGGTATAGGTCAGGACACCATCTGTGAACATGTAAACTCAACAATACAAGCTACCTGGTCATTATGTCAGGAGGAAGTAATGACAAGAGCCTGAGGTATAGGTCAGGACACTATCTGTGAGCATGTAAACTCTACAAGACAAGCTACCTGGTCATTATGTCAGGAGGAAGTAATGACAAGAGCCTGTGGTATAGGTCAGGACACCATCTGTGAACATGTAAACTCTACAATACAAGCTACCTGGTCATTATGTCAGGAGGAAGTAATGACAAGAGCCTGTGGTATAGGTCAGGACACCATCTGTGAGCATGTAAACTCTACAATACAAGCTACCTGGTCATAATGACAGGAGGAAGTAATGACAAGAGTCTGTGGTATAGGTCAGGACACCATCTGTGAGCATGTAAACTCTACAATACAAGGTACCTGGTCATTATGACAGGAGGAAGTAATGACAAGAGTCTGTGGTATAGGTCAGGACACCATCTGTGAGAATGTAAACTCTACAATACAAGCTACCTGGTCATTATGACAGGAGGAAGTAATGACAAGAGTCTGTGGTATAGGTCAGGACACTATCTGTGAGCATGTAAACTCTACAAGACAAGCTACCTGGTCATTATGACAGGAGGAAGTAATGACAAGAGCCTGTGGTATAGGTCAGGACACTATCTGTGAACATGTAAACTCAACAATACAAGCTACCTGGTCATTATGACAGGAGGAAGTAATGACAAGAGTCTGTGGTATAGGTCAGGACACTATCTGTGAGAATGTAAACTCTACAATACAAGCTACCTGGTCATTATGACAGGAGGAAGTAATGACAAGAGCCTGTGGTATAGGTCAGGACACCATCTGTGAGCATGTAAACTCAACAATACAAGCTACCTGGTCATTATGTCAGGAGGAAGTAATGACAAGAGCCTGTGGTATAGGTCAGGACACCATCTGTGAACATGTAAACTCTACAATACAAGCTACCTGGTCATTATGTCAGGAGGAAGTAATGACAAGAGCCTGTGGTATAGGTCAGGACACCATCTGTGAACATGTAAACTCTACAATACAAGCTACCTGGTCATTATGACAGGAGGAAGTAATGACAAGAGCCTGTGGTATAGGTCAGGACACTATCTGTGAACATGTAAACTCTACAATACAAGCTACCTGGTCATTATGACAGGAGGAAGTAATGACAAGAGCCTGTGGTATAGGTCAGGACACTATCTGTGAGCATGTAAACTCTACAATACAAGCTACCTGGTCATTATGACAGGAGGAAGTAATGACAAGAGTCTGTGGTATAGGTCAGGACACCATCTGTGAACATGTAAACTCTACAATACAAGGTACCTGGTCATTATGACAGGAGGAAGTAATGACAAGAGCCTTTGGTATAGGTCAGGACACTATCTGTGAGCATGTAAACTCAACAATACAAGCTACCTGGTCATTATGACAGGAGGAAGTAATGACAAGAGCCTGTGGTATAGGTCAGGACACCATCTGTGAGCATGTAAACTCAACAATACAAGCTACCTGGTCATTATGTCAGGAGGAAGTAATGACAAGAGTCTGTGGTATAGGTCAGGACACTATCTGTGAACATGTAAACTCTACAATACAAGCTACCTGGTCATTATGACAGGAGGAAGTAATGACAAGAGTCTGTGGTATAGGTCAGGACACTATCTGTGAGCATGTAAACTCTACAATACAAGCTACCTGGTCATTATGTCAGGAGGAAGTAATGACAAGAGTCTGTGGTATAGGTCAGGACACCATCTGTGAAGATGTAAACTCAACAATACAAGCTACCTGGTCATTATGACAGGAGGAAGTAATGACAAGAGTCTGTGGTATAGGTCAGGACACTATCTGTGAACATGTAAACTCTACAATACAAGCTACCTGGTCATTATGTCAGGAGGAAGTAATGACAAGAGTCTGGGGTATAGGTCAGGACACTATCTGTGAACATGTAAACTCTACAAGACAAGCTACCTGGTCATTATGACATGAGGAAGTAATGACAAGAGTCTGTGGTATAGGTCAGGACACCATCTGTGAGAATGTAAACTCTACAATACAAGCTACCTGGTCATTATGTCAGGAGGAAGTAATGACAAGAGTCTGGGGTATAGGTCAGGACACTATCTGTGAACATGTAAACTCTACAAGACAAGCTACCTGGTCATTATGTCAGGAGGAAGTAATGACAAGAGTCTGGGGTATAGGTCAGGACACTATCTGTGAACATGTAAACTCTACAAGACAAGCTACCTGGTCATTATGACATGAGGAAGTTATGACAAGAGTCTGTGGTATAGGTCAGGACACCATCTGTGAGAATGTAAACTCTACAATACAAGCTACCTGGTCATTATGTCAGGAGGAAGTAATGACAAGAGTCTGGGGTATAGGTCAGGACACCATCTGTGAACATGTAAACTCAACAATACAAGCTACCTGGTCATTATGACAGGAGGAAGTAATGACAAGAGTCTGAGGTATAGGTCAGGACACTATCTGTGAACATGTAAACTCTACAATACAAGCTACCTGGTCATTATGACAGGAGGAAGTAATGACAAGAGTCTGGGGTATAGGTCAGGACACCATCTGTGAGCATGTAAACTCTACAATACAAGCTACCTGGTCATTATGACAGGAGGAAGTAATGACAAGAGTCTGGGGTATAGGTCAGGACACTATCTGTGAACATGTAAACTCTACAATACAAGCTACCTGGTCATTATGACAGGAGGAAGTAATGACAAGAGTCTGAGGTATAGGTCAGGACACCATCTGTGAGCATGTAAACTCTACAATACAAGCTACCTGGTCATTATGACAGGAGGAAGTAATGACAAGAGTCTGTGGTATAGGTCAGGACACCATCTGTGAGCATGTAAACTCTACAATACAATCTACCTGGTCATTATGACAGGAGGAAGTAATGACAAGAGTCTGGGGTATAGGTCAGGACACCATCTGTGAGCATGTAAACTCAACAATACAAGCTACCTGGTCATTATGACAGGAGGAAGTAATGACAAGAGCCTGTGGTATAGGTCAGGACACTATCTGTGAGCATGTAAACTCTACAATACAAGCTACCTGGTCATTATGACAGGAGGAAGTAATGACAAGAGTCTGGGGTATAGGTCAGGACACCATCTGTGAGCATGTAAACTCAACAATACAAGCTACCTGGTCATTATGACAGGAGGAAGTAATGACAAGAGCCTGTGGTATAGGTCAGGACACTATCTGTGAGCATGTAAACTCAACAATACAAGCTACCTGGTCATTATGACAGGAGGAAGTAATGACAAGAGCCTGTGGTATAGGCAGGACACTATCTGTGAGCATGTAAACTCTACAATACAAGCTACCTGGTCATTATGTCAGGAGGAAGTAATGACAAGAGCCTGAGGTATAGGTCAGGACACTATCTGTGAGCATGTAAACTCTACAATACAAGCTACCTGGTCAGTATGTCAGGAGGAAGTAATGACAAGAGCCTGAGGTATAGGTCAGGACACCATCTGTGAGCATGTAAACTCTACAAGACAAGGTACCTGGTCATTATGACAGGAGGAAGTAATGACAAGAGTCTGTGGTATAGGTCAGGACACCATCTGTGAACATGTAAACTCAACAATACAAGCTACCTGGTCATTATGACAGGAGGAAGTAATGACAAGAGTCTGTGGTATAGGTCAGGACACCATCTGTGAGCATGTAAACTCTACAAGACAAGGTACCTGGTCATTATGACAGGAGGAAGTAATGACAAGAGTCTGAGGTATAGGTCAGGACACCATCTGTGAACATGTAAACTCTACAAGACAAGCTACCTGGTCATTATGACAGGAGGAAGTAATGACAAGAGTCTGAGGTATAGGTCAGGACACCATCTGTGAGCATGTAAACTCTACAATACAAGCTACCTGGTGATTATGACAGGAGGAAGTAATGACAAGAGTCTGAGGTATAGGTCAGGACACCATCTGTGAGAATGTAAACTCTACAATACAAGCTACCTGGTCATTATGACAGGAGGAAGTAATGACAAGAGCCTGTGGTATAGGTCAGGACACCATCTGTGAGCATGTAAACTCTACAATACAAGGTACCTGGTCATTATGACAGGAGGAAGTAATGACAAGAGCCTGTGGTATAGGTCAGGACACTATCTGTGAGCATGTAAACTCTACAATACAAGCTACCTGGTCATTATGACAGGAGGAAGTAATGACAAGAGTCTGTGGTATAGGTCAGGACACTATCTGTGAGAATGTAAACTCTACAATACAAGCTACCTGGTCATTATGTCAGGAGGAAGTAATGACAAGAGCCTGGGGTATAGGTCAGGACACTATCTGTGAGCATGTAAACTCTACAAGACAAGGTACCTGGTCATTATGACAGGAGGAAGTAATGACAAGAGCCTGTGGTATAGGTCAGGACACCATCTGTGAGCATGTAAACTCTACAATACAAGCTACCTGGTCATTATGACAGGAGGAAGTAATGACAAGAGTCTGTGGTATAGGTCAGGACACTATCTGTGAGAATGTAAACTCTACAATACAAGCTACCTGGTCATTATGTCAGGATAAAGTAATGACAAGAGTCTGTGGTATAGGTCAGGACACCATCTGTGAGCATGTAAACTCTACAATACAAGCTACCTGGTCATTATGACATGAGGAAGTAATGACAAGAGTCTGGGGTATAGGTCAGGACACCATCTGTGAACATGTAAACTCTACAATACAAGCTACCTGGTCATTATGACAGGAGGAAGTAATGACAAGAGCCTGTGGTATAGGTCAGGACACTATCTGTGAGCATGTAAACTCTACAATACAAGCTACCTGGTCATTATGACAGGAGGAAGTAATGACAAGAGTCTGTGGTATAGGTCAGGACACTATCTGTGAGCATGTAAACTCTACAATACAAGCTACCTGGTCATTATGACAGGAGGAAGTAATGACAAGAGTCTGTGGTATAGGTCAGGACACTATCTGTGAGCATGTAAACTCTACAAGACAAGCTACCTGGTCATTATGGCAGGAGGAAGTAATGACAAGAGTCTGTGGTATAGGTCAGGACACCATCTGTGAGCATGTAAACTCTACAATACAAGCTACCTGGTCATTATGACAGGAGGAAGTAATGACAAGAGCCTGGGGTATAGGTCAGGACACCATCTGTGAGCATGTAAACTCTACAATACAAGCTACGAGGTCATTATGACAGGAGGAAGTAATGACAAGAGTCTGGGGTATAGGTCAGGACACTATCTGTGAACATGTAAACTCTACAATACAAGCTACCTGGTCATTATGACAGGAGGAAGTAATGACAAGAGTCTGGGGTATAGGTCAGGACACTATCTGTGAACATGTAAACTCTACAATACAATCTACCTGTTCATTATGACAGGAGGAAGTAATGACAAGAGCCTGTGGTATAGGTCAGGACACTATCTGTGAACATGTAAACTCTACCATACAAGCTACCTGGTCATTATGACAAGAGGAAGTAATGACAAGAGTCTGTGGTATAGGTCAGGACACCATCTGTGAGAATGTAAACTCAACAATACAAGCTACCTGGTCATTATGTCAGGAGGAAGTAATGACAAGAGTCTGTGGTATAGGTCAGGACACTATCTGTGAGCATGTAAACTCAACAATACAAGCTACCTGGTCATTATGACAGGAGGAAGTAATGACAAGAGCCTGTGGTATAGGTCAGGACACTATCTGTAAGCATGTAAACTCAACAATACAATCTACCTGGTCATTATGACAGGAGGAAGTAATGACAAGAGCCTGTGGTATAGGTCAGGACACTATCTGTAAGCATGTAAACTCTACAATACAAGCTACCTGGTCATTATGACAGGAGGAAGTAATGACAAGAGTCTGTGGTATAGGTCAGGACACTATCTGTGAACATGTAAACTCAACAATACAAGGTACCTGGTCATTATGACAGGAGGAAGTAATGACAAGAGTCTGTGGTATAGGTCAGGACATTATCTGTGAGCATGTAAACTCTACAATACAAGGTACCTGGTCATTATGACAGGAGGAAGTAATGACAAGAGTCTGTGGTATAGGTCAGGACACTATCTGTGAGCATGTAAACTCTACAATACAAGCTACCTGGTCATTATGACAGGAGGAAGTAATGACAAGAGTCTGAGGTATAGGTCAGGACACCATCTGTGAACATGTAAACTCAACAATACAAGCTACCTGGTCATTATGTCAGGAGGAAGTAATGACAAGAGTCTGTGGTATAGGTCAGGACACCATCTGTGAGCATGTAAACTCTACAATACAAGGTACCTGGTCATTATGACAGGAGGAAGTAATGACAAGAGTCTGTGGTATAGGTCAGGACACCATCTGTGAGAATGTAAACTCTACAATACAATCTACCTGGTCATTATGTCAGGAGGAAGTAATGACAAGAGTCTGTGGTATAGGTCAGGACACCATCTGTGAGAATGTAAACTCAACAATACAATCTACCTGGTCATTATGTCAGGAGGAAGTAATGACAAGAGCCTGTGGTATAGGTCAGGACACTATCTGTGAGCATGTAAACTCTACAATACAAGCTACCTGGTCATTATGTCAGGAGGAAGTAATGACAAGAGTCTGAGGTATAGGTCAGGACACTATCTGTGAGCATGTAAACTCTACAAGACAAGCTACCTGGTCATTATGACAGGAGGAAGTAATGACAAGAGCCTGTGGTATAGGTCAGGACACCATCTGTGAGCATGTAAACTCAACAATACAAGCTACCTGGTCATTATGACAGGAGGAAGTAATGACAAGAGCCTGTGGTATAGGTCAGGACACCATCTGTGAGCATGTAAACTCAACAATACAAGCTACCTGGTCATTATGACAGGAGGAAGTAATGACAAGAGTCTGTGGTATAGGTCAGGACACCATCTGTGAGCATGTAAACTCAACAATACAAGCTACCTGGTCATTATGACAGGAGGAAGTAATGACAAGAGCCTGTGGTATAGGTCAGGACACCATCTGTGAGCATGTAAACTCAACAATACAAGCTACCTGGTCATTATGACAGGAGGAAGTAATGACAAGAGCCTGTGGTATAGGTCAGGACACCATCTGTGAGCATGTAAACTCAACAATACAAGCTACCTGGTCATTATGACAGGAGGAAGTAATGACAAGAGTCTGTGGTATAGGTCAGGACACCATCTGTGAGCATGTAAACTCTACAAGACAAGCTACCTGGTCATTATGACAGGAGGAAGTAATGACAAGAGTCTGTGGTATAGGTCAGGACACCATCTGTGAACATGTAAACTCTACAATACAAGCTACCTGGTCATTATGACAGGAGGAAGTAATGACAAGAGCTGTGGTATAGGTCAGGACACCATCTGTGAACATGTAAACTCTACAATACAAGCTACCTGGTCATTATGTCAGGAGGAAGTAATGACAAGAGTCTGAGGTATAGGTCAGGACACTATCTGTGAGCATGTAAACTCTACAATACAAGCTACCTGGTCATTATGTCAGGAGGAAGTAATGACAAGAGTCTGTGGTATAGGTCAGGACACTATCTGTGAGCATGTAAACTCTACAATACAAGCTACCTGGTCATTATGTCAGGAGGAAGTAATGACAAGAGCCTGTGGTATAGGTCAGGACACCATCTGTGAGCATGTAAACTCTACAATACAAGCTACCTGGTCATTATGTCAGGAGGAAGTAATGACAAGAGTCTGTGGTATAGGTCAGGACACCATCTGTGAGCATGTAAACTCTACAATACAAGCTACCTGGTCATTATGACAGGAGGAAGTAATGACAAGAGTCTGAGGTATAGGTCAGGACACTATCTGTGAGCATGTAAACTCAACAATACAAGCTACCTGGTCATTATGACAGGAGGAAGTAATGACAAGAGCCTGTGGTATAGGTCAGGACACTATCTGTGAGCATGTAAACTCAACAATACAAGCTACCTGGTCATTATGACAGGAGGAAGTAATGACAAGAGTCTGAGGTATAGGTCAGGACACTATCTGTGAGCATGTAAACTCAACAATACAAGCTACCTGGTCATTATGTCAGGAGGAAGTAATGACAAGAGTCTGGGGTATAGGTCAGGACACTATCTGTGAGCATGTAAACTCAACAATACAAGCTACCTGGTCATTATGTCAGGAGGAAGTAATGACAAGAGTCTGGGGTATAGGTCAGGACACTATCTGTGAGCATGTAAACTCAACAATACAAGCTACCTGGTCATTATGACAGGAGGAAGTAATGACAAGAGCCTGTGGTATAGGTCAGGACACTATCTGTGAGCATGTAAACTCAACAATACAAGCTACCTGGTCATTATGTCAGGAGGAAGTAATGACAAGAGTCTGGGGTATAGGTCAGGACACTATCTGTGAGCATGTAAACTCAACAATACAAGCTGCCTGGTCATTATGACAGGAGGAAGTAATGACAAGAGTCTGGGGTATAGGTCAGGACACCATCTGTGAACATGTAAACTCTAGAATACAAGCTACCTGGTCATTATGTCAGGAGGAAGTAATGACAAGAGTCTGTGGTATAGGTCAGGACACCATCTGTGAACATGTAAACTCTACAATACAAGCTACCTGGTCATTATGTCAGGCGCAAGTAATGACAAGAGTCTGTGGTATAGGTCAGGACACTATCTGTGAGCATGTAAACTCTACAATACAAGCTACCTGGTCATTATGTCAGGCGCAAGTAATGACAAGAGTCTGTGGTATAGGTCAGGACACTATCTGTGAGCATGTAAACTCAACAATACAAGCTACCTGGTCATTATGACAGGAGGAAGTAATGACAAGAGCCTGTGGTATAGGTCAGGACACTATCTGTGAGCATGTAAACTCTACAATACAAGGTACCTGGTCATTATGACAGGAGGAAGTAATGACAAGAGCCTGTGGTATAGGTCAGGACACTATCTGTGAGCATGTAAACTCTACAATACAAGCTACCTGGTCATTATGTCAGGAGAAAGTAATGACAAGAGTCTGAGGTATAGGTCAGGACACTATCTGTGAGCATGTAAACTCTACAAGACAAGCTACCTGGTCATTATGACAGGAGGAAGTAATGACAAGAGCCTGTGGTATAGGTCAGGACACCATCTGTGAGCATGTAAACTCTACAATACAAGCTACCTGGTCATTATGACAGGAGGAAGTAATGACAAGAGTCTGTGGTATAGGTCAGGACACCATCTGTGAGCATGTAAACTCAACAATACAAGCTACCTGGTCATTATGACAGGAGGAAGTAATGACAAGAGCCTGTGGTATAGGTCAGGACACCATCTGTGAGCATGTAAACTCAACAATACAAGCTACCTGGTCATTATGACAGGAGGAAGTAATGACAAGAGTCTGTGGTATAGGTCAGGACACCATCTGTGAGCATGTAAACTCTACAAGACAAGCTACCTGGTCATTATGACAGGAGGAAGTAATGACAAGAGTCTGTGGTATAGGTCAGGACACCATCTGTGAACATGTAAACTCTACAATACAAGCTACCTGGTCATTATGACAGGAGGAAGTAATGACAAGAGCCTGTGGTATAGGTCAGGACACCATCTGTGAACATGTAAACTCTACAATACAAGCTACCTGGTCATTATGATAGGAGGAAGTAATGACAAGAGTCTGGGGTATAGGTCAGGACACCATCTGTGAACATGTAAACTCTACAATACAAGCTACCTGGTCATTATGTCAGGAGGAAGTAATGACAAGAGTCTGTGGTATAGGTCAGGACACTATCTGTGAACATGTAAACTCTACAAGACAAGCTACGAGGTCATTATGACAGGAGGAAGTAATGACAAGAGTCTGAGGTATAGGTCAGGACACTATCTGTGAACATGTAAACTCTACAAGACAAGCTACGAGGTCATTATGACAGGAGGAAGTAATGACAAGAGTCTGAGGTATAGGTCAGGACACTATCTGTGAACATGTAAACTCTACAAGACAAGCTACGAGGTCATTATGACAGGAGGAAGTAATGACAAGAGTCTGAGGTATAGGTCAGGACACTATCTGTGAACATGTAAACTCTACAAGACAAGCTACGAGGTCATTATGACAGGAGGAAGTAATGACAAGAGTCTGTGGTATAGGTCAGGACACTATCTGTGAACATGTAAACTCTACAAGACAAGCTACCTGGTCATTATGACAGGAGGAAGTAATGACAAGAGTCTGTGGTATAGGTCAGGACACCATCTGTGAACACGTAAACTCTACAATACAAGCTACCTGGTCATTATGACAGGAGGAAGTAATGACAAGAGCCTGTGGTATAGGTCAGGACACTATCTGTGAGCATGTAAACTCTACAATACAAGCTACCTGGTCATTATGACAAGAGGAAGTAATGACAAGAGTCTGTGGTATAGGTCAGGACACCATCTGTGAGCATGTAAACTCTACAAGACAAGCTACCTGGTCATTATGACAGGAGGAAGTAATGACAAGAGTCTGTGGTATAGGTCAGGACACCATCTGTGAACATGTAAACTCTACAATACAAGGTACCTGGTCATTATGACAGGAGGAAGTAATGACAAGAGTCTGTGGTATAGGTCAGGACACTATCTGTGAGCATGTAAACTCTACAACACAAGCTACCTGGTCATTATGACAGGAGGAAGTAATGACAAGAGCCTGTGGTATAGGTCAGGACACCATCTGTGAGCATGTAAACTCTACAATACAAGCTACTTGGTCATTATGACAGGAGGAAGTAATGACAAGAGTCTGTGGTATAGGTCAGGACACCATCTGTGAGCATGTAAACTCTACAATACAAGGTACCTGGTCATTATGACAGGAGGAAGTAATGACAAGAGTCTGAAGTATAGGTCAGGACACCATCTGTGAACATGTAAACTCTACAAAACAAGCTACCTGGTCATTATGTCAGGAGGAAGTAATGACAAGAGTCTGTGGTATAGGTCAGGACACTATCTGTGAACATGTAAACTCTACAATACAAGCTACCTGGTCATTATGTCAGGAGGAAGTAATGACAAGAGTCTGTGGTATAGGTCAGGACACTATCTGTGAACATGTAAACTCTACAATACAAGCTACCTGGTCATTATGACAGGAGGAAGTAATGACAAGAGTCTGAGGTATAGGTCAGGACACCATCTGTGAGCATGTAAACTCTACAATACAAGCTACCTGGTCATTATGTCAGGAGGAAGTAATGACAAGAGTCTGGGGTATAGGTCAGGACACTATCTGTGAGCATGTAAACTCTACAATACAAGCTACCTGGTCATTATGACAGGAGGAAGTAATGACAAGAGTCTGGGGTATAGGTCAGGACACCATCTGTGAGCATGTAAACTCTACAATACAAGCTACCTGGTCATTATGACAGGAGGAAGTAATGACAAGAGTCTGAGGTATAGGTCAGGACACCATCTGTGAGCATGTAAACTCTACAATACAAGGTACCTGGTCATTATGTCAGGAGGAAGTAATGACAAGAGCCTGTGGTATAGGTCAGGACACTATCTGTGAGAATGTAAACTCTACAATACAAGCTACCTGGTCATTATGTCAGGAGGAAGTAATGACAAGAGTCTGGGGTATAGGTCAGGACACCATCTGTGAGCATGTAAACTCTACAATACAAGCTACCTGGTCATTATGACAGGAGGAAGTAATGACAAGAGTCTGTGGTATAGGTCAGGACACCATCTGTGAGCATGTAAACTCTACAATACAAGGTACCTGGTCATTATGACACGAGGAAGTAATGACAAGAGTCTGTGGTATAGGTCAGGACACCATCTGTGAGAATGTAAACTCTACAATACAATCTACCTGGTCATTATGTCAGGAGGAAGTAATGACAAGAGTCTGTGGTATAGGTCAGGACACCATCTGTGAGCATGTAAACTCTACAATACAAGCTACCTGGTCATTATGACATGAGGAAGTAATGACAAGAGTCTGGGGTATAGGTCAGGACACCATCTGTGAACATGTAAACTCTACAATACAAGCTACCTGGTCATTATGACAGGAGGAAGTAATGACAAGAGCCTGTGGTATAGGTCAGGACACTATCTGTGAGCATGTAAACTCTACAATACAAGCTACCTGGTCATTATGACAGGAGGAAGTAATGACAAGAGTCTGTGGTATAGGTCAGGACACTATCTGTGAGCATGTAAACTCTACAATACAAGCTACCTGGTCATTATGACAGGAGGAAGTAATGACAAGAGTCTGTGGTATAGGTCAGGACACTATCTGTGAGCATGTAAACTCTACAAGACAAGCTACCTGGTCATTATGGCAGGAGGAAGTAATGACAAGAGTCTGTGGTATAGGTCAGGACACCATCTGTGAGCATGTAAACTCTACAATACAAGCTACCTGGTCATTATGACAGGAGGAAGTAATGACAAGAGCCTGGGGTATAGGTCAGGACACCATCTGTGAGCATGTAAACTCTACAATACAAGCTACGAGGTCATTATGACAGGAGGAAGTAATGACAAGAGTCTGGGGTATAGGTCAGGACACTATCTGTGAACATGTAAACTCTACAATACAAGCTACCTGGTCATTATGACAGGAGGAAGTAATGACAAGAGTCTGGGGTATAGGTCAGGACACTATCTGTGAACATGTAAACTCTACAATACAATCTACCTGTTCATTATGACAGGAGGAAGTAATGACAAGAGCCTGTGGTATAGGTCAGGACACTATCTGTGAACATGTAAACTCTACCATACAAGCTACCTGGTCATTATGACAAGAGGAAGTAATGACAAGAGTCTGTGGTATAGGTCAGGACACCATCTGTGAGAATGTAAACTCAACAATACAAGCTACCTGGTCATTATGTCAGGAGGAAGTAATGACAAGAGTCTGTGGTATAGGTCAGGACACTATCTGTGAGCATGTAAACTCAACAATACAAGCTACCTGGTCATTATGACAGGAGGAAGTAATGACAAGAGCCTGTGGTATAGGTCAGGACACTATCTGTAAGCATGTAAACTCAACAATACAATCTACCTGGTCATTATGACAGGAGGAAGTAATGACAAGAGCCTGTGGTATAGGTCAGGACACTATCTGTAAGCATGTAAACTCTACAATACAAGCTACCTGGTCATTATGACAGGAGGAAGTAATGACAAGAGTCTGTGGTATAGGTCAGGACACTATCTGTGAACATGTAAACTCAACAATACAAGGTACCTGGTCATTATGACAGGAGGAAGTAATGACAAGAGTCTGTGGTATAGGTCAGGACATTATCTGTGAGCATGTAAACTCTACAATACAAGGTACCTGGTCATTATGACAGGAGGAAGTAATGACAAGAGTCTGTGGTATAGGTCAGGACACTATCTGTGAGCATGTAAACTCTACAATACAAGCTACCTGGTCATTATGACAGGAGGAAGTAATGACAAGAGTCTGAGGTATAGGTCAGGACACCATCTGTGAACATGTAAACTCAACAATACAAGCTACCTGGTCATTATGTCAGGAGGAAGTAATGACAAGAGTCTGTGGTATAGGTCAGGACACCATCTGTGAGCATGTAAACTCTACAATACAAGGTACCTGGTCATTATGACAGGAGGAAGTAATGACAAGAGTCTGTGGTATAGGTCAGGACACCATCTGTGAGAATGTAAACTCTACAATACAATCTACCTGGTCATTATGTCAGGAGGAAGTAATGACAAGAGTCTGTGGTATAGGTCAGGACACCATCTGTGAGAATGTAAACTCAACAATACAATCTACCTGGTCATTATGTCAGGAGGAAGTAATGACAAGAGCCTGTGGTATAGGTCAGGACACTATCTGTGAGCATGTAAACTCTACAATACAAGCTACCTGGTCATTATGTCAGGAGGAAGTAATGACAAGAGTCTGAGGTATAGGTCAGGACACTATCTGTGAGCATGTAAACTCTACAAGACAAGCTACCTGGTCATTATGACAGGAGGAAGTAATGACAAGAGCCTGTGGTATAGGTCAGGACACCATCTGTGAGCATGTAAACTCAACAATACAAGCTACCTGGTCATTATGACAGGAGGAAGTAATGACAAGAGCCTGTGGTATAGGTCAGGACACCATCTGTGAGCATGTAAACTCAACAATACAAGCTACCTGGTCATTATGACAGGAGGAAGTAATGACAAGAGTCTGTGGTATAGGTCAGGACACCATCTGTGAGCATGTAAACTCAACAATACAAGCTACCTGGTCATTATGACAGGAGGAAGTAATGACAAGAGCCTGTGGTATAGGTCAGGACACCATCTGTGAGCATGTAAACTCAACAATACAAGCTACCTGGTCATTATGACAGGAGGAAGTAATGACAAGAGCCTGTGGTATAGGTCAGGACACCATCTGTGAGCATGTAAACTCAACAATACAAGCTACCTGGTCATTATGACAGGAGGAAGTAATGACAAGAGTCTGTGGTATAGGTCAGGACACCATCTGTGAGCATGTAAACTCTACAAGACAAGCTACCTGGTCATTATGACAGGAGGAAGTAATGACAAGAGTCTGTGGTATAGGTCAGGACACCATCTGTGAACATGTAAACTCTACAATACAAGCTACCTGGTCATTATGACAGGAGGAAGTAATGACAAGAGCTGTGGTATAGGTCAGGACACCATCTGTGAACATGTAAACTCTACAATACAAGCTACCTGGTCATTATGTCAGGAGGAAGTAATGACAAGAGTCTGAGGTATAGGTCAGGACACTATCTGTGAGCATGTAAACTCTACAATACAAGCTACCTGGTCATTATGTCAGGAGGAAGTAATGACAAGAGTCTGTGGTATAGGTCAGGACACTATCTGTGAGCATGTAAACTCTACAATACAAGCTACCTGGTCATTATGTCAGGAGGAAGTAATGACAAGAGCCTGTGGTATAGGTCAGGACACCATCTGTGAGCATGTAAACTCTACAATACAAGCTACCTGGTCATTATGTCAGGAGGAAGTAATGACAAGAGTCTGTGGTATAGGTCAGGACACCATCTGTGAGCATGTAAACTCTACAATACAAGCTACCTGGTCATTATGACAGGAGGAAGTAATGACAAGAGTCTGAGGTATAGGTCAGGACACTATCTGTGAGCATGTAAACTCAACAATACAAGCTACCTGGTCATTATGACAGGAGGAAGTAATGACAAGAGCCTGTGGTATAGGTCAGGACACTATCTGTGAGCATGTAAACTCAACAATACAAGCTACCTGGTCATTATGACAGGAGGAAGTAATGACAAGAGTCTGAGGTATAGGTCAGGACACTATCTGTGAGCATGTAAACTCAACAATACAAGCTACCTGGTCATTATGTCAGGAGGAAGTAATGACAAGAGTCTGGGGTATAGGTCAGGACACTATCTGTGAGCATGTAAACTCAACAATACAAGCTACCTGGTCATTATGTCAGGAGGAAGTAATGACAAGAGTCTGGGGTATAGGTCAGGACACTATCTGTGAGCATGTAAACTCAACAATACAAGCTACCTGGTCATTATGACAGGAGGAAGTAATGACAAGAGCCTGTGGTATAGGTCAGGACACTATCTGTGAGCATGTAAACTCAACAATACAAGCTACCTGGTCATTATGTCAGGAGGAAGTAATGACAAGAGTCTGGGGTATAGGTCAGGACACTATCTGTGAGCATGTAAACTCAACAATACAAGCTGCCTGGTCATTATGACAGGAGGAAGTAATGACAAGAGTCTGGGGTATAGGTCAGGACACCATCTGTGAACATGTAAACTCTAGAATACAAGCTACCTGGTCATTATGTCAGGAGGAAGTAATGACAAGAGTCTGTGGTATAGGTCAGGACACCATCTGTGAACATGTAAACTCTACAATACAAGCTACCTGGTCATTATGTCAGGCGCAAGTAATGACAAGAGTCTGTGGTATAGGTCAGGACACTATCTGTGAGCATGTAAACTCAACAATACAAGCTACCTGGTCATTATGACAGGAGGAAGTAATGACAAGAGTCTGTGGTATAGGTCAGGACACTATCTGTGAGCATGTAAACTCTACAATACAAGGTACCTGGTCATTATGACAGGAGGAAGTAATGACAAGAGCCTGTGGTATAGGTCAGGACACTATCTGTGAGCATGTAAACTCTACAATACAAGGTACCTGGTCATTATGACAGGAGGAAGTAATGACAAGAGCCTGTGGTATAGGTCAGGACACTATCTGTGAGCATGTAAACTCTACAATACAAGCTACCTGGTCATTATGTCAGGAGAAAGTAATGACAAGAGTCTGAGGTATAGGTCAGGACACTATCTGTGAGCATGTAAACTCTACAAGACAAGCTACCTGGTCATTATGACAGGAGGAAGTAATGACAAGAGCCTGTGGTATAGGTCAGGACACCATCTGTGAGCATGTAAACTCAACAATACAAGCTACCTGGTCATTATGACAGGAGGAAGTAATGACAAGAGCCTGTGGTATAGGTCAGGACACCATCTGTGAGCATGTAAACTCTACAATACAAGCTACCTGGTCATTATGACAGGAGGAAGTAATGACAAGAGTCTGTGGTATAGGTCAGGACACCATCTGTGAGCATGTAAACTCAACAATACAAGCTACCTGGTCATTATGACAGGAGGAAGTAATGACAAGAGCCTGTGGTATAGGTCAGGACACCATCTGTGAGCATGTAAACTCAACAATACAAGCTACCTGGTCATTATGACAGGAGGAAGTAATGACAAGAGTCTGTGGTATAGGTCAGGACACCATCTGTGAGCATGTAAACTCTACAAGACAAGCTACCTGGTCATTATGACAGGAGGAAGTAATGACAAGAGTCTGTGGTATAGGTCAGGACACCATCTGTGAACATGTAAACTCTACAATACAAGCTACCTGGTCATTATGACAGGAGGAAGTAATGACAAGAGTCTGAGGTATAGGTCAGGACACTATCTGTGAACATGTAAACTCTACAAGACAAGCTACGAGGTCATTATGACAGGAGGAAGTAATGACAAGAGTCTGAGGTATAGGTCAGGACACTATCTGTGAACATGTAAACTCTACAAGACAAGCTACGAGGTCATTATGACAGGAGGAAGTAATGACAAGAGTCTGAGGTATAGGTCAGGACACTATCTGTGAACATGTAAACTCTACAAGACAAGCTACGAGGTCATTATGACAGGAGGAAGTAATGACAAGAGTCTGTGGTATAGGTCAGGACACTATCTGTGAACATGTAAACTCTACAAGACAAGCTACCTGGTCATTATGACAGGAGGAAGTAATGACAAGAGTCTGTGGTATAGGTCAGGACACCATCTGTGAACACGTAAACTCTACAATACAAGCTACCTGGTCATTATGACAGGAGGAAGTAATGACAAGAGCCTGTGGTATAGGTCAGGACACTATCTGTGAGCATGTAAACTCTACAATACAAGCTACCTGGTCATTATGTCAGGAGGAAGTAATGACAAGAGTCTGTGGTATAGGTCAGGACACCATCTGTGAAGATGTAAACTCAACAATACAAGCTACCTGGTCATTATGACAGGAGGAAGTAATGACAAGAGTCTGTGGTATAGGTCAGGACACTATCTGTGAACATGTAAACTCTACAATACAAGCTACCTGGTCATTATGTCAGGAGGAAGTAATGACAAGAGTCTGGGGTATAGGTCAGGACACTATCTGTGAACATGTAAACTCTACAAGACAAGCTACCTGGTCATTATGACATGAGGAAGTAATGACAAGAGTCTGTGATATAGGTCAGGACACCATCTGTGAGAATGTAAACTCTACAATACAAGCTACCTGGTCATTATGTCAGGAGGAAGTAATGACAAGAGTCTGGGGTATAGGTCAGGACACTATCTGTGAACATGTAAACTCTACAAGACAAGCTACCTGGTCATTATGTCAGGAGGAAGTAATGACAAGAGTCTGGGGTATAGGTCAGGACACTATCTGTGAACATGTAAACTCTACAAGACAAGCTACCTGGTCATTATGACATGAGGAAGTTATGACAAGAGTCTGTGGTATAGGTCAGGACACCATCTGTGAGAATGTAAACTCTACAATACAAGCTACCTGGTCATTATGTCAGGAGGAAGTAATGACAAGAGTCTGGGGTATAGGTCAGGACACCATCTGTGAACATGTAAACTCAACAATACAAGCTACCTGGTCATTATGACAGGAGGAAGTAATGACAAGAGTCTGAGGTATAGGTCAGGACACTATCTGTGAACATGTAAACTCTACAATACAAGCTACCTGGTCATTATGACAGGAGGAAGTAATGACAAGAGTCTGGGGTATAGGTCAGGACACTATCTGTGAACATGTAAACTCTACAATACAAGCTACCTGGTCATTATGACAGGAGGAAGTAATGACAAGAGCCTGAGGTATAGGTCAGGACACCATCTGTGAGCATGTAAACTCTACAATACAAGCTACCTGGTCATTATGACAGGAGGAAGTAATGACAAGAGTCTGGGGTATAGGTCAGGACACTATCTGTGAACATGTAAACTCTACAATACAAGCTACCTGGTCATTATGACAGGAGGAAGTAATGACAAGAGTCTGAGGTATAGGTCAGGACACCATCTGTGAGCATGTAAACTCTACAATACAAGCTACCTGGTCATTATGACAGGAGGAAGTAATGACAAGAGTCTGTGGTATAGGTCAGGACACCATCTGTGAGCATGTAAACTCTACAATACAATCTACCTGGTCATTATGACAGGAGGAAGTAATGACAAGAGTCTGGGGTATAGGTCAGGACACCATCTGTGAGCATGTAAACTCAACAATACAAGCTACCTGGTCATTATGACAGGAGGAAGTAATGACAAGAGCCTGTGGTATAGGTCAGGACACTATCTGTGAGCATGTAAACTCTACAATACAAGCTACCTGGTCATTATGACAGGAGGAAGTAATGACAAGAGTCTGGGGTATAGGTCAGGACACCATCTGTGAGCATGTAAACTCAACAATACAAGCTACCTGGTCATTATGACAGGAGGAAGTAATGACAAGAGCCTGTGGTATAGGTCAGGACACTATCTGTGAGCATGTAAACTCAACAATACAAGCTACCTGGTCATTATGACAGGAGGAAGTAATGACAAGAGCCTGTGGTATAGGCAGGACACTATCTGTGAGCATGTAAACTCTACAATACAAGCTACCTGGTCATTATGTCAGGAGGAAGTAATGACAAGAGCCTGAGGTATAGGTCAGGACACTATCTGTGAGCATGTAAACTCTACAATACAAGCTACCTGGTCAGTATGTCAGGAGGAAGTAATGACAAGAGCCTGAGGTATAGGTCAGGACACCATCTGTGAGCATGTAAACTCTACAAGACAAGGTACCTGGTCATTATGACAGGAGGAAGTAATGACAAGAGTCTGTGGTATAGGTCAGGACACCATCTGTGAACATGTAAACTCAACAATACAAGCTACCTGGTCATTATGACAGGAGGAAGTAATGACAAGAGTCTGTGGTATAGGTCAGGACACCATCTGTGAGCATGTAAACTCTACAAGACAAGGTACCTGGTCATTATGACAGGAGGAAGTAATGACAAGAGTCTGAGGTATAGGTCAGGACACCATCTGTGAACATGTAAACTCTACAAGACAAGCTACCTGGTCATTATGACAGGAGGAAGTAATGACAAGAGTCTGAGGTATAGGTCAGGACACCATCTGTGAGCATGTAAACTCTACAATACAAGCTACCTGGTGATTATGACAGGAGGAAGTAATGACAAGAGTCTGAGGTATAGGTCAGGACACCATCTGTGAGAATGTAAACTCTACAATACAAGCTACCTGGTCATTATGACAGGAGGAAGTAATGACAAGAGCCTGTGGTATAGGTCAGGACACCATCTGTGAGCATGTAAACTCTACAATACAAGGTACCTGGTCATTATGACAGGAGGAAGTAATGACAAGAGCCTGTGGTATAGGTCAGGACACTATCTGTGAGCATGTAAACTCTACAATACAAGCTACCTGGTCATTATGACAGGAGGAAGTAATGACAAGAGTCTGTGGTATAGGTCAGGACACTATCTGTGAGAATGTAAACTCTACAATACAAGCTACCTGGTCATTATGTCAGGAGGAAGTAATGACAAGAGCCTGGGGTATAGGTCAGGACACTATCTGTGAGCATGTAAACTCTACAAGACAAGGTACCTGGTCATTATGACAGGAGGAAGTAATGACAAGAGCCTGTGGTATAGGTCAGGACACCATCTGTGAGCATGTAAACTCTACAATACAAGCTACCTGGTCATTATGACAGGAGGAAGTAATGACAAGAGTCTGTGGTATAGGTCAGGACACTATCTGTGAGAATGTAAACTCTACAATACAAGCTACCTGGTCATTATGTCAGGATAAAGTAATGACAAGAGTCTGTGGTATAGGTCAGGACACCATCTGTGAGCATGTAAACTCTACAATACAAGCTACCTGGTCATTATGACATGAGGAAGTAATGACAAGAGTCTGGGGTATAGGTCAGGACACCATCTGTGAACATGTAAACTCTACAATACAAGCTACCTGGTCATTATGACAGGAGGAAGTAATGACAAGAGCCTGTGGTATAGGTCAGGACACTATCTGTGAGCATGTAAACTCTACAATACAAGCTACCTGGTCATTATGACAGGAGGAAGTAATGACAAGAGTCTGTGGTATAGGTCAGGACACTATCTGTGAGCATGTAAACTCTACAATACAAGCTACCTGGTCATTATGACAGGAGGAAGTAATGACAAGAGTCTGTGGTATAGGTCAGGACACTATCTGTGAGCATGTAAACTCTACAAGACAAGCTACCTGGTCATTATGGCAGGAGGAAGTAATGACAAGAGTCTGTGGTATAGGTCAGGACACCATCTGTGAGCATGTAAACTCTACAATACAAGCTACCTGGTCATTATGACAGGAGGAAGTAATGACAAGAGCCTGGGGTATAGGTCAGGACACCATCTGTGAGCATGTAAACTCTACAATACAAGCTACGAGGTCATTATGACAGGAGGAAGTAATGACAAGAGTCTGGGGTATAGGTCAGGACACTATCTGTGAACATGTAAACTCTACAATACAAGCTACCTGGTCATTATGACAGGAGGAAGTAATGACAAGAGTCTGGGGTATAGGTCAGGACACTATCTGTGAACATGTAAACTCTACAATACAATCTACCTGTTCATTATGACAGGAGGAAGTAATGACAAGAGCCTGTGGTATAGGTCAGGACACTATCTGTGAACATGTAAACTCTACCATACAAGCTACCTGGTCATTATGACAAGAGGAAGTAATGACAAGAGTCTGTGGTATAGGTCAGGACACCATCTGTGAGAATGTAAACTCAACAATACAAGCTACCTGGTCATTATGTCAGGAGGAAGTAATGACAAGAGTCTGTGGTATAGGTCAGGACACTATCTGTGAGCATGTAAACTCAACAATACAAGCTACCTGGTCATTATGACAGGAGGAAGTAATGACAAGAGCCTGTGGTATAGGTCAGGACACTATCTGTAAGCATGTAAACTCAACAATACAATCTACCTGGTCATTATGACAGGAGGAAGTAATGACAAGAGCCTGTGGTATAGGTCAGGACACTATCTGTAAGCATGTAAACTCTACAATACAAGCTACCTGGTCATTATGACAGGAGGAAGTAATGACAAGAGTCTGTGGTATAGGTCAGGACACTATCTGTGAACATGTAAACTCAACAATACAAGGTACCTGGTCATTATGACAGGAGGAAGTAATGACAAGAGTCTGTGGTATAGGTCAGGACATTATCTGTGAGCATGTAAACTCTACAATACAAGGTACCTGGTCATTATGACAGGAGGAAGTAATGACAAGAGTCTGTGGTATAGGTCAGGACACTATCTGTGAGCATGTAAACTCTACAATACAAGCTACCTGGTCATTATGACAGGAGGAAGTAATGACAAGAGTCTGAGGTATAGGTCAGGACACCATCTGTGAACATGTAAACTCAACAATACAAGCTACCTGGTCATTATGTCAGGAGGAAGTAATGACAAGAGTCTGTGGTATAGGTCAGGACACCATCTGTGAGCATGTAAACTCTACAATACAAGGTACCTGGTCATTATGACAGGAGGAAGTAATGACAAGAGTCTGTGGTATAGGTCAGGACACCATCTGTGAGAATGTAAACTCTACAATACAATCTACCTGGTCATTATGTCAGGAGGAAGTAATGACAAGAGTCTGTGGTATAGGTCAGGACACCATCTGTGAGAATGTAAACTCAACAATACAATCTACCTGGTCATTATGTCAGGAGGAAGTAATGACAAGAGCCTGTGGTATAGGTCAGGACACTATCTGTGAGCATGTAAACTCTACAATACAAGCTACCTGGTCATTATGTCAGGAGGAAGTAATGACAAGAGTCTGAGGTATAGGTCAGGACACTATCTGTGAGCATGTAAACTCTACAAGACAAGCTACCTGGTCATTATGACAGGAGGAAGTAATGACAAGAGCCTGTGGTATAGGTCAGGACACCATCTGTGAGCATGTAAACTCAACAATACAAGCTACCTGGTCATTATGACAGGAGGAAGTAATGACAAGAGCCTGTGGTATAGGTCAGGACACCATCTGTGAGCATGTAAACTCAACAATACAAGCTACCTGGTCATTATGACAGGAGGAAGTAATGACAAGAGTCTGTGGTATAGGTCAGGACACCATCTGTGAGCATGTAAACTCAACAATACAAGCTACCTGGTCATTATGACAGGAGGAAGTAATGACAAGAGCCTGTGGTATAGGTCAGGACACCATCTGTGAGCATGTAAACTCAACAATACAAGCTACCTGGTCATTATGACAGGAGGAAGTAATGACAAGAGCCTGTGGTATAGGTCAGGACACCATCTGTGAGCATGTAAACTCAACAATACAAGCTACCTGGTCATTATGACAGGAGGAAGTAATGACAAGAGTCTGTGGTATAGGTCAGGACACCATCTGTGAGCATGTAAACTCTACAAGACAAGCTACCTGGTCATTATGACAGGAGGAAGTAATGACAAGAGTCTGTGGTATAGGTCAGGACACCATCTGTGAACATGTAAACTCTACAATACAAGCTACCTGGTCATTATGACAGGAGGAAGTAATGACAAGAGCTGTGGTATAGGTCAGGACACCATCTGTGAACATGTAAACTCTACAATACAAGCTACCTGGTCATTATGTCAGGAGGAAGTAATGACAAGAGTCTGAGGTATAGGTCAGGACACTATCTGTGAGCATGTAAACTCTACAATACAAGCTACCTGGTCATTATGTCAGGAGGAAGTAATGACAAGAGTCTGTGGTATAGGTCAGGACACTATCTGTGAGCATGTAAACTCTACAATACAAGCTACCTGGTCATTATGTCAGGAGGAAGTAATGACAAGAGCCTGTGGTATAGGTCAGGACACCATCTGTGAGCATGTAAACTCTACAATACAAGCTACCTGGTCATTATGTCAGGAGGAAGTAATGACAAGAGTCTGTGGTATAGGTCAGGACACCATCTGTGAGCATGTAAACTCTACAATACAAGCTACCTGGTCATTATGACAGGAGGAAGTAATGACAAGAGTCTGAGGTATAGGTCAGGACACTATCTGTGAGCATGTAAACTCAACAATACAAGCTACCTGGTCATTATGACAGGAGGAAGTAATGACAAGAGCCTGTGGTATAGGTCAGGACACTATCTGTGAGCATGTAAACTCAACAATACAAGCTACCTGGTCATTATGACAGGAGGAAGTAATGACAAGAGTCTGAGGTATAGGTCAGGACACTATCTGTGAGCATGTAAACTCAACAATACAAGCTACCTGGTCATTATGTCAGGAGGAAGTAATGACAAGAGTCTGGGGTATAGGTCAGGACACTATCTGTGAGCATGTAAACTCAACAATACAAGCTACCTGGTCATTATGTCAGGAGGAAGTAATGACAAGAGTCTGGGGTATAGGTCAGGACACTATCTGTGAGCATGTAAACTCAACAATACAAGCTACCTGGTCATTATGACAGGAGGAAGTAATGACAAGAGCCTGTGGTATAGGTCAGGACACTATCTGTGAGCATGTAAACTCAACAATACAAGCTACCTGGTCATTATGTCAGGAGGAAGTAATGACAAGAGTCTGGGGTATAGGTCAGGACACTATCTGTGAGCATGTAAACTCAACAATACAAGCTGCCTGGTCATTATGACAGGAGGAAGTAATGACAAGAGTCTGGGGTATAGGTCAGGACACCATCTGTGAACATGTAAACTCTAGAATACAAGCTACCTGGTCATTATGTCAGGAGGAAGTAATGACAAGAGTCTGTGGTATAGGTCAGGACACCATCTGTGAACATGTAAACTCTACAATACAAGCTACCTGGTCATTATGTCAGGCGCAAGTAATGACAAGAGTCTGTGGTATAGGTCAGGACACTATCTGTGAGCATGTAAACTCAACAATACAAGCTACCTGGTCATTATGACAGGAGGAAGTAATGACAAGAGTCTGTGGTATAGGTCAGGACACTATCTGTGAGCATGTAAACTCTACAATACAAGGTACCTGGTCATTATGACAGGAGGAAGTAATGACAAGAGCCTGTGGTATAGGTCAGGACACTATCTGTGAGCATGTAAACTCTACAATACAAGGTACCTGGTCATTATGACAGGAGGAAGTAATGACAAGAGCCTGTGGTATAGGTCAGGACACTATCTGTGAGCATGTAAACTCTACAATACAAGCTACCTGGTCATTATGTCAGGAGAAAGTAATGACAAGAGTCTGAGGTATAGGTCAGGACACTATCTGTGAGCATGTAAACTCTACAAGACAAGCTACCTGGTCATTATGACAGGAGGAAGTAATGACAAGAGCCTGTGGTATAGGTCAGGACACCATCTGTGAGCATGTAAACTCAACAATACAAGCTACCTGGTCATTATGACAGGAGGAAGTAATGACAAGAGCCTGTGGTATAGGTCAGGACACCATCTGTGAGCATGTAAACTCTACAATACAAGCTACCTGGTCATTATGACAGGAGGAAGTAATGACAAGAGTCTGTGGTATAGGTCAGGACACCATCTGTGAGCATGTAAACTCAACAATACAAGCTACCTGGTCATTATGACAGGAGGAAGTAATGACAAGAGCCTGTGGTATAGGTCAGGACACCATCTGTGAGCATGTAAACTCAACAATACAAGCTACCTGGTCATTATGACAGGAGGAAGTAATGACAAGAGTCTGTGGTATAGGTCAGGACACCATCTGTGAGCATGTAAACTCTACAAGACAAGCTACCTGGTCATTATGACAGGAGGAAGTAATGACAAGAGTCTGTGGTATAGGTCAGGACACCATCTGTGAACATGTAAACTCTACAATACAAGCTACCTGGTCATTATGACAGGAGGAAGTAATGACAAGAGCCTGTGGTATAGGTCAGGACACCATCTGTGAACATGTAAACTCTACAATACAAGCTACCTGGTCATTATGATAGGAGGAAGTAATGACAAGAGTCTGGGGTATAGGTCAGGACACCATCTGTGAACATGTAAACTCTACAATACAAGCTACCTGGTCATTATGTCAGGAGGAAGTAATGACAAGAGTCTGTGGTATAGGTCAGGACACTATCTGTGAACATGTAAACTCTACAAGACAAGCTACGAGGTCATTATGACAGGAGGAAGTAATGACAAGAGTCTGAGGTATAGGTCAGGACACTATCTGTGAACATGTAAACTCTACAAGACAAGCTACGAGGTCATTATGACAGGAGGAAGTAATGACAAGAGTCTGAGGTATAGGTCAGGACACTATCTGTGAACATGTAAACTCTACAAGACAAGCTACGAGGTCATTATGACAGGAGGAAGTAATGACAAGAGTCTGAGGTATAGGTCAGGACACTATCTGTGAACATGTAAACTCTACAAGACAAGCTACGAGGTCATTATGACAGGAGGAAGTAATGACAAGAGTCTGTGGTATAGGTCAGGACACTATCTGTGAACATGTAAACTCTACAAGACAAGCTACCTGGTCATTATGACAGGAGGAAGTAATGACAAGAGTCTGTGGTATAGGTCAGGACACCATCTGTGAACACGTAAACTCTACAATACAAGCTACCTGGTCATTATGACAGGAGGAAGTAATGACAAGAGCCTGTGGTATAGGTCAGGACACTATCTGTGAGCATGTAAACTCTACAATACAAGCTACCTGGTCATTATGACAAGAGGAAGTAATGACAAGAGTCTGTGGTATAGGTCAGGACACCATCTGTGAGCATGTAAACTCTACAAGACAAGCTACCTGGTCATTATGACAGGAGGAAGTAATGACAAGAGTCTGTGGTATAGGTCAGGACACCATCTGTGAACATGTAAACTCTACAATACAAGGTACCTGGTCATTATGACAGGAGGAAGTAATGACAAGAGTCTGTGGTATAGGTCAGGACACTATCTGTGAGCATGTAAACTCTACAACACAAGCTACCTGGTCATTATGACAGGAGGAAGTAATGACAAGAGCCTGTGGTATAGGTCAGGACACCATCTGTGAGCATGTAAACTCTACAATACAAGCTACTTGGTCATTATGACAGGAGGAAGTAATGACAAGAGTCTGTGGTATAGGTCAGGACACCATCTGTGAGCATGTAAACTCTACAATACAAGGTACCTGGTCATTATGACAGGAGGAAGTAATGACAAGAGTCTGAAGTATAGGTCAGGACACCATCTGTGAACATGTAAACTCTACAAAACAAGCTACCTGGTCATTATGTCAGGAGGAAGTAATGACAAGAGTCTGTGGTATAGGTCAGGACACTATCTGTGAACATGTAAACTCTACAATACAAGCTACCTGGTCATTATGTCAGGAGGAAGTAATGACAAGAGTCTGTGGTATAGGTCAGGACACTATCTGTGAACATGTAAACTCTACAATACAAGCTACCTGGTCATTATGACAGGAGGAAGTAATGACAAGAGTCTGAGGTATAGGTCAGGACACCATCTGTGAGCATGTAAACTCTACAATACAAGCTACCTGGTCATTATGTCAGGAGGAAGTAATGACAAGAGTCTGGGGTATAGGTCAGGACACTATCTGTGAGCATGTAAACTCTACAATACAAGCTACCTGGTCATTATGACAGGAGGAAGTAATGACAAGAGTCTGGGGTATAGGTCAGGACACCATCTGTGAGCATGTAAACTCTACAATACAAGCTACCTGGTCATTATGACAGGAGGAAGTAATGACAAGAGTCTGAGGTATAGGTCAGGACACCATCTGTGAGCATGTAAACTCTACAATACAAGGTACCTGGTCATTATGTCAGGAGGAAGTAATGACAAGAGCCTGTGGTATAGGTCAGGACACTATCTGTGAGAATGTAAACTCTACAATACAAGCTACCTGGTCATTATGTCAGGAGGAAGTAATGACAAGAGTCTGGGGTATAGGTCAGGACACCATCTGTGAGCATGTAAACTCTACAATACAAGCTACCTGGTCATTATGACAGGAGGAAGTAATGACAAGAGTCTGTGGTATAGGTCAGGACACCATCTGTGAGCATGTAAACTCTACAATACAAGGTACCTGGTCATTATGACACGAGGAAGTAATGACAAGAGTCTGTGGTATAGGTCAGGACACCATCTGTGAGAATGTAAACTCTACAATACAATCTACCTGGTCATTATGTCAGGAGGAAGTAATGACAAGAGTCTGTGGTATAGGTCAGGACACCATCTGTGAGCATGTAAACTCTACAATACAAGCTACCTGGTCATTATGACATGAGGAAGTAATGACAAGAGTCTGGGGTATAGGTCAGGACACCATCTGTGAACATGTAAACTCTACAATACAAGCTACCTGGTCATTATGACAGGAGGAAGTAATGACAAGAGCCTGTGGTATAGGTCAGGACACTATCTGTGAGCATGTAAACTCTACAATACAAGCTACCTGGTCATTATGACAGGAGGAAGTAATGACAAGAGTCTGTGGTATAGGTCAGGACACTATCTGTGAGCATGTAAACTCTACAATACAAGCTACCTGGTCATTATGACAGGAGGAAGTAATGACAAGAGTCTGTGGTATAGGTCAGGACACTATCTGTGAGCATGTAAACTCTACAAGACAAGCTACCTGGTCATTATGGCAGGAGGAAGTAATGACAAGAGTCTGTGGTATAGGTCAGGACACCATCTGTGAGCATGTAAACTCTACAATACAAGCTACCTGGTCATTATGACAGGAGGAAGTAATGACAAGAGCCTGGGGTATAGGTCAGGACACCATCTGTGAGCATGTAAACTCTACAATACAAGCTACGAGGTCATTATGACAGGAGGAAGTAATGACAAGAGTCTGGGGTATAGGTCAGGACACTATCTGTGAACATGTAAACTCTACAATACAAGCTACCTGGTCATTATGACAGGAGGAAGTAATGACAAGAGTCTGGGGTATAGGTCAGGACACTATCTGTGAACATGTAAACTCTACAATACAATCTACCTGTTCATTATGACAGGAGGAAGTAATGACAAGAGCCTGTGGTATAGGTCAGGACACTATCTGTGAACATGTAAACTCTACCATACAAGCTACCTGGTCATTATGACAAGAGGAAGTAATGACAAGAGTCTGTGGTATAGGTCAGGACACCATCTGTGAGAATGTAAACTCAACAATACAAGCTACCTGGTCATTATGTCAGGAGGAAGTAATGACAAGAGTCTGTGGTATAGGTCAGGACACTATCTGTGAGCATGTAAACTCAACAATACAAGCTACCTGGTCATTATGACAGGAGGAAGTAATGACAAGAGCCTGTGGTATAGGTCAGGACACTATCTGTAAGCATGTAAACTCAACAATACAATCTACCTGGTCATTATGACAGGAGGAAGTAATGACAAGAGCCTGTGGTATAGGTCAGGACACTATCTGTAAGCATGTAAACTCTACAATACAAGCTACCTGGTCATTATGACAGGAGGAAGTAATGACAAGAGTCTGTGGTATAGGTCAGGACACTATCTGTGAACATGTAAACTCAACAATACAAGGTACCTGGTCATTATGACAGGAGGAAGTAATGACAAGAGTCTGTGGTATAGGTCAGGACATTATCTGTGAGCATGTAAACTCTACAATACAAGGTACCTGGTCATTATGACAGGAGGAAGTAATGACAAGAGTCTGTGGTATAGGTCAGGACACTATCTGTGAGCATGTAAACTCTACAATACAAGCTACCTGGTCATTATGACAGGAGGAAGTAATGACAAGAGTCTGAGGTATAGGTCAGGACACCATCTGTGAACATGTAAACTCAACAATACAAGCTACCTGGTCATTATGTCAGGAGGAAGTAATGACAAGAGTCTGTGGTATAGGTCAGGACACCATCTGTGAGCATGTAAACTCTACAATACAAGGTACCTGGTCATTATGACAGGAGGAAGTAATGACAAGAGTCTGTGGTATAGGTCAGGACACCATCTGTGAGAATGTAAACTCTACAATACAATCTACCTGGTCATTATGTCAGGAGGAAGTAATGACAAGAGTCTGTGGTATAGGTCAGGACACCATCTGTGAGAATGTAAACTCAACAATACAATCTACCTGGTCATTATGTCAGGAGGAAGTAATGACAAGAGCCTGTGGTATAGGTCAGGACACTATCTGTGAGCATGTAAACTCTACAATACAAGCTACCTGGTCATTATGTCAGGAGGAAGTAATGACAAGAGTCTGAGGTATAGGTCAGGACACTATCTGTGAGCATGTAAACTCTACAAGACAAGCTACCTGGTCATTATGACAGGAGGAAGTAATGACAAGAGCCTGTGGTATAGGTCAGGACACCATCTGTGAGCATGTAAACTCAACAATACAAGCTACCTGGTCATTATGACAGGAGGAAGTAATGACAAGAGCCTGTGGTATAGGTCAGGACACCATCTGTGAGCATGTAAACTCAACAATACAAGCTACCTGGTCATTATGACAGGAGGAAGTAATGACAAGAGTCTGTGGTATAGGTCAGGACACCATCTGTGAGCATGTAAACTCAACAATACAAGCTACCTGGTCATTATGACAGGAGGAAGTAATGACAAGAGCCTGTGGTATAGGTCAGGACACCATCTGTGAGCATGTAAACTCAACAATACAAGCTACCTGGTCATTATGACAGGAGGAAGTAATGACAAGAGCCTGTGGTATAGGTCAGGACACCATCTGTGAGCATGTAAACTCAACAATACAAGCTACCTGGTCATTATGACAGGAGGAAGTAATGACAAGAGTCTGTGGTATAGGTCAGGACACCATCTGTGAGCATGTAAACTCTACAAGACAAGCTACCTGGTCATTATGACAGGAGGAAGTAATGACAAGAGTCTGTGGTATAGGTCAGGACACCATCTGTGAACATGTAAACTCTACAATACAAGCTACCTGGTCATTATGACAGGAGGAAGTAATGACAAGAGCTGTGGTATAGGTCAGGACACCATCTGTGAACATGTAAACTCTACAATACAAGCTACCTGGTCATTATGTCAGGAGGAAGTAATGACAAGAGTCTGAGGTATAGGTCAGGACACTATCTGTGAGCATGTAAACTCTACAATACAAGCTACCTGGTCATTATGTCAGGAGGAAGTAATGACAAGAGTCTGTGGTATAGGTCAGGACACTATCTGTGAGCATGTAAACTCTACAATACAAGCTACCTGGTCATTATGTCAGGAGGAAGTAATGACAAGAGCCTGTGGTATAGGTCAGGACACCATCTGTGAGCATGTAAACTCTACAATACAAGCTACCTGGTCATTATGTCAGGAGGAAGTAATGACAAGAGTCTGTGGTATAGGTCAGGACACCATCTGTGAGCATGTAAACTCTACAATACAAGCTACCTGGTCATTATGACAGGAGGAAGTAATGACAAGAGTCTGAGGTATAGGTCAGGACACTATCTGTGAGCATGTAAACTCAACAATACAAGCTACCTGGTCATTATGACAGGAGGAAGTAATGACAAGAGCCTGTGGTATAGGTCAGGACACTATCTGTGAGCATGTAAACTCAACAATACAAGCTACCTGGTCATTATGACAGGAGGAAGTAATGACAAGAGTCTGAGGTATAGGTCAGGACACTATCTGTGAGCATGTAAACTCAACAATACAAGCTACCTGGTCATTATGTCAGGAGGAAGTAATGACAAGAGTCTGGGGTATAGGTCAGGACACTATCTGTGAGCATGTAAACTCAACAATACAAGCTACCTGGTCATTATGTCAGGAGGAAGTAATGACAAGAGTCTGGGGTATAGGTCAGGACACTATCTGTGAGCATGTAAACTCAACAATACAAGCTACCTGGTCATTATGACAGGAGGAAGTAATGACAAGAGCCTGTGGTATAGGTCAGGACACTATCTGTGAGCATGTAAACTCAACAATACAAGCTACCTGGTCATTATGTCAGGAGGAAGTAATGACAAGAGTCTGGGGTATAGGTCAGGACACTATCTGTGAGCATGTAAACTCAACAATACAAGCTGCCTGGTCATTATGACAGGAGGAAGTAATGACAAGAGTCTGGGGTATAGGTCAGGACACCATCTGTGAACATGTAAACTCTAGAATACAAGCTACCTGGTCATTATGTCAGGAGGAAGTAATGACAAGAGTCTGTGGTATAGGTCAGGACACCATCTGTGAACATGTAAACTCTACAATACAAGCTACCTGGTCATTATGTCAGGCGCAAGTAATGACAAGAGTCTGTGGTATAGGTCAGGACACTATCTGTGAGCATGTAAACTCAACAATACAAGCTACCTGGTCATTATGACAGGAGGAAGTAATGACAAGAGTCTGTGGTATAGGTCAGGACACTATCTGTGAGCATGTAAACTCTACAATACAAGGTACCTGGTCATTATGACAGGAGGAAGTAATGACAAGAGCCTGTGGTATAGGTCAGGACACTATCTGTGAGCATGTAAACTCTACAATACAAGGTACCTGGTCATTATGACAGGAGGAAGTAATGACAAGAGCCTGTGGTATAGGTCAGGACACTATCTGTGAGCATGTAAACTCTACAATACAAGCTACCTGGTCATTATGTCAGGAGAAAGTAATGACAAGAGTCTGAGGTATAGGTCAGGACACTATCTGTGAGCATGTAAACTCTACAAGACAAGCTACCTGGTCATTATGACAGGAGGAAGTAATGACAAGAGCCTGTGGTATAGGTCAGGACACCATCTGTGAGCATGTAAACTCAACAATACAAGCTACCTGGTCATTATGACAGGAGGAAGTAATGACAAGAGCCTGTGGTATAGGTCAGGACACCATCTGTGAGCATGTAAACTCTACAATACAAGCTACCTGGTCATTATGACAGGAGGAAGTAATGACAAGAGTCTGTGGTATAGGTCAGGACACCATCTGTGAGCATGTAAACTCAACAATACAAGCTACCTGGTCATTATGACAGGAGGAAGTAATGACAAGAGCCTGTGGTATAGGTCAGGACACCATCTGTGAGCATGTAAACTCAACAATACAAGCTACCTGGTCATTATGACAGGAGGAAGTAATGACAAGAGTCTGTGGTATAGGTCAGGACACCATCTGTGAGCATGTAAACTCTACAAGACAAGCTACCTGGTCATTATGACAGGAGGAAGTAATGACAAGAGTCTGTGGTATAGGTCAGGACACCATCTGTGAACATGTAAACTCTACAATACAAGCTACCTGGTCATTATGACAGGAGGAAGTAATGACAAGAGTCTGAGGTATAGGTCAGGACACTATCTGTGAACATGTAAACTCTACAAGACAAGCTACGAGGTCATTATGACAGGAGGAAGTAATGACAAGAGTCTGAGGTATAGGTCAGGACACTATCTGTGAACATGTAAACTCTACAAGACAAGCTACGAGGTCATTATGACAGGAGGAAGTAATGACAAGAGTCTGAGGTATAGGTCAGGACACTATCTGTGAACATGTAAACTCTACAAGACAAGCTACGAGGTCATTATGACAGGAGGAAGTAATGACAAGAGTCTGTGGTATAGGTCAGGACACTATCTGTGAACATGTAAACTCTACAAGACAAGCTACCTGGTCATTATGACAGGAGGAAGTAATGACAAGAGTCTGTGGTATAGGTCAGGACACCATCTGTGAACACGTAAACTCTACAATACAAGCTACCTGGTCATTATGACAGGAGGAAGTAATGACAAGAGCCTGTGGTATAGGTCAGGACACTATCTGTGAGCATGTAAACTCTACAATACAAGCTACCTGGTCATTATGACAAGAGGAAGTAATGACAAGAGTCTGTGGTATAGGTCAGGACACCATCTGTGAGCATGTAAACTCTACAAGACAAGCTACCTGGTCATTATGACAGGAGGAAGTAATGACAAGAGTCTGTGGTATAGGTCAGGACACCATCTGTGAACATGTAAACTCTACAATACAAGGTACCTGGTCATTATGACAGGAGGAAGTAATGACAAGAGTCTGTGGTATAGGTCAGGACACTATCTGTGAGCATGTAAACTCTACAACACAAGCTACCTGGTCATTATGACAGGAGGAAGTAATGACAAGAGCCTGTGGTATAGGTCAGGACACCATCTGTGAGCATGTAAACTCTACAATACAAGCTACTTGGTCATTATGACAGGAGGAAGTAATGACAAGAGTCTGTGGTATAGGTCAGGACACCATCTGTGAGCATGTAAACTCTACAATACAAGGTACCTGGTCATTATGACAGGAGGAAGTAATGACAAGAGTCTGAAGTATAGGTCAGGACACCATCTGTGAACATGTAAACTCTACAAAACAAGCTACCTGGTCATTATGTCAGGAGGAAGTAATGACAAGAGTCTGTGGTATAGGTCAGGACACTATCTGTGAACATGTAAACTCTACAATACAAGCTACCTGGTCATTATGTCAGGAGGAAGTAATGACAAGAGTCTGTGGTATAGGTCAGGACACTATCTGTGAACATGTAAACTCTACAATACAAGCTACCTGGTCATTATGACAGGAGGAAGTAATGACAAGAGTCTGAGGTATAGGTCAGGACACCATCTGTGAGCATGTAAACTCTACAATACAAGCTACCTGGTCATTATGTCAGGAGGAAGTAATGACAAGAGTCTGGGGTATAGGTCAGGACACTATCTGTGAGCATGTAAACTCTACAATACAAGCTACCTGGTCATTATGACAGGAGGAAGTAATGACAAGAGTCTGGGGTATAGGTCAGGACACCATCTGTGAGCATGTAAACTCTACAATACAAGCTACCTGGTCATTATGACAGGAGGAAGTAATGACAAGAGTCTGAGGTATAGGTCAGGACACCATCTGTGAGCATGTAAACTCTACAATACAAGGTACCTGGTCATTATGTCAGGAGGAAGTAATGACAAGAGCCTGTGGTATAGGTCAGGACACTATCTGTGAGAATGTAAACTCTACAATACAAGCTACCTGGTCATTATGTCAGGAGGAAGTAATGACAAGAGTCTGGGGTATAGGTCAGGACACCATCTGTGAGCATGTAAACTCTACAATACAAGCTACCTGGTCATTATGACAGGAGGAAGTAATGACAAGAGTCTGTGGTATAGGTCAGGACACCATCTGTGAGCATGTAAACTCTACAATACAAGGTACCTGGTCATTATGACACGAGGAAGTAATGACAAGAGTCTGTGGTATAGGTCAGGACACCATCTGTGAGAATGTAAACTCTACAATACAATCTACCTGGTCATTATGTCAGGAGGAAGTAATGACAAGAGTCTGTGGTATAGGTCAGGACACCATCTGTGAGAATGTAAACTCAACAATACAATCTACCTGGTCATTATGTCAGGAGGAAGTAATGACAAGAGCCTGTGGTATAGGTCAGGACACCATCTGTGAGAATGTAAACTCTACAATACAAGCTACCTGGTCATTATGTCAGGAGGAAGTAATGACAAGAGCCTGTGGTATAGGTCAGGACACCATCTGTGAGAATGTAAACTCAACAATACAATCTACCTCGTCATTATGTCAGGAGGAAGTAATGACAAGAGCCTGTGGTATAGGTCAGGACACCATCTGTGCACATGTAAACTCTACAATACAAGCTACCTGGTCATTATGTCAGGAGGAAGTAATGACAAGAGCCTGTGGTATAGGTCAGGACACCATCTGTGAGCATGTAAACTCTACAATACAAGCTACCTGGTCATTATGACAGGAGGAAGTAATGACAAGAGTCTGTGGTATAGGTCAGGACACCATCTGTGAGCATGTAAACTCTACAATACAAGGTACCTGGTCATTATGACAGGAGGAAGTAATGACAAGAGTCTGTGGTATAGGTCAGGACACCATCTGTGAGAATGTAAACTCTACAATACAAGCTACCTGGTCATTATGACAGGAGGAAGTAATGACAAGAGTCTGGGGTATAGGTCAGGACAGCATCTGTGAACATGTAAACTCTACAATACAACCTACCTGGTCATTATGTCAGGAGGAAGTAATGACAAGAGTCTGTGGTATAGGTCAGGACACCATCTGTGAGCATGTAAACTCTACAATACAATCTACCTGGTCATTATGTCAGGAGGAAGTAATGACAAGAGTCTGAGGTATAGGTCAGGACACCATCTGTGAGCATGTAAACTCTACAATACAAGCTACCTGGTCATTATGTCAGGAGGAAGTAATGACAAGAGTCTGGGGTATAGGTCAGGACACTATCTGTGAGCATGTAAACTCTACAATACAAGCTACCTGGTCATTATGACAGGAGGAAGTAATGACAAGAGTCTGTGGTATAGGTCAGGACACTATCTGTGAGCATGTAAACTCTACAATACAAGCTACCTGGTCATTATGTCAGGAGGAAGTAATGACAAGAGTCTGAGGTATAGGTCAGGACACCATCTGTGAGCATGTAAACTCTACAATACAAGCTACCTGGTCATTATGATAGGAGGAAGTAATGACAAGAGTCTGTGGTATAGGTCAGGACACCATCTGTGAGCATGTAAACTCAACAATACAAGCTACCTGGTCATTATGACAGGAGGAAGTAATGACAAGAGTCTGTGGTATAGGTCAGGACACTATCTGTGAACATGTAAACTCTACAAGACAAGCTACCTGGTCAATATGACCGGAGGAAGTAATGACAAGAGCCTGTGGTATAGGTCAGGACACCATCTGTGAGCATGTAAACTCAACAATACAAGCTACCTGGTCATTATGACAGGAGGAAGTAATGACAAGAGTCTGTGGTATAGGTCAGGACACCATCTGTAAGCATGTAAACTCAACAATACAAGCTACCTGGTCATTATGTCAGGAGGAAGTAATGACAAGAGTCTGTGGTATAGGTCAGGACACCATCTGTGAGCATGTAAACTCAACAATACAAGCTACCTGGTCATTATGACAGGAGGAAGTAATGACAAGAGTCTGTGGTATAGGTCAGGACACCATCTGTAAGCATGTAAACTCAACAATACAAGCTACCTGGTCATTATGTCAGGAGGAAGTAATGACAAGAGTCTGTGGTATAGGTCAGGACACCATCTGTGAGCATGTAAACTCAACAATACAAGCTACCTGGTCATTATGTCAGGAGGAAGTAATGACAAGAGTCTGTGGTATAGGTCAGGACACTATCTGTGAGCATGTAAACTCTACAATACAAGCTACCTGGTCATTATGACAGGAGGAAGTAATGACAAGAGCCTGTGGTATAGGTCAGGACACCATCTGTGAACATGTAAACTCTACAAGACAAGCTACCTGGTCATTATGTCAGGAGGAAGTAATGACAAGAGTCTGTGGTATAGGTCAGGACACTATCTGTGAACATGTAAACTCAACAATACAAGCTACCTGGTCATTATGACAGGAGGAAGTAATGACAAGAGTCTGTGGAATAGGTCAGGACACTATCTGTGAACATGTAAACTCAACAATACAAGCTACCTGGTCATTATGTCAGGAGGAAGTAATGACAAGAGTCTGTGGTATAGGTCAGGACACCATCTGTGAGCATGTAAACTCAACAATACAAGCTACCTGGTCATTATGTCAGGAGGAAGTAATGACAAGAGTCTGTGGTATAGGTCAGGACAGTATCTGTGAGCATGTAAACTCTACAATACAAGCTACCTGGTCATTATGACAGGAGGAAGTAATGACAAGAGCCTGTGGTATAGGTCAGGACACCATCTGTGAACATGTAAACTCTACAAGACAAGCTACCTGGTCATTATGTCAGGAGGAAGTAATGACAAGAGTCTGTGGTATAGGTCAGGACACTATCTGTGAACATGTAAACTCAACAATACAAGCTACCTGGTCATTATGACAGGAGGAAGTAATGACAAGAGTCTGTGGTATAGGTCAGGACACTATCTGTGAACATGTAAACTCAACAATACAAGCTACCTGGTCATTATGACAGGAGGAAGTAATGACAAGAGCCTGTGGTATAGGTCAGGACACTATCTGTGAACATGTAAACTCTACAAGACAAGCTACCTGGTCATTATGTCAGGAGGAAGTAATGACAAGAGTCTGTGGTATAGGTCAGGACACTATCTGTGAACATGTAAACTCAACAATACAAGCTACCTGGTCATTATGACAGGAGGAAGTAATGACAAGAGTCTGTGGTATAGGTCAGGACACTATCTGTGAACATGTAAACTCTAGAATACAAGCTACCTGGTCATTATGACAGGAGGAAGTAATGACAAGAGTCTGAGGTATAGGTCAGGACACCATCTGTGAGCATG
Source organism: Deroplatys truncata (assembly GCA_030765065.1). Classification (NCBI taxonomy): domain Eukaryota; kingdom Metazoa; phylum Arthropoda; class Insecta; order Mantodea; family Mantidae; genus Deroplatys; species Deroplatys truncata. The sequence goes on from CM060975.1 coordinate 10,694,102, forward strand.
TAAACTCTACAATACAAGCTACCTGGTCATTATGACAGGAGGAAGTAATGACAAGACTCTGTGGTATAGGTCAGGACACTATCTGTGAACATGTAAACTCTACAAGACAAGCTACCTGGTCATTATGTCAGGAGGAAGTAATGACAAGAGTCTGTGGTATAGGTCAGGACACTATCTGTGAACATGTAAACTCAACAATACAAGCTACCTGGTCATTATGACAGGAGGAAGTAATGACAAGAGCCTGTGGTATAGGTCAGGACACTATCTGTGAGCATGTAAACTCTACAATACAAGCTACCTGGTCATTATGTCAGGAGGAAGTAATGACAAGAGTCTGTGGTATAGGTCAGGACACCATCTGTGAGCATGTAAACTCTACAATACAAGCTACCTGGTCATTATGTCAGGAGGAAGTAATGACAAGAGTCTGTGGTATAGGTCAGGACACCATCTGTGAAGATGTAAACTCAACAATACAAGCTACCTGGTCATTATGACAGGAGGAAGTAATGACAAGAGTCTGTGGTATAGGTCAGGACACTATCTGTGAGCATGTAAACTCTACAATACAAGCTACCTGGTCATTATGACAGGAGGAAGTAATGACAAGAGTCTGTGGTATAGGTCAGGACACCATCTGTGAACATGTAAACTCTACAAAACAAGCTACCTGGTCATTATGTCAGGAGGAAGTAATGACAAGAGTCTGTGGTATAGGTCAGGACACTATCTGTGAACATGTAAACTCTACAATACAAGCTACCTGGTCATTATGTCAGGAGGAAGTAATGACAAGAGCCTGTGGTATAGGTCAGGACACTAACTGTGAGCATGTAAACTCTACAATACAAGCTACCTGGTCATTATGACAGGAGGAAGTAATGACAAGAGTCTGGGGTATAGGTCAGGACACCATCTGTGAGAATGTAAACTCTACAATACAAGGTACCTGGTCATTATGACAGGAGGAAGTAATGACAAGAGTCTGGGGTATAGGTCAGGACACTATCTGTGAGCATGTAAACTCTACAATACAAGCTACCTGGTCATTATGTCAGGAGGAAGTAATGACAAGAGTCTGGGGTATAGGTCAGGACACTATCTGTGAGCATGTAAACTCTACAATACAAGCTACCTGGTCATTATGTCAGGAGGAAGTAATGACAAGAGCCTGTGGTATAGGTCAGGACACTATCTGTGAGCATGTAAACTCTACAATACAAGCTACCTGGTCATTATGAAAGGAGGAAGTAATGACAAGAGTCTGGGGTATAGGTCAGGACACCATCTGTGAGAATGTAAACTCTACAATACAAGGTACCTGGTCATTATGACAGGAGGAAGTAATGACAAGAGTCTGGGGTATAGGTCAGGACACTATCTGTGAGCATGTAAACTCTACAATACAAGCTACCTGGTCATTATGTCAGGAGGAAATAATGACAAGAGTCTGGGGTATAGGTCAGGACACTATCTGTGAGCATGTAAACTCTACAATACAAGCTACCTGGTCATTATGACAGGAGGAAGTAATGACAAGAGTCTGTGGTATAGGTCAGGACACCATCTGTGAACATGTAAACTCTACAATACAAGCTACCTGGTCATTATGACAGGAGGAAGTAATGACAAGAGTCTGTGGTATAGGTCAGGACACTATCTGTGAGCATGTAAACTCTACAATACAAGCTACCTGGTCATTATGTCAGGAGGAAGTAATGACAAGAGTCTGTGGTATAGGTCAGGACACTATCTGTGAGCATGTAAACTCTACAATACAAGCTACCTGTTCATTATGACAGGAGGAAGTAATGACAAGAGCCTGTGGTATAGGTCAGGACACCATCTGTGAACATGTAAACTCAACAATACAAGCTACCTGGTCATTATGTCAGGAGGAAGTAATGACAAGAGTCTGGGGTATAGGTCAGGACAGCATCTGTGAGCATGTAAACTCTACAATACAAGCTACCTGGTCATTATGACAGGAGGAAGTAATGACAAGAGTCTGAGGTATAGGTCAGGACACTATCTGTGAGCATGTAAACTCTACAATACAAGCTACCTGGTCATTATGACAGGAGGAAGTAATGACAAGAGTCTGTGGTATAGGTCAGGACACTATCTGTGAACATGTAAACTCAACAATACAAGGTACCTGGTCATTATGACAGGAGGAAGTAATGACAAGAGTCTGTGGTATAGGTCAGGACACCATCTGTGAGCATGTAAACTCAACAATACAAGGTACCTGGTCATTATGACAGGAGGAAGTAATGACAAGAGTCTGTGGTATAGGTCAGGACACCATCTGTGAACATGTAAACTCTACAAGACAAGCTACCTGGTCATTATGACAGGAGGAAGTAATGACAAGAGTCTGTGGTATAGGTCAGGACACTATCTGTGAGCATGTAAACTCTACAAGACAAGCTACCTGGTCATTATGACAGGAGGAAGTAATGACAAGAGTCTGTGGTATAGGTCAGGACACCATCTGTGAACATGTAAACTCAACAATACAAGCTACCTGGTCATTATGTCAGGAGGAAGTAATGACAAGAGTCTGGGGTATAGGTCAGGACAGCATCTGTGAGCATGTAAACTCTACAATACAAGCTACCTGGTCATTATGACAGGAGGAAGTAATGACAAGAGTCTGTGGTATAGGTCAGGACACTATCTGTGAGCATGTAAACTCTACAATACAAGCTACCTGGTCATTATGACAGGAGGAAGTAATGACAAGAGTCTGTGGTATAGGTCAGGACACTATCTGTGAACATGTAAACTCAACAATACAAGGTACCTGGTCATTATGACAGGAGGAAGTAATGACAAGAGTCTGTGGTATAGGTCAGGACACCATCTGTGAGCATGTAAACTCAACAATACAAGGTACCTGGTCATTATGACAGGAGGAAGTAATGACAAGAGTCTGTGGTATAGGTCAGGACACCATCTGTGAACATGTAAACTCTACAAGACAAGCTACCTGGTCATTATGACAGGAGGAAGTAATGACAAGAGTCTGTGGTATAGGTCAGGACACTATCTGTGAGCATGTAAACTCTACAAGACAAGCTACCTGGTCATTATGACAGGAGGAAGTAATGACAAGAGTCTGTGGTATAGGTCAGGACACCATCTGTGAACATGTAAACTCAACAATACAAGCTACCTGGTCATTATGTCAGGAGGAAGTAATGACAAGAGTCTGTGGTATAGGTCAGGACACCATCTGTGAGCATATAAACTCTACAATACAAGCTACCTGGTCATTATGACAGGAGGAAGTAATGACAAGAGTCTGAGGTATAGGTCAGGACACTATCTGTGAGCATGTAAACTCTACAATACAAGCTACCTGTTCATTATGTCAGGAGGAAGTAATGACAAGAGTCTGTGGTATAGGTCAGGACACTATCTGTGAGCATGTAAACTCTACAATACAAGCTACCTGGTCATTATGTCAGGAGGAAGTAATGACAAGAGTCTGTGGTATAGGTCAGGACACTATCTGTGAGCATGTAAACTCTACAATACAAGCTACCTGGTCATTATGACAGGAGGAAGTAATGACAAGAGTCTGTGGTATAGGTCAGGACACTATCTGTGAACATGTAAACTCTACAATACAAGCTACCTGGTCATTATGTCAGGAGGAAGTAATGACAAGAGTCTGTGGTATAGGTCAGGACACTATCTGTGAGCATGTAAACTCTACAATACAAGCTACCTGTTCATTATGACAGGAGGAAGTAATGACAAGAGCCTGAGGTATAGGTCAGGACACTATCTGTGAGCATGTAAACTCAACAATACAAGGTACCTGGTCATTATGACAGGAGGAAGTAATGACAAGAGTCTGAGGTATAGGTCAGGACACCATCTGTGAACATGTAAACTTAACAATACAAGCTACCTGGTCATTATGACAGGAGGAAGTAATGACAAGAGCCTGTGGTATAGGTCAGGACACTATCTGTGAGCATGTAAACTCAACAATACAAGCTACCTGGTCATTATGTCAGGAGGAAGTAATGACAAGAGCCTGTGGTATAGGTCAGGACACTATCTGTGAGCATGTAAACTCTACAATACAAGCTACCTGGTCATTATGACAGGAGGAAGTAATGACAAGAGCCTGTGGTATAGGTCAGGACACCATCTGTGAGCATGTAAACTCAACAATACAAGCTACCTGGTCATTATGACAGGAGGAAGTAATGACAAGAGCCTGTGGTATAGGTCAGGACACCATCTGTGAGCATGTAAACTCTACAATACAAGCTACCTGGTCATTATGACAGGAGGAAGTAATGACAAGAGTCTGTGGTATAGGTCAGGACACCATCTGTGAGCATGTAAACTCAACAATACAAGCTACCTGGTCATTATGACAGGAGGAAGTAATGACAAGAGCCTGTGGTATAGGTCAGGACACCATCTGTGAGCATGTAAACTCAACAATACAAGCTACCTGGTCATTATGACAGGAGGAAGTAATGACAAGAGTCTGTGGTATAGGTCAGGACACCATCTGTGAGCATGTAAACTCTACAAGACAAGCTACCTGGTCATTATGACAGGAGGAAGTAATGACAAGAGTCTGTGGTATAGGTCAGGACACCATCTGTGAACATGTAAACTCTACAATACAAGCTACCTGGTCATTATGACAGGAGGAAGTAATGACAAGAGCCTGTGGTATAGGTCAGGAGACCATCTGTGAACATGTAAACTCTACAATACAAGCTACCTGGTCATTATGTCAGGAGGAAGTAATGACAAGAGTCTGAGGTATAGGTCAGGACACTATCTGTGAGCATGTAAACTCTACAATACAAGCTACCTGGTCATTATGTCAGGAGGAAGTAATGACAAGAGTCTGAGGTATAGGTCAGGACACTATCTGTGAGCATGTAAACTCTACAAGACAAGCTACCTGGTCATTATGACAGGAGGAAGTAATGACAAGAGCCTGTGGTATAGGTCAGGACACTATCTGTGAGCATGTAAACTCTACAATACAAGCTACCTGGTCATTATGACAGGAGGAAGTAATGACAAGAGTCTGGGGTATAGGTCAGGACACCATCTGTGAACATGTAAACTCAACAATACAAGCTACCTGGTCATTATGACAAGAGGAAGTAATGACAAGAGTCTGAGGTATAGGTCAGGACACCATCTGTGAACATGTAAACTCAACAATACAAGCTACCTGGTCATTATGACAGGAGGAAGTAATGACAAGAGTCTGAGGTATAGGTCAGGACACTATCTGTGAGCATGTAAACTCAACAATACAAGCTACCTGGTCATTATGACAGGAGGAAGTAATGACAAGAGCCTGTGGTATAGGTCAGGACACTATCTGTGAGCATGTAAACTCAACAATACAAGCTACCTGGTCATTATGACAGGAGGAAGTAATGACAAGAGTCTGAGGTATAGGTCAGGACACTATCTGTGAGCATGTAAACTCAACAATACAAGCTACCTGGTCATTATGTCAGGAGGAAGTAATGACAAGAGTCTGGGGTATAGGTCAGGACACTATCTGTGAGCATGTAAACTCAACAATACAAGCTACCTGGTCATTATGTCAGGAGGAAGTAATGACAAGAGTCTGGGGTATAGGTCAGGACACTATCTGTGAGAATGTAAACTCTACAATACAAGCTACCTGGTCATTATGACAGGAGGAAGTAATGACAAGAGTCTGTGGTATAGGTCATGACACTATCTGTGAGCATGTAAACTCAACAATACAAGCTACCTGGTCATTATGACAGGAGGAAGTAATGACAAGAGTCTGGGGTATAGGTCAGGACACCATCTGTGAGCATGTAAACTCAACAATACAAGCTACCTGGTCATTATGACAGGAGGAAGTAATGACAAGAGTCTGTGGTATAGGTCAGGACACTATCTGTGAGCATGTAAACTCTACAATACAAGCTACCTGGTCATTATGTCAGGAGGAAGTAATGACAAGAGCCTGTGGTATAGGTCAGGACACTATCTGTGAGCACGTAAACTCTACAAAACAAGCTACCTGGTCATTATGTCAGGAGGAAGTAATGACAAGAGTCTGTGGTATAGGTCAGGACACCATCTGTGAGCATGTAAACTCAACAATACAAGCTACCTGGTCATTATGTCAGGAGGAAGTAATGACAAGAGTCTGTGGTATAGGTCAGGACACCATCTGTGAGCATGTAAACTCAACAATACAAGCTACCTGGTCATTATGTCAGGAGGAAGTAATGACAAGAGTCTGTGGTATAGGTCAGGACACTATCTGTGAGCATGTAAACTCTACAATACAAGCTACCTGGTCATTATGACAGGAGGAAGTAATGACAAGAGCCTGTGGTATAGGTCAGGACACTATCTGTGAGCAAGTAAACTCTACAAAACAAGCTACCTGGTCATTATGTCAGGAGGAAGTAATGACAAGAGTCTGTGGTATAGGTCAGGACACTATCTGTGAGCATGTAAACTCTACAAAACAAGCTACCTGGTCATTATGTCAGGAGGAAGTAATGACAAGAGCCTGTGGTATAGGTCAGGACACCATCTGTGAGAATGTAAACTCTACAATACAAGCTACCTGGTCATTATGTCAGGAGGAAGTAATGACAAGAGTCTGTGGTATAGGTCAGGACACTATCTGTGAGCATGTAAACTCTACAATACAAGCTACCTGGTCATTATGACAGGAGGAAGTAATGACAAGAGTCTGTGGTATAGGTCAGGACACCATCTGTGAGCATGTAAACTCAACAATACAAGCTACCTGGTCATTATGACAGGAGGAAGTAATGACAAGAGTCTGTGGTATAGGTCAGGACACTATCTGTGAGCATGTAAACTCAACAATACAAGCTGCCTGGTCATTATGACAGGAGGAAGTAATGACAAGAGTCTGTGGTATAGGTCAGGACACCATCTGTGAGCATGTAAACTCAACAATACAAGCTACCTGGTCATTATGACAGGAGGAAGTAATGACAAGAGTCTGTGGTATAGGTCAGGACACCATCTGTGAGCATGTAAACTCTACAATACAAGCTACCTGGTCATTATGTCAGGAGGAAGTAATGACAAGAGTCTGGGGTATAGGTCAGGACACTATCTGTGAGCATGTAAACTCAACAATACAAGCTGCCTGGTCATTATGACAGGAGGAAGTAATGACAAGAGTCTGGGGTATAGGTCAGGACACCATCTGTGAACATGTAAACTCTAGAATACAAGCTACCTGGTCATTATGTCAGGAGGAAGTAATGACAAGAGTCTGTGGTATAGGTCAGGACACCATCTGTGAACATGTAAACTCTACAATACAAGCTACCTGGTCATTATGTCAGGCGCAAGTAATGACAAGAGTCTGTGGTATAGGTCAGGACACTATCTGTGAGCATGTAAACTCTACAATACAAGCTAACTGGTCATTATGACAGGAGGAAGTAATGACAAGAGCCTGTGGTATAGGTCAGGACACTATCTGTGAGCATGTAAACTCAACAATACAAGCTACCTGGTCATTATGACACGAGGAAGTAATGACAAGAGTCTGTGGTATAGGTCAGGACACTATCTGTGAGCATGTAAACTCTACAATACAAGCTACCTGGTCATTATGTCAGGCGCAAGTAATGACAAGAGCCTGTGGTATAGGTCAGGACACTATCTGTGAGCATGTAAACTCTACAATACAAGCTACCTGGTCATTATGTCAGGAGGAAGTAATGACAAGAGTCTGTGGTATAGGTCAGGACACTATCTGTGAGCATGTAAACTCTACAATACAAGCTACCTGGTCATTATGTCAGGAGGAAGTAATGACAAGAGCCTGTGGTATAGGTCAGGACACTATCTGTGAGCATGTAAACTCAACAAGACAAGCTACCTGGTCATTATGTCAGGAGGAAGTAATGACAAGAGTCTGGGGTATAGGTCAGGACACTATCTGTGAGCATGTAAACTCTACAATACAAGCTACCTGGTCATTATGACAGGAGGAAGTAATGACAAGAGTCTGGGGTATAGGTCAGGACACTATCTGTGAGCATGTAAACTCTACAAGACAAGGTACCTGGTCATTATGACAGGAGGAAGTAATGACAAGAGTCTGTGGTATAGGTCAGGACACTATCTGTGAGCATGTAAACTCTACAATACAAGCTACCTGGTCATTATGTCAGGAGGAAGTAATGACAAGAGTCTGTGGTATAGGTCAGGACACCATCTGTGAGCATGTAAACTCAACAATACAAGCTACCTGGTCATTATGTCAGGAGGAAGTAATGACAAGAGTCTGTGGTATAGGTCAGGACACCATCTGTGAGCATGTAAACTCTACAATACAAGCTACCTGGTCATTATGTCAGGAGGAAGTAATGACAAGAGTCTGAGGTATAGGTCAGGACACTATCTGTGAGCATGTAAACTCTACAAGACAAGCTACCTGGTCATTATGACAGGAGGAAGTAATGACAAGAGTCTGGGGTATAGGTCAGGACACCATCTGTGAACATGTAAACTCAACAATACAAGCTACCTGGTCATTATGACAGGAGGAAGTAATGACAAGAGTCTGGGGTATAGGTCAGGACACTATCTGTGAACATGTAAACTCTACAAGACAAGGTACCTGGTCATTATGACAGGAGGAAGTAATGACAAGAGTCTGTGGTATAGGTCAGAACACCATCTGTGAGCATGTAAACTCTACAAGACAAGCTACCTGGTCATTATGACAGGAGGAAGTAATGACAAGAGTCTGTGGTATAGGTCAGGACACCATCTGTGAACATGTAAACTCTACAATACAAGCTACCTGGTCATTATGACAGGAGGAAGTAATGACTAGAGCCTGTGGTATAGGTCAGGACACTATCTGTGAGCATGTAAACTCAACAATACAAGCTACCTGGTCATTATGTCAGGCGGAAGTAATGACAAGAGTCTGTGGTATAGGTCAGGACACCATCTGTGAGCATGTAAACTCTACAATACAAGCTACCTGGTCATTATGTCAGGAGGAAGTAATGACAAGAGCCTGTGGTATAGGTCAGGACACCATCTGTGAGCATGTAAACTCTACAATACAAGCTACCTGGTCATTATGACAGGAGGAAGTAATGACAAGAGCCTGTGGTATAGGTCAGGACACTATCTGTGAACATGTAAACTCTACAATACAAGCTACCTGGTCATTATGTCAGGAGGAAGTAATAACAAGAGTCTGAGGTATAGGTCAGGACACTATCTGTGAGCATGTAAACTCTACAATACAAGCTACCTGGTCATTATGTCAGGAGGAAGTAATGACAAGAGTCTGAGGTATAGGTCAGGACACTATCTGTGAGCATGTAAACTCTACAAGACAAGCTACCTGGTCATTATGACAGGAGGAAGTAATGACAAGAGCCTGTGGTATAGTTCAGGACACCATCTGTGAGCATGTAAACTCTACAATACAAGCTACCTGGTCATTATGACAGGAGGAAGTAATGACAAGAGTCTGAGGTATAGGTCAGGACACTATCTGTGAGCATGTAAACTCAACAATACAAGCTACCTGGTCATTATGACAGGAGGAAGTAATGACAAGAGCCTGTGGTATAGGTCAGGACACTATCTGTGAGCATGTAAACTCAACAATACAAGCTACCTGGTCATTATGACAGGAGGAAGTAATGACAAGAGTCTGAGGTATAGGTCAGGACACTATCTGTGAGCATGTAAACTCAACAATACAAGCTACCTGGTCATTATGTCAGGAGGAAGTAATGACAAGAGTCTGGGGTATAGGTCAGGACACTATCTGTGAGCATGTAAACTCAACAATACAAGCTACCTGGTCATTATGTCAGGAGGAAGTAATGACAAGAGTCTGGGGTATAGGTCAGGACACTATCTGTGAGCATGTAAACTCAACAATACAAGCTACCTGGTCATTATGACAGGAGGAAGTAATGACAAGAGCCTGTGGTATAGGTCAGGACACTATCTGTGAGCATGTAAACTCAACAATACAAGCTACCTGGTCATTATGTCAGGAGGAAGTAATGACAAGAGTCTGGGGTATAGGTCAGGACACTATCTGTGAGCATGTAAACTCAACAATACAAGCTGCCTGGTCATTATGACAGGAGGAAGTAATGACAAGAGCCTGTGGTATAGGTCAGGACACTATCTGTGAACATGTAAACTCTACAATACAAGCTACCTGGTCATTATGTCAGGAGGAAGTAATGACAAGAGTCTGGGGTATAGGTCAGGACACCATCTGTAAGCATGTAAACACTACAAGACAAGCTACCTGGTCATTATGTCAGGAGGAAGTAATGACAAGAGTCTGTGGTATAGGTCAAGACACCATCTGTGAGCATGTAAACTCTAGAATACAAGCTACCTGGTCGTTCCAAAAGGAGGAAGTAATGACAAGAGTCTGGGGTATAGGTCAGGACACTATCTGTGAGCATGTAAACTCAACAATACAAGCTGCCTGGTCATTATGACAGGAGGAAGTAATGACAAGAGTCTGTGGTATAGGTCAGGACACCATCTGTGAGCATGTAAACTCTAGAATACAAGCTACCTGGTCATTATGACAGGAGGAAGTAATGACAAGAGTCTGTGGTATAGGTCAGGACACTATCTGTGAGCATGTAAACTCTACAATACAAGCTACCTGGTCATTATGACAGGAGGAAGTAATGACAAGAGTCTGAGGTATAGGTCAGGACACTATCTGTGAGCATGTAAACTCTACAATACAAGCTACCTGGTCATTATGACAGGAGGAAGTAATGACAAGAGTCTGTGGTATAGGTCAGGACACCATCTGTGAACATGTAAACTCTAGAATACAAGCTGCCTGGTCATTATGACAGGAGGACGTAATGACAAGAGTCTGTGGTATAGGTCAGGACACCATCTGTGAGCATGTAAACTCAACAATAAAAGCTGCCTGGTCATTATGACAGGAGGAAGTAATGACAAGAGCCTGTGGTATAGGTCAGGACACTATCTGTGAGCATGTAAACTCAACAAGACAAGCTACCTGGTCATTATGTCAGGAGGAAGTAATGACAAGAGTCTGGGGTATAGGTCAGGACACCATCTGTGAACATGTAAACTCAACAATACAAGCTACCTGGTCATTATGTCAGGAGGAAGTAATGACAAGAGTCTGGGGTATAGGTCAGGACACCATCTGTGAGCATGTAAACTCAACAATACAAGCTACCTGGTCATTATGACAGGAGGAAGTAATGACAAGAGTCTGTGGTATAGGTCAGGACACCATCTGTGAGCATGTAAACTCTACAATACAAGCTACCTGGTCATTATGTCAGGAGGAAGTAATGACAAGAGTCTGTGGTATAGGTCAGGACACCATCTGTGAACATGTAAACTCTACAATACAAGCTACCTGGTCATTATGTCAGGCGCAAGTAATGACAAGAGTCTGTGGTATAGGTCAGGACACTATCTGTGAGCATGTAAACTCTACAATACAAGCTACCTGGTCATTATGACAGGAGGAAGTAATGACAAGAGCCTGTGGTATAGGTCAGGACACTATCTGTGAGCATGTAAACTCAACAATACAAGCTACCTGGTCATTATGACACGAGGAAGTAATGACAAGAGTCTGTGGTATAGGTCAGGACACTATCTGTGAGCATGTAAACTCTACAATACAAGCTACCTGGTCATTATGTCAGGCGCAAGTAATGACAAGAGCCTGTGGTATAGGTCAGGACACTATCTGTGAGCATGTAAACTCTACAATACAAGCTACCTGGTCATTATGTCAGGAGGAAGTAATGACAAGAGTCTGTGGTATAGGTCAGGACACTATCTGTGAGCATGTAAACTCTACAATACAAGCTACCTGGTCATTATGTCAGGAGGAAGTAATGACAAGAGCCTGTGGTATAGGTCAGGACACTATCTGTGAGCATGTAAACTCAACAAGACAAGCTACCTGGTCATTATGTCAGGAGGAAGTAATGACAAGAGTCTGGGGTATAGGTCAGGACACTATCTGTGAGCATGTAAACTCTACAAGACAAGGTACCTGGTCATTATGACAGGAGGAAGTAATGACAAGAGTCTGTGGTATAGGTCAGGACACTATCTGTGAGCATGTAAACTCTACAATACAAGCTACCTGGTCATTATGTCAGGAGGACGTAATGACAAGAGTCTGTGGTATAGGTCAGGACACCATCTGTGAGCATGTAAACTCAACAATACAAGCTACCTGGTCATTATGTCAGGAGGAAGTAATGACAAGAGTCTGTGGTATAGGTCAGGACACCATCTGTGAGCATGTAAACTCTACAATACAAGCTACCTGGTCATTATGTCAGGAGGAAGTAATGACAAGAGTCTGAGGTATAGGTCAGGACACTATCTGTGAGCATGTAAACTCTACAAGACAAGCTACCTGGTCATTATGACAGGAGGAAGTATTGACAAGAGTCTGGGGTATAGGTCAGGACACCATCTGTGAACATGTAAACTCAACAATACAAGCTACCTGGTCATTATGACAGGAGGAAGTAATGACAAGAGTCTGGGGTATAGGTCAGGACACTATCTGTGAACATGTAAACTCTACAAGACAAGGTACCTGGTCATTATGACAGGAGGAAGTAATGACAAGAGTCTGTGGTATAGGTCAGGACACCATCTGTGAGCATGTAAACTCTACAAGACAAGCTACCTGGTCATTATGACAGGAGGAAGTAATGACAAGAGTCTGTGGTATAGGTCAGGACACCATCTGTGAACATGTAAACTCTACAATACAAGCTACCTGGTCATTATGACAGGAGGAAGTAATGACTAGAGCCTGTGGTATAGGTCAGGACACTATCTGTGAGCATGTAAACTCAACAATACAAGCTACCTGGTCATTATGTCAGGCGGAAGTAATGACAAGAGTCTGTGGTATAGGTCAGGACACCATCTGTGAGCATGTAAACTCTACAATACAAGCTACCTGGTCATTATGTCAGGAGGAAGTAATGACAAGAGCCTGTGGTATAGGTCAGGACACCATCTGTGAGCATGTAAACTCTACAATACAAGCTACCTGGTCATTATGACAGGAGGAAGTAATGACAAGAGCCTGTGGTATAGGTCAGGACACTATCTGTGAGCATGTAAACTCAACAATACAAGCTACCTGGTCATTATGACAGGAGGAAGTAATGACAAGAGTCTGAGGTATAGGTCAGGACACTATCTGTGAGCATGTAAACTCAACAATACAAGCTACCTGGTCATTATGTCAGGAGGAAGTAATGACAAGAGTCTGGGGTATAGGTCAGGACACTATCTGTGAGCATGTAAACTCAACAATACAAGCTACCTGGTCATTATGTCAGGAGGAAGTAATGACAAGAGTCTGGGGTATAGGTCAGGACACTATCTGTGAGCATGTAAACTCAACAATACAAGCTACCTGGTCATTATGACAGGAGGAAGTAATGACAAGAGCCTGTGGTATAGGTCAGGACACTATCTGTGAGCATGTAAACTCAACAATACAAGCTACCTGGTCATTATGTCAGGAGGAAGTAATGACAAGAGTCTGGGGTATAGGTCAGGACACTATCTGTGAGCATGTAAACTCAACAATACAAGCTGCCTGGTCATTATGACAGGAGGAAGTAATGACAAGAGCCTGTGGTATAGGTCAGGACACTATCTGTGAACATGTAAACTCTACAATACAAGCTACCTGGTCATTATGTCAGGAGGAAGTAATGACAAGAGTCTGGGGTATAGGTCAGGACACCATCTGTAAGCATGTAAACACTACAAGACAAGCTACCTGGTCATTATGTCAGGAGGAAGTAATGACAAGAGTCTGTGGTATAGGTCAAGACACCATCTGTGAGCATGTAAACTCTAGAATACAAGCTACCTGGTCGTTCCAAAAGGAGGAAGTAATGACAAGAGTCTGGGGTATAGGTCAGGACACTATCTGTGAGCATGTAAACTCAACAATACAAGCTGCCTGGTCATTATGACAGGAGGAAGTAATGACAAGAGTCTGTGGTATAGGTCAGGACACCATCTGTGAGCATGTAAACTCTAGAATACAAGCTACCTGGTCATTATGACAGGAGGAAGTAATGACAAGAGTCTGTGGTATAGGTCAGGACACTATCTGTGAGCATGTAAACTCTACAATACAAGCTACCTGGTCATTATGACAGGAGGAAGTAATGACAAGAGTCTGAGGTATAGGTCAGGACACTATCTGTGAGCATGTAAACTCTACAATACAAGCTACCTGGTCATTATGACAGGAGGAAGTAATGACAAGAGTCTGTGGTATAGGTCAGGACACCATCTGTGAACATGTAAACTCTAGAATACAAGCTGCCTGGTCATTATGACAGGAGGACGTAATGACAAGAGTCTGTGGTATAGGTCAGGACACCATCTGTGAGCATGTAAACTCAACAATACAAGCTGCCTGGTCATTATGACAGGAGGAAGTAATGACAAGAGCCTGTGGTATAGGTCAGGACACTATCTGTGAGCATGTAAACTCAACAAGACAAGCTACCTGGTCATTATGTCAGGAGGAAGTAATGACAAGAGTCTGGGGTATAGGTCAGGACACCATCTGTGAACATGTAAACTCAACAATACAAGCTACCTGGTCATTATGTCAGGAGGAAGTAATGACAAGAGTCTGGGGTATAGGTCAGGACACCATCTGTGAACATGTAAACTCAACAATACAAGCTACCTGGTCATTATGACAGGAGGAAGTAATGACAAGAGTCTGTGGTATAGGTCAGGACACCATCTGTGAACATGTAAACTCTAGAATACAAGCTGCCTGGTCATTATGACAGGAGGAAGTAATGACAAGAGTCTGTGGTATAGGTCAGGACACCATCTGTGAGCATGTAAACTCAACAATACAAGCTGCCTGGTCATTATGACAGGAGGAAGTAATGACAAGAGTCTGTTGTATAGGTCAGGACACTATCTGTGAGCATGTAAACTCTACAATACAAGCTACCTGGTCATTATGACAGGAGGAAGTAATGACAAGAGCCTGTGGTATAGGTCAGGACACTATCTGTGAACATGTAAACTCTACAATACAAGCTACCTGGTCATTATGACAGGAGGAAGTAATGACAAGAGTCTGTGGTATAGGTCAGGACACCATCTGTGAACATGTAAACTCTAGAATACAAGCTACCTGGTCATTATGACAGGAGGAAGTAATGACAAGAGTCTGGGGTATAGGTCAGGACACCATCTGTGAACATGTAAACTCTAGAATACAAGCTGCCTGGTCATTATGACAGGAGGAAGTAATGACAAGAGCCTGTGGTATAGGTCAGGACACCATCTGTGAACATGTAAACTCTAGAATACAAGCTACCTGGTCATTATGACAGGAGGAAGTAATGACAAGAGTCTGGGGTATAGGTCAGGACACCATCTGTGAACATGTAAACTCTAGAATACAAGCTACCTGGTCATTATGACAGGAGGAAGTAATGACAAGAGCCTGTGGTATAGGTCAGGACACCATCTGTGAGCATGTAAACTCTACAATACAAGCTACCTGGTCATTATGTCAGGAGGAAGTAATGACAAGAGCCTGTGGTATAGGTCAGGACACCATCTGTGAACACGTAAACTCTACAATACAAGCTACCTGGTCATTATGACAGGAGGAAGTAATGACAAGAGTCTGTGGTATAGGTCAGGACACCATCTGTGAGCATGTAAACTCAACAATACAAGCTACCTGGTCATTATGTCAGGAGGAAGTAATGACAAGAGTCTGAGGTATAGGTCAGGACACCATCTGTGAACATGTAAACTCTACAATACAAGCTACCTGGTCATTATGTCAGGAGGAAGTAATGACAAGAGCCTGTGGTATAGGTCAGGACACTATCTGTGAGCATGTAAACTCTACAATACAAGCTACCTGGTCATTATGACAGGAGGAAGTAATGACAAGAGCCTCTGGTATAGGTCAGGACACCATCTGTGCACATGTAAACTCTACAATACAAGCTACCTGGTCATTATGTCAGGAGGAAGTAATGACAAGAGTCTGTGGTATAGGTCAGGACACTATCTGTGAGCATGTAAACTCTATAATACAAGCTACCTGGTCATTATGACAGGAGGAAGTAATGACAAGAGTCTGTGGTATAGGTCAGGACACTATCTGTGAGCATGTAAACTCAACAATACAAGCTACCTGGTCATTATGTCAGGAGGAAGTAATGACAAGAGCCTGTGGTATAGGTCAGGACACTATCTGTGAGCATGTAAACTCAACAAGACAAGCTACCTGGTCATTATGTCAGGAGGAAGTAATGACAAGAGTCTGAGGTATAGGTCAGGACACTATCTGTGAGCATGTAAACTCTACAAGACAAGGTACCTGGTCATTATGACAGGAGGAAGTAATGACAAGAGTCTGGGGTATAGGTCAGGACACTATCTGTGAGCATGTAAACTCTACAATACAAGCTACCTGGTCATTATGTCAGGAGGAAGTAATGACAAGAGCCTGTGGTATAGGTCAGGACACCATCTGTGAACATGTAAACTCAACAATACAAGCTACCTGGTCATTATGACAGGAGGAAGTAATGACAAGAGCCTGTGGTATAGGTCAGGACACTATCTGTGAACATGTAAACTCTACAATACAAGCTACCTGGTCATTATGTCAGGAGGAAGTAATGACAAGAGTCTGTGGTATAGGTCAGGACACCATCTGTGAGCATGTAAACTCTACAATACAAGCTACCTGGTCATTATGACAGGAGGAAGTAATGACAAGAGCCTGTGGTATAGGTCAGGACACTATCTGTGAGCATGTAAACTCAACAATACAAGCTACCTGGTCATTATGACAGGAGGAAGTAATGACAAGAGCCTGTGGTATAGGTCAGGACACCATCTGTGAACATGTAAACTCAACAATACAAGCTACCTGGTCATTATGACAGGAGGAAGTAATGACAAGAGTCTGGGGTATAGGTCAGGACACCATCTGTGAACATGTAAACTCTACAATACAAGCTACCTGGTCATTATGTCAGGAGGAAGTAATGACAAGAGTCTGGGGTATAGGTCAGGACACCATCTGTGAACATGTAAACTCTACAAGACAAGCTACCTGGTCATTATGACAGGAGGAAGTAATGACAAGAGTCTGTGGTATAGGTCAGGACACTATCTGTGAGCATGTAAACTCAACAATACAAGCTTCCTGGTCATTATGACAGGAGGAAGTAATGACAAGAGCCTGTGGTATAGGTCAGGACACCATCTGTGAGAATGTAAACTCAACAATACAAGCTACCTGGTCATTATGACAGGAGGAAGTAATGACAAGAGTCTGTGGTATAGGTCAGGACACTATCTGTGAGCATGTAAACTCTACAAGACAAGCTACCTGGTCATTATGACAGGAGGAAGTAATGACAAGAGTCTGGGGTATAGGTCAGGACACCATCTGTGACAATGTAAACTCAACAATACAAGCTACCTGGTCATTATGACAGGAGGAAGTAATGACAAGTGTCTGTGGTATAGGTCAGGACACTATCTGTGAACATGTAAACTCTACAAGACAAGCTACCTGGTCATTATGACAGGAGGAAGTAATGACAAGAGTCTGTGGTATAGGTCAGGACACTATCTGTGAACATGTAAACTCTACAATACAAGCTACCTGGTCATTATGACAGGAGGAAGTAATGACAAGAGTCTGTGGTATAGGTCAGGACAGCATCTGTGAACATGTAAACTCTACAATACAAGCTACCTGGTCATTATGACAGGAGGAAGTAATGACAAGAGTCTGAAGTATAGGTCAGGACACTATCTGTGAGCATGTAAACTCTACAATACAAGCTACCTGGTCATTATGTCAGGAGGAAGTAATGACAAGAGTCTGTGGTATAGGTCAGGACACTATCTGTGAGCATGTAAACTCAAAAATACAAGCTACCTGGTCATTATGTCAGGAGGAAGTAATGACAAGAGTCTGTGGTATAGGTCAGGACACCATCTGTGAGCATGTAAACTCAACAATACAAGCTACCTGGTCATTATGTCAGGAGGAAGTAATGACAAGAGTCTGTGGTATAGGTCAGGACACTATCTGTGAGCATGTAAACTCTACAATACAAGCTACCTGGTCATTATGACAGGAGGAAGTAATGACAAGAGTCTGTGGTATAGGTCAGGACACTATCTGTGAGCATGTAAACTCAACAATACAAGCTACCTGGTCATTATGACAGGAGGAAGTAATGACAAGAGTCTGTGGTATAGGTCAGGACACTATCTGTGAGCATGTAAACTCTACAAGACAAGCTACCTGGTCATTATGACAGGAGGAAGTAATGACAAGAGTCTGTGGTATAGGTCAGGACACCATCTGTGAGCATGTAAACTCTACAAGACAAGCTACCTGGTCATTATGACAGGAGGAAGTAATGACAAGAGTCTGTGGTATAGGTCAGGACACTATCTGTGAGCATGTAAACTCAACAATACAAGCTACCTGGTCATTATGACAGGAGGAAGTAATGACAAGAGCCTGTGGTATAGGTCAGGACACCATCTGTGAGAATGTAAACTCAACAATACAAGCTACCTGGTCATTATGTCAGGAGGAAGTAATGACAAGAGTCTGGGGTATAGGTCAGGACACTATCTGTGAGCATGTAAACTCTACAATACAAGCTACCTGGTCATTATGACAGGAGGAGGTAATGACAAGAGTCTGGGGTATAGGTCAGGACACTATCTGTGAGCATGTAAACTCTACAATACAAGCTACCTGGTCATTATGACAGGAGGAAGTAATGACAAGATTCTGAGGTATAGGTCAGGACACCATCTGTGCACATGTAAACTCTACAATACAAGCTACCTGGTCATTATGTCAGGAGGAAGTAATGACAAGAGTCTGTGGTATAGGTCAGGACACCATCTGTGAGCATGTAAACTCTACAAGACAAGCTACCTGGTCATTATGACAGGAGGAAGTAATGACAAGAGTCTGTGGTATAGGTCAGGACACCATCTGTGAGCATGTAAACTCAACAAGACAAGCTACCTGGTCATTATGTCAGGAGGAAGTAATGACAAGAGTCTGGGGTATAGGTCAGGACACTATCTGTGAACATGTAAACTCTACAATACAAGCTACCTGGTCATTATGACAGGAGGAAGTAATGACAAGAGTCTGTGGTATAGGTCAGGACACCATCTGTGCACATGTAAACTCTACAATACAAGCTACCTGGTCATTATGTCAGGAGGAAGTAATGACAAGAGTCTGTGGTATAGGTCAGGACACCATCTGTGAGCATGTAAACTCTACAAGACAAGCTACCTGGTCATTATGACAGGAGGAAGTAATGACAAGAGTCTGTGGTATAGGTCAGGACACCATCTGTGAGCATGTAAACTCAACAATACAAGCTACCTGGTCATTATGACAGGAGGAAGTAATGACAAGAGCCTGTGGTATAGGTCAGGACACCATCTGTGAGCATGTAAACTCAACAATACAAGCTACCTGGTCATTATGTCAGGAGGAAGTAATGACAAGAGCCTGTGGTATAGGTCAGGACACCATCTGTGAACATGTAAACTCAACAATACAAGCTACCTGGTCATTATGTCAGGAGGAAGTAATGACAAGAGCCTGTGGTATAGGTCAGGACACCATCTGTGAGCATGTAAACTCTACAATACAAGCTACCTGGTCATTATGACAGGAGGAAGTAATGACAAGAGTCTGTGGTATAGGTCAGGACACCATCTGTGAACATGTAAACTCTACAATACAAGCTACCTGGTCATTATGACAGGAGGAAGTAATGACAAGAGCCTGTGGTATAGGTCAGGACACCATCTGTGAGCATGTAAACTCTACAATACAAGCTACCTGGTCATTATGACAGGAGGAAGTAATGACAAGAGCCTGTGGTATAGGTCAGGACACTATCTGTGAGAATGTAAACTCAACAATACAAGCTACCTGGTCATTATGTCAGGAGGAAGTAATGACAAGAGTCTGGGGTATAGGTCAGGACACTATCTGTGAGCATGTAAACTCTACAATACAAGCTACCTGGTCATTATGTCAGGAGGAAGTAATGACAAGAGTCTGGGGTATAGGTCAGGACACTATCTGTGAGAATGTAAACTCAACAATACAAGCTACCTGGTCATTATGTCAGGAGGAAGTAATGACAAGAGTCTGAGGTATAGGTCAGGACACTATCTGTGAACATGTAAACTCTACAAGACAAGCTACGAGGTCATTATGACAGGAGGAAGTAATGACAAGAGTCTGAGGTATAGGTCAGGACACTATCTGTGAACATGTAAACTCTACAAGACAAGCTACGAGGTTATTATGACAGGAGGAAGTAATGACAAGAGTCTGTGGTATAGGTCAGGACACTATCTGTGAACATGTAAACTCTACAAGACAAGCTACCTGGTCATTATGACAGGAGGAAGTAATGACAAGAGTCTGTGGTATAGGTCAGGACACCATCTGTGAACACGTAAACTCTACAATACAAGCTACCTGGTCATTATGACAGGAGGAAGTAATGACAAGAGCCTGTGGTATAGGTCAGGACACTATCTGTGAGCATGTAAACTCTACAATACAAGCTACCTGGTCATTATGACAAGAGGAAGTAATGACAAGAGTCTGTGGTATAGGTCAGGACACCATCTGTGAGCATGTAAACTCTACAAGACAAGCTACCTGGTCATTATGACAGGAGGAAGTAATGACAAGAGTCTGTGGTATAGGTCAGGACACCATCTGTGAACATGTAAACTCTACAATACAAGGTACCTGGTCATTATGACAGGAGGAAGTAATGACAAGAGTCTGTGGTATAGGTCAGGACACTATCTGTGAGCATGTAAACTCTACAACACAAGCTACCTGGTCATTATGACAGGAGGAAGTAATGACAAGAGCCTGTGGTATAGGTCAGGACACCATCTGTGAGCATGTAAACTCTACAATACAAGCTACTTGGTCATTATGACAGGAGGAAGTAATGACAAGAGTCTGTGGTATAGGTCAGGACACCATCTGTGAGCATGTAAACTCTACAATACAAGGTACCTGGTCATTATGACAGGAGGAAGTAATGACAAGAGTCTGAAGTATAGGTCAGGACACCATCTGTGAACATGTAAACTCTACAAAACAAGCTACCTGGTCATTATGTCAGGAGGAAGTAATGACAAGAGTCTGTGGTATAGGTCAGGACACTATCTGTGAACATGTAAACTCTACAATACAAGCTACCTGGTCATTATGTCAGGAGGAAGTAATGACAAGAGTCTGTGGTATAGGTCAGGACACTATCTGTGAACATGTAAACTCTACAATACAAGCTACCTGGTCATTATGACAGGAGGAAGTAATGACAAGAGTCTGAGGTATAGGTCAGGACACCATCTGTGAGCATGTAAACTCTACAATACAAGCTACCTGGTCATTATGTCAGGAGGAAGTAATGACAAGAGTCTGGGGTATAGGTCAGGACACTATCTGTGAGCATGTAAACTCTACAATACAAGCTACCTGGTCATTATGACAGGAGGAAGTAATGACAAGAGTCTGGGGTATAGGTCAGGACACCATCTGTGAGCATGTAAACTCTACAATACAAGCTACCTGGTCATTATGACAGGAGGAAGTAATGACAAGAGTCTGAGGTATAGGTCAGGACACCATCTGTGAGCATGTAAACTCTACAATACAAGGTACCTGGTCATTATGTCAGGAGGAAGTAATGACAAGAGCCTGTGGTATAGGTCAGGACACTATCTGTGAGAATGTAAACTCTACAATACAAGCTACCTGGTCATTATGTCAGGAGGAAGTAATGACAAGAGTCTGGGGTATAGGTCAGGACACCATCTGTGAGCATGTAAACTCTACAATACAAGCTACCTGGTCATTATGACAGGAGGAAGTAATGACAAGAGTCTGTGGTATAGGTCAGGACACCATCTGTGAGCATGTAAACTCTACAATACAAGGTACCTGGTCATTATGACACGAGGAAGTAATGACAAGAGTCTGTGGTATAGGTCAGGACACCATCTGTGAGAATGTAAACTCTACAATACAATCTACCTGGTCATTATGTCAGGAGGAAGTAATGACAAGAGTCTGTGGTATAGGTCAGGACACCATCTGTGAGAATGTAAACTCAACAATACAATCTACCTGGTCATTATGTCAGGAGGAAGTAATGACAAGAGCCTGTGGTATAGGTCAGGACACCATCTGTGAGAATGTAAACTCTACAATACAAGCTACCTGGTCATTATGTCAGGAGGAAGTAATGACAAGAGCCTGTGGTATAGGTCAGGACACCATCTGTGAGAATGTAAACTCAACAATACAATCTACCTCGTCATTATGTCAGGAGGAAGTAATGACAAGAGCCTGTGGTATAGGTCAGGACACCATCTGTGCACATGTAAACTCTACAATACAAGCTACCTGGTCATTATGTCAGGAGGAAGTAATGACAAGAGCCTGTGGTATAGGTCAGGACACCATCTGTGAGCATGTAAACTCTACAATACAAGCTACCTGGTCATTATGACAGGAGGAAGTAATGACAAGAGTCTGTGGTATAGGTCAGGACACCATCTGTGAGCATGTAAACTCTACAATACAAGGTACCTGGTCATTATGACAGGAGGAAGTAATGACAAGAGTCTGTGGTATAGGTCAGGACACCATCTGTGAGAATGTAAACTCTACAATACAAGCTACCTGGTCATTATGACAGGAGGAAGTAATGACAAGAGTCTGGGGTATAGGTCAGGACAGCATCTGTGAGCATGTAAACTCTACAATACAACCTACCTGGTCATTATGTCAGGAGGAAGTAATGACAAGAGTCTGTGGTATAGGTCAGGACACCATCTGTGCGCATGTAAACTCTACAATACAATCTACCTGGTCATTATGTCAGGAGGAAGTAATGACAAGAGTCTGAGGTATAGGTCAGGACACCATCTGTGAGCATGTAAACTCTACAATACAAGCTACCTGGTCATTATGTCAGGAGGAAGTAATGACAAGAGTCTGGGGTATAGGTCAGGACACTATCTGTGAGCATGTAAACTCTACAATACAAGCTACCTGGTCATTATGACAGGAGGAAGTAATGACAAGAGTCTGTGGTATAGGTCAGGACACTATCTGTGAGCATGTAAACTCTACAATACAAGCTACCTGGTCATTATGTCAGGAGGAAGTAATGACAAGAGTTTGAGGTATAGGTCAGGACACCATCTGTGAGCATGTAAACTCTACAATACAAGCTACCTGGTCATTATGATAGGAGGAAGTAATGACAAGAGTCTGTGGTATAGGTCAGGACACCATCTGTGAGCATGTAAACTCAACAATACAAGCTACCTGGTCATTATGACAGGAGGAAGTAATGACAAGAGTCTGTGGTATAGGTCAGGACACTATCTGTGAACATGTAAACTCTACAAGACAAGCTACCTGGTCAATATGACCGGAGGAAGTAATGACAAGAGCCTGTGGTATAGGTCAGGACACCATCTGTGAGCATGTAAACTCAACAATACAAGCTACCTGGTCATTATGACAGGAGGAAGTAATGACAAGAGTCTGTGGTATAGGTCAGGACACCATCTGTAAGCATGTAAACTCAACAATACAAGCTACCTGGTCATTATGTCAGGAGGAAGTAATGACAAGAGTCTGTGGTATAGGTCAGGACACCATCTGTGAGCATGTAAACTCAACAATACAAGCTACCTGGTCATTATGACAGGAGGAATTAATGACAAGAGTCTGTGGTATAGGTCAGGACACCATCTGTAAGCATGTAAACTCAACAATACAAGCTACCTGGTCATTATGTCAGGAGGAAGTAATGACAAGAGTCTGTGGTATAGGTCAGGACACCATCTGTGAGCATGTAAACTCAACAATACAAGCTACCTGGTCATTATGTCAGGAGGAAGTAATGACAAGAGTCTGTGGTATAGGTCAGGACACTATCTGTGAGCATGTAAACTCTACAATACAAGCTACCTGGTCATTATGACAGGAGGAAGTAATGACAAGAGCCTGTGGTATAGGTCAGGACACCATCTGTGAACATGTAAACTCTACAAGACAAGCTACCTGGTCATTATGTCAGGAGGAAGTAATGACAAGAGTCTGTGGTATAGGTCAGGACACTATCTGTGAACATGTAAACTCAACAATACAAGCTACCTGGTCATTATGACAGGAGGAAGTAATGACAAGAGTCTGTGGTATAGGTCAGGACACTATCTGTGAACATGTAAACTCAACAATACAAGCTACCTGGTCATTATGACAGGAGGAAGTAATGACAAGAGTCTGTGGTATAGGTCAGGACACTATCTGTGAACATGTAAACTCAACAATACAAGCTACCTGGTCATTATGTCAGGAGGAAGTAATGACAAGAGTCTGTGGTATAGGTCAGGACACCATCTGTGAGCATGTAAACTCAACAATACAAGCTACCTGGTCATTATGTCAGGAGGAAGTAATGACAAGAGTCTGTGGTATAGGTCAGGACACTATCTGTGAGCATGTAAACTCTACAATACAAGCTACCTGGTCATTATGACAGGAGGAAGTAATGACAAGAGCCTGTGGTATAGGTCAGGACACCATCTGTGAACATGTAAACTCTACAAGACAAGCTACCTGGTCATTATGTCAGGAGGAAGTAATGACAAGAGTCTGTGGTATAGGTCAGGACACTATCTGTGAACATGTAAACTCAACAATACAAGCTACCTGGTCATTATGACAGGAGGAAGTAATGACAAGAGTCTGTGGTATAGGTCAGGACACTATCTGTGAACATGTAAACTCAACAATACAAGCTACCTGGTCATTATGACAGGAGGAAGTAATGACAAGAGCCTGTGGTATAGGTCAGGACACTATCTGTGAACATGTAAACTCTACAAGACAAGCTACCTGGTCATTATGTCAGGAGGAAGTAATGACAAGAGTCTGTGGTATAGGTCAGGACACTATCTGTGAACATGTAAACTCAACAATACAAGCTACCTGGTCATTATGACAGGAGGAAGTAATGACAAGAGTCTGTGGTATAGGTCAGGACACTATCTGTGAACATGTAAACTCTAGAATACAAGCTACCTGGTCATTATGACAGGAGGAAGTAATGACAAGAGTCTGAGGTATAGGTCAGGACACCATCTGTGAGCATGTAAACTCTACAATACAAGCTACCTGGTCATTATGACAGGAGGAAGTAATGACAAGACTCTGTGGTATAGGTCAGGACACTATCTGTGAACATGTAAACTCTACAAGACAAGCCACCTGGTCATTATGTCAGGAGGAAGTAATGACAAGAGTCTGTGGTATAGGTCAGGACACTATCTGTGAACATGTAAACTCAACAATACAAGCTACCTGGTCATTATGACAGGAGGAAGTAATGACAAGAGCCTGTGGTATAGGTCAGGACACTATCTGTGAGCATGTAAACTCTACAATACAAGCTACCTGGTCATTATGTCAGGAGGAAGTAATGACAAGAGTCTGTGGTATAGGTCAGGACACCATCTGTGAGCATGTAAACTCTACAATACAAGCTACCTGGTCATTATGTCAGGAGGAAGTAATGACAAGAGTCTGTGGTATAGGTCAGGACACCATCTGTGAAGATGTAAACTCAACAATACAAGCTACCTGGTCATTATGACAGGAGGAAGTAATGACAAGAGTCTGTGGTATAGGTCAGGACACTATCTGTGAGCATGTAAACTCTACAATACAAGCTACCTGGTCATTATGACAGGAGGAAGTAATGACAAGAGTCTGTGGTATAGGTCAGGACACCATCTGTGAACATGTAAACTCTACAAAACAAGCTACCTGGTCATTATGTCAGGAGGAAGTAATGACAAGAGTCTGTGGTATAGGTCAGGACACTATCTGTGAACATGTAAACTCTACAATACAAGCTACCTGGTCATTATGTCAGGAGGAAGTAATGACAAGAGCCTGTGGTATAGGTCAGGACACTAACTGTGAGCATGTAAACTCTACAATACAAGCTACCTGGTCATTATGACAGGAGGAAGTAATGACAAGAGTCTGGGGTATAGGTCAGGACACCATCTGTGAGAATGTAAACTCTACAATACAAGGTACCTGGTCATTATGACAGGAGGAAGTAATGACAAGAGTCTGGGGTATAGGTCAGGACACTATCTGTGAGCATGTAAACTCTACAATACAAGCTACCTGGTCATTATGTCAGGAGGAAGTAATGACAAGAGTCTGGGGTATAGGTCAGGACACTATCTGTGAGCATGTAAACTCTACAATACAAGCTACCTGGTCATTATGTCAGGAGGAAGTAATGACAAGAGCCTGTGGTATAGGTCAGGACACTATCTGTGAGCATGTAAACTCTACAATACAAGCTACCTGGTCATTATGAAAGGAGGAAGTAATGACAAGAGTCTGGGGTATAGGTCAGGACACCATCTGTGAGAATGTAAACTCTACAATACAAGGTACCTGGTCATTATGACAGGAGGAAGTAATGACAAGAGTCTGGGGTATAGGTCAGGACACTATCTGTGAGCATGTAAACTCTACAATACAAGCTACCTGGTCATTATGTCAGGAGGAAGTAATGACAAGAGTCTGGGGTATAGGTCAGGACACTATCTGTGAGCATGTAAACTCTACAATACAAGCTACCTGGTCATTATGACAGGAGGAAGTAATGACAAGAGTCTGTGGTATAGGTCAGGACACCATCTGTGAACATGTAAACTCTACAATACAAGCTACCTGGTCATTATGACAGGAGGAAGTAATGACAAGAGTCTGTGGTATAGGTCAGGACACTATCTGTGAGCATGTAAACTCTACAATACAAGCTACCTGGTCATTATGTCAGGAGGAAGTAATGACAAGAGTCTGTGGTATAGGTCAGGACACTATCTGTGAGCATGTAAACTCTACAATACAAGCTACCTGTTCATTATGACAGGAGGAAGTAATGACAAGAGCCTGTGGTATAGGTCAGGACACCATCTGTGAACATGTAAACTCAACAATACAAGCTACCTGGTCATTATGTCAGGAGGAAGTAATGACAAGAGTCTGGGGTATAGGTCAGGACAGCATCTGTGAGCATGTAAACTCTACAATACAAGCTACCTGGTCATTATGACAGGAGGAAGTAATGACAAGAGTCTGAGGTATAGGTCAGGACACTATCTGTGAGCATGTAAACTCTACAATACAAGCTACCTGGTCATTATGACAGGAGGAAGTAATGACAAGAGTCTGTGGTATAGGTCAGGACACTATCTGTGAACATGTAAACTCAACAATACAAGGTACCTGGTCATTATGACAGGAGGAAGTAATGACAAGAGTCTGTGGTATAGGTCAGGACACCATCTGTGAGCATGTAAACTCAACAATACAAGGTACCTGGCCATTATGACAGGAGGAAGTAATGACAAGAGTCTGTGGTATAGGTCAGGACACCATCTGTGAACATGTAAACTCTACAAGACAAGCTACCTGGTCATTATGACAGGAGGAAGTAATGACAAGAGTCTGTGGTATAGGTCAGGACACTATCTGTGAGCATGTAAACTCTACAAGACAAGCTACCTGGTCATTATGACAGGAGGAAGTAATGACAAGAGTCTGTGGTATAGGTCAGGACACCATCTGTGAACATGTAAACTCAACAATACAAGCTACCTGGTCATTATGTCAGGAGGAAGTAATGACAAGAGTCTGGGGTATAGGTCAGGACAGCATCTGTGAGCATGTAAACTCTACAATACAAGCTACCTGGTCATTATGACAGGAGGAAGTAATGACAAGAGTCTGTGGTATAGGTCAGGACACTATCTGTGAGCATGTAAACTCTACAATACAAGCTACCTGGTCATTATGACAGGAGGAAGTAATGACAAGAGTCTGTGGTATAGGTCAGGACACTATCTGTGAACATGTAAACTCAACAATACAAGGTACCTGGTCATTATGACAGGAGGAAGTAATGACAAGAGTCTGTGGTATAGGTCAGGACACCATCTGTGAGCATGTAAACTCAACAATACAAGGTACCTGGTCATTATGACAGGAGGAAGTAATGACAAGAGTCTGTGGTATAGGTCAGGACACCATCTGTGAACATGTAAACTCTACAAGACAAGCTACCTGGTCATTATGACAGGAGGAAGTAATGACAAGAGTCTGTGGTATAGGTCAGGACACTATCTGTGAGCATGTAAACTCTACAAGACAAGCTACCTGGTCATTATGACAGGAGGAAGTAATGACAAGAGTCTGTGGTATAGGTCAGGACACCATCTGTGAACATGTAAACTCAACAATACTAGCTACCTGGTCATTATGTCAGGAGGAAGTAATGACAAGAGTCTGTGGTATAGGTCAGGACACCATCTGTGAGCATATAAACTCTACAATACAAGCTACCTGGTCATTATGACAGGAGGAAGTAATGACAAGAGTCTGAGGTATAGGTCAGGACACTATCTGTGAGCATGTAAACTCTACAATACAAGCTACCTGTTCATTATGTCAGGAGGAAGTAATGACAAGAGTCTGTGGTATAGGTCAGGACACTATCTGTGAGCATGTAAACTCTACAATACAAGCTACCTGGTCATTATGTCAGGAGGAAGTAATGACAAGAGTCTGTGGTATAGGTCAGGACACTATCTGTGAGCATGTAAACTCTACAATACAAGCTACCTGGTCATTATGACAGGAGGAAGTAATGACAAGAGTCTGTGGTATAGGTCAGGACACTATCTGTGAACATGTAAACTCTACAATACAAGCTACCTGGTCATTATGTCAGGAGGAAGTAATGACAAGAGTCTGTGGTATAGGTCAGGACACTATCTGTGAGCATGTAAACTCTACAATACAAGCTACCTGTTCATTATGACAGGAGGAAGTAATGACAAGAGCCTGAGGTATAGGTCAGGACACTATCTGTGAGCATGTAAACTCAACAATACAAGGTACCTGGTCATTATGACAGGAGGAAGTAATGACAAGAGTCTGAGGTATAGGTCAGGACACCATCTGTGAACATGTAAACTTAACAATACAAGCTACCTGGTCATTATGACAGGAGGAAGTAATGACAAGAGCCTGTGGTATAGGTCAGGACACTATCTGTGAGCATGTAAACTCAACAATACAAGCTACCTGGTCATTATGTCAGGAGGAAGTAATGACAAGAGCCTGTGGTATAGGTCAGGACACTATCTGTGAGCATGTAAACTCTACAATACAAGCTACCTGGTCATTATGACAGGAGGAAGTAATGACAAGAGCCTGTGGTATAGGTCAGGACACCATCTGTGAGCATGTAAACTCAACAATACAAGCTACCTGGTCATTATGACAGGAGGAAGTAATGACAAGAGCCTGTGGTATAGGTCAGGACACCATCTGTGAGCATGTAAACTCTACAATACAAGCCACCTGGTCATTATGACAGGAGGAAGTAATGACAAGAGTCTGTGGTATAGGTCAGGACACCATCTGTGAGCATGTAAACTCAACAATACAAGCTACCTGGTCATTATGACAGGAGGAAGTAATGACAAGAGCCTGTGGTATAGGTCAGGACACCATCTGTGAGCATGTAAACTCAACAATACAAGCTACCTGGTCATTATGACAGGAGGAAGTAATGACAAGAGTCTGTGGTATAGGTCAGGACACCATCTGTGAGCATGTAAACTCTACAATACAAGCTACCTGGTCATTATGTCAGGAGGAAGTAATGACAAGAGTCTGAGGTATAGGTCAGGACACCATCTGTGAGCATGTAAACTCTACAATACAAGCTACCTGGTCATTATGATAGGAGGAAGTAATGACAAGAGTCTGTGGTATAGGTCAGGACACCATCTGTGAGCATGTAAACTCAACAATACAAGCTACCTGGTCATTATGACAGGAGGAAGTAATGACAAGAGTCTGTGGTATAGGTCAGGACACTATCTGTGAACATGTAAACTCTACAAGACAAGCTACCTGGTCAATATGACCGGAGGAAGTAATGACAAGAGCCTGTGGTATAGGTCAGGACACCATCTGTGAGCATGTAAACTCAACAATACAAGCTACCTGGTCATTATGACAGGAGGAAGTAATGACAAGAGTCTGTGGTATAGGTCAGGACACCATCTGTAAGCATGTAAACTCAACAATACAAGCTACCTGGTCATTATGTCAGGAGGAAGTAATGACAAGAGTCTGTGGTATAGGTCAGGACACCATCTGTGAGCATGTAAACTCAACAATACAAGCTACCTGGTCATTATGACAGGAGGAAGTAATGACAAGAGTCTGTGGTATAGGTCAGGACACCATCTGTAAGCATGTAAACTCAACAATACAAGCTACCTGGTCATTATGTCAGGAGGAAGTAATGACAAGAGTCTGTGGTATAGGTCAGGACACCATCTGTGAGCATGTAAACTCAACAATACAAGCTACCTGGTCATTATGTCAGGAGGAAGTAATGACAAGAGTCTGTGGTATAGGTCAGGACACTATCTGTGAGCATGTAAACTCTACAATACAAGCTACCTGGTCATTATGACAGGAGGAAGTAATGACAAGAGCCTGTGGTATAGGTCAGGACACCATCTGTGAACATGTAAACTCTACAAGACAAGCTACCTGGTCATTATGTCAGGAGGAAGTAATGACAAGAGTCTGTGGTATAGGTCAGGACACTATCTGTGAACATGTAAACTCAACAATACAAGCTACCTGGTCATTATGACAGGAGGAAGTAATGACAAGAGTCTGTGGTATAGGTCAGGACACTATCTGTGAACATGTAAACTCAACAATACAAGCTACCTGGTCATTATGACAGGAGGAAGTAATGACAAGAGTCTGTGGTATAGGTCAGGACACTATCTGTGAACATGTAAACTCAACAATACAAGCTACCTGGTCATTATGTCAGGAGGAAGTAATGACAAGAGTCTGTGGTATAGGTCAGGACACCATCTGTGAGCATGTAAACTCAACAATACAAGCTACCTGGTCATTATGTCAGGAGGAAGTAATGACAAGAGTCTGTGGTATAGGTCAGGACACTATCTGTGAGCATGTAAACTCTACAATACAAGCTACCTGGTCATTATGACAGGAGGAAGTAATGACAAGAGCCTGTGGTATAGGTCAGGACACCATCTGTGAACATGTAAACTCTACAAGACAAGCTACCTGGTCATTATGTCAGGAGGAAGTAATGACAAGAGTCTGTGGTATAGGTCAGGACACTATCTGTGAACATGTAAACTCAACAATACAAGCTACCTGGTCATTATGACAGGAGGAAGTAATGACAAGAGTCTGTGGTATAGGTCAGGACACTATCTGTGAACATGTAAACTCAACAATACAAGCTACCTGGTCATTATGACAGGAGGAAGTAATGACAAGAGCCTGTGGTATAGGTCAGGACACTATCTGTGAACATGTAAACTCTACAAGACAAGCTACCTGGTCATTATGTCAGGAGGAAGTAATGACAAGAGTCTGTGGTATAGGTCAGGACACTATCTGTGAACATGTAAACTCAACAATACAAGCTACCTGGTCATTATGACAGGAGGAAGTAATGACAAGAGTCTGTGGTATAGGTCAGGACACTATCTGTGAACATGTAAACTCTAGAATACAAGCTACCTGGTCATTATGACAGGAGGAAGTAATGACAAGAGTCTGAGGTATAGGTCAGGACACCATCTGTGAGCATGTAAACTCTACAATACAAGCTACCTGGTCATTATGACAGGAGGAAGTAATGACAAGACTCTGTGGTATAGGTCAGGACACTATCTGTGAACATGTAAACTCTACAAGACAAGCTACCTGGTCATTATGTCAGGAGGAAGTAATGACAAGAGTCTGTGGTATAGGTCAGGACACTATCTGTGAACATGTAAACTCAACAATACAAGCTACCTGGTCATTATGACAGGAGGAAGTAATGACAAGAGCCTGTGGTATAGGTCAGGACACTATCTGTGAGCATGTAAACTCTACAATACAAGCTACCTGGTCATTATGTCAGGAGGAAGTAATGACAAGAGTCTGTGGTATAGGTCAGGACACCATCTGTGAGCATGTAAACTCTACAATACAAGCTACCTGGTCATTATGTCAGGAGGAAGTAATGACAAGAGTCTGTGGTATAGGTCAGGACACCATCTGTGAAGATGTAAACTCAACAATACAAGCTACCTGGTCATTATGACAGGAGGAAGTAATGACAAGAGTCTGTGGTATAGGTCAGGACACTATCTGTGAGCATGTAAACTCTACAATACAAGCTACCTGGTCATTATGACAGGAGGAAGTAATGACAAGAGTCTGTGGTATAGGTCAGGACACCATCTGTGAACATGTAAACTCTACAAAACAAGCTACCTGGTCATTATGTCAGGAGGAAGTAATGACAAGAGTCTGTGGTATAGGTCAGGACACTATCTGTGAACATGTAAACTCTACAATACAAGCTACCTGGTCATTATGTCAGGAGGAAGTAATGACAAGAGCCTGTGGTATAGGTCAGGACACTAACTGTGAGCATGTAAACTCTACAATACAAGCTACCTGGTCATTATGACAGGAGGAAGTAATGACAAGAGTCTGGGGTATAGGTCAGGACACCATCTGTGAGAATGTAAACTCTACAATACAAGGTACCTGGTCATTATGACAGGAGGAAGTAATGACAAGAGTCTGGGGTATAGGTCAGGACACTATCTGTGAGCATGTAAACTCTACAATACAAGCTACCTGGTCATTATGTCAGGAGGAAGTAATGACAAGAGTCTGGGGTATAGGTCAGGACACTATCTGTGAGCATGTAAACTCTACAATACAAGCTACCTGGTCATTATGTCAGGAGGAAGTAATGACAAGAGCCTGTGGTATAGGTCAGGACACTATCTGTGAGCATGTAAACTCTACAATACAAGCTACCTGGTCATTATGAAAGGAGGAAGTAATGACAAGAGTCTGGGGTATAGGTCAGGACACCATCTGTGAGAATGTAAACTCTACAATACAAGGTACCTGGTCATTATGACAGGAGGAAGTAATGACAAGAGTCTGGGGTATAGGTCAGGACACTATCTGTGAGCATGTAAACTCTACAATACAAGCTACCTGGTCATTATGTCAGGAGGAAGTAATGACAAGAGTCTGGGGTATAGGTCAGGACACTATCTGTGAGCATGTAAACTCTACAATACAAGCTACCTGGTCATTATGACAGGAGGAAGTAATGACAAGAGTCTGTGGTATAGGTCAGGACACCATCTGTGAACATGTAAACTCTACAATACAAGCTACCTGGTCATTATGACAGGAGGAAGTAATGACAAGAGTCTGTGGTATAGGTCAGGACACTATCTGTGAGCATGTAAACTCTACAATACAAGCTACCTGGTCATTATGTCAGGAGGAAGTAATGACAAGAGTCTGTGGTATAGGTCAGGACACTATCTGTGAGCATGTAAACTCTACAATACAAGCTACCTGTTCATTATGACAGGAGGAAGTAATGACAAGAGCCTGTGGTATAGGTCAGGACACCATCTGTGAACATGTAAACTCAACAATACAAGCTACCTGGTCATTATGTCAGGAGGAAGTAATGACAAGAGTCTGGGGTATAGGTCAGGACAGCATCTGTGAGCATGTAAACTCTACAATACAAGCTACCTGGTCATTATGACAGGAGGAAGTAATGACAAGAGTCTGAGGTATAGGTCAGGACACTATCTGTGAGCATGTAAACTCTACAATACAAGCTACCTGGTCATTATGACAGGAGGAAGTAATGACAAGAGTCTGTGGTATAGGTCAGGACACTATCTGTGAACATGTAAACTCAACAATACAAGGTACCTGGTCATTATGACAGGAGGAAGTAATGACAAGAGTCTGTGGTATAGGTCAGGACACCATCTGTGAGCATGTAAACTCAACAATACAAGGTACCTGGTCATTATGACAGGAGGAAGTAATGACAAGAGTCTGTGGTATAGGTCAGGACACCATCTGTGAACATGTAAACTCTACAAGACAAGCTACCTGGTCATTATGACAGGAGGAAGTAATGACAAGAGTCTGTGGTATAGGTCAGGACACTATCTGTGAGCATGTAAACTCTACAAGACAAGCTACCTGGTCATTATGACAGGAGGAAGTAATGACAAGAGTCTGTGGTATAGGTCAGGACACCATCTGTGAACATGTAAACTCAACAATACAAGCTACCTGGTCATTATGTCAGGAGGAAGTAATGACAAGAGTCTGGGGTATAGGTCAGGACAGCATCTGTGAGCATGTAAACTCTACAATACAAGCTACCTGGTCATTATGACAGGAGGAAGTAATGACAAGAGTCTGTGGTATAGGTCAGGACACTATCTGTGAGCATGTAAACTCTACAATACAAGCTACCTGGTCATTATGACAGGAGGAAGTAATGACAAGAGTCTGTGGTATAGGTCAGGACACTATCTGTGAACATGTAAACTCAACAATACAAGGTACCTGGTCATTATGACAGGAGGAAGTAATGACAAGAGTCTGTGGTATAGGTCAGGACACCATCTGTGAGCATGTAAACTCAACAATACAAGGTACCTGGTCATTATGACAGGAGGAAGTAATGACAAGAGTCTGTGGTATAGGTCAGGACACCATCTGTGAACATGTAAACTCTACAAGACAAGCTACCTGGTCATTATGACAGGAGGAAGTAATGACAAGAGTCTGTGGTATAGGTCAGGACACTATCTGTGAGCATGTAAACTCTACAAGACAAGCTACCTGGTCATTATGACAGGAGGAAGTAATGACAAGAGTCTGTGGTATAGGTCAGGACACCATCTGTGAACATGTAAACTCAACAATACAAGCTACCTGGTCATTATGTCAGGAGGAAGTAATGACAAGAGTCTGTGGTATAGGTCAGGACACCATCTGTGAGCATATAAACTCTACAATACAAGCTACCTGGTCATTATGACAGGAGGAAGTAATGACAAGAGTCTGAGGTATAGGTCAGGACACTATCTGTGAGCATGTAAACTCTACAATACAAGCTACCTGTTCATTATGTCAGGAGGAAGTAATGACAAGAGTCTGTGGTATAGGTCAGGACACTATCTGTGAGCATGTAAACTCTACAATACAAGCTACCTGGTCATTATGTCAGGAGGAAGTAATGACAAGAGTCTGTGGTATAGGTCAGGACACTATCTGTGAGCATGTAAACTCTACAATACAAGCTACCTGGTCATTATGACAGGAGGAAGTAATGACAAGAGTCTGTGGTATAGGTCAGGACACTATCTGTGAACATGTAAACTCTACAATACAAGCTACCTGGTCATTATGTCAGGAGGAAGTAATGACAAGAGTCTGTGGTATAGGTCAGGACACTATCTGTGAGCATGTAAACTCTACAATACAAGCTACCTGTTCATTATGACAGGAGGAAGTAATGACAAGAGCCTGAGGTATAGGTCAGGACACTATCTGTGAGCATGTAAACTCAACAATACAAGGTACCTGGTCATTATGACAGGAGGAAGTAATGACAAGAGTCTGAGGTATAGGTCAGGACACCATCTGTGAACATGTAAACTTAACAATACAAGCTACCTGGTCATTATGACAGGAGGAAGTAATGACAAGAGCCTGTGGTATAGGTCAGGACACTATCTGTGAGCATGTAAACTCAACAATACAAGCTACCTGGTCATTATGTCAGGAGGAAGTAATGACAAGAGCCTGTGGTATAGGTCAGGACACTATCTGTGAGCATGTAAACTCTACAATACAAGCTACCTGGTCATTATGACAGGAGGAAGTAATGACAAGAGCCTGTGGTATAGGTCAGGACACCATCTGTGAGCATGTAAACTCAACAATACAAGCTACCTGGTCATTATGACAGGAGGAAGTAATGACAAGAGCCTGTGGTATAGGTCAGGACACCATCTGTGAGCATGTAAACTCTACAATACAAGCTACCTGGTCATTATGACAGGAGGAAGTAATGACAAGAGTCTGTGGTATAGGTCAGGACACCATCTGTGAGCATGTAAACTCAACAATACAAGCTACCTGGTCATTATGACAGGAGGAAGTAATGACAAGAGCCTGTGGTATAGGTCAGGACACCATCTGTGAGCATGTAAACTCAACAATACAAGCTACCTGGTCATTATGACAGGAGGAAGTAATGACAAGAGTCTGTGGTATAGGTCAGGACACCATCTGTGAGCATGTAAACTCTACAAGACAAGCTACCTGGTCATTATGACAGGAGGAAGTAATGACAAGAGTCTGTGGTATAGGTCAGGACACCATCTGTGAACATGTAAACTCTACAATACAAGCTACCTGGTCATTATGACAGGAGGAAGTAATGACAAGAGCCTGTGGTATAGGTCAGGAGACCATCTGTGAACATGTAAACTCTACAATACAAGCTACCTGGTCATTATGTCAGGAGGAAGTAATGACAAGAGTCTGAGGTATAGGTCAGGACACTATCTGTGAGCATGTAAACTCTACAATACAAGCTACCTGGTCATTATGTCAGGAGGAAGTAATGACAAGAGTCTGAGGTATAGGTCAGGACACTATCTGTGAGCATGTAAACTCTACAAGACAAGCTACCTGGTCATTATGACAGGAGGAAGTAATGACAAGAGCCTGTGGTATAGGTCAGGACACTATCTGTGAGCATGTAAACTCTACAATACAAGCTACCTGGTCATTATGACAGGAGGAAGTAATGACAAGAGTCTGGGGTATAGGTCAGGACACCATCTGTGAACATGTAAACTCAACAATACAAGCTACCTGGTCATTATGACAAGAGGAAGTAATGACAAGAGTCTGAGGTATAGGTCAGGACACCATCTGTGAACATGTAAACTCAACAATACAAGCTACCTGGTCATTATGACAGGAGGAAGTAATGACAAGAGTCTGAGGTATAGGTCAGGACACTATCTGTGAGCATGTAAACTCAACAATACAAGCTACCTGGTCATTATGACAGGAGGAAGTAATGACAAGAGCCTGTGGTATAGGTCAGGACACTATCTGTGAGCATGTAAACTTAACAATACAAGCTACCTGGTCATTATGACAGGAGGAAGTAATGACAAGAGTCTGAGGTATAGGTCAGGACACTATCTGTGAGCATGTAAACTCAACAATACAAGCTACCTGGTCATTATGTCAGGAGGAAGTAATGACAAGAGTCTGGGGTATAGGTCAGGACACTATCTGTGAGCATGTAAACTCAACAATACAAGCTACCTGGTCATTATGTCAGGAGGAAGTAATGACAAGAGTCTGGGGTATAGGTCAGGACACTATCTGTGAGAATGTAAACTCTACAATACAAGCTACCTGGTCATTATGACAGGAGGAAGTAATGACAAGAGTCTGTGGTATAGGTCATGACACTATCTGTGAGCATGTAAACTCAACAATACAAGCTACCTGGTCATTATGACAGGAGGAAGTAATGACAAGAGTCTGGGGTATAGGTCAGGACACCATCTGTGAGCATGTAAACTCAACAATACAAGCTACCTGGTCATTATGACAGGAGGAAGTAATGACAAGAGTCTGTGGTATAGGTCAGGACACTATCTGTGAGCATGTAAACTCTACAATACAAGCTACCTGGTCATTATGTCAGGAGGAAGTAATGACAAGAGCCTGTGGTATAGGTCAGGACACTATCTGTGAGCACGTAAACTCTACAAAACAAGCTACCTGGTCATTATGTCAGGAGGAAGTAATGACAAGAGTCTGTGGTATAGGTCAGGACACCATCTGTGAGCATGTAAACTCAACAATACAAGCTACCTGGTCATTATGTCAGGAGGAAGTAATGACAAGAGTCTGTGGTATAGGTCAGGACACCATCTGTGAGCATGTAAACTCAACAATACAAGCTACCTGGTCATTATGTCAGGAGGAAGTAATGACAAGAGTCTGTGGTATAGGTCAGGACACTATCTGTGAGCATGTAAACTCTACAATACAAGCTACCTGGTCATTATGACAGGAGGAAGTAATGACAAGAGCCTGTGGTATAGGTCAGGACACTATCTGTGAGCAAGTAAACTCTACAAAACAAGCTACCTGGTCATTATGTCAGGAGGAAGTAATGACAAGAGTCTGTGGTATAGGTCAGGACACTATCTGTGAGCATGTAAACTCTACAAAACAAGCTACCTGGTCATTATGTCAGGAGGAAGTAATGACAAGAGCCTGTGGTATAGGTCAGGACACCATCTGTGAGAATGTAAACTCTACAATACAAGCTACCTGGTCATTATGTCAGGAGGAAGTAATGACAAGAGTCTGTGGTATAGGTCAGGACACTATCTGTGAGCATGTAAACTCTACAATACAAGCTACCTGGTCATTATGACAGGAGGAAGTAATGACAAGAGTCTGTGGTATAGGTCAGGACACCATCTGTGAGCATGTAAACTCAACAATACAAGCTACCTGGTCATTATGACAGGAGGAAGTAATGACAAGAGTCTGTGGTATAGGTCAGGACACTATCTGTGAGCATGTAAACTCAACAATACAAGCTGCCTGGTCATTATGACAGGAGGAAGTAATGACAAGAGTCTGTGGTATAGGTCAGGACACCATCTGTGAGCATGTAAACTCAACAATACAAGCTACCTGGTCATTATGACAGGAGGAAGTAATGACAAGAGTCTGTGGTATAGGTCAGGACACCATCTGTGAGCATGTAAACTCTACAATACAAGCTACCTGGTCATTATGTCAGGAGGAAGTAATGACAAGAGTCTGGGGTATAGGTCAGGACACTATCTGTGAGCATGTAAACTCAACAATACAAGCTGCCTGGTCATTATGACAGGAGGAAGTAATGACAAGAGTCTGGGGTATAGGTCAGGACACCATCTGTGAACATGTAAACTCTAGAATACAAGCTACCTGGTCATTATGTCAGGAGGAAGTAATGACAAGAGTCTGTGGTATAGGTCAGGACACCATCTGTGAACATGTAAACTCTACAATACAAGCTACCTGGTCATTATGTCAGGCGCAAGTAATGACAAGAGTCTGTGGTATAGGTCAGGACACTATCTGTGAGCATGTAAACTCTACAATACAAGCTAACTGGTCATTATGACAGGAGGAAGTAATGACAAGAGCCTGTGGTATAGGTCAGGACACTATCTGTGAGCATGTAAACTCAACAATACAAGCTACCTGGTCATTATGACACGAGGAAGTAATGACAAGAGTCTGTGGTATAGGTCAGGACACTATCTGTGAGCATGTAAACTCTACAATACAAGCTACCTGGTCATTATGTCAGGCGCAAGTAATGACAAGAGCCTGTGGTATAGGTCAGGACACTATCTGTGAGCATGTAAACTCTACAATACAAGCTACCTGGTCATTATGTCAGGAGGAAGTAATGACAAGAGTCTGTGGTATAGGTCAGGACACTATCTGTGAGCATGTAAACTCTACAATACAAGCTACCTGGTCATTATGTCAGGAGGAAGTAATGACAAGAGCCTGTGGTATAGGTCAGGACACTATCTGTGAGCATGTAAACTCAACAAGACAAGCTACCTGGTCATTATGTCAGGAGGAAGTAATGACAAGAGTCTGGGGTATAGGTCAGGACACTATCTGTGAGCATGTAAACTCTACAATACAAGCTACCTGGTCATTATGACAGGAGGAAGTAATGACAAGAGTCTGGGGTATAGGTCAGGACACTATCTGTGAGCATGTAAACTCTACAAGACAAGGTACCTGGTCATTATGACAGGAGGAAGTAATGACAAGAGTCTGTGGTATAGGTCAGGACACTATCTGTGAGCATGTAAACTCTACAATACAAGCTACCTGGTCATTATGTCAGGAGGAAGTAATGACAAGAGTCTGTGGTATAGGTCAGGACACCATCTGTGAGCATGTAAACTCAACAATACAAGCTACCTGGTCATTATGTCAGGAGGAAGTAATGACAAGAGTCTGTGGTATAGGTCAGGACACCATCTGTGAGCATGTAAACTCTACAATACAAGCTACCTGGTCATTATGTCAGGAGGAAGTAATGACAAGAGTCTGAGGTATAGGTCAGGACACTATCTGTGAGCATGTAAACTCTACAAGACAAGCTACCTGGTCATTATGACAGGAGGAAGTAATGACAAGAGTCTGGGGTATAGGTCAGGACACCATCTGTGAACATGTAAACTCAACAATACAAGCTACCTGGTCATTATGACAGGAGGAAGTAATGACAAGAGTCTGGGGTATAGGTCAGGACACTATCTGTGAACATGTAAACTCTACAAGACAAGGTACCTGGTCATTATGACAGGAGGAAGTAATGACAAGAGTCTGTGGTATAGGTCAGGACACCATCTGTGAGCATGTAAACTCTACAAGACAAGCTACCTGGTCATTATGACAGGAGGAAGTAATGACAAGAGTCTGTGGTATAGGTCAGGACACCATCTGTGAACATGTAAACTCTACAATACAAGCTACCTGGTCATTATGACAGGAGGAAGTAATGACTAGAGCCTGTGGTATAGGTCAGGACACTATCTGTGAGCATGTAAACTCAACAATACAAGCTACCTGGTCATTATGTCAGGCGGAAGTAATGACAAGAGTCTGTGGTATAGGTCAGGACACCATCTGTGAGCATGTAAACTCTACAATACAAGCTACCTGGTCATTATGTCAGGAGGAAGTAATGACAAGAGCCTGTGGTATAGGTCAGGACACCATCTGTGAGCATGTAAACTCTACAATACAAGCTACCTGGTCATTATGACAGGAGGAAGTAATGACAAGAGCCTGTGGTATAGGTCAGGACACTATCTGTGAACATGTAAACTCTACAATACAAGCTACCTGGTCATTATGTCAGGAGGAAGTAATAACAAGAGTCTGAGGTATAGGTCAGGACACTATCTGTGAGCATGTAAACTCTACAATACAAGCTACCTGGTCATTATGTCAGGAGGAAGTAATGACAAGAGTCTGAGGTATAGGTCAGGACACTATCTGTGAGCATGTAAACTCTACAAGACAAGCTACCTGGTCATTATGACAGGAGGAAGTAATGACAAGAGCCTGTGGTATAGTTCAGGACACCATCTGTGAGCATGTAAACTCTACAATACAAGCTACCTGGTCATTATGACAGGAGGAAGTAATGACAAGAGTCTGAGGTATAGGTCAGGACACTATCTGTGAGCATGTAAACTCAACAATACAAGCTACCTGGTCATTATGACAGGAGGAAGTAATGACAAGAGCCTGTGGTATAGGTCAGGACACTATCTGTGAGCATGTAAACTCAACAATACAAGCTACCTGGTCATTATGACAGGAGGAAGTAATGACAAGAGTCTGAGGTATAGGTCAGGACACTATCTGTGAGCATGTAAACTCAACAATACAAGCTACCTGGTCATTATGTCAGGAGGAAGTAATGACAAGAGTCTGGGGTATAGGTCAGGACACTATCTGTGAGCATGTAAACTC
This sequence comes from Deroplatys truncata, assembly GCA_030765065.1. Taxonomy (NCBI): domain Eukaryota; kingdom Metazoa; phylum Arthropoda; class Insecta; order Mantodea; family Mantidae; genus Deroplatys; species Deroplatys truncata. The sequence goes on from CM060975.1 coordinate 10,735,959, forward strand.
AACAATACAAGCTACCTGGTCATTATGTCAGGAGGAAGTAATGACAAGAGTCTGGGGTATAGGTCAGGACACTATCTGTGAGCATGTAAACTCAACAATACAAGCTACCTGGTCATTATGACAGGAGGAAGTAATGACAAGAGCCTGTGGTATAGGTCAGGACACTATCTGTGAGCATGTAAACTCAACAATACAAGCTACCTGGTCATTATGTCAGGAGGAAGTAATGACAAGAGTCTGGGGTATAGGTCAGGACACTATCTGTGAGCATGTAAACTCAACAATACAAGCTGCCTGGTCATTATGACAGGAGGAAGTAATGACAAGAGCCTGTGGTATAGGTCAGGACACTATCTGTGAACATGTAAACTCTACAATACAAGCTACCTGGTCATTATGTCAGGAGGAAGTAATGACAAGAGTCTGGGGTATAGGTCAGGACACCATCTGTAAGCATGTAAACACTACAAGACAAGCTACCTGGTCATTATGTCAGGAGGAAGTAATGACAAGAGTCTGTGGTATAGGTCAAGACACCATCTGTGAGCATGTAAACTCTAGAATACAAGCTACCTGGTCGTTCCAAAAGGAGGAAGTAATGACAAGAGTCTGGGGTATAGGTCAGGACACTATCTGTGAGCATGTAAACTCAACAATACAAGCTGCCTGGTCATTATGACAGGAGGAAGTAATGACAAGAGTCTGTGGTATAGGTCAGGACACCATCTGTGAGCATGTAAACTCTAGAATACAAGCTACCTGGTCATTATGACAGGAGGAAGTAATGACAAGAGTCTGTGGTATAGGTCAGGACACTATCTGTGAGCATGTAAACTCTACAATACAAGCTACCTGGTCATTATGTCAGGAGGAAGTAATGACAAGAGTCTGAGGTATAGGTCAGGACACTATCTGTGAGCATGTAAACTCTACAATACAAGCTACCTGGTCATTATGACAGGAGGAAGTAATGACAAGAGTCTGTGGTATAGGTCAGGACACCATCTGTGAACATGTAAACTCTAGAATACAAGCTGCCTGGTCATTATGACAGGAGGACGTAATGACAAGAGTCTGTGGTATAGGTCAGGACACCATCTGTGAGCATGTAAACTCAACAATAAAAGCTGCCTGGTCATTATGACAGGAGGAAGTAATGACAAGAGCCTGTGGTATAGGTCAGGACACTATCTGTGAGCATGTAAACTCAACAAGACAAGCTACCTGGTCATTATGTCAGGAGGAAGTAATGACAAGAGTCTGGGGTATAGGTCAGGACACCATCTGTGAACATGTAAACTCAACAATACAAGCTACCTGGTCATTATGTCAGGAGGAAGTAATGACAAGAGTCTGGGGTATAGGTCAGGACACCATCTGTGAGCATGTAAACTCAACAATACAAGCTACCTGGTCATTATGACAGGAGGAAGTAATGACAAGAGTCTGTGGTATAGGTCAGGACACCATCTGTGAGCATGTAAACTCTACAATACAAGCTACCTGGTCATTATGTCAGGAGGAAGTAATGACAAGAGTCTGGGGTATAGGTCAGGACACTATCTGTGAGCATGTAAACTCAACAATACAAGCTGCCTGGTCATTATGACAGGAGGAAGTAATGACAAGAGTCTGGGGTATAGGTCAGGACACCATCTGTGAACATGTAAACTCTAGAATACAAGCTACCTGGTCATTATGTCAGGAGGAAGTAATGACAAGAGTCTGTGGTATAGGTCAGGACACCATCTGTGAACATGTAAACTCTACAATACAAGCTACCTGGTCATTATGTCAGGCGCAAGTAATGACAAGAGTCTGTGGTATAGGTCAGGACACTATCTGTGAGCATGTAAACTCTACAATACAAGCTACCTGGTCATTATGACAGGAGGAAGTAATGACAAGAGCCTGTGGTATAGGTCAGGACACTATCTGTGAGCATGTAAACTCAACAATACAAGCTACCTGGTCATTATGACACGAGGAAGTAATGACAAGAGTCTGTGGTATAGGTCAGGACACTATCTGTGAGCATGTAAACTCTACAATACAAGCTACCTGGTCATTATGTCAGGCGCAAGTAATGACAAGAGCCTGTGGTATAGGTCAGGACACTATCTGTGAGCATGTAAACTCTACAATACAAGCTACCTGGTCATTATGTCAGGAGGAAGTAATGACAAGAGTCTGTGGTATAGGTCAGGACACTATCTGTGAGCATGTAAACTCTACAATACAAGCTACCTGGTCATTATGTCAGGAGGAAGTAATGACAAGAGCCTGTGGTATAGGTCAGGACACTATCTGTGAGCATGTAAACTCAACAAGACAAGCTACCTGGTCATTATGTCAGGAGGAAGTAATGACAAGAGTCTGGGGTATAGGTCAGGACACTATCTGTGAGCATGTAAACTCTACAATACAAGCTACCTGGTCATTATGACAGGAGGAAGTAATGACAAGAGTCTGGGGTATAGGTCAGGACACTATCTGTGAGCATGTAAACTCTACAAGACAAGGTACCTGGTCATTATGACAGGAGGAAGTAATGACAAGAGTCTGTGGTATAGGTCAGGACACTATCTGTGAGCATGTAAACTCTACAATACAAGCTACCTGGTCATTATGTCAGGAGGACGTAATGACAAGAGTCTGTGGTATAGGTCAGGACACCATCTGTGAGCATGTAAACTCAACAATACAAGCTACCTGGTCATTATGTCAGGAGGAAGTAATGACAAGAGTCTGTGGTATAGGTCAGGACACCATCTGTGAGCATGTAAACTCTACAATACAAGCTACCTGGTCATTATGTCAGGAGGAAGTAATGACAAGAGTCTGAGGTATAGGTCAGGACACTATCTGTGAGCATGTAAACTCTACAAGACAAGCTACCTGGTCATTATGACAGGAGGAAGTATTGACAAGAGTCTGGGGTATAGGTCAGGACACCATCTGTGAACATGTAAACTCAACAATACAAGCTACCTGGTCATTATGACAGGAGGAAGTAATGACAAGAGTCTGGGGTATAGGTCAGGACACTATCTGTGAACATGTAAACTCTACAAGACAAGGTACCTGGTCATTATGACAGGAGGAAGTAATGACAAGAGTCTGTGGTATAGGTCAGGACACCATCTGTGAGCATGTAAACTCTACAAGACAAGCTACCTGGTCATTATGACAGGAGGAAGTAATGACAAGAGTCTGTGGTATAGGTCAGGACACCATCTGTGAACATGTAAACTCTACAATACAAGCTACCTGGTCATTATGACAGGAGGAAGTAATGACTAGAGCCTGTGGTATAGGTCAGGACACTATCTGTGAGCATGTAAACTCAACAATACAAGCTACCTGGTCATTATGTCAGGCGGAAGTAATGACAAGAGTCTGTGGTATAGGTCAGGACACCATCTGTGAGCATGTAAACTCTACAATACAAGCTACCTGGTCATTATGTCAGGAGGAAGTAATGACAAGAGCCTGTGGTATAGGTCAGGACACCATCTGTGAGCATGTAAACTCTACAATACAAGCTACCTGGTCATTATGACAGGAGGAAGTAATGACAAGAGCCTGTGGTATAGGTCAGGACACCATCTGTGAACATGTAAACTCTACAATACAAGCTACCTGGTCATTATGTCAGGAGGAAGTAATAACAAGAGTCTGAGGTATAGGTCAGGACACTATCTGTGAGCATGTAAACTCTACAATACAAGCTACCTGGTCATTATGTCAGGAGGAAGTAATGACAAGAGTCTGAGGTATAGGTCAGGACACTATCTGTGAGCATGTAAACTCTACAAGACAAGCTACCTGGTCATTATGACAGGAGGAAGTAATGACAAGAGCCTGTGGTATAGGTCAGGACACCATCTGTGAGCATGTAAACTCTACAATACAAGCTACCTGGTCATTATGACAGGAGGAAGTAATGACAAGAGTCTGAGGTATAGGTCAGGACACTATCTGTGAGCATGTAAACTCAACAATACAAGCTACCTGGTCATTATGACAGGAGGAAGTAATGACAAGAGCCTGTGGTATAGGTCAGGACACTATCTGTGAGCATGTAAACTCAACAATACAAGCTACCTGGTCATTATGACAGGAGGAAGTAATGACAAGAGTCTGAGGTATAGGTCAGGACACTATCTGTGAGCATGTAAACTCAACAATACAAGCTACCTGGTCATTATGTCAGGAGGAAGTAATGACAAGAGTCTGGGGTATAGGTCAGGACACTATCTGTGAGCATGTAAACTCAACAATACAAGCTACCTGGTCATTATGTCAGGAGGAAGTAATGACAAGAGTCTGGGGTATAGGTCAGGACACTATCTGTGAGCATGTAAACTCAACAATACAAGCTACCTGGTCATTATGACAGGAGGAAGTAATGACAAGAGCCTGTGGTATAGGTCAGGACACTATCTGTGAGCATGTAAACTCAACAATACAAGCTACCTGGTCATTATGTCAGGAGGAAGTAATGACAAGAGTCTGGGGTATAGGTCAGGACACTATCTGTGAGCATGTAAACTCAACAATACAAGCTGCCTGGTCATTATGACAGGAGGAAGTAATGACAAGAGCCTGTGGTATAGGTCAGGACACTATCTGTGAACATGTAAACTCTACAATACAAGCTACCTGGTCATTATGTCAGGAGGAAGTAATGACAAGAGTCTGGGGTATAGGTCAGGACACCATCTGTAAGCATGTAAACACTACAAGACAAGCTACCTGGTCATTATGTCAGGAGGAAGTAATGACAAGAGTCTGTGGTATAGGTCAAGACACCATCTGTGAGCATGTAAACTCTAGAATACAAGCTACCTGGTCGTTCCAAAAGGAGGAAGTAATGACAAGAGTCTGGGGTATAGGTCAGGACACCATCTGTGAGCATGTAAACTCAACAATACAAGCTGCCTGGTCATTATGACAGGAGGAAGTAATGACAAGAGTCTGTGGTATAGGTCAGGACACCATCTGTGAGCATGTAAACTCTAGAATACAAGCTACCTGGTCATTATGACAGGAGGAAGTAATGACAAGAGTCTGTGGTATAGGTCAGGACACTATCTGTGAGCATGTAAACTCTACAATACAAGCTACCTGGTCATTATGACAGGAGGAAGTAATGACAAGAGTCTGAGGTATAGGTCAGGACACTATCTGTGAGCATGTAAACTCTACAATACAAGCTACCTGGTCATTATGACAGGAGGAAGTAATGACAAGAGTCTGTGGTATAGGTCAGGACACCATCTGTGAACATGTAAACTCTAGAATACAAGCTGCCTGGTCATTATGACAGGAGGACGTAATGACAAGAGTCTGTGGTATAGGTCAGGACACCATCTGTGAGCATGTAAACTCAACAATACAAGCTGCCTGGTCATTATGACAGGAGGAAGTAATGACAAGAGCCTGTGGTATAGGTCAGGACACTATCTGTGAGCATGTAAACTCAACAAGACAAGCTACCTGGTCATTATGTCAGGAGGAAGTAATGACAAGAGTCTGGGGTATAGGTCAGGACACCATCTGTGAACATGTAAACTCAACAATACAAGCTACCTGGTCATTATGTCAGGAGGAAGTAATGACAAGAGTCTGGGGTATAGGTCAGGACACCATCTGTGAACATGTAAACTCAACAATACAAGCTACCTGGTCATTATGACAGGAGGAAGTAATGACAAGAGTCTGTGGTATAGGTCAGGACACCATCTGTGAACATGTAAACTCTAGAATACAAGCTGCCTGGTCATTATGACAGGAGGAAGTAATGACAAGAGTCTGTGGTATAGGTCAGGACACCATCTGTGAGCATGTAAACTCAACAATACAAGCTGCCTGGTCATTATGACAGGAGGAAGTAATGACAAGAGTCTGTTGTATAGGTCAGGACACTATCTGTGAGCATGTAAACTCTACAATACAAGCTACCTGGTCATTATGACAGGAGGAAGTAATGACAAGAGCCTGTGGTATAGGTCAGGACACTATCTGTGAACATGTAAACTCTACAATACAAGCTACCTGGTCATTATGACAGGAGGAAGTAATGACAAGAGTCTGTGGTATAGGTCAGGACACCATCTGTGAACATGTAAACTCTAGAATACAAGCTACCTGGTCATTATGACAGGAGGAAGTAATGACAAGAGTCTGGGGTATAGGTCAGGACACCATCTGTGAACATGTAAACTCTAGAATACAAGCTGCCTGGTCATTATGACAGGAGGAAGTAATGACAAGAGCCTGTGGTATAGGTCAGGACACCATCTGTGAACATGTAAACTCTAGAATACAAGCTACCTGGTCATTATGACAGGAGGAAGTAATGACAAGAGTCTGGGGTATAGGTCAGGACACCATCTGTGAACATGTAAACTCTAGAATACAAGCTACCTGGTCATTATGACAGGAGGAAGTAATGACAAGAGCCTGTGGTATAGGTCAGGACACCATCTGTGAGCATGTAAACTCTACAATACAAGCTACCTGGTCATTATGTCAGGAGGAAGTAATGACAAGAGCCTGTGGTATAGGTCAGGACACCATCTGTGAACACGTAAACTCTACAATACAAGCTACCTGGTCATTATGACAGGAGGAAGTAATGACAAGAGTCTGTGGTATAGGTCAGGACACCATCTGTGAGCATGTAAACTCAACAATACAAGCTACCTGGTCATTATGTCAGGAGGAAGTAATGACAAGAGTCTGAGGTATAGGTCAGGACACCATCTGTGAACATGTAAACTCTACAATACAAGCTACCTGGTCATTATGTCAGGAGGAAGTAATGACAAGAGCCTGTGGTATAGGTCAGGACACTATCTGTGAGCATGTAAACTCTACAATACAAGCTACCTGGTCATTATGTCAGGAGGAAGTAATGACAAGAGTCTGTGGTATAGGTCAGGACACTATCTGTGAACATGTAAACTCAACAATACAAGCTACCTGGTCATTATGACAGGAGGAAGTAATGACAAGAGTCTGAGGTATAGGTCAGGACACTATCTGTGAGCATGTAAACTCAACAATACAAGCTACCTGGTCATTATGTCAGGAGGAAGTAATGACAAGAGTCTGGGGTATAGGTCAGGACACTATCTGTGAGCATGTAAACTCAACAATACAAGCTACCTGGTCATTATGTCAGGAGGAAGTAATGACAAGAGTCTGGGGTATAGGTCAGGACACTATCTGTGAGCATGTAAACTCAACAATACAAGCTACCTGGTCATTATGACAGGAGGAAGTAATGACAAGAGCCTGTGGTATAGGTCAGGACACTATCTGTGAGCATGTAAACTCAACAATACAAGCTACCTGGTCATTATGTCAGGAGGAAGTAATGACAAGAGTCTGGGGTATAGGTCAGGACACTATCTGTGAGCATGTAAACTCAACAATACAAGCTGCCTGGTCATTATGACAGGAGGAAGTAATGACAAGAGCCTGTGGTATAGGTCAGGACACTATCTGTGAACATGTAAACTCTACAATACAAGCTACCTGGTCATTATGTCAGGAGGAAGTAATGACAAGAGTCTGGGGTATAGGTCAGGACACCATCTGTAAGCATGTAAACACTACAAGACAAGCTACCTGGTCATTATGTCAGGAGGAAGTAATGACAAGAGTCTGTGGTATAGGTCAAGACACCATCTGTGAGCATGTAAACTCTAGAATACAAGCTACCTGGTCGTTCCAAAAGGAGGAAGTAATGACAAGAGTCTGGGGTATAGGTCAGGACACTATCTGTGAGCATGTAAACTCAACAATACAAGCTGCCTGGTCATTATGACAGGAGGAAGTAATGACAAGAGTCTGTGGTATAGGTCAGGACACCATCTGTGAGCATGTAAACTCTAGAATACAAGCTACCTGGTCATTATGACAGGAGGAAGTAATGACAAGAGTCTGTGGTATAGGTCAGGACACTATCTGTGAGCATGTAAACTCTACAATACAAGCTACCTGGTCATTATGTCAGGAGGAAGTAATGACAAGAGTCTGAGGTATAGGTCAGGACACTATCTGTGAGCATGTAAACTCTACAATACAAGCTACCTGGTCATTATGACAGGAGGAAGTAATGACAAGAGTCTGTGGTATAGGTCAGGACACCATCTGTGAACATGTAAACTCTAGAATACAAGCTGCCTGGTCATTATGACAGGAGGACGTAATGACAAGAGTCTGTGGTATAGGTCAGGACACCATCTGTGAGCATGTAAACTCAACAATAAAAGCTGCCTGGTCATTATGACAGGAGGAAGTAATGACAAGAGCCTGTGGTATAGGTCAGGACACTATCTGTGAGCATGTAAACTCAACAAGACAAGCTACCTGGTCATTATGTCAGGAGGAAGTAATGACAAGAGTCTGGGGTATAGGTCAGGACACCATCTGTGAACATGTAAACTCAACAATACAAGCTACCTGGTCATTATGTCAGGAGGAAGTAATGACAAGAGTCTGGGGTATAGGTCAGGACACCATCTGTGAGCATGTAAACTCAACAATACAAGCTACCTGGTCATTATGACAGGAGGAAGTAATGACAAGAGTCTGTGGTATAGGTCAGGACACCATCTGTGAGCATGTAAACTCTACAATACAAGCTACCTGGTCATTATGTCAGGAGGAAGTAATGACAAGAGTCTGGGGTATAGGTCAGGACACTATCTGTGAGCATGTAAACTCAACAATACAAGCTGCCTGGTCATTATGACAGGAGGAAGTAATGACAAGAGTCTGGGGTATAGGTCAGGACACCATCTGTGAACATGTAAACTCTAGAATACAAGCTACCTGGTCATTATGTCAGGAGGAAGTAATGACAAGAGTCTGTGGTATAGGTCAGGACACCATCTGTGAACATGTAAACTCTACAATACAAGCTACCTGGTCATTATGTCAGGCGCAAGTAATGACAAGAGTCTGTGGTATAGGTCAGGACACTATCTGTGAGCATGTAAACTCTACAATACAAGCTACCTGGTCATTATGACAGGAGGAAGTAATGACAAGAGCCTGTGGTATAGGTCAGGACACTATCTGTGAGCATGTAAACTCAACAATACAAGCTACCTGGTCATTATGACACGAGGAAGTAATGACAAGAGTCTGTGGTATAGGTCAGGACACTATCTGTGAGCATGTAAACTCTACAATACAAGCTACCTGGTCATTATGTCAGGCGCAAGTAATGACAAGAGCCTGTGGTATAGGTCAGGACACTATCTGTGAGCATGTAAACTCTACAATACAAGCTACCTGGTCATTATGTCAGGAGGAAGTAATGACAAGAGTCTGTGGTATAGGTCAGGACACTATCTGTGAGCATGTAAACTCTACAATACAAGCTACCTGGTCATTATGTCAGGAGGAAGTAATGACAAGAGCCTGTGGTATAGGTCAGGACACTATCTGTGAGCATGTAAACTCAACAAGACAAGCTACCTGGTCATTATGTCAGGAGGAAGTAATGACAAGAGTCTGGGGTATAGGTCAGGACACTATCTGTGAGCATGTAAACTCTACAATACAAGCTACCTGGTCATTATGACAGGAGGAAGTAATGACAAGAGTCTGGGGTATAGGTCAGGACACTATCTGTGAGCATGTAAACTCTACAAGACAAGGTACCTGGTCATTATGACAGGAGGAAGTAATGACAAGAGTCTGTGGTATAGGTCAGGACACTATCTGTGAGCATGTAAACTCTACAATACAAGCTACCTGGTCATTATGTCAGGAGGACGTAATGACAAGAGTCTGTGGTATAGGTCAGGACACCATCTGTGAGCATGTAAACTCAACAATACAAGCTACCTGGTCATTATGTCAGGAGGAAGTAATGACAAGAGTCTGTGGTATAGGTCAGGACACCATCTGTGAGCATGTAAACTCTACAATACAAGCTACCTGGTCATTATGTCAGGAGGAAGTAATGACAAGAGTCTGAGGTATAGGTCAGGACACTATCTGTGAGCATGTAAACTCTACAAGACAAGCTACCTGGTCATTATGACAGGAGGAAGTATTGACAAGAGTCTGGGGTATAGGTCAGGACACCATCTGTGAACATGTAAACTCAACAATACAAGCTACCTGGTCATTATGACAGGAGGAAGTAATGACAAGAGTCTGGGGTATAGGTCAGGACACTATCTGTGAACATGTAAACTCTACAAGACAAGGTACCTGGTCATTATGACAGGAGGAAGTAATGACAAGAGTCTGTGGTATAGGTCAGGACACCATCTGTGAGCATGTAAACTCTACAAGACAAGCTACCTGGTCATTATGACAGGAGGAAGTAATGACAAGAGTCTGTGGTATAGGTCAGGACACCATCTGTGAACATGTAAACTCTACAATACAAGCTACCTGGTCATTATGACAGGAGGAAGTAATGACTAGAGCCTGTGGTATAGGTCAGGACACTATCTGTGAGCATGTAAACTCAACAATACAAGCTACCTGGTCATTATGTCAGGCGGAAGTAATGACAAGAGTCTGTGGTATAGGTCAGGACACCATCTGTGAGCATGTAAACTCTACAATACAAGCTACCTGGTCATTATGTCAGGAGGAAGTAATGACAAGAGCCTGTGGTATAGGTCAGGACACCATCTGTGAGCATGTAAACTCTACAATACAAGCTACCTGGTCATTATGACAGGAGGAAGTAATGACAAGAGCCTGTGGTATAGGTCAGGACACCATCTGTGAACATGTAAACTCTACAATACAAGCTACCTGGTCATTATGTCAGGAGGAAGTAATAACAAGAGTCTGAGGTATAGGTCAGGACACTATCTGTGAGCATGTAAACTCTACAATACAAGCTACCTGGTCATTATGTCAGGAGGAAGTAATGACAAGAGTCTGAGGTATAGGTCAGGACACTATCTGTGAGCATGTAAACTCTACAAGACAAGCTACCTGGTCATTATGACAGGAGGAAGTAATGACAAGAGCCTGTGGTATAGGTCAGGACACCATCTGTGAGCATGTAAACTCTACAATACAAGCTACCTGGTCATTATGACAGGAGGAAGTAATGACAAGAGTCTGAGGTATAGGTCAGGACACTATCTGTGAGCATGTAAACTCAACAATACAAGCTACCTGGTCATTATGACAGGAGGAAGTAATGACAAGAGCCTGTGGTATAGGTCAGGACACTATCTGTGAGCATGTAAACTCAACAATACAAGCTACCTGGTCATTATGACAGGAGGAAGTAATGACAAGAGTCTGAGGTATAGGTCAGGACACTATCTGTGAGCATGTAAACTCAACAATACAAGCTACCTGGTCATTATGTCAGGAGGAAGTAATGACAAGAGTCTGGGGTATAGGTCAGGACACTATCTGTGAGCATGTAAACTCAACAATACAAGCTACCTGGTCATTATGTCAGGAGGAAGTAATGACAAGAGTCTGGGGTATAGGTCAGGACACTATCTGTGAGCATGTAAACTCAACAATACAAGCTACCTGGTCATTATGACAGGAGGAAGTAATGACAAGAGCCTGTGGTATAGGTCAGGACACTATCTGTGAGCATGTAAACTCAACAATACAAGCTACCTGGTCATTATGTCAGGAGGAAGTAATGACAAGAGTCTGGGGTATAGGTCAGGACACTATCTGTGAGCATGTAAACTCAACAATACAAGCTGCCTGGTCATTATGACAGGAGGAAGTAATGACAAGAGCCTGTGGTATAGGTCAGGACACTATCTGTGAACATGTAAACTCTACAATACAAGCTACCTGGTCATTATGTCAGGAGGAAGTAATGACAAGAGTCTGGGGTATAGGTCAGGACACCATCTGTAAGCATGTAAACACTACAAGACAAGCTACCTGGTCATTATGTCAGGAGGAAGTAATGACAAGAGTCTGTGGTATAGGTCAAGACACCATCTGTGAGCATGTAAACTCTAGAATACAAGCTACCTGGTCGTTCCAAAAGGAGGAAGTAATGACAAGAGTCTGGGGTATAGGTCAGGACACCATCTGTGAGCATGTAAACTCAACAATACAAGCTGCCTGGTCATTATGACAGGAGGAAGTAATGACAAGAGTCTGTGGTATAGGTCAGGACACCATCTGTGAGCATGTAAACTCTAGAATACAAGCTACCTGGTCATTATGACAGGAGGAAGTAATGACAAGAGTCTGTGGTATAGGTCAGGACACTATCTGTGAGCATGTAAACTCTACAATACAAGCTACCTGGTCATTATGACAGGAGGAAGTAATGACAAGAGTCTGAGGTATAGGTCAGGACACTATCTGTGAGCATGTAAACTCTACAATACAAGCTACCTGGTCATTATGACAGGAGGAAGTAATGACAAGAGTCTGTGGTATAGGTCAGGACACCATCTGTGAACATGTAAACTCTAGAATACAAGCTGCCTGGTCATTATGACAGGAGGACGTAATGACAAGAGTCTGTGGTATAGGTCAGGACACCATCTGTGAGCATGTAAACTCAACAATACAAGCTGCCTGGTCATTATGACAGGAGGAAGTAATGACAAGAGCCTGTGGTATAGGTCAGGACACTATCTGTGAGCATGTAAACTCAACAAGACAAGCTACCTGGTCATTATGTCAGGAGGAAGTAATGACAAGAGTCTGGGGTATAGGTCAGGACACCATCTGTGAACATGTAAACTCAACAATACAAGCTACCTGGTCATTATGTCAGGAGGAAGTAATGACAAGAGTCTGGGGTATAGGTCAGGACACCATCTGTGAACATGTAAACTCAACAATACAAGCTACCTGGTCATTATGACAGGAGGAAGTAATGACAAGAGTCTGTGGTATAGGTCAGGACACCATCTGTGAACATGTAAACTCTAGAATACAAGCTGCCTGGTCATTATGACAGGAGGAAGTAATGACAAGAGTCTGTGGTATAGGTCAGGACACCATCTGTGAGCATGTAAACTCAACAATACAAGCTGCCTGGTCATTATGACAGGAGGAAGTAATGACAAGAGTCTGTTGTATAGGTCAGGACACTATCTGTGAGCATGTAAACTCTACAATACAAGCTACCTGGTCATTATGACAGGAGGAAGTAATGACAAGAGCCTGTGGTATAGGTCAGGACACTATCTGTGAACATGTAAACTCTACAATACAAGCTACCTGGTCATTATGACAGGAGGAAGTAATGACAAGAGTCTGTGGTATAGGTCAGGACACCATCTGTGAACATGTAAACTCTAGAATACAAGCTACCTGGTCATTATGACAGGAGGAAGTAATGACAAGAGTCTGGGGTATAGGTCAGGACACCATCTGTGAACATGTAAACTCTAGAATACAAGCTGCCTGGTCATTATGACAGGAGGAAGTAATGACAAGAGCCTGTGGTATAGGTCAGGACACCATCTGTGAACATGTAAACTCTAGAATACAAGCTACCTGGTCATTATGACAGGAGGAAGTAATGACAAGAGTCTGGGGTATAGGTCAGGACACCATCTGTGAACATGTAAACTCTAGAATACAAGCTACCTGGTCATTATGACAGGAGGAAGTAATGACAAGAGCCTGTGGTATAGGTCAGGACACCATCTGTGAGCATGTAAACTCTACAATACAAGCTACCTGGTCATTATGTCAGGAGGAAGTAATGACAAGAGCCTGTGGTATAGGTCAGGACACCATCTGTGAACACGTAAACTCTACAATACAAGCTACCTGGTCATTATGACAGGAGGAAGTAATGACAAGAGTCTGTGGTATAGGTCAGGACACCATCTGTGAGCATGTAAACTCAACAATACAAGCTACCTGGTCATTATGTCAGGAGGAAGTAATGACAAGAGTCTGAGGTATAGGTCAGGACACCATCTGTGAACATGTAAACTCTACAATACAAGCTACCTGGTCATTATGTCAGGAGGAAGTAATGACAAGAGCCTGTGGTATAGGTCAGGACACTATCTGTGAGCATGTAAACTCTACAATACAAGCTACCTGGTCATTATGACAGGAGGAAGTAATGACAAGAGCCTCTGGTATAGGTCAGGACACCATCTGTGCACATGTAAACTCTACAATACAAGCTACCTGGTCATTATGTCAGGAGGAAGTAATGACAAGAGTCTGTGGTATAGGTCAGGACACTATCTGTGAGCATGTAAACTCTATAATACAAGCTACCTGGTCATTATGACAGGAGGAAGTAATGACAAGAGTCTGTGGTATAGGTCAGGACACTATCTGTGAGCATGTAAACTCAACAATACAAGCTACCTGGTCATTATGTCAGGAGGAAGTAATGACAAGAGCCTGTGGTATAGGTCAGGACACTATCTGTGAGCATGTAAACTCAACAAGACAAGCTACCTGGTCATTATGTCAGGAGGAAGTAATGACAAGAGTCTGAGGTATAGGTCAGGACACTATCTGTGAGCATGTAAACTCTACAAGACAAGGTACCTGGTCATTATGACAGGAGGAAGTAATGACAAGAGTCTGGGGTATAGGTCAGGACACTATCTGTGAGCATGTAAACTCTACAATACAAGCTACCTGGTCATTATGTCAGGAGGAAGTAATGACAAGAGCCTGTGGTATAGGTCAGGACACCATCTGTGAACATGTAAACTCAACAATACAAGCTACCTGGTCATTATGACAGGAGGAAGTAATGACAAGAGCCTGTGGTATAGGTCAGGACACTATCTGTGAACATGTAAACTCTACAATACAAGCTACCTGGTCATTATGTCAGGAGGAAGTAATGACAAGAGTCTGTGGTATAGGTCAGGACACCATCTGTGAGCATGTAAACTCTACAATACAAGCTACCTGGTCATTATGACAGGAGGAAGTAATGACAAGAGCCTGTGGTATAGGTCAGGACACTATCTGTGAGCATGTAAACTCAACAATACAAGCTACCTGGTCATTATGACAGGAGGAAGTAATGACAAGAGCCTGTGGTATAGGTCAGGACACCATCTGTGAACATGTAAACTCAACAATACAAGCTACCTGGTCATTATGACAGGAGGAAGTAATGACAAGAGTCTGTGGTATAGGTCAGGACACCATCTGTGAACATGTAAACTCTACAATACAAGCTACCTGGTCATTATGTCAGGAGGAAGTAATGACAAGAGTCTGGGGTATAGGTCAGGACACCATCTGTGAACATGTAAACTCTACAAGACAAGCTACCTGGTCATTATGACAGGAGGAAGTAATGACAAGAGTCTGTGGTATAGGTCAGGACACTATCTGTGAGCATGTAAACTCAACAATACAAGCTACCTGGTCATTATGACAGGAGGAAGTAATGACAAGAGCCTGTGGTATAGGTCAGGACACCATCTGTGAGAATGTAAACTCAACAATACAAGCTACCTGGTCATTATGACAGGAGGAAGTAATGACAAGAGTCTGTGGTATAGGTCAGGACACTATCTGTGAGCATGTAAACTCTACAAGACAAGCTACCTGGTCATTATGACAGGAGGAAGTAATGACAAGAGTCTGGGGTATAGGTCAGGACACCATCTGTGACAATGTAAACTCAACAATACAAGCTACCTGGTCATTATGACAGGAGGAAGTAATGACAAGTGTCTGTGGTATAGGTCAGGACACTATCTGTGAACATGTAAACTCTACAAGACAAGCTACCTGGTCATTATGACAGGAGGAAGTAATGACAAGAGTCTGTGGTATAGGTCAGGACACTATCTGTGAACATGTAAACTCTACAATACAAGCTACCTGGTCATTATGACAGGAGGAAGTAATGACAAGAGTCTGTGGTATAGGTCAGGACAGCATCTGTGAACATGTAAACTCTACAATACAAGCTACCTGGTCATTATGACAGGAGGAAGTAATGACAAGAGTCTGAAGTATAGGTCAGGACACTATCTGTGAGCATGTAAACTCTACAATACAAGCTACCTGGTCATTATGTCAGGAGGAAGTAATGACAAGAGTCTGTGGTATAGGTCAGGACACTATCTGTGAGCATGTAAACTCAAAAATACAAGCTACCTGGTCATTATGTCAGGAGGAAGTAATGACAAGAGTCTGTGGTATAGGTCAGGACACCATCTGTGAGCATGTAAACTCAACAATACAAGCTACCTGGTCATTATGTCAGGAGGAAGTAATGACAAGAGTCTGTGGTATAGGTCAGGACACTATCTGTGAGCATGTAAACTCTACAATACAAGCTACCTGGTCATTATGACAGGAGGAAGTAATGACAAGAGTCTGTGGTATAGGTCAGGACACTATCTGTGAGCATGTAAACTCAACAATACAAGCTACCTGGTCATTATGACAGGAGGAAGTAATGACAAGAGTCTGTGGTATAGGTCAGGACACTATCTGTGAGCATGTAAACTCTACAAGACAAGCTACCTGGTCATTATGACAGGAGGAAGTAATGACAAGAGTCTGTGGTATAGGTCAGGACACCATCTGTGAGCATGTAAACTCTACAAGACAAGCTACCTGGTCATTATGACAGGAGGAAGTAATGACAAGAGTCTGTGGTATAGGTCAGGACACTATCTGTGAGCATGTAAACTCAACAATACAAGCTACCTGGTCATTATGACAGGAGGAAGTAATGACAAGAGCCTGTGGTATAGGTCAGGACACCATCTGTGAGAATGTAAACTCAACAATACAAGCTACCTGGTCATTATGTCAGGAGGAAGTAATGACAAGAGTCTGGGGTATAGGTCAGGACACTATCTGTGAGCATGTAAACTCTACAATACAAGCTACCTGGTCATTATGACAGGAGGAGGTAATGACAAGAGTCTGGGGTATAGGTCAGGACACTATCTGTGAGCATGTAAACTCTACAATACAAGCTACCTGGTCATTATGACAGGAGGAAGTAATGACAAGATTCTGAGGTATAGGTCAGGACACCATCTGTGCACATGTAAACTCTACAATACAAGCTACCTGGTCATTATGTCAGGAGGAAGTAATGACAAGAGTCTGTGGTATAGGTCAGGACACCATCTGTGAGCATGTAAACTCTACAAGACAAGCTACCTGGTCATTATGACAGGAGGAAGTAATGACAAGAGTCTGTGGTATAGGTCAGGACACCATCTGTGAGCATGTAAACTCAACAAGACAAGCTACCTGGTCATTATGTCAGGAGGAAGTAATGACAAGAGTCTGGGGTATAGGTCAGGACACTATCTGTGAACATGTAAACTCTACAATACAAGCTACCTGGTCATTATGACAGGAGGAAGTAATGACAAGAGTCTGTGGTATAGGTCAGGACACCATCTGTGCACATGTAAACTCTACAATACAAGCTACCTGGTCATTATGTCAGGAGGAAGTAATGACAAGAGTCTGTGGTATAGGTCAGGACACCATCTGTGAGCATGTAAACTCTACAAGACAAGCTACCTGGTCATTATGACAGGAGGAAGTAATGACAAGAGTCTGTGGTATAGGTCAGGACACCATCTGTGAGCATGTAAACTCAACAATACAAGCTACCTGGTCATTATGACAGGAGGAAGTAATGACAAGAGCCTGTGGTATAGGTCAGGACACCATCTGTGAGCATGTAAACTCAACAATACAAGCTACCTGGTCATTATGTCAGGAGGAAGTAATGACAAGAGCCTGTGGTATAGGTCAGGACACCATCTGTGAACATGTAAACTCAACAATACAAGCTACCTGGTCATTATGTCAGGAGGAAGTAATGACAAGAGCCTGTGGTATAGGTCAGGACACCATCTGTGAGCATGTAAACTCTACAATACAAGCTACCTGGTCATTATGACAGGAGGAAGTAATGACAAGAGTCTGTGGTATAGGTCAGGACACCATCTGTGAACATGTAAACTCTACAATACAAGCTACCTGGTCATTATGACAGGAGGAAGTAATGACAAGAGCCTGTGGTATAGGTCAGGACACCATCTGTGAGCATGTAAACTCTACAATACAAGCTACCTGGTCATTATGACAGGAGGAAGTAATGACAAGAGTCTGTGGTATAGGTCAGGACACTATCTGTGAGAATGTAAACTCAACAATACAAGCTACCTGGTCATTATGTCAGGAGGAAGTAATGACAAGAGTCTGGGGTATAGGTCAGGACACTATCTGTGAGCATGTAAACTCTACAATACAAGCTACCTGGTCATTATGTCAGGAGGAAGTAATGACAAGAGTCTGGGGTATAGGTCAGGACACTATCTGTGAGCATGTAAACTCTACAATACAAGCTACCTGGTCGTTCCAAAAGGAGGAAGTAATGACAAGAGTCTGTGGTATAGGTCAGGACACTATCTGTGAGAATGTAAACTCAACAATACAAGCTACCTGGTCATTATGTCAGGAGGAAGTAATGACAAGAGTCTGGGGTATAGGTCAGGACACTATCTGTGAACATGTAAACTCAACAATACAAGCTACCTGGTCATTATGACAGGAGGAAGTAATGACAAGAGCCTGGGGTATAGGTCAGGACACTATCTGTGAGCATGTAAACTCAACAATACAAGCTACCTGGTCATTATGTCAGGAGGAAGTAATGACAAGAGTCTGGGGTATAGGTCAGGACACTATCTGTGAGCATGTAAACTCTACAATACAAGCTACCTTGTCATTATGTCAGGAGGAAGTAATGACAAGAGTCTGTGGTATAGGTCAGGACACTATCTGTGAGAATGTAAACTCTACAATACAAGCTACCTGGTCATTATGACAGGAGGAAGTAGTGACAAGAGTCTGTGGTATAGGTCAGGACACCATCTGTGAGAATGTAAACTCAACAATACAAGCTACCCGGTCGTTCCAAAAGGAGGAAGGATTGAGGCGATGGCATAAACTTCTGTAAACAAGAATTGTTACACTAATAGTAAACATATATATTTTATTTAAATACACACATTTATTTATTTCATAAACTGGACATCTTTAGTCATATTGGTCAATCCACGAGTTTACAGTTGCCATGGTAAAGGACAATGTCACAAGAAATTGATAACTTGTCCCATCTGAGGTTCAAATTTGGACACTTTAGATTCAGACTACTGAAAATAATTGAGTTTTATTTACAGCACTGCTTGACTGCTGTGGTTCTTAGCGTCCCATTCTATATTGTGCGTGAAAGATGGGAAATTTTGCTCAGAGACTCTTTATCCGGCATGAGGTTGTTTTACGTGTTGTAAATCTATGACACGGGACCACCAGTTTTACTTCCCTTCCGATGGAAGCCTTGCTAAGCATTTTTACTCTGAAAAAATCTATTGCCCTCCACTGGGTTTGAACTCGTGGCCTTGGGAAGTAGAGGCTAGCCACTACACCACAGAGGACTACAATGTTGTCTAATTACTTGGTTTTATCCCCATTTAATGAGGTAGAGGAGGTTACGTACTCATTCTTAACCTGGGAGGCCATGGTACTGTGGTTGTACCTCAATTTTCTCATTTATTAAAGGTAATGATAATACAAAGCTGAGACAGTTAAGTAGATTAGCTTGCTTGGTTCACGGTTTATGTCTGTGCTAATGTTCTATGCCACTGTAACTTAGAGTAGTAACCAAATGTTGTCTAGTGACTTTTGTTTCTCCCGACATTGGAAACTTGTTTTAATTTGGGAACCTTAACATATCAAAATGAGTATTTGAGCTCCCTTGTGCCTTTAGTTGTCTGAAAACAGCGTTTCCATTACAGGCATCTTCTATGTTGGCTTCATTATTTGTAACTTATTTTTGTGTGTTTTATTTATGGACTGTGGTCCTTAGCGTCCCATTCTATATTGGGTGAGAAAGATCGTTAATTTTGCTGAGAGGCTCTTTTATGTGCCGTAAATCTACAACACAGGACCTTCGACTTTACTTCCCTTCCGTAGGAAGCCATGCTTAGGAGTTTACAGCTGCCCTCTGCCGGGTTTGAACCTGTGACCTCAGGAACTAGAGGCTAGCATGGTAACCACTACACCACGGAGGACTTGGAAACTAAGTATGAGCACATGTGACTGTTTGCATTACACAGATTATACTTGTAATAAGCTGTAGTCTGTGTAGTGAATTACTTCAACAATAATAATAATAATAATCAATTATACCAAAACACTTGTCTAAGTGAAATGGAAACAATTCATTTGATTAAAAGAGGTCGCTATGTTACAGTTTACATGGTGGTAGTCAGGAAGTTACAAAACTGAGTTCAATAGAAGCGTGCGTGCACCTGCCAGAGTATTATTTTAATAGTGCAGCATGACTGCTTTATGGTCTAACTCCCATTGGCTTACGTCTTGCCACAATATTCACAGTTGTAAAGCTTCATCTCAGTGTTGTTGTACTACTTACCCTTGGAGGCACTGAAGAGCAGATCATCAGTAGCAAACACAGACAGCACAGCACGAGAATGTCCCTCTGCCACATGTGTGCACACAAGTGGAGCCTTTGCCTGCACCTACAACACAACCACTCTATCAAAATGAAAACTGGGATGCAACACCAACTTTTTTAACAAAGCCCACCATCCTAAGCTACCGTTTACATGGAAAATGTTTTATTTTCTCATAAACAAACCAACAATGTTTAACTCCTCTTAATTGAGAATCACCAATGGGTAATATTTGACGATGAAGTTTGTTGCTTTCCTGTACATAGTACGCAGAGAACATATTGTACTCCACAACATCTTTTGAGACATCCTAAAAATATGTGCGTGTCTCTGTGAACTCATAAACAAAAAACAGAATATATCCCAAACTTGGTGTTTAACTTCATCAACATTTTCAACAAAATTCTCCCACCCCTTCACATGAAAATTGTTCAATATTTTGATCAAAGTACCATATATTAAAAATATTTACATAGCAAATAAAATGTATATCTTGAACTTTCTGGCAACAGCCTGTGAAGTGCTCTTCATTTCGAAAAAATTTGTATAATCTTGTATAACTAGTAAACGTTAAGCAATAAACAAATAGGACTATACAAAATATGTAGAGCTGTTTAAACCACACAATTTATTTCAAATAACTTTTTTCTAGCATCAGCCATTTCCAAGATATCCTTATTAATGGTTTGAATTGTTTAATACTTGGCCATTCCTTTAAAGTGCTGCCAACATTCAGATATTTCTCACAATGTCATGGAAACAGCGTCCAGTTGTTAAACATTTGACTATCGCTGTTCTCTAATGTAGCTGTTTCTGTAAAGGTTTATCGCAATTAAAATGAAGTAGACAGAAAGCTAAACTTTGGTAAGAACAATTTGTATACCCACTACAGGGTAGATGTAACACATCAGATTATTTTTCTTTTAATCACTAGTTTTACACATTCATATGAAAATTATTTATAATTTGTGTTAATTTTTGGTGTGCATGTCAGCTTTTTCATTGCTGTGGCTTGTGACCGTATTATACTAGAACTTAAAGATTAAAAACAAAAGCACTATTAACAGTGATGGTAGATTGAGTCGCAGTGAAGGTGAGTGTCAAAAAGTGTGACTCATCATACTTGAACTTGTTTTATCATACGTGCACCTCTTCTATTTTCTGCATTTCAGGGGATGTACTGCATTAGAATTGGACAGAATAACTATGTTAGCCAAGAGTGACGTTTGTTGTATATTTGGCAACATTAGTACCGCTCCACATTTCACCACATCAACACTAGAGTATTTACTGGGTAACAACTTTTCTTTGTCCATTGGTATTACTTTCTCTACTACGTATAATATTTGCAGACTCTATCTTATTGCTAATTTTCTTGTAGATGTAAGGGGAATATATATTTACAAGGGCAATAAACAAATACAGTAGTCTTTAAGCATATACATATCTCTTAATAGCTGGTTGCTAGGTGCAGCACCATTCACTTTGTCACAAATTAATACTCTTTGCATATCCAACACAAAAAAAAGAATAACGAATTCCCATTTGAGAAAATAAGTATTGAAAAACTTAAGAGAATAACAAGCAATGTCTGAAAATAGTTCACTCAACAAAAATGTATATGACATAAATTGTGTATTTTAATGCGATCTACATTTTTTGAGTAGTAAAATTTTGTCTATCTCTTATGGTTTACCAGTTATGCAAAAGTTGTTCACAATGAAGAACATTTTTGGAGACATTCCCAGAAAATTCAACATACACATTTTATTTGTCATAAAAATATCTTAAACATATGATATTTTAATCAAAATTGTTAGAGCCATTTTTGAGAAAATTAAAATATTTGAAAAATGTTCCATGTAAAGGGTAATCTGGGATAGGGGGATTTTCTTGAAAACCTTTGTGTCGCACCTCTGAAAGATGCTGAACCTAAATACAAGTTTGGTGTTTATCCGACTGTTCGTTTCTGAGTTCTGCTGTTCACAGAAACAGACGCGCGCGCGCACACACACACACACATGCACACACAAGGACATGTTTCCAAAAATGCTTTTTTGGATTCAGGGGGTCTCAAAACATGTATTTCCGGTGAAATCTTGGCATCGAATTTTTGGGTGGAATACAATACTTCCCTTACTTACTATACGTAGTAGAGAAAGTAAAAATCTGATGTGTTACACTCACATGAGTTTCTCTACTCTTGTACAAACTATTTATACAAACGCTTATTCTTCATCTACTTCATGTTAATCGAGATAAACATTTGCAGAGTCAATTTTATTGCTAATTTTCTTGTAGATGTTAGGGGAATATATATTTACAAGGGCAATTTGGAAATACAGTAGCCTTTAAGCACATACATATCTCTTAATAGCTGGTTGCTAGGTGCAGCACCATTCCCTTTCCCACAGATTAATACTCTTTGCATATCCAAGACAAAAAAAATGAATAACGAATTCCCATTTGAGAAAATAAGTATTGAAAAATTTAAGGGAATAACAAGCAATATCTCGAAAATGGTTCACTCAACAAAAAAAATGTATATGACATAAATTGTGTATTTTAACGCGATCTACATTTTTTGTGCAGTAAAATTTTGTCTATCTCTTATGGTTTACCAGTTATGCAAAAGTCGTTCACAATGAAGAATACTTTTGGAGACATTCCCAGGAAATTCAAAATATACATTTTATTTGTCATAAAAATATCTTAAACATATGATATTTTAATCAAAATCGCTAGAACCATTTTTGAGAAAATTAAAATTTTCGAAAAATCTTCCATGTAAAGGGTAATCTGGGGTGGGGGGATTTTCTTGAAAACCTTTGTGTCGCATCCTTGGAAGATACTGAACCTAAATACCAAGTTTGGTGTTTATCCAACTGTCGTTTCTGAGTTATGCTGTTCTCACACACACACGCACGCACGCACGCACGCACGCACGCACACACACACACGTTTCCAAAAATGCTTTTTTTGGATTCAGGAGTCACAAAACATGTATTTCCGGTGAAATCTTGGTATCAAATTTTTGGGTGGAATACAATACTTCCCCTACTTACTATACGTAGTAGAGAAAGTAAAAAAGCATTTTTGGAAACATGTCTGCGTGTGTGTCTGTGTGTGAACAGCATAACTCAGAAACTAACAGTCGCATAAGCACCAAACAAGGTATTTAGGTTCAGTATCTTCCAGAGATGCGACACGAAGGTTTTCAAGAAAATCCCCCCACCCCAGATTACCCTTTACATGGAACATTTTTCGAAAATTTTAATTTTCTCAAAAATGGCTCTAACGATTTTGATTAAAATATCATATATTTAAGATACTTTCATGACAAATAAAATGTATATCTTGAATTTTGTGGGAATGTCTCCAAAAGTATTCTTCATTGTGAACGAATTTTGCACAACTGGTAAACCATAAAAGATAAACAAAATTTTACTACACAAAAAATGTAGATCGCATTAAAATACACAATTTATGTCATTTACACTTTTGTTGTTGAGTGAACCATTTTCAAGATATTGCTTGTTATTCCCTTAAATTTTCCAATACTTAATACTTTTTCTCAAATTTGTTATTCATTTTCTTTTTGTCCTGGACATGCAAAGAGAATGGAATGCGCCACATAGCAACCAGCGTTAAAATATTTGACTATCGCTTAAAAGCTACCATATTCCCCTTGCATCTACAAGAAAATTAGCAATAAGATTAACATCTCGATTAACATGAAGCATATGGAGAATAAGTGTTTGTAAAAACAGTTTGTACAAGAGTAGAGAAAGACATGTGAGTGTAACACATCAGATTTTTTTAAATCTTCTTTACGTTTTATTGCCTCTTGTATGAATCCATTCTGGGCATTTAGCATAGGGCTAAATGTGAGGGTTTTATTTCTGTTTCATTTGTTTGAATTTGGGAGCCTTCTTAATTTTTCATATGCTAAGAGAGAGCTTGCGGTTTGTTGGTAGCAGTGGAGTAGTTGGAACTGCACCCGTGCTTCTTTATTAGTAATTGATGAGGCTACTACAACTTCACTAATAGGTTGGTAACAGTGGAGTAGTTGGAACTGCACCCATGCTTCTTTATTAGTAATTGATGAGCCTACTACAACTTCACTAATAGGTTGGTAACAGTGGAGTAGTTGGAACTGCACCCGTGCTTCTTTATTAGTAATTGATGAGGCTACTACAACTTGACTAATAGGTTGGTAGCAGTGGAGTAGTTGGAACTGCACCCGTGCTTCTTTATTAGTAATTGATGAGCCTACTACAACTTCACTAATAGGTTGGTAACAGTGGAGTAGTTGGAACTGCACCCGTGCTTCTTTATTAGTAATTGATGAGGCTACTACAACTTCACTAATAGGTTTGTAGCAGTGGAGTAGTTGGAACTGCACCCGTGCTTCTTTATTAGTAATTGATGAGGCTACTACAACTTCACTAATAGGTTTGTAACAGTGGAGTAGTTGGAACTGCACCCGTGCTTCTTTATTAGTAATTGATGAGGCTACTACAACTTCACTAATAGGTTTGTAGCAGTGGAGTAGTTGGAACTGCATCCGTGCTTCTTTATTAGTAATTGATGAGCCTACTACAACTTCACTAATAGGTTGGTAACAGTGGAGTAGTTGGAACTGCACCCGTGCTTCTTTATTAGTAATTGATGAGGCTACTACAACTTCACTAATAGGTTGGTAACAGTGGAGTAGTTGGAACTGCACCCGTGCTTCTTTATTAGTAATTGATGAGGCTACTACAACTTCACTAATAGGTTGGTAACAGTGGAGTAGTTGGAACTGCACCCGTGCTTCTTTATTAGTAATTGATGAGCCTACTACAACTTCACTAATAGGTTTGTAGCAGTGGAGTAGTTGGAACTGCACCCGTGCTTCTTTATTAGTAATTGATGAGGCTACTACAACTTCACTAATAGGTTTGTAGCAGTGGAGTAGTTGGAACTGCACCCGTGCTTCTTTATTAGTAATTGATGAGGCTACTACAACTTCACTAATAGGTTTGTAGCAGTGGAGTAGTTGGAACTGCACCCGTGCTTCTTTATTAGTAATTGATGAGGCTACTACAACTTCACTAATAGGTTGGTAACAGTGGAGTAGTTGGAACTGCACCCGTGCTTCTTTATTAGTAATTGATGAAGCTACTACAACTTCACTAATAGGTTTGTAGCAGTGGAGTAGTTGGAACTGCACCCGTGCTTCTTTATTAGTAATTGATGAGGCTACTACAACTTCACTAATAGGTTGGTAACAGTGGAGTAGTTGGAACTGCACCCTTGCTTCTTTATTAGTAATTGATGAGGCTACTACAACTTCACTAATAGGTTGGTAACAGTGGAGTAGTTGGAACTGCACCCGTGCTTCTTTATTAGTAATTGATGAGCCTACTACAACTTCACTAATAGGTTGGTAACAGTGGAGTAGTTGGAATTGCACCCGTGCTTCTTTATTAGTAATTGATGAGGCTACTACAACTTCACTAATAGGTTTGTAGCAGTGGAGTAGTTGGAACTGCACCCGTGCTTCTTTATTAGTAATTGATGAGCCTACTACAACTTCACTAATAGGTTTGTAGCAGTGGAGTAATTGGAACTGCACCCGTGCTTCTTTATTAGTAATTGATGACGCTACTACAACTTCACTAATAGGTTGGTAACAGTGGAGTAGTTGGAACTGCACCCGTGCTTCTTTATTAGTAATTGATGAGGCTACTACAACTTCACTAATAGGTTTGTAGCAGTGGAGTAGTTGGAACTGCACCCGTGCTTCTTTATTAGTAATTGATGAGGCTACTACAACTTCACTAATAGGTTGGTAACAGTGGAGTAGTTGGAACTGCACCCGTGCTTCTTTATTAGTAATTGATGAGGCTACTACAACTTCACTAATAGGTTGGTAACAGTGGAGTAGTTGGAACTGCACCCGTGCTTCTTTATTAGTAATTGATGAGCCTACTACAACTTCACTAATAGGTTGGTAACAGTGGAGTAGTTGGAACTGCACCCGTGCTTCTTTATTAGTAATTGATGAGCCTACTACAACTTCACTAATAGGTTTGTAGCAGTGGAGTAGTTGGAACTGCACCCGTGCTTCTTTATTAGTAATTGATGAGGCTACTACAACTTCACTAATAGGTTTGTAGCAGTGGAGTAGTTGGAACTGCACCCGTGCTTCTTTATTAGTAATTGATGAGGCTACTACAACTTCACTAATAGGTTGGTAACAGTGGAGTAGTTGGAACTGCACCCGTGCTTCTTTCTTAGTAATTGATGAGGCTACTACAACTTCACTAATAGGTTTGTAGCAGTGGAGTAGTTGGAACTGCACCCGTGCTTCTTTATTAGTAATTGATGAGGCTACTACAACTTCACTAATAGGTTTGTAGCAGTGGAGTAGTTGGAACTGCACCCGTGCTTCTTTATTAGTAATTGATGAGGCTACTACAACTTCACTAATAGGTTTGTAGCAGTGGAGTAGTTGGAACTGCACCCGTGCTTCTTTATTAGTAATTGATGAGCCTACTACAACTTCACTAATAGGTTTGTAGCAGTGGAGTAGTTGGAACTGCACCCGTGCTTCTTTATTAGTAATTGATGAGCCTACTACAACTTCACTAATAGGTTGGTAGCAGTGGAGTAGTTGGAACTGCACCCGTGCTTCTTTATTAGTAATTGATGAGGCTACTACAACTTCACTAATAGGTTTGTAGCAGTGGAGTAGTTGGAACTGCACCCGTGCTTCTTTATTAGTAATTGATGAGCCTACTACAACTTCACTACTAGGTTTGTAGCAGTGGAGTAGTTGGAACTGCACCCGTGCTTCTTTATTAGTAATTGATGAGCCTACTACAACTTCACTAATAGGTTTGTAGCAGTGGAGTAGTTGGAACTGCACCCGTGCTTCTTTATTAGTAATTGATGAGGCTACTACAACTTCACTAATAGGTTTGTAGCAGTGGAGTAGTTGGAACTGCACCCGTGCTTCTTTATTAGTAATTGATGAGGCTACTACAACTTCACTAATAGGTTTGTAGCAGTGGAGTAGTTGGAACTGCACCCGTGCTTCTTTATTAGTAATTGATGAGCCTACTACAACTTCACTAATAGGTTGGTAACAGTGGAGTAGTTGGAACTGCACCCGTGCTTCTTTATTAGTAATTGATGAGGCTACTACAACTTCACTAATAGGTTTGTAACAGTGGAGTAGTTGGAACTGCACCCGTGCTTCTTTATTAGTAATTGATGAGGCTACTACAACTTCACTAATAGGTTTGTAACAGTGGAGTAGTTGGAACTGCACCCGTGCTTCTTTATTAGTAATTGATGAGCCTAATACAACTTCACTAATAGGTTGGTAACAGTGGAGTAGTTGGAACTGCACCCGTGCTTCTTTATTAGTAAGTGATGAGCCTACTACAACTTCACTAATAGGTTGGTAACAGTGGAGTAGTTGGAACTGCACCCGTGCTTCTTTATTAGTAATTGATGAGCCTACTACAACTTCACTAATAGGTTGGTAGCAGTGGAGTAGTTGGAACTGCACCCGTGCTTCTTTATTAGTAATTGATGAGCCTACTACAACTTCACTAATAGGTTGGTAACAGTGGAGTAGTTGGAACTGTACCCGTGCTTCTTTATTAGTAATTGATGAGACTACTACAACTTCACTAATAGGTTTGTAGCAGTGGAGTAGTTGGAACTGTACCCGTGCTTCTTTATTAGTAATTGATGAGGCTACTACAACTTCACTAATAGGTTTGTAGCAGTGGAGTAGTTGGAACTGCACCCGTGCTTCTTTACTAGTAATTGATGAGGCTACTACAACTTCACTAATAGGTTTGTAGCAGTGGAGTAGTTGGAACTGTACCCGTGCTTCTTTACTAGTAATTGATGAGGCTACTACAACTTCACTAATAGGTTTGTAACAGTGGAGTAGTTGGAACTGTACCCGTGCTTCTTTACTAGTAATTGATGAGGCTACTACAACTTCACTAATAGGTTTGTAACAGTGGAGTAGTTGGAACTGTACCCGTGCTTCTTTATTAGTAATTGATGAGGCTACTACAACTTCACTAATAGGTTTGTAACAGTGGAGTAGTTGGAACTGTACCCGTGCTTCTTTATTAGTAATTGATGAGGCTACTACAACTTCACTAATAGGTTTGTAGCAGTGGAGTAGTTGGAACTGCACCCGTTCTTCTTTATTAGTAATTGATGAGGCTACTACAACTTCACTAATAGGTTGGTAACAGTGGAGTAGTTGGAACTGCACCCGTGCTTCTTTATTAGTAATTGATGAGGCTACTACAACTTCACTAATAGGTTGGTAACAGTGGAGTAGTTGGAACTGCACCAGTGCTCCTTTATTAGTAATTGATGAGGCTACTACAACTTCACTAATAGGTTGGTAACAGTGGAGTAGTTGGAACTGCACCAGTGCTTCTTTATTAGTAATTGATGAGGCTACTACAACTTCACTAATAGGTTTGTAGCAGTGGAGTAGTTGGAACTGCACCCGTGCTTCTTTATTAGTAATTGATGAGGCTACTACAACTTCACTAATAGGTTTGTAGCAGTGGAGTAGTTGGAACTGCACCCGTGCTTCTTTATTAGTAATTGATGAGGCTACAACTTCACTAATAGGTTGGTAACAGTGGAGTAGTTGGAACTGCACCCGTGCTTCTTTATTAGTAATTGATGAGACTACTACAACTTGACTAATAGGTTTGTAGCAGTGGAGTAGTTGGAACTGCACCCGTGCTTCTTTTTTAGTAATTGATGAGGCTACTACAACTTCACTAATAGGTTGGTAACAGTGGAGTACTTGGAACTGCACCCGTGCTTCTTTATTAGTAATTGATGAGCCTACTACAACTTCACTAATAGGTTGCTAACAGTGGAGTAGTTGGAACTGCACCCGTACTTCTTTATTAGTAATTGATGAGGCTACTACAACTTCACTAATAGGTTGGTAACAGTGGAGTAGTTGGAACTGCACCCGTGCTTCTTTCTTAGTAATTGATGAGCCTACTACAACTTCACTAATAGGTTGTTAACAGTGGAGTAGTTGGAACTGCACCCGTGCTTCTTTATTAGTAATTGATGAGCCTACTACAACTTCACTAATAGGTTGGTAGCAGTGGAGTAGTTGGAACTGCACCCGTGCTTCTTTATTAGTAATTGATGAGCCTACTACAACTTCACTAATAGGTTGGTAACAGTGGAGTAGTTGGAACTGCACCCGTGCTTCTTATTAGTAATTGATGAGCCTACTACAACTTCACTAATAGGTTGGTAACAGTGGAGTAGTTGGAACTGCACCCGTGCTTCTTTATTAGTAATTGATGAGCCTACTACAACTTCACTAATAGGTTGGTAACAGTGGAGTAGTTGGAACTGCACCCGTGCTTCTTATTAGTAATTGATGAGCCTACTACAACTTCACTAATAGGTTGGTAACAGTGGACTAGTTGGAACTGCACCCGTGCTTCTTTATTAGTAATTGATGAGGCTACTACAACTTCACTAATAGGTTGGTAACAGTGGAGTAGTTGGAACTGCACCCGTGCTTCTTTATTAGTAATTGATGAGCCTACTACAACTTCACTAATAGGTTGGTAACAGTGGAGTAGTTGGAACTGCACCCGTGCTTCTTTATTAGTAATTGATGAGGCTACTACAACTTCACTAATAGGTTTGTAGCAGAGGAGTAGTTGGAACTGCACCTGTGCTTCTTTATTAGTAATTGATGAGGCTACTACAACTTCACTAATAGGTTGGTAACAGTGGAGTAGTTGGAACTGCACCCGTGCTTCTTTATTAGTAATTGATGAGCCTACTACAACTTCACTAATAGGTTTGTAGCAGTGGAGTAGTTGGAACTGCACCCGTGCTTCTTTATTAGTAATTGATGAGGCTACTACAACTTCACTAATAGGTTTGTAGCAGTGGAGTAGTTGGAACTGCACCCGTGCTTCTTTATTAGTAATTGATGAGCCTACTACAACTTCACTAATAGGTTGGTAACAGTGGAGTAGTTGGAACTGCACCCGTGCTTCTTTATTAGTAATTGATGAGCCTACTACAACTTCACTAATAGGTTTGAAGCAGTGGAGTAGTTGGAACTGCACCCGTACTTCTTTATTAGTAATAGATGAGGCTACTACAACTTCACTAATAGGTTGGTAACAGTGGAGTAGTTGGAACTGCACCCGTGCTTCTTTATTAGTAATTGATGAGCCTACTACAACTTCACTAATAGGTTGGTAACAGTGGAGTAGTTGGAACTGCACCCGTGCTTCTTTATTAGTAATTGATGAGCCTACTACAACTTCACTAATAGGTTGGTAGCAGTGGAGTAGTTGGAACTGCACCCGTGCTTCTTTATTAGTAATTGATGAGCCTACTACAACTTCACTAATAGGTTGGTAACAGTGGAGTAGTTGGAACTGCACCCGTGCTTCTTAATTAGTAATTGATGAGCCTACTACAACTTCACTAATAGGTTGGTAACAGTGGAGTAGTTGGAACTGCACCCGTGCTTCTTATTAGTAATTGATGAGCCTACTACAACTTCACTAATAGGTTGGTAACAGTGGAGTAGTTGGAACTGCACCCGTGCTTCTTTATTAGTAATTGATGAGGCTACTACAACTTCACTAATAGGTTTGTAGCAGTGGAGTAGTTGGAACTGCACCCGTGCTTCGTTATTAGTAATTGATGAGGCTACTAGAACTTCACTAATAGGTTGGTAACAGTGGAGTAGTTGGAACTGCACCCGTGCTTCTTTATTAGTAATTGATGAGCCTACTACAACTTCACTAATAGGTTTGTAGCAGTGGAGTAGTTGGAACTGCACCCGTGCTTCTTTATTAGTAATTGATGAGGCTACTACAACTTCACTAATAGGTTTGTAGCAGTGGAGTAGTTGGAACTGCACCCGTGCTTCTTTACTAGTAATTGATGAGGCTACTACAACTTCACTAATAGGTTTGTAGCAGTGGAGTAGTTGGAACTGCACCCGTGCTTCTTTATTAGTAATTGATGAGGCTACTACAACTTCACTAATAGGTTTGTAGCAGTGGAGTAGTTGGAACTGCACCCGTGCTTCTTTATTAGTAATTGATGAGGCTACTACAACTTCACTAATAGGTTGGTAACAGTGCAGTAGTTGGAACTGCACCCGTGCTTCTTTACTAGTAATTGATGAGGCTACTACAACTTCACTAATAGGTTTGTAGCAGTGGAGTAGTTGGAACTGCACCCGTGCTTCTTTATTAGTAATTGATGAGGCTACTACAACTTCACTAATAGGTTGGTAACAGTGGAGTAGTTGGAACTGCACCCGTGCTTCTTTATTAGTAATTGATGAGGCTACTACAACTTCACTAATAGGTTTGTAACAGTGGAGTAGTTGGAACTGCACCCGTGCTTCTTTATTAGTAATTGATGAGGCTACTACAACTTCACTAATAGGTTTGTAGCAGTGGAGTAGTTGGAACTGCATCCGTGCTTCTTTATTAGTAATTGATGAGGCTACTACAACTTCACTAATAGGTTTGTAACAGTGGAGTAGTTGGAACTGCACCCGTGCTTCTTTATTAGTAATTGATGAGGCTACTACAACTTCACTAATAGGTTGGTAACAGTGGAGTAGTTGGAACTGCACCCGTGCTTCTTTATTAGTAATTGATGAGGCTACTACAACTTCACTAATAGGTTTGTAGCAGTGGAGTAGTTGGAACTGCACCCGTGCTTCTTTATTAGTAATTGATGAGGCTACTACAACTTCACTAATAGGTTGGTAACAGTGGAGTAGTTGGAACTGCACCCGTGCTTCTTTATTAGTAATTGATGAGACTACTACAACTTGACTAATAGGTTTGTAGCAGTGGAGTAGTTGGAACTGCACCCGTGCTTCTTTATTAGTAATGGATGAGGCTACTACAACTTCACTAATAGGTTGGTAACAGTGGAGTACTTGGAACTGCACCCGTGCTTCTTTATTAGTAATTGATGAGGCTACTACAACTTCACTAATAGGTTTGTAGCAGTGGAGTAGTTGGAACTGCACCCGTGCTTCTTTATTGGTAATTGATGAGCCTACTACAACTTCACTAATAGGTTTGTAACAGTGGAGTAGTTGGAACTGCACCCGTGCTTCTTTATTAGTAATTGATGAGCCTACTACAACTTCACTAATAGGTTGGTAACAGTGGAGTAGTTGGAACTGCACCCGTGCTTCTTTATTAGTAATTGATGAGCCTACTACAACTTCACTAATAGGTTGGTAACAGTGGAGTAGTTGGAACTGCACCCGTGCTTCTTTATTAGTAATTGATGAGCCTACTACAACTTCACTAATAGGTTGGTAGCAGTGGAGTAGTTGGAACTGCACCCGTGCTTCTTTATTAGTAATTGATGAGGCTACTACAACTTCACTAATAGGTTTGTAGCAGTGGAGTAGTTGGAACTGCACCCGTGCTTCTTAATTAGTAATTGATGAGGCTACTACAACTTCACTAATAGGTTTGTAGCAGTGGAGTAGTTGGAACTGCACCCGTGCTTCTTTACTAGTAATTGATGAGGCTACTACAACTTCACTAATAGGTTTGTAGCAGTGGAGTAGTTGGAACTGCACCCGTGCTTCTTTATTAGTAATTGATGAGGCTACTACAACTTCACTAATAGGTTTGTAACAGTGGAGTAGTTGGAACTGCACCCGTGCTTCTTTATTAGTAATTGATGAGGCTACTACAACTTCACTAATAGGTTGGTAACAGTGGAGTAGTTGGAACTGCACCCGTGCTTCTTTATTAGTAATTGATGAGGCTACTACAACTTCACTAATAGGTTTGTAGCAGTGGAGTAGTTGGAACTGCACCCGTGCTTCTTTATTAGTAATTGATGAGGCTACTACAACTTCACTAATAGGTTGGTAACAGTGGAGTAGTTGGAACTGCACCCGTGCTTCTTTATTAGTAATTGATGAGACTACTACAACCTGACTAATAGGTTTGTAGCAGTGGAGTAGTTGGAACTGCACCCGTGCTTCTTTATTAGTAATTGATGAGGCTACTACAACTTCACTAATAGGTTGGTAACAGTGGAGTACTTGCAACTGCACCCGTGCTTCTTTATTAGTAATTGATGAGCCTACTACAACTTCACTAATAGGTTGGTAACAGTGGAGTAGTTGGAACTGCACCCGTACTTCTTTATTAGTAATTGATGAGGCTACTACAACTTCACTAATAGGTTGGTAACAGTGGAGTAGTTGGAACTGCACCCGTGCTTCTTTATTAGTAATTGATGAGGCTACTACAACTTCACTAATAGGTTGGTAACAGTGGAGTAGTTGGAACTGCACCCGTGCTTCTTTATTAGTAATTGATGAGGCTACTACAACTTGACTAATAGGTTGGTAGCAGTGGAGTAGTTGGAACTGCACCCGTGCTTCTTTATTAGTAATTGATGAGGCTACTACAACTTCACTAATAGGTTGGTAACAGTGGAGTAGTTGGAACTGCACCCGTGCTTCTTTATTAGTAATTGATGAGCCTACTACAACTTCACTAATAGGTTGGTAACAGTGGAGTAGTTGGAACTGCACCCGTGCTTCTTTATTAGTAATTGATGAGGCTACTACAACTTCACTAATAGGTTGGTAACAGTGGAGTAGTTGGAACTGCACCCGTGCTTCTTTCTTAGTAATTGATGAGACTACTACAACTTCACTAATAGGTTTGTAGCAGTGGAGTAGTTGGAACTGCACCCGTGCTTCTTTCTTAGTAATTGATGAGACTACTACAACTTCACTAATAGGTTTGTAGCAGTGGAGTAGTTGGAACTGCACCCGTGCTTCTTTATTAGTAATTGATGAGGCTACTACAACTTCACTAATAGGTTTGTAGCAGAGGAGTAGTTGGAACTGCACCCATGCTTCTTTATTAGTAATTGATGAGGCTACTACAACTTCACTAATAGGTTGGTAACAGTGGAGTAGTTGGAACTGCACCAGTGCTTCTTTATTAGTAATTGATGAGGCTACTACAACTTCACTAATAGGTTTGTAGCAGTGGAGTAGTTGGAACTGCACCCGTGCTTCTTTATTAGTAATTGATGAGGCTACTACAACTTCACTAATAGGTTTGTAACAGTGGAGTAGTTGGAACTGCACCCGTGCTTCTTTATTAGTAATTGATGAGACTACTACAACTTGACTAATAGGTTTGTAGCAGTGGAGTAGTTGGAACTGCACCCGTGCTTCTTTATTAGTAATTGATGAGGCTACTACAACTTCACTAATAGGTTGGTAACAGTGGAGTACTTGGAACTGCACCCGTGCTTCTTTATTAGTAATTGATGAGCCTACTACAACTTCACTAATAGGTTGCTAACAGTGGAGTAGTTGGAACTGCACCCGTACTTCTTTATTAGTAATTGATGAGGCTACTACAACTTCACTAATAGGTTGGTAACAGTGGAGTAGTTGGAACTGCACCCGTGCTTCTTTCTTAGTAATTGATGAGCCTACTACAACTTCACTAATAGGTTGGTAACAGTGGAGTAGTTGGAACTGCACCCGTGCTTCTTTATTAGTAATTGATGAGCATACTACAACTTCACTAATAGGTTGGTAGCAGTGGAGTAGTTGGAACTGCACCCGTGCTTCTTTATTAGTAATTGATGAGCCTACTACAACTTCACTAATAGGTTGGTAACAGTGGAGTAGTTGGAACTGCACCCGTGCTTCTTATTAGTAATTGATGAGCCTACTACAACTTCACTAATAGGTTGGTAACAGTGGAGTAGTTGGAACTGCACCCGTGCTTCTTTATTAGTAATTGATGAGCCTACTACAACTTCACTAATAGGTTGGTAACAGTGGAGTAGTTGGAACTGCACCCGTGCTTCTTATTAGTAATTGATGAGCCTACTACAACTTCACTAATAGGTTGGTAACAGTGGACTAGTTGGAACTGCACCCGTGCTTCTTTATTAGTAATTGATGAGGCTACTACAACTTCACTAATAGGTTGGTAACAGTGGAGTAGTTGGAACTGCACCCGTGCTTCTTTATTAGTAATTGATGAGCCTACTACAACTTCACTAATAGGTTGGTAACAGTGGAGTAGTTGGAACTGCACCCGTGCTTCTTTATTAGTAATTGATGAGCCTACTACAACTTCACTAATAGGTTGGTAACAGTGGAGTAGTTGGAACTGCACCCGTGCTTCTTTATTAGTAATTGATGAGGCTACTACAACTTCACTAATAGGTTTGTAGCAGAGGAGTAGTTGGAACTGCACCTGTGCTTCTTTATTAGTAATTGATGAGGCTACTACAACTTCACTAATAGGTTGGTAACAGTGGAGTAGTTGGAACTGCACCCGTGCTTCTTTATTAGTAATTGATGAGCCTACTACAACTTCACTAATAGGTTGGTAGCAGTGGAGTAGTTGGAACTGCACCCGTGCTTCTTTATTAGTAATTGATGAGGCTACTACAACTTCACTAATAGGTTTGTAGCAGTGGAGTAGTTGGAACTGCACCCGTGCTTCTTTATTAGTAATTGATGAGGCTACTACAACTTCACTAATAGGTTGGTAGCAGTGGAGTAGTTGGAACTGCACCCGTGCTTCTTTACTAGTAATTGATGAGGCTACTACAACTTCACTAATAGGTTTGTAGCAGTGGAGTAGTTGGAACTGCACCCGTGCTTCTTTATTAGTAATTGATGAGGCTACTACAACTTCACTAATAGGTTTGTAGCAGTGGAGTAGTTGGAACTGCACCCGTGCTTCTTTACTAGTAATTGATGAGGCTACTACAACTTCACTAATAGGTTTGTAGCAGTGGAGTAGTTGGAACTGCACCCGTGCTTTTTTATTAGTAATTGATGAGGCTACTACAACTTCACTAATAGGTTTGTAGCAGTGGAGTAGTTGGAACTGCACCCGTGCTTCTTTACTAGTAATTGATGAGGCTACTACAACTTCACTAATAGGTTTGTAGCAGTGGAGTAGTTGGAACTGCACCCATGCTTCTTTATTAGTAATTGATGAGGCTACTACAACTTCACTAATAGGATGGTAACAGTGGAGTAGTTGGAACTGCACCCGTGCTTCTTTATTAGTAATTGATGAGGCTACTACAACTTCACTAATAGGTTTGTAACAGTGGAGTAGTTGGAACTGCACCCGTGCTTCTTTATTAGTAATTGATGAGGCTACTACAACTTCACTAATAGGTTTGTAGCAGTGGAGTAGTTGGAACTGTACCCGTGCTTCTTTATTAGTAATTGATGAGGCTACTACAACTTCACTAATAGGTTTGTAGCAGTGGAGTAGTTGGAACTGCACCCGTGCTTCTTTACTAGTAATTGATGAGGCTACTACAACTTCACTAATAGGTTTGTAGCAGTGGAGTAGTTGGAACTGCACCCGTGCTTCTTTACTAGTAATTGATGAGGCTACTACAACTTCACTAATAGGTTGTTAACAGTGGAGTAGTTGGAACTGCACCCGTGCTTCTTTATTAGTAATTGATGAGGCTACTACAACTTCACTAATAGGTTGGTAACAGTGGAGTAGTTGGAACTGCACCAGTGCTTCTTTATTAGTAATTGATGAGGCTACTACAACTTCACTAATAGGTTTGTAGCAGTGGAGTAGTTGGAACTGCACCCGTGCTTCTTTATTAGTAATTGATGAGGCTACTACAACTTCACTAATAGGTTGGTAACAGTGGAGTAGTTGGAACTGCACCCGTGCTTCTTTCTTAGTAATTGATGAGGCTACTACAACTTCACTAATAGGTTTGTAGCAGTGGAGTAGTTGGAACTGCACCCGTGCTTCTTTATTAGTAATTGATGAGGCTACTACAACTTCACTAATAGGTTTGTAGCAGTGGAGTAGTTGGAACTGCACCCGTGCTTCTTTATTAGTAATTGATGAGGCTACTACAACTTCACTAATAGGTTTGTAGCAGTGGAGTAGTTGGAACTGCACCCGTGCTTCTTTATTAGTAATTGATGAGCCTACTACAACTTCACTAATAGGTTTGTAGCAGTGGAGTAGTTGGAACTGCACCCGTGCTTCTTTATTAGTAATTGATGAGCCTACTACAACTTCACTAATAGGTTGGTAGCAGTGGAGTAGTTGGAACTGCACCCGTGCTTCTTTATTAGTAATTGGTGAGGCTACTACAACTTCACTAATAGGTTTGTAGCAGTGGAGTAGTTGGAACTGCACCCGTGCTTCTTTATTAGTAATTGATGAGCCTACTACAACTTCACTAATAGGTTTGTAGCAGTGGAGTAGTTGGAACTGCACCCGTGCTTCTTTATTAGTAATTGATGAGCCTACTACAACTTCACTAATAGGTTTGTAGCAGTGGAGTAGTTGGAACTGCACCCGTGCTTCTTTATTAGTAATTGATGAGGCTACTACAACTTCACTAATAGGTTTGTAGCAGTGGAGTAGTTGGAACTGCACCCGTGCTTCTTTATTAGTAATTGATGAGGCTACTACAACTTCACTAATAGGTTTGTAGCAGTGGAGTAGTTGGAACTGCACCCGTGCTTCTTTATTAGTAATTGATGAGCCTACTACAACTTCACTAATAGGTTGGTAACAGTGGAGTAGTTGGAACTGCACCCGTGCTTCTTTATTAGTAATAATGAGCCTACTACAACTTCACTAATAGGTTTGTAACAATGGAGTAGTTGGAACTGCACCCGTGCTTCTTTATTAGTAATTGATGAGGCTACTACAACTTCACTAATAGGTTTGTAACAGTGGAGTAGTTGGAACTGCACCCGTGCTTCTTTATTAGTAATTGATGAGCCTAATACAACTTCACTAATAGGTTGGTAACAGTGGAGTAGTTGGAACTGCACCCGTGCTTCTTTATTAGTAAGTGATGAGCCTACTACAACTTCACTAATAGGTTGGTAACAGTGGAGTAGTTGGAACAGCACCCGTGCTTCTTTATTAGTAATTGATGAGCCTACTACAACTTCACTAATAGGTTGGTAGCAGTGGAGTAGTTGGAACTGCACCCGTGCTTCTTTATTAGTAATTGATGAGCCTACTACAACTTCACTAATAGGTTGGTAACAGTGGAGTAGTTGGAACTGCACCCGTGCTTCTTTTATAGTAATTGATGAGCCTACTACAACTTCACTAATAGGTTGGTAACAGTGGAGTAGTTGGAACTGCACCCGTGCTTCTTATTAGTAATTGATGAGCCTACTACAACTTCACTAATAGGTTGGTAACAGTGGAGTAGTTGGAACTGCACCCGTGCTTCTTTATTAGTAATTGATGAGGCTACTACAACTTCACTAATAGGTTTGTAGCAGTGGAGTATTTGGAACTGCACCCGTGCTTCTTTATTAGTAATTGATGAGGCTACTACAACTTCACTAATAGGTTGGTAACAGTGGAGTAGTTGGAACTGCACCCGTGCTTCTTTATTAGTAATTGATGAGCCTACTACAACTTCACTAATAGGTTTGTAGCAGTGGAGTAGTTGGAACTGCACCCGTGCTTCTTTATTAGTAATTGATGAGGCTACTACAACTTCACTAATAGGTTTGTAGCAGTGGAGTAGTTGGAACTGCACCCGTGCTTCTTTATTAGTAATTGATGAGCCTACT
Source organism: Deroplatys truncata (assembly GCA_030765065.1). Taxonomy (NCBI): domain Eukaryota; kingdom Metazoa; phylum Arthropoda; class Insecta; order Mantodea; family Mantidae; genus Deroplatys; species Deroplatys truncata. The sequence continues at coordinate 10,775,106 of CM060975.1, forward strand.
ACAACTTCACTAATAGGTTGGTAACAGTGGAGTAGTTGGAACTGCACCCGTGCTTCTTTATTAGTAATTGATGAGCCTACTACAACTTCACTAATAGGTTGGTAACAGTGGAGTAGTTGGAACTGCACCCGTGCTTCTTTATTAGTAATTGATGAGCCTACTACAACTTCACTAATAGGTTGGTAACAGTGGAGTAGTTGGAACTGCACCCGTGCTTCTTTATTAGTAATTGATGAGCCTACTACAACTTCACTAATAGGTTGGTAGCAGTGGAGTAGTTGGAACTGCACCCGTGCTTCTTTATTAGTAATTGATGAGGCTACTACAACTTCACTAATAGGTTTGTAGCAGTGGAGTAGTTGGAACTGCACCCGTGCTTCTTTATTAGTAATTGATGAGGCTACTACAACTTCACTAATAGGTTGGTAGCAGTGGAGTAGTTGGAACTGCACCCGTGCTTCTTTACTAGTAATTGATGAGGCTACTACAACTTCACTAATAGGTTTGTAGCAGTGGAGTAGTTGGAACTGCACCCGTGCTTCTTTATTAGTAATTGATGAGGCTACTACAACTTCACTAATAGGTTTGTAGCAGTGGAGTAGTTGGAACTGCACCCGTGCTTCTTTACTAGTAATTGATGAGGCTACTACAACTTCACTAATAGGTTTGTAGCAGTGGAGTAGTTGGAACTGCACCCGTGCTTTTTTATTAGTAATTGATGAGGCTACTACAACTTCACTAATAGGTTTGTAGCAGTGGAGTAGTTGGAACTGCACCCGTGCTTCTTTACTAGTAATTGATGAGGCTACTACAACTTCACTAATAGGTTGGTAACAGTGGAGTAGTTGGAACTGCACCCGTGCTTCTTTATTAGTAATTGATGAGGCTACTACAACTTCACTAATAGGATGGTAACAGTGGAGTAGTTGGAACTGCACCCGTGCTTCTTTATTAGTAATTGATGAGGCTACTACAACTTCACTAATAGGTTTGTAACAGTGGAGTAGTTGGAACTGCACCCGTGCTTCTTTATTAGTAATTGATGAGGCTACTACAACTTCACTAATAGGTTTGTAACAGTGGAGTAGTTGGAACTGCACCCGTGCTTCTTTATTAGTAATTGATGAGGCTACTACAACTTCACTAATAGGTTTGTAACAGTGGAGTAGTTGGAACTGCACCCGTGCTTCTTTATTAGTAATTGATGAGGCTACTACAACTTCACTAATAGGTTTGTAACAGTGGAGTAGTTGGAACTGCACCCATGCTTCTTTATTAGTAATTGATGAGGCTACTACAACTTCACTAATAGGTTTGTAACAGTGGAGTAGTTGGAACTGCACCCATGCTTCTTTATTAGTAATTGATGAGGCTACTACAACTTCACTAATAGGTTTGTAACAGTGGAGTAGTTGGAACTGCACCCGTGCTTCTTTATTAGTAATTGATGAGGCTACTACAACTTCACTAATAGGTTTGTAAGAGTGGAGTAGTTGGAACTGCACCCGTTCTTCTTTATTAGTAATTGATGAGGCTACTACAACTTCACTAATAGGTTGGTAACAGTGGAGTAGTTGGAACTGCACCAGTGCTTCTTATTAGTAATTGATGAGCCTACTACAACTTCACTAATAGGTTTGTAACAGTGGAGTAGTTGGAACTGCACCCGTGCTTCTTTATTAGTAATTGATGAGGCTACTACAACTTCACTAATAGGTTTGTAGCAGTGGAGTAGTTGGAACTGCACCCGTGCTTCTTAATTAGTAATTGATGAGGCTACTACAACTTCACTAATAGGTTTGTAACAGTGGAGTAGTTGGAACTGCACCCGTGCTTCTTTACTAGTAATTGATGAGGCTACTACAACTTCACTAATAGGTTTGTAGCAGTGGAGTAGTTGGAACTGCACCCGTGCTTCTTTATTAGTAATTGATGAGGCTACTACAACTTCACTAATAGGTTTGTAGCAGTGGAGTAGTTGGAACTGCACCCGTGCTTCTTTATTAGTAATTGATGAGGCTACTACAACTTCACTAATAGGTTTGTAGCAGTGGAGTAGTTGGAACTGCACCCGTGCTTCTTTATTAGTAATTGATGAGGCTACTACAACTTCACTAATAGGTTGGTAACAGTGGAGTAGTTGGAACTGCACCCTTGCTTCTTTATTAGTAATTGATGAGGCTACTACAACTTCACTAATAGGTTTGTAGCAGTGGAGTAGTTGGAACTGCACCCGTGCTTCTTTATTAGTAATTGATGAGGCTACTACAACTTCACTAATAGGTTTGTAGCAGTGGAGTAGTTGGAACTGTACCCGTGCTTCTTTACTAGTAATTGATGAGGCTACTACAACTTCACTAATAGGTTGGTAACAGTGGAGTAGTTGGAACTGCACCCATGCTTCTTTACTAGTAATTGATGAGGCTACTACAACTTCACTAATAGGTTGGTAACAGTGGAGTAGTTGGAACTGCACCCGTACTTCTTTATTAGTAATTGATGAGACTACTACAACTTGACTAATAGGTTTGTAGCAGTGGAGTAGTTGGAACTGCACCCGTGCTTCTTTATTAGTAATTGATGAGGCTACTACAACTTCACTAATAGGTTGGTAACAGTGGAGTAGTTGGAACTGCACCCGTGCTTCTTTATTAGTAATTGATGAGGCTACTACAACTTCACTAATAGGTTGGTAACAGTGGAGTAGTTGGAACTGCACCCGTGCTTCTTTATTAGTAATTGATGAGGCTACTACAACTTCACTAATAGGTTTGTAGCAGTGGAGTAGTTGGAACTGCACCCGTGCTTCGTTATTAGTAATTGATGAGGCTACTAGAACTTCACTAATAGGTTTGTAACAGTGGAGTAGTTGGAACTGCACCCGTGCTTCGTTATTAGTAATTGATGAGGCTACTAGAACTTCACTAATAGGTTTGTAACAGTGGAGTAGTTGGAACTGCACCCGTGCTTCGTTATTAGTAATTGATGAGGCTACTACAACTTCACTAATAGGTTTGTAACAGTGGAGTAGTTGGAACTGCACCCGTGCTTCTTTATTAGTAATTGATGAGGCTACTACAACTTCACTAATAGGTTGGTAACAGTGGAGTAGTTGGAACTGCACCAGTGCTTCTTTATTAGTAATTGATGAGCCTACTACAACTTCACTAATAGGTTTGTAGCAGTGGAGTAGTTGGAACTGCACCCGTGCTTCTTTATTAGTAATTGATGAGGCTACAACTTCACTAATAGGTTGGTAACAGTGGAGTAGTTGGAACTGCACCCGTGCTTCTTTCTTAGTAATTGATGAGCCTACTACAACTTCACTAATAGGTTGTTAACAGTGGAGTAGTTGGAACTGCACCCGTGCTTCTTTATTAGTAATTGATGAGCCTACTACAACTTCACTAATAGGTTGGTAGCAGTGGAGTAGTTGGAACTGCACCCGTGCTTCTTTATTAGTAATTGATGAGCCTACTACAACTTCACTAATAGGTTGGTAACAGTGGACTAGTTGGAACTGCACCCGTGCTTCTTTATTAGTAATTGATGAGGCTACTACAACTTCACCAATAGGTTGGTAACAGTGGAGTAGTTGGAACTGCACCCGTGCTTCTTTATTAGTAATTGATGAGCCTACTACAACTTCACTAATAGGTTGGTAACAGTGGAGTAGTTGGAACTGCACCCGTGCTTCTTTATTAGTAATTGATGAGGCTACTACAACTTCACTAATAGGTTTGTAGCAGAGGAGTAGTTGGAACTGCACCTGTGCTTCTTTATTAGTAATTGATGAGGCTACTACAACTTCACTAATAGGTTGGTAACAGTGGAGTAGTTGGAACTGCACCCGTGCTTCTTTATTAGTAATTGATGAGCCTACTACAACTTCGCTAATAGGTTTGTAGCAGTGGAGTAGTTGGAACTGCACCCGTGCTTCTTTATTAGTAATTGATGAGGCTACTACAACTTCACTAATAGGTTTGTAGCAGTGGAGTAGTTGGAACTGCACCCGTGCTTCTTTATTAGTAATTGATGAGGCTACTACAATTTCACTAATAGGTTGGTAACAGTGGAGTCGTTGGAACTGCACCCGTGCTTCTTTATTAGTAATTGATGAGCCTACTACAACTTCACTAATAGGTTTGTAGCAGTGGAGTAGTTGGAACTGCACCCGTACTTCTTTATTAGTAATAGATGAGGCTACTACAACTTCACTAATAGGTTGGTAACAGTGGAGTAGTTGGAACTGCACCCGTGCTTCTTTATTAGTAATTGATGAGCCTACTACAACTTCACTAATAGGTTGGTAACAGTGGAGTAGTTGGAACTGCACCCGTGCTTCTTTATTAGTAATTGATGAGCCTACTACAACTTCACTAATAGGTTGGTAACAGTGGAGTAGTTGGAACTGCACCCGCGCTTCTTTATTAGTAATTGATGAGCCTACTACAACTTCACTAATAGGTTTGAAGCAGTGGAGTAGTTGGAACTGCACCCGTACTTCTTTATTAGTAATAGATGAGGCTACTACAACTTCACTAATAGGTTGGTAACAGTGGAGTAGTTGGAACTGCACCCGTGCTTCTTTATTAGTAATTGATGAGCCTACTACAACTTCACTAATAGGTTGGTAACAGTGGAGTAGTTGGAACTGCACCCGTGCTTCTTTATTAGTAATTGATGAGCCTACTACAACTTCACTAATAGGTTGGTAGCAGTGGAGTAGTTGGAACTGCACCCGTGCTTCTTTATTAGTAATTGATGAGCCTACTACAACTTCACTAATAGGTTGGTAACAGTGGAGTAGTTGGAACTGCACCCGTGCTTCTTTATTAGTAATTGATGAGCCTACTACAACTTCACTAATAGGTTGGTAACAGTGGAGTAGTTGGAACTGCACCCGTGCTTCTTATTAGTAATTGATGAGCCTACTACAACTTCACTAATAGGTTGGTAACAGTGGAGTAGTTGGAACTGCACCCGTGCTTCTTTATTAGTAATTGATGAGGCTACTACAACTTCACTAATAGGTTTGTAGCAGTGGAGTAGTTGGAACTGCACCCGTGCTTCGTTATTAGTAATTGATGAGGCTACTAGAACTTCACTAATAGGTTGGTAACAGTGGAGTAGTTGGAACTGCACCCGTGCTTCTTTATTAGTAATTGATGAGGCTACTACAACTTCACTAATAGGTTTGTAGCAGTGGAGTAGTTGGAACTGCACCCGTGCTTCTTTACTAGTAATTGATGAGGCTACTACAACTTCACTAATAGGTTTGTAGCAGTGGAGTAGTTGGAACTGCACCCGTGCTTCTTTATTAGTAATTGATGAGGCTACTACAACTTCACTAATAGGTTTGTAGCAGTGGAGTAGTTGGAACTGCACCCGTGCTTCTTTATTAGTAATTGATGAGGCTACTACAACTTCACTAATAGGTTGGTAACAGTGCAGTAGTTGGAACTGCACCCGTGCTTCTTTACTAGTAATTGATGAGGCTACTACAACTTCACTAATAGGTTTGTAGCAGTGGAGTAGTTGGAACTGCACCCGTGCTTCTTTATTAGTAATTGATGAGGCTACTACAACTTCACTAATAGGTTGGTAACAGTGGAGTAGTTGGAACTGCACCCGTGCTTCTTTATTAGTAATTGATGAGGCTACTACAACTTCACTAATAGGTTTGTAACAGTGGAGTAGTTGGAACTGCACCCGTGCTTCTTTATTAGTAATTGATGAGGCTACTACAACTTCACTAATAGGTTTGTAGCAGTGGAGTAGTTGGAACTGCACCCGTGCTTCTTTATTAGTAATTGATGAGGCTACTACAACTTCACTAATAGGTTTGTAACAGTGGAGTAGTTGGAACTGCACCCGTGCTTCTTTATTAGTAATTGATGAGGCTACTACAACTTCACTAATAGGTTGGTAACAGTGGAGTAGTTGGAACTGCACCCGTGCTTCTTTATTAGTAATTGATGAGGCTACTACAACTTCACTAATAGGTTTGTAGCAGTGGAGTAGTTGGAACTGCACCCGTGCTTCTTTATTAGTAATTGATGAGGCTACTACAACTTCACTAATAGGTTGGTAACAGTGGAGTAGTTGGAACTGCACCCGTGCTTCTTTATTAGTAATTGATGAGACTACTACAACTTGACTAATAGGTTTGTAGCAGTGGAGTAGTTGGAACTGCACCCGTGCTTCTTTATTAGTAATGGATGAGGCTACTACAACTTCACTAATAGGTTGGTAACAGTGGAGTACTTGGAACTGCACCCGTGCTTCTTTATTAGTAATTGATGAGGCTACTACAACTTCACTAATAGGTTTGTAGCAGTGGAGTAGTTGGAACTGCACCCGTGCTTCTTTATTAGTAATTGATGAGGCTACTACAACTTCACTAATAGGTTTGTAGCAGTGGAGTAGTTGGAACTGCACCCGTGCTTCTTTATTAGTAATTGATGAGCCTACTACAACTTCACTAATAGGTTGGTAACAGTGGAGTAGTTGGAACTGCACCCGTGCTTCTTTATTAGTAATTGATGAGCCTACTACAACTTCACTAATAGGTTGGTAACAGTGGAGTAGTTGGAACTGCACCCGTGCTTCTTTATTAGTAATTGATGAGCCTACTACAACTTCACTAATAGGTTGGTAACAGTGGAGTAGTTGGAACTGCACCCGTGCTTCTTTATTAGTAATTGATGAGCCTACTACAACTTCACTAATAGGTTGGTAGCAGTGGAGTAGTTGGAACTGCACCCGTGCTTCTTTATTAGTAATTGATGAGGCTACTACAACTTCACTAATAGGTTTGTAGCAGTGGAGTAGTTGGAACTGCACCCGTGCTTCTTAATTAGTAATTGATGAGGCTACTACAACTTCACTAATAGGTTTGTAGCAGTGGAGTAGTTGGAACTGCACCCGTGCTTCTTTACTAGTAATTGATGAGGCTACTACAACTTCACTAATAGGTTTGTAGCAGTGGAGTAGTTGGAACTGCACCCGTGCTTCTTTATTAGTAATTGATGAGGCTACTACAACTTCACTAATAGGTTTGTAACAGTGGAGTAGTTGGAACTGCACCCGTGCTTCTTTATTAGTAATTGATGAGACTACTACAACCTGACTAATAGGTTTGTAGCAGTGGAGTAGTTGGAACTGCACCCGTGCTTCTTTATTAGTAATTGATGAGGCTACTACAACTTCACTAATAGGTTGGTAACAGTGGAGTACTTGCAACTGCACCCGTGCTTCTTTATTAGTAATTGATGAGCCTACTACAACTTCACTAATAGGTTGGTAACAGTGGAGTAGTTGGAACTGCACCCGTACTTCTTTATTAGTAATTGATGAGGCTACTACAACTTCACTAATAGGTTGGTAACAGTGGAGTAGTTGGAACTGCACCCGTGCTTCTTTATTAGTAATTGATGAGGCTACTACAACTTCACTAATAGGTTGGTAACAGTGGAGTAGTTGGAACTGCACCCGTGCTTCTTTATTAGTAATTGATGAGGCTACTACAACTTTACTAATAGGTTGGTAGCAGTGGAGTAGTTGGAACTGCACCCGTGCTTCTTTATTAGTAATTGATGAGGCTACTACAACTTCACTAATAGGTTGGTAACAGTGGAGTAGTTGGAACTGCACCCGTGCTTCTTTATTAGTAATTGATGAGCCTACTACAACTTCACTAATAGGTTGGTAACAGTGGAGTAGTTGGAACTGCACCCGTGCTTCTTTATTAGTAATTGATGAGGCTACTACAACTTCACTAATAGGTTGGTAACAGTGGAGTAGTTGGAACTGCACCCGTGCTTCTTTCTTAGTAATTGATGAGGCTACTACAACTTCACTAATAGGTTTGTAACAGTGGAGTAGTTGGAACTGCACCCGTTCTTCTTTATTAGTAATTGATGAGGCTACTACAACTTCACTAATAGGTTGGTAACAGTGGAGTAGTTGGAACTGCACCCGTGCTTCTTTATTAGTAATTGATGAGACTACTACAACTTGACTAATAGGTTTGTAGCAGTGGAGTAGTTGGAACTGCACACGTGCTTCTTTATTAGTAATTGATGAGGCTACTACAACTTCACTAATAGGTTGGTAACAGTGGAGTACTTGGAACTGCACCCGTGCTTCTTTATTAGTAATTGATGAGCCTACTACAACTTCACTAATAGGTTGCTAACAGTGGAGTAGTTGGAACTGCACCCGTACTTCTTTATTAGTAATTGATGAGGCTACTACAACTTCACTAATAGGTTGGTAACAGTGGAGTAGTTGGAACTGCACCCGTGCTTCTTTATTAGTAATTGATGAGGCTACTACAACTTCACTAATAGGTTGGTAACAGTGGAGTAGTTGGAACTGCACCCGTGCTTCTTTCTTAGTAATTGATGAGCCTACTACAACTTCACTAATAGGTTGGTAACAGTGGAGTAGTTGGAACTGCACCCGTGCTTCTTTATTAGTAATTGATGAGCCTACTACAACTTCACTAATAGGTTGGTAGCAGTGGAGTAGTTGGAACTGCACCCGTGCTTCTTTATTAGTAATTGATGAGCCTACTACAACTTCACTAATAGGTTGGTAACAGTGGAGTAGTTGGAACTGCACCCGTGCTTCTTATTAGTAATTGATGAGCCTACTACAACTTCACTAATAGGTTGGTAACAGTGGAGTAGTTGGAACTGCACCCGTGCTTCTTTATTAGTAATTGATGAGCCTACTACAACTTCACTAATAGGTTGGTAACAGAGTGGAGTAGTTGGAACTGCACCCGTGCTTCTTATTAGTAATTGATGAGCCTACTACAACTTCACTAATAGGTTGGTAACAGTGGACTAGTTGGAACTGCACCCGTGCTTCTTTATTAGTAATTGATGAGGCTACTACAACTTCACTAATAGGTTGGTAACAGTGGAGTAGTTGGAACTGCACCCGTGCTTCTTTATTAGTAATTGATGAGCCTACTACAACTTCACTAATAGGTTGGTAACAGTGGAGTAGTTGGAACTGCACCCGTGCTTCTTTATTAGTAATGATGAGCCTACTACAACTTCACTAATAGGTTGGTAACAGTGGAGTAGTTGGAACTGCACCCGTGCTTCTTTATTAGTAATTGATGAGCTACTACAACTTCACTAATAGGTTTGTAGCAGAGGAGTAGTTGGAACTGCACCTGTGCTTCTTTATTAGTAATTGATGAGGCTACTACAACTTCACTAATAGGTTGGTAACAGTGGAGTAGTTGGAACTGCACCCGTGCTTCTTTATTAGTAATTGATGAGCCTACTACAACTTCACTAATAGGTTTGTAGCAGTGGAGCAGTTGGAACTGCACCCGTGCTTCTTTATTAGTAATTGATGAGGCTACTACAACTTCACTAATAGGTTTGTAGCAGTGGAGTAGTTGGAACTGCACCCGTGCTTCTTTATTAGTAATTGATGAGCCTACTACAACTTCACTAATAGGTTGGTAACAGTGGAGTAGTTGGAACTGCACCCGTGCTTCTTTATTAGTAATTGATGAGCCTACTACAACTTCACTAATAGGTTTGTAGCAGTGGAGTAGTTGGAACTGCACCCGTACTTCTTTATTAGTAATAGATGAGGCTACTACAACTTCACTAATAGGTTGGTAACAGTGGAGTAGTTGGAACTGCACCCGTGCTTCTTTATTAGTAATTGATGAGCCTACTACAACTTCACTAATAGGTTGGTAACAGTGGAGTAGTTGGAACTGCACCCGTGCTTCTTTATTAGTAATTGATGAGCCTACTACAACTTCACTAATAGGTTGGTAGCAGTGGAGTAGTTGGAACTGCACCCGTGCTTCTTTATTAGTAATTGATGACGCTACTACAACTTCACTAATAGGTTGGTAACAGTGGAGTAGTTGGAACTGCACCCGTGCTTCTTTATTAGTAATTGATGAGGCTACTACAACTTCACTAATAGGTTTGTAGCAGTGGAGTAGTTGGAACTTCACCCGTGCTTCTTTATTAGTAATTGATGAGGCTACTACAACTTCACTAATAGGTTGGTAACAGTGGAGTAGTTGGAACTGCACCCGTGCTTCTTTATTAGTAATTGATGAGCCTACTACAACTTCACTAATAGGTTGGTAACAGTGGACTAGTTGGAACTGCACCCGTGCTTCTTTATTAGTAATTGATGAGGCTACTACAACTTCACTAATAGGTTTGTAGCAGTGGAGTAGTTGGAACTGCACCCGTGCTTCTTTATTAGTAATTGATGAGGCTACTACAACTTCACTAATAGGTTGGTAACAGTGGAGTAGTTGGAACTGCACCCATGCTTCTTTATTAGTAATTGATGAGGCTACTACAACTTCACTAATAGGTTTGTAACAGTGGACTAGTTGGAACTGCACCCGTGCTTCTTTATTAGTAATTGATGAGGCTACTACAACTTCACTAATAGGTTGGTAACAGTGGAGTAGTTGGAACTGCACCCGTGCTTCTTTATTAGTAATTCATGAGCCTACTACAACTTCACTAATAGGTTGGTAACAGTGGAGTAGTTGGAACTGCACCCGTGCTTCTTTATTAGTAATTGATGAGGCTACTACAACTTCACTAATAGGTTTGTAGCAGTGGAGTAGTTGGAACTGCACCCGTGCTTCTTTATTAGTAATTGATGAGGCTACTACAACTTCACTAATAGGTTTGTAGCAGTGGAGTAGTTGGAACTGCACCCGTGCTTCTTTATTAGTAATTGATGAGCCTACTACAACTTCACTAATAGGTTTGTAGCAGTGGAGTAGTTGGAACTGCACCCGTGCTTCTTTATTAGTAATTGATGAGGCTACTACAACTTCACTAATAGGTTTGTAGCAGTGGAGTAGTTGGAACTGCACCCGTGCTTCTTTATTAGTAATTGATGAGCCTACTACAACTTCACTAATAGGTTTGTAGCAGTGGAGTAGTTGGAACTGCACCCGTGCTTCTTTATTAGTAATTGATGAGCCTACTACAACTTCACTAATAGGTTTGTAGCACTGGAGTAGTTGGAACTGCACCCGTGCTTCTTTATTAGTAATTGATGAGGCTACTACAACTTCACTAATAGGTTTGTAGCAGTGGAGTAGTTGGAACTGCACCCGTGCTTCTTTATTAGTAATTGATGAGGCTACTACAACTTCACTAATAGGTTTGTAGCAGTGGAGTAGTTGGAACTGCACCAGTGCTTCTTTATTAGTAATTGATGAGCCTACTACAACTTCACTAATAGGTTGGTAACAGTGGAGTAGTTGGAACTGCACCCGTGCTTCTTTATTAGTAATTGATGAGCCTACTACAACTTCACTAATAGGTTTGTAACAGTGGAGTAGTTGGAACTGCACCCGTGCTTCTTTATTAGTAATTGATGAGCCTACTACAACTTCACTAATAGGTTTGTAACAATGGAGTAGTTGGAACTGCACCCGTGCTTCTTTATTAGTAATTGATGAGCCTAATACAACTTCACTAATAGGTTTGTAACAGTGGAGTAGTTGGAACTGCACCCGTGCTTCTTTATTAGTAAGTGATGAGCCTACTACAACTTCACTAATAGGTTGGTAACAGTGGAGTAGTTGGAACTGCACCCGTGCTTCTTTATTAGTAATTGATGAGCCTACTACAACTTCACTAATAGGTTGGTAACAGTGGAGTAGTTGGAACTGCACCCGTGCTTCTTTATTAGTAATTGATGAGCCTACTACAACTTCACTAATAGGTTGGTAGCAGTGGAGTAGTTGGAACTGCACCCGTGCTTCTTTATTAGTAATTGATGAGCCTACTACAACTTCACTAATAGGTTGGTAACAGTGGAGTAGTTGGAACTGCACCCGTGCTTCTTATTAGTAATTGATGAGCCTACTACAACTTCACTAATAGGTTGGTAACAGTGGAGTAGTTGGAACTGCACCCGTGCTTCTTTATTAGTAATTAATGAGCCTACTACAACTTCACTAATAGGTTGGTAACAGTGGAGTAGTTGGAACTGCACCCGTGCTTCTTTATTAGTAATTGATGAGGCTACTACAACTTCACTAATAGGTTTGTAGCAGTGGAGTATTTGGAACTGCACCCGTGCTTCTTTATTAGTAATTGATGAGCCTACTACAACTTCACTAATAGGTTGGTAACAGTGGAGTAGTTGGAACTGCACCCGTGCTTCTTTATTAGTAATTGATGAGCCTACTACAACTTCACTAATAGGTTAGTAGCAGTGGAGTAGTTGGAACTGCACCCGTGCTTCTTTATTAGTAATTGATGAGGCTACTACAACTTCACTAATAGGTTAGTAGCAGTGGAGTAGTTGGAACTGCACCCGTGCTTCTTTATTAGTAATTGATGAGCCTACTACAACTTCACTAATAGGTTGGTAACAGTGGAGTAGTTGGAACTGCACCCGTGCTTCTTTATTAGTAATTGATGAGCCTACTACAACTTCACTAATAGGTTGGTAACAGTGGAGTAGTTGGAACTGCACCCGTGCTTCTTTATTAGTAATTGATGAGCCTACTACAACTTCACTAATAGGTTGGTAGCAGTGGAGTAGTTGGAACTGCACCCGTGCTTCTTTATTAGTAATTGATGAGGCTACTACAACTTCACTAATAGGTTTGTAGCAGTGGAGTAGTTGGAACTGCACCCGTGCTTCTTTATTAGTAATTGATGAGGCTACTACAACTTCACTAATAGGTTGGTAGCAGTGGAGTAGTTGGAACTGCACCCGTGCTTCTTTACTAGTAATTGATGAGGCTACTACAACTTCACTAATAGGTTTGTAGCAGTGGAGTAGTTGGAACTGCACCCGTGCTTCTTTACTAGTAATTGATGAGGCTACTACAACTTCACTAATAGGTTTGTAGCAGTGGAGTAGTTGGAACTGCACCCGTGCTTCTTTATTAGTAATTGATGAGGCTACTACAACTTCACTAATAGGTTTGTAGCAGTGGAGTAGTTGGAACTGCACCCGTGCTTTTTTACTAGTAATTGATGAGGCTACTACAACTTCACTAATAGGTTTGTAGCAGTGGAGTAGTTGGAACTGCACCCGTGCTTCTTTATTAGTAATTGATGAGGCTACTACAACTTCACTAATAGGTTTGTAGCAGTGGAGTAGTTGGAACTGCACCCGTGCTTCTTTACTAGTAATTGATGAGGCTACTACAACTTCACTAATAGGTTTGTAGCAGTGGAGTAGTTGGAACTACACCCGTGCTTCTTTATTAGTAATTGATGAGGCTACTACAACTTCACTAATAGGTTTGTAACAGTGGAGTAGTTGGAACTGCACCCGTGCTTCTTTATTAGTAATTGATGAGGCTACTACAACTTCACTAATAGGTTTGTAACAGTGGAGTAGTTGGAACTGCACCCGTGCTTCTTTATTAGTAATTGATGAGGCTACTACAACTTCACTAATAGGTTGGTAACAGTGGAGTAGTTGGAACTGCACCCGTGCTTCTTTATTAGTAATTGATGAGGCTACTACAACTTCACTAATAGGTTGGTAACAGTGGAGTAGTTGGAACTGCACCCGTGCTTCTTTATTAGTAATTGATGAGGCTACTACAACTTCACTAATAGGTTGGTAACAGTGGAGTAGTTGGAACTGCACCCGTGCTTCTTTATTAGTAATTGATGAGGCTACTACAACTTCACTAATAGGTTGGTAACAGTGGAGTAGTTGGAACTGCACCCGTGCTTCTTTATTAGTAATTGATGAGGCTACTACAACTTCACTAATAGGTTGGTAACAGTGGAGTAGTTGGAACTGCACCCGTACTTCTTTATTAGTAATTGATGAGGCTACTACAACTTCACTAATAGGTTGGTAACAGTGGAGTAGTTGGAACTGCACCCGTGCTTCTTTCTTAGTAATTGATGAGCCTACTACAACTTCACTAATAGGTTGTTAACAGTGGAGTAGTTGGAACTGCACCCGTGCTTCTTTCTTAGTAATTGATGAGCCTACTACAACTTCACTAATAGGTTGGTAGCAGTGGAGTAGTTGGAACTGCACCCGTGCTTCTTTATTAGTAATTGATGAGCCTACTACAACTTCACTAATAGGTTGGTAACAGTGGAGTAGTTGGAACTGCACCCGTGCTTCTTATTAGTAATTGATGAGCCTACTACAACTTCACTAATAGGTTGGTAACAGTGGAGTAGTTGGAACTGCACCCGTGCTTCTTTATTAGTAATTGATGAGCCTACTACAACTTCACTAATAGGTTGGTAACAGTGGAGTAGTTGGAACTGCACCCGTGCTTCTTATTAGTAATTGATGAGCCTACTACAACTTCACTAATAGGTTGGTAACAGTGGACTAGTTGGAACTGCACCCGTGCTTCTTTATTAGTAATTGATGAGGCTACTACAACTTCACCAATAGGTTGGTAACAGTGGAGTAGTTGGAACTGCACCCGTGCTTCTTTATTAGTAATTGATGAGGCTACTACAACTTCACTAATAGGTTTGTAGCAGAGGAGTAGTTGGAACTGCACCTGTGCTTCTTTATTAGTAATTGATGAGGCTACTACAACTTCACTAATAGGTTGGTAACAGTGGAGTAGTTGGAACTGCACCCGTGCTTCTTTATTAGTAATTGATGAGCCTACTACAACTTCACTAATAGGTTTGTAGCAGTGGAGTAGTTGGAACTGCACCCGTGCTTCTTTATTAGTAATTGATGAGGCTACTACAACTTCACTAATAGGTTTGTAGCAGTGGAGTAGTTGGAACTGCACCCGTGCTTCTTTATTAGTAATTGATGAGGCTACTACAACTTCACTAATAGGTTGGTAACAGTGGAGTAGTTGGAACTGCACCCGTGCTTCTTTATTAGTAATTGATGAGGCTACTACAACTTCACTAATAGGTTTGTAGCAGTGGAGTAGTTGGAACTGCACCCGTACTTCTTTATTAGTAATAGATGAGGCTACTACAACTTCACTAATAGGTTGGTAACAGTGGAGTAGTTGGAACTGCACCCGTGCTTCTTTATTAGTAATTGATGAGCCTACTACAACTTCACTAATAGGTTGTTAACAGTGGAGTAGTTGGAACTGCACCCGTGCTTCTTTCTTAGTAATTGATGAGCCTACTACAACTTCACTAATAGGTTGGTAGCAGTGGAGTAGTTGGAACTGCACCCGTGCTTCTTTATTAGTAATTGATGAGCCTACTACAACTTCACTAATAGGTTGGTAACAGTGGAGTAGTTGGAACTGCACCCGTGCTTCTTATTAGTAATTGATGAGCCTACTACAACTTCACTAATAGGTTGGTAACAGTGGAGTAGTTGGAACTGCACCCGTGCTTCTTTATTAGTAATTGATGAGCCTACTACAACTTCACTAATAGGTTGGTAACAGTGGAGTAGTTGGAACTGCACCCGTGCTTCTTATTAGTAATTGATGAGCCTACTACAACTTCACTAATAGGTTGGTAACAGTGGACTAGTTGGAACTGCACCCGTGCTTCTTTATTAGTAATTGATGAGGCTACTACAACTTCACCAATAGGTTGGTAACAGTGGAGTAGTTGGAACTGCACCCGTGCTTCTTTATTAGTAATTGATGAGGCTACTACAACTTCACTAATAGGTTTGTAGCAGAGGAGTAGTTGGAACTGCACCTGTGCTTCTTTATTAGTAATTGATGAGGCTACTACAACTTCACTAATAGGTTGGTAACAGTGGAGTAGTTGGAACTGCACCCGTGCTTCTTTATTAGTAATTGATGAGCCTACTACAACTTCACTAATAGGTTTGTAGCAGTGGAGTAGTTGGAACTGCACCCGTGCTTCTTTATTAGTAATTGATGAGGCTACTACAACTTCACTAATAGGTTTGTAGCAGTGGAGTAGTTGGAACTGCACCCGTGCTTCTTTATTAGTAATTGATGAGGCTACTACAACTTCACTAATAGGTTGGTAACAGTGGAGTAGTTGGAACTGCACCCGTGCTTCTTTATTAGTAATTGATGAGGCTACTACAACTTCACTAATAGGTTTGTAGCAGTGGAGTAGTTGGAACTGCACCCGTACTTCTTTATTAGTAATAGATGAGGCTACTACAACTTCACTAATAGGTTGGTAACAGTGGAGTAGTTGGAACTGCACCCGTGCTTCTTTATTAGTAATTGATGAGCCTACTACAACTTCACTAATAGGTTGGTAACAGTGGAGTAGTTGGAACTGCACCCGTGCTTCTTTATTAGTAATTGATGAGCCTACTACAACTTCACTAATAGGTTGGTAGCAGTGGAGTAGTTGGAACTGCACCCGTGCTTCTTTATTAGTAATTGATGAGCCTACTACAACTTCACTAATAGGTTGGTAACAGTGGAGTAGTTGGAACTGCACCCGTGCTTCTTTATTAGTAATTGATGAGCCTACTACAACTTCACTAATAGGTTGGTAACAGTGGAGTAGTTGGATCTGCACCCGTGCTTCTTATTAGTAATTGATGAGCCTACTACAACTTCACTAATAGGTTGGTAACAGTGGAGTAGTTGGAACTGCACCCGTGCTTCTTTATTAGTAATTGATGAGGCTACTACAACTTCACTAATAGGTTTGTAGCAGTGGAGTAGTTGGAACTGCACCCGTGCTTCGTTTTTAGTAATTGATGAGGCTACTAGAACTTCACTAATAGGTTGGTAACAGTGGAGTAGTTGGAACTGCACCCGTGCTTCTTTATTAGTAATTGATGAGCCTACTACAACTTCACTAATAGGTTTGTAGCAGTGGAGTAGTTGGAACTGCACCCGTGCTTCTTTATTAGTAATTGATGAGGCTACTACAACTTCACTAATAGGTTTGTAGCAGTGGAGTAGTTGGAACTGCACCCGTGCTTCTTTACTAGTAATTGATGAGGCTACTACAACTTCACTAATAGGTTTGTAGCAGTGGAGTAGTTGGAACTGCACCCGTGCTTCTTTATTAGTAATTGATGAGGCTACTACAACTTCACTAATAGGTTTGTAGCAGTGGAGTAGTTGGAACTGCACCAATGCTTCTTTATTAGTAATTGATGAGGCTACTACAACTTCACTAATAGGTTGGTAACAGTGCAGTAGTTGGAACTGCACCCGTGCTTCTTTACTAGTAATTGATGAGGCTACTACAACTTCACTAATAGGTTTGTAGCAGTGGAGTAGTTGGAACTGCACCCGTACTTCTTTATTAGTAATTGATGAGGCTACTACAACTTCACTAATAGGTTGGTAACAGTGGAGTAGTTGGAACTGCACCCGTGCTTCTTTATTAGTAATTGATGAGGCTACTACAACTTCACTAATAGGTTTGTAACAGTGGAGTAGTTGGAACTGCACCCGTGCTTCTTTATTAGTAATTGATGAGGCTACTACAACTTCACTAATAGGTTTGTAGCAGTGGAGTAGTTGGAACTGCACCCGTGCTTCTTTATTAGTAATTGATGAGGCTACTACAACTTCACTAATAGGTTTGTAACAGTGGAGTAGTTGGAACTGCACCCGTGCTTCTTTATTAGTAATTGATGAGGCTACTACAACTTCACTAATAGGTTGGTAACAGTGGAGTAGTTGGAACTGCACCCGTGCTTCTTTATTAGTAATTGATGAGGCTACTACAACTTCACTAATAGGTTTGTAGCAGTGGAGTAGTTGGAACTGCACCCGTGCTTCTTTATTAGTAATTGATGAGGCTACTACAACTTCACTAATAGGTTGGTAACAGTGGAGTAGTTGGAACTGCACCCGTGCTTCTTTATTAGTAATTGATGAGACTACTACAACTTGACTAATAGGTTTGTAGCAGTGGAGTAGTTGGAACTGCACCCGTGCTTCTTTATTAGTAATGGATGAGGCTACTACAACTTCACTAATAGGTTGGTAACAGTGGAGTACTTGGAACTGCACCCGCGCTTCTTTATTAGTAATTGATGAGGCTACTACAACTTCACTAATAGGTTTGTAGCAGTGGAGTAGTTGGAACTGCACCCGTGCTTCTTTATTAGTAATTGATGAGGCTACTACAACTTCACTAATAGGTTTGTAGCAGTGGAGTAGTTGGAACTGCACCCGTGCTTCTTTATTAGTAACTGATGAGCCTACTACAACTTCACTAATAGGTTGGTAACAGTGGAGTACTTGGAACTGCACCCGTGCTTCTTTATTAGTAATTGATGAGCCTACTACAACTTCACTAATAGGTTGGTAACAGTGGAGTAGTTGGAACTGCACCCGTGCTTCTTTATTAGTAATTGATGAGCCTACTACAACTTCACTAATAGGTTGGTAACAGTGGAGTAGTTGGAACTGCACCCGTGCTTCTTTATTAGTAATTGATGAGCCTACTACAACTTCACTAATAGGTTGGTAGCAGTGGAGTAGTTGGAACTGCACCCGTGCTTCTTTATTAGTAATTGATGAGGCTACTACAACTTCACTAATAGGTTTGTAGCAGTGGAGTAGTTGGAACTGCACCCGTGCTTCTTAATTAGTAATTGATGAGGCTACTACAACTTCACTAATAGGTTTGTAGCAGTGGAGTAGTTGGAACTGCACCCGTGCTTCTTTACTAGTAATTGATGAGGCTACTACAACTTCACTAATAGGTTTGTAGCAGTGGAGTAGTTGGAACTGCACCCGTGCTTCCTTATTAGTAATTGATGAGGCTACTACAACTTCACTAATAGGTTTGTAACAGTGGAGTAGTTGGAACTGCACCCGTGCTTCTTTATTAGTAATTGATGAGGCTACTACAACTTCACTAATAGGTTGGTAACAGTGGAGTAGTTGGAACTGCACCCGTGCTTCTTTATTAGTAATTGATGAGGCTACTACAACTTCACTAATAGGTTTGTAGCAGTGGAGTAGTTGGAACTGCACCCGTGCTTCTTTATTAGTAATTGATGAGGCTACTACAACTTCACTAATAGGTTGGTAACAGTGGAGTAGTTGGAACTGCACCCGTGCTTCTTTATTAGTAATTGATGAGACTACTACAACCTGACTAATAGGTTTGTAGCAGTGGAGTAGTTGGAACTGCACCCGTGCTTCTTTATTAGTAATTGATGAGGCTACTACAACTTCACTAATAGGTTGGTAACAGTGGAGTACTTGCAACTGCACCCGTGCTTCTTTATTAGTAATTGATGAGCCTACTACAACTTCACTAATAGGTTGGTAACAGTGGAGTAGTTGGAACTGCACCCGTACTTCTTTATTAGTCATTGATGAGGCTACTACAACTTCACTAATAGGTTGGTAACAGTGGAGTAGTTGGAACTGCACCCGTGCTTCTTTATTAGTAATTGATGAGGCTACTACAACTTCACTAATAGGTTGGTAACAGTGGAGTAGTTGGAACTGCACCCGTGCTTCTTTATTAGTAATTGATGAGGCTACTACAACTTGACTAATAGGTTGGTAGCAGTGGAGTAGTTGGAACTGCACCCGTGCTTCTTTATTAGTAATTGATGAGGCTACTACAACTTCACTAATAGGTTGGTAACAGTGGAGTAGTTGGAACTGCACCCGTGCTTCTTTATTAGTAATTGATGAGCCTACTACAACTTCACTAATAGGTTGGTAACAGTGGAGTAGTTGGAACTGCACCCGTGCTTCTTTATTAGTAATTGATGAGCCTACTACAACTTCACTAATAGGTTGGTAACAGTGGAGTAGTTGGAACTGCACCCGTGCTTCTTTATTAGTAATTGATGAGGCTACTACAACTTCACTAATAGGTTTGTAGCAGAGGAGTAGTTGGAACTGCACCTGTGCTTCTTTATTAGTAATTGATGAGGCTACTACAACTTCACTAATAGGTTGGTAACAGTGGAGTAGTTGGAACTGCACCCGTGCTTCTTTATTAGTAATTGATGAGCCTACTACAACTTCACTAATAGGTTGGTAGCAGTGGAGTAGTTGGAACTGCACCCGTGCTTCTTTATTAGTAATTGATGAGGCTACTACAACTTCACTAATAGGTTTGTAGCAGTGGAGTAGTTGGAACTGCACCCGTGCTTCTTTATTAGTAATTGATGAGGCTACTACAACTTCACTAATAGGTTGGTAGCAGTGGAGTAGTTGGAACTGCACCCGTGCTTCTTTACTAGTAATTGATGAGGCTACTACAACTTCACTAATAGGTTTGTAGCAGTGGAGTAGTTGGAACTGCACCCGTGCTTCTTTATTAGTAATTGATGAGGCTACTACAACTTCACTAATAGGTTTGTAGCAGTGGAGTAGTTGGAACTGCACCCGTGCTTCTTTACTAGTAATTGATGAGGCTACTACAACTTCACTAATAGGTTTGTAGCAGTGGAGTAGTTGGAACTGCACCCGTGCTTTTTTATTAGTAATTGATGAGGCTACTACAACTTCACTAATAGGTTTGTAGCAGTGGAGTAGTTGGAACTGCACCCGTGCTTCTTTACTAGTAATTGATGAGGCTACTACAACTTCACTAATAGGTTTGTAGCAGTGGAGTAGTTGGAACTGCACCCATGCTTCTTTATTAGTAATTGATGAGGCTACTACAACTTCACTAATAGGATGGTAACAGTGGAGTAGTTGGAACTGCACCCGTGCTTCTTTATTAGTAATTGATGAGGCTACTACAACTTCACTAATAGGTTTGTAACAGTGGAGTAGTTGGAACTGCACCCGTGCTTCTTTATTAGTAATTGATGAGGCTACTACAACTTCACTAATAGGTTTGTAGCAGTGGAGTAGTTGGAACTGTACCCGTGCTTCTTTATTAGTAATTGATGAGGCTACTACAACTTCACTAATAGGTTTGTAGCAGTGGAGTAGTTGGAACTGCACCCGTGCTTCTTTACTAGTAATTGATGAGGCTACTACAACTTCACTAATAGGTTTGTAGCAGTGGAGTAGTTGGAACTGCACCCGTGCTTCTTTACTAGTAATTGATGAGGCTACTACAACTTCACTAATAGGTTGTTAACAGTGGAGTAGTTGGAACTGCACCCGTGCTTCTTTATTAGTAATTGATGAGGCTACTACAACTTCACTAATAGGTTGGTAACAGTGGAGTAGTTGGAACTGCACCAGTGCTTCTTTATTAGTAATTGATGAGGCTACTACAACTTCACTAATAGGTTTGTAGCAGTGGAGTAGTTGGAACTGCACCCGTGCTTCTTTATTAGTAATTGATGAGGCTACTACAACTTCACTAATAGGTTGGTAACAGTGGAGTAGTTGGAACTGCACCCGTGCTTCTTTCTTAGTAATTGATGAGGCTACTACAACTTCACTAATAGGTTTGTAGCAGTGGAGTAGTTGGAACTGCACCCGTGCTTCTTTATTAGTAATTGATGAGGCTACTACAACTTCACTAATAGGTTTGTAGCAGTGGAGTAGTTGGAACTGCACCCGTGCTTCTTTATTAGTAATTGATGAGGCTACTACAACTTCACTAATAGGTTTGTAGCAGTGGAGTAGTTGGAACTGCACCCGTGCTTCTTTATTAGTAATTGATGAGCCTACTACAACTTCACTAATAGGTTTGTAGCAGTGGAGTAGTTGGAACTGCACCCGTGCTTCTTTATTAGTAATTGATGAGCCTACTACAACTTCACTAATAGGTTGGTAGCAGTGGAGTAGTTGGAACTGCACCCGTGCTTCTTTATTAGTAATTGGTGAGGCTACTACAACTTCACTAATAGGTTTGTAGCAGTGGAGTAGTTGGAACTGCACCCGTGCTTCTTTATTAGTAATTGATGAGCCTACTACAACTTCACTAATAGGTTTGTAGCAGTGGAGTAGTTGGAACTGCACCCGTGCTTCTTTATTAGTAATTGATGAGCCTACTACAACTTCACTAATAGGTTTGTAGCAGTGGAGTAGTTGGAACTGCACCCGTGCTTCTTTATTAGTAATTGATGAGGCTACTACAACTTCACTAATAGGTTTGTAGCAGTGGAGTAGTTGGAACTGCACCCGTGCTTCTTTATTAGTAATTGATGAGGCTACTACAACTTCACTAATAGGTTTGTAGCAGTGGAGTAGTTGGAACTGCACCCGTGCTTCTTTATTAGTAATTGATGAGCCTACTACAACTTCACTAATAGGTTGGTAACAGTGGAGTAGTTGGAACTGCACCCGTGCTTCTTTATTAGTAATAATGAGCCTACTACAACTTCACTAATAGGTTTGTAACAATGGAGTAGTTGGAACTGCACCCGTGCTTCTTTATTAGTAATTGATGAGGCTACTACAACTTCACTAATAGGTTTGTAACAGTGGAGTAGTTGGAACTGCACCCGTGCTTCTTTATTAGTAATTGATGAGCCTAATACAACTTCACTAATAGGTTGGTAACAGTGGAGTAGTTGGAACTGCACCCGTGCTTCTTTATTAGTAAGTGATGAGCCTACTACAACTTCACTAATAGGTTGGTAACAGTGGAGTAGTTGGAACAGCACCCGTGCTTCTTTATTAGTAATTGATGAGCCTACTACAACTTCACTAATAGGTTGGTAGCAGTGGAGTAGTTGGAACTGCACCCGTGCTTCTTTATTAGTAATTGATGAGCCTACTACAACTTCACTAATAGGTTGGTAACAGTGGAGTAGTTGGAACTGCACCCGTGCTTCTTTTATAGTAATTGATGAGCCTACTACAACTTCACTAATAGGTTGGTAACAGTGGAGTAGTTGGAACTGCACCCGTGCTTCTTATTAGTAATTGATGAGCCTACTACAACTTCACTAATAGGTTGGTAACAGTGGAGTAGTTGGAACTGCACCCGTGCTTCTTTATTAGTAATTGATGAGGCTACTACAACTTCACTAATAGGTTTGTAGCAGTGGAGTATTTGGAACTGCACCCGTGCTTCTTTATTAGTAATTGATGAGGCTACTACAACTTCACTAATAGGTTGGTAACAGTGGAGTAGTTGGAACTGCACCCGTGCTTCTTTATTAGTAATTGATGAGCCTACTACAACTTCACTAATAGGTTTGTAGCAGTGGAGTAGTTGGAACTGCACCCGTGCTTCTTTATTAGTAATTGATGAGGCTACTACAACTTCACTAATAGGTTTGTAGCAGTGGAGTAGTTGGAACTGCACCCGTGCTTCTTTATTAGTAATTGATGAGCCTACTACAACTTCACTAATAGGTTGGTAACAGTGGAGTAGTTGGAACTGCACCCGTGCTTCTTTATTAGTAATTGATGAGCCTACTACAACTTCACTAATAGGTTGGTAACAGTGGAGTAGTTGGAACTGCACCCGTGCTTCTTTATTAGTAATTGATGAGCCTACTACAACTTCACTAATAGGTTGGTAACAGTGGAGTAGTTGGAACTGCACCCGTGCTTCTTTATTAGTAATTGATGAGCCTACTACAACTTCACTAATAGGTTGGTAGCAGTGGAGTAGTTGGAACTGCACCCGTGCTTCTTTATTAGTAATTGATGAGGCTACTACAACTTCACTAATAGGTTTGTAGCAGTGGAGTAGTTGGAACTGCACCCGTGCTTCTTTATTAGTAATTGATGAGGCTACTACAACTTCACTAATAGGTTGGTAGCAGTGGAGTAGTTGGAACTGCACCCGTGCTTCTTTACTAGTAATTGATGAGGCTACTACAACTTCACTAATAGGTTTGTAGCAGTGGAGTAGTTGGAACTGCACCCGTGCTTCTTTATTAGTAATTGATGAGGCTACTACAACTTCACTAATAGGTTTGTAGCAGTGGAGTAGTTGGAACTGCACCCGTGCTTCTTTACTAGTAATTGATGAGGCTACTACAACTTCACTAATAGGTTTGTAGCAGTGGAGTAGTTGGAACTGCACCCGTGCTTTTTTATTAGTAATTGATGAGGCTACTACAACTTCACTAATAGGTTTGTAGCAGTGGAGTAGTTGGAACTGCACCCGTGCTTCTTTACTAGTAATTGATGAGGCTACTACAACTTCACTAATAGGTTGGTAACAGTGGAGTAGTTGGAACTGCACCCGTGCTTCTTTATTAGTAATTGATGAGGCTACTACAACTTCACTAATAGGATGGTAACAGTGGAGTAGTTGGAACTGCACCCGTGCTTCTTTATTAGTAATTGATGAGGCTACTACAACTTCACTAATAGGTTTGTAACAGTGGAGTCGTTGGAACTGCACCCGTGCTTCTTTATTAGTAATTGATGAGGCTACTACAACTTCACTAATAGGTTTGTAACAGTGGAGTAGTTGGAACTGCACCCGTGCTTCTTTATTAGTAATTGATGAGGCTACTACAACTTCACTAATAGGTTTGTAACAGTGGAGTAGTTGGAACTGCACCCGTGCTTCTTTATTAGTAATTGATGAGGCTACTACAACTTCACTAATAGGTTTGTAACAGTGGAGTAGTTGGAACTGCACCCATGCTTCTTTATTAGTAATTGATGAGGCTACTACAACTTCACTAATAGGTTTGTAACAGTGGAGTAGTTGAAACTGCACCCATGCTTCTTTATTAGTAATTGATGAGGCTACTACAACTTCACTAATAGGTTTGTAACAGTGGAGTAGTTGGAACTGCACCCGTGCTTCTTTATTAGTAATTGATGAGGCTACTACAACTTCACTAATAGGTTTGTAAGAGTGGAGTAGTTGGAACTGCACCCGTTCTTCTTTATTAGTAATTGATGAGGCTACTACAACTTCACTAATAGGTTGGTAACAGTGGAGTAGTTGGAACTGCACCAGTGCTTCTTATTAGTAATTGATGAGCCTACTACAACTTCACTAATAGGTTTGTAACAGTGGAGTAGTTGGAACTGCACCCGTGCTTCTTTATTAGTAATTGATGAGGCTACTACAACTTCACTAATAGGTTTGTAGCAGTGGAGTAGTTGGAACTGCACCCGTGCTTCTTAATTAGTAATTGATGAGGCTACTACAACTTCACTAATAGGTTTGTAACAGTGGAGTAGTTGGAACTGCACCCGTGCTTCTTTACTAGTAATTGATGAGGCTACTACAACTTCACTAATAGGTTTGTAGCAGTGGAGTAGTTGGAACTGCACCCGTGCTTCTTTATTAGTAATTGATGAGGCTACTACAACTTCACTAATAGGTTTGTAGCAGTGGAGTAGTTGGAACTGCACCCGTGCTTCTTTATTAGTAATTGATGAGGCTACTACAACTTCACTAATAGGTTTGTAGCAGTGGAGTAGTTGGAACTGCACCCGTGCTTCTTTATTAGTAATTGATGAGGCTACTACAACTTCACTAATAGGTTGGTAACAGTGGAGTAGTTGGAACTGCACCCTTGCTTCTTTATTAGTAATTGATGAGGCTACTACAACTTCACTAATAGGTTTGTAGCAGTGGAGTAGTTGGAACTGCACCCGTGCTTCTTTATTAGTAATTGATGAGGCTACTACAACTTCACTAATAGGTTTGTAGCAGTGGAGTAGTTGGAACTGTACCCGTGCTTCTTTACTAGTAATTGATGAGGCTACTACAACTTCACTAATAGGTTGGTAACAGTGGAGTAGTTGGAACTGCACCCATGCTTCTTTACTAGTAATTGATGAGGCTACTACAACTTCACTAATAGGTTGGTAACAGTGGAGTAGTTGGAACTGCACCCGTACTTCTTTATTAGTAATTGATGAGACTACTACAACTTGACTAATAGGTTTGTAGCAGTGGAGTAGTTGGAACTGCACCCGTGCTTCTTTATTAGTAATTGATGAGGCTACTACAACTTCACTAATAGGTTGGTAACAGTGGAGTAGTTGGAACTGCACCCGTGCTTCTTTATTAGTAATTGATGAGGCTACTACAACTTCACTAATAGGTTGGTAACAGTGGAGTAGTTGGAACTGCACCCGTGCTTCTTTATTAGTAATTGATGAGGCTACTACAACTTCACTAATAGGTTTGTAGCAGTGGAGTAGTTGGAACTGCACCCGTGCTTCGTTATTAGTAATTGATGAGGCTACTAGAACTTCACTAATAGGTTTGTAACAGTGGAGTAGTTGGAACTGCACCCGTGCTTCGTTATTAGTAATTGATGAGGCTACTAGAACTTCACTAATAGGTTTGTAACAGTGGAGTAGTTGGAACTGCACCCGTGCTTCGTTATTAGTAATTGATGAGGCTACTACAACTTCACTAATAGGTTTGTAACAGTGGAGTAGTTGGAACTGCACCCGTGCTTCTTTATTAGTAATTGATGAGGCTACTACAACTTCACTAATAGGTTGGTAACAGTGGAGTAGTTGGAACTGCACCAGTGCTTCTTTATTAGTAATTGATGAGCCTACTACAACTTCACTAATAGGTTTGTAGCAGTGGAGTAGTTGGAACTGCACCCGTGCTTCTTTATTAGTAATTGATGAGGCTACAACTTCACTAATAGGTTGGTAACAGTGGAGTAGTTGGAACTGCACCCGTGCTTCTTTCTTAGTAATTGATGAGCCTACTACAACTTCACTAATAGGTTGTTAACAGTGGAGTAGTTGGAACTGCACCCGTGCTTCTTTATTAGTAATTGATGAGCCTACTACAACTTCACTAATAGGTTGGTAGCAGTGGAGTAGTTGGAACTGCACCCGTGCTTCTTTATTAGTAATTGATGAGCCTACTACAACTTCACTAATAGGTTGGTAACAGTGGACTAGTTGGAACTGCACCCGTGCTTCTTTATTAGTAATTGATGAGGCTACTACAACTTCACCAATAGGTTGGTAACAGTGGAGTAGTTGGAACTGCACCCGTGCTTCTTTATTAGTAATTGATGAGCCTACTACAACTTCACTAATAGGTTGGTAACAGTGGAGTAGTTGGAACTGCACCCGTGCTTCTTTATTAGTAATTGATGAGGCTACTACAACTTCACTAATAGGTTTGTAGCAGAGGAGTAGTTGGAACTGCACCTGTGCTTCTTTATTAGTAATTGATGAGGCTACTACAACTTCACTAATAGGTTGGTAACAGTGGAGTAGTTGGAACTGCACCCGTGCTTCTTTATTAGTAATTGATGAGCCTACTACAACTTCGCTAATAGGTTTGTAGCAGTGGAGTAGTTGGAACTGCACCCGTGCTTCTTTATTAGTAATTGATGAGGCTACTACAACTTCACTAATAGGTTTGTAGCAGTGGAGTAGTTGGAACTGCACCCGTGCTTCTTTATTAGTAATTGATGAGGCTACTACAATTTCACTAATAGGTTGGTAACAGTGGAGTCGTTGGAACTGCACCCGTGCTTCTTTATTAGTAATTGATGAGCCTACTACAACTTCACTAATAGGTTTGTAGCAGTGGAGTAGTTGGAACTGCACCCGTACTTCTTTATTAGTAATAGATGAGGCTACTACAACTTCACTAATAGGTTGGTAACAGTGGAGTAGTTGGAACTGCACCCGTGCTTCTTTATTAGTAATTGATGAGCCTACTACAACTTCACTAATAGGTTGGTAACAGTGGAGTAGTTGGAACTGCACCCGTGCTTCTTTATTAGTAATTGATGAGCCTACTACAACTTCACTAATAGGTTGGTAACAGTGGAGTAGTTGGAACTGCACCCGCGCTTCTTTATTAGTAATTGATGAGCCTACTACAACTTCACTAATAGGTTTGAAGCAGTGGAGTAGTTGGAACTGCACCCGTACTTCTTTATTAGTAATAGATGAGGCTACTACAACTTCACTAATAGGTTGGTAACAGTGGAGTAGTTGGAACTGCACCCGTGCTTCTTTATTAGTAATTGATGAGCCTACTACAACTTCACTAATAGGTTGGTAACAGTGGAGTAGTTGGAACTGCACCCGTGCTTCTTTATTAGTAATTGATGAGCCTACTACAACTTCACTAATAGGTTGGTAGCAGTGGAGTAGTTGGAACTGCACCCGTGCTTCTTTATTAGTAATTGATGAGCCTACTACAACTTCACTAATAGGTTGGTAACAGTGGAGTAGTTGGAACTGCACCCGTGCTTCTTTATTAGTAATTGATGAGCCTACTACAACTTCACTAATAGGTTGGTAACAGTGGAGTAGTTGGAACTGCACCCGTGCTTCTTATTAGTAATTGATGAGCCTACTACAACTTCACTAATAGGTTGGTAACAGTGGAGTAGTTGGAACTGCACCCGTGCTTCTTTATTAGTAATTGATGAGGCTACTACAACTTCACTAATAGGTTTGTAGCAGTGGAGTAGTTGGAACTGCACCCGTGCTTCGTTATTAGTAATTGATGAGGCTACTAGAACTTCACTAATAGGTTGGTAACAGTGGAGTAGTTGGAACTGCACCCGTGCTTCTTTATTAGTAATTGATGAGGCTACTACAACTTCACTAATAGGTTTGTAGCAGTGGAGTAGTTGGAACTGCACCCGTGCTTCTTTACTAGTAATTGATGAGGCTACTACAACTTCACTAATAGGTTTGTAGCAGTGGAGTAGTTGGAACTGCACCCGTGCTTCTTTATTAGTAATTGATGAGGCTACTACAACTTCACTAATAGGTTTGTAGCAGTGGAGTAGTTGGAACTGCACCCGTGCTTCTTTATTAGTAATTGATGAGGCTACTACAACTTCACTAATAGGTTGGTAACAGTGCAGTAGTTGGAACTGCACCCGTGCTTCTTTACTAGTAATTGATGAGGCTACTACAACTTCACTAATAGGTTTGTAGCAGTGGAGTAGTTGGAACTGCACCCGTGCTTCTTTATTAGTAATTGATGAGGCTACTACAACTTCACTAATAGGTTGGTAACAGTGGAGTAGTTGGAACTGCACCCGTGCTTCTTTATTAGTAATTGATGAGGCTACTACAACTTCACTAATAGGTTTGTAACAGTGGAGTAGTTGGAACTGCACCCGTGCTTCTTTATTAGTAATTGATGAGGCTACTACAACTTCACTAATAGGTTTGTAGCAGTGGAGTAGTTGGAACTGCACCCGTGCTTCTTTATTAGTAATTGATGAGGCTACTACAACTTCACTAATAGGTTTGTAACAGTGGAGTAGTTGGAACTGCACCCGTGCTTCTTTATTAGTAATTGATGAGGCTACTACAACTTCACTAATAGGTTGGTAACAGTGGAGTAGTTGGAACTGCACCCGTGCTTCTTTATTAGTAATTGATGAGGCTACTACAACTTCACTAATAGGTTTGTAGCAGTGGAGTAGTTGGAACTGCACCCGTGCTTCTTTATTAGTAATTGATGAGGCTACTACAACTTCACTAATAGGTTGGTAACAGTGGAGTAGTTGGAACTGCACCCGTGCTTCTTTATTAGTAATTGATGAGGCTACTACAACTTCACTAATAGGATGGTAACAGTGGAGTAGTTGGAACTGCACCCGTGCTTCTTTATTAGTAATTGATGAGGCTACTACAACTTCACTAATAGGTTTGTAACAGTGGAGTAGTTGGAACTGCACCCGTGCTTCTTTATTAGTAATTGATGAGGCTACTACAACTTCACTAATAGGTTTGTAACAGTGGAGTAGTTGGAACTGCACCCGTGCTTCTTTATTAGTAATTGATGAGGCTACTACAACTTCACTAATAGGTTTGTAACAGTGGAGTAGTTGGAACTGCACCCGTGCTTCTTTATTAGTAATTGATGAGGCTACTACAACTTCACTAATAGGTTTGTAACAGTGGAGTAGTTGGAACTGCACCCATGCTTCTTTATTAGTAATTGATGAGGCTACTACAACTTCACTAATAGGTTTGTAACAGTGGAGTAGTTGAAACTGCACCCATGCTTCTTTATTAGTAATTGATGAGGCTACTACAACTTCACTAATAGGTTTGTAACAGTGGAGTAGTTGGAACTGCACCCGTGCTTCTTTATTAGTAATTGATGAGGCTACTACAACTTCACTAATAGGTTTGTAAGAGTGGAGTAGTTGGAACTGCACCCGTTCTTCTTTATTAGTAATTGATGAGGCTACTACAACTTCACTAATAGGTTGGTAACAGTGGAGTAGTTGGAACTGCACCAGTGCTTCTTATTAGTAATTGATGAGCCTACTACAACTTCACTAATAGGTTTGTAACAGTGGAGTAGTTGGAACTGCACCCGTGCTTCTTTATTAGTAATTGATGAGGCTACTACAACTTCACTAATAGGTTTGTAGCAGTGGAGTAGTTGGAACTGCACCCGTGCTTCTTAATTAGTAATTGATGAGGCTACTACAACTTCACTAATAGGTTTGTAACAGTGGAGTAGTTGGAACTGCACCCGTGCTTCTTTACTAGTAATTGATGAGGCTACTACAACTTCACTAATAGGTTTGTAGCAGTGGAGTAGTTGGAACTGCACCCGTGCTTCTTTATTAGTAATTGATGAGGCTACTACAACTTCAC
This sequence comes from Deroplatys truncata, assembly GCA_030765065.1. Classification (NCBI taxonomy): domain Eukaryota; kingdom Metazoa; phylum Arthropoda; class Insecta; order Mantodea; family Mantidae; genus Deroplatys; species Deroplatys truncata. The sequence goes on from CM060975.1 coordinate 10,805,470, forward strand.
TAATAGGTTTGTAGCAGTGGAGTAGTTGGAACTGCACCCGTGCTTCTTTATTAGTAATTGATGAGGCTACTACAACTTCACTAATAGGTTTGTAGCAGTGGAGTAGTTGGAACTGCACCCGTGCTTCTTTATTAGTAATTGATGAGGCTACTACAACTTCACTAATAGGTTGGTAACAGTGGAGTAGTTGGAACTGCACCCTTGCTTCTTTATTAGTAATTGATGAGGCTACTACAACTTCACTAATAGGTTTGTAGCAGTGGAGTAGTTGGAACTGCACCCGTGCTTCTTTATTAGTAATTGATGAGGCTACTACAACTTCACTAATAGGTTTGTAGCAGTGGAGTAGTTGGAACTGTACCCGTGCTTCTTTACTAGTAATTGATGAGGCTACTACAACTTCACTAATAGGTTGGTAACAGTGGAGTAGTTGGAACTGCACCCATGCTTCTTTACTAGTAATTGATGAGGCTACTACAACTTCACTAATAGGTTGGTAACAGTGGAGTAGTTGGAACTGCACCCGTACTTCTTTATTAGTAATTGATGAGACTACTACAACTTGACTAATAGGTTTGTAGCAGTGGAGTAGTTGGAACTGCACCCGTGCTTCTTTATTAGTAATTGATGAGGCTACTACAACTTCACTAATAGGTTGGTAACAGTGGAGTAGTTGGAACTGCACCTGTGCTTCTTTATTAGTAATTGATGAGGCTACTACAACTTCACTAATAGGTTGGTAACAGTGGAGTAGTTGGAACTGCACCCGTGCTTCTTTATTAGTAATTGATGAGGCTACTACAACTTCACTAATAGGTTTGTAGCAGTGGAGTAGTTGGAACTGCACCCGTGCTTCGTTATTAGTAATTGATGAGGCTACTAGAACTTCACTAATAGGTTTGTAACAGTGGAGTAGTTGGAACTGCACCCGTGCTTCGTTATTAGTAATTGATGAGGCTACTAGAACTTCACTAATAGGTTTGTAACAGTGGAGTAGTTGGAACTGCACCCGTGCTTCGTTATTAGTAATTGATGAGGCTACTACAACTTCACTAATAGGTTTGTAACAGTGGAGTAGTTGGAACTGCACCCGTGCTTCTTTATTAGTAATTGATGAGGCTACTACAACTTCACTAATAGGTTGGTAACAGTGGAGTAGTTGGAACTGCACCAGTGCTTCTTTATTAGTAATTGATGAGCCTACTACAACTTCACTAATAGGTTTGTAGCAGTGGAGTAGTTGGAACTGCACCCGTGCTTCTTTATTAGTAATTGATGAGGCTACAACTTCACTAATAGGTTGGTAACAGTGGAGTAGTTGGAACTGCACCCGTGCTTCTTTCTTAGTAATTGATGAGCCTACTACAACTTCACTAATAGGTTGTTAACAGTGGAGTAGTTGGAACTGCACCCGTGCTTCTTTATTAGTAATTGATGAGCCTACTACAACTTCACTAATAGGTTGGTAGCAGTGGAGTAGTTGGAACTGCACCCGTGCTTCTTTATTAGTAATTGATGAGCCTACTACAACTTCACTAATAGGTTGGTAACAGTGGACTAGTTGGAACTGCACCCGTGCTTCTTTATTAGTAATTGATGAGGCTACTACAACTTCACCAATAGGTTGGTAACAGTGGAGTAGTTGGAACTGCACCCGTGCTTCTTTATTAGTAATTGATGAGCCTACTACAACTTCACTAATAGGTTGGTAACAGTGGAGTAGTTGGAACTGCACCCGTGCTTCTTTATTAGTAATTGATGAGGCTACTACAACTTCACTAATAGGTTTGTAGCAGAGGAGTAGTTGGAACTGCACCTGTGCTTCTTTATTAGTAATTGATGAGGCTACTACAACTTCACTAATAGGTTGGTAACAGTGGAGTAGTTGGAACTGCACCCGTGCTTCTTTATTAGTAATTGATGAGCCTACTACAACTTCGCTAATAGGTTTGTAGCAGTGGAGTAGTTGGAACTGCACCCGTGCTTCTTTATTAGTAATTGATGAGGCTACTACAACTTCACTAATAGGTTTGTAGCAGTGGAGTAGTTGGAACTGCACCCGTGCTTCTTTATTAGTAATTGATGAGGCTACTACAATTTCACTAATAGGTTGGTAACAGTGGAGTCGTTGGAACTGCACCCGTGCTTCTTTATTAGTAATTGATGAGCCTACTACAACTTCACTAATAGGTTTGTAGCAGTGGAGTAGTTGGAACTGCACCCGTACTTCTTTATTAGTAATAGATGAGGCTACTACAACTTCACTAATAGGTTGGTAACAGTGGAGTAGTTGGAACTGCACCCGTGCTTCTTTATTAGTAATTGATGAGCCTACTACAACTTCACTAATAGGTTGGTAACAGTGGAGTAGTTGGAACTGCACCCGTGCTTCTTTATTAGTAATTGATGAGCCTACTACAACTTCACTAATAGGTTGGTAACAGTGGAGTAGTTGGAACTGCACCCGCGCTTCTTTATTAGTAATTGATGAGCCTACTACAACTTCACTAATAGGTTTGAAGCAGTGGAGTAGTTGGAACTGCACCCGTACTTCTTTATTAGTAATAGATGAGGCTACTACAACTTCACTAATAGGTTGGTAACAGTGGAGTAGTTGGAACTGCACCCGTGCTTCTTTATTAGTAATTGATGAGCCTACTACAACTTCACTAATAGGTTGGTAACAGTGGAGTAGTTGGAACTGCACCCGTGCTTCTTTATTAGTAATTGATGAGCCTACTACAACTTCACTAATAGGTTGGTAGCAGTGGAGTAGTTGGAACTGCACCCGTGCTTCTTTATTAGTAATTGATGAGCCTACTACAACTTCACTAATAGGTTGGTAACAGTGGAGTAGTTGGAACTGCACCCGTGCTTCTTTATTAGTAATTGATGAGCCTACTACAACTTCACTAATAGGTTGGTAACAGTGGAGTAGTTGGAACTGCACCCGTGCTTCTTATTAGTAATTGATGAGCCTACTACAACTTCACTAATAGGTTGGTAACAGTGGAGTAGTTGGAACTGCACCCGTGCTTCTTTATTAGTAATTGATGAGGCTACTACAACTTCACTAATAGGTTTGTAGCAGTGGAGTAGTTGGAACTGCACCCGTGCTTCGTTATTAGTAATTGATGAGGCTACTAGAACTTCACTAATAGGTTGGTAACAGTGGAGTAGTTGGAACTGCACCCGTGCTTCTTTATTAGTAATTGATGAGGCTACTACAACTTCACTAATAGGTTTGTAGCAGTGGAGTAGTTGGAACTGCACCCGTGCTTCTTTACTAGTAATTGATGAGGCTACTACAACTTCACTAATAGGTTTGTAGCAGTGGAGTAGTTGGAACTGCACCCGTGCTTCTTTATTAGTAATTGATGAGGCTACTACAACTTCACTAATAGGTTTGTAGCAGTGGAGTAGTTGGAACTGCACCCGTGCTTCTTTATTAGTAATTGATGAGGCTACTACAACTTCACTAATAGGTTGGTAACAGTGCAGTAGTTGGAACTGCACCCGTGCTTCTTTACTAGTAATTGATGAGGCTACTACAACTTCACTAATAGGTTTGTAGCAGTGGAGTAGTTGGAACTGCACCCGTGCTTCTTTATTAGTAATTGATGAGGCTACTACAACTTCACTAATAGGTTGGTAACAGTGGAGTAGTTGGAACTGCACCCGTGCTTCTTTATTAGTAATTGATGAGGCTACTACAACTTCACTAATAGGTTTGTAACAGTGGAGTAGTTGGAACTGCACCCGTGCTTCTTTATTAGTAATTGATGAGGCTACTACAACTTCACTAATAGGTTTGTAGCAGTGGAGTAGTTGGAACTGCACCCGTGCTTCTTTATTAGTAATTGATGAGGCTACTACAACTTCACTAATAGGTTTGTAACAGTGGAGTAGTTGGAACTGCACCCGTGCTTCTTTATTAGTAATTGATGAGGCTACTACAACTTCACTAATAGGTTGGTAACAGTGGAGTAGTTGGAACTGCACCCGTGCTTCTTTATTAGTAATTGATGAGGCTACTACAACTTCACTAATAGGTTTGTAGCAGTGGAGTAGTTGGAACTGCACCCGTGCTTCTTTATTAGTAATTGATGAGGCTACTACAACTTCACTAATAGGTTGGTAACAGTGGAGTAGTTGGAACTGCACCCGTGCTTCTTTATTAGTAATTGATGAGACTACTACAACTTGACTAATAGGTTTGTAGCAGTGGAGTAGTTGGAACTGCACCCGTGCTTCTTTATTAGTAATGGATGAGGCTACTACAACTTCACTAATAGGTTGGTAACAGTGGAGTACTTGGAACTGCACCCGTGCTTCTTTATTAGTAATTGATGAGGCTACTACAACTTCACTAATAGGTTTGTAGCAGTGGAGTAGTTGGAACTGCACCCGTGCTTCTTTATTAGTAATTGATGAGGCTACTACAACTTCACTAATAGGTTTGTAGCAGTGGAGTAGTTGGAACTGCACCCGTGCTTCTTTATTAGTAATTGATGAGCCTACTACAACTTCACTAATAGGTTGGTAACAGTGGAGTAGTTGGAACTGCACCCGTGCTTCTTTATTAGTAATTGATGAGCCTACTACAACTTCACTAATAGGTTGGTAACAGTGGAGTAGTTGGAACTGCACCCGTGCTTCTTTATTAGTAATTGATGAGCCTACTACAACTTCACTAATAGGTTGGTAACAGTGGAATAGTTGGAACTGCACCCGTGCTTCTTTATTAGTAATTGATGAGCCTACTACAACTTCACTAATAGGTTGGTAGCAGTGGAGTAGTTGGAACTGCACCCGTGCTTCTTTATTAGTAATTGATGAGGCTACTACAACTTCACTAATAGGTTTGTAGCAGTGGAGTAGTTGGAACTGCACCCGTGCTTCTTAATTAGTAATTGATGAGGCTACTACAACTTCACTAATAGGTTTGTAGCAGTGGAGTAGTTGGAACTGCACCCGTGCTTCTTTACTAGTAATTGATGAGGCTACTACAACTTCACTAATAGGTTTGTAGCAGTGGAGTAGTTGGAACTGCACCCGTGCTTCTTTATTAGTAATTGATGAGGCTACTACAACTTCACTAATAGGTTTGTAACAGTGGAGTAGTTGGAACTGCACCCGTGCTTCTTTATTAGTAATTGATGAGACTACTACAACCTGACTAATAGGTTTGTAGCAGTGGAGTAGTTGGAACTGCACCCGTGCTTCTTTATTAGTAATTGATGAGGCTACTACAACTTCACTAATAGGTTGGTAACAGTGGAGTACTTGCAACTGCACCCGTGCTTCTTTATTAGTAATTGATGAGCCTACTACAACTTCACTAATAGGTTGGTAACAGTGGAGTAGTTGGAACTGCACCCGTACTTCTTTATTAGTAATTGATGAGGCTACTACAACTTCACTAATAGGTTGGTAACAGTGGAGTAGTTGGAACTGCACCCGTGCTTCTTTATTAGTAATTGATGAGGCTACTACAACTTCACTAATAGGTTGGTAACAGTGGAGTAGTTGGAACTGCACCCGTGCTTCTTTATTAGTAATTGATGAGGCTACTACAACTTTACTAATAGGTTGGTAGCAGTGGAGTAGTTGGAACTGCACCCGTGCTTCTTTATTAGTAATTGATGAGGCTACTACAACTTCACTAATAGGTTGGTAACAGTGGAGTAGTTGGAACTGCACCCGTGCTTCTTTATTAGTAATTGATGAGCCTACTACAACTTCACTAATAGGTTGGTAACAGTGGAGTAGTTGGAACTGCACCCGTGCTTCTTTATTAGTAATTGATGAGGCTACTACAACTTCACTAATAGGTTGGTAACAGTGGAGTAGTTGGAACTGCACCCGTGCTTCTTTCTTAGTAATTGATGAGGCTACTACAACTTCACTAATAGGTTTGTAACAGTGGAGTAGTTGGAACTGCACCCGTTCTTCTTTATTAGTAATTGATGAGGCTACTACAACTTCACTAATAGGTTGGTAACAGTGGAGTAGTTGGAACTGCACCCGTGCTTCTTTATTAGTAATTGATGAGACTACTACAACTTGACTAATAGGTTTGTAGCAGTGGAGTAGTTGGAACTGCACACGTGCTTCTTTATTAGTAATTGATGAGGCTACTACAACTTCACTAATAGGTTGGTAACAGTGGAGTACTTGGAACTGCACCCGTGCTTCTTTATTAGTAATTGATGAGCCTACTACAACTTCACTAATAGGTTGCTAACAGTGGAGTAGTTGGAACTGCACCCGTACTTCTTTATTAGTAATTGATGAGGCTACTACAACTTCACTAATAGGTTGGTAACAGTGGAGTAGTTGGAACTGCACCCGTGCTTCTTTATTAGTAATTGATGAGGCTACTACAACTTCACTAATAGGTTGGTAACAGTGGAGTAGTTGGAACTGCACCCGTGCTTCTTTCTTAGTAATTGATGAGCCTACTACAACTTCACTAATAGGTTGGTAACAGTGGAGTAGTTGGAACTGCACCCGTGCTTCTTTATTAGTAATTGATGAGCCTACTACAACTTCACTAATAGGTTGGTAGCAGTGGAGTAGTTGGAACTGCACCCGTGCTTCTTTATTAGTAATTGATGAGCCTACTACAACTTCACTAATAGGTTGGTAACAGTGGAGTAGTTGGAACTGCACCCGTGCTTCTTATTAGTAATTGATGAGCCTACTACAACTTCACTAATAGGTTGGTAACAGTGGAGTAGTTGGAACTGCACCCGTGCTTCTTTATTAGTAATTGATGAGCCTACTACAACTTCACTAATAGGTTGGTAACAGTGGAGTAGTTGGAACTGCACCCGTGCTTCTTATTAGTAATTGATGAGCCTACTACAACTTCACTAATAGGTTGGTAACAGTGGACTAGTTGGAACTGCACCCGTGCTTCTTTATTAGTAATTGATGAGGCTACTACAACTTCACTAATAGGTTGGTAACAGTGGAGTAGTTGGAACTGCACCCGTGCTTCTTTATTAGTAATTGATGAGCCTACTACAACTTCACTAATAGGTTGGTAACAGTGGAGTAGTTGGAACTGCACCCGTGCTTCTTTATTAGTAATTGATGAGCCTACTACAACTTCACTAATAGGTTGGTAACAGTGGAGTAGTTGGAACTGCACCCGTGCTTCTTTATTAGTAATTGATGAGGCTACTACAACTTCACTAATAGGTTTGTAGCAGAGGAGTAGTTGGAACTGCACCTGTGCTTCTTTATTAGTAATTGATGAGGCTACTACAACTTCACTAATAGGTTGGTAACAGTGGAGTAGTTGGAACTGCACCCGTGCTTCTTTATTAGTAATTGATGAGCCTACTACAACTTCACTAATAGGTTTGTAGCAGTGGAGCAGTTGGAACTGCACCCGTGCTTCTTTATTAGTAATTGATGAGGCTACTACAACTTCACTAATAGGTTTGTAGCAGTGGAGTAGTTGGAACTGCACCCGTGCTTCTTTATTAGTAATTGATGAGCCTACTACAACTTCACTAATAGGTTGGTAACAGTGGAGTAGTTGGAACTGCACCCGTGCTTCTTTATTAGTAATTGATGAGCCTACTACAACTTCACTAATAGGTTTGTAGCAGTGGAGTAGTTGGAACTGCACCCGTACTTCTTTATTAGTAATAGATGAGGCTACTACAACTTCACTAATAGGTTGGTAACAGTGGAGTAGTTGGAACTGCACCCGTGCTTCTTTATTAGTAATTGATGAGCCTACTACAACTTCACTAATAGGTTGGTAACAGTGGAGTAGTTGGAACTGCACCCGTGCTTCTTTATTAGTAATTGATGAGCCTACTACAACTTCACTAATAGGTTGGTAGCAGTGGAGTAGTTGGAACTGCACCCGTGCTTCTTTATTAGTAATTGATGACGCTACTACAACTTCACTAATAGGTTGGTAACAGTGGAGTAGTTGGAACTGCACCCGTGCTTCTTTATTAGTAATTGATGAGGCTACTACAACTTCACTAATAGGTTTGTAGCAGTGGAGTAGTTGGAACTTCACCCGTGCTTCTTTATTAGTAATTGATGAGGCTACTACAACTTCACTAATAGGTTGGTAACAGTGGAGTAGTTGGAACTGCACCCGTGCTTCTTTATTAGTAATTGATGAGCCTACTACAACTTCACTAATAGGTTGGTAACAGTGGACTAGTTGGAACTGCACCCGTGCTTCTTTATTAGTAATTGATGAGGCTACTACAACTTCACTAATAGGTTTGTAGCAGTGGAGTAGTTGGAACTGCACCCGTGCTTCTTTATTAGTAATTGATGAGGCTACTACAACTTCACTAATAGGTTGGTAACAGTGGAGTAGTTGGAACTGCACCCATGCTTCTTTATTAGTAATTGATGAGGCTACTACAACTTCACTAATAGGTTTGTAACAGTGGACTAGTTGGAACTGCACCCGTGCTTCTTTATTAGTAATTGATGAGGCTACTACAACTTCACTAATAGGTTGGTAACAGTGGAGTAGTTGGAACTGCACCCGTGCTTCTTTATTAGTAATTCATGAGCCTACTACAACTTCACTAATAGGTTGGTAACAGTGGAGTAGTTGGAACTGCACCCGTGCTTCTTTATTAGTAATTGATGAGGCTACTACAACTTCACTAATAGGTTTGTAGCAGTGGAGTAGTTGGAACTGCACCCGTGCTTCTTTATTAGTAATTGATGAGGCTACTACAACTTCACTAATAGGTTTGTAGCAGTGGAGTAGTTGGAACTGCACCCGTGCTTCTTTATTAGTAATTGATGAGCCTACTACAACTTCACTAATAGGTTTGTAGCAGTGGAGTAGTTGGAACTGCACCCGTGCTTCTTTATTAGTAATTGATGAGGCTACTACAACTTCACTAATAGGTTTGTAGCAGTGGAGTAGTTGGAACTGCACCCGTGCTTCTTTATTAGTAATTGATGAGCCTACTACAACTTCACTAATAGGTTTGTAGCAGTGGAGTAGTTGGAACTGCACCCGTGCTTCTTTATTAGTAATTGATGAGCCTACTACAACTTCACTAATAGGTTTGTAGCACTGGAGTAGTTGGAACTGCACCCGTGCTTCTTTATTAGTAATTGATGAGGCTACTACAACTTCACTAATAGGTTTGTAGCAGTGGAGTAGTTGGAACTGCACCCGTGCTTCTTTATTAGTAATTGATGAGGCTACTACAACTTCACTAATAGGTTTGTAGCAGTGGAGTAGTTGGAACTGCACCAGTGCTTCTTTATTAGTAATTGATGAGCCTACTACAACTTCACTAATAGGTTGGTAACAGTGGAGTAGTTGGAACTGCACCCGTGCTTCTTTATTAGTAATTGATGAGCCTACTACAACTTCACTAATAGGTTTGTAACAGTGGAGTAGTTGGAACTGCACCCGTGCTTCTTTATTAGTAATTGATGAGCCTACTACAACTTCACTAATAGGTTTGTAACAATGGAGTAGTTGGAACTGCACCCGTGCTTCTTTATTAGTAATTGATGAGCCTAATACAACTTCACTAATAGGTTTGTAACAGTGGAGTAGTTGGAACTGCACCCGTGCTTCTTTATTAGTAAGTGATGAGCCTACTACAACTTCACTAATAGGTTGGTAACAGTGGAGTAGTTGGAACTGCACCCGTGCTTCTTTATTAGTAATTGATGAGCCTACTACAACTTCACTAATAGGTTGGTAACAGTGGAGTAGTTGGAACTGCACCCGTGCTTCTTTATTAGTAATTGATGAGCCTACTACAACTTCACTAATAGGTTGGTAGCAGTGGAGTAGTTGGAACTGCACCCGTGCTTCTTTATTAGTAATTGATGAGCCTACTACAACTTCACTAATAGGTTGGTAACAGTGGAGTAGTTGGAACTGCACCCGTGCTTCTTATTAGTAATTGATGAGCCTACTACAACTTCACTAATAGGTTGGTAACAGTGGAGTAGTTGGAACTGCACCCGTGCTTCTTTATTAGTAATTAATGAGCCTACTACAACTTCACTAATAGGTTGGTAACAGTGGAGTAGTTGGAACTGCACCCGTGCTTCTTTATTAGTAATTGATGAGGCTACTACAACTTCACTAATAGGTTTGTAGCAGTGGAGTATTTGGAACTGCACCCGTGCTTCTTTATTAGTAATTGATGAGCCTACTACAACTTCACTAATAGGTTGGTAACAGTGGAGTAGTTGGAACTGCACCCGTGCTTCTTTATTAGTAATTGATGAGCCTACTACAACTTCACTAATAGGTTAGTAGCAGTGGAGTAGTTGGAACTGCACCCGTGCTTCTTTATTAGTAATTGATGAGGCTACTACAACTTCACTAATAGGTTAGTAGCAGTGGAGTAGTTGGAACTGCACCCGTGCTTCTTTATTAGTAATTGATGAGCCTACTACAACTTCACTAATAGGTTGGTAACAGTGGAGTAGTTGGAACTGCACCCGTGCTTCTTTATTAGTAATTGATGAGCCTACTACAACTTCACTAATAGGTTGGTAACAGTGGAGTAGTTGGAACTGCACCCGTGCTTCTTTATTAGTAATTGATGAGCCTACTACAACTTCACTAATAGGTTGGTAGCAGTGGAGTAGTTGGAACTGCACCCGTGCTTCTTTATTAGTAATTGATGAGGCTACTACAACTTCACTAATAGGTTTGTAGCAGTGGAGTAGTTGGAACTGCACCCGTGCTTCTTTATTAGTAATTGATGAGGCTACTACAACTTCACTAATAGGTTGGTAGCAGTGGAGTAGTTGGAACTGCACCCGTGCTTCTTTACTAGTAATTGATGAGGCTACTACAACTTCACTAATAGGTTTGTAGCAGTGGAGTAGTTGGAACTGCACCCGTGCTTCTTTACTAGTAATTGATGAGGCTACTACAACTTCACTAATAGGTTTGTAGCAGTGGAGTAGTTGGAACTGCACCCGTGCTTCTTTATTAGTAATTGATGAGGCTACTACAACTTCACTAATAGGTTTGTAGCAGTGGAGTAGTTGGAACTGCACCCGTGCTTTTTTACTAGTAATTGATGAGGCTACTACAACTTCACTAATAGGTTTGTAGCAGTGGAGTAGTTGGAACTGCACCCGTGCTTCTTTATTAGTAATTGATGAGGCTACTACAACTTCACTAATAGGTTTGTAGCAGTGGAGTAGTTGGAACTGCACCCGTGCTTCTTTACTAGTAATTGATGAGGCTACTACAACTTCACTAATAGGTTTGTAGCAGTGGAGTAGTTGGAACTACACCCGTGCTTCTTTATTAGTAATTGATGAGGCTACTACAACTTCACTAATAGGTTTGTAACAGTGGAGTAGTTGGAACTGCACCCGTGCTTCTTTATTAGTAATTGATGAGGCTACTACAACTTCACTAATAGGTTTGTAACAGTGGAGTAGTTGGAACTGCACCCGTGCTTCTTTATTAGTAATTGATGAGGCTACTACAACTTCACTAATAGGTTGGTAACAGTGGAGTAGTTGGAACTGCACCCGTGCTTCTTTATTAGTAATTGATGAGGCTACTACAACTTCACTAATAGGTTGGTAACAGTGGAGTAGTTGGAACTGCACCCGTGCTTCTTTATTAGTAATTGATGAGGCTACTACAACTTCACTAATAGGTTGGTAACAGTGGAGTAGTTGGAACTGCACCCGTGCTTCTTTATTAGTAATTGATGAGGCTACTACAACTTCACTAATAGGTTGGTAACAGTGGAGTAGTTGGAACTGCACCCGTGCTTCTTTATTAGTAATTGATGAGGCTACTACAACTTCACTAATAGGTTGGTAACATTGGAGTAGTTGGAACTGCACCCGTACTTCTTTATTAGTAATTGATGAGGCTACTACAACTTCACTAATAGGTTGGTAACAGTGGAGTAGTTGGAACTGCACCCGTGCTTCTTTCTTAGTAATTGATGAGCCTACTACAACTTCACTAATAGGTTGTTAACAGTGGAGTAGTTGGAACTGCACCCGTGCTTCTTTCTTAGTAATTGATGAGCCTACTACAACTTCACTAATAGGTTGGTAGCAGTGGAGTAGTTGGAACTGCACCCGTGCTTCTTTATTAGTAATTGATGAGCCTACTACAACTTCACTAATAGGTTGGTAACAGTGGAGTAGTTGGAACTGCACCCGTGCTTCTTATTAGTAATTGATGAGCCTACTACAACTTCACTAATAGGTTGGTAACAGTGGAGTAGTTGGAACTGCACCCGTGCTTCTTTATTAGTAATTGATGAGCCTACTACAACTTCACTAATAGGTTGGTAACAGTGGAGTAGTTGGAACTGCACCCGTGCTTCTTATTAGTAATTGATGAGCCTACTACAACTTCACTAATAGGTTGGTAACAGTGGACTAGTTGGAACTGCACCCGTGCTTCTTTATTAGTAATTGATGAGGCTACTACAACTTCACCAATAGGTTGGTAACAGTGGAGTAGTTGGAACTGCACCCGTGCTTCTTTATTAGTAATTGATGAGGCTACTACAACTTCACTAATAGGTTTGTAGCAGAGGAGTAGTTGGAACTGCACCTGTGCTTCTTTATTAGTAATTGATGAGGCTACTACAACTTCACTAATAGGTTGGTAACAGTGGAGTAGTTGGAACTGCACCCGTGCTTCTTTATTAGTAATTGATGAGCCTACTACAACTTCACTAATAGGTTTGTAGCAGTGGAGTAGTTGGAACTGCACCCGTGCTTCTTTATTAGTAATTGATGAGGCTACTACAACTTCACTAATAGGTTTGTAGCAGTGGAGTAGTTGGAACTGCACCCGTGCTTCTTTATTAGTAATTGATGAGGCTACTACAACTTCACTAATAGGTTGGTAACAGTGGAGTAGTTGGAACTGCACCCGTGCTTCTTTATTAGTAATTGATGAGGCTACTACAACTTCACTAATAGGTTTGTAGCAGTGGAGTAGTTGGAACTGCACCCGTACTTCTTTATTAGTAATAGATGAGGCTACTACAACTTCACTAATAGGTTGGTAACAGTGGAGTAGTTGGAACTGCACCCGTGCTTCTTTATTAGTAATTGATGAGCCTACTACAACTTCACTAATAGGTTGTTAACAGTGGAGTAGTTGGAACTGCACCCGTGCTTCTTTCTTAGTAATTGATGAGCCTACTACAACTTCACTAATAGGTTGGTAGCAGTGGAGTAGTTGGAACTGCACCCGTGCTTCTTTATTAGTAATTGATGAGCCTACTACAACTTCACTAATAGGTTGGTAACAGTGGAGTAGTTGGAACTGCACCCGTGCTTCTTATTAGTAATTGATGAGCCTACTACAACTTCACTAATAGGTTGGTAACAGTGGAGTAGTTGGAACTGCACCCGTGCTTCTTTATTAGTAATTGATGAGCCTACTACAACTTCACTAATAGGTTGGTAACAGTGGAGTAGTTGGAACTGCACCCGTGCTTCTTATTAGTAATTGATGAGCCTACTACAACTTCACTAATAGGTTGGTAACAGTGGACTAGTTGGAACTGCACCCGTGCTTCTTTATTAGTAATTGATGAGGCTACTACAACTTCACCAATAGGTTGGTAACAGTGGAGTAGTTGGAACTGCACCCGTGCTTCTTTATTAGTAATTGATGAGGCTACTACAACTTCACTAATAGGTTTGTAGCAGAGGAGTAGTTGGAACTGCACCTGTGCTTCTTTATTAGTAATTGATGAGGCTACTACAACTTCACTAATAGGTTGGTAACAGTGGAGTAGTTGGAACTGCACCCGTGCTTCTTTATTAGTAATTGATGAGCCTACTACAACTTCACTAATAGGTTTGTAGCAGTGGAGTAGTTGGAACTGCACCCGTGCTTCTTTATTAGTAATTGATGAGGCTACTACAACTTCACTAATAGGTTTGTAGCAGTGGAGTAGTTGGAACTGCACCCGTGCTTCTTTATTAGTAATTGATGAGGCTACTACAACTTCACTAATAGGTTGGTAACAGTGGAGTAGTTGGAACTGCACCCGTGCTTCTTTATTAGTAATTGATGAGGCTACTACAACTTCACTAATAGGTTTGTAGCAGTGGAGTAGTTGGAACTGCACCCGTACTTCTTTATTAGTAATAGATGAGGCTACTACAACTTCACTAATAGGTTGGTAACAGTGGAGTAGTTGGAACTGCACCCGTGCTTCTTTATTAGTAATTGATGAGCCTACTACAACTTCACTAATAGGTTGGTAACAGTGGAGTAGTTGGAACTGCACCCGTGCTTCTTTATTAGTAATTGATGAGCCTACTACAACTTCACTAATAGGTTGGTAGCAGTGGAGTAGTTGGAACTGCACCCGTGCTTCTTTATTAGTAATTGATGAGCCTACTACAACTTCACTAATAGGTTGGTAACAGTGGAGTAGTTGGAACTGCACCCGTGCTTCTTTATTAGTAATTGATGAGCCTACTACAACTTCACTAATAGGTTGGTAACAGTGGAGTAGTTGGAACTGCACCCGTGCTTCTTATTAGTAATTGATGAGCCTACTACAACTTCACTAATAGGTTGGTAACAGTGGAGTAGTTGGAACTGCACCCGTGCTTCTTTATTAGTAATTGATGAGGCTACTACAACTTCACTAATAGGTTTGTAGCAGTGGAGTAGTTGGAACTGCACCCGTGCTTCGTTTTTAGTAATTGATGAGGCTACTAGAACTTCACTAATAGGTTGGTAACAGTGGAGTAGTTGGAACTGCACCCGTGCTTCTTTATTAGTAATTGATGAGCCTACTACAACTTCACTAATAGGTTTGTAGCAGTGGAGTAGTTGGAACTGCACCCGTGCTTCTTTATTAGTAATTGATGAGGCTACTACAACTTCACTAATAGGTTTGTAGCAGTGGAGTAGTTGGAACTGCACCCGTGCTTCTTTACTAGTAATTGATGAGGCTACTACAACTTCACTAATAGGTTTGTAGCAGTGGAGTAGTTGGAACTGCACCCGTGCTTCTTTATTAGTAATTGATGAGGCTACTACAACTTCACTAATAGGTTTGTAGCAGTGGAGTAGTTGGAACTGCACCAATGCTTCTTTATTAGTAATTGATGAGGCTACTACAACTTCACTAATAGGTTGGTAACAGTGCAGTAGTTGGAACTGCACCCGTGCTTCTTTACTAGTAATTGATGAGGCTACTACAACTTCACTAATAGGTTTGTAGCAGTGGAGTAGTTGGAACTGCACCCGTACTTCTTTATTAGTAATTGATGAGGCTACTACAACTTCACTAATAGGTTGGTAACAGTGGAGTAGTTGGAACTGCACCCGTGCTTCTTTATTAGTAATTGATGAGGCTACTACAACTTCACTAATAGGTTTGTAACAGTGGAGTAGTTGGAACTGCACCCGTGCTTCTTTATTAGTAATTGATGAGGCTACTACAACTTCACTAATAGGTTTGTAGCAGTGGAGTAGTTGGAACTGCACCCGTGCTTCTTTATTAGTAATTGATGAGGCTACTACAACTTCACTAATAGGTTTGTAACAGTGGAGTAGTTGGAACTGCACCCGTGCTTCTTTATTAGTAATTGATGAGGCTACTACAACTTCACTAATAGGTTGGTAACAGTGGAGTAGTTGGAACTGCACCCGTGCTTCTTTATTAGTAATTGATGAGGCTACTACAACTTCACTAATAGGTTTGTAGCAGTGGAGTAGTTGGAACTGCACCCGTGCTTCTTTATTAGTAATTGATGAGGCTACTACAACTTCACTAATAGGTTGGTAACAGTGGAGTAGTTGGAACTGCACCCGTGCTTCTTTATTAGTAATTGATGAGACTACTACAACTTGACTAATAGGTTTGTAGCAGTGGAGTAGTTGGAACTGCACCCGTGCTTCTTTATTAGTAATGGATGAGGCTACTACAACTTCACTAATAGGTTGGTAACAGTGGAGTACTTGGAACTGCACCCGCGCTTCTTTATTAGTAATTGATGAGGCTACTACAACTTCACTAATAGGTTTGTAGCAGTGGAGTAGTTGGAACTGCACCCGTGCTTCTTTATTAGTAATTGATGAGGCTACTACAACTTCACTAATAGGTTTGTAGCAGTGGAGTAGTTGGAACTGCACCCGTGCTTCTTTATTAGTAACTGATGAGCCTACTACAACTTCACTAATAGGTTGGTAACAGTGGAGTACTTGGAACTGCACCCGTGCTTCTTTATTAGTAATTGATGAGCCTACTACAACTTCACTAATAGGTTGGTAACAGTGGAGTAGTTGGAACTGCACCCGTGCTTCTTTATTAGTAATTGATGAGCCTACTACAACTTCACTAATAGGTTGGTAACAGTGGAGTAGTTGGAACTGCACCCGTGCTTCTTTATTAGTAATTGATGAGCCTACTACAACTTCACTAATAGGTTGGTAGCAGTGGAGTAGTTGGAACTGCACCCGTGCTTCTTTATTAGTAATTGATGAGGCTACTACAACTTCACTAATAGGTTTGTAGCAGTGGAGTAGTTGGAACTGCACCCGTGCTTCTTAATTAGTAATTGATGAGGCTACTACAACTTCACTAATAGGTTTGTAGCAGTGGAGTAGTTGGAACTGCACCCGTGCTTCTTTACTAGTAATTGATGAGGCTACTACAACTTCACTAATAGGTTTGTAGCAGTGGAGTAGTTGGAACTGCACCCGTGCTTCTTTATTAGTAATTGATGAGGCTACTACAACTTCACTAATAGGTTTGTAACAGTGGAGTAGTTGGAACTGCACCCGTGCTTCTTTATTAGTA
The DNA here is from genome assembly GCA_030765065.1 of Deroplatys truncata. NCBI lineage: Eukaryota > Metazoa > Arthropoda > Insecta > Mantodea > Mantidae > Deroplatys > Deroplatys truncata. The sequence goes on from CM060975.1 coordinate 10,822,281, forward strand.
ATTGATGAGGCTACTACAACTTCACTAATAGGTTGGTAACAGTGGAGTAGTTGGAACTGCACCCGTGCTTCTTTATTAGTAATTGATGAGGCTACTACAACTTCACTAATAGGTTTGTAGCAGTGGAGTAGTTGGAACTGCACCCGTGCTTCTTTATTAGTAATTGATGAGGCTACTACAACTTCACTAATAGGTTGGTAACAGTGGAGTAGTTGGAACTGCACCCGTGCTTCTTTATTAGTAATTGATGAGACTACTACAACCTGACTAATAGGTTTGTAGCAGTGGAGTAGTTGGAACTGCACCCGTGCTTCTTTATTAGTAATTGATGAGGCTACTACAACTTCACTAATAGGTTGGTAACAGTGGAGTACTTGCAACTGCACCCGTGCTTCTTTATTAGTAATTGATGAGCCTACTACAACTTCACTAATAGGTTGGTAACAGTGGAGTAGTTGGAACTGCACCCGTACTTCTTTATTAGTAATTGATGAGGCTACTACAACTTCACTAATAGGTTGGTAACAGTGGAGTAGTTGGAACTGCACCCGTGCTTCTTTATTAGTAATTGATGAGGCTACTACAACTTCACTAATAGGTTGGTAACAGTGGAGTAGTTGGAACTGCACCCGTGCTTCTTTATTAGTAATTGATGAGGCTACTACAACTTGACTAATAGGTTGGTAGCAGTGGAGTAGTTGGAACTGCACCCGTGCTTCTTTATTAGTAATTGATGAGGCTACTACAACTTCACTAATAGGTTGGTAACAGTGGAGTAGTTGGAACTGCACCCGTGCTTCTTTATTAGTAATTGATGAGCCTACTACAACTTCACTAATAGGTTGGTAACAGTGGAGTAGTTGGAACTGCACCCGTGCTTCTTTATTAGTAATTGATGAGGCTACTACAACTTCACTAATAGGTTGGTAACAGTGGAGTAGTTGGAACTGCACCCGTGCTTCTTTCTTAGTAATTGATGAGGCTACTACAACTTCACTAATAGGTTTGTAGCAGTGGAGTAGTTGGAACTGCACCCGTGCTTCTATCTTAGTAATTGATGAGGCTACTACAACTTCACTAATAGGTTTGTAACAGTGGAGTAGTTGGAACTGCACCCGTGCTTCTTTATTAGTAATTGATGAGGCTACTACAACTTCACTAATAGGTTGGTAACAGTGGAGTAGTTGGAACTGCACCAGTGCTTCTTTATTAGTAATTGATGAGGCTACTACAACTTCACTAATAGGTTTGTAGCAGTGGAGTAGTTGGAACTGCACCCGTGCTTCTTTATTAGTAATTGATGAGGCTACAACTTCACTAATAGGTTGGTAACAGTGGAGTAGTTGGAACTGCACCCGTGCTTCTTTATTAGTAATTGATGAGACTACTACAACTTGACTAATAGGTTTGTAGCAGTGGAGTAGTTGGAACTGCACCCGTGCTTCTTTATTAGTAATTGATGAGGCTACTACAACTTCACTAATAGGTTGGTAACAGTGGAGTACTTGGAACTGCACCCGTGCTTCTTTATTAGTAATTGATGAGCCTACTACAACTTCACTAATAGGTTGCTAACAGTGGAGTAGTTGGAACTGCACCCGTACTACTTATTAGTAATTGATGAGGCTACTACAACTTCACTAATAGGTTGGTAACAGTGGAGTAGTTGGAACTGCACCCGTGCTTCTTTCTTAGTAATTGATGAGCCTACTACAACTTCACTAATAGGTTGGTAACAGTGGAGTAGTTGGAACTGCACCCGTGCTTCTTTATTAGTAATTGATGAGCCTACTACAACTTCACTAATAGGTTGGTAGCAGTGGAGTAGTTGGAACTGCACCCGTGCTTCTTTATTAGTAATTGATGAGCCTACTACAACTTCACTAATAGGTTGGTAACAGTGGAGTAGTTGGAACTGCACCCGTGCTTCTTATTAGTAATTGATGAGCCTACTACAACTTCACTAATAGGTTGGTAACAGTGGAGTAGTTGGAACTGCACCCGTGCTTCTTTATTAGTAATTGATGAGCCTACTACAACTTCACTAATAGGTTGGTAACAGTGGAGTAGTTGGAACTGCACCCGTGCTTCTTATTAGTAATTGATGAGCCTACTACAACTTCACTAATAGGTTGGTAACAGTGGACTAGTTGGAACTGCACCCGTGCTTCTTTATTAGTAATTGATGAGGCTACTACAACTTCACTAATAGGTTGGTAACAGTGGAGTAGTTGGAACTGCACCCGTGCTTCTTTATTAGTAATTGATGAGCCTACTACAACTTCACTAATAGGTTGGTAACAGTGGAGTAGTTGGAACTGCACCCGTGCTTCTTTATTAGTAATTGATGAGCCTACTACAACTTCACTAATAGGTTGGTAACAGTGGAGTAGTTGGAACTGCACCCGTGCTTCTTTATTAGTAATTGATGAGGCTACTACAACTTCACTAATAGGTTTGTAGCAGAGGAGTAGTTGGAACTGCACCTGTGCTTCTTTATTAGTAATTGATGAGGCTACTACAACTTCACTAATAGGTTGGTAACAGTGGAGTAGTTGGAACTGCACCCGTGCTTCTTTATTAGTAATTGATGAGCCTACTACAACTTCACTAATAGGTTTGTAGCAGTGGAGTAGTTGGAACTGCACCCGTGCTTCTTTATTAGTAATTGATGAGGCTACTACAACTTCACTAATAGGTTTGTAGCAGTGGAGTAGTTGGAACTGCACCCGTGCTTCTTTATTAGTAATTGATGAGCCTACTACAACTTCACTAATAGGTTTGTAGCACTGGAGTAGTTGGAACTGCACCCGTGCTTCTTTATTAGTAATTGATGAGGCTACTACAACTTCACTAATAGGTTTGTAGCAGTGGAGTAGTTGGAACTGCACCCGTGCTTCTTTATTAGTAATTGATGAGGCTACTACAACTTCACTAATAGGTTTGTAGCAGTGGAGTAGTTGGAACTGCACCCGTGCTTCTTTATTAGTAATTGATGAGCCTACTACAACTTCACTAATAGGTTGGTAACAGTGGAGTAGTTGGAACTGCACCCGTGCTTCTTTATTAGTAATTGATGAGCCTACTACAACTTCACTAATAGGTTTGTAACAATGGAGTAGTTGGAACTGCACCCGTGCTTCTTTATTAGTAATTGATGAGGCTACTACAACTTCACTAATAGGTTTGTAACAGTGGAGTAGTTGGAACTGCACCCGTGCTTCTTTATTAGTAATTGATGAGCCTAATACAACTTCACTAATAGGTTGGTAACAGTGGAGTAGTTGGAACTGCACCCGTGCTTCTTTATTAGTAAGTGATGAGCCTACTACAACTTCACTAATAGGTTGGTAACAGTGGAGTAGTTGGAACTGCACCCGTGCTTCTTTATTAGTAATTGATGAGCCTACTACAACTTCACTAATAGGTTGGTAGCAGTGGAGTAGTTGGAACTGCACCCGTGCTTCTTTATTAGTAATTGATGAGCCTACTACAACTTCACTAATAGGTTGGTAACAGTGGAGTAGTTGGAACTGCACCCGTGCTTCTTTATTAGTAATTGATGAGCCTACTACAACTTCACTAATAGGTTGGTAACAGTGGAGTAGTTGGAACTGCACCCGTGCTTCTTATTAGTAATTGATGAGCCTACTACAACTTCACTAATAGGTTGGTAACAGTGGAGTAGTTGGAACTGCACCCGTGCTTCTTTATTAATAATTGATGAGGCTACTACAACTTCACTAATAGGTTTGTAGCAGTGGAGTATTTGGAACTGCACCCGTGCTTCTTTATTAGTAATTGATGAGGCTACTACAACTTCACTAATAGGTTGGTAACAGTGGAGTAGTTGGAACTGCACCCGTGCTTCTTTATTAGTAATTGATGAGCCTACTACAACTTCACTAATAGGTTTGTAGCAGTGGAGTAGTTGGAACTGCACCCGTGCTTCTTTATTAGTAATTGATGAGGCTACTACAACTTCACTAATAGGTTTGTAGCAGTGGAGTAGTTGGAACTGCACCCGTGCTTCTTTATTAGTAATTGATGAGCCTACTACAACTTCACTAATAGGTTGGTAACAGTGGAGTAGTTGGAACTGCACCCGTGCTTCTTTATTAGTAATTGATGAGCCTACTACAACTTCACTAATAGGTTGGTAACAGTGGAGTAGTTGGAACTGCACCCGTGCTTCTTTATTAGTAATTGATGAGCCTACTACAACTTCACTAATAGGTTGGTAACAGTGGAGTAGTTGGAACTGCACCCGTGCTTCTTTATTAGTAATTGATGAGCCTACTACAACTTCACTAATAGGTTGGTAGCAGTGGAGTAGTTGGAACTGCACCCGTGCTTCTTTATTAGTAATTGATGAGGCTACTACAACTTCACTAATAGGTTTGTAGCAGTGGAGTAGTTGGAACTGCACCCGTGCTTCTTTATTAGTAATTGATGAGGCTACTACAACTTCACTAATAGGTTGGTAGCAGTGGAGTAGTTGGAACTGCACCCGTGCTTCTTTACTAGTAATTGATGAGGCTACTACAACTTCACTAATAGGTTTGTAGCAGTGGAGTAGTTGGAACTGCACCCGTGCTTCTTTATTAGTAATTGATGAGGCTACTACAACTTCACTAATAGGTTTGTAGCAGTGGAGTAGTTGGAACTGCACCCGTGCTTCTTTACTAGTAATTGATGAGGCTACTACAACTTCACTAATAGGTTTGTAGCAGTGGAGTAGTTGGAACTGCACCCGTGCTTTTTTATTAGTAATTGATGAGGCTACTACAACTTCACTAATAGGTTTGTAGCAGTGGAGTAGTTGGAACTGCACCCGTGCTTCTTTACTAGTAATTGATGAGGCTACTACAACTTCACTAATAGGTTTGTAGCAGTGGAGTAGTTGGAACTGCACCCGTGCTTCTTTATTAGTAATTGATGAGGCTACTACAACTTCACTAATAGGATGGTAACAGTGGAGTAGTTGGAACTGCACCCGTGCTTCTTTATTAGTAATTGATGAGGCTACTACAACTTCACTAATAGGTTTGTAGCAGTGGAGTAGTTGGAACTGCACCCGTGCTTCTTTATTAGTAATTGATGAGGCTACTACAACTTCACTAATAGGTTTGTAGCAGTGGAGTAGTTGGAACTGCACCCGTGCTTCTTTATTAGTAATTGATGAGGCTACTACAACTTCACTAATAGGATGGTAACAGTGGAGTAGTTGGAACTGCACCCGTGCTTCTTTATTAGTAATTGATGAGGCTACTACAACTTCACTAATAGGTTTGTAGCAGTGGAGTAGTTGGAACTGCACCCGTGCTTCTTTATTAGTAATTGATGAGGCTACTACAACTTCACTAATAGGTTTGTAACAGTGGAGTAGTTGGAACTGCACCCGTGCTTCTTTATTAGTAATTGATGAGACTACTACAACTTCACTAATAGGTTGGTAACAGTGGAGTAGTTGGAACTGCACCCGTGCTTCTTATTAGTAATTGATGAGCCTACTACAACTTCACTAATAGGTTGGTAACAGTGGACTAGTTGGAACTGCACCCGTGCTTCTTTATTAGTAATTGATGAGGCTACTACAACTTCACTAATAGGTTGGTAACAGTGGAGTAGTTGGAACTGCACCCGTGCTTCTTTATTAGTAATTGATGAGGCTACTACAACTTCACTAATAGGTTGGTAACAGTGTAGTAGTTGGAACTGCACCCGTGCTTCTTTATTAGTAATTGATGAGACTACTACAACTTGACTAATAGGTTTGTAGCAGTGGAGTAGTTGGAACTGCACCCGTGCTTCTTTATTAGTAATTGATGAGGCTACTACAACTTCACTAATAGGTTGGTAACAGTGGAGTAGTTGGAACTGCACCCGTGCTTCTTTATTAGTAATTGATGAGACTACTACAACTTGACTAATAGGTTGGTAACAGTGGAGTAGTAGGAACTGCACCCGTGCTTCTTTATTAGTAATTGATGAGACTACTACAACTTCACTAATAGGTTGGTAACAGTGGAGTAGTTGGAACTGCACCCGTGCTTCTTTATTAGTAATTGATGAGACTACTACAACTTCACTAATAGGTTTGTAGCAGTGGAGTAGTTGGAACTGCACCCGTGCTTCTTTATTAGTAATTGATGAGACTACTACAACTTCACTAATAGGTTTGTAGCAGTGGAGTAGTTGGAACTGCACCCGTGCTTCTTTATTAGTAATTGATGAGGCTACTACAACTTCACTAATAGGTTGGTAACAGTGGAGTAGTTGGAACTGCACCCGTGCTTCTTTATTAGTAATTGATGAGACTACTACAACTTGACTAATAGGTTGGTAACAGTGGAGTAGTAGGAACTGCACCCGTGCTTCTTTATTAGTAATTGATGAGACTACTACAACTTGACTAATAGGTTTGTAGCAGTGGAGTAGTTGGAACTGCACCCGTGCTTCTTTATTAGTAATTGATGAGGCTACTACAACTTCACTAATAGGTTGGTAACAGTGGAGTACTTGGAACTGCACCCGTGCTTCTTTATTAGTAATTGATGAGCCTACTACAACTTCACTAATAGGTTGCTAACAGTGGAGTAGTTGGAACTGCACCCGTACTTCTTTATTAGTAATTGATGAGGCTACTACAACTTCACTAATAGATTGGTAACAGTGGAGTAGTTGGAACTGCACCCGTGCTTCTTTCTTAGTAATTGATGAGCCTACTACAACTTCACTAATAGGTTGTTAACAGTGGAGTAGTTGGAACTGCACCCGTGCTTCTTTATTAGTAATTGATGAGCCTACTACAACTTCACTAATAGGTTGGTAGCAGTGGAGTAGTTGGAACTGCACCCGTGCTTCTTTATTAGTAATTGATGAGCCTACTACAACTTCACTAATAGGTTGGTAACAGTGGAGTAGTTGGAACTGCACCCGTGCTTCTTATTAGTAATTGATGAGCCTACTACAACTTCACTAATAGGTTGGTAACAGTGGAGTAGTTGGAACTGCACCCGTGCTTCTTTATTAGTATTTGATGAGCCTACTACAACTTCACTAATAGGTTGGTAACAGTGGAGTAGTTGGAACTGCACCCGTGCTTCTTATTACTAATTGATGAGCCTACTACAACTTCACTAATAGGTTGGTAACAGTGGACTAGTTGGAACTGCACCCGTGCTTCTTTATTAGTAATTGATGAGGCTACTACAACTTCACCAATAGGTTGGTAACAGTGGAGTAGTTGGAACTGCACCCGTGCTTCTTTATTAGTAATTGATGAGCCTACTACAACTTCACTAATAGGTTGGTAACAGTGGAGTAGTTGGAACTGCACCCGTGCTTCTTTATTAGTAATTGATGAGGCTACTACAACTTCACTAATAGGTTTGTAGCAGAGGAGTAGTTGGAACTGCACCTGTGCTTCTTTATTAGTAATTGATGAGGCTACTACAACTTCACTAATAGGTTGGTAACAGTGGAGTAGTTGGAACTGCACCCGTGCTTCTTTATTAGTAATTGATGAGCCTACTACAACTTCACTAATAGGTTTGTAGCAGTGGAGTAGTTGGAACTGCACCCGTGCTTCTTTATTAGTAATTGATGAGGCTACTACAACTTCACTAATAGGTTTGTAGCAGTGGAGTAGTTGGAACTGCACCCGTGCTTCTTTATTAGTAATTGATGAGGCTACTACAACTTCACTAATAGGTTTGTAACAGTGGAGTAGTTGGAACTGCACCCGTGCTTCTTTATTAGTAATTGATGAGCCTACTACAACTTCACTAATAGGTTTGTAGCAGTGGAGTAGTTGGAACTGCACCCGTACTTCTTTATTAGTAATAGATGAGGCTACTACAACTTCACTAATAGGTTGGTAACAGTGGAGTAGTTGGAACTGCACCCGTGCTTCTTTATTAGTAATTGATGAGCCTACTACAACTTCACTAATAGGTTGGTAACAGTGGAGTAGTTGGAACTGCACCCGTGCTTCTTTATTAGTAATTGATGAGCCTACTACAACTTCACTAATAGGTTGGTAGCAGTGGAGTAGTTGGAACTGCACCCGTGCTTCTTTATTAGTAATTGATGAGCCTACTACAACTTCACTAATAGGTTGGTAACAGTGGAGTAGTTGGAACTGCACCCGTGCTTCTTTATTAGTAATTGATGAGCCTACTACAACTTCACTAATAGGTTGGTAACAGTGGAGTAGTTGGAACTGCACCCGTGCTTCTTATTAGTAATTGATGAGCCTACTACAACTTCACTAATAGGTTGGTAACAGTGGAGTAGTTGGAACTGCACCCGTGCTTCTTTATTAGTAATTGATGAGGCTACTACAACTTCACTAATAGGTTTGTAGCAGTGGAGTAGTTGGAACTGCACCCGTGCTTCGTTATTAGTAATTGATGAGGCTACTAGAACTTCACTAATAGGTTGGTAACAGTGGAGTAGTTGGAACTGCACCCGTGCTTCTTTATTAGTAATTGATGAGCCTACTACAACTTCACTAATAGGTTTGTAGCAGTGGAGTAGTTGGAACTGCACCCGTGCTTCTTTATTAGTAATTGATGAGGCTACTACAACTTCACTTATAGGTTTGTAGCAGTGGAGTAGTTGGAACTGCACCCGTGCTTCTTTACTAGTAATTGATGAGGCTACTACAACTTCACTAATAGGTTTGTAGCAGTGGAGTAGTTGGAACTGCACCCGTGCTTCTTTATTAGTAATTGATGAGGCTACTACAACTTCACTAATAGGTTTGTAGCAGTGGAGTAGTTGGAACTGCACCAATGCTTCTTTATTAGTAATTGATGAGGCTACTACAACTTCACTAATAGGTTGGTAACAGTGCAGTAGTTGGAACTGCACCCGTGCTTCTTTACTAGTAATTGATGAGGCTACTACAACTTCACTAATAGGTTTGTAGCAGTGGAGTAGTTGGAACTGCACCCGTACTTCTTTATTAGTAATTGATGAGGCTACTACAACTTCACTAATAGGTTGGTAACAGTGGAGTAGTTGGAACTGCACCCGTGCTTCTTTATTAGTAATTGATGAGGCTACTACAACTTCACTAATAGGTTTGTAACAGTGGAGTAGTTGGAACTGCACCCGTGCTTCTTTATTAGTAATTGATGAGGCTACTACAACTTCACTAATAGGTTTGTAGCAGTGGAGTAGTTGGAACTGCACCCGTGCTTCTTTATTAGTAATTGATGAGGCTACTACAACTTCACTAATAGGTTTGTAACAGTGGAGTAGTTGGAACTGCACCCGTGCTTCTTTATTAGTAATTGATGAGGCTACTACAACTTCACTAATAGGTTGGTAACAGTGGAGTAGTTGGAACTGCACCCGTGCTTCTTTATTAGTAATTGATGAGGCTACTACAACTTCACTAATAGGTTTGTAGCAGTGGAGTAGTTGGAACTGCACTAGTGCTTCTTTATTAGTAATTGATGAGGCTACTACAACTTCACTAATAGGTTGGTAACAGTGGAGTAGTTGGAACTGCACCCGTGCTTCTTTATTAGTAATTGATGAGACTACTACAACTTGACTAATAGGTTTGTAGCAGTGGAGTAGTTGGAACTGCACCCGTGCTTCTTTATTAGTAATGGATGAGGCTACTACAACTTCACTAATAGGTTGGTAACAGTGGAGTACTTGGAACTGCACCCGTGCTTCTTTATTAGTAATTGATGAGGCTACTACAACTTCACTAATAGGTTTGTAGCAGTGGAGTAGTTGGAACTGCACCCGTGCTTCTTTATTAGTAATTGATGAGGCTACTACAACTTCACTAATAGGTTTGTAGCAGTGGAGTAGTTGGAACTGCACCCGTGCTTCTTTATTAGTAACTGATGAGCCTACTACAACTTCACTAATAGGTTGGTAACAGTGGAGTACTTGGAACTGCACCCGTGCTTCTTTATTAGTAATTGATGAGCCTACTACAACTTCACTAATAGGTTGGTAACAGTGGAGTAGTTGGAACTGCACCCGTGCTTCTTTATTAGTAATTGATGAGCCTACTACAACTTCACTAATAGGTTGGTAACAGTGGAGTAGTTGGAACTGCACCCGTGCTTCTTTATTAGTAATTGATGAGCCTACTACAACTTCACTAATAGGTTGGTAGCAGTGGAGTAGTTGGAACTGCACCCGTGCTTCTTTATTAGTAATTGATGAGGCTACTACAACTTCACTAATAGGTTTGTAGCAGTGGAGTAGTTGGAACTGCACCCGTGCTTCTTAATTAGTAATTGATGAGGCTACTACAACTTCACTAATAGGTTTGTAGCAGTGGAGTAGTTGGAACTGCACCCGTGCTTCTTTACTAGTAATTGATGAGGCTACTACAACTTCACTAATAGGTTTGTAGCAGTGGAGTAGTTGGAACTGCACCCGTGCTTCTTTATTAGTAATTGATGAGGCTACTACAACTTCACTAATAGGTTTGTAACAGTGGAGTAGTTGGAACTGCACCCGTGCTTCTTTATTAGTAATTGATGAGGCTACTACAACTTCACTAATAGGTTGGTAACAGTGGAGTAGTTGGAACTGCACCCGTGCTTCTTTATTAGTAATTGATGAGGCTACTACAACTTCACTAATAGGTTTGTAGCAGTGGAGTAGTTGGAACTGCACCCGTGCTTCTTTATTAGTAATTGATGAGGCTACTACAACTTCACTAATAGGTTGGTAACAGTGGAGTAGTTGGAACTGCACCCGTGCTTCTTTATTAGTAATTGATGAGACTACTACAACCTGACTAATAGGTTTGTAGCAGTGGAGTAGTTGGAACTGCACCCGTGCTTCTTTATTAGTAATTGATGAGGCTACTACAACTTCACTAATAGGTTGGTAACAGTGGAGTACTTGCAACTGCACCCGTGCTTCTTTATTAGTAATTGATGAGCCTACTACAACTTCACTAATAGGTTGGTAACAGTGGAGTAGTTGGAACTGCACCCGTACTTCTTTATTAGTAATTGATGAGGCTACTACAACTTCACTAATAGGTTGGTAACAGTGGAGTAGTTGGAACTGCACCCGTGCTTCTTTATTAGTAATTGATGAGGCTACTACAACTTCACTAATAGGTTGGTAACAGTGGAGTAGTTGGAACTGCACCCGTGCTTCTTTATTAGTAATTGATGAGGCTACTACAACTTGACTAATAGGTTGGTAGCAGTGGAGTAGTTGGAACTGCACCCGTGCTTCTTTATTAGTAATTGATGAGGCTACTACAACTTCACTAATAGGTTGGTAACAGTGGAGTAGTTGGAACTGCACCCGTGCTTCTTTATTAGTAATTGATGAGCCTACTACGACTTCACTAATAGGTTGGTAACAGTGGAGTAGTTGGAACTGCACCCGTTCTTCTTTATTAGTAATTGATGAGGCTACTACAACTTCACTAATAGGTTGGTAACAGTGGAGTAGTTGGAACTGCACCCGTGCTTCTTTATTAGTAATTGATGAGGCTACTACAACTTTACTAATAGGTTGGTAACAGTGGAGTAGTTGGAACTGCACCCGTGCTTCTTTATTAGTAATTGATGAGGCTACTACAACTTCACTAATAGGTTGGTAACAGTGGAGTAGTTGGAACTGCACCCGTGCTTCTTTATTAGTAATTGATGAGGCTACTACAACTTCACTAATAGGTTTGTAACAGTGGAGTAGTTGGAACTGCACCCGTGCTTCTTTACTAGTAATTGATGAGGCTACTACAACTTCACTAATAGGTTTGTAACAGTGGAGTAGTTGGAACTGCACCCGTGCTTCTTTATTAGTAATTGATGAGGCTACTACAACTTCACTAATAGGTTGGTAACAGTGGAGTAGTTGGAACTGCACCCGTGCTTCTTTATTAGTAATTGATGAGGCTACTACAACTTCACTAATAGGTTTGTAGCACTGGAGTAGTTGGAACTGCACACGTGCTTCTTTATTAGTAATTGATGAGGCTACTACAACTTCACTAATAGGTTTGTAGCACTGGAGTAGTTGGAACTGCACCCGTGCTTCTTTATTAGTAATTGATGAGGCTACAACTTCACTAATAGGTTGGTAACAGTGGAGTAGTTGGAACTGCACCCGTGCTTCTTTATTAGTAATTGATGAGACTACTACAACTTGACTAATAGGTTTGTAGCAGTGGAGTAGTTGGAACTGCACCCGTGCTTCTTTATTAGTAATTGATGAGGCTACTACAACTTCACTAATAGGTTGGTAACAGTGGAGTACTTGGAACTGCACCCGTGCTTCTTTATTAGTAATTGATGAGCCTACTACAACTTCACTAATAGGTTGCTAACAGTGGAGTAGTTGGAACTGCACCCGTACTTCTTTATTAGTAATTGATGAGGCTACTACAACTTCACTAATAGGTTGGTAACAGTGGAGTAGTTGGAACTGCACCCGTGCTTCTTTCTTAGTAATTGATGAGCCTACTACAACTTCACTAATAGGTTGGTAACAGTGGAGTAGTTGGAACTGCACCCGTGCTTCTTTATTAGTAATTGATGAGCCTACTACAACTTCACTAATAGGTTGGTAGCAGTGGAGTAGTTGGAACTGCACCCGTGCTTCTTTATTAGTAATTGATGAGCCTACTACAACTTCACTAATAGGTTGGTAACAGTGGAGTAGTTGGAACTGCACCCGTGCTTCTTATTAGTAATTGATGAGCCTACTACAACTTCACTAATAGGTTGGTAACAGTGGAGTAGTTGGAACTGCACCCGTGCTTCTTTATTAGTAATTGATGAGCCTACTACAACTTCACTAATAGGTTGGTAACAGTGGAGTAGTTGGAACTGCACCCGTGCTTCTTATTAGTAATTGATGAGCCTACTACAACTTCACTAATAGGTTGGTAACAGTGGACTAGTTGGAACTGCACCCGTGCTTCTTTATTAGTAATTGATGAGGCTACTACAACTTCACTAATAGGTTGGTAACAGTGGAGTAGTTGGAACTGCACCCGTGCTTCTTTATTAGTAATTGATGAGCCTACTACAACTTCACTAATAGGTTGGTAACAGTGGAGTAGTTGGAACTGCACCCGTGCTTCTTTATTAGTAATTGATGAGCCTACTACAACTTCACTAATAGGTTGGTAACAGTGGAGTAGTTGGAACTGCACCCGTGCTTCTTTATTAGTAATTGATGAGGCTACTACAACTTCACTAATAGGTTTGTAGCAGAGGAGTAGTTGGAACTGCACCTGTGCTTCTTTATTAGTAATTGATGAGGCTACTACAACTTCACTAATAGGTTGGTAACAGTGGAGTAGTTGGAACTGCACCCGTGCTTCTTTATTAGTAATTGATGAGCCTACTACAACTTCACTAATAGGTTTGTAGCAGTGGAGTAGTTGGAACTGCACCCGTGCTTCTTTATTAGTAATTGATGAGGCTACTACAACTTCACTAATAGGTTTGTAGCAGTGGAGTAGTTGGAACTGCACCCGTGCTTCTTTATTAGTAATTGATGAGCCTACTACAACTTCACTAATAGGTTGGTAACAGTGGAGTAGTTGGAACTGCACCCGTGCTTCTTTATTAGTAATTGATGAGCCTACTACAACTTCACTAATAGGTTTGTAGCAGTGGAGTAGTTGGAACTGCACCCGTACTTCTTTATTAGTAATAGATGAGGCTACTACAACTTCACTAATAGGTTGGTAACAGTGGAGTAGTTGGAACTGCACCCGTGCTTCTTTATTAGTAATTGATGAGCCTACTACAACTTCACTAATAGGTTGGTAACAGTGGAGTAGTTGGAACTGCACCCGTGCTTCTTTATTAGTAATTGATGAGCCTACTACAACTTCACTAATAGGTTGGTAGCAGTGGAGTAGTTGGAACTGCACCCGTGCTTCTTTATTAGTAATTGATGAGCCTACTACAACTTCACTAATAGGTTGGTAACAGTGGAGTAGTTGGAACTGCACCCGTGCTTCTTTATTAGTAATTGATGAGCCTACTACAACTTCACTAATAGGTTGGTAACAGTGGAGTAGTTGGAACTGCACCCGTGCTTCTTATTAGTAATTGATGAGCCTACTACAACTTCACTAATAGGTTGGTAACAGTGGAGTAGTTGGAACTGCACCCGTGCTTCTTTATTAGTAATTGATGAGGCTACTACAACTTCACTAATAGGTTGGTAACAGTGGAGTAGTTGGAACTGCACCCGTGCTTCTTTATTAGTAATTGATGAGCCTACTACAACTTCACTAATAGGTTTGTAGCAGTGGAGTAGTTGGAACTGCACCCGTGCTTCGTTATTAGTAATTGATGAGGCTACTAGAACTTCACTAATAGGTTGGTAACAGTGGAGTAGTTGGAACTGCACCCGTGCTTCTTTATTAGTAATTGATGAGCCTACTACAACTTCACTAATAGGTTTGTAGCAGTGGAGTAGTTGGAACTGCACCCGTGCTTCTTTATTAGTAATTGATGAGGCTACTACAACTTCACTAATAGGTTTGTAGCAGTGGAGTAGTTGGAACTGCACCCGTGCTTCTTTACTAGTAATTGATGAGGCTACTACAACTTCACTAATAGGTTTGTAGCAGTGGAGTAGTTGGAACTGCACCCGTGCTTCTTTATTAGTAATTGATGAGGCTACTACAACTTCACTAATAGGTTTGTAGCAGTGGAGTAGTTGGAACTGCACCCGTGCTTCTTTATTAGTAATTGATGAGGCTACTACAACTTCACTAATAGGTTGGTAACAGTGCAGTAGTTGGAACTGCACCCGTGCTTCTTTACTAGTAATTGATGAGGCTACTACAACTTCACTAATAGGTTTGTAGCAGTGGAGTAGTTGGAACTGCACCCGTGCTTCTTTATTAGTAATTGATGAGGCTACTACAACTTCACTAATAGGTTGGTAACAGTGGAGTAGTTGGAACTGCACCCGTGCTTCTTTATTAGTAATTGATGAGGCTACTACAACTTCACTAATAGGTTTGTAACAGTGGAGTAGTTGGAACTGCACCCGTGCTTCTTTATTAGTAATTGATGAGGCTACTACAACTTCACTAATAGGTTTGTAGCAGTGGAGTAGTTGGAACTGCACCCGTGCTTCTTTATTAGTAATTGATGAGGCTACTACAACTTCACTAATAGGTTTGTAACAGTGGAGTAGTTGGAACTGCACCCGTGCTTCTTTATTAGTAATTGATGAGGCTACTACAACTTCACTAATAGGTTGGTAACAGTGGAGTAGTTGGAACTGCACCCGTGCTTCTTTATTAGTAATTGATGAGGCTACTACAACTTCACTAATAGGTTTGTAGCAGTGGAGTAGTTGGAACTGCACCCGTGCTTCTTTATTAGTAATTGATGAGGCTACTACAACTTCACTAATAGGTTGGTAACAGTGGAGTAGTTGGAACTGCACCCGTGCTTCTTTATTAGTAATTGATGAGACTACTACAACTTGACTAATAGGTTTGTAGCAGTGGAGTAGTTGGAACTGCACCCGTGCTTCTTTATTAGTAATGGATGAGGCTACTACAACTTCACTAATAGGTTGGTAACAGTGGAGTACTTGGAACTGCACCCGTGCTTCTTTATTAGTAATTGATGAGCCTACTACAACTTCACTAATAGGTTTGTAACAGTGGAGTAGTTGGAACTGCAGCCGTGCTTCTTTATTAGTAATTGATGAGGCTACTACAACTTCACTAATAGGTTTGTAGCAGTGGAGTAGTTGGAACTGCACCCGTGCTTCTTTATTAGTAATTGATGAGGCTACTACAACTTCACTAATAGGTTGGTAACAGTGGAGTAGTTGGAACTGCACCCGTGCTTCTTTATTAGTAATTGATGAGCCTACTACAACTTCACTAATAGGTTGGTAACAGTGGAGTAGTTGGAACTGCACCCGTGCTTCTTTATTAGTAATTGATGAGGCTACTACAACTTCACTAATAGGTTTGTAGCAGTGGAGTAGTTGGAACTGCACCCGTGCTTCTTTCTTAGTAATTGATGAGCCTACTACAACTTCACTAATAGGTTTGTAGCAGTGGAGTAGTTGGAACTGCACCCGTGCTTCTTTATTAGTAATTGATGAGGCTACTACAACTTCACTAATAGGTTTGTAGCAGTGGAGTAGTTGGAACTGCACCCGTGCTTCTTTATTAGTAATTGATGAGGCTACTACAACTTCACTAATAGGTTTGTAGCAGTGGAGTAGTTGGAACTGCACCCGTGCTTCTTTATTAGTAATTGATGAGCCTACTACAACTTCACTAATAGGTTGGTAACAGTGGAGTAGTTGGAACTGCACCCGTGCTTCTTTATTAGTAATTGATGAGCCTACTACAACTTCACTAATAGGTTGGTAACAGTGGAGTAGTTGGAACTGCACCCGTGCTTCTTTATTAGTAATTGATGAGCCTACTACAACTTCACTAATAGGTTGGTAACAGTGGAGTAGTTGGAACTGCACCCGTGCTTCTTTATTAGTAATTGATGAGCCTACTACAACTTCACTAATAGGTTGGTAGCAGTGGAGTAGTTGGAACTGCACCCGTGCTTCTTTATTAGTAATTGATGAGGCTACTACAACTTCACTAATAGGTTTGTAGCAGTGGAGTAGTTGGAACTGCACCCGTGCTTCTTAATTAGTAATTGATGAGGCTACTACAACTTCACTAATAGGTTTGTAGCAGTGGAGTAGTTGGAACTGCACTCGTGCTTCTTTACTAGTAATTGATGAGGCTACTACAACTTCACTAATAGGTTTGTAGCAGTGGAGTAGTTGGAACTGCACCCGTGCTTCTTTATTAGTAATTGATGAGGCTACTACAACTTCACTAATAGGTTTGTAACAGTGGAGTAGTTGGAACTGCACCCGTGCTTCTTTATTAGTAATTGATGAGGCTACTACAACTTCACTAATAGGTTGGTAACAGTGGAGTAGTTGGAACTGCACCCGTGCTTCTTTATTAGTAATTGATGAGGCTACTACAACTTCACTAATAGGTTTGTAGCAGTGGAGTAGTTGGAACTGCACCCGTGCTTCTTTATTAGTAATTGATGAGGCTACTACAACTTCACTAATAGGTTGGTAACAGTGGAGTAGTTGGAACTGCACCCGTGCTTCTTTATTAGTAATTGATGAGACTACTACAACTTGACTAATAGGTTTGTAGCAGTGGAGTAGTTGGAACTGCACCCGTGCTTCTTTATTAGTAATTGATGAGGCTACTACAACTTCACTAATAGGTTGGTAACAGTGGAGTACTTGCAACTGCACCCGTGCTTCTTTATTAGTAATTGATGAGCCTACTACAACTTCACTAATAGGTTGGTAACAGTGGAGTAGTTGGAACTGCACCCGTACTTCTTTATTAGTAATTGATGAGGCTACTACAACTTCACTAATAGGTTGGTAACAGTGGAGTAGTTGGAACTGCACCCGTGCTTCTTTATTAGTAATTGATGAGGCTACTACAACTTCACTAATAGGTTGGTAACAGTGGAGTAGTTGGAACTGCACCCGTGCTTCTTTATTAGTAATTGATGAGGCTACTACAACTTGACTAATAGGTTGGTAGCAGTGGAGTAGTTGGAACTGCACCCGTGCTTCTTTATTAGTAATTGATGAGGCTACTACAACTTCACTAATAGGTTGGTAACAGTGGAGTAGTTGGAACTGCACCCGTGCTTCTTTATTAGTAATTGATGAGCCTACTACAACTTCACTAATAGGTTGGTAACAGTGGAGTAGTTGGAACTGCACCCGTGCTTCTTTATTAGTAATTGATGAGGCTACTACAACTTCACTAATAGGTTGGTAACAGTGGAGTAGTTGGAACTGCACCCGTGCTTCTTTCTTAGTAATTGATGAGGCTACTACAACTTCACTAATAGGTTTGTAGCAGTGGAGTAGTTGGAACTGCACCCGTGCTTCTATCTTAGTAATTGATGAGGCTACTACAACTTCACTAATAGGTTGGTAGCAGTGGAGTAGTTGGAACTGCACCCGTGCTTCTTTACTAGTAATTGATGAGGCTACTACAACTTCACTAATAGGTTGGTAACAGTGGAGTAGTTGGAAGTGCACCTGTGCTTCTTTATTAGTAATTTTTGAGGCTACTACAACTTCACTAATAGGTTGGTAACAGTGGAGTAGTTGGAACTGCACCCGTGCTTCTTTATTAGTAATTGATGAGGCTACTACAACTTCACTAATAGGTTGGTAACAGTGGAGTAGTTGGAACTGCACCCGTGCTTCTTTATTAGTAATTGATGAGGCTACTACAACTTCACTAATAGGTTTGTAGCAGTGGAGTAGTTGGAACTGCACCCGTGCTTCTTTATTAGTAATTGATGAGGCTACTACAACATCACTAATAGGTTTGTAGCAGTGGAGTAGTTGGAACTGCACCCGTGCTTCTTTATTAGTAATTGATGAGGCTACTACAACTTCACTAATAGGTTTGTAGCAGTGGAGTAGTTGGAACTGCACCCGTGCTTCTTTATTAGTAATTGATGAGGCTACTACAACTTCACTAATAGGTTGGTAACAGTGGAGTAGTTGGAACTGCACCCATGCTTCTTTACTAGTAATTGATGAGGCTACTACAACTTCACTAATAGGTTTGTAACAGTGGAGTAGTTGGAACTGCACCCGTGCTTCTTTATTAGTAATTGATGAGGCTACTACAACTTCACTAATAGGTTTGTAGCAGTGGAGTAGTTGGAACTGCACCCGTGCTTCTTTATTAGTAATTGATGAGGCTACTACAACTTCACTAATAGGTTGGTAACAGTGGAGTAGTTGGAACTGCACCCGTGCTTCTTTATTAGTAATTGATGAGGCTACTACAACTTCACTAATAGGTTTGTAACAGTGGAGTAGTTGGAACTGCACCCGTGCTTCTTTATTAGTAATTGATGAGGCTACTACAACTTCACTAATAGGTTTGTAGCAGTGGAGTAGTTGGAACTGCACCCGTGCTTCTTTCTTAGTAATTGATGAGCCTACTACAACTTCACTAATAGGTTTGTAGCAGTGGAGTAGTTGGAACTGCACCCGTGCTTCTTTATTAGTAATTGATGAGGCTACTACAACTTCACTAATAGGTTTGTAGCAGTGGAGTAGTTGGAACTGCACCCGTGCTTCTTTATTAGTAATTGATGAGGCTACTACAACTTCACTAATAGGTTTGTAGCAGTGGAGTAGTTGGAACTGCACCCGTGCTTCTTTATTAGTAATTGATGAGGCTACTACAACTTCACTAATAGGTTTGTAACAGTGGAGTAGTTGGAACTGCACCCGTGCTTCTTTATTAGTAATTGATGAGGCTACTACAACTTCACTAATAGGTTGGTAACAGTGGAGTAGTTGGAACTGCACCCGTGCTTCTTTATTAGTAATTGATGAGGCTACTACAACTTCACTAATAGGTTTGTAGCAGTGGAGTAGTTGGAACTGCACCCGTGCTTCTTTATTAGTAATTGATGAGGCTACTACAACTTCACTAATAGGTTGGTAACAGTGGAGTAGTTGGAACTGCACCCGTGCTTCTTTATTAGTAATTGATGAGGCTACTACAACTTCACTAATAGGTTTGTAGCAGTGGAGTAGTTGGAACTGCACCCGTGCTTCTTTATTAGTAATTGATGAGGCTACTACAACTTCACTAATAGGTTTGTAGCAGTGGAGTAGTTGGAACTGCACCCGTGCTTCTTTATTAGTAATTGATGAGGCTACTACAACTTCACTAATAGATTGGTAACAGTGGAGTAGTTGGAACTGCACCCGTGCTTCTTTATTAGTAATTGATGAGGCTACTACAACTTCACTAATAGGTTTGTAACAGTGGAGTAGTTGGAACTGCACCCGTGCTTCTTTATTAGTAATTGATGAGGCTACTACAACTTCACTAATAGGTTTGTAGCAGTGGAGTAGTTGGAACTGCACCCGTGCTTCTTTATTAGTAATTGATGAGGCTACTACAACTGCACTAATAGGTTGGTAACAGTGGAGTAGTTGGAACTGCACCCGTGCTTCTTTATTAGTAATTGATGAGGCTACTACAACTTCACTAATAGGTTGGTAGCAGTGGAGTAGTTGGAACTGCACCCGTGCTTCTTTATTAGTAATTGATGAGACTACTACAACTTGACTAATAGGTTGGTAGCAGTGGAGTAGTTGGAACTGCACCCGTGCTTCTTTATTAGTAATTGATGAGGCTACTACAACTTCACTAATAGGTTGGTAACAGTGGAGTAGTTGGAACTGCACCCGTGCTTCTTTATTAGTAATTGATGAGGCTACTACAACTTCACTAATAGGTTTGTAACAGTGGAGTAGTTGGAACTGCACCCGTGCTTCTTTATTAGTAATTGATGAGGCTACTACAACTTCACTAATAGGTTTGTAGCAGTGGAGTAGTTGGAACTGCACCCGTGCTTCTTTCTTAGTAATTGATGAGCCTACTACAACTTCACTAATAGGTTTGTAGCAGTGGAGTAGTTGGAACTGCACCCGTGCTTCTTTATTAGTAATTGATGAGGCTACTACAACTTCACTAATAGGTTTGTAGCAGTGGAGTAGTTGGAACTGCACCCGTGCTTCTTTATTAGTAATTGATGAGGCTACTACAACTTCACTAATAGGTTGGTAACAGTGGAGTAGTTGGAACTGCACCCGTGCTTCTTTATTAGTAATTGATGAGCCTACTACAACTTCACTAATAGGTTGGTAACAGTGGAGTAGTTGGAACTGCACCCGTGCTTCTTTATTAGTAATTGATGAGCCTACTACAACTTCACTAATAGGTTTGTAGCAGTGGAGTAGTTGGAACTGCACCCGTGCTTCTTTATTAGTAATTGATGAGGCTATTACAACTTCACTAATAGGTTTGTAGCAGTGGAGTAGTTGGAACTGCACCCGTGCTTCTTTATTAGTAATTGATGAGCCTACTACAACTTCACTAATAGGTTGGTAACAGTGGAGTAGTTGGAACTGCACCCGTGCTTCTTTATTAGTAATTGATGAGGCTACTACAACTTCACTAATAGGTTTGTAGCAGTGGAGTAGTTGGAACTGCACCCGTGCTTCTTTATTAGTAATTGATGAGCCTACTACAACTTCACTAATAGGTTGGTAACAGTGGAGTAGTTGGAACTGCACCCGTGCTTCTTTATTAGTAAGTGATGAGGCTACTACAACTTCACTAATAGGTTTGTAGCAGTGGAGTAGTTGGAACTGCACCCTTGCTTCTTTATTAGTAATTGATGAGGCTACTACAACTTCACTAATAGGTTTGTAGCAGTGGAGTAGTTGGAACTGCACCCGTGCTTCTTTATTAGTAATTGATGAGGCTACTACAACCTCACTAATAGGTTTGTAGCAGTGGAGTAGTTGGAACTGCACCCGTGCTTCTTTATTAGTAATTGATGAGGCTACTACAACTTCACTAATAGGTTGGTAACAGTGGAGTAGTTGGAACTGCACCTGTGCTTCTTTATTAGTAATTGATGAGGCTACTACAACTTCACTAATAGGTTGGTAACAGTGGAGTAGTTGGAACTGCACCCGTGCTTCTTTATTAGTAATTGATGAGCCTACTACAACTTCACTAATAGGTTGGTAACAGTGGACTAGTTGGAACTGCACCCGTGCTTCTTTATTAGTAATTGATGAGGCTACTACAACTTCACTAATAGGTTTGTAGCAGTGGAGTAGTTGGAACTGCACCCGTGCTTCTTTATTAGTAATTGATGAGGCTACTACAACTTCACTAATAGGTTGGTAACAGTGGAGTAGTTGGAACTGCACCCATGCTTCTTTATTAGTAATTGATGAGGCTACTACAACTTCACTAATAGGTTTGTAACAGTGGACTAGTTGGAACTGCACCCGTGCTTCTTTATTAGTAATTGATGAGGCTACTACAACTTCACTAATAGGTTGGTAACAGTGGAGTAGTTGGAACTGCACCCGTGCTTCTTTATTAGTAATTCATGAGCCTACTACAACTTCACTAATAGGTTGGTAACAGTGGAGTAGTTGGAACTGCACCCGTGCTTCTTTATTAGTAATTGATGAGGCTACTACAACTTCACTAATAGGTTTGTAGCAGTGGAGTAGTTGGAACTGCACCCGTGCTTCTTTATTAGTAATTGATGAGGCTACTACAACTTCACTAATAGGTTTGTAGCAGTGGAGTAGTTGGAACTGCACCCGTGCTTCTTTATTAGTAATTGATGAGCCTACTACAACTTCACTAATAGGTTTGTAGCAGTGGAGTAGTTGGAACTGCACCCGTGCTTCTTTATTAGTAATTGATGAGGCTACTACAACTTCACTAATAGGTTTGTAGCAGTGGAGTAGTTGGAACTGCACCCGTGCTTCTTTATTAGTAATTGATGAGGCTACTACAACTTCACTAATAGGTTTGTAGCAGTGGAGTAGTTGGAACTGCACCTGTGCTTCTTTATTAGTAATTGATGAGGCTACTACTACTTCACTAATAGGTTGGTAACAGTGGAGTAGTTGGAACTGCATCCGTGCTTCTTTATTAGTAATTGATGAGGCTACTACAACTTCACTAATAGGTTTGTAGCAGTGGAGTAGTTGGAACTGCACCCGTGCTTCTTTATTAGTAATTGATGAGGCTACTACAACTTCACTAATAGGTTGGTAACAGTGGAGTAGTTGGAACTGCACCCGTGCTTCTTTATTAGTAATTGATGAGGCTACTACAACTTCACTAATAGGTTTGTAACAGTGGACTAGTTGGAACTGCACCCGTGCTTCTTTATTAGTAATTGATGAGGCTACTACAACTTCACTAATAGGTTGGTAACAGTGGAGTAGTTGGAACTGCACCCGTGCTTCTTTATTAGTAATTGATGAGGCTACTACAACTTCACTAATAGGTTGGTAACAGTGGAGTAGTTGGAACTGCACCCGTGCTTCTTTATTAGTAATTGATGAGCCTACTACAACTTCACTAATAGGTTGGTAACAGTGGAGTAGTTGGAATTGCACCCGTGCTTCTTTATTAGTAATTGATGAGCCTACTACAACTTCACTAATAGGTTGGTAACAGTGGAGTAGTTGGAACTGCACCCGTGCTTCTTTATTAGTAATTGATGAGCCTACTACAACTTCACTAATAGGTTGGTAACAGTGGAGTAGTTGGAACTGCACCCGTGCTTCTTTATTAGTAATTGATGAGCCTACTACAACTTCACTAATAGGTTGGTAACAGTGGAGTAGTTGGAACTGCACCCGTGCTTCTTTATTAGTAATTGATGAGGCTACTACAACTTCACTAATAGGTTTGTAGCAGTGGAGTAGTTGAACTGCACCCGTGCTTCTTTATTAGTAATTGATGAGGCTACTACAACTGTGTGTGTTGCTGTTTGCCTGTGTGTGTTATCAAAAAGTACTGCTACGTATTGTAGTACCTCTTTCTTAGCTTTTCCTGTACAGTAAACAGCTGCTTACTGACATCTGTGTCTAGTGTAGCACTAGATGCTGTCATCTTTACTGAGTTCCATGCTCTCATGTAGTTGACTCAGGTATGTACATATATGCGGTAAGGTAATATTGATACTCTCTCAACTCTTCCTTTTATTATGTTTTATAACCCTTCTTTGTATGAGAGGGTGTCAAAAAATAACTGGAGTTTTTTTGTGCATTGTAATGACCCGAGCAGCACTGGAGTGACGACGCCTGGCTGTCCTCAATTGGAGAGAAGTAGAAGAGTGTGTCAACTACATCCAACATGATCTAAAGTTGCATCAATTAGATTTTGTGTTCTTCTTGATAAAACACTGGAAGTGTTGCAGCAAGCACGCCATGGGAAACACACACGTTTTCAAGAGGGTAAAAATTACTTTGAGGATACTCCACGCCCATAAGAGTGACATCAACGTCAACACAATTGATGTCATGTTGCGTCAAGACTGTCGTTAAACATTACCAAAGTTTGCAGAGATTATGATCACCTGAATACAAAATATTGTACACTATAGGAAAGCAATAATAAAACAACAAGAAATTAAAGCAGTTGAAACTAGAAATCATGTCACTCTACAATGGATCCCAGCTCATGTTGGACTTTTGGGCAATGAACATGCGGATCAATTAGCAAAGAAAGGTGCAATACAACAAATAAAACCTGTAGGACAAATAGAAATAAACAAACAATTAAATAACATTTCAAAAGACATCAGAGACTTCATGAAGAAGATAGATTAAAGAATAAAGATTATAAGAGTATTAAACATAGAGTTGATATACAAAAAATGCCAAGGAAGACTGCAGTGGCCTTATTTAGGATGGCAACTGGCCACGATTGCCTCGCAGAACACCTCTACAAGATAGGATGCCTACCTACACCCAAGTGCACTCTCTGTAAAGAAGATGTTATCCTGAACAAACAGCATCTCGCCAAATGCAAAGGCTTTAAAAGTGATAACTTACAGACTTTATATTGGGAAGCCAGAGGGAAAATGATGCAGATCAGTTAATCCCCAGTACCACTGGTGAACAACAACAACAATGTGGATGCCTTGCATGATCAAAGATGAACAGAAGGCTTGCTATGTCAACAATGGAAAGGAACCACATTTCACCCAGAGACAAAACAGCAAAGTGCTCAATGGAAACAAAGTGTAGGAGAAATCATGCACTTCATCTTTGTGAATACGACCACGTCATTACTATTGACAGGCCATGAAGGGAATTAGGCCTGAGGTGATCGTCACTTAAACCATACAATTTCACGTATACTCAACAGAATATCTAAAAGGGGCTTTAGAAACTGTAGTGACCAAGGGAGAATACCTTCAACATTTGTAAAACAATTTCAATAAAGGTGAGTAGTACTTTCCAGTAAAACAGCCCTTGTAGCTTGAGAATCTGCATATGTTTGGCCATAAAAAACAAGCAAATGGACATATCCAAACACACTGTCTTTACAATAACAGTTTTCTAAGCACTCAAAAGGCATAGTTAGTTTTTTACACATATTATGTATAAGGGGTTTCCCAAGTTCGAGTACATACACCCCAAAATTTTGTGAACTGCACTTCAGCAATTTGTACATTGTTAAAACAAATGTGCATTGGATCTTGCAGGTTTTTCTATATGTATGTGTTTATTATCTCCGTTTCTACCTTGAATACAAATGAGTTACTGTATCATACGCTACATTGTCCCTCCCACACTTTGATAATGGCTGAAAATGTTTCTGTGATTCTTTTCATAGCAAGTGCTATTGATTGGTGTGTGCACGGTACTGCCAAGCAAAATAGGGTGGTCATTTGTATCACAGAGTTTGAGTTAATTATGATAAACCACTTATCTCTTTTAAATTAACATTAATTTGAAATTACAATCACATTGTAAAGGGTTGATGGTGAAATAAAAATGCATCAATTGAACTAAATTAAGTTAAAGCAGAACAAAGAAGAAAGATAACTTTGTAGTGATGCAAACCAGAATAAAAAAAATGAAGGTAGGTGCGGAAGTTGTAGAGTCAGTTGAATGAAGTGTTCTCCTGTCACTCGTAATTAAACTGTCATTACTGAAGTACATTTCAACAAACAATTACTGTGTCATTAGAAATCACATTGTTTTCCCTACAACCAAAACTTCTGATGTTAAACAGACTTAAATTTATTTTAAACATCACAATGCAATAAATAAAGTTTATTAATTATGTTAATTTCATCGGATAAAGGAAACTGCTCCCTTTTTTATATTAGCATTTTGTGTTCCAAAATTATGGTCAAGTGCGTCAAACGCTTCAATGTTGAAGTTTCCAGAAAAAGAAGATTTTATATTTATATTCCATTCTAGTATAATTTTCACATTTTCAAAACACACTAAAAGGTGGTGAAAATTAAAATAGAACACTATCCCTAAGAGTGGTGCAGGAAACATGTCTTAACAATTATCATATGTAATGTTTGGTACAACTCACCTTGCCGGCGTAGATGGAGATGACTCCACGTCCAATCTGCTGATCACTGGCAGTGGTGGTGCCAGAAGTCAGACGAGAGAACACATTCTCCTCTCGGCTGTTGAGACGGCGATAGGCAGGTGGGGACAAGGGAGGACTTGCGCTGCCATCCAGACCCTGCTCCCTGGTGTTACGGGGACGGCAGGAGTGTCAGTGGGTTAGTTAGTCACATGCAACTACATTAGTACAGGTTAGCCATATCACACA
This sequence comes from Deroplatys truncata, assembly GCA_030765065.1. NCBI lineage: Eukaryota > Metazoa > Arthropoda > Insecta > Mantodea > Mantidae > Deroplatys > Deroplatys truncata. The sequence continues at coordinate 10,848,523 of CM060975.1, forward strand.
CTTGTTGTCAACAATCTCTTTATTCAACACTTATAGTACACACATCATTACATATTTACAAGGCAAGGAGTAAACCCCTTTTATTAGTTCATTAATCAAGCACTTTGTGTGGGGGCAGGGAGAGGAGCAGTGTCACTGTCGCTTCCTGTTTGTTGCCCTAAACAACAACAACAATCATAACTTACGTCACTATGCGAGTATCACGTACACTGTGCGTTATTTGTTATACCCCCAAACTCACATGCCATCTCACAAACCAGCTGTTATACCTAGCATGTTGCTTCAGGTAAACTGTCAATAATGTCCTACACCATCTCACAAACCACCTGTTATACCTAGCATATTGTTTCAGGTTAACTGTCAACAATGTCCTACACCATCTCACTAACCAGCTGTTATATCTAGCATATTGTTTCAGGTTAACTGTCAATAATGTCCTACACCATCTCAATAAACCAGCTGTTATATCTAGCATATTGTTTCAGGTTAACTGCCAATAATGTCCTACACCATCTCACTAACCAGCTGTTATATCTAGCATATTGTTTCAGGTTAACTGTCAATAATGTCCTATGCCATCTCACAAACCACCTGTTATACCTAGCATATTGTTTCAGGTTAACTGTCAATAATGTCCTATGCCATCTCACAAACCACCTGTTATACCTAGCATATTGTTTCAGGTTAACTGTCAATAATGTCCTACACCATCTCACTAACCAGCTGTTTTATCTAGCATATTGTTTCAGGTTAACTGTCAATAATGTCCTATGCCATCTCACAAACCAGCTGTTATATCTAGCATATTGTTTCAGGTTAACTGTCAATAATGTTCTACACCATCTCACTAACCAGCTGTTATATCTAGCATATTGTTTCAGGTTAACTGTCAATAATGTCCTACACCATCTCACTAACCAGCTGTTATATCTAGCATATTGTTTCAGGTTAACTGTCAATAATGTCCTATGCCATCTCACAAACCACCTGATATACCTAGCATATTGTTTCAGGTTAACTGTCAATAATGTCCTACATCATCTCACTAACCAGCTGTTATATCTAGCATATTGTTTCAGGTTAACTGTCAATAATGTCCTACATCATCTCACTAACCAGCTGTTATATCTAGCATATTGTTTCAGGTTAACTGTCAATAATGTCCTATGCCATCTCACAAACCAGCTGTTATACCTAACATATTGTTTCAGGTTAACTGTCAATAATGTCCTACATCATCTCACTAACCAGCTGTTATATCTAGCATATTGTTTCAGGTTAACTGTCAATAATGTCCTATGCCATCTCACAAACCAGCTGTTATACCTAACATATTGTTTCAGGTTAACTGTCAATAATGTCCTACATCATCTCACTAACCAGCTGTTATACCTAGCATATTGTTTCAGGTTAACTGTCAATAATGTCCTATGCCATCTCACAAACCAGCTGTTATACCTAACATATTGTTTCAGGTTAACTGTCAATAATGTCCTACATCATCTCACTAACCAGCTGTTATATCTAGCATATTGTTTCAGGTTAACTGTCAATAATGTCCTATGCCATCTCACAAACCAGCTGTTATACCTAGCATATTGTTTCAGGTTAACTGTCAATAATGTCCTACATCATCTCACTAACCAGCTGTTATATCTAGCATATTGTTTCAGGTTAACTGTCAATAATGTCCTATGCCATCTCACAAACCAGCTGTTATACCTAACATATTGTTTCAGGTTAACTGTCAATAATGTCCTATGCCATCTCACAAACCAGCTGTTATACCTAGCATATTGTTTCAGGTTAACTGTCAATAATGTCCTACATCATCTCACTAACCAGCTGTTATATCTAGCATATTGTTTCAGGTTAACTGTCAATAATGTCCTATGCCATCTCACAAACCAGCTGTTATACCTAGCATATTGTTTCAGGTTAACTGTCAATAATGTCCTACATCATCTCACTAACCAGCTGTTATATCTAGCATATTGTTTCAGGTTAACTGTCAATAATGTCCTATGCCATCTCACAAACCAGCTGTTATACCTAACATATTGTTTCAGGTTAACTGTCAATAATGTCCTACATCATCTCACTAACCAGCTGTTATATCTAGCATATTGTTTCAGGTTAACTGTCAATAATGTCCTACATCATCTCACTAACCAGCTGTTATATCTAGCATATTGTTTCAGGTTAACTGTCAATAATGTCCTACATCATCTCACTAACCAGCTGTTATATCTAGCATATTGTTTCAGGTTAACTGTCAATAATGTCCTATGCCATCTCACAAACCAGCTGTTATATCTAGCATATTGTTTCAGGTTAACTGTCAATAATGTCCTATGCCATCTCACTAACCAGCTGTTATATCTAGCATATTGTTTCAGGTTAACTGTCAATAATGTCCTACATCATCTCACTAACCAGCTGTTATATCTAGCATATTGTTTCAGGTTAACTGTCAATAATGTCCTATGCCATCTCACAAACCAGCTGTTATACCTAACATATTGTTTCAGGTTAACTGTCAATAATGTCCTACATCATCTCACTAACCAGCTGTTATATCTAGCATATTGTTTCAGGTTAACTGTCAATAATGTCCTATGCCATCTCACAAACCAGCTGTTATACCTAACATATTGTTTCAGGTTAACTGTCAATAATGTCCTACATCATCTCACTAACCAGCTGTTATATCTAGCATATTGTTTCAGGTTAACTGTCAATAATGTCCTACATCATCTCACTAACCAGCTGTTATATCTAGCATATTGTTTCAGGTTAACTGTCAATAATGTCCTATGCCATCTCCCAAACCAGCTGTTATATCTAGCATATTGTTTCAGGTTAACTGTCAATAATGTCCTACATCATCTCACTAACCAGCTGTTATATCTAGCATATTGTTTCAGGTTAACTGTCAATAATGTCCTACATCATCTCACTAACCAGCTGTTATATCTAGCATATTGTTTCAGGTTAACTGTCAATAATGTCCTATGCCATCTCACAAACCAGCTGTTATACCTAACATATTATTTCAGGTTAACTGTCAATAATGTCCTACATCATCTCACTAACCAGCTGTTATATCTAGCATATTGTTTCAGGTTAACTGTCAATAATGTCCTATGCCATCTCACAAACCAGCTGTTATACCTAACATATTGTTTCAGGTTAACTGTCAATAATGTCCTATGCCATCTCCCAAACCAGCTGTTATATCTAGCATATTGTTTCAGGTTAACTGTCAATAATGTCCTACATCATCTCACTAACCAGCTGTTATATCTAGCATATTGTTTCAGGTTAACTGTCAATAATGTCCTATGCCATCTCACAAACCAGCTGTTATACCTAACATATTGTTTCAGGTTAACTGTCAATAATGTCCTACATCATCTCACTAACCAGCTGTTATATCTAGCATATTGTTTCAGGTTAACTGTCAATAATGTCCTACATCATCTCACTAACCAGCTGTTATATCTAGCATATTTTTTCAGGTTAACTGTCAATAATGTCCTATGCCATCTCCCAAACCAGTTGTTTTGCCCATACAACCCTCTGTATACAGGAACCAAAACAACAACAAATCATCAAATTCACATATCATCCTCAGCTCAATCACAAATTTAATAAAATACAGCACTTCATTGGCACCACAGAATAAACACACAATTCAGAACCTACTAGCTTCTCCTGAAAATTCCACAAGAGCAAAAATCTGACATCTACCTAATTAATTGTCACTTGGTGTATGTTGACAAAACAAAAAGAAACATTGAAATGGGAAGAATAGAACACTTCAGATGTATATCCAACAAACAGATGGACAAATCTGCCCTAGCAAACCATTTCTGGACCACAAAGTCAGACTCCTGAAATGCACCACCAGAACTTAAAGCTTGGGAAAACATACACATAATTAAACACATGAAAACGGTAATGAACTCTGAAATGCTGTCTTCTCAACAATCTTAAGTAGCTTCATCATGGACACACCAGATGACACCACCTAAATCTATGGACCCAAATTCTCGTCATGCTCAGTCAGATGAAATAAAACATGTTCCATTAATTTAAAGTAAGTGAAGTCTTAATGTATCCACCGACTTAAGATTCAATTAAGGTTATTCTTGCTAGCGGAATATAACATACAGACATCACTTTATCTCACTTACAATTGCACATCACAATAAAATTCGTTGTGCGACTTTTATATTTTCCAAATTGTGTCATCAGTCATGCCTGCAAACCATGTTACAATAACAAAGTATCCGTGAAGGCTACAAGCAACCCTAGTAGGGTGTCACTCAGACGTTCCTGTGCATTTAACAATGTTCAGATTTCTCAGCACATGTAAAATGAAACTATAATACCCAAGAAGAACCTGCAATATCAAATATTGGTACTGATGTAAGACACGGATATCCTGGGCATTACAGATACAGCATCGATACACAAACAATGTTCAGATCACACAAATATCCTGCCACTATCTTTGCTGCAAGGCACATGAACTGAGCGCTAAAGTGGCAATCTCTGCTCCTTTAACTCTCTATCACCAACCCATTATAACTGGTTCTGGAGATGAGTGTAGCCTACAGATGCAGCAGCAGTAGCAGCTTGAAAAATAATGGAACAAAAGTCTCTGTTAGATTGCCGTGGGCACGACGAACACCACTGTTGGTGTTAGCAAATTTTAACTATATTTTGTTCCATATCAACACTGAGGGCCCTAGTCAAGGAATGCCATTTACAAGTAGAGGAATGGGGCAATGACAGGACGTAGTGAGACTAAACTCCAATGATCCGTGATATGGTGACAGTCCTTTAGCAACATTTTGTCTTATTTGGTTGGCAACTCTTCAACCAGAATGTCACCAGTAGCTACTGTGCAACAACGGTCACTATAAAGGGAAGGTGGGTCAGCAATTTGATTTCATTCAAACAAAACCCCATTCTCTACCGACACCTCTGGGTATCAAAACATCTTGTTTTTCTAAGTATTTACACTGCATTATGCTCCCACTCACATCCCAAATGGTTTACGAGGTGCTTGGTCGAGCAAAAATGCTGAAAGGAACACACATGTTTATCTGCCAAAGTGCACAGACTGAACTTCCAATCCTAATTTTCACTCTGGATACATGCAAGAGTGATTGCTGTAAACCAGATGGAACTAAGAAACAATAAACGATGGAAACAGGCAGTGAATCAGCGAATGTGGTAGAGTTGTCATTATGGAGCAGAGAAGCGAACATGTGTCAACATTGCAGGTAAACAGATAATGTCACCAGGGAGAAAAATCCAGCTGATTCACCTAAACAATGGGGACCCCAATAGCGTTCTCTCAAAACCACACAGGGGCTTATTACAAATACAAAGGGGAGTAGCCACCCATACTGAGAACAGAGCCACATGGGGATCAACGCAAGATAGAGCAGAAGGAACAGTTTGGAAGGTTCACAATAACACAAAGACATTTTAAGGTTAGCTTTCTGGAAGTGTGAGGGTTTATATAGAGCTTTCAGTTTACGTGATATTACAAGAATTTTGATTGAAAAACACATTTTGCAGAAATCTCAATGGAGGAAAATGTACAAATACAAATTAAAGATTCTACATATATCAATAAACAAAGAAGGAGATAACTTGTGCGTAGTTCTATCAGATGTCAGCAGTATACAAGAATGTCAATCATAGTCTTTTGAAACATGGTTAAGAAACTTCCCAGCTACAACTTTATGGGGTTTTATATTTGTATGGATGAATTGCTTTGCTTTTTGATTGATATGCAAAGATGGTATTGAAATAAACACTTAAAACACGTGATATAGAAGCTAGTCTACTTAGACTGAACCTATGTGAACCCGCATGTTAGTGAGGTAGCGAATCACTTCTGAAAGGAGGATCGTTTAATAGAAAGAGATGCTGACATAAGCAAGTACAAAGTCTGTCCTGACAACATTATTGTTTTAAGTGGAGCAATGTTTACAAGGGCCTGGTGATATTTAAAACTTCACACCACAGAGAGAGAGTGTTTTATCAGATAAACATTAAGTTTACAACAACACAAACATTTTCAACAAGATTATCCCCTACTGCAAAATTGTTTCTATTTTCTCAAAATACCAAATATTTAAGATATTTTCAAACAAATAAAATGTGTTTGTTGAGTTCATTCTGAATGACTTTTATTTAATTGGTAGACCATAAAATTAGAGAAAAACTTGCTAAAGAAAAAAATGCACATATTGTTAAAACATACAAATTATTACAAATGCATGTTTTGTGGCATTAACCATTTCCAACATATTCATGGTGTCCTAAAGAGTATTTCTGCAAACACTTATCTCAATTAATATAAAATGGATAAAAAATAAGCTTTTGTAGAATGTGAATGTAAGACATTGGTGTGGTGATCCAGTCTAATGCTAAACACCCATTCCCTAAAAGAAAGTTCTTACACAAGGCAGTCAGTCCTACTTGTACTGGAGGATGACTTAAGGGTCAGTTTCAGTAACTTTCACATTCTAATTCTGAAAGTACTTAGCTGTAAGTGCGTCCAACAGCAATTACACTATTATATGAACTGAAGCTGGAAACAGTGAGTTACTCTAACATCATTGACTTGTTCTCATCCTCAGAAGGCATCTACTTGTCCATTGTGGTGGTGAAATGTACTTGCAGAGAAAATTGAAACTCAGTTTTATTTATGGACACTCTTTAACTACTGTGGTTCTTAGCATCCCATTCCATATTGGGTGTGAAAGACCAGTAATTTTGCTCAAAGGCCTCTTTATCAGCTTGAGGTTATTTTACGTGCCGTAAATGCACGACACAGGACCACAGGCTTTACTTCCCTTCCGAAGGAATCCATGCTAAGGATTTTTACGCCCGAAAAAATCCATCGCCCTCCGCCAGGTTTGAACCCGCGATCTTGGGAACTAGATGCTAGCACGGTACCACTAGTCCACGGAGAACGACACTTGCAGAGGGGACTAGGTGGTGGCGTATCAAATATGTAACTACTGCCAACTCACATCACTGTCTCTACCTTGTTTTCATATATTAATGTAATTCACAGCCCACAACTAACGATTTTGATTTGCCAGCACCTACTCCCCTCTGCAACTACATTTCACCACACCAATAACACAGAGCAGTCGGATACCTTCTGATGATGAGAACAAACTGTTTCCCGAAACGTGTCAAGAGAGCAAACATAAGTGATGTTAGGTAACTAATTCTGACTCACGCTAAGTAAATTTAAAACCAGATTTATGTTAATAGTGGCATGTACACAAGAAGCAGCAAATGACACGAAATAAAAACCCAAGCCATGCTCGCTGAGGAGTGGGGGTAGTAGCATCCGGCTCAAGACCTCAGAAGGTATCAACAACTGACCATGACACCCTTACCATTTATACTTGCAAGACGATGATACAAATCTGTCTCAACGAGTGTATTGTTACCATCTTGCATACTTACTACAATAAATTATTAATGCTAGCAGAAGATACGAGTTCAAACAAGCAGTCTTGTGCTACAGCACAAATGAAGTACCAAACTAGGCATCTACTGCATGTTGTGACATCTTTGCTGCTTTTAATTGTTTCCACGAAGCTGTCTTTATTACCTGATGTTGGCTTTTTAATTAAATTTACTCTCCGTGCACTTGATGAAATCATTTTACAATGATCTAGAACATTTTTACTGTCTCTATTACGTATAGTAAGTATTGTATTTCGCCCAAAAATTCTATACTGAGAATTACCATGAATACATGTTTTGAGGCCTCCTGAATAAAAAAAAGTATTTTTAGAAAAAGATCTGTGTGCGCGTGCACATGCATAACTCAAAAATGAAAAGTTGGATAAATACCAAACTTGGTATTTACATTCAGTATCTTCCCCACCCCAAATTACCCTTTCATGCAACATTTTTCTAAAAAAATTAGCTCTAATGATTTTGATTAGGATGCATATCTTCTGGAAATAGCCTGTGAAGTCAACTTCAGTTGGAAGAAATTTTGTACAATCTTATACAGCTGTTAAACGAAAACAAACTACACGAAAAATGTAGATCTCTTTAAAACTAACAATTTACTTAAAATAAGTTTTTTTTTGTAGCACAATCTATTAATGATATATCCATTATTAAAGGCAAATTGTTCAATACTTGGTCATTTCTTTAAAGTTCTTTCAGCATTCAGTTGTTTCTCACGATGTCATGGAAACAGTATGGAATTTTAAGGCAGCATATAGCGTCCAGTTGTTAAACATTTGACTATCGCTGTTCTCTTTAACGAAATGTGTAATGTAGTACTTTCAGAAAGGTTTATTAAAATGTAGTAGATAGAAAAATAAGCTTTAGTAAAAATAGTTTGTATATCCACTAATAAATGACAGAGGGTAGAGAAAGTCATGTGAATGACTTTTTCATGCCCAATTCTCCTTTTCCCTCTTAGAAGTGTAATTTCATAAAACTCCCATTCCATGCTATTCATAACAATGGACTAAAAGTTCACAGAAATGGAAATGAAGTATCAGCAGTCCCTTCCCAGCAACAATCTTCAAAATTCTGCAAATGTTGTATAGCCTATAAAAAAATTTTAGGGGTGAAAGATTATCCAAATGTTTCACACATAAGATGAAAATTATAAAGTGTTGTAAACAATTTATTAAAAAAAAACACACGCACATGCACACACAAATTAAAAGACTGATATTAATTCTCTTAGGACCAGTTTTAACACTGTTAAACTGATTTAACTTGAAGTTAACGTAAATTCCGTTTCATTGTGCTAAATGGTAGGAGTTGAAAACTGCTGCTACACACCAAGCTGTTCATGTAGAGTTCTGTATACACTTCTTTCAATGTCATCATTCCTAACCATACTCATACTGAACTTGAAACTTGCAAAAGGAGGAGCAATGCAGACTGTAAAGGAAATAAGACAGAGCTTGGAAATAGGCAATGTCCTCTGTGGTGTAGTGGTTACCATGCTAGCCTGTAGTTCCCGAGGTTGTGGGTTCAAACGCGGCGGAGGGCGATGGCTTCCTTCGGAAGGTAAGTAAAGCTGGTGGTCCTGTGTCGTAGATTTACGGCACGTAAAAGAACCTCTATCCTGATAAAGAGGCCTCTGAGCAAAATTACCGGTCTTTCACAGCCAATATAGAATGGGACACTAAGGACTATTACAGTTAAAGAGTGTCCATAAATAAAAATTCAATTTAACAGAAATATGCCTCTTTCTCCTATGTTAATTATCTGAGATTTAATGTTACTGCTCCTCTTCATTTAACGGTAGGTTATTCAGGTTTCTGAAGCAATTGCTTCAAGAAGTGAACAGTATTTTTGCTGGGATCTACTTAAAGACACTTTTGTTCACCATACTTTGCCAGGCAATGTACCTAGTTGTCTGCTGCTGTGTACTTTAACAAGATATTAGCTGTAAAGTAATGCATTTGTATAGTAAAATGGAAAATTGGGATGTCATTTGTAACTGCTGATAGATATTGTGACCCGCTGTAGAGTCAATCTCTCCTGCTGCTGTGTACTTTAACAAGATATTAGCTGTAAAGTAATGCATTTGTATAGTAAAATGGAAAATTGGGATGTCATTTGTAACTGCTCATAGATATTGTGACCCGCTGTAGAGTCAATCTCTCCTGCTGCTGTGTACTTTAACAAGATATTAGCTGTAAAGTAATGCATTTGTATAGTAAAATGGAAAATTGGGATGTCATTTGTAACTGCTCATAGATATTGTGACCCGCTATAGAGTCAATCTCTCCTGCTGCTGTGTACTTTAACAAGATATTAGCTATAAAGTAATGCATTTGTATAGTAAAATGGAAAATTGGGATGTCATTTGTAACTGCTCATAGATATTGTGACCCGCTGTAGAGTCAATCTCTCCTGCTGCTGTGTACTTTAACAAGATATTAGCTGTAAAGTAATGCATTTGTATAGTAAAATGGAAAATTGGGATGTCATTTGTAACTGCTCATAGATATTGTGATCCGCTGTAGAGTCAATCTCTCCTGCTGCTGGAGCATGTCACACTTGCTCACTTATATAGGTAGTGCAATATTTCACACAACATTCTTGTCACCTTCAGTCACCTGCTTCCAATTCAGCGAAGATAATGCCACCATCGAAGTTTGACAGAGTAAACATTTTCTGCTCGAGCAAAATGCCTCTGTACTAACGTGAGGCTGACATTTAGAAGGTCCTAGGGCCAGCCACTCCTGACTCGTTGGGGTGGTTTCTGATCTACCAGAATTTCACTTCCCCTTTCGTGTATAAGGTGTACTTAGGGGTTGTACAGTGTCAGTTGGTGTTGTACAGATGCTTCCTTGTTGGCAAGTTCTTCTCGGCCTCCTGGTATGACCTTGAAGCAGTCACGGCATATCTTGTGGCTGGCCCACCTGTGATTTCTTCACCTCATCCATTCATTCTGACAGTGATAAGCAGTGAAGATCTGCTTGGGTCAAGGTGCAAGCCATACTTGTACAAACATTTGCTATTTCCAATTCAGTCATACCAAGCTTTCTTTCCTTTATTAATAGCATACATTATAGTGTTTGCTATTGTTTAATAGCGGCTTTCAACAGCTTTGAGTTGCATATAAACAAACAATAGATGACATTTGTCAGAAGAACAAAAGCTCAATGAATCTGAGGGATCAGGTCGCACATATCTTGCTGTTTCATTTTCCCAGCTTGCCCCAACACAGAGCTCTAACAGGTGTTTAATGTCAGCCGCCTTGAGTAAGAAAGAAAGAAAAAAATTATTTATAGACTCTCTTTAACTACTATAGTTCTTAGCATCCCATTCTATATTGGGCATGAAAGACCGGAAATCTTGCTCAGAGGCCTCTTTATCAGTCTGGAGGTTCTTTTATGTGCCATAAATCTACGACACAGGACCACTGGTTTTATTTCCCTTCCGAAGAAAGCCATGCTAAGGATTTAATGCCGGGAAACATCCATCACCCTCTGCCGGGTTTGAACCCACCTTGAGTAATTTCTACAGTGAAGAGTCTAATATGCTAGCAACAACTACAAGAAAGTTCACGTTCCCTGGATGCAGAAAAGCTTAGTGTTAACACATTACAATGCACGTATTTTAATTTTGTTGTTCTCATTCTCAGTTATTGTGAACCAGACGTTAGTAGTTACCGCCCTGGTTTAATTCCTCCTTTGTTTAGTTTTAGCAGTGAAACAAGCTAGCCACTAGAGCAAGCACTGAAATGCTAGACACAGCATGGTTCCACTGACAGTACCCGCTACTTGGGCAACATGGAAAGTAGGATCCATGCGGCAGGCACAACACTAATAATTACTAACACTAACGGGAGAACAAACAGGAAAACAAATACGCTGCAAGGGGATTGAGGGGCAGTGAAAAGAAAACACATCAACAATTAAAACTTGTCGTTGATGCAGCCTCACACAAATCATTTCTCTCAGTCTTACGTACTTACATGGAGCCAGGTTTCCCCAGGAGGTTACTCTGAGCCAGAGCAGCAGCTCGTCTTGTGGTACGGGGAGACGTAGACTCCTGTCTGTCGTAGATCTTACGAGACATCGCTGGTGAAGGTTTCAGCTGGTCAGGCCTACCACTTCCAACGGGTTTACTGAAAAACAACACGCTGATCTACAGATTTTGTGTTTGTCTTATGGCTTCCAATTTATAAAAACTGAGTATCACTTATGCTTACAGACTCAGGGAGAGCATCTCATTAAAATATTATATAATCTTAGATAAAACTTACAGGGAGTGCATCTTGTTAAGACATGATGTAATCTTAGATAAAACTTACAGGGAGTGCATCTGGTTAAGACATGATGTAATCTTAGATAAAACTTTCAGGGAGTGCATCTTGTTAAGACATGATGTAATCTTAGATAAAACTAACAGGGAGTGCATCTGGTTGAGACATGATGTAATCTTAGATAATACTTTCAGGGAGTGCATCTGGTTAAGACATGATGTAATCTTAGCTAATACTTTCAGGGAGTGCATCTGGTTAAGACATGATGTAATCTTAGATAATACTTTCAGGGAGTGCATCTTGTTAAGACATGATGTAATCTTAGATAATACTTTCAGGGAGTGCATCTGGTTAAGACATGATGTAATCTTAGATAATACTTTTAGGAAGTGCATCTTGTTAAGACATGATGTAATCTTAGATAATACTTTCAGGGAGTGCATCTTGCTAAGACATGATGTAATCTTAGATAATACTTTCAGGGAATGCATCTGGTTAAGACATGATGTAATCTTAGATAATACTTTCAGGGAATGCATCTGGTTAAGACATGATGTAATCTTAGATAACACTTTCAGGGAATGCATCTGGTTAAGACATGATGTAATCTTAGATAATACTTTCAGGGAATGCATCTGGTTAAGACATGATGTAATCTTAGATAATACTTACAGGGAGTGCATCTTGTTAAGACATGATGTAATCTTAGATAATACTTTCAGGGAATGCATCTGGTTAAGACATGATGTAATCTTAGATAATACTTACAGGGAGTGCATCTGGTTAAGACATGATGTAATCTTAGATAATACTTACAGGGAGTGCATCTTGTTAAGACATGATGTAATCTTAGATAATACTTTCAGGGAATGCATCTGGTTAAGACATGATGTAATCTTAGATAATACTTTCAGGGAATGCATCTGGTTAAGACATGATGTAATCTTAGATAATACTTTCAGGGAATGCATATGGTTAAGACATGATGTAATCTTAGATAATACTTTCAGGGAATGCATCTGGTTAAGACATGATGTAATCTTAGATAATACTTTCAGGGAATGCATCTGGTTAAGACATGATGTAATCTTAGATAATACTTACAGGGAGTGCATCTGTTTAAGACATGATGTAATCTTAGATAATACTTTCAGGGAATGCATCTGGTTAAGACATGATGTAATCTTAGATAATACTTTCAGGGAATGCATCTGGTTAAGACATGATGTAATCTTAGATAATACTTTCAGGGAGTGCATCTGGTTAAGACATGATGTAATCTTAGATAATACTTTCAGGGAGTGCATCTGGTTAAGACATGATGTAATCTTAGATAATACTTTCAGGGAATGCATCTGGTTAAGACATGATGTAATCTTAGATAATACTTTCAGGGAATGCATCTTGTTAAGACATGATGTAATCTTAGGTAATACTTTTAGGGAGTGCATCTGGTTAAGACATGATGTAATCTTAGATATTACTTTCAGGGAGTGCATCTGGTTAAGACATGATGTATTCTTAGATAATACTTTCAGGGAGTGGGTCTGGTTAAGACATGATGTAATCTTAGATAATACTTTTAGGGAATGCATCTGGTTAAGACATGATGTAATCTTAGATATTACTTTTAGGAAATGCATCTGGTTAAGACATGATGTAATCTTAGATAATACTTTTAGGGAATGCATCTGGTTAAGACATGATGTAATCTTAGATAATACTTTTAGGGAATGCATCTGGTTAAGACATGATGTAATCTTAGATAATACTTTCAGGGAGTGCATCTTGTTAAGGCATGATGTAATCTTAGATAATACTTTCAGGGAGTGCATCTGGTTAAGACATGATGTAATCTTAGGTAATACTTTTAGGGAGTGCATCTGGTTAAGACATGATGTAATCTTAGATATTACTTTCAGGGAGTGCATCTGGTTAAGACATGATGTATTCTTAGATAATACTTTCAGGGAGTGGGTCTGGTTAAGACATGATGTAATCTTAGATAATACTTTTAGGGAATGCATCTGGTTAAGACATGATGTAATCTTAGATATTACTTTTAGGAAATGCATCTGGTTAAGACATGATGCAATCTTAGATAATACTTTTAGGGAATGCATCTGGTTAAGACATGATGTAATCTTAGATAATACTTTTAGGGAATGCATCTGGTTAAGACATGATGTAATCTTAGATAATACTTTCAGGGAGTGCATCTTGTTAAGGCATGATGTAATCTTAGATAATACTTTCAGGGAGTGCATCTTGTTAAGACATGATGTAATCTTAGATAATACGTTCAGGGAGTGGGTCTGGTTAAGACATGATGTAATCTTAGATAATACTTTTAGGGAATGCATCTGGTTAAGACATTATGTAATCTTAGATAATACTTTTAGGGAATGCATCTGGTTAAGACATGATGTAATCTTAGATAATACTTTTAGGGAATGCATCTGGTAAGACATGATGTAATCTTAGATAATACTTTCAGGGAGTGCATCTTGTTAAGACATGATGTAATCTTAGATAATACTTTCAGGGAATGCATGACATGATGTAATGTTAGATAATACTTTCAGGGAATGCATGGCATGATGTAATCTTAGATAATACTTTCAGGGAATGCATGACATGATGTAATGTTAGATAATACTTTCAGGGATTGCATCTGGTTAAGACATGATGTAATGTTAGATAATACTTTCAGGGAGTGCATCTGGTTAAGACATGATGTAATCTTAGATAATACTTTCAGGGAATGCATGACATGATGTAATCTTAGATAATACTTTTCAGGGAATGCATGACATGATGTAATCTTAGATAATACTTTATGGGAATGCATGACATGATGTAATCTTAGATAATACTTTCAGGGAATGCATGACATGATGTACTGTTAGATAATACTTTCAGGGAATGCATGGCATGATGTAATCTTAGATAATACTTACAGGGAGTGCATCTTGTTAAGACATGATGTAATCTTAGATAATACTTTCAGGGAATGCATCTGGTTAAGACATGATGTAATGTTAGATAATACTTTCAGGGAATGCATCTGGTTAAGACATGATGTAATCTTAGATAATACTTTCAGGGAGTGCATCTGGTTAAGACATGATGCAATGTTAGATAATACTTTCAGGGAATGCATGACATGATGTAATCTTAGATAATACTTTCAGGGAATGCATCTGGTTAAGATATGATGTAATGTTAGATAATACTTTCAGGGAGTGCATGACATGATGCAATGTTAGATAATACTTTCAGGGAATGCATGGCATGATGTAATCTTAGATAATACTTTCAGGGAGTGCATGACATGATGTAATGTTAGATAATACTTTCAGGGAGTGCATGACATGATGTAATGTTAGATATTACTTTCAGGGAGTGCATGACATGATGTAATGTTAGATATTACTTTCAGGCAGTGCATCTGGTTAAGACATGAGGTAATCTTAGATAATACTTTCAGGGAGTGCATGACATGATGTAATGTTAGATAATACTTTCAGGGAGTGCATGACATGATGTAATGTTAGATAATACTTTCAGGCAGTGCATCTGGTTAAGACATGATGTAATCTTAGATAATACTTTCAGGGAGTGCATGACATGATGTAATGTTAGATAATACTTTCAGGGAGTGCATGACATGATGTAATGTTAGATAATACTTTCAGGGAGTGCATGACATGATGTAATGTTAGATAATACTTTCAGGGAGTGCATGACATGATGTAATGTTAGATAATACTTTCAGGGAGTGGGTCTGTGTAACCGGACATTCTGTCCGCACCTTAAAATATCATAAATATCATCTGGTCAGTCCTTCCTAAACAAGCAGGTAGCCTGTCCCTATTCCATTAACTGGTCGGTCGTCTCCTTTATAGCATACCCCTACATGCCCATAACAATGAGTACATGGTTTAGCTCGGGTCCGAAGCTTGCGTGCCTTATCTTACATCTCCGACACCAGCGTGGGAAACCTAAACATCTGTGTGTGAAAAATAAAATATAAATAATAATTTTGAAGAGCCAACGAAATGCACAGAAATAATATCACGTGACGTGAGAAACCAAAATCAGGAACGAGAGAAGGGGATAATCGTGCAATGGCGATGTCAGGGCGGTCTTGTTAACAGTCTCCACCAAAGTACCTTCGCGAACCAGGACGTCGCACCGAGCCTGCGAAAACACTTTCGCGAGCTAAGACATCGCACCAAGGGACTCTACTAAAATACTTTCGCGAACTAAGACGTTGCATCAGGGGAGCTCATTACCATAGCCAAAACATTTTTATCACATTCCGCGGTGGCGAGTGTTACGGCAGACATTGAATAAATCTTATGATATAAAGGACCTACAGTGCATTCATGTAACTGAGCAGCCAACCATAGCCAGGGTACCCACTCCTGAGACCAACGAAGAGAACCTCATGCAAAACCCAGAAAACCTACCACACCAATGAACCTGTCGTAACCTCCTACACCTTCCGCGTATCATTAACAACCATCAACTGTGAGACAACGAATGTACCGCCTCATAAAATGGCACCCAACGTGGTTGGTCACGAATACCTGGTGGCTGCCTCTTAAAATGGCACGCAACAACGCCTGAAGGACGGACTTCTACCTCCTGGACATCACAAATATACAACCGACGGATGTTGCAGCAACGACTTCCTGGACGCCACAGCAGGACGACTGGTATGTTCTCCGACGAGTTTCTGGATGCCACTGCATGAATGAGATACGACCACGAGCAACGCAACCGAGCAACGACCCAAATCATCACCACCAACGAAGATCCACGACAACGGGGACTACCACCGCGACCTCCACAAGACAACATTAGCCCCGCTGTGTTAGTGAAGTGCAAACCCTATCCTGGATTAAACATACCACAGCAATGAGTAAGTGCCCGAACCTCTGCTTAGATGTATATGTAGATAACCTATTGTATAGAATTGTAAACATGCATGACTAGACAGGTGCTGCCGACTCCTTAAACAGTAACTTAAAAAAAAGGGGGAGATAAACCAAATCAGTGAATGTTACTTAGAAACAATAAAGTAATAGGCGTGAGTGGAACCATGGCAAATAATATAAATGTAGATAGGGAGATGGGTGAAAACATTGAACCATCTCTGCCAGTAGGTGAGATTAGGCAGTCCGAGCAATCACCTCCAACTGAAAACTCAGAACTGGCGGGCGCGACACACATTATGCAACAATTATTGGGACAGATGACCCAGCTACGGCAACAAAACGTTGATATGGCTGCTCAAATAACCGCACACTTAGAAGCAAAGATTTCATCTCAAGGGGAAGCAATGGCGGCTCAAACCGCACAATTAGAAGCAAAAATTCTATCTCAAGGGGAAACAATGGCGACTCACACCGCACACTTAGAAGCAAAGATTCTATCTCAAGGGGAAACAATGGCGGCTCAAACCGCACAATTAGAAGCAAAAATCTCATACCAAGGGGAAACAATGGTCGCTGAGGTAATGACCCAATTAGAGGCTAAATTATCCTCACAGGAGAAGAGATTAAGCCAGCAACTCAACCAGCAGGAGCGAGTATTTGCTGAGAAACAATATGAGTTATGCCAGCAGCTCGAAACACAGCTCAATAGTGTCATGAGCGAGGTCAAGCAGACTCAAAGTGCTCTGCAAAATGACATACGCACAGTGCAGAATGAACTTAGATCCACTCAGGCAGAAGTAGGGCAGATTAGGCAGGCATGCAATCAAGAAATTGGTAGTATAAGATGCACATTATCTGAAACAATAAATAATGTAGCCGATAAGATAAGAGAGGAGACGAGATCCGCTTGTGTCACACTCGAAGCAAAACAGCGCTCATTTGAGGCAGGTACGAGCGCCAAGCTCGATAATTTAAATAAAATGATGGGGGAAGCACGAATCTCGCAAACATGCGAAGTTAGTAGATTAAGGGATGAACTGACACAAGTGGTTGCCGTCCAAAGTGACAAGCTCCAAGCAAAGGCAAGAGAGATTGCAATTGCCGAGGTACGGGAAGCGATTGAGCACATCCACATAGGCAATACACAAGGCCACGCTTCCACACTTCCCGTTGCCTCAGGTAGTGGAGTAAGCATGGAGGGAAGGGCGAGTGACCGCGTGAGCGCTCCCTCGTCGTCTCCTCACATAAACTATAATTCACTGAGTGAACCTGAGACACAGCCGCGATTGTCAGTTCCGACACAATTTTTGAATGAACTCCCTATACCAAGGTTCGACAGTGAGCGTGACAATGCGAAGCAATTTATAAATGATATAGAGTCTTATTTTAGTTTAAGAGGAATACCCAACACCTATAAAATGGTCATAATTCAAAGGAGTCTTGTAGGTTCTGCCTTAAGCTGGTTCAGACTAACATTAGGTGACCTGGCACAGTACGAACATTTTCGGGCGGCCTTCCTGCAAAAGTATTGGAGTGGAAGCGCTCAATACAATGTCCGAAGCCAAATCAAGGGAAAATCAGAAGGGAAACCGCGAGTCAATGACCGACTATTTCTTACGCCTAGGCCAGCTAAGCAAATTACTGGAACCACCTATGCCGGAGCAGGAGTTCATAGCGTTAATGGTACGACATTACCCAGACGTAATACGCCATCACTTGGTGGTAGCTCGACCACAAACCCTGAGCGAGGCAATAGAGTTGCTTGCAGCCCTGCAGGGTCACGGACCACAAGCTGCCGAACAAACCGCGTGGGAGAGGGCAGATAACCATACCCAGACGCAACACAGAAATGATGGGATGAGGGCACAAGGACCTCAAAACAGGCACGGAGTCGCGAGCCGACCGAGGTATAACCGACCATACGACCGAAATTCGGAAACGACATATGGTCATAGACACGAACGAAACGTTCAGAATCCTAGTCGGATGTATCGGGAATATCCCATACAACTAATGAACTTTGACAGACGAGGCAACACAGGTAGAAATAACCTGCGCAGAAATAGCCAAAATTCGTGGGGTAGATCCGACAACAGACATCGAAGCCCTCCACGAGGAAATGTACACTATAGTGAACGGTCTGACAGACAAAATGGCGCTAGGAGTCCCATACCACGTGCGCGTGAATACGCACGGCCCCCTTCGCCTAATAACACAAATACAGAACAAGGACGTGAGAGCCCCGGTCACAACGTTAACCAAACTGCACAACAGCCACGAACGGGAAACTAGACCCAGGAAGGATGACGTTCCCGCATGCCTTCCGGAAAGACGCGTGTCATACCTCACAATCCTCCGGGGACGCACAAGAAAACGACCACCAGATACATAGCGCGACATCGAGTAGCCAAATTATCAGGTTCAACGATAGAACGTTAACGCAGGAGATGATGGAAGCTCCTAAGATAACTGGCAAAATTGGAAGAAAGAACGTTAATATGATTTTAGATACCGGATCGATGCTAACGGTTTGTAGCGAAAGCCTACTGAACAGACTACAACACATGAGCTTGCAACTGCAGATTCTCCCCGTGAGAAATGCCGTCTGCAGTGGCGCGATTGGGAAAACAAAGCAGAAAATTTCTCAACAGGTACTAATTACGGCGAATGTACATGACTGCGAACAGGAATTTGTGTGTTTTGTCGTGAAAAATCTCGTTACAGATCTCATTATAGGTAGTGACTTATTGAACGCCCTAGGGGCAGTGATTGATTATGAAAAATCACAGGTAACCTTCAATACATCTGGTTCAATTACAGTTGTTCCCTTCAATTACGTGGTGCCGACTCAGAGTATAAAACTATCAGAAGCAGAAATGAGATTACAGGATGAGAAATTCTTTGTTGAAATTTTGAATATGAAAGATTGCGCTGCAGTAGTTAGACTTATGTCACAACACCCACTAAGCACAGGCGAGTACAATGACCCCTATGACGAGCCAGATGATGCATATACGAAGGTAAACATTGTCACCAGCCACGGCATTTGTATAGAAAGAGAGACAGAGACAGAAAATGCCAAACCGGTGTACCACAGCCTACCTGAAGGAAAATGTGGGTCATTCATTAATGGGGTGAGGGAAAATATCTCACAGCTGACGCACCTGAGCGATCCACAAAAGGAAAGGATGTTTCAAATATTAGTAAAACACAGGGAAGTATTCACAAGAAGAACGGGAAGATGCAATGTATTCCAATACACCTTTCAAATAACAGATGTGCCGATAATACGTCATAAATTTCGTATGATACCGTTAAGACTTAAACGATGCGGTAACCCATAAAATCCAAGAATTGCTTTCAGACGGAATAATAGAGACATCCGATACTCCTTACATTCAGCCCCTCTGTATCGTGCGAAAGAAAAATGGAACCGTAAGATTGACAATTGATGCACGTAAACTAAATCAGTATATAACTCCGGATAATATGCGTACGGAGAATATTGAACAAATTCTCGCTGGGATTGGCAGACAGCGATGGTTCACGTCACTAGATTTGACAAACTCATACCTCCAGGTGGAATTAGACCCACGCCTACGCAAATACATGGGTTTTGTTCACTCGGGTCAAGTATATACCTTTCGCCGTTGTCCCTTTGGCGTCAGCGTGTCAAACAGTGGATTTTTACGCGCAATGCATGCCGTGTTAGGCACTCAAACAAATGGATACGTTTCTCAATATGTCGACGATCTATTGATTCACGACCTTGAAGTAGATAAACACCTAGACCATATCGACACAGTTTTATGACGATTACGGGAATGCGGCATGACCCTAAACTGGGATAAATGTACATTTTTTGCAAACTCGGTCAAATTTTTAGGATACGTAATTTCAGGTGAAAATATCTCACCAGATGATGAACGCATTGAAGCAGTACTGCGGATCCCGCGTCCCAAGAATACTAAACAGGTGAAGAAATTTTTAGGCGTACTGGGTTACCAAAGCCGTATTTTGTTAAACTACGCTAAAGAAACTGCACCGCTAAGGGCTTTGTTAGTCAAAAACACAAGATGGCGATGGTCGGAAGTTGAGGAGCACGCCTTCCAGCATCTAAAACAGCTGTTTAGCAACTCCATACTGTTGACACGTCCAAGAATGGAATTGCCATTTCTAATTTACACAGACGCATCAATGGTAGCCTACGGATGCGTACTGGCGCAAAAATTCCAAGATGACGAACTGCGCATCATAGCGACCGCGTCAAGATCACTTAATAAAGCGGAGCGCATCTCTAATGTAACAGAGCAGGAAATTGGAGCAATCTTCTTCGCAATACAGAAGTTCAGGCATTTTATATACAATAAGCAAATAATAATCTTTACTGACCATGTGAGCTTGGCCTTTATAAAAAATTGCAAGCTGACGAGTGCCAAGCTGTCCAGATACATTCACGAAATAATGGCATATAACGCAGAGATCAAGCACATCCCGGGCAGCAGTAACATTTTTAGTGACCTATTATCGAGAGTAAAGGTAGGAGAAAACATTCCTGAGACGATAGGGAACACGCAGAGAGAAATTAGCGTATTAAAACTGGATTTAAGCCTAAACAGCCACATGGCTAGCAAAATGAAACAACTGCAAAAGTATCAATGAGAAGATACAGAATTGGCCGAAATACTGGGAAATGCACCGCTGATTAGCTCCGAAAATAAGGGAAAGTATGGCAAAATGGACGGCATATTGTATAAACTGGACGGCAAGCACGCCCCAGCCTGGAAAGTATACATACCCGCAACACTCGAGGAATTGATTATTCAGGCCTACCATACCGCACTCATACACGCAGGTGTAGAAAGAACGAGCCTAGTTATATCAGAACATTTGTATATCCCGAAGCTTGGACGAAAAGTGAGAATGTTCGTGGCCACATGCGAAATATGCCAGAAGGCAAAGCCCCTACATTTTCGCTTTGATCGACCACCACTGGCTATATTAAGAGAAGCGCCCTTACAACTGGTTGTAGCCGACAGCCATGGTCCTCTCCCAAGGGCACGGACAGGCCTACAATACATTTTCGTAATGGTTGACGTAATGTCTAAATTTGTAACCCTATATCCACTTAAAAAGCTTACCAGCGCCTCGTGTGCAAACAAGATCGTTGCAGAATATATACCAAAATATGGCCAAATCACAGCACTGCTCGTTGATAATGCTTCTATCCATCACGGCCGAAAGTTTGTTGATAAGCTCCGAGAGGCAGGGGTAAAACTATATCACACTAGCAATTACCATCCACAGGGAAACCCATGCGAAAGAACTATGCGAGACCTGAATTCATATCTCCGGATCCTTACGCACGTAAAGCACACAAAATGGCCCGAATACTTATCTTATATACAGTGGGTCATGAATCACGCCATCAATCCCAATCATGGCTACTCCCCAACTCAACTGTTGACAGGAAAACCACACGACCACATAATCGACGGAATTCCTACTGCGTTACCTATAATAAGTGAAACAGACTCGGAGAGGATACAAAGAGCGTTTTTGAAACTTAAAAACAAAGTCGAGAAGAGGAACGCAAAGCAGAAAAGACATCTACACACCTGGAATCCACAGATAAACGAGAAGGTACTAGTAAGGAACTTTAACAAGTCTTCGTTGTTAAAACGAGAATATAGAGGAATGAACCTTCTGTGGAAAGGTCCCTTCAGAATCATGGCCCAGTTTGGGGATCGAACGTACAAGCTCCAGGACATAAGGACAGGGAAAATATTAGGAAACTACAACATAATGTTATTACGCCCATTTAAAGAGGCAGTGAGACCTAGAAGTTCCGACACAAATGTTACGCCTTGACCGCTAACCATCGAACCCTCCCCTGTCTGACTAAACAAAGTAGTAGTAATATTATATTTCAAGACGGGGTTCCCCTAGAAAAAAAAGGACGCGTGATAACCATAGAAGTGAACTCAGAGACACCAGTGTAATAACATGATAGAATGGTTGTATTAAAAGCTGTATGTATGAAAGTTTATGTATCATGTATTAATTAGCATAACAGCGGTGTCAAAGAAATATCAGTGTGATAATATGGCAGAATTATTGTGTCAGAAGCTGTATGTATAAAAGTTCATGTATTATGTCTTAATTAGCATAACAGTGGTTTCAAAGAAAATATCAGTGTGATAATATGGCAGAATTATTGTGTTATAAGCTGTATGTATAAAAGTTCATGTATTATGTATTAATTAGCATAACAGTGGTTTCAAAGAAAATATCAGTGTGATAATATGGCAGAATTATTATATTATAAGCTGTATGTATAAGATTTCATGTATTGTGTATTAATTAGCATAACAGTGGTTTCAATGAAAACATCAGTGTGATAATATGGCAGAATTATTGTATTATAAGTTGTGGGTATAAAATTTCATGTATTGTGTATTAATTAGCATAACAGCAATTTCAAAGAAGGTATCAGTGTAATAACATGATTGAATTGCTGTATTTTAAGCTGTGTGTTTGAAAGTTTATGTGTTATGTATTAATTAGGGTAAAAAAAAAGAAAGAAAAGGTAATTATTATGCTAATCATACCCATATGTGTTGTAATAACTGTACCTGTATTAACGCACTCGCCACTTACACCGTCATAAACATCACAAATCAGCCCGAATTGCGACGATCAAAACAAAAAAAAAAAAAAAGAAAAAAAGAGGGAATTAAGTCAGGGTACCATGTATGCAAGTTCGAAAGGTTAAGAGATACATTTAAAAAAAAAAATGATTCGTAGGTTGAATAACTCGATGGGATTTCATGAGAAATTTATCGTCGGCCCCTTAGACCCGCCGATAGATTTCCCATGAGGGCATATATGTAACCGTACATTCTGTCCGCACCTTAAAATATCATAAATATCATCTGGTCAGTCCTTCCTAAACAAGCAGGTAGCCTGTCCCTATTCCATTAACTGGTCGGTCGTCTCCTTTATAGCATACCCCTACATGCCCATAACAATGAGTACATGGTTTAGCTCGGGTCCGAAGCTTGCGTGCCTTATCTTACATCTCCGACACCAGCGTGGGAAACCTAAACATCTGTGTGTGAAAAATAAAATATAAATAATAATTTTGAAGAGCCAACGAAATGCACAGAAATAATATCACGTGACGTGAGAAACCAAAATCAGGAACGAGAGAAGGGGATAATCGTGAAATGGCGATGTCAGGGCGGTCTTGTTAACAGTCTCCACCAAAGTACCTTCGCGAACCAGGACGTCGCACCGAGCCTGCGAAAACACTTTCGCGAGCTAAGACATCGCACCAAGGGACTCTACTAAAATACTTTCGCGAACTAAGACGTTGCATCAGGGGAGCTCATTACCATAGCCAAAACATTTTTATCACATTCCGCGGTGGCGAGTGTTACGGCAGACATTGAATAAATCTTATGATATAAAGGACCTACAGTGCATTCATGTAACTGAGCAGCCAACCATAGCCAGGGTACCCACTCCTGAGACCAACGAAGAGAACCTCATGCAAAACCCAGAAAACCTACCACACCAATGAACCTGTTGTAACCTCCCACACCTCCCGCGTATCATTAACAACCATCAACTGTGAGACAACGAATGTACCGCCTCATCTGGTTAAGACATGATGTAATCTTAGATAATACTTTCAGGGAGTGCATCTGGTTAAGACATGAGGTAATCTTAGATAATACTTTCAGGCAGTGCATCTGGTTAAGACATGAGGTAATCTTAGATAATACTTTCAGGGAGTGCATGACAGGATGTAATGTTAGATAATACTTTCAGGGAGTGCATGACATGATGTAATGTTAGATAATACTTTCAGGGAGTGCATGACATGATGTAATGTTAGATAATACTATCAGGGAGTGCATGACATGATGTATTGTTAGATAATACTTTCAGGGAGTGCATGACATGATGTAATGTTAGGTAATACTTTCAGGCAGTGCATCTGGTTAAGACATGATGTAATGTTAGATAATACTTTCAGGCAGTGCATGACATGATGTAATGTTAGATAATACTTTCAGGGAGTGCATGACATGATGTAATGTTAGATAATACTTTCAGGGAGTGCATGACATGATGTAATGTTAGATAATACTTTCAGGCAGTGCATGACATGATGTAATGTTAGATAATACTTTCAGGGAGTGCATGACATGATGTAATGTTAGATAATACTTTCAGGGAGTGCATGACATGATGTAATGTTAGATAATACTTTCAGTGAGTGCATGACATGATGTAATGTTAGATAATACTCTCAGGGAGTGCATGACATGACGTAATGTTAGATAATACTTTCAGGGAGTGCATGACATGATGTAATGTTAGATAATACTTTCAGGCAGTGCATCTGGTTAAGACATGATGTAATCTTAGATAATACTTTCAGGGAGTGCATGACATGATGTAATGTTAGATAATACTTTCAGGGAGTGCATGACATGATGTAATGTTAGATAATACTTTCAGGGAGTGCATTACATGATGTAATGTTAGATAATACTTTCAGGGAGTGCATTACATGATGTAATGTTAGATAATACATTCAGGCAGTGCATCTGGTTAAGACATGATGTAATCTTAGATAATACTTTCAGGGAGTGCATGACATGATGTAATGTTAGATAATACTTTCAGGGAGTGCATGACATGATGTAATGTTAGATAATACTTTCAGGGAGTGCATTACATGATGTAATGTTAGATAATACTTTCAGGGAGTGCATTACATGATGTAATGTTAGATAATACTTTCAGGGAGTGCATGACATGATGTAATGTTAGATAATACTTTCAGGGAGTGCATGACATGATGTAATGTTAGATAATACTTTCAGGGAGTGGGCCTGGTTAAGACATGATGTAATCTTGGATAATACTTTCAGGGAGTGCATCTGGTTAAGACATGAGGTAATCTTAGATAATACTTTCAGGCAGTGCATCTGGTTAAGACATGAGGTAATCTTAGACAATACTTTCAGGGAGTGCATGACATGATGTAATGTTAGATAATACTTTCAGGGAGTGCATCTGGTTAAGACATGATGTAATGTTAGAGAATACTTTCAGGGAGTGCATGACATGATGTAATGTTAGATAATACTTTCAGGCAGTGCATCTGGTTAAGACATGATGTAATGTTAGAGAATACTTTCAGGGAGTGCATGACATGCTGTAATGTTAGATAATACTTTCAGGGAGTGCATGACATGATGTAATGTTAGATAATACTTTCAGGCAGTGCATCTGGTTAAGACATGATGTAATCTTAGATAATACTTTCAGGGAGTGCATGACATGATGTAATGTTAGATAATACTTTCAGGGAGTGCATGACATGATGTAATGTTAGATAATACTTTCAGGGAGTGCATTACATGATGTAATGTTAGATAATACTTTCAGGGAGTGCATGACATGATGTAATGTTAGATAATACATTCAGGCAGTGCATCTGGTTAAGACATGATGTAATCTTAGATAATACTTTCAGGGAGTGCATGACATGATGTAATGTTAGATAATACTTTCAGGGAATGCATGACATGATGTAATGTTAGATAATACTTTCAGGGAGTGCATTACATGATGTAATGTTAGATAATACTTTCAGGGAGTGCATGACATGATCTAATGTTAGATAATACTTTCAGGGAGTGCATGACATGATGTAATGTTAGATAATAATTTCAGGGAGTGCATGACATGATGTAATGTTAGATAATACTTTCAGGCAGTGCATCTGGTTAAGACATGATGTAATCTTAGATAATACTTTCAGGGAGTGCATGACATGATGTAACGTTAGATAATACTTTCAGGGAGTGCATGACATGATGTAATGTTAGATAATACTTTCAGGCAGTGCATCTGGTTAAGACATGATGTAATCTTAGATAATACTTTCAGGGAGTGCATGATGATGATGATGATATGCGGTTTAAGGGCGCTAAACTGCTATGGTCATCAGCGCCCTTACAGTGTATAAAAGAGAAGGTCAAAATATAAAACAGGTAAAAGAACCGCATAGTTAAAAAACGGGACACAAACCCGCGATGTTCAAAAGGCTAAAACTAACAATATAACAATAACAAATATAACAATAACAACAATAATAACAATAACAACAATAACAACAATAATAACTATAATAACAATAACAACAATAAAAAGAACAAGACAAATATCTGAAAACCAACACACTAAAAGCATAGGCAGTAAAGGATTTAAACGTGTCAGGAACTGTAGAATGCGAGGGACATGAGCGCCATATGTCCACTGGGGATATGAGTTCCCATAAAAAACAGACAGAATAAAAGTACCAAGCTAACAGACGCCCAACGCATTAAATGCGCAGATTAAAAGCACTGTCGTGAATAAAACGTAAAACACATTCTACAGCACGCGTGTCGTCTGCCAAAACGTTGGCTAGGCCAACAGGCAGGCCCACTTGAGCACGCAATGCAGCTAAAACCTGACACTCTGTTAAAATGTGACGCACCGTTAAGGGCACGTCACACTGCCCACAGACGGGTGCGGGGTCACCACTGAGCAAATACCTATGACTAAAAACACAATGTCCAATCCGTAGACGAGCTAAAATTACCTCTTCCCGACGACAAGAACGAGAAGAGGTACCCCAGATCAACGGGAAAGGCTTAACCTCCCGCAACTTGTTCCCCCGGAGGGCCGTCCACTCATCGCGCCAGCGCGAGAGGATGCGGCGACGTAAAATAACATTCGAATCTGACGAGGGAACAACAGAAGTAAAAAATCTGGGTAATAAAATCGCCGATTTCGCAGCGGCGTCGGCAGACTCGTTACCTGAGATGCCCACATGACCTGGAATCCACATGAAGGAGACGCTGATGCCAGAGACACCGAGCGAGTGGAGCAGGTCATGTATGCGCTGTACGAGTGGGTGGTAATTGTACAGCGCATGAATAGCCTGAATGGCACTCAGAGAGTCCGTACAAATAAAACAATGCCGTAAGTCGTGCCGCTGAATGAATAAAACAGATTGATAAATGCTAAAAAGTTCGGCGGTAAAAATTGAACATTGTCGAGGTAAACGAAAAGTAAAACTCTGTACACCAAAAACAAAGGCACATCCTACTCCAACATCAGTCTTAGACCCATCAGTATATATAAAATGACAGTCCCCGAACTGCGCCTGTAGTTCTAAAAAGGCGGATCTAAGAACAGAAGCAGGGGTCGCATTTTTCGGCATCGACGTCAGCCCAAGTTGGATGTGGGCCTCAGCGCGCGACCATGGAGGAAAACGCGTTTCCCCTCGGGTAAGGGCCGGCGCTGGCGGAACGTCCAAATGCCGAAGTAGCAATCGAAATCGAACCCCTGGAGGGAGCAAAGCAGAGGAGCTAACTAAATATTGCCGGTCAAGTGAATCCTCGTAAAATGCCGCGAAGGACGGGTGGTCAGGCAAGCTGGAGAGTCGACAGGCATAGCTACATAAGAGCATCTCACGCCTGAAAGACAGCGGAGGCTCTGCAGCCTCAGCGTAAAGACTGGGCACGGGGCTAGTTGTAAAGGCCCCTGTAGCGACTCTAATACCACGATGATGAATGGGATTCAAACGACGTAACACAGATGGACGTGCCGACGAATAAACAAAACACCCGTAATCAAGTTTGGATCGGACCAAAGAGCGATAAAGGCGAAGAAGGACGGTCCGATCAGCTCCCCAGGATGTGCCACTTAAAACACGTAAAAGATTAAGAGAACGGTCACACTTTGCTTTTAAAAAGGAAACGTGCGAGGTCCAACACAACTTCCTATCAAAAATCAACCCCAAAAATTTCGCCTCGTCTGCAAACGGAAGTATCCCTGGCCCAAGACGGAGAGAGGGGGGAGGGAAATACTTCCGGCGCCAGAAGTTGATGCAGACGGATTTCTCGGCGGAGAATTTAAAGCCGTTGGCGTTACTCCAGGCGTAGAGACGGTCGATACAGCTCTGGAGACGGCGTTCGAGTAGACAGGTCCGCCGTGAACTGCAATAAATAGCGAAATCGTCAACAAAAAGGGACGATGAAATGCCAGGTGGAATACAATCAACAATGGGGTTGATAGCAATCGCAAAAAGTGTGACACTGAGTACAGAGCCCTGCGGTACTCCGTTCTCTTGAATAAAACGACGAGATAAAACCGAGCCCACACGTACACGAAAGACGCGGTCCGTCATAAACTCCCGAAGAAATATGGGAAGACGACCGCGGATATTCCAATCGTGAAGTGTACGTAAAATGCCGCCCCTCCAACAAGTGTCATAAGCTTTCTCCAGGTCAAAAAATACAGCCACGGTTTGACACTTTCTCAGAAACCCATTCATAATATGCGTCGACAAGGACACCAGATGGTCGACGGTAGAGCGATAGCGACGAAACCCGCACTGAGCGTTCGCTAGAAGTTTCTGAGACTCAAGCCACCATGTCAACCGCCCGTTGATCATGCGCTCCATCACCTTGCAAATGCAACTGGTGAGGGAGATAGGGCGGTAGCTGGAAGGTAGTTGGCGATCCTTCCCAGGCTTAAGTATAGGGACAATGGTGGCTTCGCGCCAAACGGAAGGGAAAATGCCGTCTTGCCAAATACGGTTATAGACCTGTAAGAGAAATAGTTTACTGTCGGCTGAAAGGTTCTTTAACATCAGGACATGAATGCCGTCCGGCCCGGGAGCGGAGTGCCGAGAGCAATGAAGAGCGTGCTCCAGCTCCCTCATTGTGAATAGTTCGTTATAGCATTCAGCATTAGCAGACCGAAAAGTATATGATGCGGAATCCTGCCGGTCTTTAATAGACCGAAAGCCGGCGGAATAATGGTCTGAACTGGAAACCGCCTCAAAGGCAGAACCCAGAGTGTTAGCGATGGCAGCCGGATCCACTATGGTGGCATTAGAAACCTGAAGGCCAGAAACAGTACAATGTGACACTTTACCTGAGAAGCGACGAAGTTTATCCCAAACAACGGATGAAGGCGTAAAACGATTAAAAGACTCGACAAAACGAGCCCAAGATGCCTTCTTGCTATCCTGAATAATGCGACGAGCCCTGGCGCGCGATTGTTTAAAAGTCACCAAATTATCAAGTGTAGGGTGGCGCCGAAACACCCTAAGTGCAGTCCTACGGGCACGAACGGCGTCCCGACAATCCTCGTTCCACCACGGAACAGGTGGCCGCCGAGGTTGGGAGGATGAACGGGGTATTGCACGTTCGGCGGCTGAGAAAATAATAGACGTAAGGTGCTGCACTAGTTGATTAATGTCGGAGAAGGGCTGGTCGTCAAAATGCACGAGGCTGGAATACAAGCTCCAGTCGGCTTTTGCGAATATCCAGGTAGGTACTCTGGAATGCTGTACGTGGTGCGACAGAAGAGAAACGATGCAGGGGAAATGGTCGCTGGAGTAGGTGTCAGCGACGACGTTCCACTGAAGACGACGTGCAAGCTGGAGTGAGCAAATCGCAAGGTCCAGGTGAGAGAATGTACCAGAAGAATCAGAAATAAAAGTAGGTGCACCTGTATTGAGGATGGAAAGATTGAACTGATAAAAAATGTCGGAAAGAAGAGTTCCCCTCGCACAAGCCCTTGGCGAACCCCATAGTGGGTGATGGGCATTAAAATCTCCCAACAGAAGAAATGGTGTTGGGAGAGCGGACAGGAGAGATCGAATGTCCGCGGGAGCGAGGGGAGACGATGGAGGTGTATACACAGAACAAACAGAAAAGAAAAAACCGGGTAACTGCAGTCTAATGGCAACAGCTTGCAAGTCGGACGTAAGTGTGATAGGATGAAAATGAACATCATTACGCACCAACAACATGACACCTCCATGAGCAGGAGCACCCTCCTCCGGTTCAAGATCGTAGCGAACCGGAGTGTACCCTCGGAGATCGAAAGGGTCGTGAGGGCGAAGCTTGGTCTCCTGCAAACACACGACCATAGGTGAATGGGAACGCAATAAAAGTTGCAGTTCCGCCCTATGCGATCGTACACCACGTACATTCCAGCTCAGGATAGCCATGAATAAAAGGGATAAACTGTCTACTTAGAAGGGCGGCTTAAAATTACCTTTTGTTTAACCTTTGGGCTCGGGCTTTTTGTATGGAGTTGGTCAGACTCCATAGCTTCCTCGGAGGAAGGGCCCACGCGCTCAGTGCCAGAAACCGATTCAAGCGCCGTGAATCGGTTCTGGGTGGCGATGGGTGAAGGGTGCCGCTGAGCGCGGCTTGTCCCAGGACCTTCCTGGGACAGCGACCTCCGAGGAGGAGAAGGTGAACTTTTCTTACCGCGCGCACGCGGAGGGTCTTTCAAAAAATCTTCCCTACGTAGTTTCTGCTTGGGCTTCTTTTCAACGGCTTGCGACTTCATTGACTTGGGACCAGGTTTATACGGCTTAGTAACTGTAGCCTTAATAGACGGCCGGATGGTAGTGGCGGTTAATCCAGTCAAGGTCCAGGTCTGAGTTTCGGCATCTACGCGTGGTACTGGCGAGGCAACAACAGAACTAAATGTGCCAGATCGCAGGAGTGAAGGTTGGCGCGCATGGTAACGCCTCCGGGCTTCAGCGAAGGAGAGTTTTTCCTTTACCCGGATCTCCTGGATCGCCTTCTCGTCCAAGTACCGCGGACAGTCGGCAAACGAAGCAGAATGAGACCCTTTACAATTAACGCAGACGGGGGCTGTTGAACAGGTACCTTCGTGTGAGGGCTGGCTACAGGTTGCACAGATGTTAACGGCACTCTTACATGAGACTTGCGTATGCCCAAAACGTTGGCATTTAAAACAACGCAGAGGTCTAGGAATATAAGGCCTCACAGAAATCCGTTCGTACCCTGCGGAAATGCTCGTGGGCAGATCGACGCCATCAAATGTAATAAACAGGGTACGAGTGGGTACCAACACGCCGTCGCGTTTGGCCTGCACTCGATGAACCGCTGTCACCCTCTGGTCTGCAAGATATTCCACCAGGTCTTCGTCAGAGATACCATCGAGGCTATGCGTGGTGACAACGCCTCTACAAGAATTCAAGGTGCGGTGCTTCTCAACACGGATAGGATAACCGTGGAGAAGCGTGGCGCTCAACAAGGACTTACTTTGTGCCTCGGATTTGCTTTGAACTAGCAACGAACCATTACGAAGACGAGTGCAGGAAAGAACCGGACCAGCAATTGAGTCAATGCCCTTCTGGATAATAAAAGGGTTCACCTTCTCGAATGATTGTCCCTCCTCTGTACGGGTAATCACTAAGTAACAACCAGCTGTTGGCGGTGCTACTTCTGTTACAAAAACTTTGCGGCGCTTGTTGTTAACAATGGAGAAAGGGTGCTCCATAGCGAAAAAAATCCTCCACCATTGCAACCGTCTCCGACCTCGGGCTCTGACTTCTCGGGCGTTACCCCGGCTTGGGTGAGTGGCCTATCTATACCAGACTCACCCCAGGGTCACACCTCCCAGAACATAGACAGAGGGACCCAATCGCCGTCAGAAGTCAGCAGCTCATGCAATGGCCCCCCCGCGGGACTGCAGTTGAACAGCGGATACGAACACATACCCTACATGACGACCCCGGGTGGTGGGGATGACGCCATTACCCACTCACCCAGCTGCGCACGCGGTGCGCGGGTATCCGTCAGGCTGTGTCCACGGAGGATTAAATAAAAAGATAAAAGAAACTAAAACTGTGTGGGCGTTTCGCACGCAAGGTAGGCCGGCGGGGAAGAAAAAGAGAGATATGCGAATGTCGTGGTGCGAAATGGCCGGAAAGTGATAAGGGAAGAAAGAAACGATGGTGAGGTGCGGTATGAATGGAATGTAAAGAACGCACGAGAGCCTACCTTGTGTCCACCGGTCACTTGAAGAACCCACCTCGACCGGATGGGGGTGAGGGGATGAATGTGGCGATGACTGGCTCGGGAACCCCCGGGTGCGCCAAAAACCCGTACTCACATAAGGTGAGCCCCTGAGGGGACAGGGAGTGCATGACATGATGTAATGTTAGATAATACTTTCAGGGAGTGCATAACATGATGTAATGTTAGATAATACTTTCAGGGAGTGCATGACATGATGTAATGTTAGATAATACTTTCAGGGAGTGGGTCTGGTTAAGACATGATGTAATCTTGGATAATACTTTCAGGGAGTGCATCTGGTTAAGACATGAGGTAATCTTAGATAATACTTTCAGGCAGTGCATCTGGTTAAGACATGAGGTAATCTTAGACAATACTTTCAGGGAGTGCATGACATGATGTAATGTTAGATAATACTTTCAGGGAGTGCATCTGGTTAAGACATGATGTAATGTTAGAGAATACTTTCAGGGAGTGCATGACATGATGTAATGTTAGATAATACTTTCAGGCAGTGCATCTGGTTAAGACATGATGTAATGTTAGAGAATACTTTCTGGGAGTGCATGACATGCTGTAATGTTAGATAATACTTTCAGGGAGTGCATGACATGATGTAATGTTAGATAATACTTTCAGGGAGTGCATCTGGTTAAGACATGATGTAATCTTAGATAATACTTTCAGGGAGTGGGTCTGGTTAAGACATGATGTAATCTTAGATAATACTTTCAGGGAGTGCATGACATGATGTAATGTTCGATAATACTTTCAGGGAGTGCATGACATGATGTAATGTTAGATAATACTTTCAGGGAGTGCATCTGGTTAAGACATGATGTAATCTTAGATAATACTTTCAGGGAGTGGGTCTGGTTAAGACATGATGTCATCTTAGATATTACTTTCAGGGAATGCATCTGGTTAAGACATGATGTAATCTTAGAGAATACTTTCAGGGAGTGCATCTGGTTAAGACATGATGTAATCTTAAATATTACTTTCAGGGAGTGCATCTGGTTAAGACATGATATAATCTTAGATATTACTTTCAGAGAACGGGTCTGGTTAAGACATGATGTAATCTTAGATAATACTTTCAGGGAATGCATCTGGTTAAGACATGATGTAATCTTAGATATTACTTTCAGGGAATGGGTCTGGTTAAGACATGATGTAATGTTAGATATTACTTTCAGAGAATGGGTCTGGTTAAGACATGATGTAATCTTAGATATTACTTTCAGAGAATGCATCTGGTTAAGACATGATGTAATCTTAGATAATACTTTCAGGGAATGCATCTGGTTAAGACATGATGTAATCTTAGATATTACTTTCAGGGAATGGGGCTGGTTAAGACATGATGTAATGTTAGATATTACTTTCAAAGAATGGGTCTGGTTAAGACATGATGTAATCTTAGATATTACTTTCAGAGAATGGGTCTGGTTAAGACATGATGTAATCTTAGATATTACTTTCAGGGAGTGCAACTGGTTAAGACATGATGTAATCTTAGATATTAATTTCAGAGAATGGGTCTGGTTAAGACATGATGTAATCTAAGATAATACTTTCAGGGAATGCATCTGGTTAAGACATGATGTAATCTTAGATATTACTTTCAGAGAATGGGTCTGGTTAAGACATGATGTAATGTTAGATAATACTTTCAGAGAATGCATCTGGTTAAGACATGATGTAATCTTAGATATTACTTTCAGGGAGTGGGTCTGGTTAAGACATGATGTAATCTTAGATATTACTTTCAGAGAATGGGTCTGGTTAAGACATGATGTAATGTTAGATAATACTTTCAGGGAATGCATCTGGTTAAGACATGATGTAATCTTAGATATTACTTTCAGGGAATGCATCTGGTTAAGACATGATGTAATGTTAGATAATACTTTCAGGGAGTGGGTCTGGTTAAGACATGATGTAATGTTAGATAGTACTTGCAGGGAATGCATCTGGTTAAGACATGATGTAATCTTAGATAATACTTTCAGGGAGTGCATCTGGTTAAGACATGATGTAATCTTAGATAATACTTTCAGGGAGTGCATCTGGTTAAGACATGATGTAATCTTAGATATTACTTTCAGGGAGTGCATCTGGTTAAGACATGATGTAATCTTAGATAATACTTTCAGGGAATGCATCTGGTTAAGACATGAGTAATCTTAGATATTACTTTGAGGGAGTGGGTCTGGTTAAGACAGGATGTAATGTTAGATAATACTTTCAGGGAGTGGGTCTGGTTAAGACATGATGTAATCTTGGATATTACTTTCAGGGAGTGCATCTGGTTAAGACATGATGTAATGTTAGATAATACTTTCAGGGAGTGGGTCTGGTTAAGACATGATGTAATGTTAGATAATACTTTCAGGGAATGCATCTGGTTAAGACATGATGTAATCTTAGATATTACTTTCACGGAGTGCATCTGGTTAAGACATGATGTAATCTTAGATAATACTTTCAGGGAGTGGGTCTGGTTAAGACATGATGTAATCTTAGATATTACTTTCAGGGAGTGCATCTGGTTAAGACATGATGTAATCTTAGATAATACTTTCAGGGAGTGGGTCTGGTTAAGACATGATGTAATCTTAGATAATACTTTCAGGGAGTGCATCTGGTTAAGACATGATGTAATCTTAGATATTACTTTCAGGGAGTGGGTCTGGTTAAGACATGATGTAATCTTAGATATTACTTTCAGGGAGTGCATCTGGTTAAGACATGATGTAATCTTAGATAATACTTTCAGGGAGTGGGTCTGGTTAAGACATGATGTAATCTTAGATATTACTTTCAGGGAGTGCATCTGGTTAAGACATGATGTAATCTTAGATAATACTTTCAGGGAGTGGGTCTGGTTAAGACATGATGTAATCTTAGATAATACTTTCAGGGAGTGGGTCTGGTTAAGACATGATGTAATCTTAGATATTACTTTCAGGGAGTGCATCTGGTTAAGACATGATGTAATCTTAGATATTACTTTCAGGGAGTGGGTCTGGTTAAGACATGATGTAATCTTAGATAATACTTTCAGGGAGTGGGTCTGGTTAAGACATGATGTAATCTTAGATATTACTTTCAGGGAGTGCATCTGGTTAAGACATGATGTAATCTTAGATAATACTTTCAGGGAGTGGGTCTGGTTAAGACATGATGTAATCCTAGATATTACTTTCAGGGAGTGCATCTGGTTAAGACATGATGTAATCTTAGATATTACTTTCAGGGAGTGCAACTGGTTAAGACATGATGTAATCTTAGATATTACTTTCAGAGAATGGGTCTGGTTAAGACATGATGTAATCTTAGATAATACTTTCAGGGAATGCATCTGGTTAAGACATGATGTAATCTTAGATATTACTTTCAGAGAATGTGTCTGGTTAAGACATGATGTAATGTTAGATAATACTTTCAGAGAATGCATCTGGTTAAGACATTATGTAATCTTAGATATTACTTTCAGGGAGTGGGTCTGGTTAAGACATGATGTAATCTTAGATATTACTTTCAGGGAGTGCAACTGGTTAAGGCATGATGTAATGTTAGATAATACTTTCAGGGAATGCATCTGGTTAAGACATGATGTAATCTTAGATATTACTTTCAGGGAATGCATCTGGTTAAGACATGATGTAATCTTAGATATTACTTTCAGGGAATGCATCTGGTTAAGACATGATGTAATCTTAGATATTACTTTCAGGGAATGCATCTGGTTAAGACATGATGTAATCTTAGATAATACTTTCAGGGAATGCATCTGGTTAAGACATGATGTAATCTTAGATATTACTTTCAGGGAGTGGGTCTGGTTAAGACATGATGTAATGTTAGATAATACTTTCAGGGAGTGGGTCTGGTTAAGACATGATGTAATCTAAGATAATACTTTCAGGGAATGCATCTGGTTAAGACATGATGTAATCTTAGATATTACTTTCAGGGAGTGCATCTGGTTAAGACATGATGTAATCTTAGATAATACTTTCAGGGAGTGGGTCTGGTTAAGACATGATGTAATCTTAGATAATACTTTCAGGGAGTGCATCTGGTTAAGACATGATGTAATCTTAGATATTACTTTCAGGGAGTGGGTCAGGTTAAGACATGATGTAATCTTAGATATTACTTTCAGGGAGTGCATCTGGTTAAGACATGATGTAATCTTAGATAATACTTTCAGGGAGTGGGTCTGGTTAAGACATGATGTAATCTTAGATAATACTTTCAGGGAGTGCATCTGGTTAAGACATGATGTAATCTTAGATAATACTTTCAGGGAGTGGGTCTGGTTAAGACATGATGTAATCTTAGATAATACTTTCAGGGAGTGGGTCTGGTTAAGACATGATGTAATCTTAGATATTACTTTCAGGGAGTGCATCTGGTTAAGACATGATGTAATCTTAGATATTACTTTTAGGGAGTGGGTCTGGTTAAGACATGATGTAATCTTAGATAATACTTTCAGGGAGTGGGTCTGGTTAAGACATGATGTAATCTTAGATATTACTTTCAGGGAGTGCATCTGGTTAAGACATGATGTAATCTTAGATAATACTTTCAGGGAGTGGGTCTGGTTAAGACATGATGTAATCTTAGATATTACTTTCAGGGAGTGCATCTGGTTAAGACATGATGTAATCTTAGATATTACTTTCAGGGAGTGCAACTGGTTAAGACATGATGTAATCTTAGATATTACTTTCAGAGAATGGGTCTGGTTAAGACATGATGTAATCTTAGATAATACTTTCAGGGAATGCATCTGGTTAAGACATGATGTAATCTTAGATATTACTTTCACGAATGCATCTGGTTAAGACATGATGTAATCTTAGATATTACTTTCAGGGAATGCATCTGGTTAAGACATGATGTAATCTTAGATATTACTTTCAGGGAATGCATCTGGTTAAGACATGATGTAATCTTAGATAATACTTTCAGGGAGTGCATCTGGTTAAGACATGATGTAATCTTAGATAATACTTTCAGGGAGTGCATCTGGTTAAGACATGATGTAATCTTAGATATTACTTTCAGGGAGTGCATCTGGTTAAGACATGATGTAATCTTAGATATTACTTTCAGGGAGTGGGTCTGGTTAAGACATGATGTAATGTTAGATAATACTTTCAGGGAGTGGGTCTGGTTAAGACATGATGTAATCTTGGATATTACTTTCAGGGAGTGCATCTGGTTAAGACATGATGTAATGTTAGATAATACTTTCAGGGAGTGGGTCTGGTTAAGACATGATGTAATGTTAGATAATACTTTCAGGGAATGCATCTGGTTAAGACATGATGTAATCTTAGATATTACTTTCAGGGAGTGCATCTGGTTAAGACATGATGTAATCTTAGATAATACTTTCAGGGAGTGGGTCTGGTTAAGACATGATGTAATCTTAGATATTACTTTTAGGGAGTGCATCTGGTTAAGACATGATGTAATCTTAGATAATACTTTCAGGGAATGGGTCTGGTTAAGACATGATGGATTCTTAGATAATACTTTCAGGGAATGCATCTGGTTAAGACATGATGTAATCTTAGATATTACTTTCAGGGAGTGCATCTGGTTAAGACATGATGTAATCTTAGATAATACTTTCAGGGAGTGGGTCTGGTTAAGACATGATGTAATCTTAGATATTACTTTCAGGGAGTGCATCTGGTTAAGACATGATGTAATCTTAGATAATACTTTCAGGGAGTGGGTCTGGTTAAGACATGATGTAATCTTAGATAATACTTTCAGGGAGTGCATCTGGTTAAGACATGATGTAATCTTAGATATTACTTTCAGGGAGTGCGTCTGGTTAAGACATGATGTAATCTTAGATATTACTTTCAGGGAGTGCATCTGGTTAAGACATGATGTAATCTTAGATAATACTTTCAGGGAGTGGGTCTGGTTAAGACATGATGTAATCTTAGATATTACTTTCAGGGAGTGCATCTGGTTAAGACATGATGTAATCTTAGATAATACTTTCAGGGAGTGGGTCTGGTTAAGACATGATGTAATCTTAGATAATACTTTCAGGGAGTGGGTCTGGTTAAGACATGATGTAATCTTAGATATTACTTTCAGGGAGTGCATCTGGTTAAGACATGATGTAATCTTAGATATTACTTTCAGGGAGTGGGTCTGGTTAAGACATGATGTAATCTTAGATAATACTTTCAGGGAGTGGGTCTGGTTAAGACATGATGTAATCTTAGATATTACTTTCAGGGAGTGCATCTGGTTAAGACATGATGTAATCTTAGATATTACTTTCAGGGAGTGCAACTGGTTAAGACATGATGTAATCTTAGATATTACTTTCAGAGAATGGGTCTGGTTAAGACATGATGTAATCTTAGATAATACTTTCAGGGAATGCATCTGGTTAAGACATGATGTAATCTTAGATATTACTTTCAGAGAATGTGTCTGGTTAAGACATGATGTAATGTTAGATAATACTTTCAGAGAATGCATCTGGTTAAGACATTATGTAATCTTAGATATTACTTTCAGGGAGTGGGTCTGGTTAAGACATGATGTAATCTTAGATATTACTTTCAGGGAGTGCAACTGGTTAAGGCATGATGTAATGTTAGATAATACTTTCAGGGAATGCATCTGGTTAAGACATGATGTAATCTTAGATATTACTTTCAGGGAATGCATCTGGTTAAGACATGATGTAATCTTAGATATTACTTTCAGGGAATGCATCTGGTTAAGACATGATGTAATCTTAGATATTACTTTCAGGGAATGCATCTGGTTAAGACATGATGTAATCTTAGATAATACTTTCAGGGAATGCATCTGGTTAAGACATGATGTAATCTTAGATATTACTTTCAGGGAGTGGGTCTGGTTAAGACATGATGTAATGTTAGATAATACTTTCAGGGAGTGGGTCTGGTTAAGACATGATGTAATCTAAGATAATACTTTCAGGGAATGCATCTGGTTAAGACATGATGTAATCTTAGATATTACTTTCAGGGAGTGCATCTGGTTAAGACATGATGTAATCTTAGATAATACTTTCAGGGAGTGGGTCTGGTTAAGACATGATGTAATCTTAGATAATACTTTCAGGGAGTGCATCTGGTTAAGACATGATGTAATCTTAGATATTACTTTCAGGGAGTGGGTCTGGTTAAGAGATGATGTAATCTTAGATATTACTTTCAGGGAGTGCATCTGGTTAAGACATGATGTAATCTTAGATAATACTTTCAGGGAGTGGGTCTGGTTAAGACATGATGTAATCTTAGATAATACTTTCAGGGAGTGCATCTGGTTAAGACATGATGTAATCTTAGATAATACTTTCAGGGAGTGGGTCTGGTTAAGACATGATGTAATCTTAGATAATACTTTCAGGGAGTGGGTCTGGTTAAGACATGATGTAATCTTAGATATTACTTTCAGGGAGTGCATCTGGTTAAGACATGATGTAATCTTAGATATTACTTTTAGGGAGTGGGTCTGGTTAAGACATGATGTAATCTTAGATAATACTTTCAGGGAGTGGGTCTGGTTAAGACATGATGTAATCTTAGATATTACTTTCAGGGAGTGCATCTGGTTAAGACATGATGTAATCTTAGATAATACTTTCAGGGAGTGGGTCTGGTTAAGACATGATGTAATCTTAGATATTACTTTCAGGGAGTGCATCTGGTTAAGACATGATGTAATCTTAGATATTACTTTTAGGGAGTGGGTCTGGTTAAGACATGATGTAATCTTAGATAATACTTTCAGGGAGTGGGTCTGGTTAAGACATGATGTAATCTTAGATATTACTTTCAGGGAGTGCATCTGGTTAAGACATGATGTAATCTTAGATAATACTTTCAGGGAGTGGGTCTGGTTAAGACATGATGTAATCTTAGATATTACTTTCAGGGAGTGCATCTGGTTAAGACATGATGTAATCTTAGATATTACTTTCAGGGAGTGCAACTGGTTAAGACATGATGTAATCTTAGATATTACTTTCAGAGAATGGGTCTGGTTAAGACATGATGTAATCTTAGATAATACTTTCAGGGAATGCATCTGGTTAAGACATGATGTAATCTTAGATATTACTTTCACGAA
Source organism: Deroplatys truncata (assembly GCA_030765065.1). Classification (NCBI taxonomy): domain Eukaryota; kingdom Metazoa; phylum Arthropoda; class Insecta; order Mantodea; family Mantidae; genus Deroplatys; species Deroplatys truncata. The sequence continues at coordinate 10,889,364 of CM060975.1, forward strand.
TGCATCTGGTTAAGACATGATGTAATCTTAGATATTACTTTCAGGGAATGCATCTGGTTAAGACATGATGTAATCTTAGATATTACTTTCAGGGAATGCATCTGGTTAAGACATGATGTAATCTTAGATAATACTTTCAGGGAGTGCATCTGGTTAAGACATGATGTAATCTTAGATAATACTTTCAGGGAGTGCATCTGGTTAAGACATGATGTAATCTTAGATATTACTTTCAGGGAGTGCATCTGGTTAAGACATGATGTAATCTTAGATATTACTTTCAGGGAGTGGGTCTGGTTAAGACATGATGTAATGTTAGATAATACTTTCAGGGAGTGGGTCTGGTTAAGACATGATGTAATCTTAGATATTACTTTCAGGGAGTGCATCTGGTTAAGACATGATGTAATGTTAGATAATACTTTCAGGGAGTGGGTCTGGTTAAGACATGATGTAATGTTAGATAATACTTTCAGGGAATGCATCTGGTTAAGACATGATGTAATCTTAGATATTACTTTCAGGGAGTGCATCTGGTTAAGACATGATGTAATCTTAGATAATACTTTCAGGGAGTGGGTCTGGTTAAGACATGATGTAATCTTAGATATTACTTTCAGGGAGTGCATCTGGTTAAGACATGATGTAATCTTAGATATTACTTTCAGAGAATGGGTCTGGTTAAGACATGATGTAATGTTAGATAATACTTTCAGGGAATGCATCTGGTTAAGACATGATGTAATCTTAGATATTACTTTCACGAATGCATCTGGTTAAGACATGATGTAATCTTAGATATTACTTTCAGGGAATGCATCTGGTTAAGACATGATGTAATCTTAGATATTACTTTCAGGGAATGCATCTGGTTAAGACATGATGTAATCTTAGATAATACTTTCAGGGAGTGCATCTGGTTAAGACATGATGTAATCTTAGATAATACTTTCAGGGAGTGCATCTGGTTAAGACATGATGTAATCTTAGATATTACTTTCAGGGAGTGCATCTGGTTAAGACATGATGTAATCTTAGATATTACTTTCAGGGAGTGGGTCTGGTTAAGACATGATGTAATGTTAGATAATACTTTCAGGGAGTGGGTCTGGTTAAGACATGATGTAATCTTAGATATTACTTTCAGGGAGTGCATCTGGTTAAGACATGATGTAATGTTAGATAATACTTTCAGGGAGTGGGTCTGGTTAAGACATGATGTAATGTTAGATAATACTTTCAGGGAATGCATCTGGTTAAGACATGATGTAATCTTAGATATTACTTTCAGGGAGTGCATCTGGTTAAGACATGATGTAATCTTAGATAATACTTTCAGGGAGTGGGTCTGGTTAAGACATGATGTAATCTTAGATATTACTTTCAGGGAGTGCATCTGGTTAAGACATGATGTAATCTTAGATAATACTTTCAGGGAGTGGGTCTGGTTAAGACTTGATGTAATCTTAGATAATACTTTCAGGGAATGCATCTGGTTAAGACATGATGTAATCTTAGATATTACTTTCAGGGAGTGCATCTGGTTAAGACATGATGTAATCTTAGATAATACTTTCAGGGAGTGGGTCTGGTTAAGACATGATGTAATCTTAGATATTACTTTCAGGGAGTGCATCTGGTTAAGACATGATGTAATCTTAGATAATACTTTCAGGGAGTGGGTCTGGTTAAGACATGATGTAATCTTAGATAATACTTTCAGGGAGTGCATCTGGTTAAGACATGATGTAATCTTAGATATTACTTTCAGGGAGTGAGTCTGGTTAAGACATGATGTAATCTTAGATATTACTTTCAGGGAGTGCATCTGGTTAAGACATGATGTAATCTTAGATAATACTTTCAGGGAGTGGGTCTGGTTAAGACATGATGTAATCTTAGATAATACTTTCAGGGAGTGCATCTGGTTAAGACATGATGTAATCTTAGATAATACTTTCAGGGAGTGCGTCTGGTTAAGACATGATGTAATCTTAGATAATACTTTCAGGGAGTGGGTCTGGTTAAGACATGATGTAATCTTAGATATTACTTTCAGGGAGTGCATCTGTTTAAGACATGATGTAATCTTAGATATTACTTTCAGGGAGTGGGTCTGGTTAAGACTTGATGTAATCTTAGATAATACTTTCAGGGAATGCATCTGGTTAAGACATGATGTAATCTTAGATATTACTTTCAGGGAGTGCATCTGGTTAAGACATGATGTAATCTTAGATAATACTTTCAGGGAGTGGGTCTGGTTAAGACATGATGTAATCTTAGATATTACTTTCAGGGAGTGCATCTGGTTAAGACATGATGTAATCTTAGATAATACTTTCAGGGAGTGGGTCTGGTTAAGACATGATGTAATCTTAGATAATACTTTCAGGGAGTGCATCTGGTTAAGACATGATGTAATCTTAGATATTACTTTCAGGGAGTGAGTCTGGTTAAGACATGATGTAATCTTAGATATTACTTTCAGGGAGTGCATCTGGTTAAGACATGATGTAATCTTAGATAATACTTTCAGGGAGTGGGTCTGGTTAAGACATGATGTAATCTTAGATAATACTTTCAGGGAGTGCATCTGGTTAAGACATGATGTAATCTTAGATAATACTTTCAGGGAGTGCGTCTGGTTAAGACATGATGTAATCTTAGATAATACTTTCAGGGAGTGGGTCTGGTTAAGACATGATGTAATCTTAGATATTACTTTCAGGGAGTGCATCTGTTTAAGACATGATGTAATCTTAGATATTACTTTCAGGGAGTGGGTCTGGTTAAGACATGATGTAATCTTAGATAATACTTTCAGGGAGTGGGTCTGGTTAAGACATGATGTAATCTTAGATATTACTTTCAGGGAGTGCATCTGGTTAAGACATGATGTAATCTTAGATAATACTTTCAGGGAGTGGGTCTGGTTAAGACATGATGTAATCTTAGATATTACTTTCAGGGAGTGCATCTGGTTAAGACATGATGTAATCTTAGATATTACTTTCACGGAGTGCATCTGGTTAAGACATGATGTAATGTTAGATAATACTTTCAGGCAGTGCATCTGGTTATGGCATGATGTAATCTTAGATATTACTTTCAGGGAGTGCATCTGGTTAAGACATGATGTAATCTTAGATATTACTTTCAGGGAGTGCATCTGGTTAAGACATGATGTAATCTTAGATATTACTTTCAGGGAGTGCATCTGGTTAAGACATGATGTAATCTTAGATATTACTTTCAGGGAGTGCATCTGGTTAAGACATGATGTAATCTTAGATAATACTATCAGGGAGTGGGTCTGGTTAAGACATGATGTAATCTTAGATATTACTTTCACGTAGTGCATCTGGTTAAGACATGATGTAATGTTAGATAATACTTTCAGGCAGTGCATCTGGTTATGGCATGATGTAATCTTAGATATTACTTTCAGGGAGTGCATCTGGTTAAGACATGATGTAATCTTAGATATTACTTTCAGGGAGTGCATCTGGTTAAGACATGATGTAATCTTAGATATTACTTTCAGGGAGTGCATCTGGTTAAGACATGATGTAATCTTAGATATTACTTTCAGGGAGTGCATCTGGTTAAGACATGATGTAATCTTAGATATTACTTTCAGGGAGTGCATCTGGTTAAGACATGATGTAATCTTAGATATTACTTTCAGGCAGTGCATCTGGTTATGGCATGATGTAATCTTAGATATTACTTTCAGGGAGTGCATCTGGTTAAGACATGATGTAATCTTAGATATTACTTTCAGGGAGTGCATCTGGTTAAGACATGATGTAATCTTAGATAATACTTTCAGGGAGTGGGTCTGGTTAAGACATGATGTAATCTTAGATATTACTTTCAGGGAGTGCATCTGGTTAAGACATGATGTAATCTTAGATATTACTTTCAGGGAGTGCATCTGGTTAAGACATGATGTAATGTTAGATATTACTTTCAGGGAGTGCATCTGGTTATGGCATGATGTAATCTTAGATAATACTTTCAGGGAGTGCATCTGGTTAAGACATGATGTAATCTTAGATAATACTTTCAGGGAGTGCATCTGGTTAAGACATGATGTAATCTTAGATATTACTTTCAGGGAGTGCATGACATGATGTAATGTTAGATATTACTTTCAGGGAGTGCATCTGGTTAAGACATGATGTAATCTTAGATAATACTTTCAGGCAGTGCATCTGGTTAAGACATGATGTAATCTTAGATAATACTTTCAGGCAGTGCATCTGGTTAAGACATGAGGTAATCTTAGATAATACTTTCAGGGAATGCATGACATGATGTAATGTTAGATAATACTTTCAGGGAATGCATCTGGTTAAGACATGACGTAATCTTAGATAATACTTTCAGGGAGTGCATCTGGTTAAGACATGATGTAATCTTAGATATTACTTTCAGGGAATGCATCTGGTTAAGACATGATGTAATCGTAGATAATACTTTCAGGGAGTGCATCTTGTTAAGACATGATGTAATCGTAGATATTACTTTCAGGGAATGCATCTTGTTAAGACATGATGTAATCGTAGATAATACTTTCAGGGAGTGCATTTTGTTAAGACATGATGTAATCGTAGATATTACTTTCAGGGAATGCATCTGGTTAAGACATGATGTAATCGTAGATAATACTTTCAGGGAATGCATCTGGTTAAGACATGATGTAATCTTAGATAATACTTTCAGGGAATGCATCTGGTTAAGACATGATGTAATGTTAGATAATACTTTCAGGGAATGCATCTGGTTAAGACATGATGTAATCTTAGCTAATGCGCTAATGTTGGCGCGTTTTATTATTGCAGTTCAGTATCTTTAGGCGTATCTGGATGAAGGCGTATAAATAAGGTAGGTTGGAGGTAAAGTCAGTCAATCCTTCAGTTCGCCGAAAGCATTCATACATTACACGTCGTATTCATGCGCAGTTCATCAAAAATCTGTGTACACTACACGTCGTCTTCAGTCAGTCAGTTCGTCATACATCGGATATTGATTCACAAGTTACGCGCAGCAGAATTATGAAAGATCTAAAATATGGTAAAGTTAATTATACAAAAGGTTGAAGTACGTTGATTAAAAGTGATCAGTAAGAAGTTATTATAACAGTTTCAGTTTGGCGAGTATCTAGATCAATATGTAAAAGTGATAGTGAACGTGTTCGACAATAAAAATTATAAAACAAATTTCTTCATCAGTGTTCTTTTTGGATAAAAGATTCCTTTCCGTTTACACAACCCTGATCAAGACACATGTTCGACCCAAGATAAGATAATAGCTAGCCGGAGGACAATAAACAAAACTTAAAATTCATTCAAACACTGATACTAGGTACCACAAATTGCTAACACTAGATGGAGCTACAAACCGACAAATGAATGATGTCACAAGATGTCTTCAACACACGTGAAGTAAACAAACATTTGTAAGTAATACCGTTACAAATTGGCTCCCATACGTGGGGCAGTTAAAATTATTTCACCAAACAAAACAAAAGCAACACAACATAAGATCAGTGATGTAATTTTAGATATTACTTTCAGGGAGTGCATCTGGTTAAGACATGATGTAATCTTAGATAATACTTTCAGGGAGTGCATCTGGTTAAGACATGATGTAATCTTAGATATTACTTTCAGGGAATGCAACTGGTAAAGACATGATGTAATCTTAGATAATACTTTCAGGGAGTGCATCTGGTTAAGACATGATGTAATCTTAGATAATACTTTCAGGGAGTGGGTCTGGTTAAGACATGATGTAATCTCAGATAATACTTTCAGGGAATGCATCTGGTTTAGACATGATGTAATCTTAGATAATACTTTCAGGGAGTGGGTCTGGTTAAGACATGATATAATCTTAGATATTACTTTCAGGGAGTGGGTTTGGTTAAGACATGATGTAAAGTTAGATACTACTTTCAGGGAGTGCATCTGGTTAAGACATGATGTAATCTTAGATAATACTTTCAGGGAGTGCATCTGGTTAAGACATGATGTAATCTTGGATAATACTTTCAGGGAGTGGGTCTGGTTAAGACATGATGTAATCTTAGATAATACTTTCAGGGAATGCATCTGGTTTAGACATGATGTAATCTTAGATAATACTTTCAGGGAGTGGGTCTGGTTAAGACATGATGTAATCTTAGATATTACTTTCAGGGAGTGGGTTTGGTTAAGACATGAGGTAATCTTAGATAATACTTTCAGGGAGTGCATGACATGATGTAATATTAGATATTACTTTGAGGGAGTGGGTTTGGTTAAGACATGATGTAATGTTAGATAATACTTTCAGGGAGTGCATCTGGTTAAGACATGATGTAATCTTAGATAATACTTTCAGGGAGTGCATGACATGATGTAATATTAGATATTACTTTCAGGGAGTGGGTTTGGTTAAGACATGATGTAATGTTAGATAATACTTTCAGGGAGTGCATCTGGTTAAGACATGATGTAATCTTAGATAATACTTTCAGGGAATGCATGACATGATGTAATATTAGATATTACTTTCAGGGAGTGCATCTGGTTAAGACATGATGTAATATTAGATATTACTTTCAGGGAGTGCATCTGGTTAAGACATGATGTGATCTTAGATATTACTTTCAGGGAGTGCATCTGGTTAAGACATGATGTAATCTTAGATAATACTTTCAGGGAATGCATCTGGTTAAGACATGATGTAATCTTAGATAATACTTTCAGGGAATGCATCTGGTTAAGACATGATGTAATCTTAGATAATACTTTCAGGGAGTGCATCTGGTTAAGACATGATGTAATCTTAGATAATACTTTCACAGAGTGCATCTGGTTAAGACATGATGTAATCTTAGATATTACTTTCAGGGAGTGCATCTGGTTAAGACATGATGTAATCTTAGATAATACTTTCAGGCAGTGCATCTGGTTAAGACATGATGTAATCTTAGATAATACTTTCAGGGAGTGCATCTGGTTAAGACATGATGTAATCTTAGATAATACTTTCAGGGAGTGCATCTGGTTAAGACATGATGTAATCTTAGATATTGCTTTCAGGGAGTGCATCTGGTTAAGACATGATGTAATCTTAGATAATACTTTCAGGGAGTGCATCTGGTTAAGACATGATGTAATCTTAGATAATACTTTCAGGGAGTGCATCTGGTTAAGACATGATGTAATCTTAGATAATACTTTCAGGGAGTGCATCTGGTTAAGACATGATGTAATCTTAGATAATACTTTCAGGGAGTGCATCTGGTTAAGACATGATGTAATCTTAGATAATACTTTCAGGGAGTGCATCTGGTTAAGACATGATGTAATCTTAGATAATACTTTCAGGGAGTGCATCTGGTTAAGACATGATGTAATCTTAGTTAATACTTTCAGGGAGTGCATCTGGTTAAGACATGATGTAATATTAGATATTACTTTCAGGGAATGCATCTGGTTAAGACATGATGTAATCTTAGATAATACTTTCAGGGAGTGCATCTGGTTAAAACATGATGTAATCTTAGATAATACTTTCAGGGAGAGGGCCTGGTTAAGTCATGATGTAATCTTAGATAATACTTACAGGGAGTGCATCTGGTTAAGACATGATGTAATCTTAGATATTACTTTCAGGGAATGGGTCTGGTTAAGACATGATGTCATCATAGATATTACTTTCAGGGAATGGGTCTGGTTAAGACATGATGTCATCTTAGATATTACTTTCAAGGAATGGGTCTGGTTAAGACATGATGTAATCTTAGATATTACTTTCAGGGAATGGGTATGGTTAAGACATGATGTCATCTTAGATATTACTTTCAGGGAATGGGTCTGGTTAAGACATGATGTAATCTTAGATATTACTTTCAGGGAGTGCATCTGGTTAAGACATGATGTAATCTTAGATATTACTTTCAGGGAATGGGTCTGGTTAAGACATGATGTAATCTTAGATATTACTTTCAAGGAATGGGTCTGGTTAAGACATGATGTCATCTTAGATATTACTTTCAGGGAATTCATCTGGTTAAGACATGATGTAATCTTAGATATTACTTTCAGGGAGTGCATCTGGTTAAGACATGATGTAATCTTAGATATTACTTTCAGGGAATGGGTCTGGTTAAGACATGATGTAATCTTAGATAATACTTACAGGGAGTGCATCTGGTTAAGACATGATGTAATACTAGATATTACTTTCAGGGAATGGGTCTGGTTAAGACATTATGTAATCTTAGATAATACTTTCAGGGAATGCATGACATGATGTAATGTTAAATAATACTTTCGGGGAATGCATGACATGATCTAATCTTAGATAATATTTTCAGGGAATGCATGACATGATGTAATCTTAGATAATACTTTCAGGGAATGCATCTGGTTAAGACTTGATGTAATCTTAGATAATACTTTCAGGGAGTGCATGACATTATGTAATGTTAGATAATACTTTCAGGGAGTGCATGACATGATGTAACGTTAGATATTACTTTCAGGGTGTGCATCTGGTTAAGACATGATGTAATCTTAGATAATACTTTCAGGCAGTGCATCTGGTTAAGACATGAGGTAATCTTAGATAATACTTTCAGGGAATGCATCTGGTTAAGACATGATGTAATCTTAGATAATACTTTCAGGGAATGCATCTGGTTAAGACATGATGTAATCTTAGATAATACTTTCAGGGAATGCATCTGGTTAAGACATGATGTAATCTTAGATAATACTTTCAGGGAGTGCATGACATGATGTAATGTTAGATAATACTTTCAGGGAGTGCATGACATGATGTAATGTTAGATATTACTTTCAGGGTGTGCATCTGGTTAAGACATGATGTAATCTTAGATAATACTTTCAGGCAGTGCATCTGGTTAAAACATGAGGTAATCTTAGATAATACTTTCAGGGAATGCATCTGGTTAAGACATGATGTAATCTTAGATAATACTTTCAGGGAGTGCATCTGGTTAAGACATGATGTAATCTTAGATAATACTTTCAGGGAGTGCATGACATGATGTAATGTTAGATAATACTTTCAGGGAATGCATGACATGATATAATGTTAAATAATACTTTCAGGGAATGCATGACATGATGTAATCTTAGATAATACTTTTAGGGAATGCATCTGGTCAAGACATGATGTAATCTTAGATATTACTTTCAGGGAGTGCATGACTTGATGTAATCTTAGATAATACGTTCAGGGGAATGCATGACATGATGTAATCTTAGATATTACTTTCAGGGAATGCATCTGGTTAAGACATGATGTAATCTTAGATAATACTTTCAGGGAGTGCATGACTTGATGTAATCTTAGATAATACTTTCAGGGAATGCATCTGGTTAAGACATGACGTAATCTTAGATAATACTTTCAGGGAGTGCATCTGGTTAAGACATGATGTCATCTTAGATATTACTTTCAGGGAATTCATCTGGTTAAGACATGATGTAATCTTAGATATTACTTTCAGGGAGTGCATCTGGTTAAGACATGATGTAATCTTAGATATTACTTTCAGGGAATGGGTCTGGTTAAGACATGATGTAATCTTAGATAATACTTACAGGGAGTGCATCTGGTTAAGACATGATGTAATACTAGATATTACTTTCAGGGAATGGGTCTGGTTAAGACATTATGTAATCTTAGATAATACTTTCAGGGAATGCATGACATGATGTAATGTTAAATAATACTTTCGGGGAATGCATGACATGATCTAATCTTAGATAATATTTTCAGGGAATGCATGACATGATGTAATCTTAGATAATACTTTCAGGGAATGCATCTGGTTAAGACTTGATGTAATCTTAGATAATACTTTCAGGGAGTGCATGACATTATGTAATGTTAGATAATACTTTCAGGGAGTGCATGACATGATGTAACGTTAGATATTACTTTCAGGGTGTGCATCTGGTTAAGACATGATGTAATCTTAGATAATACTTTCAGGCAGTGCATCTGGTTAAGACATGAGGTAATCTTAGATAATACTTTCAGGGAATGCATCTGGTTAAGACATGATGTAATCTTAGATAATACTTTCAGGGAATGCATCTGGTTAAGACATGATGTAATCTTAGATAATACTTTCAGGGAATGCATCTGGTTAAGACATGATGTAATCTTAGATAATACTTTCAGGGAATGCATCTGGTTAAGACATGATGTAATCTTAGATAATACTTTCAGGGAGTGCATCTGGTTAAGACATGATGTAATCTTAGATAATACTTTCAGGGAGTGCACCTGGTTAAGACATCATGTAATCTTAGATATTACTTTCAGGGAATGGGTCTGGTTAAGACATGATGTATCTTAGATATTACTTTCAGGGAGTGCATCTGGTTAAGACATGATGTAATCTTAGATATTACTTTCAGGGAATGGGTCTGGTTAAGACATGATGTAATCTTAGATATTACTTTCAAGGAATGCATCTGGTTAAGACATGATGTCATCTTAGATATTACTTTCAGGGAATGCATCTGGTTAAGACATGATGTAATCTTAGATATTACTTTCAGGGAGTACATCTGGTTAAGACATGATGTAATCTTAGATATTACTTTCAGGGAATGGGTCTGGTTAAGACATGATGTAATCTTAGATAATACTTACAGGGAGTGCATCTGGTTAAGACATGATGTAATACTAGATATTACTCTCAGGGAATGGGTCTGGTTAAGACATTATGTAATCTTAGATAATACTTTCAGGGAATGCATGACATGATGTAATGTTAAATAATACTTTCGGGGAATGCATGACATGATCTAATCTTAGATAATATTTTCAGGGAATGCATGACATGATGTAATCTTAGATAATACTTTCAGGGAATGCATCTGGTTAAGACATGATGTAATCTTAGATAATACTTTCAGGGAGTGCATGACATGATGTAATGTTAGATAATACTTTCAGGGAGTGCATGACATGATGTAATGTTAGATATTACTTTCAGGGTGTGCATCTGGTTAAGACATGATGTAATCTTAGATAATACTTTCAGGCAGTGCATCTGGTTAAGACATGAGGTAATCTTAGATAATACTTTCAGGGAATGCATCTGGTTAAGACATGATGTAATCTTAGATAATACTTTCAGGGAGTGCATCTGGTTAAGACATGATGTAATCTTAGATAATACTTTCAGGGAGTGCATGACATGATGTAATGTTAGATAATACTTTCAGGGAATGCATGACATGATATAATGTTAGATAATACTTTCAGGGAATGCATGACATGATGTAATCTTAGATAATACTTTTAGGGAATGCATCTGGTCAAGACATGATGTAATCTTAGATATTACTTTCAGGGAGTGCATGACTTGATGTAATCTTAGATAATACGTTCAGGGGAATGCATGACATGATGTAATCTTAGATATTACTTTCAGGGAATGCATCTGGTTAAGACATGATGTAATCTTAGATAATACTTTCAGGGAGTGCATGACTTGATGTAATCTTAGATAATACTTTCAGGGAATGCATCTGGTTAAGACATGACGTAATCTTAGATAATACTTTCAGGGAGTGCATCTGGTTAAGACATGATGTAATCTTAGATATTACTTTCAGGGAATGCATTTGATTAAGACATGATGTAATCGTAGATAATACTTTCAGGGAGTGCATCTTGTTAAGACATGATGTAATCGTAGATATTACTTTCAGGGAATGCATCTTGTTAAGACATGATGTAATCGTAGATAATACTTTCAGGGAGTGCATCTTGTTAAGACATGATGTAATCGTAGATATTACTTTCAGGGAATGCATCTGGTTAAGACATGATGTAATCGTAGATAATACTTTCAGGGAATGCATCTGGTTAAGACATGATGTAATCTTAGATAATACTTTCTGGGAATGCATCTGGTTAAGACATGATGTAATCTTAGATAATACTTTCAGGGAATGCATCGGGTTAAGACATGATGTAATCTTAGATAATACTTTCAGGGAGTGCATCTGGTTAAGACATGATGTAATCTTAGATAATACTTTCAGGGAGTGCATCTGGTTAAGACATGATGTAATCTTAGATAATACTTTCACGGAGTGCATCTGGTTAAGACATGATGTAATCTTAGATATTACTTTCAGGGAGTGCATCTGGTTAACACATGATGTAATGTTAGATATTACTTTCAGGGAGTGCATCTGGTTAAGACATGATGTAATCTTAGATATTACTTTCAGGGAGTGCATCTGGTTAAGACATGATGTAATTTTAGATATTACTTTCAGGGAGTGCATCTGGTTAAGACATGATGTAATCTTAGATAATACTTTCAGGGAGTGCATCTGGTTAAGACATGATGTAATCTTAGATATTACTTTCAGGGAATGCAACTGGTAAAGACATGATGTAATCTTAGATAATACTTTCAGGGAGTGCATCTGGTTAAGACATGATGTAATCTTAGATAATACTTTCAGGGAGTGGGTCTGGTTAAGACATGATGTAATCTTAGATAATACTTTCAGGGAATGCATCTGGTTTAGACATGATGTAATCTTAGATAATACTTTCAGGGAGTGGGTCTGGTTAAGACATGATATAATCTTAGATATTACTTTCAGGGAGTGGGTTTGGTTAAGACATGATGTAATGTTAGATAATACTTTCAGGGAGTGCCTCTGGTTAAGACATGATGTAATCTTAGATAATACTTTCAGGGAGTGCATCTGGTTAAGACATGATGTAATCTTAGATAATACTTTCAGGGAGTGGGTCTGGTTAAGACATGATGTAATCTTAGATAATACTTTCAGGGAATGCATCTGGTTTAGACATGATGTAATCTTAGATAATACTTTCAGGGAGTGGGTCTGGTTAAGACATGATGTAATCTTAGATATTACTTTCAGGGAGTGGGTTTGGTTAAGACATGATGTAATCTTAGATAATACTTTCAGGGAGTGCATGACATGATGTAATATTAGATATTACTTTCAGGTAGTGGGTTTGGTTAAGACATGATGTAATCTTAGATAATACTTACAGGGAGTGCATCTGGTTAAGACATGATGTAATACTAGATATTACTCTCAGGGAATGGGTCTGGTTAAGACATTATGTAATCTTAGATAATACTTTCAGGGAATGCATGACATGATGTAATGTTAAATAATACTTTCGGGGAATGCATGACATGATCTAATCTTAGATAATATTTTCAGGGAATGCATGACATGATGTAATCTTAGATAATACTTTCAGGGAATGCATCTGGTTAAGACATGATGTAATCTTAGATAATACTTTCAGGGAGTGCATGACATGATGTAATGTTAGATAATACTTTCAGGGAGTGCATGACATGATGTAATGTTAGATATTACTTTCAGGGTGTGCATCTGGTTAAGACATGATGTAATCTTAGATAATACTTTCAGGCAGTGCATCTGGTTAAGACATGAGGTAATCTTAGATAATACTTTCAGGGAATGCATCTGGTTAAGACATGATGTAATCTTAGATAATACTTTCAGGGAGTGCATCTGGTTAAGACATGATGTAATCTTAGATAATACTTTCAGGGAGTGCATGACATGATGTAATGTTAGATAATACTTTCAGGGAATGCATGACATGATATAATGTTAGATAATACTTTCAGGGAATGCATGACATGATGTAATCTTAGATAATACTTTTAGGGAATGCATCTGGTCAAGACATGATGTAATCTTAGATATTACTTTCAGGGAGTGCATGACTTGATGTAATCTTAGATAATACGTTCAGGGGAATGCATGACATGATGTAATCTTAGATATTACTTTCAGGGAATGCATCTGGTTAAGACATGATGTAATCTTAGATAATACTTTCAGGGAGTGCATGACTTGATGTAATCTTAGATAATACTTTCAGGGAATGCATCTGGTTAAGACATGACGTAATCTTAGATAATACTTTCAGGGAGTGCATCTGGTTAAGACATGATGTAATCTTAGATATTACTTTCAGGGAATGCATTTGATTAAGACATGATGTAATCGTAGATAATACTTTCAGGGAGTGCATCTTGTTAAGACATGATGTAATCGTAGATATTACTTTCAGGGAATGCATCTTGTTAAGACATGATGTAATCGTAGATAATACTTTCAGGGAGTGCATCTTGTTAAGACATGATGTAATCGTAGATATTACTTTCAGGGAATGCATCTGGTTAAGACATGATGTAATCGTAGATAATACTTTCAGGGAATGCATCTGGTTAAGACATGATGTAATCTTAGATAATACTTTCTGGGAATGCATCTGGTTAAGACATGATGTAATCTTAGATAATACTTTCAGGGAATGCATCGGGTTAAGACATGATGTAATCTTAGATAATACTTTCAGGGAGTGCATCTGGTTAAGACATGATGTAATCTTAGATAATACTTTCAGGGAGTGCATCTGGTTAAGACATGATGTAATCTTAGATAATACTTTCACGGAGTGCATCTGGTTAAGACATGATGTAATCTTAGATATTACTTTCAGGGAGTGCATCTGGTTAACACATGATGTAATGTTAGATATTACTTTCAGGGAGTGCATCTGGTTAAGACATGATGTAATCTTAGATATTACTTTCAGGGAGTGCATCTGGTTAAGACATGATGTAATTTTAGATATTACTTTCAGGGAGTGCATCTGGTTAAGACATGATGTAATCTTAGATAATACTTTCAGGGAGTGCATCTGGTTAAGACATGATGTAATCTTAGATATTACTTTCAGGGAATGCAACTGGTAAAGACATGATGTAATCTTAGATAATACTTTCAGGGAGTGCATCTGGTTAAGACATGATGTAATCTTAGATAATACTTTCAGGGAGTGGGTCTGGTTAAGACATGATGTAATCTTAGATAATACTTTCAGGGAATGCATCTGGTTTAGACATGATGTAATCTTAGATAATACTTTCAGGGAGTGGGTCTGGTTAAGACATGATATAATCTTAGATATTACTTTCAGGGAGTGGGTTTGGTTAAGACATGATGTAATGTTAGATAATACTTTCAGGGAGTGCCTCTGGTTAAGACATGATGTAATCTTAGATAATACTTTCAGGGAGTGCATCTGGTTAAGACATGATGTAATCTTAGATAATACTTTCAGGGAGTGGGTCTGGTTAAGACATGATGTAATCTTAGATAATACTTTCAGGGAATGCATCTGGTTTAGACATGATGTAATCTTAGATAATACTTTCAGGGAGTGGGTCTGGTTAAGACATGATGTAATCTTAGATATTACTTTCAGGGAGTGGGTTTGGTTAAGACATGATGTAATCTTAGATAATACTTTCAGGGAGTGCATGACATGATGTAATATTAGATATTACTTTCAGGGAGTGGGTTTGGTTAAGACATGATGTAATGTTAGATAATACTTTCAGGGAGTGCATCTGGTTAAGACATGATGTAATCTTAGATATAACTTTCAGGGAGTGCATGACATGATGTAATATTAGATATTACTTTCAGGGAGTGGGTTTGGTTAAGACATGATGTAATGTTAGATAATACTTTCAGGGAGTGCATCTGGTTAAGACATGATGTAATCTTAGATAATGCTTTCAGGGAATGCATGACATGATGTAATATTAGATATTACTTTCAGGGAGTGCATCTGGTTAAGACATGATGTAATCTTAGATATTACTTTCAGGGAATGCATCTGGTTAAGACATGATGTAATCTTAGATATTACTTTCAGGGAATGCATCTGGTTAAGACATGATGTAATCTTAGATAATACTTTCAGGGAGTGCATCTGGTTAAGACATGATGTAATCTTAGATAATACTTTCAGGGAGTGCATCTGGTTAAGACATGATGTAATCTTAGATATTACTTTCAGGGAGTGCATCTGGTTAAGACATGATGTAATCTTAGATATTACTTTCAGGGAGTGGGTCTGGTTAAGACATGATGTAATGTTAGATAATACTTTCAGGGAGTGGTCTGGTTAAGACATGATGTAATCTTAGATATTACTTTCAGGGAGTGCATCTGGTTAAGACATGATGTAATGTTAGATAATACTTTCAGGGAGTGGGTCTGGTTAAGACATGATGTAATGTTAGATAATACTTTCAGGGAATGCATCTGGTTAAGACATGATGTAATCTTAGATATTACTTTCAGGGAGTGCATCTGGTTAAGACATGATGTAATCTTAGATAATACTTTCAGGGAGTGGGTCTGGTTAAGACATGATGTAATCTTAGATATTACTTTCAGGGAGTGCATCTGGTTAAGACATGATGTAATCTTAGATATTACTTTCAGAGAATGGGTCTGGTTAAGACATGATGTAATGTTAGATAATACTTTCAGGGAATGCATCTGGTTAAGACATGATGTAATCTTAGATATTACTTTCACGAATGCATCTGGTTAAGACATGATGTAATCTTAGATATTACTTTCAGGGAATGCATCTGGTTAAGACATGATGTAATCTTAGATATTACTTTCAGGGAATGCATCTGGTTAAGACATGATGTAATCTTAGATAATACTTTCAGGGAGTGCATCTGGTTAAGACATGATGTAATCTTAGATAATACTTTCAGGGAGTGCATCTGGTTAAGACATGATGTAATCTTAGATATTACTTTCAGGGAGTGCATCTGGTTAAGACATGATGTAATCTTAGATATTACTTTCAGGGAGTGGGTCTGGTTAAGACATGATGTAATGTTAGATAATACTTTCAGGGAGTGGGTCTGGTTAAGACATGATGTAATCTTAGATATTACTTTCAGGGAGTGCATCTGGTTAAGACATGATGTAATGTTAGATAATACTTTCAGGGAGTGGGTCTGGTTAAGACATGATGTAATGTTAGATAATACTTTCAGGGAATGCATCTGGTTAAGACATGATGTAATCTTAGATATTACTTTCAGGGAGTGCATCTGGTTAAGACATGATGTAATCTTAGATAATACTTTCAGGGAGTGGGTCTGGTTAAGACATGATGTAATCTTAGATATTACTTTCAGGGAGTGCATCTGGTTAAGACATGATGTAATCTTAGATAATACTTTCAGGGAGTGGGTCTGGTTAAGACTTGATGTAATCTTAGATAATACTTTCAGGGAATGCATCTGGTTAAGACATGATGTAATCTTAGATATTACTTTCAGGGAGTGCATCTGGTTAAGACATGATGTAATCTTAGATAATACTTTCAGGGAGTGGGTCTGGTTAAGACATGATGTAATCTTAGATATTACTTTCAGGGAGTGCATCTGGTTAAGACATGATGTAATCTTAGATAATACTTTCAGGGAGTGGGTCTGGTTAAGACATGATGTAATCTTAGATAATACTTTCAGGGAGTGCATCTGGTTAAGACATGATGTAATCTTAGATATTACTTTCAGGGAGTGAGTCTGGTTAAGACATGATGTAATCTTAGATATTACTTTCAGGGAGTGCATCTGGTTAAGACATGATGTAATCTTAGATAATACTTTCAGGGAGTGGGTCTGGTTAAGACATGATGTAATCTTAGATAATACTTTCAGGGAGTGCATCTGGTTAAGACATGATGTAATCTTAGATAATACTTTCAGGGAGTGCGTCTGGTTAAGACATGATGTAATCTTAGATAATACTTTCAGGGAGTGGGTCTGGTTAAGACATGATGTAATCTTAGATATTACTTTCAGGGAGTGCATCTGTTTAAGACATGATGTAATCTTAGATATTACTTTCAGGGAGTGGGTCTGGTTAAGACATGATGTAATCTTAGATAATACTTTCAGGGAGTGGGTCTGGTTAAGACATGATGTAATCTTAGATATTACTTTCAGGGAGTGCATCTGGTTAAGACATGATGTAATCTTAGATAATACTTTCAGGGAGTGGGTCTGGTTAAGACATGATGTAATCTTAGATATTACTTTCAGGGAGTGCATCTGGTTAAGACATGATGTAATCTTAGATATTACTTTCACGGAGTGCATCTGGTTAAGACATGATGTAATGTTAGATAATACTTTCAGGCAGTGCATCTGGTTATGGCATGATGTAATCTTAGATATTACTTTCAGGGAGTGCATCTGGTTAAGACATGATGTAATCTTAGATATTACTTTCAGGGAGTGCATCTGGTTAAGACATGATGTAATCTTAGATATTACTTTCAGGGAGTGCATCTGGTTAAGACATGATGTAATCTTAGATATTACTTTCAGGGAGTGCATCTGGTTAAGACATGATGTAATCTTAGATAATACTATCAGGGAGTGGGTCTGGTTAAGACATGATGTAATCTTAGATATTACTTTCACGTAGTGCATCTGGTTAAGACATGATGTAATGTTAGATAATACTTTCAGGCAGTGCATCTGGTTATGGCATGATGTAATCTTAGATATTACTTTCAGGGAGTGCATCTGGTTAAGACATGATGTAATCTTAGATATTACTTTCAGGGAGTGCATCTGGTTAAGACATGATGTAATCTTAGATATTACTTTCAGGGAGTGCATCTGGTTAAGACATGATGTAATCTTAGATATTACTTTCAGGGAGTGCATCTGGTTAAGACATGATGTAATCTTAGATATTACTTTCAGGGAGTGCATCTGGTTAAGACATGATGTAATCTTAGATATTACTTTCAGGCAGTGCATCTGGTTATGGCATGATGTAATCTTAGATATTACTTTCAGGGAGTGCATCTGGTTAAGACATGATGTAATCTTAGATATTACTTTCAGGGAGTGCATCTGGTTAAGACATGATGTAATCTTAGATAATACTTTCAGGGAGTGGGTCTGGTTAAGACATGATGTAATCTTAGATATTACTTTCAGGGAGTGCATCTGGTTAAGACATGATGTAATCTTAGATATTACTTTCAGGGAGTGCATCTGGTTAAGACATGATGTAATGTTAGATATTACTTTCAGGGAGTGCATCTGGTTATGGCATGATGTAATCTTAGATAATACTTTCAGGGAGTGCATCTGGTTAAGACATGATGTAATCTTAGATAATACTTTCAGGGAGTGCATCTGGTTAAGACATGATGTAATCTTAGATATTACTTTCAGGGAGTGCATGACATGATGTAATGTTAGATATTACTTTCAGGGAGTGCATCTGGTTAAGACATGATGTAATCTTAGATAATACTTTCAGGCAGTGCATCTGGTTAAGACATGATGTAATCTTAGATAATACTTTCAGGCAGTGCATCTGGTTAAGACATGAGGTAATCTTAGATAATACTTTCAGGGAATGCATGACATGATGTAATGTTAGATAATACTTTCAGGGAATGCATCTGGTTAAGACATGACGTAATCTTAGATAATACTTTCAGGGAGTGCATCTGGTTAAGACATGATGTAATCTTAGATATTACTTTCAGGGAATGCATCTGGTTAAGACATGATGTAATCGTAGATAATACTTTCAGGGAGTGCATCTTGTTAAGACATGATGTAATCGTAGATATTACTTTCAGGGAATGCATCTTGTTAAGACATGATGTAATCGTAGATAATACTTTCAGGGAGTGCATTTTGTTAAGACATGATGTAATCGTAGATATTACTTTCAGGGAATGCATCTGGTTAAGACATGATGTAATCGTAGATAATACTTTCAGGGAATGCATCTGGTTAAGACATGATGTAATCTTAGATAATACTTTCAGGGAATGCATCTGGTTAAGACATGATGTAATGTTAGATAATACTTTCAGGGAATGCATCTGGTTAAGACATGATGTAATCTTAGCTAATGCGCTAATGTTGGCGCGTTTTATTATTGCAGTTCAGTATCTTTAGGCGTATCTGGATGAAGGCGTATAAATAAGGTAGGTTGGAGGTAAAGTCAGTCAATCCTTCAGTTCGCCGAAAGCATTCATACATTACACGTCGTATTCATGCGCAGTTCATCAAAAATCTGTGTACACTACACGTCGTCTTCAGTCAGTCAGTTCGTCATACATCGGATATTGATTCACAAGTTACGCGCAGCAGAATTATGAAAGATCTAAAATATGGTAAAGTTAATTATACAAAAGGTTGAAGTACGTTGATTAAAAGTGATCAGTAAGAAGTTATTATAACAGTTTCAGTTTGGCGAGTATCTAGATCAATATGTAAAAGTGATAGTGAACGTGTTCGACAATAAAAATTATAAAACAAATTTCTTCATCAGTGTTCTTTTTGGATAAAAGATTCCTTTCCGTTTACACAACCCTGATCAAGACACATGTTCGACCCAAGATAAGATAATAGCTAGCCGGAGGACAATAAACAAAACTTAAAATTCATTCAAACACTGATACTAGGTACCACAAATTGCTAACACTAGATGGAGCTACAAACCGACAAATGAATGATGTCACAAGATGTCTTCAACACACGTGAAGTAAACAAACATTTGTAAGTAATACCGTTACAAATTGGCTCCCATACGTGGGGCAGTTAAAATTATTTCACCAAACAAAACAAAAGCAACACAACATAAGATCAGTGATGTAATTTTAGATATTACTTTCAGGGAGTGCATCTGGTTAAGACATGATGTAATCTTAGATAATACTTTCAGGGAGTGCATCTGGTTAAGACATGATGTAATCTTAGATATTACTTTCAGGGAATGCAACTGGTAAAGACATGATGTAATCTTAGATAATACTTTCAGGGAGTGCATCTGGTTAAGACATGATGTAATCTTAGATAATACTTTCAGGGAGTGGGTCTGGTTAAGACATGATGTAATCTCAGATAATACTTTCAGGGAATGCATCTGGTTTAGACATGATGTAATCTTAGATAATACTTTCAGGGAGTGGGTCTGGTTAAGACATGATATAATCTTAGATATTACTTTCAGGGAGTGGGTTTGGTTAAGACATGATGTAAAGTTAGATACTACTTTCAGGGAGTGCATCTGGTTAAGACATGATGTAATCTTAGATAATACTTTCAGGGAGTGCATCTGGTTAAGACATGATGTAATCTTGGATAATACTTTCAGGGAGTGGGTCTGGTTAAGACATGATGTAATCTTAGATAATACTTTCAGGGAATGCATCTGGTTTAGACATGATGTAATCTTAGATAATACTTTCAGGGAGTGGGTCTGGTTAAGACATGATGTAATCTTAGATATTACTTTCAGGGAGTGGGTTTGGTTAAGACATGAGGTAATCTTAGATAATACTTTCAGGGAGTGCATGACATGATGTAATATTAGATATTACTTTGAGGGAGTGGGTTTGGTTAAGACATGATGTAATGTTAGATAATACTTTCAGGGAGTGCATCTGGTTAAGACATGATGTAATCTTAGATAATACTTTCAGGGAGTGCATGACATGATGTAATATTAGATATTACTTTCAGGGAGTGGGTTTGGTTAAGACATGATGTAATGTTAGATAATACTTTCAGGGAGTGCATCTGGTTAAGACATGATGTAATCTTAGATAATACTTTCAGGGAATGCATGACATGATGTAATATTAGATATTACTTTCAGGGAGTGCATCTGGTTAAGACATGATGTAATATTAGATATTACTTTCAGGGAGTGCATCTGGTTAAGACATGATGTGATCTTAGATATTACTTTCAGGGAGTGCATCTGGTTAAGACATGATGTAATCTTAGATAATACTTTCAGGGAATGCATCTGGTTAAGACATGATGTAATCTTAGATAATACTTTCAGGGAATGCATCTGGTTAAGACATGATGTAATCTTAGATAATACTTTCAGGGAGTGCATCTGGTTAAGACATGATGTAATCTTAGATAATACTTTCACAGAGTGCATCTGGTTAAGACATGATGTAATCTTAGATATTACTTTCAGGGAGTGCATCTGGTTAAGACATGATGTAATCTTAGATAATACTTTCAGGCAGTGCATCTGGTTAAGACATGATGTAATCTTAGATAATACTTTCAGGGAGTGCATCTGGTTAAGACATGATGTAATCTTAGATAATACTTTCAGGGAGTGCATCTGGTTAAGACATGATGTAATCTTAGATATTGCTTTCAGGGAGTGCATCTGGTTAAGACATGATGTAATCTTAGATAATACTTTCAGGGAGTGCATCTGGTTAAGACATGATGTAATCTTAGATAATACTTTCAGGGAGTGCATCTGGTTAAGACATGATGTAATCTTAGATAATACTTTCAGGGAGTGCATCTGGTTAAGACATGATGTAATCTTAGATAATACTTTCAGGGAGTGCATCTGGTTAAGACATGATGTAATCTTAGATAATACTTTCAGGGAGTGCATCTGGTTAAGACATGATGTAATCTTAGATAATACTTTCAGGGAGTGCATCTGGTTAAGACATGATGTAATCTTAGTTAATACTTTCAGGGAGTGCATCTGGTTAAGACATGATGTAATATTAGATATTACTTTCAGGGAATGCATCTGGTTAAGACATGATGTAATCTTAGATAATACTTTCAGGGAGTGCATCTGGTTAAAACATGATGTAATCTTAGATAATACTTTCAGGGAGAGGGCCTGGTTAAGTCATGATGTAATCTTAGATAATACTTACAGGGAGTGCATCTGGTTAAGACATGATGTAATCTTAGATATTACTTTCAGGGAATGGGTCTGGTTAAGACATGATGTCATCATAGATATTACTTTCAGGGAATGGGTCTGGTTAAGACATGATGTCATCTTAGATATTACTTTCAAGGAATGGGTCTGGTTAAGACATGATGTAATCTTAGATATTACTTTCAGGGAATGGGTATGGTTAAGACATGATGTCATCTTAGATATTACTTTCAGGGAATGGGTCTGGTTAAGACATGATGTAATCTTAGATATTACTTTCAGGGAGTGCATCTGGTTAAGACATGATGTAATCTTAGATATTACTTTCAGGGAATGGGTCTGGTTAAGACATGATGTAATCTTAGATATTACTTTCAAGGAATGGGTCTGGTTAAGACATGATGTCATCTTAGATATTACTTTCAGGGAATTCATCTGGTTAAGACATGATGTAATCTTAGATATTACTTTCAGGGAGTGCATCTGGTTAAGACATGATGTAATCTTAGATATTACTTTCAGGGAATGGGTCTGGTTAAGACATGATGTAATCTTAGATAATACTTACAGGGAGTGCATCTGGTTAAGACATGATGTAATACTAGATATTACTTTCAGGGAATGGGTCTGGTTAAGACATTATGTAATCTTAGATAATACTTTCAGGGAATGCATGACATGATGTAATGTTAAATAATACTTTCGGGGAATGCATGACATGATCTAATCTTAGATAATATTTTCAGGGAATGCATGACATGATGTAATCTTAGATAATACTTTCAGGGAATGCATCTGGTTAAGACTTGATGTAATCTTAGATAATACTTTCAGGGAGTGCATGACATTATGTAATGTTAGATAATACTTTCAGGGAGTGCATGACATGATGTAACGTTAGATATTACTTTCAGGGTGTGCATCTGGTTAAGACATGATGTAATCTTAGATAATACTTTCAGGCAGTGCATCTGGTTAAGACATGAGGTAATCTTAGATAATACTTTCAGGGAATGCATCTGGTTAAGACATGATGTAATCTTAGATAATACTTTCAGGGAATGCATCTGGTTAAGACATGATGTAATCTTAGATAATACTTTCAGGGAATGCATCTGGTTAAGACATGATGTAATCTTAGATAATACTTTCAGGGAATGCATCTGGTTAAGACATGATGTAATCTTAGATAATACTTTCAGGGAGTGCATCTGGTTAAGACATGATGTAATCTTAGATAATACTTTCAGGGAGTGCACCTGGTTAAGACATCATGTAATCTTAGATATTACTTTCAGGGAATGGGTCTGGTTAAGACATGATGTATCTTAGATATTACTTTCAGGGAGTGCATCTGGTTAAGACATGATGTAATCTTAGATATTACTTTCAGGGAATGGGTCTGGTTAAGACATGATGTAATCTTAGATATTACTTTCAAGGAATGCATCTGGTTAAGACATGATGTCATCTTAGATATTACTTTCAGGGAATGCATCTGGTTAAGACATGATGTAATCTTAGATATTACTTTCAGGGAGTGCATCTGGTTAAGACATGATGTAATCTTAGATATTACTTTCAGGGAATGGGTCTGGTTAAGACATGATGTAATCTTAGATAATACTTACAGGGAGTGCATCTGGTTAAGACATGATGTAATACTAGATATTACTCTCAGGGAATGGGTCTGGTTAAGACATTATGTAATCTTAGATAATACTTTCAGGGAATGCATGACATGATGTAATGTTAAATAATACTTTCGGGGAATGCATGACATGATCTAATCTTAGATAATATTTTCAGGGAATGCATGACATGATGTAATCTTAGATAATACTTTCAGGGAATGCATCTGGTTAAGACATGATGTAATCTTAGATAATACTTTCAGGGAGTGCATGACATGATGTAATGTTAGATAATACTTTCAGGGAGTGCATGACATGATGTAATGTTAGATATTACTTTCAGGGTGTGCATCTGGTTAAGACATGATGTAATCTTAGATAATACTTTCAGGCAGTGCATCTGGTTAAAACATGAGGTAATCTTAGATAATACTTTCAGGGAATGCATCTGGTTAAGACATGATGTAATCTTAGATAATACTTTCAGGGAGTGCATCTGGTTAAGACATGATGTAATCTTAGATAATACTTTCAGGGAGTGCATGACATGATGTAATGTTAGATAATACTTTCAGGGAATGCATGACATGATATAATGTTAAATAATACTTTCAGGGAATGCATGACATGATGTAATCTTAGATAATACTCTTAGGGAATGCATCTGGTCAAGACATGATGTAATCTTAGATATTACTTTCAGGGAGTGCATGACTTGATGTAATCTTAGATAATACGTTCAGGGGAATGCATGACATGATGTAATCTTAGATATTACTTTCAGGGAATGCATCTGGTTAAGACATGATGTAATCTTAGATAATACTTTCAGGGAGTGCATGACTTGATGTAATCTTAGATAATACTTTCAGGGAATGCATCTGGTTAAGACATGACGTAATCTTAGATAATACTTTCAGGGAGTGCATCTGGTTAAGACATGATGTCATCTTAGATATTACTTTCAGGGAATTCATCTGGTTAAGACATGATGTAATCTTAGATATTACTTTCAGGGAGTGCATCTGGTTAAGACATGATGTAATCTTAGATATTACTTTCAGGGAATGGGTCTGGTTAAGACATGATGTAATCTTAGATAATACTTACAGGGAGTGCATCTGGTTAAGACATGATGTAATACTAGATATTACTTTCAGGGAATGGGTCTGGTTAAGACATTATGTAATCTTAGATAATACTTTCAGGGAATGCATGACATGATGTAATGTTAAATAATACTTTCGGGGAATGCATGACATGATCTAATCTTAGATAATATTTTCAGGGAATGCATGACATGATGTAATCTTAGATAATACTTTCAGGGAATGCATCTGGTTAAGACTTGATGTAATCTTAGATAATACTTTCAGGGAGTGCATGACATTATGTAATGTTAGATAATACTTTCAGGGAGTGCATGACATGATGTAACGTTAGATATTACTTTCAGGGTGTGCATCTGGTTAAGACATGATGTAATCTTAGATAATACTTTCAGGCAGTGCATCTGGTTAAGACATGAGGTAATCTTAGATAATACTTTCAGGGAATGCATCTGGTTAAGACATGATGTAATCTTAGATAATACTTTCAGGGAATGCATCTGGTTAAGACATGATGTAATCTTAGATAATACTTTCAGGGAATGCATCTGGTTAAGACATGATGTAATCTTAGATAATACTTTCAGGGAATGCATCTGGTTAAGACATGATGTAATCTTAGATAATACTTTCAGGGAGTGCATCTGGTTAAGACATGATGTAATCTTAGATAATACTTTCAGGGAGTGCACCTGGTTAAGACATCATGTAATCTTAGATATTACTTTCAGGGAATGGGTCTGGTTAAGACATGATGTATCTTAGATATTACTTTCAGGGAGTGCATCTGGTTAAGACATGATGTAATCTTAGATATTACTTTCAGGGAATGGGTCTGGTTAAGACATGATGTAATCTTAGATATTACTTTCAAGGAATGCATCTGGTTAAGACATGATGTCATCTTAGATATTACTTTCAGGGAATGCATCTGGTTAAGACATGATGTAATCTTAGATATTACTTTCAGGGAGTGGGTCTGGTTAAGACATGATGTAATCTTAGATAATACTTTCAGGGAGTGCATCTGGTTAAGACATGATGTAATCTTAGATAATACTTTCAGGGAGTGGGTCTGGTTAAGACATGATGTAATCTTAGATAATACTTTCAGGGAGTGGGTCTGGTTAAGACATGATGTAATCTTAGATATTACTTTCAGGGAGTGCATCTGGTTAAGACATGATGTAATCTTAGATATTACTTTTAGGGAGTGGGTCTGGTTAAGACATGATGTAATCTTAGATAATACTTTCAGGGAGTGGGTCTGGTTAAGACATGATGTAATCTTAGATATTACTTTCAGGGAGTGCATCTGGTTAAGACATGATGTAATCTTAGATAATACTTTCAGGGAGTGGGTCTGGTTAAGACATGATGTAATCTTAGATATTACTTTCAGGGAGTGCATCTGGTTAAGACATGATGTAATCTTAGATATTACTTTCAGGGAGTGCAACTGGTTAAGACATGATGTAATCTTAGATATTACTTTCAGAGAATGGGTCTGGTTAAGACATGATGTAATCTTAGATAATACTTTCAGGGAATGCATCTGGTTAAGACATGATGTAATCTTAGATATTACTTTCACGAATGCATCTGGTTAAGACATGATGTAATCTTAGATATTACTTTCAGGGAATGCATCTGGTTAAGACATGATGTAATCTTAGATATTACTTTCAGGGAATGCATCTGGTTAAGACATGATGTAATCTTAGATAATACTTTCAGGGAGTGCATCTGGTTAAGACATGATGTAATCTTAGATAATACTTTCAGGGAGTGCATCTGGTTAAGACATGATGTAATCTTAGATATTACTTTCAGGGAGTGCATCTGGTTAAGACATGATGTAATCTTAGATATTACTTTCAGGGAGTGGGTCTGGTTAAGACATGATGTAATGTTAGATAATACTTTCAGGGAGTGGGTCTGGTTAAGACATGATGTAATCTTGGATATTACTTTCAGGGAGTGCATCTGGTTAAGACATGATGTAATGTTAGATAATACTTTCAGGGAGTGGGTCTGGTTAAGACATGATGTAATGTTAGATAATACTTTCAGGGAATGCATCTGGTTAAGACATGATGTAATCTTAGATATTACTTTCAGGGAGTGCATCTGGTTAAGACATGATGTAATCTTAGATAATACTTTCAGGGAGTGGGTCTGGTTAAGACATGATGTAATCTTAGATATTACTTTTAGGGAGTGCATCTGGTTAAGACATGATGTAATCTTAGATAATACTTTCAGGGAATGGGTCTGGTTAAGACATGATGGATTCTTAGATAATACTTTCAGGGAATGCATCTGGTTAAGACATGATGTAATCTTAGATATTACTTTCAGGGAGTGCATCTGGTTAAGACATGATGTAATCTTAGATAATACTTTCAGGGAGTGGGTCTGGTTAAGACATGATGTAATCTTAGATATTACTTTCAGGGAGTGCATCTGGTTAAGACATGATGTAATCTTAGATAATACTTTCAGGGAGTGGGTCTGGTTAAGACATGATGTAATCTTAGATAATACTTTCAGGGAGTGCATCTGGTTAAGACATGATGTAATCTTAGATATTACTTTCAGGGAGTGCGTCTGGTTAAGACATGATGTAATCTTAGATATTACTTTCAGGGAGTGCATCTGGTTAAGACATGATGTAATCTTAGATAATACTTTCAGGGAGTGGGTCTGGTTAAGACATGATGTAATCTTAGATATTACTTTCAGGGAGTGCATCTGGTTAAGACATGATGTAATCTTAGATAATACTTTCAGGGAGTGGGTCTGGTTAAGACATGATGTAATCTTAGATAATACTTTCAGGGAGTGGGTCTGGTTAAGACATGATGTAATCTTAGATATTACTTTCAGGGAGTGCATCTGGTTAAGACATGATGTAATCTTAGATATTACTTTCAGGGAGTGGGTCTGGTTAAGACATGATGTAATCTTAGATAATACTTTCAGGGAGTGGGTCTGGTTAAGACATGATGTAATCTTAGATATTACTTTCAGGGAGTGCATCTGGTTAAGACATGATGTAATCTTAGATATTACTTTCAGGGAGTGCAACTGGTTAAGACATGATGTAATCTTAGATATTACTTTCAGAGAATGGGTCTGGTTAAGACATGATGTAATCTTAGATAATACTTTCAGGGAATGCATCTGGTTAAGACATGATGTAATCTTAGATATTACTTTCAGAGAATGTGTCTGGTTAAGACATGATGTAATGTTAGATAATACTTTCAGAGAATGCATCTGGTTAAGACATTATGTAATCTTAGATATTACTTTCAGGGAGTGGGTCTGGTTAAGACATGATGTAATCTTAGATATTACTTTCAGGGAGTGCAACTGGTTAAGGCATGATGTAATGTTAGATAATACTTTCAGGGAATGCATCTGGTTAAGACATGATGTAATCTTAGATATTACTTTCAGGGAATGCATCTGGTTAAGACATGATGTAATCTTAGATATTACTTTCAGGGAATGCATCTGGTTAAGACATGATGTAATCTTAGATATTACTTTCAGGGAATGCATCTGGTTAAGACATGATGTAATCTTAGATAATACTTTCAGGGAATGCATCTGGTTAAGACATGATGTAATCTTAGATATTACTTTCAGGGAGTGGGTCTGGTTAAGACATGATGTAATGTTAGATAATACTTTCAGGGAGTGGGTCTGGTTAAGACATGATGTAATCTAAGATAATACTTTCAGGGAATGCATCTGGTTAAGACATGATGTAATCTTAGATATTACTTTCAGGGAGTGCATCTGGTTAAGACATGATGTAATCTTAGATAATACTTTCAGGGAGTGGGTCTGGTTAAGACATGATGTAATCTTAGATAATACTTTCAGGGAGTGCATCTGGTTAAGACATGATGTAATCTTAGATATTACTTTCAGGGAGTGGGTCTGGTTAAGAGATGATGTAATCTTAGATATTACTTTCAGGGAGTGCATCTGGTTAAGACATGATGTAATCTTAGATAATACTTTCAGGGAGTGGGTCTGGTTAAGACATGATGTAATCTTAGATAATACTTTCAGGGAGTGCATCTGGTTAAGACATGATGTAATCTTAGATAATACTTTCAGGGAGTGGGTCTGGTTAAGACATGATGTAATCTTAGATAATACTTTCAGGGAGTGGGTCTGGTTAAGACATGATGTAATCTTAGATATTACTTTCAGGGAGTGCATCTGGTTAAGACATGATGTAATCTTAGATATTACTTTTAGGGAGTGGGTCTGGTTAAGACATGATGTAATCTTAGATAATACTTTCAGGGAGTGGGTCTGGTTAAGACATGATGTAATCTTAGATATTACTTTCAGGGAGTGCATCTGGTTAAGACATGATGTAATCTTAGATAATACTTTCAGGGAGTGGGTCTGGTTAAGACATGATGTAATCTTAGATATTACTTTCAGGGAGTGCATCTGGTTAAGACATGATGTAATCTTAGATATTACTTTTAGGGAGTGGGTCTGGTTAAGACATGATGTAATCTTAGATAATACTTTCAGGGAGTGGGTCTGGTTAAGACATGATGTAATCTTAGATATTACTTTCAGGGAGTGCATCTGGTTAAGACATGATGTAATCTTAGATAATACTTTCAGGGAGTGGGTCTGGTTAAGACATGATGTAATCTTAGATATTACTTTCAGGGAGTGCATCTGGTTAAGACATGATGTAATCTTAGATATTACTTTCAGGGAGTGCAACTGGTTAAGACATGATGTAATCTTAGATATTACTTTCAGAGAATGGGTCTGGTTAAGACATGATGTAATCTTAGATAATACTTTCAGGGAATGCATCTGGTTAAGACATGATGTAATCTTAGATATTACTTTCACGAATGCATCTGGTTAAGACATGATGTAATCTTAGATATTACTTTCAGGGAATGCATCTGGTTAAGACATGATGTAATCTTAGATATTACTTTCAGGGAATGCATCTGGTTAAGACATGATGTAATCTTAGATAATACTTTCAGGGAGTGCATCTGGTTAAGACATGATGTAATCTTAGATAATACTTTCAGGGAGTGCATCTGGTTAAGACATGATGTAATCTTAGATATTACTTTCAGGGAGTGCATCTGGTTAAGACATGATGTAATCTTAGATATTACTTTCAGGGAGTGGGTCTGGTTAAGACATGATGTAATGTTAGATAATACTTTCAGGGAGTGGGTCTGGTTAAGACATGATGTAATCTTAGATATTACTTTCAGGGAGTGCATCTGGTTAAGACATGATGTAATGTTAGATAATACTTTCAGGGAGTGGGTCTGGTTAAGACATGATGTAATGTTAGATAATACTTTCAGGGAATGCATCTGGTTAAGACATGATGTAATCTTAGATATTACTTTCAGGGAGTGCATCTGGTTAAGACATGATGTAATCTTAGATAATACTTTCAGGGAGTGGGTCTGGTTAAGACATGATGTAATCTTAGATATTACTTTCAGGGAGTGCATCTGGTTAAGACATGATGTAATCTTAGATATTACTTTCAGAGAATGGGTCTGGTTAAGACATGATGTAATGTTAGATAATACTTTCAGGGAATGCATCTGGTTAAGACATGATGTAATCTTAGATATTACTTTCACGAATGCATCTGGTTAAGACATGATGTAATCTTAGATATTACTTTCAGGGAATGCATCTGGTTAAGACATGATGTAATCTTAGATATTACTTTCAGGGAATGCATCTGGTTAAGACATGATGTAATCTTAGATAATACTTTCAGGGAGTGCATCTGGTTAAGACATGATGTAATCTTAGATAATACTTTCAGGGAGTGCATCTGGTTAAGACATGATGTAATCTTAGATATTACTTTCAGGGAGTGCATCTGGTTAAGACATGATGTAATCTTAGATATTACTTTCAGGGAGTGGGTCTGGTTAAGACATGATGTAATGTTAGATAATACTTTCAGGGAGTGGGTCTGGTTAAGACATGATGTAATCTTAGATATTACTTTCAGGGAGTGCATCTGGTTAAGACATGATGTAATGTTAGATAATACTTTCAGGGAGTGGGTCTGGTTAAGACATGATGTAATGTTAGATAATACTTTCAGGGAATGCATCTGGTTAAGACATGATGTAATCTTAGATATTACTTTCAGGGAGTGCATCTGGTTAAGACATGATGTAATCTTAGATAATACTTTCAGGGAGTGGGTCTGGTTAAGACATGATGTAATCTTAGATATTACTTTCAGGGAGTGCATCTGGTTAAGACATGATGTAATCTTAGATAATACTTTCAGGGAGTGGGTCTGGTTAAGACTTGATGTAATCTTAGATAATACTTTCAGGGAATGCATCTGGTTAAGACATGATGTAATCTTAGATATTACTTTCAGGGAGTGCATCTGGTTAAGACATGATGTAATCTTAGATAATACTTTCAGGGAGTGGGTCTGGTTAAGACATGATGTAATCTTAGATATTACTTTCAGGGAGTGCATCTGGTTAAGACATGATGTAATCTTAGATAATACTTTCAGGGAGTGGGTCTGGTTAAGACATGATGTAATCTTAGATAATACTTTCAGGGAGTGCATCTGGTTAAGACATGATGTAATCTTAGATATTACTTTCAGGGAGTGAGTCTGGTTAAGACATGATGTAATCTTAGATATTACTTTCAGGGAGTGCATCTGGTTAAGACATGATGTAATCTTAGATAATACTTTCAGGGAGTGGGTCTGGTTAAGACATGATGTAATCTTAGATAATACTTTCAGGGAGTGCATCTGGTTAAGACATGATGTAATCTTAGATAATACTTTCAGGGAGTGCGTCTGGTTAAGACATGATGTAATCTTAGATAATACTTTCAGGGAGTGGGTCTGGTTAAGACATGATGTAATCTTAGATATTACTTTCAGGGAGTGCATCTGTTTAAGACATGATGTAATCTTAGATATTACTTTCAGGGAGTGGGTCTGGTTAAGACTTGATGTAATCTTAGATAATACTTTCAGGGAATGCATCTGGTTAAGACATGATGTAATCTTAGATATTACTTTCAGGGAGTGCATCTGGTTAAGACATGATGTAATCTTAGATAATACTTTCAGGGAGTGGGTCTGGTTAAGACATGATGTAATCTTAGATATTACTTTCAGGGAGTGCATCTGGTTAAGACATGATGTAATCTTAGATAATACTTTCAGGGAGTGGGTCTGGTTAAGACATGATGTAATCTTAGATAATACTTTCAGGGAGTGCATCTGGTTAAGACATGATGTAATCTTAGATATTACTTTCAGGGAGTGAGTCTGGTTAAGACATGATGTAATCTTAGATATTACTTTCAGGGAGTGCATCTGGTTAAGACATGATGTAATCTTAGATAATACTTTCAGGGAGTGGGTCTGGTTAAGACATGATGTAATCTTAGATAATACTTTCAGGGAGTGCATCTGGTTAAGACATGATGTAATCTTAGATAATACTTTCAGGGAGTGCGTCTGGTTAAGACATGATGTAATCTTAGATAATACTTTCAGGGAGTGGGTCTGGTTAAGACATGATGTAATCTTAGATATTACTTTCAGGGAGTGCATCTGTTTAAGACATGATGTAATCTTAGATATTACTTTCAGGGAGTGGGTCTGGTTAAGACATGATGTAATCTTAGATAATACTTTCAGGGAGTGGGTCTGGTTAAGACATGATGTAATCTTAGATATTACTTTCAGGGAGTGCATCTGGTTAAGACATGATGTAATCTTAGATAATACTTTCAGGGAGTGGGTCTGGTTAAGACATGATGTAATCTTAGATATTACTTTCAGGGAGTGCATCTGGTTAAGACATGATGTAATCTTAGATATTACTTTCACGGAGTGCATCTGGTTAAGACATGATGTAATGTTAGATAATACTTTCAGGCAGTGCATCTGGTTATGGCATGATGTAATCTTAGATATTACTTTCAGGGAGTGCATCTGGTTAAGACATGATGTAATCTTAGATATTACTTTCAGGGAGTGCATCTGGTTAAGACATGATGTAATCTTAGATATTACTTTCAGGGAGTGCATCTGGTTAAGACATGATGTAATCTTAGATATTACTTTCAGGGAGTGCATCTGGTTAAGACATGATGTAATCTTAGATAATACTATCAGGGAGTGGGTCTGGTTAAGACATGATGTAATCTTAGATATTACTTTCACGTAGTGCATCTGGTTAAGACATGATGTAATGTTAGATAATACTTTCAGGCAGTGCATCTGGTTATGGCATGATGTAATCTTAGATATTACTTTCAGGGAGTGCATCTGGTTAAGACATGATGTAATCTTAGATATTACTTTCAGGGAGTGCATCTGGTTAAGACATGATGTAATCTTAGATATTACTTTCAGGGAGTGCATCTGGTTAAGACATGATGTAATCTTAGATATTACTTTCAGGGAGTGCATCTGGTTAAGACATGATGTAATCTTAGATATTACTTTCAGGGAGTGCATCTGGTTAAGACATGATGTAATCTTAGATATTACTTTCAGGCAGTGCATCTGGTTATGGCATGATGTAATCTTAGATATTACTTTCAGGGAGTGCATCTGGTTAAGACATGATGTAATCTTAGATATTACTTTCAGGGAGTGCATCTGGTTAAGACATGATGTAATCTTAGATAATACTTTCAGGGAGTGGGTCTGGTTAAGACATGATGTAATCTTAGATATTACTTTCAGGGAGTGCATCTGGTTAAGACATGATGTAATCTTAGATATTACTTTCAGGGAGTGCATCTGGTTAAGACATGATGTAATGTTAGATATTACTTTCAGGGAGTGCATCTGGTTATGGCATGATGTAATCTTAGATAATACTTTCAGGGAGTGCATCTGGTTAAGACATGATGTAATCTTAGATAATACTTTCAGGGAGTGCATCTGGTTAAGACATGATGTAATCTTAGATATTACTTTCAGGGAGTGCATGACATGATGTAATGTTAGATATTACTTTCAGGGAGTGCATCTGGTTAAGACATGATGTAATCTTAGATAATACTTTCAGGCAGTGCATCTGGTTAAGACATGATGTAATCTTAGATAATACTTTCAGGCAGTGCATCTGGTTAAGACATGAGGTAATCTTAGATAATACTTTCAGGGAATGCATGACATGATGTAATGTTAGATAATACTTTCAGGGAATGCATCTGGTTAAGACATGACGTAATCTTAGATAATACTTTCAGGGAGTGCATCTGGTTAAGACATGATGTAATCTTAGATATTACTTTCAGGGAATGCATCTGGTTAAGACATGATGTAATCGTAGATAATACTTTCAGGGAGTGCATCTTGTTAAGACATGATGTAATCGTAGATATTACTTTCAGGGAATGCATCTTGTTAAGACATGATGTAATCGTAGATAATACTTTCAGGGAGTGCATTTTGTTAAGACATGATGTAATCGTAGATATTACTTTCAGGGAATGCATCTGGTTAAGACATGATGTAATCGTAGATAATACTTTCAGGGAATGCATCTGGTTAAGACATGATGTAATCTTAGATAATACTTTCAGGGAATGCATCTGGTTAAGACATGATGTAATGTTAGATAATACTTTCAGGGAATGCATCTGGTTAAGACATGATGTAATCTTAGCTAATGCGCTAATGTTGGCGCGTTTTATTATTGCAGTTCAGTATCTTTAGGCGTATCTGGATGAAGGCGTATAAATAAGGTAGGTTGGAGGTAAAGTCAGTCAATCCTTCAGTTCGCCGAAAGCATTCATACATTACACGTCGTATTCATGCGCAGTTCATCAAAAATCTGTGTACACTACACGTCGTCTTCAGTCAGTCAGTTCGTCATACATCGGATATTGATTCACAAGTTACGCGCAGCAGAATTATGAAAGATCTAAAATATGGTAAAGTTAATTATACAAAAGGTTGAAGTACGTTGATTAAAAGTGATCAGTAAGAAGTTATTATAACAGTTTCAGTTTGGCGAGTATCTAGATCAATATGTAAAAGTGATAGTGAACGTGTTCGACAATAAAAATTATAAAACAAATTTCTTCATCAGTGTTCTTTTTGGATAAAAGATTCCTTTCCGTTTACACAACCCTGATCAAGACACATGTTCGACCCAAGATAAGATAATAGCTAGCCGGAGGACAATAAACAAAACTTAAAATTCATTCAAACACTGATACTAGGTACCACAAATTGCTAACACTAGATGGAGCTACAAACCGACAAATGAATGATGTCACAAGATGTCTTCAACACACGTGAAGTAAACAAACATTTGTAAGTAATACCGTTACAAATTGGCTCCCATACGTGGGGCAGTTAAAATTATTTCACCAAACAAAACAAAAGCAACACAACATAAGATCAGTGATGTAATTTTAGATATTACTTTCAGGGAGTGCATCTGGTTAAGACATGATGTAATCTTAGATAATACTTTCAGGGAGTGCATCTGGTTAAGACATGATGTAATCTTAGATATTACTTTCAGGGAATGCAACTGGTAAAGACATGATGTAATCTTAGATAATACTTTCAGGGAGTGCATCTGGTTAAGACATGATGTAATCTTAGATAATACTTTCAGGGAGTGGGTCTGGTTAAGACATGATGTAATCTCAGATAATACTTTCAGGGAATGCATCTGGTTTAGACATGATGTAATCTTAGATAATACTTTCAGGGAGTGGGTCTGGTTAAGACATGATATAATCTTAGATATTACTTTCAGGGAGTGGGTTTGGTTAAGACATGATGTAAAGTTAGATACTACTTTCAGGGAGTGCATCTGGTTAAGACATGATGTAATCTTAGATAATACTTTCAGGGAGTGCATCTGGTTAAGACATGATGTAATCTTGGATAATACTTTCAGGGAGTGGGTCTGGTTAAGACATGATGTAATCTTAGATAATACTTTCAGGGAATGCATCTGGTTTAGACATGATGTAATCTTAGATAATACTTTCAGGGAGTGGGTCTGGTTAAGACATGATGTAATCTTAGATATTACTTTCAGGGAGTGGGTTTGGTTAAGACATGAGGTAATCTTAGATAATACTTTCAGGGAGTGCATGACATGATGTAATATTAGATATTACTTTGAGGGAGTGGGTTTGGTTAAGACATGATGTAATGTTAGATAATACTTTCAGGGAGTGCATCTGGTTAAGACATGATGTAATCTTAGATAATACTTTCAGGGAGTGCATGACATGATGTAATATTAGATATTACTTTCAGGGAGTGGGTTTGGTTAAGACATGATGTAATGTTAGATAATACTTTCAGGGAGTGCATCTGGTTAAGACATGATGTAATCTTAGATAATACTTTCAGGGAATGCATGACATGATGTAATATTAGATATTACTTTCAGGGAGTGCATCTGGTTAAGACATGATGTAATATTAGATATTACTTTCAGGGAGTGCATCTGGTTAAGACATGATGTGATCTTAGATATTACTTTCAGGGAGTGCATCTGGTTAAGACATGATGTAATCTTAGATAATACTTTCAGGGAATGCATCTGGTTAAGACATGATGTAATCTTAGATAATACTTTCAGGGAATGCATCTGGTTAAGACATGATGTAATCTTAGATAATACTTTCAGGGAGTGCATCTGGTTAAGACATGATGTAATCTTAGATAATACTTTCACAGAGTGCATCTGGTTAAGACATGATGTAATCTTAGATATTACTTTCAGGGAGTGCATCTGGTTAAGACATGATGTAATCTTAGATAATACTTTCAGGCAGTGCATCTGGTTAAGACATGATGTAATCTTAGATAATACTTTCAGGGAGTGCATCTGGTTAAGACATGATGTAATCTTAGATAATACTTTCAGGGAGTGCATCTGGTTAAGACATGATGTAATCTTAGATATTGCTTTCAGGGAGTGCATCTGGTTAAGACATGATGTAATCTTAGATAATACTTTCAGGGAGTGCATCTGGTTAAGACATGATGTAATCTTAGATAATACTTTCAGGGAGTGCATCTGGTTAAGACATGATGTAATCTTAGATAATACTTTCAGGGAGTGCATCTGGTTAAGACATGATGTAATCTTAGATAATACTTTCAGGGAGTGCATCTGGTTAAGACATGATGTAATCTTAGATAATACTTTCAGGGAGTGCATCTGGTTAAGACATGATGTAATCTTAGATAATACTTTCAGGGAGTGCATCTGGTTAAGACATGATGTAATCTTAGTTAATACTTTCAGGGAGTGCATCTGGTTAAGACATGATGTAATATTAGATATTACTTTCAGGGAATGCATCTGGTTAAGACATGATGTAATCTTAGATAATACTTTCAGGGAGTGCATCTGGTTAAAACATGATGTAATCTTAGATAATACTTTCAGGGAGAGGGCCTGGTTAAGTCATGATGTAATCTTAGATAATACTTACAGGGAGTGCATCTGGTTAAGACATGATGTAATCTTAGATATTACTTTCAGGGAATGGGTCTGGTTAAGACATGATGTCATCATAGATATTACTTTCAGGGAATGGGTCTGGTTAAGACATGATGTCATCTTAGATATTACTTTCAAGGAATGGGTCTGGTTAAGACATGATGTAATCTTAGATATTACTTTCAGGGAATGGGTATGGTTAAGACATGATGTCATCTTAGATATTACTTTCAGGGAATGGGTCTGGTTAAGACATGATGTAATCTTAGATATTACTTTCAGGGAGTGCATCTGGTTAAGACATGATGTAATCTTAGATATTACTTTCAGGGAATGGGTCTGGTTAAGACATGATGTAATCTTAGATATTACTTTCAAGGAATGGGTCTGGTTAAGACATGATGTCATCTTAGATATTACTTTCAGGGAATTCATCTGGTTAAGACATGATGTAATCTTAGATATTACTTTCAGGGAGTGCATCTGGTTAAGACATGATGTAATCTTAGATATTACTTTCAGGGAATGGGTCTGGTTAAGACATGATGTAATCTTAGATAATACTTACAGGGAGTGCATCTGGTTAAGACATGATGTAATACTAGATATTACTTTCAGGGAATGGGTCTGGTTAAGACATTATGTAATCTTAGATAATACTTTCAGGGAATGCATGACATGATGTAATGTTAAATAATACTTTCGGGGAATGCATGACATGATCTAATCTTAGATAATATTTTCAGGGAATGCATGACATGATGTAATCTTAGATAATACTTTCAGGGAATGCATCTGGTTAAGACTTGATGTAATCTTAGATAATACTTTCAGGGAGTGCATGACATTATGTAATGTTAG
The DNA here is from genome assembly GCA_030765065.1 of Deroplatys truncata. Taxonomy (NCBI): domain Eukaryota; kingdom Metazoa; phylum Arthropoda; class Insecta; order Mantodea; family Mantidae; genus Deroplatys; species Deroplatys truncata. The sequence continues at coordinate 10,928,192 of CM060975.1, forward strand.
ATAATACTTTCAGGGAGTGCATGACATGATGTAACGTTAGATATTACTTTCAGGGTGTGCATCTGGTTAAGACATGATGTAATCTTAGATAATACTTTCAGGCAGTGCATCTGGTTAAGACATGAGGTAATCTTAGATAATACTTTCAGGGAATGCATCTGGTTAAGACATGATGTAATCTTAGATAATACTTTCAGGGAATGCATCTGGTTAAGACATGATGTAATCTTAGATAATACTTTCAGGGAATGCATCTGGTTAAGACATGATGTAATCTTAGATAATACTTTCAGGGAGTGCATGACATGATGTAATGTTAGATAATACTTTCAGGGAGTGCATGACATGATGTAATGTTAGATATTACTTTCAGGGTGTGCATCTGGTTAAGACATGATGTAATCTTAGATAATACTTTCAGGCAGTGCATCTGGTTAAAACATGAGGTAATCTTAGATAATACTTTCAGGGAATGCATCTGGTTAAGACATGATGTAATCTTAGATAATACTTTCAGGGAGTGCATCTGGTTAAGACATGATGTAATCTTAGATAATACTTTCAGGGAGTGCATGACATGATGTAATGTTAGATAATACTTTCAGGGAATGCATGACATGATATAATGTTAAATAATACTTTCAGGGAATGCATGACATGATGTAATCTTAGATAATACTTTTAGGGAATGCATCTGGTCAAGACATGATGTAATCTTAGATATTACTTTCAGGGAGTGCATGACTTGATGTAATCTTAGATAATACGTTCAGGGGAATGCATGACATGATGTAATCTTAGATATTACTTTCAGGGAATGCATCTGGTTAAGACATGATGTAATCTTAGATAATACTTTCAGGGAGTGCATGACTTGATGTAATCTTAGATAATACTTTCAGGGAATGCATCTGGTTAAGACATGACGTAATCTTAGATAATACTTTCAGGGAGTGCATCTGGTTAAGACATGATGTCATCTTAGATATTACTTTCAGGGAATTCATCTGGTTAAGACATGATGTAATCTTAGATATTACTTTCAGGGAGTGCATCTGGTTAAGACATGATGTAATCTTAGATATTACTTTCAGGGAATGGGTCTGGTTAAGACATGATGTAATCTTAGATAATACTTACAGGGAGTGCATCTGGTTAAGACATGATGTAATACTAGATATTACTTTCAGGGAATGGGTCTGGTTAAGACATTATGTAATCTTAGATAATACTTTCAGGGAATGCATGACATGATGTAATGTTAAATAATACTTTCGGGGAATGCATGACATGATCTAATCTTAGATAATATTTTCAGGGAATGCATGACATGATGTAATCTTAGATAATACTTTCAGGGAATGCATCTGGTTAAGACTTGATGTAATCTTAGATAATACTTTCAGGGAGTGCATGACATTATGTAATGTTAGATAATACTTTCAGGGAGTGCATGACATGATGTAACGTTAGATATTACTTTCAGGGTGTGCATCTGGTTAAGACATGATGTAATCTTAGATAATACTTTCAGGCAGTGCATCTGGTTAAGACATGAGGTAATCTTAGATAATACTTTCAGGGAATGCATCTGGTTAAGACATGATGTAATCTTAGATAATACTTTCAGGGAATGCATCTGGTTAAGACATGATGTAATCTTAGATAATACTTTCAGGGAATGCATCTGGTTAAGACATGATGTAATCTTAGATAATACTTTCAGGGAATGCATCTGGTTAAGACATGATGTAATCTTAGATAATACTTTCAGGGAGTGCATCTGGTTAAGACATGATGTAATCTTAGATAATACTTTCAGGGAGTGCACCTGGTTAAGACATCATGTAATCTTAGATATTACTTTCAGGGAATGGGTCTGGTTAAGACATGATGTATCTTAGATATTACTTTCAGGGAGTGCATCTGGTTAAGACATGATGTAATCTTAGATATTACTTTCAGGGAATGGGTCTGGTTAAGACATGATGTAATCTTAGATATTACTTTCAAGGAATGCATCTGGTTAAGACATGATGTCATCTTAGATATTACTTTCAGGGAATGCATCTGGTTAAGACATGATGTAATCTTAGATATTACTTTCAGGGAGTACATCTGGTTAAGACATGATGTAATCTTAGATATTACTTTCAGGGAATGGGTCTGGTTAAGACATGATGTAATCTTAGATAATACTTACAGGGAGTGCATCTGGTTAAGACATGATGTAATACTAGATATTACTCTCAGGGAATGGGTCTGGTTAAGACATTATGTAATCTTAGATAATACTTTCAGGGAATGCATGACATGATGTAATGTTAAATAATACTTTCGGGGAATGCATGACATGATCTAATCTTAGATAATATTTTCAGGGAATGCATGACATGATGTAATCTTAGATAATACTTTCAGGGAATGCATCTGGTTAAGACATGATGTAATCTTAGATAATACTTTCAGGGAGTGCATGACATGATGTAATGTTAGATAATACTTTCAGGGAGTGCATGACATGATGTAATGTTAGATATTACTTTCAGGGTGTGCATCTGGTTAAGACATGATGTAATCTTAGATAATACTTTCAGGCAGTGCATCTGGTTAAGACATGAGGTAATCTTAGATAATACTTTCAGGGAATGCATCTGGTTAAGACATGATGTAATCTTAGATAATACTTTCAGGGAGTGCATCTGGTTAAGACATGATGTAATCTTAGATAATACTTTCAGGGAGTGCATGACATGATGTAATGTTAGATAATACTTTCAGGGAATGCATGACATGATATAATGTTAGATAATACTTTCAGGGAATGCATGACATGATGTAATCTTAGATAATACTTTTAGGGAATGCATCTGGTCAAGACATGATGTAATCTTAGATATTACTTTCAGGGAGTGCATGACTTGATGTAATCTTAGATAATACGTTCAGGGGAATGCATGACATGATGTAATCTTAGATATTACTTTCAGGGAATGCATCTGGTTAAGACATGATGTAATCTTAGATAATACTTTCAGGGAGTGCATGACTTGATGTAATCTTAGATAATACTTTCAGGGAATGCATCTGGTTAAGACATGACGTAATCTTAGATAATACTTTCAGGGAGTGCATCTGGTTAAGACATGATGTAATCTTAGATATTACTTTCAGGGAATGCATTTGATTAAGACATGATGTAATCGTAGATAATACTTTCAGGGAGTGCATCTTGTTAAGACATGATGTAATCGTAGATATTACTTTCAGGGAATGCATCTTGTTAAGACATGATGTAATCGTAGATAATACTTTCAGGGAGTGCATCTTGTTAAGACATGATGTAATCGTAGATATTACTTTCAGGGAATGCATCTGGTTAAGACATGATGTAATCGTAGATAATACTTTCAGGGAATGCATCTGGTTAAGACATGATGTAATCTTAGATAATACTTTCTGGGAATGCATCTGGTTAAGACATGATGTAATCTTAGATAATACTTTCAGGGAATGCATCGGGTTAAGACATGATGTAATCTTAGATAATACTTTCAGGGAGTGCATCTGGTTAAGACATGATGTAATCTTAGATAATACTTTCAGGGAGTGCATCTGGTTAAGACATGATGTAATCTTAGATAATACTTTCACGGAGTGCATCTGGTTAAGACATGATGTAATCTTAGATATTACTTTCAGGGAGTGCATCTGGTTAACACATGATGTAATGTTAGATATTACTTTCAGGGAGTGCATCTGGTTAAGACATGATGTAATCTTAGATATTACTTTCAGGGAGTGCATCTGGTTAAGACATGATGTAATTTTAGATATTACTTTCAGGGAGTGCATCTGGTTAAGACATGATGTAATCTTAGATAATACTTTCAGGGAGTGCATCTGGTTAAGACATGATGTAATCTTAGATATTACTTTCAGGGAATGCAACTGGTAAAGACATGATGTAATCTTAGATAATACTTTCAGGGAGTGCATCTGGTTAAGACATGATGTAATCTTAGATAATACTTTCAGGGAGTGGGTCTGGTTAAGACATGATGTAATCTTAGATAATACTTTCAGGGAATGCATCTGGTTTAGACATGATGTAATCTTAGATAATACTTTCAGGGAGTGGGTCTGGTTAAGACATGATATAATCTTAGATATTACTTTCAGGGAGTGGGTTTGGTTAAGACATGATGTAATGTTAGATAATACTTTCAGGGAGTGCCTCTGGTTAAGACATGATGTAATCTTAGATAATACTTTCAGGGAGTGCATCTGGTTAAGACATGATGTAATCTTAGATAATACTTTCAGGGAGTGGGTCTGGTTAAGACATGATGTAATCTTAGATAATACTTTCAGGGAATGCATCTGGTTTAGACATGATGTAATCTTAGATAATACTTTCAGGGAGTGGGTCTGGTTAAGACATGATGTAATCTTAGATATTACTTTCAGGGAGTGGGTTTGGTTAAGACATGATGTAATCTTAGATAATACTTTCAGGGAGTGCATGACATGATGTAATATTAGATATTACTTTCAGGTAGTGGGTTTGGTTAAGACATGATGTAATCTTAGATAATACTTACAGGGAGTGCATCTGGTTAAGACATGATGTAATACTAGATATTACTCTCAGGGAATGGGTCTGGTTAAGACATTATGTAATCTTAGATAATACTTTCAGGGAATGCATGACATGATGTAATGTTAAATAATACTTTCGGGGAATGCATGACATGATCTAATCTTAGATAATATTTTCAGGGAATGCATGACATGATGTAATCTTAGATAATACTTTCAGGGAATGCATCTGGTTAAGACATGATGTAATCTTAGATAATACTTTCAGGGAGTGCATGACATGATGTAATGTTAGATAATACTTTCAGGGAGTGCATGACATGATGTAATGTTAGATATTACTTTCAGGGTGTGCATCTGGTTAAGACATGATGTAATCTTAGATAATACTTTCAGGCAGTGCATCTGGTTAAGACATGAGGTAATCTTAGATAATACTTTCAGGGAATGCATCTGGTTAAGACATGATGTAATCTTAGATAATACTTTCAGGGAGTGCATCTGGTTAAGACATGATGTAATCTTAGATAATACTTTCAGGGAGTGCATGACATGATGTAATGTTAGATAATACTTTCAGGGAATGCATGACATGATATAATGTTAGATAATACTTTCAGGGAATGCATGACATGATGTAATCTTAGATAATACTTTTAGGGAATGCATCTGGTCAAGACATGATGTAATCTTAGATATTACTTTCAGGGAGTGCATGACTTGATGTAATCTTAGATAATACGTTCAGGGGAATGCATGACATGATGTAATCTTAGATATTACTTTCAGGGAATGCATCTGGTTAAGACATGATGTAATCTTAGATAATACTTTCAGGGAGTGCATGACTTGATGTAATCTTAGATAATACTTTCAGGGAATGCATCTGGTTAAGACATGACGTAATCTTAGATAATACTTTCAGGGAGTGCATCTGGTTAAGACATGATGTAATCTTAGATATTACTTTCAGGGAATGCATTTGATTAAGACATGATGTAATCGTAGATAATACTTTCAGGGAGTGCATCTTGTTAAGACATGATGTAATCGTAGATATTACTTTCAGGGAATGCATCTTGTTAAGACATGATGTAATCGTAGATAATACTTTCAGGGAGTGCATCTTGTTAAGACATGATGTAATCGTAGATATTACTTTCAGGGAATGCATCTGGTTAAGACATGATGTAATCGTAGATAATACTTTCAGGGAATGCATCTGGTTAAGACATGATGTAATCTTAGATAATACTTTCTGGGAATGCATCTGGTTAAGACATGATGTAATCTTAGATAATACTTTCAGGGAATGCATCGGGTTAAGACATGATGTAATCTTAGATAATACTTTCAGGGAGTGCATCTGGTTAAGACATGATGTAATCTTAGATAATACTTTCAGGGAGTGCATCTGGTTAAGACATGATGTAATCTTAGATAATACTTTCACGGAGTGCATCTGGTTAAGACATGATGTAATCTTAGATATTACTTTCAGGGAGTGCATCTGGTTAACACATGATGTAATGTTAGATATTACTTTCAGGGAGTGCATCTGGTTAAGACATGATGTAATCTTAGATATTACTTTCAGGGAGTGCATCTGGTTAAGACATGATGTAATTTTAGATATTACTTTCAGGGAGTGCATCTGGTTAAGACATGATGTAATCTTAGATAATACTTTCAGGGAGTGCATCTGGTTAAGACATGATGTAATCTTAGATATTACTTTCAGGGAATGCAACTGGTAAAGACATGATGTAATCTTAGATAATACTTTCAGGGAGTGCATCTGGTTAAGACATGATGTAATCTTAGATAATACTTTCAGGGAGTGGGTCTGGTTAAGACATGATGTAATCTTAGATAATACTTTCAGGGAATGCATCTGGTTTAGACATGATGTAATCTTAGATAATACTTTCAGGGAGTGGGTCTGGTTAAGACATGATATAATCTTAGATATTACTTTCAGGGAGTGGGTTTGGTTAAGACATGATGTAATGTTAGATAATACTTTCAGGGAGTGCCTCTGGTTAAGACATGATGTAATCTTAGATAATACTTTCAGGGAGTGCATCTGGTTAAGACATGATGTAATCTTAGATAATACTTTCAGGGAGTGGGTCTGGTTAAGACATGATGTAATCTTAGATAATACTTTCAGGGAATGCATCTGGTTTAGACATGATGTAATCTTAGATAATACTTTCAGGGAGTGGGTCTGGTTAAGACATGATGTAATCTTAGATATTACTTTCAGGGAGTGGGTTTGGTTAAGACATGATGTAATCTTAGATAATACTTTCAGGGAGTGCATGACATGATGTAATATTAGATATTACTTTCAGGGAGTGGGTTTGGTTAAGACATGATGTAATGTTAGATAATACTTTCAGGGAGTGCATCTGGTTAAGACATGATGTAATCTTAGATATAACTTTCAGGGAGTGCATGACATGATGTAATATTAGATATTACTTTCAGGGAGTGGGTTTGGTTAAGACATGATGTAATGTTAGATAATACTTTCAGGGAGTGCATCTGGTTAAGACATGATGTAATCTTAGATAATGCTTTCAGGGAATGCATGACATGATGTAATATTAGATATTACTTTCAGGGAGTGCATCTGGTTAAGACATGATGTAATCTTAGATATTACTTTCAGGGAATGCATCTGGTTAAGACATGATGTAATCTTAGATATTACTTTCAGGGAATGCATCTGGTTAAGACATGATGTAATCTTAGATAATACTTTCAGGGAGTGCATCTGGTTAAGACATGATGTAATCTTAGATAATACTTTCAGGGAGTGCATCTGGTTAAGACATGATGTAATCTTAGATATTACTTTCAGGGAGTGCATCTGGTTAAGACATGATGTAATCTTAGATATTACTTTCAGGGAGTGGGTCTGGTTAAGACATGATGTAATGTTAGATAATACTTTCAGGGAGTGGTCTGGTTAAGACATGATGTAATCTTAGATATTACTTTCAGGGAGTGCATCTGGTTAAGACATGATGTAATGTTAGATAATACTTTCAGGGAGTGGGTCTGGTTAAGACATGATGTAATGTTAGATAATACTTTCAGGGAATGCATCTGGTTAAGACATGATGTAATCTTAGATATTACTTTCAGGGAGTGCATCTGGTTAAGACATGATGTAATCTTAGATAATACTTTCAGGGAGTGGGTCTGGTTAAGACATGATGTAATCTTAGATATTACTTTCAGGGAGTGCATCTGGTTAAGACATGATGTAATCTTAGATATTACTTTCAGAGAATGGGTCTGGTTAAGACATGATGTAATGTTAGATAATACTTTCAGGGAATGCATCTGGTTAAGACATGATGTAATCTTAGATATTACTTTCACGAATGCATCTGGTTAAGACATGATGTAATCTTAGATATTACTTTCAGGGAATGCATCTGGTTAAGACATGATGTAATCTTAGATATTACTTTCAGGGAATGCATCTGGTTAAGACATGATGTAATCTTAGATAATACTTTCAGGGAGTGCATCTGGTTAAGACATGATGTAATCTTAGATAATACTTTCAGGGAGTGCATCTGGTTAAGACATGATGTAATCTTAGATATTACTTTCAGGGAGTGCATCTGGTTAAGACATGATGTAATCTTAGATATTACTTTCAGGGAGTGGGTCTGGTTAAGACATGATGTAATGTTAGATAATACTTTCAGGGAGTGGGTCTGGTTAAGACATGATGTAATCTTAGATATTACTTTCAGGGAGTGCATCTGGTTAAGACATGATGTAATGTTAGATAATACTTTCAGGGAGTGGGTCTGGTTAAGACATGATGTAATGTTAGATAATACTTTCAGGGAATGCATCTGGTTAAGACATGATGTAATCTTAGATATTACTTTCAGGGAGTGCATCTGGTTAAGACATGATGTAATCTTAGATAATACTTTCAGGGAGTGGGTCTGGTTAAGACATGATGTAATCTTAGATATTACTTTCAGGGAGTGCATCTGGTTAAGACATGATGTAATCTTAGATAATACTTTCAGGGAGTGGGTCTGGTTAAGACTTGATGTAATCTTAGATAATACTTTCAGGGAATGCATCTGGTTAAGACATGATGTAATCTTAGATATTACTTTCAGGGAGTGCATCTGGTTAAGACATGATGTAATCTTAGATAATACTTTCAGGGAGTGGGTCTGGTTAAGACATGATGTAATCTTAGATATTACTTTCAGGGAGTGCATCTGGTTAAGACATGATGTAATCTTAGATAATACTTTCAGGGAGTGGGTCTGGTTAAGACATGATGTAATCTTAGATAATACTTTCAGGGAGTGCATCTGGTTAAGACATGATGTAATCTTAGATATTACTTTCAGGGAGTGAGTCTGGTTAAGACATGATGTAATCTTAGATATTACTTTCAGGGAGTGCATCTGGTTAAGACATGATGTAATCTTAGATAATACTTTCAGGGAGTGGGTCTGGTTAAGACATGATGTAATCTTAGATAATACTTTCAGGGAGTGCATCTGGTTAAGACATGATGTAATCTTAGATAATACTTTCAGGGAGTGCGTCTGGTTAAGACATGATGTAATCTTAGATAATACTTTCAGGGAGTGGGTCTGGTTAAGACATGATGTAATCTTAGATATTACTTTCAGGGAGTGCATCTGTTTAAGACATGATGTAATCTTAGATATTACTTTCAGGGAGTGGGTCTGGTTAAGACATGATGTAATCTTAGATAATACTTTCAGGGAGTGGGTCTGGTTAAGACATGATGTAATCTTAGATATTACTTTCAGGGAGTGCATCTGGTTAAGACATGATGTAATCTTAGATAATACTTTCAGGGAGTGGGTCTGGTTAAGACATGATGTAATCTTAGATACTACTTTCAGGGAGTGCATCTGGTTAAGACATGATGTAATCTTAGATATTACTTTCACGGAGTGCATCTGGTTAAGACATGATGTAATGTTAGATAATACTTTCAGGCAGTGCATCTGGTTATGGCATGATGTAATCTTAGATATTACTTTCAGGGAGTGCATCTGGTTAAGACATGATGTAATCTTAGATATTACTTTCAGGGAGTGCATCTGGTTAAGACATGATGTAATCTTAGATATTACTTTCAGGGAGTGCATCTGGTTAAGACATGATGTAATCTTAGATATTACTTTCAGGGAGTGCATCTGGTTAAGACATGATGTAATCTTAGATAATACTATCAGGGAGTGGGTCTGGTTAAGACATGATGTAATCTTAGATATTACTTTCACGTAGTGCATCTGGTTAAGACATGATGTAATGTTAGATAATACTTTCAGGCAGTGCATCTGGTTATGGCATGATGTAATCTTAGATATTACTTTCAGGGAGTGCATCTGGTTAAGACATGATGTAATCTTAGATATTACTTTCAGGGAGTGCATCTGGTTAAGACATGATGTAATCTTAGATATTACTTTCAGGGAGTGCATCTGGTTAAGACATGATGTAATCTTAGATATTACTTTCAGGGAGTGCATCTGGTTAAGACATGATGTAATCTTAGATATTACTTTCAGGGAGTGCATCTGGTTAAGACATGATGTAATCTTAGATATTACTTTCAGGCAGTGCATCTGGTTATGGCATGATGTAATCTTAGATATTACTTTCAGGGAGTGCATCTGGTTAAGACATGATGTAATCTTAGATATTACTTTCAGGGAGTGCATCTGGTTAAGACATGATGTAATCTTAGATAATACTTTCAGGGAGTGGGTCTGGTTAAGACATGATGTAATCTTAGATATTACTTTCAGGGAGTGCATCTGGTTAAGACATGATGTAATCTTAGATATTACTTTCAGGGAGTGCATCTGGTTAAGACATGATGTAATGTTAGATATTACTTTCAGGGAGTGCATCTGGTTATGGCATGATGTAATCTTAGATAATACTTTCAGGGAGTGCATCTGGTTAAGACATGATGTAATCTTAGATAATACTTTCAGGGAGTGCATCTGGTTAAGACATGATGTAATCTTAGATATTACTTTCAGGGAGTGCATGACATGATGTAATGTTAGATATTACTTTCAGGGAGTGCATCTGGTTAAGACATGATGTAATCTTAGATAATACTTTCAGGCAGTGCATCTGGTTAAGACATGATGTAATCTTAGATAATACTTTCAGGCAGTGCATCTGGTTAAGACATGAGGTAATCTTAGATAATACTTTCAGGGAATGCATGACATGATGTAATGTTAGATAATACTTTCAGGGAATGCATCTGGTTAAGACATGACGTAATCTTAGATAATACTTTCAGGGAGTGCATCTGGTTAAGACATGATGTAATCTTAGATATTACTTTCAGGGAATGCATCTGGTTAAGACATGATGTAATCGTAGATAATACTTTCAGGGAGTGCATCTTGTTAAGACATGATGTAATCGTAGATATTACTTTCAGGGAATGCATCTTGTTAAGACATGATGTAATCGTAGATAATACTTTCAGGGAGTGCATTTTGTTAAGACATGATGTAATCGTAGATATTACTTTCAGGGAATGCATCTGGTTAAGACATGATGTAATCGTAGATAATACTTTCAGGGAATGCATCTGGTTAAGACATGATGTAATCTTAGATAATACTTTCAGGGAATGCATCTGGTTAAGACATGATGTAATGTTAGATAATACTTTCAGGGAATGCATCTGGTTAAGACATGATGTAATCTTAGCTAATGCGCTAATGTTGGCGCGTTTTATTATTGCAGTTCAGTATCTTTAGGCGTATCTGGATGAAGGCGTATAAATAAGGTAGGTTGGAGGTAAAGTCAGTCAATCCTTCAGTTCGCCGAAAGCATTCATACATTACACGTCGTATTCATGCGCAGTTCATCAAAAATCTGTGTACACTACACGTCGTCTTCAGTCAGTCAGTTCGTCATACATCGGATATTGATTCACAAGTTACGCGCAGCAGAATTATGAAAGATCTAAAATATGGTAAAGTTAATTATACAAAAGGTTGAAGTACGTTGATTAAAAGTGATCAGTAAGAAGTTATTATAACAGTTTCAGTTTGGCGAGTATCTAGATCAATATGTAAAAGTGATAGTGAACGTGTTCGACAATAAAAATTATAAAACAAATTTCTTCATCAGTGTTCTTTTTGGATAAAAGATTCCTTTCCGTTTACACAACCCTGATCAAGACACATGTTCGACCCAAGATAAGATAATAGCTAGCCGGAGGACAATAAACAAAACTTAAAATTCATTCAAACACTGATACTAGGTACCACAAATTGCTAACACTAGATGGAGCTACAAACCGACAAATGAATGATGTCACAAGATGTCTTCAACACACGTGAAGTAAACAAACATTTGTAAGTAATACCGTTACAAATTGGCTCCCATACGTGGGGCAGTTAAAATTATTTCACCAAACAAAACAAAAGCAACACAACATAAGATCAGTGATGTAATTTTAGATATTACTTTCAGGGAGTGCATCTGGTTAAGACATGATGTAATCTTAGATAATACTTTCAGGGAGTGCATCTGGTTAAGACATGATGTAATCTTAGATATTACTTTCAGGGAATGCAACTGGTAAAGACATGATGTAATCTTAGATAATACTTTCAGGGAGTGCATCTGGTTAAGACATGATGTAATCTTAGATAATACTTTCAGGGAGTGGGTCTGGTTAAGACATGATGTAATCTCAGATAATACTTTCAGGGAATGCATCTGGTTTAGACATGATGTAATCTTAGATAATACTTTCAGGGAGTGGGTCTGGTTAAGACATGATATAATCTTAGATATTACTTTCAGGGAGTGGGTTTGGTTAAGACATGATGTAAAGTTAGATACTACTTTCAGGGAGTGCATCTGGTTAAGACATGATGTAATCTTAGATAATACTTTCAGGGAGTGCATCTGGTTAAGACATGATGTAATCTTGGATAATACTTTCAGGGAGTGGGTCTGGTTAAGACATGATGTAATCTTAGATAATACTTTCAGGGAATGCATCTGGTTTAGACATGATGTAATCTTAGATAATACTTTCAGGGAGTGGGTCTGGTTAAGACATGATGTAATCTTAGATATTACTTTCAGGGAGTGGGTTTGGTTAAGACATGAGGTAATCTTAGATAATACTTTCAGGGAGTGCATGACATGATGTAATATTAGATATTACTTTGAGGGAGTGGGTTTGGTTAAGACATGATGTAATGTTAGATAATACTTTCAGGGAGTGCATCTGGTTAAGACATGATGTAATCTTAGATAATACTTTCAGGGAGTGCATGACATGATGTAATATTAGATATTACTTTCAGGGAGTGGGTTTGGTTAAGACATGATGTAATGTTAGATAATACTTTCAGGGAGTGCATCTGGTTAAGACATGATGTAATCTTAGATAATACTTTCAGGGAATGCATGACATGATGTAATATTAGATATTACTTTCAGGGAGTGCATCTGGTTAAGACATGATGTAATATTAGATATTACTTTCAGGGAGTGCATCTGGTTAAGACATGATGTGATCTTAGATATTACTTTCAGGGAGTGCATCTGGTTAAGACATGATGTAATCTTAGATAATACTTTCAGGGAATGCATCTGGTTAAGACATGATGTAATCTTAGATAATACTTTCAGGGAATGCATCTGGTTAAGACATGATGTAATCTTAGATAATACTTTCAGGGAGTGCATCTGGTTAAGACATGATGTAATCTTAGATAATACTTTCACAGAGTGCATCTGGTTAAGACATGATGTAATCTTAGATATTACTTTCAGGGAGTGCATCTGGTTAAGACATGATGTAATCTTAGATAATACTTTCAGGCAGTGCATCTGGTTAAGACATGATGTAATCTTAGATAATACTTTCAGGGAGTGCATCTGGTTAAGACATGATGTAATCTTAGATAATACTTTCAGGGAGTGCATCTGGTTAAGACATGATGTAATCTTAGATATTGCTTTCAGGGAGTGCATCTGGTTAAGACATGATGTAATCTTAGATAATACTTTCAGGGAGTGCATCTGGTTAAGACATGATGTAATCTTAGATAATACTTTCAGGGAGTGCATCTGGTTAAGACATGATGTAATCTTAGATAATACTTTCAGGGAGTGCATCTGGTTAAGACATGATGTAATCTTAGATAATACTTTCAGGGAGTGCATCTGGTTAAGACATGATGTAATCTTAGATAATACTTTCAGGGAGTGCATCTGGTTAAGACATGATGTAATCTTAGATAATACTTTCAGGGAGTGCATCTGGTTAAGACATGATGTAATCTTAGTTAATACTTTCAGGGAGTGCATCTGGTTAAGACATGATGTAATATTAGATATTACTTTCAGGGAATGCATCTGGTTAAGACATGATGTAATCTTAGATAATACTTTCAGGGAGTGCATCTGGTTAAAACATGATGTAATCTTAGATAATACTTTCAGGGAGAGGGCCTGGTTAAGTCATGATGTAATCTTAGATAATACTTACAGGGAGTGCATCTGGTTAAGACATGATGTAATCTTAGATATTACTTTCAGGGAATGGGTCTGGTTAAGACATGATGTCATCATAGATATTACTTTCAGGGAATGGGTCTGGTTAAGACATGATGTCATCTTAGATATTACTTTCAAGGAATGGGTCTGGTTAAGACATGATGTAATCTTAGATATTACTTTCAGGGAATGGGTATGGTTAAGACATGATGTCATCTTAGATATTACTTTCAGGGAATGGGTCTGGTTAAGACATGATGTAATCTTAGATATTACTTTCAGGGAGTGCATCTGGTTAAGACATGATGTAATCTTAGATATTACTTTCAGGGAATGGGTCTGGTTAAGACATGATGTAATCTTAGATATTACTTTCAAGGAATGGGTCTGGTTAAGACATGATGTCATCTTAGATATTACTTTCAGGGAATTCATCTGGTTAAGACATGATGTAATCTTAGATATTACTTTCAGGGAGTGCATCTGGTTAAGACATGATGTAATCTTAGATATTACTTTCAGGGAATGGGTCTGGTTAAGACATGATGTAATCTTAGATAATACTTACAGGGAGTGCATCTGGTTAAGACATGATGTAATACTAGATATTACTTTCAGGGAATGGGTCTGGTTAAGACATTATGTAATCTTAGATAATACTTTCAGGGAATGCATGACATGATGTAATGTTAAATAATACTTTCGGGGAATGCATGACATGATCTAATCTTAGATAATATTTTCAGGGAATGCATGACATGATGTAATCTTAGATAATACTTTCAGGGAATGCATCTGGTTAAGACTTGATGTAATCTTAGATAATACTTTCAGGGAGTGCATGACATTATGTAATGTTAGATAATACTTTCAGGGAGTGCATGACATGATGTAACGTTAGATATTACTTTCAGGGTGTGCATCTGGTTAAGACATGATGTAATCTTAGATAATACTTTCAGGCAGTGCATCTGGTTAAGACATGAGGTAATCTTAGATAATACTTTCAGGGAATGCATCTGGTTAAGACATGATGTAATCTTAGATAATACTTTCAGGGAATGCATCTGGTTAAGACATGATGTAATCTTAGATAATACTTTCAGGGAATGCATCTGGTTAAGACATGATGTAATCTTAGATAATACTTTCAGGGAATGCATCTGGTTAAGACATGATGTAATCTTAGATAATACTTTCAGGGAGTGCATCTGGTTAAGACATGATGTAATCTTAGATAATACTTTCAGGGAGTGCACCTGGTTAAGACATCATGTAATCTTAGATATTACTTTCAGGGAATGGGTCTGGTTAAGACATGATGTATCTTAGATATTACTTTCAGGGAGTGCATCTGGTTAAGACATGATGTAATCTTAGATATTACTTTCAGGGAATGGGTCTGGTTAAGACATGATGTAATCTTAGATATTACTTTCAAGGAATGCATCTGGTTAAGACATGATGTCATCTTAGATATTACTTTCAGGGAATGCATCTGGTTAAGACATGATGTAATCTTAGATATTACTTTCAGGGAGTGCATCTGGTTAAGACATGATGTAATCTTAGATATTACTTTCAGGGAATGGGTCTGGTTAAGACATGATGTAATCTTAGATAATACTTACAGGGAGTGCATCTGGTTAAGACATGATGTAATACTAGATATTACTCTCAGGGAATGGGTCTGGTTAAGACATTATGTAATCTTAGATAATACTTTCAGGGAATGCATGACATGATGTAATGTTAAATAATACTTTCGGGGAATGCATGACATGATCTAATCTTAGATAATATTTTCAGGGAATGCATGACATGATGTAATCTTAGATAATACTTTCAGGGAATGCATCTGGTTAAGACATGATGTAATCTTAGATAATACTTTCAGGGAGTGCATGACATGATGTAATGTTAGATAATACTTTCAGGGAGTGCATGACATGATGTAATGTTAGATATTACTTTCAGGGTGTGCATCTGGTTAAGACATGATGTAATCTTAGATAATACTTTCAGGCAGTGCATCTGGTTAAAACATGAGGTAATCTTAGATAATACTTTCAGGGAATGCATCTGGTTAAGACATGATGTAATCTTAGATAATACTTTCAGGGAGTGCATCTGGTTAAGACATGATGTAATCTTAGATAATACTTTCAGGGAGTGCATGACATGATGTAATGTTAGATAATACTTTCAGGGAATGCATGACATGATATAATGTTAAATAATACTTTCAGGGAATGCATGACATGATGTAATCTTAGATAATACTCTTAGGGAATGCATCTGGTCAAGACATGATGTAATCTTAGATATTACTTTCAGGGAGTGCATGACTTGATGTAATCTTAGATAATACGTTCAGGGGAATGCATGACATGATGTAATCTTAGATATTACTTTCAGGGAATGCATCTGGTTAAGACATGATGTAATCTTAGATAATACTTTCAGGGAGTGCATGACTTGATGTAATCTTAGATAATACTTTCAGGGAATGCATCTGGTTAAGACATGACGTAATCTTAGATAATACTTTCAGGGAGTGCATCTGGTTAAGACATGATGTCATCTTAGATATTACTTTCAGGGAATTCATCTGGTTAAGACATGATGTAATCTTAGATATTACTTTCAGGGAGTGCATCTGGTTAAGACATGATGTAATCTTAGATATTACTTTCAGGGAATGGGTCTGGTTAAGACATGATGTAATCTTAGATAATACTTACAGGGAGTGCATCTGGTTAAGACATGATGTAATACTAGATATTACTTTCAGGGAATGGGTCTGGTTAAGACATTATGTAATCTTAGATAATACTTTCAGGGAATGCATGACATGATGTAATGTTAAATAATACTTTCGGGGAATGCATGACATGATCTAATCTTAGATAATATTTTCAGGGAATGCATGACATGATGTAATCTTAGATAATACTTTCAGGGAATGCATCTGGTTAAGACTTGATGTAATCTTAGATAATACTTTCAGGGAGTGCATGACATTATGTAATGTTAGATAATACTTTCAGGGAGTGCATGACATGATGTAACGTTAGATATTACTTTCAGGGTGTGCATCTGGTTAAGACATGATGTAATCTTAGATAATACTTTCAGGCAGTGCATCTGGTTAAGACATGAGGTAATCTTAGATAATACTTTCAGGGAATGCATCTGGTTAAGACATGATGTAATCTTAGATAATACTTTCAGGGAATGCATCTGGTTAAGACATGATGTAATCTTAGATAATACTTTCAGGGAATGCATCTGGTTAAGACATGATGTAATCTTAGATAATACTTTCAGGGAATGCATCTGGTTAAGACATGATGTAATCTTAGATAATACTTTCAGGGAGTGCATCTGGTTAAGACATGATGTAATCTTAGATAATACTTTCAGGGAGTGCACCTGGTTAAGACATGATGTAATCTTAGATAATACTTTCAGGGAGTGGGTCTGGTTAAGACTTGATGTAATCTTAGATAATACTTTCAGGGAATGCATCTGGTTAAGACATGATGTAATCTTAGATATTACTTTCAGGGAGTGCATCTGGTTAAGACATGATGTAATCTTAGATAATACTTTCAGGGAGTGGGTCTGGTTAAGACATGATGTAATCTTAGATATTACTTTCAGGGAGTGCATCTGGTTAAGACATGATGTAATCTTAGATAATACTTTCAGGGAGTGGGTCTGGTTAAGACATGATGTAATCTTAGATAATACTTTCAGGGAGTGCATCTGGTTAAGACATGATGTAATCTTAGATATTACTTTCAGGGAGTGAGTCTGGTTAAGACATGATGTAATCTTAGATATTACTTTCAGGGAGTGCATCTGGTTAAGACATGATGTAATCTTAGATAATACTTTCAGGGAGTGGGTCTGGTTAAGACATGATGTAATCTTAGATAATACTTTCAGGGAGTGCATCTGGTTAAGACATGATGTAATCTTAGATAATACTTTCAGGGAGTGCGTCTGGTTAAGACATGATGTAATCTTAGATAATACTTTCAGGGAGTGGGTCTGGTTAAGACATGATGTAATCTTAGATATTACTTTCAGGGAGTGCATCTGTTTAAGACATGATGTAATCTTAGATATTACTTTCAGGGAGTGGGTCTGGTTAAGACATGATGTAATCTTAGATAATACTTTCAGGGAGTGGGTCTGGTTAAGACATGATGTAATCTTAGATATTACTTTCAGGGAGTGCATCTGGTTAAGACATGATGTAATCTTAGATAATACTTTCAGGGAGTGGGTCTGGTTAAGACATGATGTAATCTTAGATATTACTTTCAGGGAGTGCATCTGGTTAAGACATGATGTAATCTTAGATATTACTTTCACGGAGTGCATCTGGTTAAGACATGATGTAATGTTAGATAATACTTTCAGGCAGTGCATCTGGTTATGGCATGATGTAATCTTAGATATTACTTTCAGGGAGTGCATCTGGTTAAGACATGATGTAATCTTAGATATTACTTTCAGGGAGTGCATCTGGTTAAGACATGATGTAATCTTAGATATTACTTTCAGGGAGTGCATCTGGTTAAGACATGATGTAATCTTAGATATTACTTTCAGGGAGTGCATCTGGTTAAGACATGATGTAATCTTAGATAATACTATCAGGGAGTGGGTCTGGTTAAGACATGATGTAATCTTAGATATTACTTTCACGTAGTGCATCTGGTTAAGACATGATGTAATGTTAGATAATACTTTCAGGCAGTGCATCTGGTTATGGCATGATGTAATCTTAGATATTACTTTCAGGGAGTGCATCTGGTTAAGACATGATGTAATCTTAGATATTACTTTCAGGGAGTGCATCTGGTTAAGACATGATGTAATCTTAGATATTACTTTCAGGGAGTGCATCTGGTTAAGACATGATGTAATCTTAGATATTACTTTCAGGGAGTGCATCTGGTTAAGACATGATGTAATCTTAGATATTACTTTCAGGGAGTGCATCTGGTTAAGACATGATGTAATCTTAGATATTACTTTCAGGCAGTGCATCTGGTTATGGCATGATGTAATCTTAGATATTACTTTCAGGGAGTGCATCTGGTTAAGACATGATGTAATCTTAGATATTACTTTCAGGGAGTGCATCTGGTTAAGACATGATGTAATCTTAGATAATACTTTCAGGGAGTGGGTCTGGT
This sequence comes from Deroplatys truncata, assembly GCA_030765065.1. Classification (NCBI taxonomy): domain Eukaryota; kingdom Metazoa; phylum Arthropoda; class Insecta; order Mantodea; family Mantidae; genus Deroplatys; species Deroplatys truncata. Next base: position 10,947,601 of record CM060975.1, read on the forward strand.
TAAGACATGATGTAATCTTAGATATTACTTTCAGGGAGTGCATCTGGTTAAGACATGATGTAATCTTAGATATTACTTTCAGGGAGTGCATCTGGTTAAGACATGATGTAATGTTAGATATTACTTTCAGGGAGTGCATCTGGTTATGGCATGATGTAATCTTAGATAATACTTTCAGGGAGTGCATCTGGTTAAGACATGATGTAATCTTAGATAATACTTTCAGGGAGTGCATCTGGTTAAGACATGATGTAATCTTAGATATTACTTTCAGGGAGTGCATGACATGATGTAATGTTAGATATTACTTTCAGGGAGTGCATCTGGTTAAGACATGATGTAATCTTAGATAATACTTTCAGGCAGTGCATCTGGTTAAGACATGATGTAATCTTAGATAATACTTTCAGGCAGTGCATCTGGTTAAGACATGAGGTAATCTTAGATAATACTTTCAGGGAATGCATGACATGATGTAATGTTAGATAATACTTTCAGGGAATGCATCTGGTTAAGACATGACGTAATCTTAGATAATACTTTCAGGGAGTGCATCTGGTTAAGACATGATGTAATCTTAGATATTACTTTCAGGGAATGCATCTGGTTAAGACATGATGTAATCGTAGATAATACTTTCAGGGAGTGCATCTTGTTAAGACATGATGTAATCGTAGATATTACTTTCAGGGAATGCATCTTGTTAAGACATGATGTAATCGTAGATAATACTTTCAGGGAGTGCATTTTGTTAAGACATGATGTAATCGTAGATATTACTTTCAGGGAATGCATCTGGTTAAGACATGATGTAATCGTAGATAATACTTTCAGGGAATGCATCTGGTTAAGACATGATGTAATCTTAGATAATACTTTCAGGGAATGCATCTGGTTAAGACATGATGTAATGTTAGATAATACTTTCAGGGAATGCATCTGGTTAAGACATGATGTAATCTTAGCTAATGCGCTAATGTTGGCGCGTTTTATTATTGCAGTTCAGTATCTTTAGGCGTATCTGGATGAAGGCGTATAAATAAGGTAGGTTGGAGGTAAAGTCAGTCAATCCTTCAGTTCGCCGAAAGCATTCATACATTACACGTCGTATTCATGCGCAGTTCATCAAAAATCTGTGTACACTACACGTCGTCTTCAGTCAGTCAGTTCGTCATACATCGGATATTGATTCACAAGTTACGCGCAGCAGAATTATGAAAGATCTAAAATATGGTAAAGTTAATTATACAAAAGGTTGAAGTACGTTGATTAAAAGTGATCAGTAAGAAGTTATTATAACAGTTTCAGTTTGGCGAGTATCTAGATCAATATGTAAAAGTGATAGTGAACGTGTTCGACAATAAAAATTATAAAACAAATTTCTTCATCAGTGTTCTTTTTGGATAAAAGATTCCTTTCCGTTTACACAACCCTGATCAAGACACATGTTCGACCCAAGATAAGATAATAGCTAGCCGGAGGACAATAAACAAAACTTAAAATTCATTCAAACACTGATACTAGGTACCACAAATTGCTAACACTAGATGGAGCTACAAACCGACAAATGAATGATGTCACAAGATGTCTTCAACACACGTGAAGTAAACAAACATTTGTAAGTAATACCGTTACAAATTGGCTCCCATACGTGGGGCAGTTAAAATTATTTCACCAAACAAAACAAAAGCAACACAACATAAGATCAGTGATGTAATTTTAGATATTACTTTCAGGGAGTGCATCTGGTTAAGACATGATGTAATCTTAGATAATACTTTCAGGGAGTGCATCTGGTTAAGACATGATGTAATCTTAGATATTACTTTCAGGGAATGCAACTGGTAAAGACATGATGTAATCTTAGATAATACTTTCAGGGAGTGCATCTGGTTAAGACATGATGTAATCTTAGATAATACTTTCAGGGAGTGGGTCTGGTTAAGACATGATGTAATCTCAGATAATACTTTCAGGGAATGCATCTGGTTTAGACATGATGTAATCTTAGATAATACTTTCAGGGAGTGGGTCTGGTTAAGACATGATATAATCTTAGATATTACTTTCAGGGAGTGGGTTTGGTTAAGACATGATGTAAAGTTAGATACTACTTTCAGGGAGTGCATCTGGTTAAGACATGATGTAATCTTAGATAATACTTTCAGGGAGTGCATCTGGTTAAGACATGATGTAATCTTGGATAATACTTTCAGGGAGTGGGTCTGGTTAAGACATGATGTAATCTTAGATAATACTTTCAGGGAATGCATCTGGTTTAGACATGATGTAATCTTAGATAATACTTTCAGGGAGTGGGTCTGGTTAAGACATGATGTAATCTTAGATATTACTTTCAGGGAGTGGGTTTGGTTAAGACATGAGGTAATCTTAGATAATACTTTCAGGGAGTGCATGACATGATGTAATATTAGATATTACTTTGAGGGAGTGGGTTTGGTTAAGACATGATGTAATGTTAGATAATACTTTCAGGGAGTGCATCTGGTTAAGACATGATGTAATCTTAGATAATACTTTCAGGGAGTGCATGACATGATGTAATATTAGATATTACTTTCAGGGAGTGGGTTTGGTTAAGACATGATGTAATGTTAGATAATACTTTCAGGGAGTGCATCTGGTTAAGACATGATGTAATCTTAGATAATACTTTCAGGGAATGCATGACATGATGTAATATTAGATATTACTTTCAGGGAGTGCATCTGGTTAAGACATGATGTAATATTAGATATTACTTTCAGGGAGTGCATCTGGTTAAGACATGATGTGATCTTAGATATTACTTTCAGGGAGTGCATCTGGTTAAGACATGATGTAATCTTAGATAATACTTTCAGGGAATGCATCTGGTTAAGACATGATGTAATCTTAGATAATACTTTCAGGGAATGCATCTGGTTAAGACATGATGTAATCTTAGATAATACTTTCAGGGAGTGCATCTGGTTAAGACATGATGTAATCTTAGATAATACTTTCACAGAGTGCATCTGGTTAAGACATGATGTAATCTTAGATATTACTTTCAGGGAGTGCATCTGGTTAAGACATGATGTAATCTTAGATAATACTTTCAGGCAGTGCATCTGGTTAAGACATGATGTAATCTTAGATAATACTTTCAGGGAGTGCATCTGGTTAAGACATGATGTAATCTTAGATAATACTTTCAGGGAGTGCATCTGGTTAAGACATGATGTAATCTTAGATATTGCTTTCAGGGAGTGCATCTGGTTAAGACATGATGTAATCTTAGATAATACTTTCAGGGAGTGCATCTGGTTAAGACATGATGTAATCTTAGATAATACTTTCAGGGAGTGCATCTGGTTAAGACATGATGTAATCTTAGATAATACTTTCAGGGAGTGCATCTGGTTAAGACATGATGTAATCTTAGATAATACTTTCAGGGAGTGCATCTGGTTAAGACATGATGTAATCTTAGATAATACTTTCAGGGAGTGCATCTGGTTAAGACATGATGTAATCTTAGATAATACTTTCAGGGAGTGCATCTGGTTAAGACATGATGTAATCTTAGTTAATACTTTCAGGGAGTGCATCTGGTTAAGACATGATGTAATATTAGATATTACTTTCAGGGAATGCATCTGGTTAAGACATGATGTAATCTTAGATAATACTTTCAGGGAGTGCATCTGGTTAAAACATGATGTAATCTTAGATAATACTTTCAGGGAGAGGGCCTGGTTAAGTCATGATGTAATCTTAGATAATACTTACAGGGAGTGCATCTGGTTAAGACATGATGTAATCTTAGATATTACTTTCAGGGAATGGGTCTGGTTAAGACATGATGTCATCATAGATATTACTTTCAGGGAATGGGTCTGGTTAAGACATGATGTCATCTTAGATATTACTTTCAAGGAATGGGTCTGGTTAAGACATGATGTAATCTTAGATATTACTTTCAGGGAATGGGTATGGTTAAGACATGATGTCATCTTAGATATTACTTTCAGGGAATGGGTCTGGTTAAGACATGATGTAATCTTAGATATTACTTTCAGGGAGTGCATCTGGTTAAGACATGATGTAATCTTAGATATTACTTTCAGGGAATGGGTCTGGTTAAGACATGATGTAATCTTAGATATTACTTTCAAGGAATGGGTCTGGTTAAGACATGATGTCATCTTAGATATTACTTTCAGGGAATTCATCTGGTTAAGACATGATGTAATCTTAGATATTACTTTCAGGGAGTGCATCTGGTTAAGACATGATGTAATCTTAGATATTACTTTCAGGGAATGGGTCTGGTTAAGACATGATGTAATCTTAGATAATACTTACAGGGAGTGCATCTGGTTAAGACATGATGTAATACTAGATATTACTTTCAGGGAATGGGTCTGGTTAAGACATTATGTAATCTTAGATAATACTTTCAGGGAATGCATGACATGATGTAATGTTAAATAATACTTTCGGGGAATGCATGACATGATCTAATCTTAGATAATATTTTCAGGGAATGCATGACATGATGTAATCTTAGATAATACTTTCAGGGAATGCATCTGGTTAAGACTTGATGTAATCTTAGATAATACTTTCAGGGAGTGCATGACATTATGTAATGTTAGATAATACTTTCAGGGAGTGCATGACATGATGTAACGTTAGATATTACTTTCAGGGTGTGCATCTGGTTAAGACATGATGTAATCTTAGATAATACTTTCAGGCAGTGCATCTGGTTAAGACATGAGGTAATCTTAGATAATACTTTCAGGGAATGCATCTGGTTAAGACATGATGTAATCTTAGATAATACTTTCAGGGAATGCATCTGGTTAAGACATGATGTAATCTTAGATAATACTTTCAGGGAATGCATCTGGTTAAGACATGATGTAATCTTAGATAATACTTTCAGGGAATGCATCTGGTTAAGACATGATGTAATCTTAGATAATACTTTCAGGGAGTGCATCTGGTTAAGACATGATGTAATCTTAGATAATACTTTCAGGGAGTGCACCTGGTTAAGACATCATGTAATCTTAGATATTACTTTCAGGGAATGGGTCTGGTTAAGACATGATGTATCTTAGATATTACTTTCAGGGAGTGCATCTGGTTAAGACATGATGTAATCTTAGATATTACTTTCAGGGAATGGGTCTGGTTAAGACATGATGTAATCTTAGATATTACTTTCAAGGAATGCATCTGGTTAAGACATGATGTCATCTTAGATATTACTTTCAGGGAATGCATCTGGTTAAGACATGATGTAATCTTAGATATTACTTTCAGGGAGTGCATCTGGTTAAGACATGATGTAATCTTAGATATTACTTTCAGGGAATGGGTCTGGTTAAGACATGATGTAATCTTAGATAATACTTACAGGGAGTGCATCTGGTTAAGACATGATGTAATACTAGATATTACTCTCAGGGAATGGGTCTGGTTAAGACATTATGTAATCTTAGATAATACTTTCAGGGAATGCATGACATGATGTAATGTTAAATAATACTTTCGGGGAATGCATGACATGATCTAATCTTAGATAATATTTTCAGGGAATGCATGACATGATGTAATCTTAGATAATACTTTCAGGGAATGCATCTGGTTAAGACATGATGTAATCTTAGATAATACTTTCAGGGAGTGCATGACATGATGTAATGTTAGATAATACTTTCAGGGAGTGCATGACATGATGTAATGTTAGATATTACTTTCAGGGTGTGCATCTGGTTAAGACATGATGTAATCTTAGATAATACTTTCAGGCAGTGCATCTGGTTAAAACATGAGGTAATCTTAGATAATACTTTCAGGGAATGCATCTGGTTAAGACATGATGTAATCTTAGATAATACTTTCAGGGAGTGCATCTGGTTAAGACATGATGTAATCTTAGATAATACTTTCAGGGAGTGCATGACATGATGTAATGTTAGATAATACTTTCAGGGAATGCATGACATGATATAATGTTAAATAATACTTTCAGGGAATGCATGACATGATGTAATCTTAGATAATACTCTTAGGGAATGCATCTGGTCAAGACATGATGTAATCTTAGATATTACTTTCAGGGAGTGCATGACTTGATGTAATCTTAGATAATACGTTCAGGGGAATGCATGACATGATGTAATCTTAGATATTACTTTCAGGGAATGCATCTGGTTAAGACATGATGTAATCTTAGATAATACTTTCAGGGAGTGCATGACTTGATGTAATCTTAGATAATACTTTCAGGGAATGCATCTGGTTAAGACATGACGTAATCTTAGATAATACTTTCAGGGAGTGCATCTGGTTAAGACATGATGTCATCTTAGATATTACTTTCAGGGAATTCATCTGGTTAAGACATGATGTAATCTTAGATATTACTTTCAGGGAGTGCATCTGGTTAAGACATGATGTAATCTTAGATATTACTTTCAGGGAATGGGTCTGGTTAAGACATGATGTAATCTTAGATAATACTTACAGGGAGTGCATCTGGTTAAGACATGATGTAATACTAGATATTACTTTCAGGGAATGGGTCTGGTTAAGACATTATGTAATCTTAGATAATACTTTCAGGGAATGCATGACATGATGTAATGTTAAATAATACTTTCGGGGAATGCATGACATGATCTAATCTTAGATAATATTTTCAGGGAATGCATGACATGATGTAATCTTAGATAATACTTTCAGGGAATGCATCTGGTTAAGACTTGATGTAATCTTAGATAATACTTTCAGGGAGTGCATGACATTATGTAATGTTAGATAATACTTTCAGGGAGTGCATGACATGATGTAACGTTAGATATTACTTTCAGGGTGTGCATCTGGTTAAGACATGATGTAATCTTAGATAATACTTTCAGGCAGTGCATCTGGTTAAGACATGAGGTAATCTTAGATAATACTTTCAGGGAATGCATCTGGTTAAGACATGATGTAATCTTAGATAATACTTTCAGGGAATGCATCTGGTTAAGACATGATGTAATCTTAGATAATACTTTCAGGGAATGCATCTGGTTAAGACATGATGTAATCTTAGATAATACTTTCAGGGAATGCATCTGGTTAAGACATGATGTAATCTTAGATAATACTTTCAGGGAGTGCATCTGGTTAAGACATGATGTAATCTTAGATAATACTTTCAGGGAGTGCACCTGGTTAAGACATCATGTAATCTTAGATATTACTTTCAGGGAATGGGTCTGGTTAAGACATGATGTATCTTAGATATTACTTTCAGGGAGTGCATCTGGTTAAGACATGATGTAATCTTAGATATTACTTTCAGGGAATGGGTCTGGTTAAGACATGATGTAATCTTAGATATTACTTTCAAGGAATGCATCTGGTTAAGACATGATGTCATCTTAGATATTACTTTCAGGGAATGCATCTGGTTAAGACATGATGTAATCTTAGATATTACTTTCAGGGAGTACATCTGGTTAAGACATGATGTAATCTTAGATATTACTTTCAGGGAATGGGTCTGGTTAAGACATGATGTAATCTTAGATAATACTTACAGGGAGTGCATCTGGTTAAGACATGATGTAATACTAGATATTACTCTCAGGGAATGGGTCTGGTTAAGACATTATGTAATCTTAGATAATACTTTCAGGGAATGCATGACATGATGTAATGTTAAATAATACTTTCGGGGAATGCATGACATGATCTAATCTTAGATAATATTTTCAGGGAATGCATGACATGATGTAATCTTAGATAATACTTTCAGGGAATGCATCTGGTTAAGACATGATGTAATCTTAGATAATACTTTCAGGGAGTGCATGACATGATGTAATGTTAGATAATACTTTCAGGGAGTGCATGACATGATGTAATGTTAGATATTACTTTCAGGGTGTGCATCTGGTTAAGACATGATGTAATCTTAGATAATACTTTCAGGCAGTGCATCTGGTTAAGACATGAGGTAATCTTAGATAATACTTTCAGGGAATGCATCTGGTTAAGACATGATGTAATCTTAGATAATACTTTCAGGGAGTGCATCTGGTTAAGACATGATGTAATCTTAGATAATACTTTCAGGGAGTGCATGACATGATGTAATGTTAGATAATACTTTCAGGGAATGCATGACATGATATAATGTTAGATAATACTTTCAGGGAATGCATGACATGATGTAATCTTAGATAATACTTTCAGGGAATGCATCTGGTTAAGACATGATGTAATCTTAGATAATACTTTCAGGGAGTGCATGACATGATGTAATGTTAGATAATACTTTCAGGGAGTGCATGACATGATGTAATGTTAGATATTACTTTCAGGGTGTGCATCTGGTTAAGACATGATGTAATCTTAGATAATACTTTCAGGCAGTGCATCTGGTTAAAACATGAGGTAATCTTAGATAATACTTTCAGGGAATGCATCTGGTTAAGACATGATGTAATCTTAGATAATACTTTCAGGGAGTGCATCTGGTTAAGACATGATGTAATCTTAGATAATACTTTCAGGGAGTGCATGACATGATGTAATGTTAGATAATACTTTCAGGGAATGCATGACATGATATAATGTTAAATAATACTTTCAGGGAATGCATGACATGATGTAATCTTAGATAATACTCTTAGGGAATGCATCTGGTCAAGACATGATGTAATCTTAGATATTACTTTCAGGGAGTGCATGACTTGATGTAATCTTAGATAATACGTTCAGGGGAATGCATGACATGATGTAATCTTAGATATTACTTTCAGGGAATGCATCTGGTTAAGACATGATGTAATCTTAGATAATACTTTCAGGGAGTGCATGACTTGATGTAATCTTAGATAATACTTTCAGGGAATGCATCTGGTTAAGACATGACGTAATCTTAGATAATACTTTCAGGGAGTGCATCTGGTTAAGACATGATGTCATCTTAGATATTACTTTCAGGGAATTCATCTGGTTAAGACATGATGTAATCTTAGATATTACTTTCAGGGAGTGCATCTGGTTAAGACATGATGTAATCTTAGATATTACTTTCAGGGAATGGGTCTGGTTAAGACATGATGTAATCTTAGATAATACTTACAGGGAGTGCATCTGGTTAAGACATGATGTAATACTAGATATTACTTTCAGGGAATGGGTCTGGTTAAGACATTATGTAATCTTAGATAATACTTTCAGGGAATGCATGACATGATGTAATGTTAAATAATACTTTCGGGGAATGCATGACATGATCTAATCTTAGATAATATTTTCAGGGAATGCATGACATGATGTAATCTTAGATAATACTTTCAGGGAATGCATCTGGTTAAGACTTGATGTAATCTTAGATAATACTTTCAGGGAGTGCATGACATTATGTAATGTTAGATAATACTTTCAGGGAGTGCATGACATGATGTAACGTTAGATATTACTTTCAGGGTGTGCATCTGGTTAAGACATGATGTAATCTTAGATAATACTTTCAGGCAGTGCATCTGGTTAAGACATGAGGTAATCTTAGATAATACTTTCAGGGAATGCATCTGGTTAAGACATGATGTAATCTTAGATAATACTTTCAGGGAATGCATCTGGTTAAGACATGATGTAATCTTAGATAATACTTTCAGGGAATGCATCTGGTTAAGACATGATGTAATCTTAGATAATACTTTCAGGGAATGCATCTGGTTAAGACATGATGTAATCTTAGATAATACTTTCAGGGAGTGCATCTGGTTAAGACATGATGTAATCTTAGATAATACTTTCAGGGAGTGCACCTGGTTAAGACATCATGTAATCTTAGATATTACTTTCAGGGAATGGGTCTGGTTAAGACATGATGTATCTTAGATATTACTTTCAGGGAGTGCATCTGGTTAAGACATGATGTAATCTTAGATATTACTTTCAGGGAATGGGTCTGGTTAAGACATGATGTAATCTTAGATATTACTTTCAAGGAATGCATCTGGTTAAGACATGATGTCATCTTAGATATTACTTTCAGGGAATGCATCTGGTTAAGACATGATGTAATCTTAGATATTACTTTCAGGGAGTACATCTGGTTAAGACATGATGTAATCTTAGATATTACTTTCAGGGAATGGGTCTGGTTAAGACATGATGTAATCTTAGATAATACTTACAGGGAGTGCATCTGGTTAAGACATGATGTAATACTAGATATTACTCTCAGGGAATGGGTCTGGTTAAGACATTATGTAATCTTAGATAATACTTTCAGGGAATGCATGACATGATGTAATGTTAAATAATACTTTCGGGGAATGCATGACATGATCTAATCTTAGATAATATTTTCAGGGAATGCATGACATGATGTAATCTTAGATAATACTTTCAGGGAATGCATCTGGTTAAGACATGATGTAATCTTAGATAATACTTTCAGGGAGTGCATGACATGATGTAATGTTAGATAATACTTTCAGGGAGTGCATGACATGATGTAATGTTAGATATTACTTTCAGGGTGTGCATCTGGTTAAGACATGATGTAATCTTAGATAATACTTTCAGGCAGTGCATCTGGTTAAGACATGAGGTAATCTTAGATAATACTTTCAGGGAATGCATCTGGTTAAGACATGATGTAATCTTAGATAATACTTTCAGGGAGTGCATCTGGTTAAGACATGATGTAATCTTAGATAATACTTTCAGGGAGTGCATGACATGATGTAATGTTAGATAATACTTTCAGGGAATGCATGACATGATATAATGTTAGATAATACTTTCAGGGAATGCATGACATGATGTAATCTTAGATAATACTTTTAGGGAATGCATCTGGTCAAGACATGATGTAATCTTAGATATTACTTTCAGGGAGTGCATGACTTGATGTAATCTTAGATAATACGTTCAGGGGAATGCATGACATGATGTAATCTTAGATATTACTTTCAGGGAATGCATCTGGTTAAGACATGATGTAATCTTAGATAATACTTTCAGGGAGTGCATGACTTGATGTAATCTTAGATAATACTTTCAGGGAATGCATCTGGTTAAGACATGACGTAATCTTAGATAATACTTTCAGGGAGTGCATCTGGTTAAGACATGATGTAATCTTAGATATTACTTTCAGGGAATGCATTTGATTAAGACATGATGTAATCGTAGATAATACTTTCAGGGAGTGCATCTTGTTAAGACATGATGTAATCGTAGATATTACTTTCAGGGAATGCATCTTGTTAAGACATGATGTAATCGTAGATAATACTTTCAGGGAGTGCATCTTGTTAAGACATGATGTAATCGTAGATATTACTTTCAGGGAATGCATCTGGTTAAGACATGATGTAATCGTAGATAATACTTTCAGGGAATGCATCTGGTTAAGACATGATGTAATCTTAGATAATACTTTCTGGGAATGCATCTGGTTAAGACATGATGTAATCTTAGATAATACTTTCAGGGAATGCATCGGGTTAAGACATGATGTAATCTTAGATAATACTTTCAGGGAGTGCATCTGGTTAAGACATGATGTAATCTTAGATAATACTTTCAGGGAGTGCATCTGGTTAAGACATGATGTAATCTTAGATAATACTTTCACGGAGTGCATCTGGTTAAGACATGATGTAATCTTAGATATTACTTTCAGGGAGTGCATCTGGTTAACACATGATGTAATGTTAGATATTACTTTCAGGGAGTGCATCTGGTTAAGACATGATGTAATCTTAGATATTACTTTCAGGGAGTGCATCTGGTTAAGACATGATGTAATTTTAGATATTACTTTCAGGGAGTGCATCTGGTTAAGACATGATGTAATCTTAGATAATACTTTCAGGGAGTGCATCTGGTTAAGACATGATGTAATCTTAGATATTACTTTCAGGGAATGCAACTGGTAAAGACATGATGTAATCTTAGATAATACTTTCAGGGAGTGCATCTGGTTAAGACATGATGTAATCTTAGATAATACTTTCAGGGAGTGGGTCTGGTTAAGACATGATGTAATCTTAGATAATACTTTCAGGGAATGCATCTGGTTTAGACATGATGTAATCTTAGATAATACTTTCAGGGAGTGGGTCTGGTTAAGACATGATATAATCTTAGATATTACTTTCAGGGAGTGGGTTTGGTTAAGACATGATGTAATGTTAGATAATACTTTCAGGGAGTGCCTCTGGTTAAGACATGATGTAATCTTAGATAATACTTTCAGGGAGTGCATCTGGTTAAGACATGATGTAATCTTAGATAATACTTTCAGGGAGTGGGTCTGGTTAAGACATGATGTAATCTTAGATAATACTTTCAGGGAATGCATCTGGTTTAGACATGATGTAATCTTAGATAATACTTTCAGGGAGTGGGTCTGGTTAAGACATGATGTAATCTTAGATATTACTTTCAGGGAGTGGGTTTGGTTAAGACATGATGTAATCTTAGATAATACTTTCAGGGAGTGCATGACATGATGTAATATTAGATATTACTTTCAGGTAGTGGGTTTGGTTAAGACATGATGTAATCTTAGATAATACTTACAGGGAGTGCATCTGGTTAAGACATGATGTAATACTAGATATTACTCTCAGGGAATGGGTCTGGTTAAGACATTATGTAATCTTAGATAATACTTTCAGGGAATGCATGACATGATGTAATGTTAAATAATACTTTCGGGGAATGCATGACATGATCTAATCTTAGATAATATTTTCAGGGAATGCATGACATGATGTAATCTTAGATAATACTTTCAGGGAATGCATCTGGTTAAGACATGATGTAATCTTAGATAATACTTTCAGGGAGTGCATGACATGATGTAATGTTAGATAATACTTTCAGGGAGTGCATGACATGATGTAATGTTAGATATTACTTTCAGGGTGTGCATCTGGTTAAGACATGATGTAATCTTAGATAATACTTTCAGGCAGTGCATCTGGTTAAGACATGAGGTAATCTTAGATAATACTTTCAGGGAATGCATCTGGTTAAGACATGATGTAATCTTAGATAATACTTTCAGGGAGTGCATCTGGTTAAGACATGATGTAATCTTAGATAATACTTTCAGGGAGTGCATGACATGATGTAATGTTAGATAATACTTTCAGGGAATGCATGACATGATATAATGTTAGATAATACTTTCAGGGAATGCATGACATGATGTAATCTTAGATAATACTTTTAGGGAATGCATCTGGTCAAGACATGATGTAATCTTAGATATTACTTTCAGGGAGTGCATGACTTGATGTAATCTTAGATAATACGTTCAGGGGAATGCATGACATGATGTAATCTTAGATATTACTTTCAGGGAATGCATCTGGTTAAGACATGATGTAATCTTAGATAATACTTTCAGGGAGTGCATGACTTGATGTAATCTTAGATAATACTTTCAGGGAATGCATCTGGTTAAGACATGACGTAATCTTAGATAATACTTTCAGGGAGTGCATCTGGTTAAGACATGATGTAATCTTAGATATTACTTTCAGGGAATGCATTTGATTAAGACATGATGTAATCGTAGATAATACTTTCAGGGAGTGCATCTTGTTAAGACATGATGTAATCGTAGATATTACTTTCAGGGAATGCATCTTGTTAAGACATGATGTAATCGTAGATAATACTTTCAGGGAGTGCATCTTGTTAAGACATGATGTAATCGTAGATATTACTTTCAGGGAATGCATCTGGTTAAGACATGATGTAATCGTAGATAATACTTTCAGGGAATGCATCTGGTTAAGACATGATGTAATCTTAGATAATACTTTCTGGGAATGCATCTGGTTAAGACATGATGTAATCTTAGATAATACTTTCAGGGAATGCATCGGGTTAAGACATGATGTAATCTTAGATAATACTTTCAGGGAGTGCATCTGGTTAAGACATGATGTAATCTTAGATAATACTTTCAGGGAGTGCATCTGGTTAAGACATGATGTAATCTTAGATAATACTTTCACGGAGTGCATCTGGTTAAGACATGATGTAATCTTAGATATTACTTTCAGGGAGTGCATCTGGTTAACACATGATGTAATGTTAGATATTACTTTCAGGGAGTGCATCTGGTTAAGACATGATGTAATCTTAGATATTACTTTCAGGGAGTGCATCTGGTTAAGACATGATGTAATTTTAGATATTACTTTCAGGGAGTGCATCTGGTTAAGACATGATGTAATCTTAGATAATACTTTCAGGGAGTGCATCTGGTTAAGACATGATGTAATCTTAGATATTACTTTCAGGGAATGCAACTGGTAAAGACATGATGTAATCTTAGATAATACTTTCAGGGAGTGCATCTGGTTAAGACATGATGTAATCTTAGATAATACTTTCAGGGAGTGGGTCTGGTTAAGACATGATGTAATCTTAGATAATACTTTCAGGGAATGCATCTGGTTTAGACATGATGTAATCTTAGATAATACTTTCAGGGAGTGGGTCTGGTTAAGACATGATATAATCTTAGATATTACTTTCAGGGAGTGGGTTTGGTTAAGACATGATGTAATGTTAGATAATACTTTCAGGGAGTGCCTCTGGTTAAGACATGATGTAATCTTAGATAATACTTTCAGGGAGTGCATCTGGTTAAGACATGATGTAATCTTAGATAATACTTTCAGGGAGTGGGTCTGGTTAAGACATGATGTAATCTTAGATAATACTTTCAGGGAATGCATCTGGTTTAGACATGATGTAATCTTAGATAATACTTTCAGGGAGTGGGTCTGGTTAAGACATGATGTAATCTTAGATATTACTTTCAGGGAGTGGGTTTGGTTAAGACATGATGTAATCTTAGATAATACTTTCAGGGAGTGCATGACATGATGTAATATTAGATATTACTTTCAGGGAGTGGGTTTGGTTAAGACATGATGTAATGTTAGATAATACTTTCAGGGAGTGCATCTGGTTAAGACATGATGTAATCTTAGATAATACTTTCAGGGAGTGCATGACATGATGTAATATTAGATATTACTTTCAGGGAGTGGGTTTGGTTAAGACATGATGTAATGTTAGATAATACTTTCAGGGAGTGCATCTGGTTAAGACATGATGTAATCTTAGATAATACTTTCAGGGAATGCATGACATGATGTAATATTAGATATTACTTTCAGGGAGTGCATCTGGTTAAGACATGATGTAATATTAGATATTACTTTCAGGGAGTGCATCTGGTTAAGACATGATGTGATCTTAGATATTACTTTCAGGGAGTGCATCTGGTTAAGACATTATGTAATCTTAGATAATACTTTCAGGGAATGCATCTGGGAAAGACATGATGTAATCTTAGATAATACTTTCAGGGAATGCATCTGGTTAAGACATGATGTAATCTTAGATAATACTTTCAGGGAGTGCATCTGGTTAAGACATGATGTAATCTTAGATAATACTTTCACAGAGTGCATCTGGTTAAGACATGATGTAATCTTAGATATTACTTTCAGGGAGTGCATCTGGTTAAGACATGATGTAATCTTAGATAATACTTTCAGGGAGTGCATCTGGTTAAGACATGATGTAATCTTAGATAATACTTTCAGGGAGTGCATCTGGTTAAGACATGATGTAATCTTAGATAATACCTTCAGGGAGTGCATCTGGTTAAGACATGATGTAATCTTAGATATTACTTTCAGGGAGTGCATCTGGTTAAGACATGATGTAATCTTAGATAATACTTTCAGGGAGTGCATCTGGTTAAGACATGATGTAATCTTAGATAATACTTTCAGGGAGTGCATCTGGTTAAGACATGATGTAATCTTAGATAATACTTTCAGGGAGTGCATCTGGTTAAGACATGATGTAATCTTAGATAATACTTTCAGGGAGTGCATCTGGTTAAAACATGATGTAATCTTAGATAATACTTTAAGGGAGTGCATCTGGTTAAGACATGATGTAATCTTAGATAATACTTTCAGGGAGTGCATCTGGTTAAAACATGATGTAATCTTAGATAATACTTTCAGGGAGAGGGCCTGGTTAAGACATGATGTAATCTTAGATAATACTTACAGGGAGTGCATCTGGTTAAGACATGATGTAATCTTAGATATTACTTTCAGGGAATGGGTCTGGTTAAGACATGATGTCATCTTAGATATTACTTTCAAGGAATGGGTCTGGTTAAGACATGATGTAATCTTAGATATTACTTTCAGGGAATGGGTCTGGTTAAGACATGATGTCATCTTAGATATTACTTTCAGGGAATGGGTCTGGTTAAGACATGATGTAATCTTAGATATTACTTTCAGGGAGTGCATCTGGTTAAGACATGATGTAATCTTATATATTACTTTCAGGGAATGGGTCTGGTTAAGACATGATGTAATCTTAGATATTACTTTCAAGGAATGGGTCTGGTTAAGACATGATGTCATCTTAGATATTACTTTCAGGGAATGCATCTGGTTAAGACATGATGTAATTTTAGATATTACTTTCAGGGAGTGCATCTGGTTAAGACATGATGTAATCTTAGATATTACTTTCAGGGAATGGGTCTGGTTAAGACATGATGTAATCTTAGATAATACTTACAGGGAGTGCATCTGGTTAAGACATGATGTAATACTAGATATTACTTTCAGGGAATGGGTCTGGTTAAGACATTATGTAATCTTAGATAATACTTTCAGGGAATGCATGACATGATGTAATGTTAAATAATACTTTCGGGGAATGCATGACATGATCTAATCTTAGATAATATTTTCAGGGAATGCATGACATGATGTAATCTTAGATAATACTTTCAGGGAATGCATCTGGTTAAGACTTGATGTAATCTTAGATAATACTTTCAGGGAGTGCATGACATTATGTAATGTTAGATAATACTTTCAGGGAGTGCATGACATGATGTAACGTTAGATATTACTTTCAGGGTGTGCATCTGGTTAAGACATGATGTAATCTTAGATAATACTTTCAGGCAGTGCATCTGGTTAAGACATGAGGTAATCTTAGATAATACTTTCAGGGAATGCATCTGGTTAAGACATGATGTAATCTTAGATAATACTTTCAGGGAGTGCATCTGGTTAAGACATGATGTAATCTTAGATAATACTTTCAGGGAGTGCATGACATGATGTAATGTTAGATAATACTTTCAGGGAATGCATGACATGATATAATGTTAGATAATACTTTCAGGGAATGCATGACATGATGTAATCTTAGATAATACTTTTTGGGAATGCATCTGGTTAAGACATGATGTAATCTTAGATATTACTTTCAGGGAGTGCATGACTTGATGTAATCTTAGATAATACTTTCAGGGGAATGCATGACATGATGTAATCTTAGATAATACTTTCAGGGAGTGCATGACTTGATGTAATCTTAGATAATACTTTCAGGGAATGCATCTGGTTAAGACATGACGTAATCTTAGATAATACTTTCAGGGAGTGCATCTGGTTAAGACATGATGTAATCTTAGATAATACTTTCAGGGAGTGCATCTGGTTAAGACATGATGTAATCTTAGATATTACTTTCAGGGAATGCATCTGGTTAAGACATGATGTAATCGTAGATAATACTTTCAGGGAGTGCATCTTGTTAAGACATGATGTAATCGTAGATATTACTTTCAGGGAATGCATCTTGTTAAGACTTGATGTAATCGTAGATATTACTTTCAGGGAATGCATCTGGTTAAGACATGATGTAATCGTAGATAATACTTTCAGGGAATGCATCTGGTTAAGACATGATGTAATCTTAGATAATACTTTCAGGGAGTGCATTTTGTTAAGACATGATGTAATCTTAGATAATACTTTCAGGGAATGCATCTGGTTAAGACATGATGTAATCTTAGATAATACTTTCAGGGAATGCATCTGGTTAAGACATGATGTAATCTTAGATAATACTTTCAGGGAGTGCATCTGGTTAAGACATGATGTAATCTTAGATAATACTTTCAGGGTGTGCATCTGGTTAAGACATGATGTAATCTTAGATAATACTTTCACGGAGTGCATCTGGTTAAGACATGATGTAATCTTAGATATTACTTTCAGGGAGTGCATCTTATTAAGACATGATGTAATCTTAGATAATACTTTCAGGGAGTGCATCTGGTTAAGACATGATGTAATCTTAGATAATACTTTCAGGGAGTGCATCTGGTTAAGACATGATGTAATCTTAGATAATACAATCAGGGAGTGCATCTGGTTAAGACATGATGTAATCTTAGATATTACTTTCAGGGAGTGCATCTGGTTAAGACATGATGTAATGTTAGATATTACTTTCAGGGAGTGGGTCTGGTTAAGACATGATGTAATGTTAGATATTACTTTCAGGGAGTGCATCTGGTTAAGACATGATGTAATCTTAGATATTACTTTCAGGGAGTGCATCTGGTTAAGACATGATGTAATTTTAGATATTACTTTCAGGGAGTGCATCTGGTTAAGACATGATGTAATCTTAGATAATACTTTCAGGGAGTGCATCTGGTTAAGACATGATGTAATCTTAGGAATTACTTTCAGGGAATGCAACTGGTTAAGACATGATGTAATCTTAGATAATACTTTCAGGGAGTGCATCTGGTTAAGACATGATGTAATCTTAGATAATACTTTCAGGGAGTGGGTCTGGTTAAGACATGATGTAATCTTAGATAATACTTTCAGGAAATGCATCTGGTTTAGACATGATGTAATCTTAGACAATACTTTCAGGGAGTGGGTCTGGTTAAGACATGATGTAATCTTAGATATTACTTTCAGGGAGTGGGTTTGGTTAAGACATGATGTAATGTTAGATAATACTTTCAGGGAGTGCATCTGGTTAATACATGATGTAATCTTAGATATTACTTTCAGGGAATGCAACTGGTTAAGACATGATACAATCTTAGATAATACTTTCAGGGAGTGCATCTGGTTAAGACATGATGTAATCTTAGATAATACTTTCAGGGAGTGGGACTGGTTAAGACATGATGTAATCTTAGATAATACTTTCAGGGAATGCATCTGGTTTAGACATGATGTAATCTTAGATAATACTTTCAGGGAGTGGGTCTGGTTAAGACATGATATAATCTTAGATATTACTTTCAGGGAGTGGGTTTGGTTAAGACATGATGTATTCTTAGATAATACTTTCAGGGAGTGCATGACATGATGTAATATTAGATATTACTTTCAGGGAGTGGGTTTGGTTAAGACATGATGTAATGTTAGATAATACTTTCAGGGAGTGCATTTGGTTAAGACATGATGTAATCTTAGGTAATACTTTCAGGGAGTGCATGACATGATGTAATATTAGATATTACTTTCAGGGAGTGGGTTTGGTTAAGACATGATGTAATGTTAGATAATACTTTCAGGGAGTACATCTGGTTAAGACATGATGTAATCTTAGATAATACTTTCAGGGAATGCATGACATGATGTAATATTAGATATTACTTTCAGGGAGTGCATCTGGTTAAGACATGATGTAATATTAGATATTACTTTCAGGGAGTGCATCTGGTTAAGACATGATGTAATCTTAGATATTACTTTCAGGGAGTGCATCTGGTTAAGACATGATGTAATCTTAGATAATACTTTCAGGGAGTGCATCTTGTTAAGACATGATGTAATCTTAGATAATACTTTCAGGGAATGGGTCTTGTTAAGACATGATGTAATCTTAGATAATACTTTCAGGGAGTGCATCTGGTTAAGACATGATGTAATCTTAGATAATACTTTCAGGGAGTGCATCTTGTTAAGACATGATGTAATCTTAGATAATACTTACAGGGAGTGCATCTGGTTACGACATGATGTAATCTTAGATAATACTTTCAGGGAGTGCATCTGGTTAAGACATGATGTAATCTTAGATAATACTTTTATGGAGTGCATCTGGTTAAGACATGATGTAATCTTAGATAATACTTTTATGGAGTGCATCTGGTTAAGACATGATGTAATCTTAGATAAT
This sequence comes from Deroplatys truncata, assembly GCA_030765065.1. Lineage (NCBI taxonomy): Eukaryota > Metazoa > Arthropoda > Insecta > Mantodea > Mantidae > Deroplatys > Deroplatys truncata. The sequence goes on from CM060975.1 coordinate 10,967,707, forward strand.
GCTTTTATGGAGTGCATCTGGTTAAGACATGATGTAATCTTAGATAATACTTTCAGGGAGTGCATCTGGTTAAGACATGATGTAATCTTAGATAATACTTTTATGGAATGCATCTGGTTAAGACATGATGTAATGTTAGATAATACTTTTTAGAGTGCATCTGGTTAAGACATGATGTAATCTTAGATATTACTTTCAGGGAGTGCATCTGGTTAAGACATGATGTAATGTTAGATATTACTTTTAGGGAGTGCATCTGGTTAAGACATGATGTAATCTTAGACAATACTTTCAGGGAATGCATCTGGTTAAGACATGATGTAATCTTAGATAATACTTTCAGGGAGTGCATCTTGTTAAGACATGATGTAATCTTAGATAATACTTTCAGGGAATGCATCTGGTTAAGACATGATGTAATCTTAGATAATACTTTCAGGGAATGCATCTGGTTAAGACATGATGTAATCTTAGATAATACTTTCAGGGAGTGCATCTGGTTAAGACATGATGTAATCTTAGATAATACTTTCAGGGAGTGCATCTGGTTAAGACATGATGTAATCTTAGATATTACTTTCAGGGAATGCATCTGGTTAAGACATGATATAATCGTAGATAATACTTTCAGGGAGTGCATCTTGTTAAGACATGATGTAATCGTAGATATTACTTTCAGGGAATGCATCTTGTTTAGACTTGATGTAATCGTAGATATTACTTTCAGGGAATGCATCTGGTTAAGACATGATGTAATCGTAGATAATACTTTCAGGGAATGCATCTGGTTAAGACATGATGTAATCTTAGATAATACTTTCAGGGAGTGCATTTTGTTAAGACATGATGTAATCTTAGATAATACTTTCAGGGAATGCATCTGGTTAAGACATGATGTAATCTTAGATAATACTTTCAGGGAATGCATCTGGTTAAGACATGATGTAATCTTAGATAATACTTTCAGGGAGTGCATCTGGTTAAGACATGATGTAATCTTAGATAATACTTTCAGGGTGTGCATCTGGTTAAGACATGATGTAATCTTAGATAATACTTTCACGGAGTGCATCTGGTTAAGACATGATGTAATCTTAGATATTACTTTCAGGGAGTGCATCTTATTAAGACATGATGTAATCTTAGATAATACTTTCAGGGAGTGCATCTGGTTAAGACATGATGTAATCTTAGATAATACTTTCAGGGAGTGCATCTGGTTAAGACATGATGTAATCTTAGATAATACAATCAGGGAGTGCATCTGGTTAAGACATGATGTAATCTTAGATATTACTTTCAGGGAATGGGTCTGGTTAAGACATGATGTAATCTTAGATAATACTTACAGGGAGTGCATCTGGTTAAGACATGATGTAATACTAGATATTACTCTCAGGGAATGCAACTGGTTAAGACATGATGCAATCTTAGATAATACTTTCAGGGAGTGCATCTGGTTAAGACATGATGTAATCTTAGATAATACTTTCAGGGAGTGCATCTGGTTAAGACATGATGTAATCTTAGATAATACTTTCAGGGAGTGGGTCTGGTTAAGACATGATGTAATCTTAGATAATACTTTCAGGGAATGCATCTGGTTTAGACATGATGTAATCTTAGATAATACTTTCAGGGAGTGGGTCTGGTTAAGACATGATATAATCTTAGATATTACTTTCAGGGAGTGGGTTTGGTTAAGACATGATGTAATCTTAGATATTACTTTCAGGGAGTGGGTTTGGTTAAGACATGATGTAATGTTAGATAATACTTTCAGGGAGTGCATCTGGTTAAGACATGATGTAATCTTAGATAATACTTTCAGGGAGTGCATGACATGATGTAATATTAGATATTACTTTCAGGGAGTGGGTTTGGTTAAGACATGATGTAATGTTAGATAATACTTTCAGGGAATGCATGACATGATGTAATGTTAAATAATACTTTCGGGGAATGCATGACATGATCTAATCTTAGATAATATTTTCAGGGAATGCATGACATGATGTAATCTTAGATAATACTTTCAGGGAATGCATCTGGTTAAGACATGATGTAATCTTAGATAATACTTTCAGGGAGTGCATGACATGATGTAATGTTAGATAATACTTTCAGGGAGTGCATGACATGATGTAATGTTAGATATTACTTTCAGGGTGTGCATCTGGTTAAGACATGATGTAATCTTAGATAATACTTTCAGGCAGTGCATCTGGTTAAGACATGAGGTAATCTTAGATAATACTTTCAGGGAATGCATCTGGATAAGACATGATGTAATCTTAGATAATACTTTCAGGGAGTGCATCTGGTTAAGACATGATGTAATCTTAGATAATACTTTCAGGGAGTGCATGACATGATGTAATGTTAGATAATACCTTCAGGGAATGCATGACATGATATAATGTTAGATAATACTTTCAGGGAATGCATGACATGATGTAATCTTAGATAATACTTTTAGGGAATGCATCTGGTCAAGACATGATGTAATCTTAGATATTACTTTCAGGGAGTGCATGACTTGATGTAATCTTAGATAATACGTTCAGGGGAATGCATGACATGATGTAATCTTAGATATTACTTTCAGAGAATGCATCTGGTTAAGACATGATGTAATCTTAGATAATACTTTCAGGGAGTGCATGACTTGATGTAATCTTAGATAATACTTTCAGGGAATGCATCTGGTTAAGACATGACGTAATCTGAGATAATACTTTCAGGGAGTGCATCTGGTTAAGACATGATGTAATCTTAGATATTACTTTCAGGGAATGCATCTGGTTAAGACATGATGTAATCGTAGATAATACTTTCAGGGAGTGCATCTTGTTAAGACATGATGTAATCGTAGATATTACTTTCAGGGAATGCATCTTGTTAAGACATGATGTAATCGTAGATAATACTTTCAGGGAGTGCATCTTGTTAAGACATGATGTAATCGTAGATATTACTTTCAGGGAATGCATCTGGTTACGACATGATGTAATCGTAGATAATACTTTCAGGGAATGCATCTGGTTAAGACATGATGTAATCTTATATAATACTTTCAGGGAATGCATCTGGTTAAGACATGATGTAATCTTAGATAATGCTTTCAGGGAATGCATCTGGTTAAGACATGATGTAATCTTAGATAATACTTTCAGGGAATGCATCTGGTTAAGACATGATGTAATCTTAGATAATACTTTCAGGGAGTGCATCTGGTTAAGACATGATGTAATCTTAGATAATACTTTCAGGGAGTGCACCTGGTTAAGACATTATGTAATCTTAGATATTACTTTCAGGGAATGGGTCTGGTTAAGACATGATGTAATCTTAGATATTACTTTCAGGGAGTGCATCTGGTTAAGACATGATGTAACCTTAGATATTACTTTCAGGGAATGGGTCTGGTTAAGACATGATGTAATCTTAGATATTACTTTCAAGGAATGCATCTGGTTAAGACATGATGTAATCTTAGATATTACTTTCAGGGAGTGCATCTGGTTAAGACATGATGTAATCTTAGATATTACTTTCAGGGAATGGGTCTGGTTAAGACATGATGTAATCTTAGATAATACTTACAGGGTGTGCATCTGGTTAAGACATGATGTAATACTAGATATTACTCTCAGGGAATGGGTCTGGTTAAGACATTATGTAATCTTAGATAATACTTTCAGGGAATGCATGACATGATGTAATGTTAAATAATACTTTCGGGGAATGCATGACATGATCTAATCTTAGATAATATTTTCAGGGAATGCATGACATGATGTAATGTTAGATAATACTTTCAGGGAGTGCATGACATGATGTAATGTTAGATAATACTTTCAGGGAGTGCATCTGGTTAAGACATGATGTAATCTTAGATAATACTTTCAGGGAGTGGGTCTGGTTAAGACATGATGTCATCTTAGATATTACTTTCAGGGAATGCATCTGGTTAAGACATGATGTAATCTTAGAGAATACTTTCAGGGAGTGCATCTGGTTAAGACATGATGTAATCTTAAATATTACTTTCAGGGAGTGCATCTGGTTAAGACATGATATAATCTTAGATATTACTTTCAGAGAACGGGTCTGGTTAAGACATGATGTAATCTTAGATAATACTTTCAGGGAATGCATCTGGTTAAGACATGATGTAATCTTAGATATTACTTTCAGGGAATGGGTCTGGTTAAGACATGATGTAATGTTAGATATTACTTTCAGAGAATGGGTCTGGTTAAGACATGATGTAATCTTAGATATTACTTTCAGAGAATGCATCTGGTTAAGACATGATGTAATCTTAGATAATACTTTCAGGGAATGCATCTGGTTAAGACATGATGTAATCTTAGATATTACTTTCAGGGAATGGGGCTGGTTAAGACATGATGTAATGTTAGATATTACTTTCAAAGAATGGGTCTGGTTAAGACATGATGTAATCTTAGATATTACTTTCAGAGAATGGGTCTGGTTAAGACATGATGTAATCTTAGATATTACTTTCAGGGAGTGCAACTGGTTAAGACATGATGTAATCTTAGATATTACTTTCAGAGAATGGGTCTGGTTAAGACATGATGTAATCTAAGATAATACTTTCAGGGAATGCATCTGGTTAAGACATGATGTAATCTTAGATATTACTTTCAGAGAATGGGTCTGGTTAAGACATGATGTAATGTTAGATAATACTTTCAGAGAATGCATCTGGTTAAGACATGATGTAATCTTAGATATTACTTTCAGGGAGTGGGTCTGGTTAAGACATGATGTAATCTTAGATATTACTTTCAGAGAATGGGTCTGGTTAAGACATGATTGAATGTTAGATAATACTTTCAGGGAATGCATCTGGTTAAGACATGATGTAATCTTAGATATTACTTTCAGGGAATGCATCTGGTTAAGACATGATGTAATGTTAGATAATACTTTCAGGGAGTGGGTCTGGTTAAGACATGATGTAATGTTAGATAGTACTTGCAGGGAATGCATCTGGTTAAGACATGATGTAATCTTAGATAATACTTTCAGGGAGTGCATCTGGTTAAGACATGATGTAATCTTAGATAATACTTTCAGGGAGTGCATCTGGTTAAGACATGATGTAATCTTAGATATTACTTTCAGGGAGTGCATCTGGTTAAGACATGATGTAATCTTAGATAATACTTTCAGGGAATGCATCTGGTTAAGACATGATGTAATCTTAGATATTACTTTGAGGGAGTGGGTCTGGTTAAGACAGGATGTAATGTTAGATAATACTTTCAGGGAGTGGGTCTGGTTAAGACATGATGTAATCTTGGATATTACTTTCAGGGAGTGCATCTGGTTAAGACATGATGTAATGTTAGATAATACTTTCAGGGAGTGGGTCTGGTTAAGACATGATGTAATGTTAGATAATACTTTCAGGGAATGCATCTGGTTAAGACATGATGTAATCTTAGATATTACTTTCAGGGAGTGCATCTGGTTAAGACATGATGTAATCTTAGATAATACTTTCAGGGAGTGGGTCTGGTTAAGACATGATGTAATCTTAGATATTACTTTCAGGGAGTGCATCTGGTTAAGACATGATGTAATCTTAGATAATACTTTCAGGGAGTGGGTCTGGTTAAGACATGATGTAATCTTAGATAATACTTTCAGGGAGTGCATCTGGTTAAGACATGATGTAATCTTAGATATTACTTTCAGGGAGTGGGTCTGGTTAAGACATGATGTAATCTTAGATATTACTTTCAGGGAGTGCATCTGGTTAAGACATGATGTAATCTTAGATAATACTTTCAGGGAGTGGGTCTGGTTAAGACATGATGTAATCTTAGATATTACTTTCAGGGAGTGCATCTGGTTAAGACATGATGTAATCTTAGATAATACTTTCAGGGAGTGGGTCTGGTTAAGACATGATGTAATCTTAGATAATACTTTCAGGGAGTGGGTCTGGTTAAGACATGATGTAATCTTAGATATTACTTTCAGGGAGTGCATCTGGTTAAGACATGATGTAATCTTAGATATTACTTTCAGGGAGTGGGTCTGGTTAAGACATGATGTAATCTTAGATAATACTTTCAGGGAGTGGGTCTGGTTAAGACATGATGTAATCTTAGATATTACTTTCAGGGAGTGCATCTGGTTAAGACATGATGTAATCTTAGATAATACTTTCAGGGAGTGGGTCTGGTTAAGACATGATGTAATCTTAGATATTACTTTCAGGGAGTGCATCTGGTTAAGACATGATGTAATCTTAGATATTACTTTCAGGGAGTGCAACTGGTTAAGACATGATGTAATCTTAGATATTACTTTCAGAGAATGGGTCTGGTTAAGACATGATGTAATCTTAGATAATACTTTCAGGGAATGCATCTGGTTAAGACATGATGTAATCTTAGATATTACTTTCAGAGAATGTGTCTGGTTAAGACATGATGTAATGTTAGATAATACTTTCAGAGAATGCATCTGGTTAAGACATTATGTAATCTTAGATATTACTTTCAGGGAGTGGGTCTGGTTAAGACATGATGTAATCTTAGATATTACTTTCAGGGAGTGCAACTGGTTAAGGCATGATGTAATGTTAGATAATACTTTCAGGGAATGCATCTGGTTAAGACATGATGTAATCTTAGATATTACTTTCAGGGAATGCATCTGGTTAAGACATGATGTAATCTTAGATATTACTTTCAGGGAATGCATCTGGTTAAGACATGATGTAATCTTAGATATTACTTTCAGGGAATGCATCTGGTTAAGACATGATGTAATCTTAGATAATACTTTCAGGGAATGCATCTGGTTAAGACATGATGTAATCTTAGATATTACTTTCAGGGAGTGGGTCTGGTTAAGACATGATGTAATGTTAGATAATACTTTCAGGGAGTGGGTCTGGTTAAGACATGATGTAATCTAAGATAATACTTTCAGGGAATGCATCTGGTTAAGACATGATGTAATCTTAGATATTACTTTCAGGGAGTGCATCTGGTTAAGACATGATGTAATCTTAGATAATACTTTCAGGGAGTGGGTCTGGTTAAGACATGATGTAATCTTAGATAATACTTTCAGGGAGTGCATCTGGTTAAGACATGATGTAATCTTAGATATTACTTTCAGGGAGTGGGTCAGGTTAAGACATGATGTAATCTTAGATATTACTTTCAGGGAGTGCATCTGGTTAAGACATGATGTAATCTTAGATAATACTTTCAGGGAGTGGGTCTGGTTAAGACATGATGTAATCTTAGATAATACTTTCAGGGAGTGCATCTGGTTAAGACATGATGTAATCTTAGATAATACTTTCAGGGAGTGGGTCTGGTTAAGACATGATGTAATCTTAGATAATACTTTCAGGGAGTGGGTCTGGTTAAGACATGATGTAATCTTAGATATTACTTTCAGGGAGTGCATCTGGTTAAGACATGATGTAATCTTAGATATTACTTTTAGGGAGTGGGTCTGGTTAAGACATGATGTAATCTTAGATAATACTTTCAGGGAGTGGGTCTGGTTAAGACATGATGTAATCTTAGATATTACTTTCAGGGAGTGCATCTGGTTAAGACATGATGTAATCTTAGATAATACTTTCAGGGAGTGGGTCTGGTTAAGACATGATGTAATCTTAGATATTACTTTCAGGGAGTGCATCTGGTTAAGACATGATGTAATCTTAGATATTACTTTCAGGGAGTGCAACTGGTTAAGACATGATGTAATCTTAGATATTACTTTCAGAGAATGGGTCTGGTTAAGACATGATGTAATCTTAGATAATACTTTCAGGGAATGCATCTGGTTAAGACATGATGTAATCTTAGATATTACTTTCACGAATGCATCTGGTTAAGACATGATGTAATCTTAGATATTACTTTCAGGGAATGCATCTGGTTAAGACATGATGTAATCTTAGATATTACTTTCAGGGAATGCATCTGGTTAAGACATGATGTAATCTTAGATAATACTTTCAGGGAGTGCATCTGGTTAAGACATGATGTAATCTTAGATAATACTTTCAGGGAGTGCATCTGGTTAAGACATGATGTAATCTTAGATATTACTTTCAGGGAGTGCATCTGGTTAAGACATGATGTAATCTTAGATATTACTTTCAGGGAGTGGGTCTGGTTAAGACATGATGTAATGTTAGATAATACTTTCAGGGAGTGGGTCTGGTTAAGACATGATGTAATCTTGGATATTACTTTCAGGGAGTGCATCTGGTTAAGACATGATGTAATGTTAGATAATACTTTCAGGGAGTGGGTCTGGTTAAGACATGATGTAATGTTAGATAATACTTTCAGGGAATGCATCTGGTTAAGACATGATGTAATCTTAGATATTACTTTCAGGGAGTGCATCTGGTTAAGACATGATGTAATCTTAGATAATACTTTCAGGGAGTGGGTCTGGTTAAGACATGATGTAATCTTAGATATTACTTTTAGGGAGTGCATCTGGTTAAGACATGATGTAATCTTAGATAATACTTTCAGGGAATGGGTCTGGTTAAGACATGATGGATTCTTAGATAATACTTTCAGGGAATGCATCTGGTTAAGACATGATGTAATCTTAGATATTACTTTCAGGGAGTGCATCTGGTTAAGACATGATGTAATCTTAGATAATACTTTCAGGGAGTGGGTCTGGTTAAGACATGATGTAATCTTAGATATTACTTTCAGGGAGTGCATCTGGTTAAGACATGATGTAATCTTAGATAATACTTTCAGGGAGTGGGTCTGGTTAAGACATGATGTAATCTTAGATAATACTTTCAGGGAGTGCATCTGGTTAAGACATGATGTAATCTTAGATATTACTTTCAGGGAGTGGGTCTGGTTAAGACATGATGTAATCTTAGATATTACTTTCAGGGAGTGCATCTGGTTAAGACATGATGTAATCTTAGATAATACTTTCAGGGAGTGGGTCTGGTTAAGACATGATGTAATCTTAGATATTACTTTCAGGGAGTGCATCTGGTTAAGACATGATGTAATCTTAGATAATACTTTCAGGGAGTGGGTCTGGTTAAGACATGATGTAATCTTAGATAATACTTTCAGGGAGTGGGTCTGGTTAAGACATGATGTAATCTTAGATATTACTTTCAGGGAGTGCATCTGGTTAAGACATGATGTAATCTTAGATATTACTTTCAGGGAGTGGGTCTGGTTAAGACATGATCTAATCTTAGATAATACTTTCAGGGAGTGGGTCTGGTTAAGACATGATGTAATCTTAGATATTACTTTCAGGGAGTGCATCTGGTTAAGACATGATGTAATCTTAGATAATACTTTCAGGGAGTGGGTCTGGTTAAGACATGATGTAATCTTAGATATTACTTTCAGGGAGTGCATCTGGTTAAGACATGATGTAATCTTAGATATTACTTTCAGGGAGTGCAACTGGTTAAGACATGATGTAATCTTAGATATTACTTTCAGAGAATGGGTCTGGTTAAGACATGATGTAATCTTAGATAATACTTTCAGGGAATGCATCTGGTTAAGACATGATGTAATTTTAGATATTACTTTCAGAGAATGTGTCTGGTTAAGACATGATGTAATGTTAGATAATACTTTCAGAGAATGCATCTGGTTAAGACATTATGTAATCTTAGATATTACTTTCAGGGAGTGGGTCTGGTTAAGACATGATGTAATCTTAGATATTACTTTCAGGGAGTGCAACTGGTTAAGGCATGATGTAATGTTAGATAATACTTTCAGGGAATGCATCTGGTTAAGACATGATGTAATCTTAGATATTACTTTCAGGGAATGCATCTGGTTAAGACATGATGTAATCTTAGATATTACTTTCAGGGAATGCATCTGGTTAAGACATGATGTAATCTTAGATATTACTTTCAGGGAATGCATCTGGTTAAGACATGATGTAATCTTAGATAATACTTTCAGGGAATGCATCTGGTTAAGACATGATGTAATCTTAGATATTACTTTCAGGGAGTGGGTCTGGTTAAGACATGATGTAATCTTAGATATTACTTTCAGGGAGTGCATCTGGTTAAGACATGATGTAATCTTAGATAATACTTTCAGGGAGTGGGTCTGGTTAAGACATGATGTAATCTTAGATAATACTTTCAGGGAGTGCATCTGGTTAAGACATGATGTAATCTTAGATATTACTTTCAGGGAGTGGGTCTGGTTAAGACATGATGTAATCTTAGATATTACTTTCAGGGAGTGCATCTGGTTAAGACATGATGTAATCTTAGATAATACTTTCAGGGAGTGGGTCTGGTTAAGACATGATGTAATCTTAGATAATACTTTCAGGGAGTGCATCTGGTTAAGACATGATGTAATCTTAGATAATACTTTCAGGGAGTGGGTCTGGTTAAGACATGATGTAATCTTAGATAATACTTTCAGGGAGTGGGTCTGGTTAAGACATGATGTAATCTTAGATATTACTTTCAGGGAGTGCATCTGGTTAAGACATGATGTAATCTTAGATATTACTTTTAGGGAGTGGGTCTGGTTAAGACATGATGTAATCTTAGATAATACTTTCAGGGAGTGGGTCTGGTTAAGACATGATGTAATCTTAGATATTACTTTCAGGGAGTGCATCTGGTTAAGACATGATGTAATCTTAGATAATACTTTCAGGGAGTGGGTCTGGTTAAGACATGATGTAATCTTAGATATTACTTTCAGGGAGTGCATCTGGTTAAGACATGATGTAATCTTAGATATTACTTTTAGGGAGTGGGTCTGGTTAAGACATGATGTAATCTTAGATAATACTTTCAGGGAGTGGGTCTGGTTAAGACATGATGTAATCTTAGATATTACTTTCAGGGAGTGCATCTGGTTAAGACATGATGTAATCTTAGATAATACTTTCAGGGAGTGGGTCTGGTTAAGACATGATGTAATCTTAGATATTACTTTCAGGGAGTGCATCTGGTTAAGACATGATGTAATCTTAGATATTACTTTCAGGGAGTGCAACTGGTTAAGACATGATGTAATCTTAGATATTACTTTCAGAGAATGGGTCTGGTTAAGACATGATGTAATCTTAGATAATACTTTCAGGGAATGCATCTGGTTAAGACATGATGTAATCTTAGATATTACTTTCACGAATGCATCTGGTTAAGACATGATGTAATCTTAGATATTACTTTCAGGGAATGCATCTGGTTAAGACATGATGTAATCTTAGATATTACTTTCAGGGAATGCATCTGGTTAAGACATGATGTAATCTTAGATAATACTTTCAGGGAGTGCATCTGGTTAAGACATGATGTAATCTTAGATAATACTTTCAGGGAGTGCATCTGGTTAAGACATGATGTAATCTTAGATATTACTTTCAGGGAGTGCATCTGGTTAAGACATGATGTAATCTTAGATATTACTTTCAGGGAGTGGGTCTGGTTAAGACATGATGTAATGTTAGATAATACTTTCAGGGAGTGGGTCTGGTTAAGACATGATGTAATCTTAGATATTACTTTCAGGGAGTGCATCTGGTTAAGACATGATGTAATGTTAGATAATACTTTCAGGGAGTGGGTCTGGTTAAGACATGATGTAATGTTAGATAATACTTTCAGGGAATGCATCTGGTTAAGACATGATGTAATCTTAGATATTACTTTCAGGGAGTGCATCTGGTTAAGACATGATGTAATCTTAGATAATACTTTCAGGGAGTGGGTCTGGTTAAGACATGATGTAATCTTAGATATTACTTTCAGGGAGTGCATCTGGTTAAGACATGATGTAATCTTAGATATTACTTTCAGAGAATGGGTCTGGTTAAGACATGATGTAATGTTAGATAATACTTTCAGGGAATGCATCTGGTTAAGACATGATGTAATCTTAGATATTACTTTCACGAATGCATCTGGTTAAGACATGATGTAATCTTAGATATTACTTTCAGGGAATGCATCTGGTTAAGACATGATGTAATCTTAGATATTACTTTCAGGGAATGCATCTGGTTAAGACATGATGTAATCTTAGATAATACTTTCAGGGAGTGCATCTGGTTAAGACATGATGTAATCTTAGATAATACTTTCAGGGAGTGCATCTGGTTAAGACATGATGTAATCTTAGATATTACTTTCAGGGAGTGCATCTGGTTAAGACATGATGTAATCTTAGATATTACTTTCAGGGAGTGGGTCTGGTTAAGACATGATGTAATGTTAGATAATACTTTCAGGGAGTGGGTCTGGTTAAGACATGATGTAATCTTAGATATTACTTTCAGGGAGTGCATCTGGTTAAGACATGATGTAATGTTAGATAATACTTTCAGGGAGTGGGTCTGGTTAAGACATGATGTAATGTTAGATAATACTTTCAGGGAATGCATCTGGTTAAGACATGATGTAATCTTAGATATTACTTTCAGGGAGTGCATCTGGTTAAGACATGATGTAATCTTAGATAATACTTTCAGGGAGTGGGTCTGGTTAAGACATGATGTAATCTTAGATATTACTTTCAGGGAGTGCATCTGGTTAAGACATGATGTAATCTTAGATAATACTTTCAGGGAGTGGGTCTGGTTAAGACTTGATGTAATCTTAGATAATACTTTCAGGGAATGCATCTGGTTAAGACATGATGTAATCTTAGATATTACTTTCAGGGAGTGCATCTGGTTAAGACATGATGTAATCTTAGATAATACTTTCAGGGAGTGGGTCTGGTTAAGACATGATGTAATCTTAGATATTACTTTCAGGGAGTGCATCTGGTTAAGACATGATGTAATCTTAGATAATACTTTCAGGGAGTGGGTCTGGTTAAGACATGATGTAATCTTAGATAATACTTTCAGGGAGTGCATCTGGTTAAGACATGATGTAATCTTAGATATTACTTTCAGGGAGTGAGTCTGGTTAAGACATGATGTAATCTTAGATATTACTTTCAGGGAGTGCATCTGGTTAAGACATGATGTAATCTTAGATAATACTTTCAGGGAGTGGGTCTGGTTAAGACATGATGTAATCTTAGATAATACTTTCAGGGAGTGCATCTGGTTAAGACATGATGTAATCTTAGATAATACTTTCAGGGAGTGCGTCTGGTTAAGACATGATGTAATCTTAGATAATACTTTCAGGGAGTGGGTCTGGTTAAGACATGATGTAATCTTAGATATTACTTTCAGGGAGTGCATCTGTTTAAGACATGATGTAATCTTAGATATTACTTTCAGGGAGTGGGTCTGGTTAAGACATGATGTAATCTTAGATAATACTTTCAGGGAGTGGGTCTGGTTAAGACATGATGTAATCTTAGATATTACTTTCAGGGAGTGCATCTGGTTAAGACATGATGTAATCTTAGATAATACTTTCAGGGAGTGGGTCTGGTTAAGACATGATGTAATCTTAGATATTACTTTCAGGGAGTGCATCTGGTTAAGACATGATGTAATCTTAGATATTACTTTCACGGAGTGCATCTGGTTAAGACATGATGTAATGTTAGATAATACTTTCAGGCAGTGCATCTGGTTATGGCATGATGTAATCTTAGATATTACTTTCAGGGAGTGCATCTGGTTAAGACATGATGTAATCTTAGATATTACTTTCAGGGAGTGCATCTGGTTAAGACATGATGTAATCTTAGATATTACTTTCAGGGAGTGCATCTGGTTAAGACATGATGTAATCTTAGATATTACTTTCAGGGAGTGCATCTGGTTAAGACATGATGTAATCTTAGATAATACTATCAGGGAGTGGGTCTGGTTAAGACATGATGTAATCTTAGATATTACTTTCACGTAGTGCATCTGGTTAAGACATGATGTAATGTTAGATAATACTTTCAGGCAGTGCATCTGGTTATGGCATGATGTAATCTTAGATATTACTTTCAGGGAGTGCATCTGGTTAAGACATGATGTAATCTTAGATATTACTTTCAGGGAGTGCATCTGGTTAAGACATGATGTAATCTTAGATATTACTTTCAGGGAGTGCATCTGGTTAAGACATGATGTAATCTTAGATATTACTTTCAGGGAGTGCATCTGGTTAAGACATGATGTAATCTTAGATATTACTTTCAGGGAGTGCATCTGGTTAAGACATGATGTAATCTTAGATATTACTTTCAGGCAGTGCATCTGGTTATGGCATGATGTAATCTTAGATATTACTTTCAGGGAGTGCATCTGGTTAAGACATGATGTAATCTTAGATATTACTTTCAGGGAGTGCATCTGGTTAAGACATGATGTAATCTTAGATAATACTTTCAGGGAGTGGGTCTGGTTAAGACATGATGTAATCTTAGATATTACTTTCAGGGAGTGCATCTGGTTAAGACATGATGTAATCTTAGATATTACTTTCAGGGAGTGCATCTGGTTAAGACATGATGTAATGTTAGATATTACTTTCAGGGAGTGCATCTGGTTATGGCATGATGTAATCTTAGATAATACTTTCAGGGAGTGCATCTGGTTAAGACATGATGTAATCTTAGATAATACTTTCAGGGAGTGCATCTGGTTAAGACATGATGTAATCTTAGATATTACTTTCAGGGAGTGCATGACATGATGTAATGTTAGATATTACTTTCAGGGAGTGCATCTGGTTAAGACATGATGTAATCTTAGATAATACTTTCAGGCAGTGCATCTGGTTAAGACATGATGTAATCTTAGATAATACTTTCAGGCAGTGCATCTGGTTAAGACATGAGGTAATCTTAGATAATACTTTCAGGGAATGCATGACATGATGTAATGTTAGATAATACTTTCAGGGAATGCATCTGGTTAAGACATGACGTAATCTTAGATAATACTTTCAGGGAGTGCATCTGGTTAAGACATGATGTAATCTTAGATATTACTTTCAGGGAATGCATCTGGTTAAGACATGATGTAATCGTAGATAATACTTTCAGGGAGTGCATCTTGTTAAGACATGATGTAATCGTAGATATTACTTTCAGGGAATGCATCTTGTTAAGACATGATGTAATCGTAGATAATACTTTCAGGGAGTGCATTTTGTTAAGACATGATGTAATCGTAGATATTACTTTCAGGGAATGCATCTGGTTAAGACATGATGTAATCGTAGATAATACTTTCAGGGAATGCATCTGGTTAAGACATGATGTAATCTTAGATAATACTTTCAGGGAATGCATCTGGTTAAGACATGATGTAATGTTAGATAATACTTTCAGGGAATGCATCTGGTTAAGACATGATGTAATCTTAGCTAATGCGCTAATGTTGGCGCGTTTTATTATTGCAGTTCAGTATCTTTAGGCGTATCTGGATGAAGGCGTATAAATAAGGTAGGTTGGAGGTAAAGTCAGTCAATCCTTCAGTTCGCCGAAAGCATTCATACATTACACGTCGTATTCATGCGCAGTTCATCAAAAATCTGTGTACACTACACGTCGTCTTCAGTCAGTCAGTTCGTCATACATCGGATATTGATTCACAAGTTACGCGCAGCAGAATTATGAAAGATCTAAAATATGGTAAAGTTAATTATACAAAAGGTTGAAGTACGTTGATTAAAAGTGATCAGTAAGAAGTTATTATAACAGTTTCAGTTTGGCGAGTATCTAGATCAATATGTAAAAGTGATAGTGAACGTGTTCGACAATAAAAATTATAAAACAAATTTCTTCATCAGTGTTCTTTTTGGATAAAAGATTCCTTTCCGTTTACACAACCCTGATCAAGACACATGTTCGACCCAAGATAAGATAATAGCTAGCCGGAGGACAATAAACAAAACTTAAAATTCATTCAAACACTGATACTAGGTACCACAAATTGCTAACACTAGATGGAGCTACAAACCGACAAATGAATGATGTCACAAGATGTCTTCAACACACGTGAAGTAAACAAACATTTGTAAGTAATACCGTTACAAATTGGCTCCCATACGTGGGGCAGTTAAAATTATTTCACCAAACAAAACAAAAGCAACACAACATAAGATCAGTGATGTAATTTTAGATATTACTTTCAGGGAGTGCATCTGGTTAAGACATGATGTAATCTTAGATAATACTTTCAGGGAGTGCATCTGGTTAAGACATGATGTAATCTTAGATATTACTTTCAGGGAATGCAACTGGTAAAGACATGATGTAATCTTAGATAATACTTTCAGGGAGTGCATCTGGTTAAGACATGATGTAATCTTAGATAATACTTTCAGGGAGTGGGTCTGGTTAAGACATGATGTAATCTCAGATAATACTTTCAGGGAATGCATCTGGTTTAGACATGATGTAATCTTAGATAATACTTTCAGGGAGTGGGTCTGGTTAAGACATGATATAATCTTAGATATTACTTTCAGGGAGTGGGTTTGGTTAAGACATGATGTAATTTTAGATATTACAATCAGGGAGTGCATCTGGTTAAGACATGATGTAATCTTAGATATTACTTTCAGGGAGTGCATCTGGTTAAGACATGATGTAATGTTAGATATTACTTTCAGGGAGTGGGTCTGGTTAAGACATGATGTAATGTTAGATATTACTTTCAGGGAGTGCATCTGGTTAAGACATGATGTAATCTTAGATATTACTTTCAGGGAGTGCATCTGGTTAAGACATGATGTAATTTTAGATATTACTTTCAGGGAGTGCATCTGGTTAAGACATGATGTAATCTTAGATAATACTTTCAGGGAGTGCATCTGGTTAAGACATGATGTAATCTTAGGAATTACTTTCAGGGAATGCAACTGGTTAAGACATGATGTAATCTTAGATAATACTTTCAGGGAGTGCATCTGGTTAAGACATGATGTAATCTTAGATAATACTTTCAGGGAGTGGGTCTGGTTAAGACATGATGTAATCTTAGATAATACTTTCAGGGAATGCATCTGGTTTAGACATGATGTAATCTTAGACAATACTTTCAGGGAGTGGGTCTGGTTAAGACATGATGTAATCTTAGATATTACTTTCAGGGAGTGGGTTTGGTTAAGACATGATGTAATGTTAGATAATACTTTCAGGGAGTGCATCTGGTTAATACATGATGTAATCTTAGATATTACTTTCAGGGAATGCAACTGGTTAAGACATGATACAATCTTAGATAATACTTTCAGGGAGTGCATCTGGTTAAGACATGATGTAATCTTAGATAATACTTTCAGGGAGTGGGTCTGGTTAAGACATGATGTAATCTTAGATAATACTTTCAGGGAATGCATCTGGTTTAGACATGATGTAATCTTAGATAATACTTTCAGGGAGTGGGTCTGGTTAAGACATGATATAATCTTAGATATTACTTTCAGGGAGTGGGTTTGGTTAAGACATGATGTATTCTTAGATAATACTTTCAGGGAGTGCATGACATGATGTAATATTAGATATTACTTTCAGGGAGTGGGTTTGGTTAAGACATGATGTAATGTTAGATAATACTTTCAGGGAGTGCATTTGGTTAAGACATGATGTAATCTTAGGTAATACTTTCAGGGAGTGCATGACATGATGTAATATTAGATATTACTTTCAGGGAGTGGGTTTGGTTAAGACATGATGTAATGTTAGATAATACTTTCAGGGAGTGCATCTGGTTAAGACATGATGTAATCTTAGATAATACTTTCAGGGAATGCATGACATGATGTAATATTAGATATTACTTTCAGGGAGTGCATCTGGTTAAGACATGATGTAATATTAGATATTACTTTCAGGGAGTGCATCTGGTTAAGACATGATGTAATCTTAGATATTACTTTCAGGGAGTGCATCTGGTTAAGACATGATGTAATCTTAGATAATACTTTCAGGGAGTGCATCTTGTTAAGACATGATGTAATCTTAGATAATACTTTCAGGGAATGGGTCTTGTTAAGACATGATGTAATCTTAGATAATACTTTCAGGGAGTGCATCTGGTTAAGACATGATGTAATCTTAGATAATACTTTCAGGGAGTGCATCTTGTTAAGACATGATGTAATCTTAGATAATACTTACAGGGAGTGCATCTGGTTACGACATGATGTAATCTTAGATAATACTTTCAGGGAGTGCATCTGGTTAAGACATGATGTAATCTTAGATAATACTTTTATGGAGTGCATCTGGTTAAGACATGATGTAATCTTAGATAATACTTTTATGGAGTGCATCTGGTTAAGACATGATGTAATCTTAGATAATGCTTTTATGGAGTGCATCTGGTTAAGACATGATGTAATCTTAGATAATACTTTCAGGGAGTGCATCTGGTTAAGACATGATGTAATCTTAGATAATACTTTTATGGAATGCATCTGGTTAAGACATGATGTAATGTTAGATAATACTTTTTAGAGTGCATCTGGTTAAGACATGATGTAATCTTAGATATTACTTTCAGGGAGTGCATCTGGTTAAGACATGATGTAATGTTAGATATTACTTTTAGGGAGTGCATCTGGTTAAGACATGATGTAATCTTAGACAATACTTTCAGGGAATGCATCTGGTTAAGACATGATGTAATCTTAGATAATACTTTCAGGGAGTGCATCTTGTTAAGACATGATGTAATCTTAGATAATACTTTCAGGGAATGCATCTGGTTAAGACATGATGTAATCTTAGATAATACTTTCAGGGAATGCATCTGGTTAAGACATGATGTAATCTTAGATAATACTTTCAGGGAGTGCATCTGGTTAAGACATGATGTAATCTTAGATAATACTTTCAGGGAGTGCATCTGGTTAAGACATGATGTAATCTTAGATATTACTTTCAGGGAATGCATCTGGTTAAGACATGATATAATCGTAGATAATACTTTCAGGGAGTGCATCTTGTTAAGACATGATGTAATCGTAGATATTACTTTCAGGGAATGCATCTTGTTTAGACTTGATGTAATCGTAGATATTACTTTCAGGGAATGCATCTGGTTAAGACATGATGTAATCGTAGATAATACTTTCAGGGAATGCATCTGGTTAAGACATGATGTAATCTTAGATAATACTTTCAGGGAGTGCGTTTTGTTAAGACATGATGTAATCTTAGATAATACTTTCAGGGAATGCATCTGGTTAAGACATGATGTAATCTTAGATAATACTTTCAGGGAATGCATCTGGTTAAGACATGATGTAATCTTAGATAATACTTTCAGGGAGTGCATCTGGTTAAGACATGATGTAATCTTAGATAATACTTTCAGGGTGTGCATCTGGTTAAGACATGATGTAATCTTAGATAATACTTTCACGGAGTGCATCTGGTTAAGACATGATGTAATCTTAGATATTACTTTCAGGGAGTGCATCTTATTAAGACATGATGTAATCTTAGATAATACTTTCAGGGAGTGCATCTGGTTAAGACATGATGTAATCTTAGATAATACTTTCAGGGAGTGCATCTGGTTAAGACATGATGTAATCTTAGATAATACAATCAGGGAGTGCATCTGGTTAAGACATGATGTAATCTTAGATATTACTTTCAGGGAATGGGTCTGGTTAAGACATGATGTAATCTTAGATAATACTTACAGGGAGTGCATCTGGTTAAGACATGATGTAATACTAGATATTACTCTCAGGGAATGCAACTGGTTAAGACATGATGCAATCTTAGATAATACTTTCAGGGAGTGCATCTGGTTAAGACATGATGTAATCTTAGATAATACTTTCAGGGAGTGCATCTGGTTAAGACATGATGTAATCTTAGATAATACTTTCAGGGAGTGGGTCTGGTTAAGACATGATGTAATCTTAGATAATACTTTCAGGGAATGCATCTGGTTTAGACATGATGTAATCTTAGATAATACTTTCAGGGAGTGGGTCTGGTTAAGACATGATATAATCTTAGATATTACTTTCAGGGAGTGGGTTTGGTTAAGACATGATGTAATCTTAGATATTACTTTCAGGGAGTGGGTTTGGTTAAGACATGATGTAATGTTAGATAATACTTTCAGGGAGTGCATCTGGTTAAGACATGATGTAATCTTAGATAATACTTTCAGGGAGTGCATGACATGATGTAATATTAGATATTACTTTCAGGGAGTGGGTTTGGTTAAGACATGATGTAATGTTAGATAATACTTTCAGGGAATGCATGACATGATGTAATGTTAAATAATACTTTCGGGGAATGCATGACATGATCTAATCTTAGATAATATTTTCAGGGAATGCATGACATGATGTAATCTTAGATAATACTTTCAGGGAATGCATCTGGTTAAGACATGATGTAATCTTAGATAATACTTTCAGGGAGTGCATGACATGATGTAATGTTAGATAATACTTTCAGGGAGTGCATGACATGATGTAATGTTAGATATTACTTTCAGGGTGTGCATCTGGTTAAGACATGATGTAATCTTAGATAATACTTTCAGGCAGTGCATCTGGTTAAGACATGAGGTAATCTTAGATAATACTTTCAGGGAATGCATCTGGATAAGACATGATGTAATCTTAGATAATACTTTCAGGGAGTGCATCTGGTTAAGACATGATGTAATCTTAGATAATACTTTCAGGGAGTGCATGACATGATGTAATGTTAGATAATACCTTCAGGGAATGCATGACATGATATAATGTTAGATAATACTTTCAGGGAATGCATGACATGATGTAATCTTAGATAATACTTTTAGGGAATGCATCTGGTCAAGACATGATGTAATCTTAGATATTACTTTCAGGGAGTGCATGACTTGATGTAATCTTAGATAATACGTTCAGGGGAATGCATGACATGATGTAATCTTAGATATTACTTTCAGAGAATGCATCTGGTTAAGACATGATGTAATCTTAGATAATACTTTCAGGGAGTGCATGACTTGATGTAATCTTAGATAATACTTTCAGGGAATGCATCTGGTTAAGACATGACGTAATCTGAGATAATACTTTCAGGGAGTGCATCTGGTTAAGACATGATGTAATCTTAGATATTACTTTCAGGGAATGCATCTGGTTAAGACATGATGTAATCGTAGATAATACTTTCAGGGAGTGCATCTTGTTAAGACATGATGTAATCGTAGATATTACTTTCAGGGAATGCATCTTGTTAAGACATGATGTAATCGTAGATAATACTTTCAGGGAGTGCATCTTGTTAAGACATGATGTAATCGTAGATATTACTTTCAGGGAATGCATCTGGTTACGACATGATGTAATCGTAGATAATACTTTCAGGGAATGCATCTGGTTAA
This sequence comes from Deroplatys truncata, assembly GCA_030765065.1. Taxonomy (NCBI): domain Eukaryota; kingdom Metazoa; phylum Arthropoda; class Insecta; order Mantodea; family Mantidae; genus Deroplatys; species Deroplatys truncata. The sequence continues at coordinate 10,989,055 of CM060975.1, forward strand.
GACATGATGTAATCTTATATAATACTTTCAGGGAATGCATCTGGTTAAGACATGATGTAATCTTAGATAATGCTTTCAGGGAATGCATCTGGTTAAGACATGATGTAATCTTAGATAATACTTTCAGGGAATGCATCTGGTTAAGACATGATGTAATCTTAGATAATACTTTCAGGGAGTGCATCTGGTTAAGACATGATGTAATCTTAGATAATACTTTCAGGGAGTGCACCTGGTTAAGACATTATGTAATCTTAGATATTACTTTCAGGGAATGGGTCTGGTTAAGACATGATGTAATCTTAGATATTACTTTCAGGGAGTGCATCTGGTTAAGACATGATGTAACCTTAGATATTACTTTCAGGGAATGGGTCTGGTTAAGACATGATGTAATCTTAGATATTACTTTCAAGGAATGCATCTGGTTAAGACATGATGTAATCTTAGATATTACTTTCAGGGAGTGCATCTGGTTAAGACATGATGTAATCTTAGATATTACTTTCAGGGAATGGGTCTGGTTAAGACATGATGTAATCTTAGATAATACTTACAGGGTGTGCATCTGGTTAAGACATGATGTAATACTAGATATTACTCTCAGGGAATGGGTCTGGTTAAGACATTATGTAATCTTAGATAATACTTTCAGGGAATGCATGACATGATGTAATGTTAAATAATACTTTCGGGGAATGCATGACATGATCTAATCTTAGATAATATTTTCAGGGAATGCATGACATGATGTAATGTTAGATAATACTTTCAGGGAGTGCATGACATGATGTAATGTTAGATAATACTTTCAGGGAGTGCATCTGGTTAAGACATGATGTAATCTTAGATAATACTTTCAGGGAGTGGGTCTGGTTAAGACATGATGTCATCTTAGATATTACTTTCAGGGAATGCATCTGGTTAAGACATGATGTAATCTTAGAGAATACTTTCAGGGAGTGCATCTGGTTAAGACATGATGTAATCTTAAATATTACTTTCAGGGAGTGCATCTGGTTAAGACATGATATAATCTTAGATATTACTTTCAGAGAACGGGTCTGGTTAAGACATGATGTAATCTTAGATAATACTTTCAGGGAATGCATCTGGTTAAGACATGATGTAATCTTAGATATTACTTTCAGGGAATGGGTCTGGTTAAGACATGATGTAATGTTAGATATTACTTTCAGAGAATGGGTCTGGTTAAGACATGATGTAATCTTAGATATTACTTTCAGAGAATGCATCTGGTTAAGACATGATGTAATCTTAGATAATACTTTCAGGGAATGCATCTGGTTAAGACATGATGTAATCTTAGATATTACTTTCAGGGAATGGGGCTGGTTAAGACATGATGTAATGTTAGATATTACTTTCAAAGAATGGGTCTGGTTAAGACATGATGTAATCTTAGATATTACTTTCAGAGAATGGGTCTGGTTAAGACATGATGTAATCTTAGATATTACTTTCAGGGAGTGCAACTGGTTAAGACATGATGTAATCTTAGATATTACTTTCAGAGAATGGGTCTGGTTAAGACATGATGTAATCTAAGATAATACTTTCAGGGAATGCATCTGGTTAAGACATGATGTAATCTTAGATATTACTTTCAGAGAATGGGTCTGGTTAAGACATGATGTAATGTTAGATAATACTTTCAGAGAATGCATCTGGTTAAGACATGATGTAATCTTAGATATTACTTTCAGGGAGTGGGTCTGGTTAAGACATGATGTAATCTTAGATATTACTTTCAGAGAATGGGTCTGGTTAAGACATGATGTAATGTTAGATAATACTTTCAGGGAATGCATCTGGTTAAGACATGATGTAATCTTAGATATTACTTTCAGGGAATGCATCTGGTTAAGACATGATGTAATGTTAGATAATACTTTCAGGGAGTGGGTCTGGTTAAGACATGATGTAATGTTAGATAGTACTTGCAGGGAATGCATCTGGTTAAGACATGATGTAATCTTAGATAATACTTTCAGGGAGTGCATCTGGTTAAGACATGATGTAATCTTAGATAATACTTTCAGGGAGTGCATCTGGTTAAGACATGATGTAATCTTAGATATTACTTTCAGGGAGTGCATCTGGTTAAGACATGATGTAATCTTAGATAATACTTTCAGGGAATGCATCTGGTTAAGACATGATGTAATCTTAGATATTACTTTGAGGGAGTGGGTCTGGTTAAGACAGGATGTAATGTTAGATAATACTTTCAGGGAGTGGGTCTGGTTAAGACATGATGTAATCTTGGATATTACTTTCAGGGAGTGCATCTGGTTAAGACATGATGTAATGTTAGATAATACTTTCAGGGAGTGGGTCTGGTTAAGACATGATGTAATGTTAGATAATACTTTCAGGGAATGCATCTGGTTAAGACATGATGTAATCTTAGATATTACTTTCAGGGAGTGCATCTGGTTAAGACATGATGTAATCTTAGATAATACTTTCAGGGAGTGGGTCTGGTTAAGACATGATGTAATCTTAGATATTACTTTCAGGGAGTGCATCTGGTTAAGACATGATGTAATCTTAGATAATACTTTCAGGGAGTGGGTCTGGTTAAGACATGATGTAATCTTAGATAATACTTTCAGGGAGTGCATCTGGTTAAGACATGATGTAATCTTAGATATTACTTTCAGGGAGTGGGTCTGGTTAAGACATGATGTAATCTTAGATATTACTTTCAGGGAGTGCATCTGGTTAAGACATGATGTAATCTTAGATAATACTTTCAGGGAGTGGGTCTGGTTAAGACATGATGTAATCTTAGATATTACTTTCAGGGAGTGCATCTGGTTAAGACATGATGTAATCTTAGATAATACTTTCAGGGAGTGGGTCTGGTTAAGACATGATGTAATCTTAGATAATACTTTCAGGGAGTGGGTCTGGTTAAGACATGATGTAATCTTAGATATTACTTTCAGGGAGTGCATCTGGTTAAGACATGATGTAATCTTAGATATTACTTTCAGGGAGTGGGTCTGGTTAAGACATGATGTAATCTTAGATAATACTTTCAGGGAGTGGGTCTGGTTAAGACATGATGTAATCTTAGATATTACTTTCAGGGAGTGCATCTGGTTAAGACATGATGTAATCTTAGATAATACTTTCAGGGAGTGGGTCTGGTTAAGACATGATGTAATCTTAGATATTACTTTCAGGGAGTGCATCTGGTTAAGACATGATGTAATCTTAGATATTACTTTCAGGGAGTGCAACTGGTTAAGACATGATGTAATCTTAGATATTACTTTCAGAGAATGGGTCTGGTTAAGACATGATGTAATCTTAGATAATACTTTCAGGGAATGCATCTGGTTAAGACATGATGTAATCTTAGATATTACTTTCAGAGAATGTGTCTGGTTAAGACATGATGTAATGTTAGATAATACTTTCAGAGAATGCATCTGGTTAAGACATTATGTAATCTTAGATATTACTTTCAGGGAGTGGGTCTGGTTAAGACATGATGTAATCTTAGATATTACTTTCAGGGAGTGCAACTGGTTAAGGCATGATGTAATGTTAGATAATACTTTCAGGGAATGCATCTGGTTAAGACATGATGTAATCTTAGATATTACTTTCAGGGAATGCATCTGGTTAAGACATGATGTAATCTTAGATATTACTTTCAGGGAATGCATCTGGTTAAGACATGATGTAATCTTAGATATTACTTTCAGGGAATGCATCTGGTTAAGACATGATGTAATCTTAGATAATACTTTCAGGGAATGCATCTGGTTAAGACATGATGTAATCTTAGATATTACTTTCAGGGAGTGGGTCTGGTTAAGACATGATGTAATGTTAGATAATACTTTCAGGGAGTGGGTCTGGTTAAGACATGATGTAATCTAAGATAATACTTTCAGGGAATGCATCTGGTTAAGACATGATGTAATCTTAGATATTACTTTCAGGGAGTGCATCTGGTTAAGACATGATGTAATCTTAGATAATACTTTCAGGGAGTGGGTCTGGTTAAGACATGATGTAATCTTAGATAATACTTTCAGGGAGTGCATCTGGTTAAGACATGATGTAATCTTAGATATTACTTTCAGGGAGTGGGTCAGGTTAAGACATGATGTAATCTTAGATATTACTTTCAGGGAGTGCATCTGGTTAAGACATGATGTAATCTTAGATAATACTTTCAGGGAGTGGGTCTGGTTAAGACATGATGTAATCTTAGATAATACTTTCAGGGAGTGCATCTGGTTAAGACATGATGTAATCTTAGATAATACTTTCAGGGAGTGGGTCTGGTTAAGACATGATGTAATCTTAGATAATACTTTCAGGGAGTGGGTCTGGTTAAGACATGATGTAATCTTAGATATTACTTTCAGGGAGTGCATCTGGTTAAGACATGATGTAATCTTAGATATTACTTTTAGGGAGTGGGTCTGGTTAAGACATGATGTAATCTTAGATAATACTTTCAGGGAGTGGGTCTGGTTAAGACATGATGTAATCTTAGATATTACTTTCAGGGAGTGCATCTGGTTAAGACATGATGTAATCTTAGATAATACTTTCAGGGAGTGGGTCTGGTTAAGACATGATGTAATCTTAGATATTACTTTCAGGGAGTGCATCTGGTTAAGACATGATGTAATCTTAGATATTACTTTCAGGGAGTGCAACTGGTTAAGACATGATGTAATCTTAGATATTACTTTCAGAGAATGGGTCTGGTTAAGACATGATGTAATCTTAGATAATACTTTCAGGGAATGCATCTGGTTAAGACATGATGTAATCTTAGATATTACTTTCACGAATGCATCTGGTTAAGACATGATGTAATCTTAGATATTACTTTCAGGGAATGCATCTGGTTAAGACATGATGTAATCTTAGATATTACTTTCAGGGAATGCATCTGGTTAAGACATGATGTAATCTTAGATAATACTTTCAGGGAGTGCATCTGGTTAAGACATGATGTAATCTTAGATAATACTTTCAGGGAGTGCATCTGGTTAAGACATGATGTAATCTTAGATATTACTTTCAGGGAGTGCATCTGGTTAAGACATGATGTAATCTTAGATATTACTTTCAGGGAGTGGGTCTGGTTAAGACATGATGTAATGTTAGATAATACTTTCAGGGAGTGGGTCTGGTTAAGACATGATGTAATCTTGGATATTACTTTCAGGGAGTGCATCTGGTTAAGACATGATGTAATGTTAGATAATACTTTCAGGGAGTGGGTCTGGTTAAGACATGATGTAATGTTAGATAATACTTTCAGGGAATGCATCTGGTTAAGACATGATGTAATCTTAGATATTACTTTCAGGGAGTGCATCTGGTTAAGACATGATGTAATCTTAGATAATACTTTCAGGGAGTGGGTCTGGTTAAGACATGATGTAATCTTAGATATTACTTTTAGGGAGTGCATCTGGTTAAGACATGATGTAATCTTAGATAATACTTTCAGGGAATGGGTCTGGTTAAGACATGATGGATTCTTAGATAATACTTTCAGGGAATGCATCTGGTTAAGACATGATGTAATCTTAGATATTACTTTCAGGGAGTGCATCTGGTTAAGACATGATGTAATCTTAGATAATACTTTCAGGGAGTGGGTCTGGTTAAGACATGATGTAATCTTAGATATTACTTTCAGGGAGTGCATCTGGTTAAGACATGATGTAATCTTAGATAATACTTTCAGGGAGTGGGTCTGGTTAAGACATGATGTAATCTTAGATAATACTTTCAGGGAGTGCATCTGGTTAAGACATGATGTAATCTTAGATATTACTTTCAGGGAGTGGGTCTGGTTAAGACATGATGTAATCTTAGATATTACTTTCAGGGAGTGCATCTGGTTAAGACATGATGTAATCTTAGATAATACTTTCAGGGAGTGGGTCTGGTTAAGACATGATGTAATCTTAGATATTACTTTCAGGGAGTGCATCTGGTTAAGACATGATGTAATCTTAGATAATACTTTCAGGGAGTGGGTCTGGTTAAGACATGATGTAATCTTAGATAATACTTTCAGGGAGTGGGTCTGGTTAAGACATGATGTAATCTTAGATATTACTTTCAGGGAGTGCATCTGGTTAAGACATGATGTAATCTTAGATATTACTTTCAGGGAGTGGGTCTGGTTAAGACATGATCTAATCTTAGATAATACTTTCAGGGAGTGGGTCTGGTTAAGACATGATGTAATCTTAGATATTACTTTCAGGGAGTGCATCTGGTTAAGACATGATGTAATCTTAGATAATACTTTCAGGGAGTGGGTCTGGTTAAGACATGATGTAATCTTAGATATTACTTTCAGGGAGTGCATCTGGTTAAGACATGATGTAATCTTAGATATTACTTTCAGGGAGTGCAACTGGTTAAGACATGATGTAATCTTAGATATTACTTTCAGAGAATGGGTCTGGTTAAGACATGATGTAATCTTAGATAATACTTTCAGGGAATGCATCTGGTTAAGACATGATGTAATTTTAGATATTACTTTCAGAGAATGTGTCTGGTTAAGACATGATGTAATGTTAGATAATACTTTCAGAGAATGCATCTGGTTAAGACATTATGTAATCTTAGATATTACTTTCAGGGAGTGGGTCTGGTTAAGACATGATGTAATCTTAGATATTACTTTCAGGGAGTGCAACTGGTTAAGGCATGATGTAATGTTAGATAATACTTTCAGGGAATGCATCTGGTTAAGACATGATGTAATCTTAGATATTACTTTCAGGGAATGCATCTGGTTAAGACATGATGTAATCTTAGATATTACTTTCAGGGAATGCATCTGGTTAAGACATGATGTAATCTTAGATATTACTTTCAGGGAATGCATCTGGTTAAGACATGATGTAATCTTAGATAATACTTTCAGGGAATGCATCTGGTTAAGACATGATGTAATCTTAGATATTACTTTCAGGGAGTGGGTCTGGTTAAGACATGATGTAATCTTAGATATTACTTTCAGGGAGTGCATCTGGTTAAGACATGATGTAATCTTAGATAATACTTTCAGGGAGTGGGTCTGGTTAAGACATGATGTAATCTTAGATAATACTTTCAGGGAGTGCATCTGGTTAAGACATGATGTAATCTTAGATATTACTTTCAGGGAGTGGGTCTGGTTAAGACATGATGTAATCTTAGATATTACTTTCAGGGAGTGCATCTGGTTAAGACATGATGTAATCTTAGATAATACTTTCAGGGAGTGGGTCTGGTTAAGACATGATGTAATCTTAGATAATACTTTCAGGGAGTGCATCTGGTTAAGACATGATGTAATCTTAGATAATACTTTCAGGGAGTGGGTCTGGTTAAGACATGATGTAATCTTAGATAATACTTTCAGGGAGTGGGTCTGGTTAAGACATGATGTAATCTTAGATATTACTTTCAGGGAGTGCATCTGGTTAAGACATGATGTAATCTTAGATATTACTTTTAGGGAGTGGGTCTGGTTAAGACATGATGTAATCTTAGATAATACTTTCAGGGAGTGGGTCTGGTTAAGACATGATGTAATCTTAGATATTACTTTCAGGGAGTGCATCTGGTTAAGACATGATGTAATCTTAGATAATACTTTCAGGGAGTGGGTCTGGTTAAGACATGATGTAATCTTAGATATTACTTTCAGGGAGTGCATCTGGTTAAGACATGATGTAATCTTAGATATTACTTTTAGGGAGTGGGTCTGGTTAAGACATGATGTAATCTTAGATAATACTTTCAGGGAGTGGGTCTGGTTAAGACATGATGTAATCTTAGATATTACTTTCAGGGAGTGCATCTGGTTAAGACATGATGTAATCTTAGATAATACTTTCAGGGAGTGGGTCTGGTTAAGACATGATGTAATCTTAGATATTACTTTCAGGGAGTGCATCTGGTTAAGACATGATGTAATCTTAGATATTACTTTCAGGGAGTGCAACTGGTTAAGACATGATGTAATCTTAGATATTACTTTCAGAGAATGGGTCTGGTTAAGACATGATGTAATCTTAGATAATACTTTCAGGGAATGCATCTGGTTAAGACATGATGTAATCTTAGATATTACTTTCACGAATGCATCTGGTTAAGACATGATGTAATCTTAGATATTACTTTCAGGGAATGCATCTGGTTAAGACATGATGTAATCTTAGATATTACTTTCAGGGAATGCATCTGGTTAAGACATGATGTAATCTTAGATAATACTTTCAGGGAGTGCATCTGGTTAAGACATGATGTAATCTTAGATAATACTTTCAGGGAGTGCATCTGGTTAAGACATGATGTAATCTTAGATATTACTTTCAGGGAGTGCATCTGGTTAAGACATGATGTAATCTTAGATATTACTTTCAGGGAGTGGGTCTGGTTAAGACATGATGTAATGTTAGATAATACTTTCAGGGAGTGGGTCTGGTTAAGACATGATGTAATCTTAGATATTACTTTCAGGGAGTGGATCTGGTTAAGACATGATGTAATGTTAGATAATACTTTCAGGGAGTGGGTCTGGTTAAGACATGATGTAATGTTAGATAATACTTTCAGGGAATGCATCTGGTTAAGACATGATGTAATCTTAGATATTACTTTCAGGGAGTGCATCTGGTTAAGACATGATGTAATCTTAGATAATACTTTCAGGGAGTGGGTCTGGTTAAGACATGATGTAATCTTAGATATTACTTTCAGGGAGTGCATCTGGTTAAGACATGATGTAATCTTAGATATTACTTTCAGAGAATGGGTCTGGTTAAGACATGATGTAATGTTAGATAATACTTTCAGGGAATGCATCTGGTTAAGACATGATGTAATCTTAGATATTACTTTCACGAATGCATCTGGTTAAGACATGATGTAATCTTAGATATTACTTTCAGGGAATGCATCTGGTTAAGACATGATGTAATCTTAGATATTACTTTCAGGGAATGCATCTGGTTAAGACATGATGTAATCTTAGATAATACTTTCAGGGAGTGCATCTGGTTAAGACATGATGTAATCTTAGATAATACTTTCAGGGAGTGCATCTGGTTAAGACATGATGTAATCTTAGATATTACTTTCAGGGAGTGCATCTGGTTAAGACATGATGTAATCTTAGATATTACTTTCAGGGAGTGGGTCTGGTTAAGACATGATGTAATGTTAGATAATACTTTCAGGGAGTGGGTCTGGTTAAGACATGATGTAATCTTAGATATTACTTTCAGGGAGTGCATCTGGTTAAGACATGATGTAATGTTAGATAATACTTTCAGGGAGTGGGTCTGGTTAAGACATGATGTAATGTTAGATAATACTTTCAGGGAATGCATCTGGTTAAGACATGATGTAATCTTAGATATTACTTTCAGGGAGTGCATCTGGTTAAGACATGATGTAATCTTAGATAATACTTTCAGGGAGTGGGTCTGGTTAAGACATGATGTAATCTTAGATATTACTTTCAGGGAGTGCATCTGGTTAAGACATGATGTAATCTTAGATAATACTTTCAGGGAGTGGGTCTGGTTAAGACTTGATGTAATCTTAGATAATACTTTCAGGGAATGCATCTGGTTAAGACATGATGTAATCTTAGATATTACTTTCAGGGAGTGCATCTGGTTAAGACATGATGTAATCTTAGATAATACTTTCAGGGAGTGGGTCTGGTTAAGACATGATGTAATCTTAGATATTACTTTCAGGGAGTGCATCTGGTTAAGACATGATGTAATCTTAGATAATACTTTCAGGGAGTGGGTCTGGTTAAGACATGATGTAATCTTAGATAATACTTTCAGGGAGTGCATCTGGTTAAGACATGATGTAATCTTAGATATTACTTTCAGGGAGTGAGTCTGGTTAAGACATGATGTAATCTTAGATATTACTTTCAGGGAGTGCATCTGGTTAAGACATGATGTAATCTTAGATAATACTTTCAGGGAGTGGGTCTGGTTAAGACATGATGTAATCTTAGATAATACTTTCAGGGAGTGCATCTGGTTAAGACATGATGTAATCTTAGATAATACTTTCAGGGAGTGCGTCTGGTTAAGACATGATGTAATCTTAGATAATACTTTCAGGGAGTGGGTCTGGTTAAGACATGATGTAATCTTAGATATTACTTTCAGGGAGTGCATCTGTTTAAGACATGATGTAATCTTAGATATTACTTTCAGGGAGTGGGTCTGGTTAAGACATGATGTAATCTTAGATAATACTTTCAGGGAGTGGGTCTGGTTAAGACATGATGTAATCTTAGATATTACTTTCAGGGAGTGCATCTGGTTAAGACATGATGTAATCTTAGATAATACTTTCAGGGAGTGGGTCTGGTTAAGACATGATGTAATCTTAGATATTACTTTCAGGGAGTGCATCTGGTTAAGACATGATGTAATCTTAGATATTACTTTCACGGAGTGCATCTGGTTAAGACATGATGTAATGTTAGATAATACTTTCAGGCAGTGCATCTGGTTATGGCATGATGTAATCTTAGATATTACTTTCAGGGAGTGCATCTGGTTAAGACATGATGTAATCTTAGATATTACTTTCAGGGAGTGCATCTGGTTAAGACATGATGTAATCTTAGATATTACTTTCAGGGAGTGCATCTGGTTAAGACATGATGTAATCTTAGATATTACTTTCAGGGAGTGCATCTGGTTAAGACATGATGTAATCTTAGATAATACTATCAGGGAGTGGGTCTGGTTAAGACATGATGTAATCTTAGATATTACTTTCACGTAGTGCATCTGGTTAAGACATGATGTAATGTTAGATAATACTTTCAGGCAGTGCATCTGGTTATGGCATGATGTAATCTTAGATATTACTTTCAGGGAGTGCATCTGGTTAAGACATGATGTAATCTTAGATATTACTTTCAGGGAGTGCATCTGGTTAAGACATGATGTAATCTTAGATATTACTTTCAGGGAGTGCATCTGGTTAAGACATGATGTAATCTTAGATATTACTTTCAGGGAGTGCATCTGGTTAAGACATGATGTAATCTTAGATATTACTTTCAGGGAGTGCATCTGGTTAAGACATGATGTAATCTTAGATATTACTTTCAGGCAGTGCATCTGGTTATGGCATGATGTAATCTTAGATATTACTTTCAGGGAGTGCATCTGGTTAAGACATGATGTAATCTTAGATATTACTTTCAGGGAGTGCATCTGGTTAAGACATGATGTAATCTTAGATAATACTTTCAGGGAGTGGGTCTGGTTAAGACATGATGTAATCTTAGATATTACTTTCAGGGAGTGCATCTGGTTAAGACATGATGTAATCTTAGATATTACTTTCAGGGAGTGCATCTGGTTAAGACATGATGTAATGTTAGATATTACTTTCAGGGAGTGCATCTGGTTATGGCATGATGTAATCTTAGATAATACTTTCAGGGAGTGCATCTGGTTAAGACATGATGTAATCTTAGATAATACTTTCAGGGAGTGCATCTGGTTAAGACATGATGTAATCTTAGATATTACTTTCAGGGAGTGCATGACATGATGTAATGTTAGATATTACTTTCAGGGAGTGCATCTGGTTAAGACATGATGTAATCTTAGATAATACTTTCAGGCAGTGCATCTGGTTAAGACATGATGTAATCTTAGATAATACTTTCAGGCAGTGCATCTGGTTAAGACATGAGGTAATCTTAGATAATACTTTCAGGGAATGCATGACATGATGTAATGTTAGATAATACTTTCAGGGAATGCATCTGGTTAAGACATGACGTAATCTTAGATAATACTTTCAGGGAGTGCATCTGGTTAAGACATGATGTAATCTTAGATATTACTTTCAGGGAATGCATCTGGTTAAGACATGATGTAATCGTAGATAATACTTTCAGGGAGTGCATCTTGTTAAGACATGATGTAATCGTAGATATTACTTTCAGGGAATGCATCTTGTTAAGACATGATGTAATCGTAGATAATACTTTCAGGGAGTGCATTTTGTTAAGACATGATGTAATCGTAGATATTACTTTCAGGGAATGCATCTGGTTAAGACATGATGTAATCGTAGATAATACTTTCAGGGAATGCATCTGGTTAAGACATGATGTAATCTTAGATAATACTTTCAGGGAATGCATCTGGTTAAGACATGATGTAATGTTAGATAATACTTTCAGGGAATGCATCTGGTTAAGACATGATGTAATCTTAGCTAATGCGCTAATGTTGGCGCGTTTTATTATTGCAGTTCAGTATCTTTAGGCGTATCTGGATGAAGGCGTATAAATAAGGTAGGTTGGAGGTAAAGTCAGTCAATCCTTCAGTTCGCCGAAAGCATTCATACATTACACGTCGTATTCATGCGCAGTTCATCAAAAATCTGTGTACACTACACGTCGTCTTCAGTCAGTCAGTTCGTCATACATCGGATATTGATTCACAAGTTACGCGCAGCAGAATTATGAAAGATCTAAAATATGGTAAAGTTAATTATACAAAAGGTTGAAGTACGTTGATTAAAAGTGATCAGTAAGAAGTTATTATAACAGTTTCAGTTTGGCGAGTATCTAGATCAATATGTAAAAGTGATAGTGAACGTGTTCGACAATAAAAATTATAAAACAAATTTCTTCATCAGTGTTCTTTTTGGATAAAAGATTCCTTTCCGTTTACACAACCCTGATCAAGACACATGTTCGACCCAAGATAAGATAATAGCTAGCCGGAGGACAATAAACAAAACTTAAAATTCATTCAAACACTGATACTAGGTACCACAAATTGCTAACACTAGATGGAGCTACAAACCGACAAATGAATGATGTCACAAGATGTCTTCAACACACGTGAAGTAAACAAACATTTGTAAGTAATACCGTTACAAATTGGCTCCCATACGTGGGGCAGTTAAAATTATTTCACCAAACAAAACAAAAGCAACACAACATAAGATCAGTGATGTAATTTTAGATATTACTTTCAGGGAGTGCATCTGGTTAAGACATGATGTAATCTTAGATAATACTTTCAGGGAGTGCATCTGGTTAAGACATGATGTAATCTTAGATATTACTTTCAGGGAATGCAACTGGTAAAGACATGATGTAATCTTAGATAATACTTTCAGGGAGTGCATCTGGTTAAGACATGATGTAATCTTAGATAATACTTTCAGGGAGTGGGTCTGGTTAAGACATGATGTAATCTCAGATAATACTTTCAGGGAATGCATCTGGTTTAGACATGATGTAATCTTAGATAATACTTTCAGGGAGTGGGTCTGGTTAAGACATGATATAATCTTAGATATTACTTTCAGGGAGTGGGTTTGGTTAAGACATGATGTAAAGTTAGATACTACTTTCAGGGAGTGCATCTGGTTAAGACATGATGTAATCTTAGATAATACTTTCAGGGAGTGCATCTGGTTAAGACATGATGTAATCTTGGATAATACTTTCAGGGAGTGGGTCTGGTTAAGACATGATGTAATCTTAGATAATACTTTCAGGGAATGCATCTGGTTTAGACAGGATGTAATCTTAGATAATACTTTCAGGGAGTGGGTCTGGTTAAGACATGATGTAATCTTAGATATTACTTTCAGGGAGTGGGTTTGGTTAAGACATGAGGTAATCTTAGATAATACTTTCAGGGAGTGCATGACATGATGTAATATTAGATATTACTTTGAGGGAGTGGGTTTGGTTAAGACATGATGTAATGTTAGATAATACTTTCAGGGAGTGCATCTGGTTAAGACATGATGTAATCTTAGATAATACTTTCAGGGAGTGCATCTGGTTAAGACATGATGTAATCTTAGATAATACTTTCAGGGAGTGCGTCTGGTTAAGACATGATGTAATCTTAGATAATACTTTCAGGGAGTGGGTCTGGTTAAGACATGATGTAATCTTAGATATTACTTTCAGGGAGTGCATCTGTTTAAGACATGATGTAATCTTAGATATTACTTTCAGGGAGTGGGTCTGGTTAAGACATGATGTAATCTTAGATAATACTTTCAGGGAGTGGGTCTGGTTAAGACATGATGTAATCTTAGATATTACTTTCAGGGAGTGCATCTGGTTAAGACATGATGTAATCTTAGATAATACTTTCAGGGAGTGGGTCTGGTTAAGACATGATGTAATCTTAGATATTACTTTCAGGGAGTGCATCTGGTTAAGACATGATGTAATCTTAGATATTACTTTCACGGAGTGCATCTGGTTAAGACATGATGTAATGTTAGATAATACTTTCAGGCAGTGCATCTGGTTATGGCATGATGTAATCTTAGATATTACTTTCAGGGAGTGCATCTGGTTAAGACATGATGTAATCTTAGATATTACTTTCAGGGAGTGCATCTGGTTAAGACATGATGTAATCTTAGATATTACTTTCAGGGAGTGCATCTGGTTAAGACATGATGTAATCTTAGATATTACTTTCAGGGAGTGCATCTGGTTAAGACATGATGTAATCTTAGATAATACTATCAGGGAGTGGGTCTGGTTAAGACATGATGTAATCTTAGATATTACTTTCACGTAGTGCATCTGGTTAAGACATGATGTAATGTTAGATAATACTTTCAGGCAGTGCATCTGGTTATGGCATGATGTAATCTTAGATATTACTTTCAGGGAGTGCATCTGGTTAAGACATGATGTAATCTTAGATATTACTTTCAGGGAGTGCATCTGGTTAAGACATGATGTAATCTTAGATATTACTTTCAGGGAGTGCATCTGGTTAAGACATGATGTAATCTTAGATATTACTTTCAGGGAGTGCATCTGGTTAAGACATGATGTAATCTTAGATATTACTTTCAGGGAGTGCATCTGGTTAAGACATGATGTAATCTTAGATATTACTTTCAGGCAGTGCATCTGGTTATGGCATGATGTAATCTTAGATATTACTTTCAGGGAGTGCATCTGGTTAAGACATGATGTAATCTTAGATATTACTTTCAGGGAGTGCATCTGGTTAAGACATGATGTAATCTTAGATAATACTTTCAGGGAGTGGGTCTGGTTAAGACATGATGTAATCTTAGATATTACTTTCAGGGAGTGCATCTGGTTAAGACATGATGTAATCTTAGATATTACTTTCAGGGAGTGCATCTGGTTAAGACATGATGTAATGTTAGATATTACTTTCAGGGAGTGCATCTGGTTATGGCATGATGTAATCTTAGATAATACTTTCAGGGAGTGCATCTGGTTAAGACATGATGTAATCTTAGATAATACTTTCAGGGAGTGCATCTGGTTAAGACATGATGTAATCTTAGATATTACTTTCAGGGAGTGCATGACATGATGTAATGTTAGATATTACTTTCAGGGAGTGCATCTGGTTAAGACATGATGTAATCTTAGATAATACTTTCAGGCAGTGCATCTGGTTAAGACATGATGTAATCTTAGATAATACTTTCAGGCAGTGCATCTGGTTAAGACATGAGGTAATCTTAGATAATACTTTCAGGGAATGCATGACATGATGTAATGTTAGATAATACTTTCAGGGAATGCATCTGGTTAAGACATGACGTAATCTTAGATAATACTTTCAGGGAGTGCATCTGGTTAAGACATGATGTAATCTTAGATATTACTTTCAGGGAATGCATCTGGTTAAGACATGATGTAATCGTAGATAATACTTTCAGGGAGTGCATCTTGTTAAGACATGATGTAATCGTAGATATTACTTTCAGGGAATGCATCTTGTTAAGACATGATGTAATCGTAGATAATACTTTCAGGGAGTGCATTTTGTTAAGACATGATGTAATCGTAGATATTACTTTCAGGGAATGCATCTGGTTAAGACATGATGTAATCGTAGATAATACTTTCAGGGAATGCATCTGGTTAAGACATGATGTAATCTTAGATAATACTTTCAGGGAATGCATCTGGTTAAGACATGATGTAATGTTAGATAATACTTTCAGGGAATGCATCTGGTTAAGACATGATGTAATCTTAGCTAATGCGCTAATGTTGGCGCGTTTTATTATTGCAGTTCAGTATCTTTAGGCGTATCTGGATGAAGGCGTATAAATAAGGTAGGTTGGAGGTAAAGTCAGTCAATCCTTCAGTTCGCCGAAAGCATTCATACATTACACGTCGTATTCATGCGCAGTTCATCAAAAATCTGTGTACACTACACGTCGTCTTCAGTCAGTCAGTTCGTCATACATCGGATATTGATTCACAAGTTACGCGCAGCAGAATTATGAAAGATCTAAAATATGGTAAAGTTAATTATACAAAAGGTTGAAGTACGTTGATTAAAAGTGATCAGTAAGAAGTTATTATAACAGTTTCAGTTTGGCGAGTATCTAGATCAATATGTAAAAGTGATAGTGAACGTGTTCGACAATAAAAATTATAAAACAAATTTCTTCATCAGTGTTCTTTTTGGATAAAAGATTCCTTTCCGTTTACACAACCCTGATCAAGACACATGTTCGACCCAAGATAAGATAATAGCTAGCCGGAGGACAATAAACAAAACTTAAAATTCATTCAAACACTGATACTAGGTACCACAAATTGCTAACACTAGATGGAGCTACAAACCGACAAATGAATGATGTCACAAGATGTCTTCAACACACGTGAAGTAAACAAACATTTGTAAGTAATACCGTTACAAATTGGCTCCCATACGTGGGGCAGTTAAAATTATTTCACCAAACAAAACAAAAGCAACACAACATAAGATCAGTGATGTAATTTTAGATATTACTTTCAGGGAGTGCATCTGGTTAAGACATGATGTAATCTTAGATAATACTTTCAGGGAGTGCATCTGGTTAAGACATGATGTAATCTTAGATATTACTTTCAGGGAATGCAACTGGTAAAGACATGATGTAATCTTAGATAATACTTTCAGGGAGTGCATCTGGTTAAGACATGATGTAATCTTAGATAATACTTTCAGGGAGTGGGTCTGGTTAAGACATGATGTAATCTCAGATAATACTTTCAGGGAATGCATCTGGTTTAGACATGATGTAATCTTAGATAATACTTTCAGGGAGTGGGTCTGGTTAAGACATGATATAATCTTAGATATTACTTTCAGGGAGTGGGTTTGGTTAAGACATGATGTAAAGTTAGATACTACTTTCAGGGAGTGCATCTGGTTAAGACATGATGTAATCTTAGATAATACTTTCAGGGAGTGCATCTGGTTAAGACATGATGTAATCTTGGATAATACTTTCAGGGAGTGGGTCTGGTTAAGACATGATGTAATCTTAGATAATACTTTCAGGGAATGCATCTGGTTTAGACATGATGTAATCTTAGATAATACTTTCAGGGAGTGGGTCTGGTTAAGACATGATGTAATCTTAGATATTACTTTCAGGGAGTGGGTTTGGTTAAGACATGATGTAATCTTAGATAATACTTTCAGGGAGTGCATGACATGATGTAATATTAGATATTACTTTGAGGGAGTGGGTTTGGTTAAGACATGATGTAATGTTAGATAATACTTTCAGGGAGTGCATCTGGTTAAGACATGATGTAATCTTAGATAATACTTTCAGGGAGTGCATGACATGATGTAATATTAGATATTACTTTCAGGGAGTGGGTTTGGTTAAGACATGATGTAATGTTAGATAATACTTTCAGGGAGTGCATCTGGTTAAGACATGATGTAATCTTAGATAATACTTTCAGGGAATGCATGACATGATGTAATATTAGATATTACTTTCAGGGAGTGCATCTGGTTAAGACATGATGTAATATTAGATATTACTTTCAGGGAGTGCATCTGGTTAAGACATGATGTGATCTTAGATATTACTTTCAGGGAGTGCATCTGGTTAAGACATGATGTAATCTTAGATAATACTTTCAGGGAATGCATCTGGTTAAGACATGATGTAATCTTAGATAATACTTTCAGGGAATGCATCTGGTTAAGACATGATGTAATCTTAGATAATACTTTCAGGGAGTGCATCTGGTTAAGACATGATGTAATCTTAGATAATACTTTCACAGAGTGCATCTGGTTAAGACATGATGTAATCTTAGATATTACTTTCAGGGAGTGCATCTGGTTAAGACATGATGTAATCTTAGATAATACTTTCAGGCAGTGCATCTGGTTAAGACATGATGTAATCTTAGAAAATACTTTCAGGGAGTGCATCTGGTTAAGACATGATGTAATCTTAGATAATACTTTCAGGGAGTGCATCTGGTTAAGACATGATGTAATCTTAGATATTGCTTTCAGGGAGTGCATCTGGTTAAGACATGATGTAATCTTAGATAATACTTTCAGGGAGTGCATCTGGTTAAGACATGATGTAATCTTAGATAATACTTTCAGGGAGTGCATCTGGTTAAGACATGATGTAATCTTAGATAATACTTTCAGGGAGTGCATCTGGTTAAGACATGATGTAATCTTAGATAATACTTTCAGGGAGTGCATCTGGTTAAGACATGATGTAATCTTAGATAATACTTTCAGGGAGTGCATCTGGTTAAGACATGATGTAATCTTAGATAATACTTTCAGGGAGTGCATCTGGTTAAGACATGATGTAATCTTAGTTAATACTTTCAGGGAGTGCATCTGGTTAAGACATGATGTAATATTAGATATTACTTTCAGGGAATGCATCTGGTTAAGACATGATGTAATCTTAGATAATACTTTCAGGGAGTGCATCTGGTTAAAACATGATGTAATCTTAGATAATACTTTCAGGGAGAGGGCCTGGTTAAGTCATGATGTAATCTTAGATAATACTTACAGGGAGTGCATCTGGTTAAGACATGATGTAATCTTAGATATTACTTTCAGGGAATGGGTCTGGTTAAGACATGATGTCATCATAGATATTACTTTCAGGGAATGGGTCTGGTTAAGACATGATGTCATCTTAGATATTACTTTCAAGGAATGGGTCTGGTTAAGACATGATGTAATCTTAGATATTACTTTCAGGGAATGGGTATGGTTAAGACATGATGTCATCTTAGATATTAATTTCAGGGAATGGGTCTGGTTAAGACATGATGTAATCTTAGATATTACTTTCAGGGAGTGCATCTGGTTAAGACATGATGTAATCTTAGATATTACTTTCAGGGAATGGGTCTGGTTAAGACATGATGTAATCTTAGATATTACTTTCAAGGAATGGGTCTGGTTAAGACATGATGTCATCTTAGATATTACTTTCAGGGAATTCATCTGGTTAAGACATGATGTAATCTTAGATATTACTTTCAGGGAGTGCATCTGGTTAAGACATGATGTAATCTTAGATATTACTTTCAGGGAATGGGTCTGGTTAAGACATGATGTAATCTTAGATAATACTTACAGGGAGTGCATCTGGTTAAGACATGATGTAATACTAGATATTACTTTCAGGGAATGGGTCTGGTTAAGACATTATGTAATCTTAGATAATACTTTCAGGGAATGCATGACATGATGTAATGTTAAATAATACTTTCGGGGAATGCATGACATGATCTAATCTTAGATAATATTTTCAGGGAATGCATGACATGATGTAATCTTAGATAATACTTTCAGGGAATGCATCTGGTTAAGACTTGATGTAATCTTAGATAATACTTTCAGGGAGTGCATGACATTATGTAATGTTAGATAATACTTTCAGGGAGTGCATGACATGATGTAACGTTAGATATTACTTTCAGGGTGTGCATCTGGTTAAGACATGATGTAATCTTAGATAATACTTTCAGGCAGTGCATCTGGTTAAGACATGAGGTAATCTTAGATAATACTTTCAGGGAATGCATCTGGTTAAGACATGATGTAATCTTAGATAATACTTTCAGGGAATGCATCTGGTTAAGACATGATGTAATCTTAGATAATACTTTCAGGGAATGCATCTGGTTAAGACATGATGTAATCTTAGATAATACTTTCAGGGAATGCATCTGGTTAAGACATGATGTAATCTTAGATAATACTTTCAGGGAGTGCATCTGGTTAAGACATGATGTAATCTTAGATAATACTTTCAGGGAGTGCACCTGGTTAAGACATCATGTAATCTTAGATATTACTTTCAGGGAATGGGTCTGGTTAAGACATGATGTATCTTAGATATTACTTTCAGGGAGTGCATCTGGTTAAGACATGATGTAATCTTAGATATTACTTTCAGGGAATGGGTCTGGTTAAGACATGATGTAATCTTAGATATTACTTTCAAGGAATGCATCTGGTTAAGACATGATGTCATCTTAGATATTACTTTCAGGGAATGCATCTGGTTAAGACATGATGTAATCTTAGATATTACTTTCAGGGAGTGCATCTGGTTAAGACATGATGTAATCTTAGATATTACTTTCAGGGAATGGGTCTGGTTAAGACATGATGTAATCTTAGATAATACTTACAGGGAGTGCATCTGGTTAAGACATGATGTAATACTAGATATTACTCTCAGGGAATGGGTCTGGTTAAGACATTATGTAATCTTAGATAATACTTTCAGGGAATGCATGACATGATGTAATGTTAAATAATACTTTCGGGGAATGCATGACATGATCTAATCTTAGATAATATTTTCAGGGAATGCATGACATGATGTAATCTTAGATAATACTTTCAGGGAATGCATCTGGTTAAGACATGATGTAATCTTAGATAATACTTTCAGGGAGTGCATGCCATGATGTAATGTTAGATAATACTTTCAGGGAGTGCATGACATGATGTAATGTTAGATATTACTTTCAGGGTGTGCATCTGGTTAAGACATGATGTAATCTTAGATAATACTTTCAGGCAGTGCATCTGGTTAAAACATGAGGTAATCTTAGATAATACTTTCAGGGAATGCATCTGGTTAAGACATGATGTAATCTTAGATAATACTTTCAGGGAGTGCATCTGGTTAAGACATGATGTAATCTTAGATAATACTTTCAGGGAGTGCATGACATGATGTAATGTTAGATAATACTTTCAGGGAATGCATGACATGATATAATGTTAGATAATACTTTCAGGGAATGCATGACATGATGTAATCTTAGATAATACTTTTAGGGAATGCATCTGGTCAAGACATGATGTAATCTTAGATATTACTTTCAGGGAGTGCATGACTTGATGTAATCTTAGATAATACGTTCAGGGGAATGCATGACATGATGTAATCTTAGATATTACTTTCAGGGAATGCATCTGGTTAAGACATGATGTAATCTTAGATAATACTTTCAGGGAGTGCATGACTTGATGTAATCTTAGATAATACTTTCAGGGAATGCATCTGGTTAAGACATGACGTAATCTTAGATAATACTTTCAGGGAGTGCATCTGGTTAAGACATGATGTCATCTTAGATATTACTTTCAGGGAATTCATCTGGTTAAGACATGATGTAATCTTAGATATTACTTTCAGGGAGTGCATCTGGTTAAGACATGATGTAATCTTAGATATTACTTTCAGGGAATGGGTCTGGTTAAGACATGATGTAATCTTAGATAATACTTACAGGGAGTGCATCTGGTTAAGACATGATGTAATACTAGATATTACTTTCAGGGAATGGGTCTGGTTAAGACATTATGTAATCTTAGATAATACTTTCAGGGAATGCATGACATGATGTAATGTTAAATAATACTTTCGGGGAATGCATGACATGATCTAATCTTAGATAATATTTTCAGGGAATGCATGACATGATGTAATCTTAGATAATACTTTCAGGGAATGCATCTGGTTAAGACTTGATGTAATCTTAGATAATACTTTCAGGGAGTGCATGACATTATGTAATGTTAGATAATACTTTCAGGGAGTGCATGACATGATGTAACGTTAGATATTACTTTCAGGGTGTGCATCTGGTTAAGACATGGTGTAATCTTAGATAATACTTTCAGGCAGTGCATCTGGTTAAGACATGAGGTAATCTTAGATAATACTTTCAGGGAATGCATCTGGTTAAGACATGATGTAATCTTAGATAATACTTTCAGGGAATGCATCTGGTTAAGACATGATGTAATCTTAGATAATACTTTCAGGGAATGCATCTGGTTAAGACATGATGTAATCTTAGATAATACTTTCAGGGAATGCATCTGGTTAAGACATGATGTAATCTTAGATAATACTTTCAGGGAGTGCATCTGGTTAAGACATGATGTAATCTTAGATAATACTTTCAGGGAGTGCACCTGGTTAAGACATCATGTAATCTTAGATATTACTTTCAGGGAATGGGTCTGGTTAAGACATGATGTATCTTAGATATTACTTTCAGGGAGTGCATCTGGTTAAGACATGATGTAATCTTAGATATTACTTTCAGGGAATGGGTCTGGTTAAGACATGATGTAATCTTAGATATTACTTTCAAGGAATGCATCTGGTTAAGACATGATGTCATCTTAGATATTACTTTCAGGGAATGCATCTGGTTAAGACATGATGTAATCTTAGATATTACTTTCAGGGAGTGCATCTGGTTAAGACATGATGTAATCTTAGATATTACTTTCAGGGAATGGGTCTGCTTAAGACATGATGTAATCTTAGATAATACTTACAGGGAGTGCATCTGGTTAAGACATGATGTAATACTAGATATTACTCTCAGGGAATGGGTCTGGTTAAGACATTATGTAATCTTAGATAATACTTTCAGGGAATGCATGACATGATGTAATGTTAAATAATACTTTCGGGGAATGCATGACATGATCTAATCTTAGATAATATTTTCAGGGAATGCATGACATGATGTAATCTTAGATAATACTTTCAGGGAATGCATCTGGTTAAGACATGATGTAATCTTAGATAATACTTTCAGGGAGTGCATGACATGATGTAATGTTAGATAATACTTTCAGGGAGTGCATGACACGATGTAATGTTAGATATTACTTTCAGGGTGTGCATCTGGTTAAGACATGATGTAATCTTAGATAATACTTTCAGGCAGTGCATCTGGTTAAGACATGAGGTAATCTTAGATAATACTTTCAGGGAATGCATCTGGTTAAGACATGATGTAATCTTAGATAATACTTTCAGGGAGTGCATCTGGTTAAGACATGATGTAATCTTAGATAATACTTTCAGGGAGTGCATGACATGATGTAATGTTAGATAATACTTTCAGGGAATGCATGACATGATATAATGTTAGATAATACTTTCAGGGAATGCATGACATGATGTAATCTTAGATAATACTTTTAGGGAATGCATCTGGTCAAGACATGATGTAATCTTAGATATTACTTTCAGGGAGTGCATGACTTGATGTAATCTTAGATAATACGTTCAGGGGAATGCACGACATGATGTAATCTTAGATATTACTTTCAGGGAATGCATCTGGTTAAGACATGATGTAATCTTAGATAATACTTTCAGGGAGTGCATGACTTGATGTAATCTTAGATAATACTTTCAGGGAATGCATCTGGTTAAGACATGACGTAATCTTAGATAATACTTTCAGGGAGTGCATCTGGTTAAGACATGATGTAATCTTAGATATTACTTTCAGGGAATGCATTTGATTAAGACATGATGTAATCGTAGATAATACTTTCAGGGAGTGCATCTTGTTAAGACATGATGTAATCGTAGATATTACTTTCAGGGAATGCATCTTGTTAAGACATGATGTAATCGTAGATAATACTTTCAGGGAGTGCATCTTGTTAAGACATGATGTAATCGTAGATATTACTTTCAGGGAATGCATCTGGTTAAGACATGATGTAATCGTAGATAATACTTTCAGGGAATGCATCTGGTTAAGACATGATGTAATCTTAGATAATACTTTCTGGGAATGCATCTGGTTAAGACATGATGTAATCTTAGATAATACTTTTAGGGAATGCATCGGGTTAAGACATGATGTAATCTTAGATAATACTTTCAGGGAGTGCATCTGGTTAAGACATGATGTAATCTTAGATAATACTTTCAGGGAGTGCATCTGGTTAAGACATGATGTAATCTTAGATAATACTTTCACGGAGTGCATCTGGTTAAGACATGATGTAATCTTAGATATTACTTTCAGGGAGTGCATCTGGTTAACACATGATGTAATGTTAGATATTACTTTCAGGGAGTGCATCTGGTTAAGACATGATGTAATCTTAGATATTACTTTCAGGGAGTGCATCTGGTTAAGACATGATGTAATTTTAGATATTACTTTCAGGGAGTGCATCTGGTTAAGACATGATGTAATCTTAGATAATACTTTCAGGGAGTGCATCTGGTTAAGACATGATGTAATCTTAGATATTACTTTCAGGGAATGCAACTGGTAAAGACATGATGTAATCTTAGATAATACTTTCAGGGAGTGCATCTGGTTAAGACATGATGTAATCTTAGATAATACTTTCAGGGAGTGGGTCTGGTTAAGACATGATGTAATCTTAGATAATACTTTCAGGGAATGCATCTGGTTTAGACATGATGTAATCTTAGATAATACTTTCAGGGAGTGGGTCTGGTTAAGACATGATATAATCTTAGATATTACTTTCAGGGAGTGGGTTTGGTTAAGACATGATGTAATGTTAGATAATACTTTCAGGGAGTGCCTCTGGTTAAGACATGATGTAATCTTAGATAATACTTTCAGGGAGTGCATCTGGTTAAGACATGATGTAATCTTAGATAATACTTTCAGGGAGTGGGTCTGGTTAAGACATGATGTAATCTTAGATAATACTTTCAGGGAATGCATCTGGTTTAGACATGATGTAATCTTAGATAATACTTTCAGGGAGTGGGTCTGGTTAAGACATGATGTAATCTTAGATATTACTTTCAGGGAGTGGGTTTGGTTAAGACATGATGTAATCTTAGATAATACTTTCAGGGAGTGCATGACATGATGTAATATTAGATATTACTTTCAGGTAGTGGGTTTGGTTAAGACATGATGTAATCTTAGATAATACTTACAGGGAGTGCATCTGGTTAAGACATGATGTAATACTAGATATTACTCTCAGGGAATGGGTCTGGTTAAGACATTATGTAATCTTAGATAATACTTTCAGGGAATGCATGACATGATGTAATGTTAAATAATACTTTCGGGGAATGCATGACATGATCTAATCTTAGATAATATTTTCAGGGAATGCATGACATGATGTAATCTTAGATAATACTTTCAGGGAATGCATCTGGTTAAGACATGATGTAATCTTAGATAATACTTTCAGGGAGTGCATGACATGATGTAATGTTAGATAATACTTTCAGGGAGTGCATGACATGATGTAATGTTAGATATTACTTTCAGGGTGTGCATCTGGTTAAGACATGATGTAATCTTAGATAATACTTTCAGGCAGTGCATCTGGTTAAGACATGAGGTAATCTTAGATAATACTTTCAGGGAATGCATCTGGTTAAGACATGATGTAATCTTAGATAATACTTTCAGGGAGTGCATCTGGTTAAGACATGATGTAATCTTAGATAATACTTTCAGGGAGTGCATGACATGATGTAATGTTAGATAATACTTTCAGGGAATGCATGACATGATATAATGTTAGATAATACTTTCAGGGAATGCATGACATGATGTAATCTTAGATAATACTTTTAGGGAATGCATCTGGTCAAGACATGATGTAATCTTAGATATTACTTTCAGGGAGTGCATGACTTGATGTAATCTTAGATAATACGTTCAGGGGAATGCATGACATGATGTAATCTTAGATATTACTTTCAGGGAATGCATCTGGTTAAGACATGATGTAATCTTAGATAATACTTTCAGGGAGTGCATGACTTGATGTAATCTTAGATAATACTTTCAGGGAATGCATCTGGTTAAGACATGACGTAATCTTAGATAATACTTTCAGGGAGTGCATCTGGTTAAGACATGATGTAATCTTAGATATTACTTTCAGGGAATGCATTTGATTAAGACATGATGTAATCGTAGATAATACTTTCAGGGAGTGCATCTTGTTAAGACATGATGTAATCGTAGATATTACTTTCAGGGAATGCATCTTGTTAAGACATGATGTAATCGTAGATAATACTTTCAGGGAGTGCATCTTGTTAAGACATGATGTAATCGTAGATATTACTTTCAGGGAATGCATCTGGTTAAGACATGATGTAATCGTAGATAATACTTTCAGGGAATGCATCTGGTTAAGACATGATGTAATCTTAGATAATACTTTCTGGGAATGCATCTGGTTAAGACATGATGTAATCTTAGATAATACTTTCAGGGAATGCATCGGGTTAAGACATGATGTAATCTTAGATAATACTTTCAGGGAGTGCATCTGGTTAAGACATGATGTAATCTTAGATAATACTTTCAGGGAGTGCATCTGGTTAAGACATGATGTAATCTTAGATAATACTTTCACGGAGTGCATCTGGTTAAGACATGATGTAATCTTAGATATTACTTTCAGGGAGTGCATCTGTTTAACACATGATGTAATGTTAGATATTACTTTCAGGGAGTGCATCTGGTTAAGACATGATGTAATCTTAGATATTACTTTCAGGGAGTGCATCTGGTTAAGACATGATGTAATTTTAGATATTACTTTCAGGGAGTGCATCTGGTTAAGACATGATGTAATCTTAGATAATACTTTCAGGGAGTGCATCTGGTTAAGACATGATGTAATCTTAGATATTACTTTCAGGGAATGCAACTGGTAAAGACATGATGTAATCTTAGATAATACTTTCAGGGAGTGCATCTGGTTAAGACATGATGTAATCTTAGATAATACTTTCAGGGAGTGGGTCTGGTTAAGACATGATGTAATCTTAGATAATACTTTCAGGGAATGCATCTGGTTTAGACATGATGTAATCTTAGATAATACTTTCAGGGAGTGGGTCTGGTTAAGACATGATATAATCTTAGATATTACTTTCAGGGAGTGGGTTTGGTTAAGACATGATGTAATGTTAGATAATACTTTCAGGGAGTGCCTCTGGTTAAGACATGATGTAATCTTAGATAATACTTTCAGGGAGTGCATCTGGTTAAGACATGATGTAATCTTAGATAATACTTTCAGGGAGTGGGTCTGGTTAAGACATGATGTAATCTTAGATAATACTTTCAGGGAATGCATCTGGTTTAGACATGATGTAATCTTAGATAATACTTTCAGGGAGTGGGTCTGGTTAAGACATGATGTAATCTTAGATATTACTTTCAGGGAGTGGGTTTGGTTAAGACATGATGTAATCTTAGATAATACTTTCAGGGAGTGCATGACATGATGTAATATTAGATATTACTTTCAGGGAGTGGGTTTGGTTAAGACATGATGTAATGTTAGATAATACTTTCAGGGAGTGCATCTGGTTAAGACATGATGTAATCTTAGATAATACTTTCAGGGAGTGCATGACATGATGTAATATTAGATATTACTTTCAGGGAGTGGGTTTGGTTAAGACATGATGTAATGTTAGATAATACTTTCAGGGAGTGCATCTGGTTAAGACATGATGTAATCTTAGATAATACTTTCAGGGAATGCATGACATGATGTAATATTAGATATTACTTTCAGGGAGTGCATCTGGTTAAGACATGATGTAATATTAGATATTACTTTCAGGGAGTGCATCTGGTTAAGACATGATGTGATCTTAGATATTACTTTCAGGGAGTGCATCTGGTTAAGACATTATGTAATCTTAGATAATACTTTCAGGGAATGCATCTGGGAAAGACATGATGTAATCTTAGATAATACTTTCAGGGAATGCATCTGGTTAAGACATGATGTAATCTTAGATAATACTTTCAGGGAGTGCATCTGGTTAAGACATGATGTAATCTTAGATAATACTTTCACAGAGTGCATCTGGTTAAGACATGATGTAATCTTAGATATTACTTTCAGGGAGTGCATCTGGTTAAGACATGATGTAATCTTAGATAATACTTTCAGGGAGTGCATCTGGTTAAGACATGATGTAATCTTAGATAATACTTTCAGGGAGTGCATCTGGTTAAGACATGATGTAATCTTAGATAATACCTTCAGGGAGTGCATCTGGTTAAGACATGATGTAATCTTAGATATTACTTTCAGGGAGTGCATCTGGTTAAGACATGATGTAATCTTAGATAATACTTTCAGGGAGTGCATCTGGTTAAGACATGATGTAATCTTAGATAATACTTTCAGGGAGTGCATCTGGTTAAGACATGATGTAATCTTAGATAATACTTTCAGGGAGTGCATCTGGTTAAGACATGATGTAATCTTAGATAATACTTTCAGGGAGTGCATCTGGTTAAAACATGATGTAATCTTAGATAATACTTTCAGGGAGTGGGTCTGGTTAAGACATGATGTAATCTTAGATAATACTTTCAGGGAATGCATCTGGTTTAGACATGATGTAATCTTAGATAATACTTTCAGGGAGTGGGTCTGGTTAAGACATGATATAATCTTAGATATTACTTTCAGGGAGTGGGTTTGGTTAAGACATGATGTAATGTTAGATAATACTTTCAGGGAGTGCCTCTGGTTAAGACATGATGTAATCTTAGATAATACTTTCAGGGAGTGCATCTGGTTAAGACATGATGTAATCTTAGATAATACTTTCAGGGAGTGGGTCTGGTTAAGACATGATGTAATCTTAGATAATACTTTCAGGGAATGCATCTGGTTTAGACATGATGTAATCTTAGATAATACTTTCAGGGAGTGGGTCTGGTTAAGACATGATGTAATCTTAGATATTACTTTCAGGGAGTGGGTTTGGTTAAGACATGATGTAATCTTAGATAATACTTTCAGGGAGTGCATGACATGATGTAATATTAGATATTACTTTCAGGTAGTGGGTTTGGTTAAGACATGATGTAATCTTAGATAATACTTACAGGGAGTGCATCTGGTTAAGACATGATGTAATACTAGATATTACTCTCAGGGAATGGGTCTGGTTAAGACATTATGTAATCTTAGATAATACTTTCAGGGAATGCATGACATGATGTAATGTTAAATAATACTTTCGGGGAATGCATGACATGATCTAATCTTAGATAATATTTTCAGGGAATGCATGACATGATGTAATCTTAGATAATACTTTCAGGGAATGCATCTGGTTAAGACATGATGTAATCTTAGATAATACTTTCAGGGAGTGCATGACATGATGTAATGTTAGATAATACTTTCAGGGAGTGCATGACATGATGTAATGTTAGATATTACTTTCAGGGTGTGCATCTCGTTAAGACATGATGTAATCTTAGATAATACTTTCAGGCAGTGCATCTGGTTAAGACATGAGGTAATCTTAGATAATACTTTCAGGGAATGCATCTGGTTAAGACATGATGTAATCTTAGATAATACTTTCAGGGAGTGCATCTGGTTAAGACATGATGTAATCTTAGATAATACTTTCAGGGAGTGCATGACATGATGTAATGTTAGATAATACTTTCAGGGAATGCATGACATGATATAATGTTAGATAATACTTTCAGGGAATGCATGACATGATGTAATCTTAGATAATACTTTTAGGGAATGCATCTGGTCAAGACATGATGTAATCTTAGATATTACTTTCAGGGAGTGCATGACTTGATGTAATCTTAGATAATACGTTCAGGGGAATGCATGACATGATGTAATCTTAGATATTACTTTCAGGGAATGCATCTGGTTAAGACATGATGTAATCTTAGATAATACTTTCAGGGAGTGCATGACTTGATGTAATCTTAGATAATACTTTCAGGGAATGCATCTGGTTAAGACATGACGTAATCTTAGATAATACTTTCAGGGAGTGCATCTGGTTAAGACATGATGTAATCTTAGATATTACTTTCAGGGAATGCATTTGATTAAGACATGATGTAATCGTAGATAATACTTTCAGGGAGTGCATCTTGTTAAGACATGATGTAATCGTAGATATTACTTTCAGGGAATGCATCTTGTTAAGACATGATGTAATCGTAGATAATACTTTCAGGGAGTGCATCTTGTTAAGACATGATGTAATCGTAGATATTACTTTCAGGGAATGCATCTGGTTAAGACATGATGTAATCGTAGATAATACTTTCAGGGAATGCATCTGGTTAAGACATGATGTAATCTTAGATAATACTTTCTGGGAATGCATCTGGTTAAGACATGATGTAATCTTAGATAATACTTTCAGGGAATGCATCGGGTTAAGACATGATGTAATCTTAGATAATACTTTCAGGGAGTGCATCTGGTTAAGACATGATGTAATCTTAGATAATACTTTCAGGGAGTGCATCTGGTTAAGACATGATGTAATCTTAGATAATACTTTCACGGAGTGCATCTGGTTAAGACATGATGTAATCTTAGATATTACTTTCAGGGAGTGCATCTGTTTAACACATGATGTAATGTTAGATATTACTTTCAGGGAGTGCATCTGGTTAAGACATGATGTAATCTTAGATATTACTTTCAGGGAGTGCATCTGGTTAAGACATGATGTAATTTTAGATATTACTTTCAGGGAGTGCATCTGGTTAAGACATGATGTAATCTTAGATAATACTTTCAGGGAGTGCATCTGGTTAAGACATGATGTAATCTTAGATATTACTTTCAGGGAATGCAACTGGTAAAGACATGATGTAATCTTAGATAATACTTTCAGGGAGTGCATCTGGTTAAGACATGATGTAATCTTAGATAATACTTTCAGGGAGTGGGTCTGGTTAAGACATGATGTAATCTTAGATAATACTTTCAGGGAATGCATCTGGTTTAGACATGATGTAATCTTAGATAATACTTTCAGGGAGTGGGTCTGGTTAAGACATGATATAATCTTAGATATTACTTTCAGGGAGTGGGTTTGGTTAAGACATGATGTAATGTTAGATAATACTTTCAGGGAGTGCCTCTGGTTAAGACATGATGTAATCTTAGATAATACTTTCAGGGAGTGCATCTGGTTAAGACATGATGTAATCTTAGATAATACTTTCAGGGAGTGGGTCTGGTTAAGACATGATGTAATCTTAGATAATACTTTCAGGGAATGCATCTGGTTTAGACATGATGTAATCTTAGATAATACTTTCAGGGAGTGGGTCTGGTTAAGACATGATGTAATCTTAGATATTACTTTCAGGGAGTGGGTTTGGTTAAGACATGATGTAATCTTAGATAATACTTTCAGGGAGTGCATGACATGATGTAATATTAGATATTACTTTCAGGGAGTGGGTTTGGTTAAGACATGATGTAATGTTAGATAATACTTTCAGGGAGTGCATCTGGTTAAGACATGATGTAATCTTAGATAATACTTTCAGGGAGTGCATGACATGATGTAATATTAGATATTACTTTCAGGGAGTGGGTTTGGTTAAGACATGATGTAATGTTAGATAATACTTTCAGGGAGTGCATCTGGTTAAGACATGATGTAATCTTAGATAATACTTTCAGGGAATGCATGACATGATGTAATATTAGATATTACTTTCAGGGAGTGCATCTGGTTAAGACATGATGTAATATTAGATATTACTTTCAGGGAGTGCATCTGGTTAAGACATGATGTGATCTTAGATATTACTTTCAGGGAGTGCATCTGGTTAAGACATTATGTAATCTTAGATAATACTTTCAGGGAATGCATCTGGGAAAGACATGATGTAATCTTAGATAATACTTTCAGGGAATGCATCTGGTTAAGACATGATGTAATCTTAGATAATACTTTCAGGGAGTGCATCTGGTTAAGACATGATGTAATCTTAGATAATACTTTCACAGAGTGCATCTGGTTAAGACATGATGTAATCTTAGATATTACTTTCAGGGAGTGCATCTGGTTAAGACATGATGTAATCTTAGATAATACTTTCAGGGAGTGCATCTGGTTAAGACATGATGTAATCTTAGATAATACTTTCAGGGAGTGCATCTGGTTAAGACATGATGTAATCTTAGATAATACCTTCAGGGAGTGCATCTGGTTAAGACATGATGTAATCTTAGATATTACTTTCAGGGAGTGCATCTGGTTAAGACATGATGTAATCTTAGATAATACTTTCAGGGAGTGCATCTGGTTAAGACATGATGTAATCTTAGATAATACTTTCAGGGAGTGCATCTGGTTAAGACATGATGTAATCTTAGATAATACTTTCAGGGAGTGCATCTGGTTAAGACATGATGTAATCTTAGATAATACTTTCAGGGAGTGCATCTGGTTAAAACATGATGTAATCTTAGATAATACTTTAAGGGAGTGCATCTGGTTAAGACATGATGTAATCTTAGATAATACTTTCAGGGAGTGCATCTGGTTAAAACATGATGTAATCTTAGATAATACTTTCAGGGAGAGGGCCTGGTTAAGACATGATGTAATCTTAGATAATACTTACAGGGAGTGCATCTGGTTAAGACATGATGTAATCTTAGATATTACTTTCAGGGAATGGGTCTGGTTAAGACATGATGTCATCTTAGATATTACTTTCAAGGAATGGGTCTGGTTAAGACATGATGTAATCTTAGATATTACTTTCAGGGAATGGGTCTGGTTAAGACATGATGTCATCTTAGATATTACTTTCAGGGAATGGGTCTGGTTAAGACATGATGTAATCTTAGATATTACTTTCAGGGAGTGCATCTAGTTAAGACATGATGTAATCTTATATATTACTTTCAGGGAATGGGTCTGGTTAAGACATGATGTAATCTTAGATATTACTTTCAAGGAATGGGTCTGGTTAAGACATGATGTCATCTTAGATATTACTTTCAGGGAATGCATCTGGTTAAGACATGATGTAATTTTAGATATTACTTTCAGGGAGTGCATCTGGTTAAGACATGATGTAATCTTAGATATTACTTTCAGGGAATGGGTCTGGTTAAGACATGATGTAATCTTAGATAATACTTACAGGGAGTGCATCTGGTTAAGACATGATGTAATACTAGATATTACTTTCAGGGAATGGGTCTGGTTAAGACATTATGTAATCTTAGATAATACTTTCAGGGAATGCATGACATGATGTAATGTTAAATAATACTTTCGGGGAATGCATGACATGATCTAATCTTAGATAATATTTTCAGGGAATGCATGACATGATGTAATCTTAGATAATACTTTCAGGGAATGCATCTGGTTAAGACTTGATGTAATCTTAGATAATACTTTCAGGGAGTGCATGACATTATGTAATGTTAGATAATACTTTCAGGGAGTGCATGACATGATGTAACGTTAGATATTACTTTCAGGGTGTGCATCTGGTTAAGACATGATGTAATCTTAGATAATACTTTCAGGCAGTGCATCTGGTTAAGACATGAGGTAATCTTAGATAATACTTTCAGGGAATGCATCTGGTTAAGACATGATGTAATTTTAGATAATACTTTCAGGGAGTGCATCTGGTTAAGACATGATGTAATCTTAGATAATACTTTCAGGGAGTGCATGACATGATGTAATGTTAGATAATACTTTCAGGGAATGCATGACATGATATAATGTTAGATAATACTTTCAGGGAATGCATGACATGATGTAATCTTAGATAATACTTTTTGGGAATGCATCTGGTTAAGACATGATGTAATCTTAGATATTACTTTCAGGGAGTGCATGACTTGATGTAATCTTAGATAATACTTTCAGGGGAATGCATGACATGATGTAATCTTAGATAATACTTTCAGGGAGTGCATGACTTGATGTAATCTTAGATAATACTTTCAGGGAATGCATCTGGTTAAGACATGACGTAATCTTAGATAATACTTTCAGGGAGTGCATCTGGTTAAGACATGATGTAATCTTAGATAATACTTTCAGGGAGTGCATCTGGTTAAGACATGATGTAATCTTAGATATTACTTTCAGGGAATGCATCTGGTTAAGACATGATGTAATCGTAGATAATACTTTCAGGGAGTGCATCTTGTTAAGACATGATGTAATCGTAGATATTACTTTCAGGGAATGCATCTTGTTAAGACTTGATGTAATCGTAGATATTACTTTCAGGGAATGCATCTGGTTAAGACATGATGTAATCGTAGATAATACTTTCAGGGAATGCATCTGGTTAAGACATGATGTAATCTTAGATAATACTTTCAGGGAGTGCATTTTGTTAAGACATGATGTAATCTTAGATAATACTTTCAGGGAATGCATCTGGTTAAGACATGATGTAATCTTAGATAATACTTTCAGGGAATGCATCTGGTTAAGACATGATGTAATCTTAGATAATACTTTCAGGGAGTGCATCTGGTTAAGACATGATGTAATCTTAGATAATACTTTCAGGGTGTGCATCTGGTTAAGACATGATGTAATCTTAGATAATACTTTCACAGAGTGCATCTGGTTAAGACATGATGTAATCTTAGATATTACTTTCAGGGAGTGCATCTTATTAAGACATGATGTAATCTTAGATAATACTTTCAGGGAGTGCATCTGGTTAAGACATGATGTAATCTTAGATAATACTTTCAGGGAGTGCATCTGGTTAAGACATGATGTAATCTTAGATAATACAATCAGGGAGTGCATCTGGTTAAGACATGATGTAATCTTAGATATTACTTTCAGGGAGTGCATCTGGTTAAGACATGATGTAATGTTAGATATTACTTTCAGGGAGTGGGTCTGGTTAAGACATGATGTAATGTTAGATATTACTTTCAGGGAGTGCATCTGGTTAAGACATGATGTAATCTTAGATATTACTTTCAGGGAGTGCATCTGGTTAAGACATGATGTAATTTTAGATATTACTTTCAGGGAGTGCATCTGGTTAAGACATGATGTAATCTTAGATAATACTTTCAGGGAGTGCATCTGGTTAAGACATGATGTAATCTTAGGAATTACTTTCAGGGAATGCAACTGGTTAAGACATGATGTAATCTTAGATAATACTTTCAGGGAGTGCATCTGGTTAAGACATGATGTAATCTTAGATAATACTTTCAGGGAGTGGGTCTGGTTAAGACATGATGTAATCTTAGATAATACTTTCAGGGAATGCATCTGGTTTAGACATGATGTAATCTTAGACAATACTTTCAGGGAGTGGGTCTGGTTAAGACATGATGTAATCTTAGATATTACTTTCAGGGAGTGGGTTTGGTTAAGACATGATGTAATGTTAGATAATACTTTCAGGGAGTGCATCTGGTTAATACATGATGTAATCTTAGATATTACTTTCAGGGAATGCAACTGGTTAAGACATGATACAATCTTAGATAATACTTTCAGGGAGTGCATCTGGTTAAGACATGATGTAATCTTAGATAATACTTTCAGGGAGTGGGTCTGGTTAAGACATGATGTAATCTTAGATAATACTTTCAGGGAATGCATCTGGTTTAGACATGATGTAATCTTAGATAATACTTTCAGGGAGTGGGTCTGGTTAAGACATGATATAATCTTAGATATTACTTTCAGGGAGTGGGTTTGGTTAAGACATGATGTATTCTTAGATAATACTTTCAGGGAGTGCATGACATGATGTAATATTAGATATTACTTTCAGGGAGTGGGTTTGGTTAAGACATGATGTAATGTTAGATAATACTTTCAGGGAGTGCATTTGGTTAAGACATGATGTAATCTTAGGTAATACTTTCAGGGAGTGCATGACATGATGTAATATTAGATATTACTTTCAGGGAGTGGGTTTGGTTAAGACATGATGTAATGTTAGATAATACTTTCAGGGAGTGCATCTGGTTAAGACATGATGTAATCTTAGATAATACTTTCAGGGAATGCATGACATGATGTAATATTAGATATTACTTTCAGGGAGTGCATCTGGTTAAGACATGATGTAATATTAGATATTACTTTCAGGGAGTGCATCTGGTTAAGACATGATGTAATCTTAGATATTACTTTCAGGGAGTGCATCTGGTTAAGACATGATGTAATCTTAGATAATACTTTCAGGGAGTGCATCTTGTTAAGACATGATGTAATCTTAGATAATACTTTCAGGGAATGGGTCTTGTTAAGACATGATGTAATCTTAGATAATACTTTCAGGGAGTGCATCTGGTTAAGACATGATGTAATCTTAGATAATACTTTCAGGGAGTGCATCTTGTTAAGACATGATGTAATCTTAGATAATACTTACAGGGAGTGCATCTGGTTACGACATGATGTAATCTTAGATAATACTTTCAGGGAGTGCATCTGGTTAAGACATGATGTAATCTTAGATAATACTTTTATGGAGTGCATCTGGTTAAGACATGATGTAATCTTAGATAATACTTTTATGGAGTGCATCTGGTTAAGACATGATGTAATCTTAGATAATGCTTTTATGGAGTGCATCTGGTTAAGACATGATGTAATCTTAGATAATACTTTCAGGGAGTGCATCTGGTTAAGACATGATGTAATCTTAGATAATACTTTTATGGAATGCATCTGGTTAAGACATGATGTAATGTTAGATAATACTTTTTAGAGTGCATCTGGTTAAGACATGATGTAATCTTAGATATTACTTTCAGGGAGTGCATCTGGTTAAGACATGATGTAATGTTAGATATTACTTTTAGGGAGTGCATCTGGTTAAGACATGATGTAATCTTAGACAATACTTTCAGGGAATGCATCTGGTTAAGACATGATGTAATCTTAGATAATACTTTCAGGGAGTGCATCTTGTTAAGACATGATGTAATCTTAGATAATACTTTCAGGGAATGCATCTGGTTAAGACATGATGTAATCTTAGATAATACTTTCAGGGAATGCATCTGGTTAAGACATGATGTAATCTTAGATAATACTTTCAGGGAGTGCATCTGGTTAAGACATGATGTAATCTTAGATAATACTTTCAGGGAGTGCATCTGGTTAAGACATGATGTAATCTTAGATAATACTTTCACGGAGTGCATCTGGTTAAGACATGATGTAATCTTAGATATTACTTTCAGGGAGTGCATCTTATTAAGACATGATGAAATCTTAGATAATACTTTCAGGGAGTGCATCTGGTTAATACATGATGTAATCTTAGATAATACTTTCAGGGAGTGCATCTGGTTAAGACATGATGTAATCTTAGATAATACAATCAGGGAGTGCATCTGGTTAAGACATGATGTAATCTTAGATAATACTTTCAGGGAATGCATCTGGTTAAGACATGATGTAATCTTAGATAATACTTTCAGGGAATGCATCTGGTTAAGACATGATGTAATCTTAGATAATACTTTCAGGGAGTGCATCTGGTTAAGACATGATGTAATCTTAGATAATACTTTCAGGGAGTGCACCTGGTTAAGACATCATGTAATCTTAGATATTACTTTCAGGGAATGGGTCTGGTTAAGACATGATGTATCTTAGATATTACTTTCAGGGAGTGCATCTGGTTAAGACATGATGTAATCTTAGATATTACTTTCAGGGAATGGGTCTGGTTAAGACATGATGTAATCTTAGATATTACTTTCAAGGAATGCATCTGGTTAAGACATGATGTCATCTTAGATATTACTTTCAGGGAATGCATCTGGTTAAGACATGATGTAATCTTAGATATTACTTTCAGGGAGTGCATCTGGTTAAGACATGATGTAATCTTAGATATTACTTTCAGGGAATGGGTCTGGTTAAGACATGATGTAATCTTAGATAATACTTACAGGGAGTGCATCTGGTTAAGACATGATGTAATACTAGATATTACTCTCAGGGAATGCAACTGGTTAAGACATGATGCAATCTTAGATAATACTTTCAGGGAGTGCATCTGGTTAAGACATGATGTAATCTTAGATAATACTTTCAGGGAGTGCATCTGGTTAAGACATGATGTAATCTTAGATAATACTTTCAGGGAGTGGGTCTGGTTAAGACATGATGTAATCTTAGATAATACTTTCAGGGAATGCATCTGGTTTAGACATGATGTAATCTTAGATAATACTTTCAGGGAGTGGGTCTGGTTAAGACATGATATAATCTTAGATATTACTTTCAGGGAGTGGGTTTGGTTAAGACATGATGTAATCTTAGATAATACTTTCAGGGAGTGCATGACATGATGTAATATTAGATATTACTTTCAGGGAGTGGGTTTGGTTAAGACATGATGTAATGTTAGATAATACTTTCAGGGAGTGCATCTGGTTAAGACATGATGTAATCTTAGATAATACTTTCAGGGAGTGCATGACATGATGTAATATTAGATATTACTTTCAGGGAGTGGGTTTGGTTAAGACATGATGTAATGTTAGATAATACTTTCAGGGAATGCATGACATGATGTAATGTTAAATAATACTTTCGGGGAATGCATGACATGATCTAATCTTAGATAATATTTTCAGGGAATGCATGACATGATGTAATCTTAGATAATACTTTCAGGGAATGCATCTGGTTAAGACATGATGTAATCTTAGATAATACTTTCAGGGAGTGCATGACATGATGTAATGTTAGATAATACTTTCAGGGAGTGCATGACATGATGTAATGTTAGATATTACTTTCAGGGTGTGCATCTGGTTAAGACATGATGTAATCTTAGATAATACTTTCAGGCAGTGCATCTGGTTAAGACATGAGGTAATCTTAGATAATACTTTCAGGGAATGCATCTGGATAAGACATGATGTAATCTTAGATAATACTTTCAGGGAGTGCATCTGGTTAAGACATGATGTAATCTTAGATAATACTTTCAGGGAGTGCATGACATGATGTAATGTTAGATAATACCTTCAGGGAATGCATGACATGATATAATGTTAGATAATACTTTCAGGGAATGCATGACATGATGTAATCTTAGATAATACTTTTAGGGAATGCATCTGGTCAAGACATGATGTAATCTTAGATATTACTTTCAGGGAGTGCATGACTTGATGTAATCTTAGATAATACGTTCAGGGGAATGCATGACATGATGTAATCTTAGATATTACTTTCAGAGAATGCATCTGGTTAAGACATGATGTAATCTTAGATAATACTTTCAGGGAGTGCATGACTTGATGTAATCTTAGATAATACTTTCAGGGAATGCATCTGGTTAAGACATGACGTAATCTGAGATAATACTTTCAGGGAGTGCATCTGGTTAAGACATGATGTAATCTTAGATATTACTTTCAGGGAATGCATCTGGTTAAGACATGATGTAATCGTAGATAATACTTTCAGGGAGTGCATCTTGTTAAGACATGATGTAATCGTAGATATTACTTTCAGGGAATGCATCTTGTTAAGACATGATGTAATCGTAGATAATACTTTCAGGGAGTGCATCTTGTTAAGACATGATGTAATCGTAGATATTACTTTCAGGGAATGCATCTGGTTACGACATGATGTAATCGTAGATAATACTTTCAGGGAATGCATCTGGTTAAGACATGATGTAATCTTATATAATACTTTCAGGGAATGCATCTGGTTAAGACATGATGTAATCTTAGATAATGCTTTCAGGGAATGCATCTGGTTAAGACATGATGTAATCTTAGATAATACTTTCAGGGAATGCATCTGGTTAAGACATGATGTAATCTTAGATAATACTTTCAGGGAGTGCATCTGGTTAAGACATGATGTAATCTTAGATAATACTTTCAGGGAGTGCACCTGGTTAAGACATTATGTAATCTTAGATATTACTTTCAGGGAATGGGTCTGGTTAAGACATGATGTAATCTTAGATATTACTTTCAGGGAGTGCATCTGGTTAAGACATGATGTAACCTTAGATATTACTTTCAGGGAATGGGTCTGGTTAAGACATGATGTAATCTTAGATATTACTTTCAAGGAATGCATCTGGTTAAGACATGATGTCATCTTAGATATTACTTTCAGGGAATGCATCTGGTTAAGACATGATGTAATCTTAGATATTACTTTCAGGGAGTGCATCTGGTTAAGACATGATGTAATCTTAGATATTACTTTCAGGGAATGGGTCTGGTTAAGACATGATGTAATCTTAGATAATACTTACAGGGTGTGCATCTGGTTAAGACATGATGTAATACTAGATATTACTCTCAGGGAATGGCTCTGGTTAAGACATTATGTAATCTTAGATAATACTTTCAGGGAATGCATGACATGATGTAATGTTAAATAATACTTTCGGGGAATGCATGACATGATCTAATCTTAGATAATATTTTCAGGGAATGCATGACATGATGTAATCTTAGATAATACTTTCAGGGAATGCATCTGGTTAAGACATGATGTAATCTTAGATAATACTTTCAGGGAGTGCATGACATGATGTAATGTTAGATAATACTTTCAGGGAGTGCATGACATGACGTAATGTTAGATATTACTTTCAGGGTGTGCATCTGGTTAAGACATGATGTAATCTTAGATAATACTTTCAGGCAGTGCATCTGGTTAAGACATGAGGTAATCTTAGATAATACTTTCAGGGAATGCATCTGGTTAAGACATGATGTAATCTTAGATAATACTTTCAGGGAGTGCATCTGGTTAAGACATGATGTAATCTTAGATAATACTTTCAGGGAGTGCATGACATGATGTAATGTTAGATAATACTTTCAGGGAATGCATGACATGATATAATGTTAGATAATACTTTCAGGGAATGCATGACATGATGTAATCTTAGATATTACTTTCAGGGAGTGCATGACTTGATGTAATCTTAGATAATACGTTCAGGGGAATGCATGACATGATGTAATCTTAGATATTACTTTCAGGGAATGCATCTGGTTAAGACATGATGTAATCTTAGATAATACTTTCAGGGAGTGCATGACTTGATGTAATCTTAGATAATACTTTCAGGGAATGCATCTGGTTAAGACATGACGTAATCTTAGATAATACTTTCAGGGAGTGCATCTGGTTAAGACATGATGTAATCTTAGATATTACTTTCAGGGAATGCATCTGGTTAAGACATGATGTAATCGTAGATAATACTTTCAGGGAGTGCATCTTGTTAAGACATGATGTAATCGTAGATAGTACTTTCAGGGAATGCATCTTGTTAAGACATGATGTAATCGTAGATAATGCTTTCAGGGAGTGCATCTTGTTAAGACATGATGTAATCGTAGATAATGCTTTCAGGGAGTGCATCTTGTTAAGACATGATGTAATCGTAGATATTACTTTCAGGGAATGCATCTGGTTAAGACATGATGTAATCGTAGATAATACTTTCAGGGAATGCATCTGGTTAAGACATGATGTAATCTTAGATAATACTTTCAGGGAATGCATCTGGTTAAGACATGATGTAATCTTAGATAATACTTTCAGGGAATGCATCTGGTTAAGACATGATGTAATCTTAGATAATACTTTCAGGGAGTGCATCTGGTTAAGACATGATGTAATCTTAGATAATACTTTCAGGGAGTGCATCTGGTTAAGACATGATGTAATCTTAGATAATACTTTCACGGAGTGCATCTGGTTAAGACATGATGTAATCTTAGATATTACTTTCAGGGAGTGCATCTTATTC
Organism: Deroplatys truncata; assembly: GCA_030765065.1. Taxonomy (NCBI): domain Eukaryota; kingdom Metazoa; phylum Arthropoda; class Insecta; order Mantodea; family Mantidae; genus Deroplatys; species Deroplatys truncata. The sequence goes on from CM060975.1 coordinate 11,030,858, forward strand.
AGACATGATGTAATCTTAGATAATACTTTCAGGGAGTGCATCTGGTTAAGACATGATGTAATCTTAGATAATACTTTCAGGGAGTGCATCTGGTTAAGACATGATGTAATGTTAGATATTACTTTCAGGGAGTGCATCTGGTTAACACATGATGTAATCTTAGATATTACTTTCAGGGAGTGCATCTGTGTAATTTTAGATATTACTTTCAGGGAGTGCATCTGGTTAAGACATGATGTAATCTTAGATAATACTTTCAGGGAGTGCATCTGGTTAAGACATGATGTAATCTTAGATATTACTTTCAGGGAATGCAACTGGTAAAGACATGATGTAATCTTAGATAATACTTTCAGGGAGTGGGTCTGGTTAAGACATGATGTAATCTTAGATAATACTTTCAGGGAATGCATCTGGTTTAGACATGATGTAATCTTAGATAATACTTTCAGGGAGTGGGTCTGGTTAAGACATGATATAATCTTAGATATTACTTTCAGGGAGTGGGTTTGGTTAAGACATGATGTAATGTTAGATAATACTTTCAGGGAGTGCATCTGGTTAAGACATGATGTAATCTTAGATAATACTTTCAGGGAGTGCATCTGGTTAAGACATGATGTAATCTTAGATAATACTTTCAGGGAGTGGGTCTGGTTAAGACATGATGTAATCTTAGATAATACTTTCAGGGAATGCATCTGGTTTAGACATGATGTAATCTTAGATAATACTTTCAGGGAGTGGGTCTGGTTAAGACATGATGTAATCTTAGATATTACTTTCAGGGAGTGGGTTTGGTTAAGACATGATGTAATCTTAGATAATACTTTCAGGGAGTGCATGACATGATGTAATATTAGATATTACTTTCAGGGAGTGGGTTTGGTTAAGACATGATGTAATGTTAGATAATACTTTCAGGGAGTGCATCTGGTTAAGACATGATGTAATCTTAGATAATACTTTCAGGGAGTGCATGACATGATGTAATATTAGATATTACTTTCAGGGAGTGGGTTTGGTTAAGACATGATGTAATGTTAGATAATACTTTCAGGGAGTGCATCTGGTTAAGACATGATGTAATCTTAGATAATACTTTCAGGGAATGCATGACATGATGTAATATTAGATATTACTTTCAGGGAGTGCATCTGGTTAAGACATGATGTAATATTAGATATTACTTTCAGGGAGTGCATCTGGTTAAGACATGATGTGATCTTAGATATTACTTTCAGGGAGTGCATCTGGTTAAGACATGATGTAATCTTAGATAATACTTTCAGGGAATGCATCTGGTTAAGACATGATGTAATCTTAGATAATACTTTCAGGGAATGCATCTGGTTAAGACATGATGTAATCTTAGATAATACTTTCAGGGAGTGCATCTGGTTAAGACATGATGTAATCTAAGATAATACTTTCACAGAGTGCATCTGGTTAAGACATGATGTAATCTTAGATATTACTTTCACGGAGTGCATCTGGTTAAGACATGATGTAATCTTAGATAATACTTTCAGGGAGTGCATCTGGTTAAGACATGATGTAATCTTAGATAATACTTTCAGGGAGTGCATGACATGATGTAATATTAGATATTACTTTCAGGGAGTGGGTTTGGTTAAGACATGATGTAATGTTAGATAATACTTTCAGGGAGTGCATCTGGTTAAGACATGATGTAATCTTAGATAATACTTTCAGGGAATGCATGACATGATGTAATATTAGATATTACTTTCAGGGAGTGCATCTGGTTAAGACATGATGTAATATTAGATATTACTTTCAGGGAGTGCATCTGGTTAAGACATGATGTGATCTTAGATATTACTTTCAGGGAGTGCATCTGGTTAAGACATTATGTAATCTTAGATAATACTTTCAGGGAATGCATCTGGTTAAGACATGATGTAATCTTAGAAAATACTTTCAGGGAATGCATCTGGTTAAGACATGATGTAATCTTAGATAATACTTTCAGGGAGTGCATCTGGTTAAGACATGATGTAATCTTAGATAATACTTTCACAGAGTGCATCTGGTTAAGACATGATGTAATCTTAGATATTACTTTCAGGGAGTGCATCTGGTTAAGACATGATGTAATCTTAGATAATACTTTCAGGGAGTGCATCTGGTTAAGACATGATGTAATCTTAGATAATACTTTCAGGGAGTGCATCTGGTTAAGACATGATGTAATCTTAGATAATACTTTCAGGGAGTGCATCTGGTTAAGACATGATGTAATCTTAGATATTACTTTCAGGGAGTGCATCTGGTTAAGACATGATGTAATCTTAGATAATACTTTCAGGGAGTGCATCTGGTTAAGACATGATGTAATCTTAGATAATACTTTCAGGGAGTGCATCTGGTTAAGACATGATGTAATCTTAGATAATACTTTCAGGGAGTGTATCTGGTTAAGACATGATGTAATCTTAGATAATACTTTCAGGGAGTGCATCTGGTTAAAACATGATGTAATCTTAGATAATACTTTCAGGGAGTGCATCTGGTTAAGACATGATGTAATCTTAGTTAATACTTTCAGGGAGTGCATCTGGTTAAGACATGATGTAATATTAGATATTACTTTCAGGGAATGCATCTGGTTAAGACATGATGTAATCTTAGATAATACTTTCAGGGAGTGCATCTGGTTAAAACATGATGTAATCTTAGATAATACTTTCAGGGAGAGGGCCTGGTTAAGACATGATGTAATCTTAGATAATACTTACAGGGAGTGCATCTGGTTAAGACATGATGTAATCTTAGATATTACTTTCAGGGAATGGGTCTGGTTAAGACATGATGTCATCTTAGATATTACTTTCAAGGAATGGGTCTGGTTAAGACATGATGTAATCTTAGATATTACTTTCAGGGAATGGGTCTGGTTAAGACATGATGTCATCTTAGATATTACTTTCAGGGAATGGGTCTGGTTAAGACATGATGTAATCTTAGATATTACTTTCAGGGAGTGCATCTGGTTAAGACATGATGTAATCTTATATATTACTTTCAGGGAATGGGTCTGGTTAAGACATGATGTAATCTTAGATATTACTTTCAAGGAATGGGTCTGGTTAAGACATGATGTCACCTTAGATATTACTTTCAGGGAATGCATCTGGTTAAGACATGATGTAATTTTAGATATTACTTTCAGGGAGTGCATCTGGTTAAGACATGATGTAATCTTAGATATTACTTTCAGGGAATGGGTCTGGTTAAGACATGATGTAATCTTAGATAATACTTACAGGGAGTGCATCTGGTTAAGACATGATGTAATACTAGATATTACTTTCAGGGAATGGGTCTGGTTAAGACATTATGTAATCTTAGATAATACTTTCAGGGAATGCATGACATGATGTAATGTTAAATAATACTTTCGGGGAATGCATGACATGATCTAATCTTAGATAATATTTTCAGGGAATGCATGACATGATGTAATCTTAGATAATACTTTCAGGGAATGCATCTGGTTAAGACTTGATGTAATCTTAGATAATACTTTCAGGGAGTGCATGACATTATGTAATGTTAGATAATACTTTCAGGGAGTGCATGACATGATGTAACGTTAGATATTACTTTCAGGTTGTGCATCTGGTTAAGACATGATGTAATCTTAGATAATACTTTCAGGCAGTGCATCTGGTTAAGACATGAGGTAATCTTAGATAATACTTTCAGGGAATGCATCTGGTTAAGACATGATGTAATCTTAGATAATACTTTCAGGGAGTGCATCTGGTTAAGACATGATGTAATCTTAGATAATACTTTCAGGGAGTGCATGACATGATGTAATGTTAGATAATACTTTCAGGGAATGCATGACATGATATAATGTTAGATAATACTTTCAGGGAATGCATGACATGATGTAATCTTAGATAATACTTTTTGGGAATGCATCTGGTTAAGACATGATGTAATCTTAGATATTACTTTCAGGGAGTGCATGACTTGATGTAATCTTAGATAATACTTTCAGGGGAATGCATGACATGATGTAATCTTAGATAATACTTTCAGGGAGTGCATGACTTGATGTAATCTTAGATAATACTTTCAGGGAATGCATCTGGTTAAGACATGACGTAATCTTAGATAATACTTTCAGGGAGTGCATCTGGTTAAAGACATGATGTAATCTTAGATAATACTTTCAGGGAGTGCATCTGGTTAAGACATGATGTAATCTTAGATATTACTTTCAGGGAATGCATCTGGTTAAGACATGATGTAATCGTAGATAATACTTTCAGGGAGTGCATCTTGTTAAGACATGATGTAATCGTAGATATTACTTTCAGGGAATGCATCTTGTTAAGACTTGATGTAATCGTAGATATTACTTTCAGGGAATGCATCTGGTTAAGACATGATGTAATCGTAGATAATACTTTCAGGGAATGCATCTGGTTAAGACATGATGTAATCTTAGATAATACTTTCAGGGAGTGCATTTTGTTAAGACATGATGTAATCTTAGATAATACTTTCAGGGAATGCATCTGGTTAAGACATGATGTAATCTTAGATAATACTTTCAGGGAATGCATCTGGTTAAGACATGATGTAATCTTAGATAATACTTTCAGGGAGTGCATCTGGTTAAGACATGATGTAATCTTAGATAATACTTTCAGGGTGTGCATCTGGTTAAGACATGATGTAATCTTAGATAATACTTTCACGGAGTGCATCTGGTTAAGACATGATGTAATCTTAGATATTACTTTCAGGGAGTGCATCTTATTAAGACATGATGTAATCTTAGATAATACTTTCAGGGAGTGCATCTGGTTAAGACATGATGTAATCTTAGATAATACTTTCAGGGAGTGCATCTGGTTAAGACATGATGTAATCTTAGATAATACAATCAGGGAGTGCATCTGGTTAAGACATGATGTAATGTTAGATATTACTTTCAGGGAGTGGGTCTGGTTAAGACATGATGTAATGTTAGATATTACTTTCAGGGAGTGCATCTGGTTAAGACATGATGTAATCTTAGATATTACTATCAGGGAGTGCATCTGGTTAAGACATGATGTAATTTTAGATATTACTTTCAGGGAGTGCATCTGGTTAAGACATGATGTAATCTTAGATAATACTTTCAGGGAGTGCATCTGGTTAAGACATGATGTAATCTTAGGAATTACTTTCAGGGAATGCAACTGGTTAAGACATGATGTAATCTTAGATAATACTTTCAGGGAGTGCATCTGGTTAAGACATGATGTAATCTTAGATAATACTTTCAGGGAGTGGGTCTGGTTAAGACATGATGTAATCTTAGATAATACTTTCAGGGAATGCATCTGGTTTAGACATGATGTAATCTTAGACAATACTTTCAGGGAGTGGGTCTGGTTAAGACATGATGTAATCTTAGATATTACTTTCAGGGAGTGGGTTTGGTTAAGACATGATGTAATGTTAGATAATACTTTCAGGGAGTGCATCTGGTTAATACATGATGTAATCTTAGATATTACTTTCAGGGAATGCAACTGGTTAAGACATGATACAATCTTAGATAATACTTTCAGGGAGTGCATCTGGTTAAGACATGATGTAATCTTAGATAATACTTTCAGGGAGTGGGTCTGGTTAAGACATGATGTAATCTTAGATAATACTTTCAGGGAATGCATCTGGTTTAGACATGATGTAATCTTAGATAATACTTTCAGGGAGTGGGTCTGGTTAAGACATGATATAATCTTAGATATTACTTTCAGGGAGTGGGTTTGGTTAAGACATGATGTATTCTTAGATAATACTTTCAGGGAGTGCATGACATGATGTAATATTAGATATTACTTTCAGGGAGTGGGTTTGGTTAAGACATGATGTAATGTTAGATAATACTTTCAGGGAGTGCATCTGGTTAAGACATGATGTAATCTTAGGTAATACTTTCAGGGAGTGCATGACATGATGTAATATTAGATATTACTTTCAGGGAGTGGGTTTGGTTAAGACATGATGTAATGTTAGATAATACTTTCAGGGAGTGCATCTGGTTAAGACATGATGTAATCTTAGATAATACTTTCAGGGAATGCATGACATGATGTAATATTAGATATTACTTTCAGGGAGTGCATCTGGTTAAGACATGATGTAATATTAGATATTACTTTCAGGGAGTGCATCTGGTTAAGACATGATGTAATCTTAGATATTACTTTCAGGGAGTGCATCTGGTTAAGACATGATGTAATCTTAGATAATACTTTCAGGGAGTGCATCTTGTTAAGACATGATGTAATCTTAGATAATACTTTCAGGGAATGGGTCTTGTTAAGACATGACGTAATCTTAGATAATACTTTCAGGGAGTGCATCTGGTTAAGACATGATGTAATCTTAGATAATACTTTCAGGGAGTGCATCTTGTTAAGACATGATGTAATCTTAGATAATACTTACAGGGAGTGCATCTGGTTACGACATGATGTAATCTTAGATAATACTTTCAGGGAGTGCATCTGGTTAAGACATGATGTAATCTTAGATAATACTTTTATGGAGTGCATCTGGTTAAGACATGATGTAATCTTAGATAATACTTTTATGGAGTGCATCTGGTTAAGACATGATGTAATCTTAGATAATGCTTTTATGGAGTGCATCTGGTTAAGACATGATGTAATCTTAGATAATACTTTCAGGGAGTGCATCTGGTTAAGACATGATGTAATCTTAGATAATACTTTTATGGAATGCATCTGGTTAAGACATGATGTAATGTTAGATAATACTTTTATAGAGTGCATCTGGTTAAGACATGATGTAATCTTAGATATTACTTTCAGGGAGTGCATCTGGTTAAGACATGATGTAATGTTAGATATTACTTTTAGGGAGTGCATCTGGTTAAGACATGATGTAATCTTAGACAATACTTTCAGGGAATGCATCTGGTTAAGACATGATGTAATCTTAGATAATACTTTCAGGGAGTGCATCTTGTTAAGACATGATGTAATCTTACATAATACTTTCAGGGAATGCATCTGGTTAAGACATGATGTAATCTTAGATAATACTTTCAGGGAATGCATCTGGTTAAGACATGATGTAATCTTAGATAATACTTTCAGGGAGTGCATCTGGTTAAGACATGATGTAATCTTAGATAATACTTTCAGGGAGTGCATCTGGTTAAGACATGATGTAATCTTAGATAATACTTTCACGGAGTGCATCTGGTTAAGACATGATGTAATCTTAGATATTACTTTCAGGGAGTGCATCTTATTAAGACATGATGTAATCTTAGATAATACTTTCAGGGAGTGCATCTGGTTAAGACATGATGTAATCTTAGGTAATACTTTCAGGGAGTGCATCTGGTTAAGACATGATGTAATCTTAGATAATACAATCAGGGAGTGCATCTGGTTAAGACATGATGTAATCTTAGATATTACTTTCGGGGAGTGCATCTGGTTAAGACATGATGTAATGTTAGATATTACTTTCAGGGAGTGGGTCTGGTTAAGACATGATGTAATGTTAGATATTACTTTCAGGGAGTGCATCTGGTTAAGACATGATGTAATCTTAGATATTACTTTCAGGGAGTGCATCTGGTTAAGACATGATGTAATTTTAGATATTACTTTCAGGGAGTGCATCTGGTTAAGACATGATGTAATCTTAGATAATACTTTCAGGGAGTGCATCTGGTTAAGACATGATGTAATCTTAGGAATTACCTTCAGGGAATGCAACTGGTTAAGACATGATGTAATCTTAGATAATACTTTCAGGGAGTGCATGACATGATGTAATGTTAGATAATACTTTCAGGGAATGCATGACATGATATAATGTTAGATAATACTTTCAGGGAATGCATGACATGATGTAATCGTAGATATTACTTTCAGGGAATGCATCTGGTTACGACATGATGTAATCTTAGATAATACTTTCAGGGAATGCATCTGGTTAAGACATGATGTAATCTTATATAATACTTTCAGGGAATGCATCTGGTTAAGACATGATGTAATCTTAGATAATACTTTCAGGGAATGCATCTGGTTAAGACATGATGTAATCGTAGATAATACTTTCAGGGAATGCATCTGGTTACGACATGATGTAATCGTAGATAATACTTTCAGGGAATGCATCTGGTTAAGACATGATGTAATCTTATATAATACTTTCAGGGAATGCATCTGGTTAAGACATGATGTAATCTTAGATAATGCTTTCAGGGAATGCATCTGGTTAAGACATGATGTAATCTTAGATAATACTTTCAGGGAATGCATCTGGTTAAGACATGATGTAATCTTAGATAATACTTTCAGGGAGTGCATCTGGTTAAGACATGATGTAATCTTAGATAATACTTTCAGGGAGTGCACCTGGTTAAGACATTATGTAATCTTAGATATTACTTTCAGGGAATGGGTCTGGTTAAGACATGATGTAATCTTAGATATTACTTTCAGGGAGTGCATCTGGTTAAGACATGATGTAATCTTAGATATTACTTTCAGGGAATGGGTCTGGTTAAGACATGATGTAATCTTAGATATTACTTTCAAGGAATGCATCTGGTTAAGACATGATGTCATCTTAGATATTACTTTCAGGGAATGCATCTGGTTAAGACATGATGTAATCTTAGATATTACATTCAGGGCGTGCATCTGGTTAAGACATGATGTAATCTTAGATATTACTTTCAGGGAATGGGTCTGGTTAAGACATGATGTAATCTTAGATAATACTTACAGGGTGTGCATCTGGTTAAGACATGATGTAATACTAGATATTACTCTCAGGGAATGGGTCTGGTTAAGACATTATGTAATCTTAGATAATACTTTCAGGGAATGCATGACATGATGTAATGTTAAATAATACTTTCGGGGAATGCATGACATGATCTAATCTTAGATAATATTTTCAGGGAATGCATGACATGATGTAATCTTAGATAATACTTTCAGGGAATGCATCTGGTTAAGACATGATGTAATCTTAGATAATACTTTCAGGGAGTGCATGACATGATGTAATGTTAGATAATACTTTCAGGGAGTGCATGACATGATGTAATGTTAGATATTACTTTCAGGGTGTGCATCTGGTTAAGACATGATGTAATCTTAGATAATACTTTCAGGCAGTGCATCTGGTTAAGACATGAGGTAATCTTAGATAATACTTTCAGGGAATGCATCTGGTTAAGACATGATGTAATCTTAGATAATACTTTCAGGGAGTGCATCTGGTTAAGACATGATGTAATCTTAGATAATACTTTCAGGGAGTGCATGACATGATGTAATGTTAGATAATACTTTCAGGGAATGCATGACATGATATAATGTTAGATAATACTTTCAGGGAATGCATGACATGATGTAATCTTAGATAATACTTTTAGGGAATGCATCTGGTCAAGACATGATGTAATCTTAGATATTACTTTCAGGGAGTGCATGACTTGATGTAATCTTAGATAATACGTTCAGGGGAATGCATGACATGATGTAATCTTAGATATTACTTTCAGGGAATGCATCTGGTTAAGACATGATGTAATCTTAGATAATACTTTCAGGGAGTGCATGACTTGATGTAATCTTAGATAATACTTTCAGGGAATGCATCTGGTTAAGACATGACGTAATCTTAGATAATACTTTCAGGGAGTGCATCTGGTTAAGACATGATGTAATCTTAGATATTACTTTCAGGGAATGCATCTGGTTAAGACATGATGTAATCGTAGATAATACTTTCAGGGAGTGCATCTTGTTAAGACATGATGTAATCGTAGATATTACTTTCAGGGAATGCATCTTGTTAAGACATGATGTAATCGTAGATAATGCTTTCAGGGAGTGCATCTTGTTAAGACATGATGTAATCGTAGATATTACTTTCAGGGAATGCATCTGGTTAAGACATGATGTAATCGTAGATAATACTTTCAGGGAATGCATCTGGTTAAGACATGATGTAATCTTAGATAATACTTTCAGGGAATGCATCTGGTTAAGACATGATGTAATCTTAGATAATACTTTCAGGGAATGCATCTGGTTAAGACATGATGTAATCTTAGATAATACTTTCAGGGAGTGCATCTGGTTAAGACATGATGTAATCTTAGATAATACTTTCAGGGAGTGCATCTGGTTAAGACATGATGTAATCTTAGATAATACTTTCACGGAGTGCATCTGGTTAAGACATGATGTAATCTTAGATATTACTTTCAGGGAGTGCATCTTATTAAGACATGATGTAATCTTAGATAATACTTTCAGGGAGTGCATCTGGTTAAGACATGATGTAATCTTAGATAATACTTTCAGGGAGTGCATCTGGTTAAGACATGATGTAATGTTAGATATTACTTTCAGGGAGTGCATCTGGTTAAGACATGATGTAATCTTAGATATTACTTTCAGGGAGTGCATCTGTGTAATTTTAGATATTACTTTCAGGGAGTGCATCTGGTTAAGACATGATGTAATCTTAGATAATACTTTCAGGGAGTGCATCTGGTTAAGACATGATGTAATCTTAGATATTACTTTCAGGGAATGCAACTGGTAAAGACATGATGTAATCTTAGATAATACTTTCAGGGAGTAGGTCTGGTTAAGACATGACGTAATCTTAGATAATACTTTCAGGGAATGCATCTGGTTTAGACATGATGTAATCTTAGATAATACTTTCAGGGAGTGGGTCTGGTTAAGACATGATATAATCTTAGATATTACTTTCAGGGAGTGGGTTTGGTTAAGACATGATGTAATGTTAGATAATACTTTCAGGGAGTGCATCTGGTTAAGACATGATGTAATCTTAGATAATACTTTCAGGGAGTGCATCTGGTTAAGACATGATGTAATCTTAGATAATACTTTCAGGGAGTGGGTCTGGTTAAGACATGATGTAATCTTAGATAATACTTTCAGGGAATGCATCTGGTTTAGACATGATGTAATCTTAGATAATACTTTCAGGGAGTGGGTCTGGTTAAGACATGATGTAATCTTAGATATTACTTTCAGGGAGTGGGTTTGGTTAAGACATGATGTAATCTTAGATAATACTTTCAGGGAGTGCATGACATGATGTAATATTAGATATTACTTTCAGGGAGTGGGTTTGGTTAAGACATGATGTAATGTTAGATAATACTTTCAGGGAGTGCATCTGGTTAAGACATGATGTAATCTTAGATAATACTTTCAGGGAGTGCATGACATGATGTAATATTAGATATTACTTTCAGGGAGTGGGTTTGGTTAAGACATGATGTAATGTTAGATAATACTTTCAGGGAGTGCATCTGGTTAAGACATGATGTAATCTTAGATAATACTTTCAGGGAATGCATGACATGATGTAATATTAGATATTACTTTCAGGGAGTGCATCTGGTTAAGACATGATGTAATATTAGATATTACTTTCAGGGAGTGCATCTGGTTAAGACATGATGTGATCTTAGATATTACTTTCAGGGAGTGCATCTGGTTAAGACATGATGTAATCTTAGATAATACTTTCAGGGAATGCATCTGGTTAAGACATGATGTAATCTTAGATAATACTTTCAGGGAATGCATCTGGTTAAGACATGATGTAATCTTAGATAATACTTTCAGGGAGTGCATCTGGTTAAGACATGATGTAATCTTAGATAATACTTTCACAGAGTGCATCTGGTTAAGACATGATGTAATCTTAGATATTACTTTCAGGGAGTGCATCTGGTTAAGACATGATGTAATCTTAGATAATACTTTCAGGGAGTGCATCTGGTTAAGACATGATGTAATCTTAGATAATACTTTCAGGGAGTGCATCTGGTTAAGACATGATGTAATCTTAGATAATACTTTCAGGGAGTGCATCTGGTTAAGACATGATGTAATCTTAGATATTACTTTCAGGGAGTGCATCTGGTTAAGACATGATGTAATCTTAGATAATACTTTCAGGGAGTGCATCTGGTTAAGACATGATGTAATCTTAGATAATACTTTCAGGGAGTGCATCTGGTTAAGACATGATGTAATCTTAGATAACACTTTCAGGGAGTGCATCTGGTTAAGACATGATGTAATCTTAGATAATACTTTCAGGGAGTGCATCTGGTTAAGACATGATGTAATCTTAGATAATACTTTCAGGGAGTGCATCTGGTTAAGACATGATGTAATCTTAGTTAATACTTTCAGGGAGTGCATCTGGTTAAGACATGATGTAATATTAGATATTACTTTCAGGGAATGCATCTGGTTAAGACATGATGTAATCTTAGATAATACTTTCAGGGAGTGCATCTGGTTAAAACATGATGTAATCTTAGATAATACTTTCAGGGAGAGGGCCTGGTTAAGACATGATGTAATCTTAGATAATACTTACAGGGAGTGCATCTGGTTAAGACATGATGTAATCTTAGATATTACTTTCAGGGAATGGGTCTGGTTAAGACATGATGTCATCTTAGATATTACTTTCAAGGAATGGGTCTGGTTAAGACATGATGTAATCTTAGATATTACTTTCAGGGAATGGGTCTGGTTAAGACATGATGTCATCTTAGATATTACTTTCAGGGAATGGGTCTGGTTAAGACATGATGTAATCTTAGATATTACTTTCAGGGAGTGCATCTGGTTAAGACATGATGTAATCTTAGATATTACTTTCAGGGAATGGGTCTGGTTAAGACATGATGTAATCTTAGATATTACTTTCAAGGAATGGGTCTGGTTAAGACATGATGTCATCTTAGATATTACTTTCAGGGAATGCATCTGGTTAAGACATGATGTAATCTTAGATAGTACTTTCAGGGAGTGCATCTGGTTAAGACATGATGTAATCTTAGATATTACTTTCAGGGAATGGGTCTGGTTAAGACATGATGTAATCTTAGATAATACTTACAGGGAGTGCATCTGGTTAAGACATGATGTAATACTAGATATTACTTTCAGGGAATGGCTCTGGTTAAGACATTATGTAATCTTAGATAATACTTTCAGGGAATGCATGACATGATGTAATGTTAAATAATACTTTCGGGGAATGCATGACATGATCTAATCTTAGATAATATTTTCAGGGAATGCATGACATGATGTAATCTTAGATAATACTTTCAGGGAATGCATCTGGTTAAGACTTGATGTAATCTTAGATAATACTTTCAGGGAGTGCATGACATTATGTAATGTTAGATAATACTTTCAGGGAGTGCATGACATGATGTAACGTTAGATATTACTTTCAGGGTGTGCATCTGGTTAAGACATGATGTAATCTTAGATAATACTTTCAGGCAGTGCATCTGGTTAAGACATGAGGTAATCTTAGATAATACTTTCAGGGAATGCATCTGGTTAAGACATGATGTAATCTTAGATAATACTTTCAGGGAGTGCATCTGGTTAAGACATGATGTAATCTTAGATAATACTTTCAGGGAGTGCATGACATGATGTAATGTTAGATAATACTTTCAGGGAATGCATGACATGATATAATGTTAGATAATACTTTCAGGGAATGCATGACATGATGTAATCTTAGATAATACTTTTTGGGAATGCATCTGGTTAAGACATGATGTAATCTTAGATATTACTTTCAGGGAGTGCATGACTTGATGTAATCTTAGATAATACTTTCAGGGGAATGCATGACATGATGTAATCTTAGATATTACTTTCAGGGAATGCATCTGGTTAAGACATGATGTAATCTTAGATAATACTTTCAGGGAGTGCATGACTTGATGTAATCTTAGATAATACTTTCAGGGAATGCATCTGGTTAAGACATGACGTAATCTTAGATAATACTTTCAGGGAGTGCATCTCGTTAAGACATGATGTAATCTTAGATAATACTTTCAGGGATTGCATCTGGTTAAGACATGATGTAATCTTAGATATTACTTTCAGGGAGTGCATCTGGTTAAGACATGATGTAATCGTAGATAATACTTTCAGGGAATGCATCTTGTTAAGACATGATGTAATCTTAGATAATACTTTCAGGGAGTGCATCTTGTTAAGACATGATGTAATCTTAGATAATACTTTCAGGGAATGCATCTGGTTAAGACATGATGTAATCTTAGATAATACTTTCAGGGAATGCATCTGGTTAAGACATGATGTAATCTTAGATAATACTTTCAGGGAGTGCATCTGGTTAAGACATGATGTAATCTTAGATAATACTTTCAGGGAGTGGGTCTGGTTAAGACATGATGTAATCTTAGATAATACTTTCAGGGAATGCATCTGGTTTAGACATGATGTAATCTTAGATAATACTTTCAGGGAGTGGGTCTGGTTAAGACATGATATAATCTTAGATATTACTTTCAGGGAGTGGGTCTGGTTAAGACATGATGTAATCTTAGATAATACTTTCAGGGAGTGCATGACATGATGTAATATTAGATATTACTTTCAGGGAGTGGGTTTGGTTAAGACATGATGTAATGTTAGATAATACTTTCAGGTAGTGCATCTGGTTAAGACATGATGTAATCTTAGATAATACTTTCAGGGAGTGCATCTGGTTAAGACATGATGTAATCTTAGATAACACTTTCAGGGAGTGCATCTGGTTAAGACATGATGTAATCTTAGATAATACTTTCAGGGAGTGCATCTGGTTAAGACATGATGTAATCTTAGATAATACTTTCAGGGAGTGCATCTGGTTAAGACATGATGTAATCTTAGATAATACTTTCAGGGAGTGCATCTGGTTAAGACATGATGTAATCTTAGTTAATACTTTCAGGGAGTGCATCTGGTTAAGACATGATGTAATATTAGATATTACTTTCAGGGAATGCATCTGGTTAAGACATGATGTAATCTTAGATAATACTTTCAGGGAGTGCATCTGGTTAAAACATGATGTAATCTTAGATAATACTTTCAGGGAGAGGGCCTGGTTAAGACATGATGTAATCTTAGATAATACTTACAGGGAGTGCATCTGGTTAAGACATGATGTAATCTTAGATATTACTTTCAGGGAATGGGTCTGGTTAAGACATGATGTCATCTTAGATATTACTTTCAAGGAATGGGTCTGGTTAAGACATGATGTAATCTTAGATATTACTTTCAGGGAATGGGTCTGGTTAAGACATGATGTCATCTTAGATATTACTTTCAGGGAATGGGTCTGGTTAAGACATGATGTAATCTTAGATATTACTTTCAGGGAGTGCATCTGGTTAAGACATGATGTAATCTTAGATATTACTTTCAGGGAATGGGTCTGGTTAAGACATGATGTAATCTTAGATATTACTTTCAAGGAATGGGTCTGGTTAAGACATGATGTCATCTTAGATATTACTTTCAGGGAATGCATCTGGTTAAGACATGATGTAATCTTAGATAGTACTTTCAGGGAGTGCATCTGGTTAAGACATGATGTAATCTTAGATATTACTTTCAGGGAATGGGTCTGGTTAAGACATGATGTAATCTTAGATAATACTTACAGGGAGTGCATCTGGTTAAGACATGATGTAATACTAGATATTACTTTCAGGGAATGGCTCTGGTTAAGACATTATGTAATCTTAGATAATACTTTCAGGGAATGCATGACATGATGTAATGTTAAATAATACTTTCGGGGAATGCATGACATGATCTAATCTTAGATAATATTTTCAGGGAATGCATGACATGATGTAATCTTAGATAATACTTTCAGGGAATGCATCTGGTTAAGACTTGATGTAATCTTAGATAATACTTTCAGGGAGTGCATGACATTATGTAATGTTAGATAATACTTTCAGGGAGTGCATGACATGATGTAACGTTAGATATTACTTTCAGGGTGTGCATCTGGTTAAGACATGATGTAATCTTAGATAATACTTTCAGGCAGTGCATCTGGTTAAGACATGAGGTAATCTTAGATAATACTTTCAGGGAATGCATCTGGTTAAGACATGATGTAATCTTAGATAATACTTTCAGGGAGTGCATCTGGTTAAGACATGATGTAATCTTAGATAATACTTTCAGGGAGTGCATGACATGATGTAATGTTAGATAATACTTTCAGGGAATGCATGACATGATATAATGTTAGATAATACTTTCAGGGAATGCATGACATGATGTAATCTTAGATAATACTTTTTGGGAATGCATCTGGTTAAGACATGATGTAATCTTAGATATTACTTTCAGGGAGTGCATGACTTGATGTAATCTTAGATAATACTTTCAGGGGAATGCATGACATGATGTAATCTTAGATATTACTTTCAGGGAATGCATCTGGTTAAGACATGATGTAATCTTAGATAATACTTTCAGGGAGTGCATGACATGATGTAATATTAGATATTACTTTCAGGGAGTGGGTTTGGTTAAGACATGATGTAATGTTAGATAATACTTTCAGGTAGTGCATCTGGTTAAGACATGATGTAATCTTAGATAATACTTTCAGGGAGTGCATCTGGTTAAGACATGATGTAATCTTAGATAACACTTTCAGGGAGTGCATCTGGTTAAGACATGATGTAATCTTAGATAATACTTTCAGGGAGTGCATCTGGTTAAGACATGATGTAATCTTAGATAATACTTTCAGGGAGTGCATCTGGTTAAGACATGATGTAATCTTAGATAATACTTTCAGGGAGTGCATCTGGTTAAGACATGATGTAATCTTAGTTAATACTTTCAGGGAGTGCATCTGGTTAAGACATGATGTAATATTAGATATTACTTTCAGGGAATGCATCTGGTTAAGACATGATGTAATCTTAGATAATACTTTCAGGGAGTGCATCTGGTTAAAACATGATGTAATATTAGATATTACTTTCAGGGAATGCATCTGGTTAAGACATGATGTAATCTTAGATAATACTTTCAGGGAGAGGGCCTGGTTAAGACATGATGTAATCTTAGATAATACTTACAGGGAGTGCATCTGGTTAAGACATGATGTAATCTTAGATATTACTTTCAGGGAATGGGTCTGGTTAAGACATGATGTCATCTTAGATATTACTTTCAAGGAATGGGTCTGGTTAAGACATGATGTAATCTTAGATATTACTTTCAGGGAATGGGTCTGGTTAAGACATGATGTCATCTTAGATATTACTTTCAGGGAATGGGTCTGGTTAAGACATGATGTAATCTTAGATATTACTTTCAGGGAGTGCATCTGGTTAAGACATGATGTAATCTTAGATATTACTTTCAGGGAATGGGTCTGGTTAAGACATGATGTAATCTTAGATATTACTTTCAAGGAATGGGTCTGGTTAAGACATGATGTCATCTTAGATATTACTTTCAGGGAATGCATCTGGTTAAGACATGATGTAATCTTAGATAGTACTTTCAGGGAGTGCATCTGGTTAAGACATGATGTAATCTTAGATATTACTTTCAGGGAATGGGTCTGGTTAAGACATGATGTAATCTTAGATAATACTTACAGGGAGTGCATCTGGTTAAGACATGATGTAATACTAGATATTACTTTCAGGGAATGGCTCTGGTTAAGACATTATGTAATCTTAGATAATACTTTCAGGGAATGCATGACATGATGTAATGTTAAATAATACTTTCGGGGAATGCATGACATGATCTAATCTTAGATAATATTTTCAGGGAATGCATGACATGATGTAATCTTAGATAATACTTTCAGGGAATGCATCTGGTTAAGACTTGATGTAATCTTAGATAATACTTTCAGGGAGTGCATGACATTATGTAATGTTAGATAATACTTTCAGGGAGTGCATGACATGATGTAACGTTAGATATTACTTTCAGGGTGTGCATCTGGTTAAGACATGATGTAATCTTAGATAATACTTTCAGGCAGTGCATCTGGTTAAGACATGAGGTAATCTTAGATAATACTTTCAGGGAATGCATCTGGTTAAGACATGATGTAATCTTAGATAATACTTTCAGGGAGTGCATCTGGTTAAGACATGATGTAATCTTAGATAATACTTTCAGGGAGTGCATGACATGATGTAATGTTAGATAATACTTTCAGGGAATGCATGACATGATATAATGTTAGATAATACTTTCAGGGAATGCATGACATGATGTAATCTTAGATAATACTTTTTGGGAATGCATCTGGTTAAGACATGATGTAATCTTAGATATTACTTTAGGGAGTGCATGACTTGATGTAATCTTAGATAATACTTTCAGGGGAATGCATGACATGATGTAATCTTAGATATTACTTTCAGGGAATGCATCTGGTTAAGACATGATGTAATCTTAGATAATACTTTCAGGGAGTGCATGACTTGATGTAATCTTAGATAATACTTTCAGGGAATGCATCTGGTTAAGACATGACGTAATCTTAGATAATACTTTCAGGGAGTGCATCTGGTTAAGAAATGATGTAATCTTAGATAATACTTTCAGGGATTGCATCTGGTTAAGACATGATGTAATCTTAGATATTACTTTCAGGGAGTGCATCTGGTTAAGACATGATGTAATCGTAGATAATACTTTCAGGGAGTGCATCTTGTTAAGACATGATGTAATCGTAGATATTACTTTCAGGGAATGCATCTTGTTAAGACTTGATGTAATCGTAGATATTACTTTCAGGGAATGCATCTGGTTAAGACATGATGTAATCGTAGATAATACTTTCAGGGAATGCATCTGGTTAAGACATGATGTAATCTTAGATAATACTTTCAGGGAGTGCATCTTGTTAAGACATGATGTAATCTTAGATAATACTTTCAGGGAATGCATCTGGTTAAGACATGATGTAATCTTAGATAATACTTTCAGGGAATGCATCTGGTTAAGACATGATGTAATCTTAGATAATACTTTCAGGGAGTGCATCTGGTTAAGACATGATGTAATCTTAGATAATACTTTCAGGGAGTGGGTCTGGTTAAGACATGATGTAATCTTAGATAATACTTTCAGGGAGTGGGTCTGGTTAAGACATGATGTAATCTTAGATATTACTTTCAGGGAGTGGGTCTGGTTAAGACATGATATAATCTTAGATATTACTTTCAGGGAGTGGGTTTGGTTAAGACATGATGTAATCTTAGATAATACTTTCAGGGAGTGCATGACATGATGTAATATTAGATATTACTTTCAGGGAGTGGGTTTGGTTAAGACATGATGTAATGTTAGATAATACTTTCAGGTAGTGCATCTGGTTAAGACATGATGTAATCTTAGATAATACTTTCAGGGAGTGCATGACATGATGTAATATTAGATATTACTTTCAGGGAGTGGGTTTGGTTAAGACATGATGTAATGTTAGATAATACTTTCAGGGAGTGCATCTGGTTAAGACATGATGTAATCTTAGATAATACTTTCAGGGAATGCATGACATGATGTAATATTAGATATTACTTTCAGGGAGTGCATGGTTAAGACATGATGTAATATTAGATATTACTTTCAGGGAGTGCATCTGGTTAAGATATGATGTAATCTTAGATATTACTTTCAGGGAGTGCATCTGGTTAAGACATGATGTAATCTTAGATAATACTTTCAGGGAGTGCATCTTGTTAAGACATGATGTAATCTTAGATAATACTTTCAGGGAATGGGTCTTGTTAAGACATGATGTAATCTTAGATAATACTTTCAGGGAGTGCATCTGGTTAAGACATGATGTAATCTTAGATAATACTTTCAGGGAGTGCATCTTGTTAAGACATGATGTAATCTTAGATAATACTTACAGGGAGTGCATCTGGTTACGACACGATGTAATCTTAGATAATACTTTCAGGGAGTGCATCTGGTTAAGACATGATGTAATCTTAGATAATACTTTTATGGAGTGCATTTGGTTAAGACATGATGTAATCTTAGATAATACTTTTATGGAGTGCATCTGGTTAAGACATGATGTAATCTTAGATAATGCTTTTATGGAGTGCATCTGGTTAAGACATGATGTAATCTTAGATAATACTTTCAGGGAGTGCATCTGGTTAAGACATGATGTAATCTTAGATAATACTTTTATGGAGTGCATCTGGTTAAGACATGATGTAATGTTAGATAATACTTTTATAGAGTGCATCTGGTTAAGACATGATGTAATCTTAGATATTACTTTCAGGGAGTGCATATGGTTAAGACATGATGTAATGTTAGATATTACTTTTAGGGAGTGCATCTGGTTAAGACATGATGTAATCTTAGATAATACTTTCAGGGAATGCATCTGGTTAAGACATGATGTAATCTTAGATAATACTTTCAGGGAGTGCATCTTGTTAAGACATGATGTAATCTTAGATAATACTTTCAGGGAATGCATCTGGTTAAGACATGATGTAATCTTAGATAATACTTTCAGGGAATGCATCTGGTTAAGACATGATGTAATCTTAGATAATACTTTCAGGGAGTGCATCTGGTTAAGACATGATGTAATCTTAGATAATACTTTCAGGGAGTGCATCTGGTTAAGACATGATGTAATCTTAGATAATACTTTCACGGAGTGCATCTGGTTAAGACATGATGTAATCTTAGATATTACTTTCAGGGAGTGCATCTTATTAAGACATGATGTAATCTTAGATAATACTTTCAGGGAGTGCATCTGGTTAAGACATGATGTAATCTTAGATAATACTTTCAGGGAGTGCATCTGGTTAAGACATGATGTAATCTTAGATAATACAATCAGGGAGTGCATCTGGTTAAGACATGATGTAATCTTAGATATTACTTTCAGGGAGTGCATCTGGTTAAGACATGATGTAATGTTAGATATTACGTTCAGGGAGTGGGTCTGGTTAAGACATGATGTAATGTTAGATATTACTTTCAGGGAGTGCATCTGGTTAAGACATGATGTAATCTTAGATATTACTTTCAGGGAGTGCATCTGGTTAAGACATGATGTAATTTTAGATATTACTTTCAGGGAGTGCATCTGGTTAAGACATGATGTAATCTTAGGTAATACTTTCAGGGAGTGCATCTGGTTAAGACATGATGTAATCTTAGGAATTACTTTCAGGGAATGCAACTGGTTAAGACATGATGTAATCTTAGATAATACTTTCAGGGAGTGCATCTGGTTAAGACATGATGTAATCTTAGATAATACTTTCAGGGAGTGGGTCTGGTTAAGACATGATGTAATCTTAGATAATACTTTCAGGGAATGCATCTGGTTTAGACATGATGTAATCTTAGATAATACTTTCAGGGAGTGGGTCTGGTTAAGACATGATGTAATCTTAGATATTACTTTCAGGGAGTGGGTTTGGTTAAGACATGATGTAATGTTAGATAATACTTTCAGGGAGTGCATCTGGTTAATACATGATGTAATCTTAGATATTACTTTCAGGGAATGCAACTGGTTAAGACATGATGCAATCTTAGATAATACTTTCAGGGAGTGCATCTGGTTAAGACATGATGTAATCTTAGATAATACTTTCAGGGAGTGGGTCTGGTTAAGACATGATGTAATCTTAGATAATACTTTCAGGGAATGCATCTGGTTTAGACATGATGTAATCTTAGATAATACTTTCAGGGAGTGGGTCTGGTTAAGACATGATATAATCTTAGATATTACTTTCAGGGAGTGGGTTTGGTTAAGACATGATGTAATCTTAGATAATACTTTCAGGGAGTGCATGACATGATGTAATATTAGATATTACTTTCAGGGAGTGGGTTTGGTTAAGACATGATGTAATGTTAGATAATACTTTCAGGGAGTGCATCTGGTTAAGACATGATGTAATCTTAGATAATACTTTCAGGGAGTGCATGACATGATGTAATATTAGATATTACTTTCAGGGAGTGGGTTTGGTTAAGACATGATGTAATGTTAGATAATACTTTCAGGGAGTGCATCTGGTTAAGACATGATGTAATCTTAGATAATACTTTCAGGGAATGCATGACATGATGTTATATTAGATATTACTTTCAGGGAGTGCATCTGGTTAAGACATGATGTAATATTAGATATTACTTTCAGGGAGTGCATCTGGTTAAGACATGATGTAATCTTAGATATTACTTTCAGGGAGTGCATCTGGTTAAGACATGATGTAATCTTAGATAATACTTTCAGGGAGTGCATCTTGTTAAGACATGATGTAATCTTAGATAATACTTTCAGGGAATGGGTCTTGTTAAGACATGATGTAATCTTAGATAATACTTTCAGGGAGTGCATCTGGTTAAGACATGATGTAATCTTAGATAATACTTTCAGGGAGTGCATCTTGTTAAGACATGATGTAATCTTAGATAATACTTACAGGGAGTGCATCTGGTTACGACATGATGTAATCTTAGATAATACTTTCAGGGAGTGCATCTGGTTAAGACATGATGTAATCTTAGATAATACTTTTATGGAGTGCATCTGGTTAAGACATGATGTAATCTTAGATAATGCTTTTATGGAGTGCATCTGGTTAAGACATGATGTAATCTTAGATAATACTTTCAGGGAGTGCATCTGGTTAAGACATGATGTAATCTTAGATAATACTTTTATGGAGTGCATCTGGTTAAGACATGATGTAATGTTAGATAATACTTTTATAGAGTGCATCTGGTTAAGACATGATGTAATCTTAGATATTACTTTCAGGGAGTGCATCTGGTTAAGACATGATGTAATGTTAGATATTACTTTTAGGGAGTGCATCTGGTTAAGACATGATGTAATCTTAGATAATACTTTCAGGGAATGCATCTGGTTAAGACATGATGTAATCTTAGATAATACTTTCAGGGAATGCATCTGGTTAAGACATGATGTAATCTTAGATATTACTTTCAGGGAGTGCATCTGGTTAAGACATGATGTAATGTTAGATATTACTTTTAGGGAGTGCATCTGGTTAAGACATGATGTAATCTTAGATAATACTTTCAGGGAGTGCATCTGGTTAAGACATGATGTAATCTTAGATAATACTTTTATGAAGTGCATCTGGTTAAGACATGATGTAATGTTAGATAATACTTTTATGGAGTGCATCTGGTTAAGACATGATGTAATGTTAGATATTACTTTCAGGGAGTGCATCTGGTTAAGACATGATGTAATCTTAGATAATACTTTCAGGGAGTGCATCTGGTTAAGACATGATGTAATCTTAGATATTACTTTCAGGGAGTGCATCTGGTTAAGACATGATGTAATCTTAGATATTACTTTCAGGGAATGCATCTGGTTAAGACATGATGTAATCTTAGATAATACTTTCAGGGAGTGCATGACATGATGTAATCTTAGATAATACTTTCAGGGAATGCATCTGATTAAGACATGATGTAATCTTAGATAATACTTTCAGGGAATGCATCTGGTTAAGACATGATGTAATCTTAGATAATACTTTCAGGGAATGCATCTGGTTAAGACATGATGTAATCTTAGATATTACTTTCAGGGAATGCATCTGGTTAAGACATGATGTAATCTTAGATAATACTTTCAGGGAGTGCATGACATGATGTAATCTTAGATAATACTTTCAGGGAATGCATCTGATTAAGACATGATGTAATCTTAGATATTACTTTCAGGGAATGCATCTGGTTAAGACATGATGTAATCTTAGATAATAGTTCCAGGGAGGTCATCTCATTAAATCATGATGTAATCTAAGCTAATGCTTTCAGAGGGAATCTGGTTAAAACATTATGTAATCTAAGATACAACTACCAATGATCGTATAGTCATCCTTGGTGGACTAGGGATACCATGTTAGTCTCTAGTTCCTGAGGTTTGAGAGTTCAAACCTTGCGGAGGATGATGGATTTTCTCAGTATTATTTCCTTCGGAAGGGAAGTGAAGTCGATGGGCCCGTGTCATAGATTTACGCCACGTAAAAGTACCTCAAGCCTGATAATGAGGCCTCTGAGGAAATTTTCCGGTCTTTCATGCCCAATATACTAGAATGGGACACTAAGGACATAGAAGTTAAAGAACGTCCATAAATAAACCTCACTTTAATTTTAGTGACAGCAGATGACTATAACATTATGTAATCTAAGATAATACTTTCAGCGAGGGCAGGTGCTTTAAACATGATGCAATCCAAGATATAACTTTCAGAGAAGGCATCTAGTTAAAACATTACATAATCTAAAATAAAACTTTCAGTGATGGCCTCTAGTTAAAACATGATGTAAAGTTAGATAATACTCTCAGGAGGGGCATTTAGTTAAAATATTATGTAATCTAACATAATTCTTTCAGAGAGGACATTGCATTAAAATAATGTAATCTAAGATAAAACTTTCAGGGAGGGCAGATGGTTAAATATGAAAATCTTAGATAATACTTTCAGGGAGGTCATATGGTTAAAACATGTTATCTCTAATAATGCTTTAAGGGAGGGTATCGGTAAAAAGACAACGTAATCCTAGATAATGCTTTCAGGGACATTATCTGGTTAAAAGAAAATGTAATGTTAAATAACACTATCAGGGAGGGAATTTGGTTAAAAACATGATGATGATGATGAGATGCAGTTTCAGGGCGCCAAACTGCTAAGGTCATCAGCGCCCTTACAAAGTATAAAATTTACAGCCCAAAAAATGAAAGATGGGTAAAAACCGCATGGTTAAAAAACGGGACACAAACCTGCGATGTCCAAAAGGTAAAAAACAAACACCAAATACCAAAAAAGAGCACACTAAAAGCATGGTCAATAAAAGAGTAAAACAACGTGTCAAGAACTGTAGAATGTGAGGGACATGAGCGCCAGATGTCCACTGGGGAGTAGATGCCGCATTAAAAAGACAATATAAAATCACACAGTCAAAAGACGCTGAGCGCACCAAATGCGTCGGGTAAAATCAATGTCACTGATAAAACGTAAAAGACATTCTACAGCACGCACGTCATCTGCCAAAACATTGGCTAGGCCAACAGGCAGACCAACACGAACGTGCAACGGAGCTAAAACTTGACACTCTGTTAAAATGTAACGCACCGTTAAGGGCACATCACACTGCTCACACAGTGGTGCGGGGTCACCACTGAGCAGGTATCTATGACTAAAAAGACAATGTCCGATTCATAAACGAGCTAAAAGTACCTCTTCCCGACGACACGAATGAGAAGAGGTACCCCAGACTAATGGGAGAGGCTTAACCTCCCGCAATTTGTTCCCCCGGAGGTCCATCCACTCATCCCTCCAAAGCGAGAGGATGCGGCTACGCAAATAACAAACAAATCTGTGGAGGGAACAACAGAGGTAAAATATCTGGGTAATAAAATCGCCAACCTGGCAGCAGCGTCGGCAGACTCCTTACCTGAGATCCCCCCATGAAGGAGGCGCTGATGCCAGAAACACCAAGCAAGTGGAGCAGGTCATGAATGCGCTGTACGAGCAGGTGGTACCTGTACAGCGAGCTAATACTTTGAAGAGCACTCAGGGAGTCTGAACAAATAAATCAGTGCCGTAAGTCACTGATAAAGTAAGAGACTGATAAATGCTAAAATTTCGGTGGTAAAAATCGAACATTGCCCCGGTAAATGAAAGGTAAAACTATTTCCACCACAAACAAAGGCACATCCTACTCCAGCATCAGTCTTAGTTCCATCGGTAAAGATAAAATAAAAGTCCCCGAATTGCGACTGAAGTTCTAAAAATGCTGATCTAAAGACTGAAGAAGGGGTCTCATTCTTCGGCATCGACGATAACCCAAGGTAACAGTGGGCCTCAGCATGCAACCATGGAGGAAAATGCATTTCCCCCCTTGGAAGGGCCGGCGCTGGCGTAACGTCCAAATGCCGAAGAAGTTGACAAAATTGAACCCCTGAGGGGAGCAAGGCAGAGGAGCTAATTAAATATTGCCGATCAAGTGAATCCTCGTAAAATATCGCGAAGGACGGGTGGTCAGGCAAGCTGGAGAGTCGACAGGCATAGCTGCAAGCATCTCACGCCTGAAGGACAGCGGAGGCTCTGCAGATTCAGGATATAGGCTAGGTACAGGGCTGGTTGAAAAGGCCCCTGTAGCAACTCTTATGCCACGATGGTGAATGGCATTCAATCAATGTAATACAGATGGATGCGCGGACGAATAGACAATGCACCCGTAATCAAGCTTGGATCGGATCAAAAAGCGATAAAGATGTAGAAGGACGGTCCGATCAGCTCCCCAGGATGTGCCACTTAAAACATGTAAAAGATTAAGAGAACGGTCACACTTTGCTTTTAAAAAGGAAATGTGAGACGTCCAGCTCAGCTTTCGATCAAATATCAACCCCAAAAATTTCACCTCGTCTGCAAGTGGAAGGACCTCCAACCCAAGATGGAGAGAGGGTGGAGGGAAAGCCTTCCGGCACCAGAAATTGATGCAGTGAGATTTCTCGACGGAGAAATTAAAGCCGTTGGCATTACTCCAGGCATAGAGACGGTTGATACAGCTCTGGAGACGGTGTTCGAGTAGATAGGTCCGCCATGAACTGCAATAAATGGCAAAATCATCAACAAAAACGGACGATGAAATGCCAGGTGGAATACAATCAACAATGGGGTTGATAGCAATTGCAAAAAGTGTGACAGTGAGTACAGAGCCCCACGGTACTCCATTCTCCTGAATAAAACGACTAGATAAAACCGAGCCCACACATACACGAAAGACACGGTCTGTCATAAACTCCCGAAGAAATATGGGAAGACGACCGCAGATATTCCATGCGTGAAGTGTATGTAAAATGCCGCCCCTCCAACTAGTGTCATAAGCTTTCTCCAGGTCAAAAAATACACCCACGGTTTGACACTTTCTCAGAAATCCGACAGGGACACCAGATGGTCGACGGTAGAGCGATGGCGACAAAATCCGCACTGAGCATTCGCTAGAAGCTTCTGAGACTCAAGCCACCATGTCAACCGCCCGGTGATCATGCACTCCATCACCTTGCAAATGCAACTGGTGAGGGAGATTGGGCGGTAGCTGGAAGGTATTTCGCGATCCCAGGCTTAAGGATAGGGACAATGGTGGCTTTGCGCCAAACGGAAGGAAAAAGACTGTCTTGCCAAATACGGTTATAGACCTGTAAGAGAAAGAGTTTACTGCCGGCTGAAAGGTACTTTAACATCAGGACATGAATGCCGTCTGCGGAATGCCTAGAGCAATGAAGAGCATGCTCCAGCTCCCTTATCGTGAAAAGTTCGTTATAGCATTCATTATTAGCACACCGAAAATTATAGGTTGCGGAATCTAGCCGGTCTTTAATAGAGCGAAACCACCTCAAAGGCAGCACCCAGAGTGTTAGCAATGGCACCTGGATCCACTATGGTGGCATTGGAAACCTGAAGGCCAGAAACAGTACAATGCGACACTTTACCTGAGAAGCGACGAAGTTTATCCCAAACAACGGATGAAAGCGTAAAGCGATTAAAAGACTCGACAAAACGAGTCCATGACGCCTTCTTGCTATCCTGAATAATGCGACGAGCCCTGGTGCGCTATTGTTTAAAAGTCACCAAATTATCAAGTGTAGGGTGTCGCCGAAACACCCTAAGCGCAGTTCTACGAGCACGAACGGCGTCCCGACAATCCTCGTTCCACCGCGGAACAGGTAGACGCCGAGGTTGAGAGGATGAACGGGGAATCGTGCGTTCGGCGGCAGAGAGAATCGTAGATGAAAGGTGCTGCACCATTTGGTTAACGTCAGAGAAGGGCTGGTCCTGAAAGCACACGAGGCTAGAATACAATCTCCAGTCGGCTTTACCGAATATCCAGGTAAGAACTCTGGAATGCTGGACGTGGTGAGACAAAAGAGAAACGATGCAGGGGTAATGGTCGCTGGAGTAGGTGTCAGCGACGACGTTCCACTGCAGACGACTAGCAAGGTGAATGGAGCAAACGGCAAGGTCTAAGTGAGAGAAGGAACCAGAAGAATCAGAAATAAAAGTAGGTTCATCAGTATTGAGGATAGAGGGGTTGAACTGGTAAAAAATGTCGGAAAGAAGAGCTCCCCTCGCACAAGCCCTTGGGATCCCCACAGGGGGTGATGGGCATTAAAATCTCCCAACAGAAGAAATGGTGTTGGGAGAGCGGACAGGAGATCGTAAACGTCCGCGTGAGCGAGGGGAGACGACGGAGGTGTATAGATGGAGTAAACAGAAAAGAAAAAGCCAGGTAAGTGAAGTCTAACGACAACAGCTTGCAAGTCGGATGTAAGCATAAGAGTCTGAAAATGAACATCGTCACGCACTAATATCAACACACCTCCATGAGCAGGAGTACCCTCATCTGGTTCAAGGTCGTAGCGAACCGGAGTATTCCCTCGGAGCTCAAAAGGATCGTGAGGGCGTAGCTTGGTCTCCTGCAAACACACGACCATAGGCGAATGGGAACACAATAAAAGTTGCAGTTCCGCCCTATGCGATCGTACACCACATAAATTCCAGGTCAGGATAGCCATGAATAAAAGGGATAAACTGTCTACTTAGGAGGGCGGCTCAAAATTACTTTCTGCTTAACCTTTGGGCTCGGGCTTTTAGCATGGAGTTGGTCAGACTCCATAGGCTCCTCGAAGGAAGGGCCCACGCGCTCAGCGCCATGAACCGGTTCTGGGTGGCAATGGGTGAAGGTGCCGCTGAGCGTGGCTTGTCCCAGGAGCATCCTGGGACTGCGACCTCCGAGGAGGTGAACTTTTCTTCCCGCGCGCACGCTGAGGGTCTTTTAGAAAATCTTCGCTACGAAATTTCTGCTTTGATTTCTTCTCGGTGACTTGTGACTTTATAACCTTTGGACCAGCTTTAGATGGCTTTATCACAGTAGCTTGTACGGACGGGCGCATGGTAGTGGTGGTTAGTGCAGTCATCGTCCAGGTTTGAGTCTCTGCATTCTTTGTGGGTACTGGCGAGGCGACAACAGAGCTGAATGTTCCGGATCGCAGGAGCGAAGGTTGGTGCACATGGTAACGCCTCCGGACTTCGGCGAAGGAGAGTTTCTCCTTTACCCGGATCTCCTGGATCGACTTCTCGTCCAAATACCACTGACAGTCGGAAAATGAAGCAGAATGAGACCCTTTGCAATTAACGCAAATGGGAGCTGTTGAACAGGTACCTTCGTGATGGCTGGCTACATGTTGCACAGATGTTAACGGCACTCTTACATGAGACTTGCTATGCCCAAAACATTGGCATTTGAAACAACACAGAGGTCTAGGAATATAGGGCCTCACCGCAATACGTTCATACCCTGCTGTAATACTCGTGGGCAGATCGACGCCATCGAATGTTAGAAAAGGGTACGAGTGGGTACCAATACTCTGTCGTGTTTGGCCTGCACTCGATGCACTGTTGTCACCTTTTGATCTGATAGATATTCAACTAGGTCCTCGTCAGATATACCATCCAGGCTATGGGTGGTCACGACACCTTGACAGGAATTCAATGTGCGGTGCTTCTCAACACGGATAGGATAAACGTGGAGAAGCGTAGCGCACAACAAGGTCTTACTTTGCTGATCGGACTTCGTTTGAGCTAATAAGGAACCATTCCGTAGACGAGTGCAGGACTGAACCGCACCAGCAATAGCATCAATGCCCTTCTGAATAATGAAAGGGTTCACCTTCTCAAAACTTTGCCCTTCTTTGGTTCGTGAAATGACCAAGCAACAACCAGTTGTCGGTGGTGCTACTTCTGTTACATAAACTTTTTGGCGCTTGTTGGTATTAATGGAGAAAGGGTGCTCAATAGTGAAATAAATCCTCCACCATTGCAACCGTCTCCGACCTTGGGCTCTGACTTCCCGGGCATTAGCCCGGCTTGGGTGAGTGACCTATCTCACCCCAGGGTCACACCTCCCAGAACATAGACAGAGGGACCCAATTGCCGTCAGAAGTCAGCAGCTTATGCAACCGCCCCCCTGTGGGACTGCAGTTGAACAGCGGATACGAACACATACCCTACATGACGATCCCGGGTGGTGGGGATGATGCCATTACCCACTCACCCAGCTGCACACCCAGTGCACGGGTATCCGTCAGGCTGTGTCCATGGAGGATTTAAATAAAAAGATAAGAGAAACTAAAAGTGTGGGCGTTTCGCATGCAAGGTGGGCCGGCGAAGAAGTAAAAGAGATGTGTAAATGAATGGACATGGGGCAAAATGTGCGTAAACAGAAGAGAAGTAAGAAACGATGGCGAGGGGCGTCATGTAACGAAATGCACAGAATGCACGAGAGCCTACCTCGAGTCCCCCGGTCATGAGGACGAACCCACCTCGACTGGACGAGGGTGGAAGAATGATGATGGCGATGAGTGGCTCGGGAACCCCCGGGTGCGCCAAAACCCGTACTCCATAAGATGAGCCCCTGGGGGGTAAAAACATGATGTAATCTAAGATAAGACTTTCAGAGAGGGCATCTGGTTAGGATGTAATCTAACGTAATACTTTCAGAGAGGGCATTTGTTTAAGATATAGCCTAAGATAAGGTTTTTGGAGAGCATCTGGTTAAAACATGGTGTAATCTAAGATAATACTTTCAGGGAAGGCTCTGGTTAAAGCACGATGTAATCTAAGATAATACTTTCAGGGAAGGCATCTGGTTAAAACATTATGTAATCTAAGGTTAAAGGGCATTATCCTCCATGGTCTAGTGGTACCATGCTAGGCTCCAGTTCCTGATGTCACGGGTTCAAATCCGGCAGAGGACGATGGATTTTTTTGAGTGCAAAAATCCTTGCCGTGGGTTCCTTTGGAAGGGAAGCAAAGCTGGTCGTCCCATGCTGTAGATTTACGGCACATAAAAGAACCTCAAGCCCTATAGAGGCCTCTGAGCAAAATTTCCAGTCTTTCACGCCCAATATAGAATGGGATGTTAAGGCCCATAGTAGTTAAAGAGCGTCCATAAATAAAACTCAATTTCAATAAGAGCATTTGTTTAAAACACTTAATCTCAGCTAATACTTTCAGGGAAGCCATCAGGTTAAAAACATGTAATTTCAGATAATACTTTGAGGGAGGGCATCTGGTTAAAACATGATGTAATCTCAGATAATACTTTCAGGGAGGGCTTCTGATCAAAACATGTAATCTAAGATAATATTTGGAGGGAAGGCATCTGGTTTAAACATGATGTAATCTAAGGTAATATTTAACTCAGCCACAACTTACTTAGTAAGCCTGCAGCACTGGATATAAGAACATTCCTAGCACTGAGAGGGAGACATCAAATTATAATCTGGTTTAAACATGAATAATCTAAGATAAAACTTAACTCTGACATGACTTATTTTTGTGATACTGGGATCCTGGGCACATGGATTATCTCATAGGACTGGATCATCATATTATAATCTGGTTTAAACATGAATAATCTAAGATAAAACTTAACTCTGACATGACTTATTTTTGTGATACTGGGATCCTGGGCACATGGATTATCCCATAGGACTGGATCATCATATTATAATCTGGTTTAAACATGAGTAATCTAAGATAATACTTAACTGCTACACAACTTACTTTAGTGATCCTGGGGCGCTGGGCACACGGACTATAGCATAGGATTGAGGGGGAGGCATCAGAGTGTAATCTGAGAACTCTTCCTGCATAGTTCCTGATGTCTCGGACTTAGTCATAAGATCTTGCTGCTGCGTGGTTGAAGATATGATGGGATACAACAACTCTTCTGGTAAAGCAGTACGACGACGAATCTTATGTGATGCGCTGATGTCCTTTGGTCTTATGTTGCCATTCCACCTGCAACAATATCATTAACAAACACCTGCCCAAGCTGATCTTCCTGGATTATCTGTTGTCAAGATGGCAACTAGTAGCTATTGACAAATGACATGTCATATTTTAACTTGGAGGGAAGCCAACGCTTTCATTAAACTTTTCTGCTGCATCTTTAAAATCTGTTTTATAACAAAAGTTAGATATTTATTTGACGAGTTATGCTATGCCATGGCCCCTACCGTGCACACACAGCATTTGGACTCATATTTCAGTCGCTCCTAAATCAAATATAAACGGTATTTGAGCAGGAGGTGGAGTGGGGGTTGAAGGTCAGGGGAACCAGCTTGGTTAGCTGTTCTGACATCAGAACAAGAGGCTGTTGCACAATGCATTATTATAAAGTTTTTAACCCATGAAGGGGTTATGACATTTTAACTTGTTTGGGGACACTATACTGTCCCAGAACTGAGTGTTTACTTGTGCCAGACAATTTAAGGGCAGCATGCTTGATGTCCAAGGTCAAGTCTCACAAGAGCTTATCAAAGTTCATCGCTAGTGCACTGCATTAGAAGTCAGTATTAGCATTTAGAATGCTCATGTCATATCAGTGAACATCTTGGCTTGATGGGTTCTGAAGTTGTTAGCTGAAGAGCAAAAACAGGTCAGGTTGCAGATTTGTGAAGTCTCTTCTGAATTGATTCCGCCAAGAGGGGAGAGGTCATTGTACCTGGGTGCATCATTACACTCCGGAATCAAAATGGCAAAGAAAGGATGAAGCCTGCGCAGTGAAGGCAAAAAGCTGTCTCTCAGGCCCTAAAGTTCTCCCATAGGTTTATTTTGATTAAAGAGGAATTTTATTTATTGATCAATGTATGGTGAATGTGGCTTACTATTGCCAAAACAAAAGACATTGTATACCCATCAGAGATGTCATCCTTCTGCATGACAATGCTAAGCCTCATCAAGGGACACATTGAAGGACATGCATTGGGAAACAACCCTCCCAGATTTCTCCCCCCTGACTATTTTTTCTTTGTGCCCTGAAAGAATCGTTTGGAGCACAGCAATTTCAAAACAATGAATATGTTGAGGAGCATGTGCGCACCTGGTTGACTACATGTCAACAAGCTTCCAAAACTGTGTACAGCATGGAGGAGGCTATGCAGAGAAAAAGTGAAGGTGTCATTTGTGATTTTTAATCAATAAATGTACAAAAAAATTACTGTTTATATTTCAATTACTTCATTTACAGAGAGAAACACTAAACATTTAGATCAGGAGTGATTAAGGTGGATTTTTTCCTTTTTGGAGTTGAAAATGTACAGAAACGCACACTTAACTTCAATCCTAGAAGGCACATGGAGATATAAGTTTCTCCTGCCAATGTAAAATTTCTAATTTATTAGCTCAAAGTATTTAACTATATGAGTGACAGTTTTATAGGAATGTCTTCTAAGTTCACTGATCTACCTTTACATAATACTTTTGTTTATTAAAGAAGATAAGGATTATTTCCCGAATTATGCCTTCTTTAGATTAAAATGTATCAACCTTTTATAAACAAATAACCAATCATGTTATTAATGCTATAGAAAATCCCAAAAAAGCACTTGGAGGTCACTTTTATCACCCTAAAATGTAATTTAGCTATCTTCAATAGTTTGTGAGAAAATGGGTCATTTACACCAGAAAAAGCTGTTCAAAGCAAAACTGAAGAAGATTCAGGTTTTATTTTCCATTTTAATAAGTTTTACAACAACATTAGCACTTATGAGGGTATGAGTATCTTACCTAACAAAATATAATTTCTGAAGTTTAACTTTAGAATAAAACAGATGTTCTTCTAAAGAACAGACTTTAATACTTCTTCCTTTGTATCTTTTGCTGCTAAAGGTGTATATGGGCGTGTCAGAATAACAGCAAATAAATTTAAGACGTGATTCGAGTATTTTCTTACAAGCAACGTATGTCTTGTTATCGAGCTAGAGTCGGGTTAGCTGATCCCTGTTCCCCAATGGCTTATATCACCATTAACCCAAGCCCTGGTTATGCTCGAGTATTTTCTTACAAGCAACGTATGTCTTGTTATCGAGCTAGAGTCGGGTTAGCTGATCCCTGTTCCCCAATGGCTTATATCAGCATTAACCCAAGCCCTGGTTATGCTCGAGTATTTTCTTACAAGCAACATATGTCTTGTTATCGAGCTAGAGTCGGGTTATATGATCCCTGTTACCCAATGGCTTATATCAGCATTAACCCAAGCCCTGGTTATGCTCGAGTATTTTCTTACAAGCAACGTATGTCTTGTTATCGAGCTAGAGTCGGGTTAGATGATCCCTGTTACCCAATGGCTTATATCACCATTAACCCAAGCCCTGGTTATGCTCGAGTATTTTCTTACAAGCAACATATGTCTTGTTATCGAGCTAGAGTCGGGTTCCCCAATGGCTTATATCACCATTAACCCAAGCCCTGGTTATGCTCGAGTATTTTCTTACAAGCAACATATGTCTTGTTATCGAGCTAGAGTCGGGTTAGCTGATCCCTGTTCCCCAATGGCTTATATCAGCATTAACCCAAGCCCTGGTTATGCTCGAGTATTTTCTTACAAGCAACGTATGTCTTGTTATCGAGCTAGAGTCGGGTTAGCTGATCCCTGTTCCCCAATGGCTTATATCACCATTAACCCAAGCCCTGGTTATGCTCGAGTATTTTCTTACAAGCAACGTATGTCTTGTTATCGAGCTAGAGTCGGGTTAGCTGATCCCTGTTCCCCAATGGCTTATATCAGCATTAACCCAAGCCCTGGTTATGCTCGAGTATTTTCTTACATGCAACGTATGTCTTGTTATCGAGCTAGAGTCGGGTTAGATGATCCCTGTTACCCAATGGCTTATATCACCATTAACCCAAGCCCTGGTTATGCTCGAGTATTTTCTTACAAGCAACATATGTCTTGTTATCGAGCTAGAGTCGGGTTCCCCAATGGCTTATATCACCATTAACCCAAGCCCTGGTTATGCTCGAGTATTTTCTTACAAGCAACATATGTCTTGTTATCGAGCTAGAGTCGGGTTATATGATCCCTGTTACCCAATGGCTTATATCAGCATTAACCCAAGCCCTGGTTATGCTCGAGTATTTTCTTACAAGCAACATATGTCTTGTTATCGAGCTAGAGTCGGGTTAGATGATCCCTGTTACCCAATGGCTTATATCAGCATTAACCCAAGCCCTGGTTATGCTCGAGTATTTTCTTACAAGCAACATATGTCTTGTTATCGAGCTAGAGTCGGGTTATATGATCCCTGTTACCCAATGGCTTATATCAGCATTAACCCAAGCCCTGGTTATGCTCGAGTATTTTCTTACAAGCAACATATGTCTTGTTATCGAGCTAGAGTCGGGTTCCCCAATGGCTTATAACACCATTAACCCAAACCCTGGTTATGCTCGAGTATTTTCTTACAAGCAACATATGTCTTGTTATCGAGCTAGAGTCGGGTTCCCCAATGGCTTATATCACCATTAACCCAAGCCCTGGTTATGCTCGAGTATTTTCTTACAAGCAACGTATGTGTTGTTATCGAGCTAGAGTCGGGTTAGCTGATTCCTGTTCCCCAATGGCTTATATCAGCATTAACCCAAGCCCTGGTTATGCTCGAGTATTTTCTTACAAGCAACGTATGTCTTGTTATCGAGCTAGAGTCGGGTTAGATGATCCCTGTTCCCCAATGGCTTATATCACCATTAACCCAAGCCCTGGTTATGCTCGAGTATTTTCTTACAGGCAACATATGTCTTGTTATCGAGCTAGAGTCGGGTTAGATGATCCCTGTTCCCCAATGGCTTATATCACCATTAACCCAAGCCCTGGTTATGCTCGAATATTTTCTTACAAGCAACATATGTCTTGTTATCGAGCTAGAGTCGGGTTCCCCAATGGCTTATATCACCATTAACCCAAGCCCTGGTTATGCTCGAGTATTTTCTTACAAGCAACGTATGTCTTGTTATCGAGCTAGAGTCGGGTTCCCCAATGGCTTATATCACCATTAACCCAATCCCTGGTTATGCTCGAGTATTTTCTTACAAGCAACGTATGTCTTGTTATCGAGCTAGAGTCGGGTTAGATGATTCCTGTTCCCCAATGGCTTATATCACCCTTAACCCAAGCCCTGGTTATGCTCGAGTATTTTCTTACAAGCAACATATGTCTTGTTATCGAGCTAGAGTCGGGTTATATGATCCCTGTTCCCCAATGGCTTATATCACCATTAACCCAAGCCCTGGTTATGCTTGAGTATTTTCTTACAGGCAACATATGTCTTGTTATCGAGTTAGAGTCGGGTTCCCCAATGG
The DNA here is from genome assembly GCA_030765065.1 of Deroplatys truncata. Classification (NCBI taxonomy): domain Eukaryota; kingdom Metazoa; phylum Arthropoda; class Insecta; order Mantodea; family Mantidae; genus Deroplatys; species Deroplatys truncata. The sequence goes on from CM060975.1 coordinate 11,067,072, forward strand.
CTTATATCACCATTAACCCAAGCCCTGGTTATGCTTGAGTATTTTCTTACAAGCAACATATGTCTTGTTATCGAGTTAGAGTCGGGTTATATGATCCCTGTTCCCCAATGGCTTATATCACCATTAACCCAAGCCCTGGTTATGCTTGAGTATTTTCTTACAGGCAACATATGTCTTGTTATCGAGCTAGAGCGGGGTTCCCCAATGGCTTATATCACCATTAACCCAAGCCCTGTGGTAAGGGATTCTGCTCATATAAGGAGCAGGTTATCAACCTCAGCTATCAGGATACACTGAAGTGCTTGTTCAGTTTTACAGCCTCTTATAAAAATGTTCTGCTTTACTTACGCAGAACTGGCAGACATGCATTGCGTTTATGGTGCTGCTTGGGGAAATGCAAAAAGGCACGAGGAGGCATTTGCTGGGTCCATAATCCTCCATCCACAAGCCAGTCACTAGAATAGAATTCTGTGTCAACAGCAATTACAGATGACTCTCCACCGCGACTACGGTTTCTCCATCAACCCACAACCACATTGTGGACGGACGAGAGGGCATGTTTAACACACAGGAAAACCCAGTTTGGGCTGGCATTGTGAACGACACACTCAATGGGTCCCATTTACCTACAGTTTTTACAACATACTTCTGCAACTATGCAAGTTAATGTGATTCCAAGATGATGGGGCACCTGAGCATTATTCCGGTGATGTAACGCATTTCCTAACTGTAGCGTACGCTGAACTTGAGGTAGTTGCAGACCCCACGTATGGGAGCCGAACTTGAAGCTTTTTATTATTGCTGTTTTGCACCACGTATTGCGGGAGATATGTTTCTTGGGGTGTTAGCCCCATGTATGAAACAAACTTTCTGGTGGCCTTCGCCCCACGTTTTAGAATCAACTTTTTATTTTAATGTTTATTTATGTATTATATATGTATGCCTTGGCTGCCTCAGAAGTAATTTGCAGAGCACGTATCTCTTAACAGGGCTGGTGTGGCTAAAGAACAAATTATAATTGTATTTAACTTTGTTTTGTTAATCTTTCGCATGATTAAATAACACTTCACTGATGTATCGTACTGCAGAGCATGTATCTCTTAGCTGCGCTGGTATGGCTAAAGAACAAGGCTTACACAAATTATAATTGTATTTAACTTTGCTTTGTTAACCTTTCGCATGATTAAATAGCACTTCACCGATGTATCCTACTGCAGAGCACGTATCTCTTAACAGGGCTGATGTGGCTAAACAACCAATTATAATTGTATTTAACTTTGTTTTGTTAACCTTTCGCATGATTAAATAACACTTCACCGATGTATCCTACTGCAGAACACGTATCTCTTAGCAGGGCTGGTGTGGCTAAAGAACAAATTATAATTGTATTTAACTTTGTTTTATTAACCCTTCACACGATTAAATAACACTTCACTGATGTATCCTACTGTACAGCTGTGAGATTATTGTTTGCACTTTTAAACACGTAAACTTTATATTATTCTCTCCGCAATGAAATTTTATGTCTCACACTGAACACATACCAAACCTAATCTAAAACTGGACTGCCTGGTTACGCTTCCTTACAGCATCTCCCACTTGAATTTGAACATTTTGTCTATTTCAAGTCTCTGATTGGCTAAGCATACTCCAATAGAACACTTTTATTTAACTTTAAGCTTCTCTAGTTTTTGATTGGCTATTTATAAACTGTTTTAAATATTACATTATTGTTGCAAGAGTTATTAGTAGCCTTTATTAAACTTTCTAATTTATTGTTGCCTCAAGGTTACCTCACCGTTAGCAACTTTCGGCTTTTACTTTATAATTCTGTTTGCTACGGAAAGCAGCTTGCTTCTATTCTCACAGCTCCTACATTGTTAAACTATGCAATACATTCGCATAACATTATTATACATGTACATAATAATATAAACATAATACAATGGCTCTTATAAGCACTTTATATATTATTACATACACATATTGCTTTAAGGCGGGCTGTTATTATATTATATAATTAGACTGATATCATTTAAGTGTTAGAAATACTGCCTCAATCGGTAGATGAGCACCGAAATCATGGCTAGCCTGTTCACCAGAGCTAACATGCCAGCTAATAGTGAAGAGGAGCTGATGGCCAAGATCTTTGTACCATTTGATGCCATTCATGATATGCCACCAGTATTTTTTAAACAAATGGCAATAAGTACAATGATGCTATGCACTGAAGTCAAACGTCGACATTTTGAATATCTCTTATAAACACTTGTTCAATTCTTAGTTGCACTATGTTTGAGTTCTTTTAAAAAGCCATGTTTGCATCATTTAACACTGTTTTAACTTTACTCAAGTAATTCGTATAATGGTAAAGAAAATTTGAATGTTATTGACAATAACCTGTATTTGCAGCTGTAGATCGCTTAAAAAGTGTTTTGACCTACTTCAGAGCATATGGATATAGTGCCTCTAATTAAATAAAGATTCCAAGATACTAAATAAATTTAGGATAGTGTTTAAAATTAAAGATATGCACATGCTCTTATTTCAAACCTCTCCCAATGTCTTGTAGCAAAAGATGTTCAGTGAATTCCATCTAAGCTGATGCAGTGTTGTCTAGCTCGATAACAGGACATTCCCTAAATAGAACCCCTGCATCACTCCGCATTAATTTCCACACATTTTGTAGCTAGTGGACCTCGTACTCTGTTTTTAAAAATGTTTCCTTCTTGTGATGTCTTATTACATTTGTAAATATACAGCCATGGAAAAGTTGATTTATTTAATGTTTTAAATGCATGTCTACATGTTTGTTTTTTCTGAATACGCCATGAATATGTGTTTAATGTTTTCTAAATTTCCCTCTATGCTGTGGACCACCTCTACACACTATTCTATAGCTATGAGTTTATCCATTCTAATGGAATAAATATGGTCCAAGTGGTACGCCATGAATATGTGTTTTCATGTTTTCTAAATTTCCCTCTATGCTGTGCACCACCTCTACACACTATTCTATAGCTATGAGTTTATCCATTCTAATGGAATAAATATGGTCCAAGTGGTACTCCATGAATATGTGTTTAATGTTTTCTAAATTTCCCTCTATGCTGTGCACCACCTCTACACACTATTCTATAGCTATGAGTTTATCCATTCTAATGGAATAAATATGGTCCAAGTGGTACGCCATGAATATGTGTTTAATGTTTTCTAAATTTCCCTCTATGCTGTGCATACTGTTCTATAGCTATGAGTTTATCCATTCTAATGGAATAAATATGGTCCAAGTGGTACGCCATGAATAATGTGTTTAATGTTTTCTAAATTTCCCTCTATGCTGTGCATACTGTTCTATAGCTATGAGTTTATCCATTCTAATGGAATAAATATGGTCCAAGTGGTACGCCATGAATATGTGTTTAATGTTTTTTCTAAATTTCCCTCTATGCTGTGCACCACCTGTACACACTGTTCTATAGCTACGAGTTATCCATTCTAATGGAATAAATATGGTCCAAGTGGTACGACATGAATATGTGTTTAATGATTTCTAAATTTCCCTCTATGCTGTGCATCACCTCTACACACTGTTCTATAGCTACGAGTTATCCATTCTAATGGAATAAATATGGTCCAAGTGGTACGCCATGAATATGTGTTTAATGTTTTTTCTAAATTTCCCTCTATGCTGTGCACCACCTGTACACACTGTTCTATAGCTACGAGTTATCCATTCTAATGGAATAAATATGGTCCAAGTGGTACGCCATGAATAATGTGTTTAATGTTTTCTAAATTTCCCTCTATGCTGTACACACTGTTCTATAGCTATGAGTTTATCCATTCTAATGGAATAAATATGGTCCAAGTGGTACGACATGAATATGTGTTTAATGATTTCTAAATTTCCCTCTATGCTGTGCACCACCTGTACACACTGTTCTATAGCTACGAGTTATCCATTCTAATGGAATAAATATGGTCCAAGTGGTACGACATGAATATGTGTTTAATGATTTCTAAATTTCCCTCTATGCTGTGCATCACCTCTACACACTGTTCTATAGCTACGAGTTATCCATTCTAATGGAATAAATATGGTCCAAGTGGTACGCCATGAATATGTGTTTAATGTTTTTTCTAAATTTCCCTCTATGCTGTGCACCACCTGTACACACTGTTCTATAGCTACGAGTTATCCATTCTAATGGAATAAATATGGTCCAAGTGGTACGCCATGAATAATGTGTTTAATGTTTTCTAAATTTCCCTCTATGCTGTACACACTGTTCTATAGCTATGAGTTTATCCATTCTAATGGAATAAATATGGTCCAAGTGGTACGACATGAATATGTGTTTAATGATTTCTAAATTTCCCTCTATGCTGTGCATCACCTCTACACACTGTTCTATAGCTACGAGTTTATCCATTCTAATGGAATAAATATGGTCCAAGTGGTACGCCATGAATATGTGTTTAATGTTTTTTCTAAATTTCCCTCTATGCTGTGCACCACCTGTACACACTGTTCTATAGCTACGAGTTTATCCATTCTAATGGAATAAATATGGTCCAAGTGGAACGCCATGAATATGTGTTTAATGTTTTTTCTAAATTTCCCTCTATGCTGTGCACCACCTGTACACACTGTTCTATAGCTACGAGTTATCCATTCTAATGGAATAAATATGGTCCAAGTGGTACGCCATGAATAATGTGTTTAATGTTTTCTAAATTTCCCTCTATGCTGTACACACTGTTCTATAGCTATGAGTTTATCCATTCTAATGGAATAAATATGGTCCAAGTGGTACGACATGAATATGTGTTTAATGATTTCTAAATTTCCCTCTATGCTGTGCACCACCTGTACACACTGTTCTATAGCTACGAGTTATCCATTCTAATGGAATAAATATGGTCCAAGTGGTACGACATGAATATGTGTTTAATGATTTCTAAATTTCCCTCTATGCTGTGCATCACCTCTACACACTGTTCTATAGCTACGAGTTATCCATTCTAATGGAATAAATATGGTCCAAGTGGTACGCCATGAATATGTGTTTAATGTTTTTTCTAAATTTCCCTCTATGCTGTGCACCACCTGTACACACTGTTCTATAGCTACGAGTTATCCATTCTAATGGAATAAATATGGTCCAAGTGGTACGCCATGAATAATGTGTTTAATGTTTTCTAAATTTCCCTCTATGCTGTACACACTGTTCTATAGCTATGAGTTTATCCATTCTAATGGAATAAATATGGTCCAAGTGGTACGACATGAATATGTGTTTAATGATTTCTAAATTTCCCTCTATGCTGTGCATCACCTCTACACACTGTTCTATAGCTACGAGTTTATCCATTCTAATGGAATAAATATGGTCCAAGTGGTACGCCATGAATATGTGTTTAATGTTTTTTCTAAATTTCCCTCTATGCTGTGCACCACCTGTACACACTGTTCTATAGCTACGAGTTTATCCATTCTAATGGAATAAATATGGTCCAAGTGGAACGCCATGAATATGTGTTTAATGTTTTTTCTAAATTTCCCTCTATGCTGTGCACCACCTGTACACACTGTTCTATAGCTACGAGTTTATCCATTCTAATGGAATAAATATGGTCCAAGTGGAACGCCATGAATATGTGTTTAATGTTTTTTCTAAATTTCCCTCTATGCTGTGCACCACCTGTACACACTGTTCTATAGCTACGAGTTTATCCATTCTAATGGAATAAATATGGTCCAAGTGGAACGCCATGAATATGTGTTTAATGTTTTTTCTAAATTTCCCTCTATGCTGTGCACCACCTGTACACACTGTTCTATAGCTACGAGTTTATCCATTCTAATGGAATAAATATGGTCCAAGTGGAACGCCATGAATATGTGTTTAATGTTTTTTCTAAATTTCCCTCTATGCTGTGCACCACCTGTACACACTGTTCTATAGCTACGAGTTTATCCATTCTAATGGAATAAATATGGTCCAAGTGGTACGCCATGAATATGTGTTTAATGTTTTTTCTAAATTTCCCTCTATGCTGTGCACCACCTGTACACACTGTTCTATAGCTACGAGTTATCCATTCTAATGGAATAAATATGGTCCAAGTGGTACGCCATGAATATGTGTTTAATGTTTTCTAAATTTCCCTCTATGCACCACCTCTACACACTATTCTATAGCTATGAGTTTACCCATTCTAATGGAATAAATATGGTCCAAGTGGTACGCCATGAATATGTGTTTAATGTTTTCTAAATTTCCCTCTATGCTGTGCACCACCTCTACACACTGTTCTATAGCTACGAGTTATCCATTCTAATGGAATAAATATGGTCCAAGTGGTACGCCATGAATATGTGCTTAATGTTTTTTCTAAATTTCCCTCTATGCTGTGCACCACCTGTACACACTGTTCTATAGCTACGAGTTATCCATTCTAATGGAATAAATATGGTCCAAGTGGTACGACATGAATATGTGTTTAATGTTTTCTAAATTTCCCTCTATGCTGTGCATCACCTCTACACACTGTTCTATAGCTACGAGTTTATCCATTCTAATGGAATAAATATGGTCCAAGTGGTACGCCATGAATATGTGTTTAATGTTTTCTAAATTTCCCTCTATGCTGTGCACCACCTCTACACACTGTTCTATAGCTATGAGTTTATCCATTCTAATGGAATTAATATGGTCCAAGTGGTACGCCATGAATATGTGTTTAATGTTTTCTAAATTTCCCTCTATGCACCACCTCTACACACTGTTCTATAGCTACGAGTTTATCCATTCTAATGGAATAAATATGGTCCAAGTGATACGCCATGAATATGTGTTTAATGTTTTCTAAATTTCCCTCTATGCACCACCTCTACACACTGTTCTATAGCTATGAGTTTATCCATTCTAATGGAATAAATATGGTCCAAGTGATACGCCATGAATATGTGTTTAATGTTTTCTAAATTTCCCTCTATGCACCACCTCTACACAGTATTCCATAGCTATGAGTTTATCCATTCTAATGGAATAAATATGGTCCAAGTGATACGCCATGAATATGTGTTTAATGTTTTTTCTAAATTTCCCTCTATGCTGTGCACCACCTCTACACAGTATTCTATAGCTACGAGTTTATCCATTCTAATGGAACAAATATGGTCCAATTGGAACGTCATGAATATGTGTTTACTGTTGTTTCTAAATTTCCCTCTATGCTGTGCACCACCTCTACACAGTATTCTATAGCTACGAGTTTATCCATTCTAATGGAATAAATATGGTCCAAGTGGAACGCCATGAATATGTGTTTAATGTTGTTTCTAAATTTCCCTCTATGCACCACCTCTACACACTATTCCATAGCTATGAGTTTACCCATTCTAATGGAATAAATATGGTCCAAGTGGAACGCCATGAATATGTGTTTAATGTTGTTTCTAAATTTCCCTCTATGCACCACCTCTACACACTATTCCATAGCTATGAGTTTATCCATTCTAATGGAATAAATATGGTCCAAGTGGTACGCCATGAATATGTGTTTAATGTTTTCTAAATTTCCCTCTATGCTGTGCACCACCTCTACACACTATTCTATAGCTATGAGTTTATCCATTCTAATGGAATAAATATGGTCCAAGTGGTACGCCATGAATATGTGTTTAATGTTTTCTAAATTTCCCTCTATGCTGTGCACCACCTCTACACACTATTCTATAGCTATGAGTTTATCCATTTTAATGGAATAAATATGGTCCAAGTGGAACGCCATGAATATGTGTTTAATGTTGTTTCTAAATTTCCCTCTATGCACCACCTCTACACACTATTCTATAGCTACGAGTTTATCCATTCTAATGGAATAAATATGGTCCAAGTGGAACGCCATGAATATGTGTTTAATGTTTTCTAAATTTCCCTCTATGCACCACCTCTACACACTATTCTATAGCTATGAGTTTATCCATTCTAATGGAATAAATATGGTCCAAGTGGTACGCCATGAATATGTGTTTAATGTTTTCTAAATTTCCCTCTATGCACCACCTCTACACACTATTCTATAGCTACGAGTTTATCCATTCTAATGGAATAAATATGGTCCAAGTGGAACGCCATGTCCATTGTCGTAGTAGACCCCTCCCGCTGTAAAGTGGTGTCACTTTAGGGATACTTTCTTTGAATAAAAGATTATATTTATGCACTGCTCAGAAAATTTAAGGAAATATTTGAATTAAAGAATAATTCAAAATAAAAACGTTTGAATTACCCAAGCTTCACTGTCCTATGTAGTACAGAAACAAATGCCTACACTATTTGATAGGGAATCATTTGCTGGAATTAAGTAGCTTCTCAGCTAATTTTTTAAACGTTTTTCTCCATTATTTTTACATAGTAGCAAGGAACCTTGGCTGACCTCAAACTTCAAGTATTGCTGACTGGAAGGAAAGAGTTCAGATGGTGGTAAGGATCAGAGGCACAGCTACGGGGAAAGTTGGAACATCCCCCCCCTTGCTAAAAAAAAAAGTGAACATTAACAGCAAAAAAAGCTTTGTTAAAATAATAGCACCTTTCTAGGTTAATGGGAACAAGACATTAGCCAATCGTATCATTAGTAGCGCTATGCCTAACACAAAGGTGACAGGCTCACAGTAGCGGAATCTGACTAGATGGCGTAACATATTGGAGTTCTGGTGTTAAATTTGAGTGGTTCCCGCAACATCTCTCACTTTACAACATAACCAGAAACCCTAATTTTTTTCTGAAATAAAATGGCCTACAGTGGTCATTAATTCTCCTACCACAACACATTTGCTGTTTACGATATACAAAACATCCTATCCTAATTTTAATTTCAATTGCTGCACGTTAATCTGTGAATGGATGCATTTAAACATTTCAACTCGAGATTAGCTCCTATTATTTATCACTTGTACCTTAATTTTCTGGATTTGTGTTTGAAAGCAGACTTACGTATCAGTCGGAGAATTGGACCGTGATGATGTTGGAGAAGTGTCCGACAGGGCATCGATGGCATTCTCAGCTGAAGCTCCCTCTTTCAGTAGATGTGCCAACAGTTGCTGCTGAGTTTTGTTTTGCTGAGACAACTGCAACAGCCATCCTGTACCTTAGTGTTGGGCACTATTCAAATATATTACGACAGAGAGAAATGAGTAAGAAGTTGGTCGGTTGGTTTTTTCATCGAGTTATTGCTTGAAGTAATAGTATAGACAACTTAGGTTGCAGTAATATAAATATGGCTGCAAAACTACTTCCCATTTCTCAATCAGACTAGCACGCATAACTCTGTACTTTTAAATAAAGTAGAGTACAATAATATACCTCAAGGACGCATTCTATTTATCTTATACATAAACAAGTTGGCAGATAATGGTGTAAATGTAACACTTCTTGCTGAAGATACTTTATAAAGGGGGACAGCAAGAGCGATCAAAAAGTTTGAAATACATTTTTAACTTAAAATAACGAGAGTTGAAGGTTGTTACACGACATCACTAAAATGTTCTTACTTGAACACGTTTTGGGAAATGGTTTGCTCCCATTGTCAGCATGCCCTCAACTGACTTTGCCGGTCATTGTCTGGGGAATAAGTGTGGACAATGACCGGCAAAATCGTGTGACGACATGCTGACAATGGGAGCAAACCGTCTCCTGAAACGCGTTCAAGTAAGAACATTTTAGTGATGTCGTGTAACAACCTTCAACTCTCGTTATTTTAAATTATGACACATCACTGTTACTAGCTTCTCAATCTTCAAAATTAGTGAAACATTTTTAACTGCTGCTAATAAGTAAAGAGAAAACAGCAGCTCTGTGCTTCCATAACAAGATAAATACCAATCAAATATATCCAACATTAACTTTGGGATAAACAAGTTCTTGGGTTTAATAGTAGATGAAAATTTGAGTTGGGACCATACAGAGAGACATGAGTAAAACGTGCTTCCTAATAAGGACAGTCCAGTGTAAATGTACAGTATATAGTAAAACCCCTATTTTACACTCTCCGAAGTTTTCCTACATTCTTCACCATTAATTTGAAGTCCCAACTTAATGTCCATTTAAGAAAAAATATAAAAATTTCTCCAGTTTTGAGTTTTCTTCAATCTTGCATGGAATATTGGTAGCCCGCGGTACTTAACACCTCGATTATAGCAAGTCACAATACAGTAGATAGCAGCTGACCAGACAATTCTACTCTTGTTTCCTTAAGCACGCGCCATCCCAGTTGTGTTGCTAGTGGCAGCAAGACGTGCTGCTGCTTTCTTTATCAATGGGAATCCATACAATTTGATGAGCAAGTGTGTCAGTCATGGAAGAAAAAGCCTACAAAGTAGATCAAGATTCGGTAAATGCAGAGAATATTAAATTCATACATGTACTGTAGCATATTTCCAAAAGTTCAGTGTTAGTGATAAAATGTGCCAAAAAATGCAAAATGAACTGTACAAACTAAAAGTACAAGAACACACACTTAAAAAATCTGATGTGTTACACTCACATGACTTTCTCTACTCTTGTAAAAACTATTTTTACAAACTCTTATTCTCCATATACTTCATGTTAATCGAGATATTAATCTTATTACTAATTTTCTTGTGGATGCAAGGGGAATTGGTAGACTTTAAGCGATAGTCAAATATTTTAACGCTGGTTGCTATGTGGAGTATTCCATTTTCTTTGTATTACCAGGACAAAAAAATTCAATAACAAATTTGATAAAAAGTACAAGTATTGGAAAATTTAAGGCAATAACAAGCAATATCTTGAAAATGGTTCACTCAACAAAAAAAATGTATATGTCATAAATTGTGTATTTTAACGCGATCTACATTTTTTGTATAGTAAAATTTTGTCTATCTCTTATGGTTTACCAGTTATGCAAAACTCGTTCACAATGAAGAATACTTTTGGAGACATTCCCAGAAAATTCGAGATATACATTTCATTTGTCATGAAAATATCTTAAACATATGATATTTTAATCAAAATTGTTAGCCATTTTTGAGAAAATTAAAATTTTCGAAAAATGTTCCATGTAAAGGGTAATCTGGGGTGGGGGGATTTTCTTGAAAACCTTCGTGTCGCATCTCTGGAAGATACTGAACCTAAATATCAAGTTTGGTGTTCAACTGTTCGTTTCTGAGTTATGATGTTCAGAGACACACACACAGACATGTTTCCAAAAATGCTTTTTTTTTTGGATTCAGGGGGTCTCAAAACATATATTTCCGGTGAAATCTCGGTATCGAATGTTTGGGTGGAATACGATACTTCCCCTACTTACTATACGCAGTAGAGAAAGTAAAAATGAGGAACATTGTAACATTACAACACACTATTGCACTTAAACTGTAGAATAAGGTCACAATTCATTATGTAATTTTGTCATTTTTTAAATTAATTATGTGACAAAGGCTTCTCTGAATAAAAGTTGGTGATTAAAAAGTAATGCTAACATTATTGCTGCATTCTTTTCAGTATTTTTTTTTTCCCCTGTATGTACTAAGAATGTTTGTTGTACATAAAACTACATATATTCATGTAACATAGCTTTTACCTTATAAAAATTCATTTTTTTTTTAAAATCAACTCTGTGCATGCGTGCGTGTGTGGGTAACTAAGACAGTGTTTTCATAAATGCATTAATTGAAATTTCAGGACATTAATACATGTGTAAGTTCATAATTGGAAACAACTAGTTATTAAAAGTGATATTCATTATTTTTACTTTCTCTACTACATATAGCAAGTAGGGGAAGTATTGTATTCCACCCAAAAATTCGATACCGATGTTTCACTGGAAATACATGTTTTGAGACCCCCTGAAACCAAAAAAAGCATTTTTGGAAACGTGTCCGTGTGTGTGTGTGTGTGTGTGTGTGTGTGTGTGTGTGTGTGTGTGTGTGTGTGTCTGTGGACAGCATAACTCAGAAACGAACAGTCGGATAAACACCAAACTTGGTATTTAGGTTCAGTATCTTCCAGAGATGCGACATGAAGGTTTTCAAGAAAATCCCCCCACCCCAGACTACCCTTTACATGGAACATTTTTCGAAAATTTTAATTTTCTCAAAAATGGCTCTAATGATTTTGATTAAAATATCATATGTTTAAGATATTGTCATGAGAAATGAAATGTATATCTCGAATTTTCTGGGAATGTCTCCAAAAGTATTCTTCATTGTGAACGACTTTTGCATAACTGGTAAACCATAAGAGATAGACAAAATGTTACTACACAAAAAATGTAGATCGCGTTAAAATACACAATTTATGTCATATACATTTCTGTTGTTGAGTGAACCGTTTTCGAGATATTGCTTGTTATTCCCTTAAATTTTCCAATACTTGTACTTTTTCTCAAATTCGTTATTCATTTTTTTTTTTATGTCCTGGACATGCAAAGAGAATGAAATGCGCCACATAGCAACCAGCGTTAAAATATTTGACTCGCTTAAAACCTACCAATTCCCCTTGCATTTACAAGAAAATTACCAATAAGATTGACATCTCGATTAACATGAAGCATATGGAGAATAAGAGTTTGTAAAAATAGTTTGTACAAGAGTAGAGAAAGTCATGTGAGTGTAACACATCAGATTTTTGTTGTTGCATTCAGTTCAGAATTTTCTGTATGCAATCACATTACTTTTCCTTGATTTTACACCATTTTTAAGAGTAAAATAAGGGTTTCACTGTACTTGGCAAATGTCCATAGCCTACTAGAGTATGGTATTATTTTCTGGGGAAATTCCAAAGATAGTGTGAAAGTAGAAAAGAAAATAATTAGAATTATGGCGGATCTCTCAACTACAAGTAGTTGTAAACAGTTAAGTCTTTGGCAAGTTCGAAGCATAATCTCACACAGCTTCACATACATAAAAAAACACAACAAAAATGTAAAAGTATGGTATTATTAAATAAGATAACATATTGTAGATGACTTCTAAATCTGTAACTTTTCACCTCATGTAAATAATGTATATGTACATGTTTTAATGGATGAGAAATGTTCACGTTATGTTAAAAGGATGTTTATTGGACCACAATGTGGGGAGGCATTGGTTCTTATTGTGTACTTGCAGTGAGTAATTACAACTGAGCTAGGACCATCTTCATCTCCTGCTATGCAAACAAGAGTTTGTGTCAAATTAAACTTTTGGTTTTTAATTTACAAGTGGCATGCTTGCCCTAGATTATGTAATATTTGCTTTTAATGTATGGTTATCAAAGTTGCTATTAAGCACCTTTTAACAACAAATTGACCAGCTGCACATTTATATTTATCTTGGGAAAGTAATGTTACACTAAGAAAATAAAAGAATACCTACCACACATTAATACTCTCTGAAATGTGCACTGGTTCATTGATTAAACTGACTTAAAACTATCAACAAGCAATAAAATAGTAACATTACAACCCAGACAGGAGCTCTTTAAAACAGAATACTTGATAGTGCACATTGCCTTCTTAAAGGCTATGTATTCAAATAACGTATCAGGGTTTTGCAACTGATTTGTGTTCCAAAGGTTGAAGTACTTACTTCCACACAAACAGTGCAATGAAGCAAACAAAACGACAGCTATCTGCTTCTCTCAAACCTCTTCTTAACAACTACAGTTATAAATGATCACCTACACATTATACTTTTTTGTCATGTTGCGGAGCTATTTTCCTACTCATGTTTTGTGTCTCGTATATCTTTGGTTTGGTTCTGTAGCACAAATTTATTAATGAATTAATATTACACCAAAGTGTTCAAACAAGTTACCGGTTTAATAAGCCAAAATTATGAATAAGTGTAATTACCATCATTTGTCTCAAAGCATTTCTTTGGAAATATAAAAGAGCTAGAATGTATAAATTTACATGATACTTAACAGAATATTAGACTATGTTAAATACTCGAATCTGTTGCTTAATTTTGAAACTAAATACAGTTTGAAATCAATGGCATTATATTCCGTTCTGGCCTTGGCAACAGAAAATAAACACTCCAAAAAGAAAAGCATCTTACTTTTAAAGGTATTTTATATAGTGACAAAGGTTATTAGTAGAATGCGTGTGTGAGATAGCAAAACCAAATGTATCACTGCAGAGAGAACACATGGATGTTAACTATGTACATCACTTACAGTCATACACATTCACATTGTTCATTTATATCTCGCTGAGAAGTAAATCATTTAAACATTATATGAGTACTGAATTAATCTTAATATCTCACATATACTGAAAGAATACAAGGAACTAAATTAAATAATATTGATTGGATTTGTTAATTTTGTATGAATATACAGCATTATTATTGAATCAGTGAAATAATAATTATATCATTGTGCAACATTAAACACGTAGATGTAATTCTAAAATTGGCTTTTTGATAAGGACAATTATTACAATCATATAACCAATCTTTTTTGAATAAACATATTTATTAAACTAACATCCAACAGCTACAATATTTACTGCATATAGGATTAATTGTGGATTGCTTTTTTGACGCTACATCACTTGCACTTTAATTTTTGAGGGACTAGATTCAGGGGTCCGACTGCCATTGCTGTTGTAGTCGTCTGTGTGGCAGTGGAACAATCAACTTCTTCACTAATGTGTCAACTGGTGCAATTTCAAAATTTATCAGATGCTCTTTGTGCTTCCCATGTTTTGGGTTTGGATCTACGCTATACTTTTCTTTCCAAAAGTGAAAGAAGTGTTGTTACACTTGTCATACTCCATGCAGCTGTTAATTACTCAGTATCGAGATGATGATATTTTCTTTTCCTGAATGTTGTTAGCACCCTAAAGCCTTTAAAAAATCTCGACCACTATTATAGCACTCATTGTGATCTTACTTGGCAGTGCACGCACCTTTTAACACCTTCAGAGCACAGTCCATTCCCCAGATAAACAGTAAAATTAAAATAAATTTTATTCATTGTAATTTAATATTCAAACAATTTGAATTCATCTCCTTTGTTTCAATACTGCAGTACTTGTATCAAATGCAACATTTAATTAACAAAGTACGATGTTTTTGTGGTCATCTGACTATAATGGTAATTAAGAAATGAGCACTAACATTACACCTGGCAATAAACAGCTGTATGTTCTACATAGGGCAAACAACACTTCACAAGCAGCATTTCACTTTTGCAAGAAAACCATAACCTAGATGCAAAACTACTAAAAAGCAAACAGGTCACATTTTTATATGGCCAATTGAAGAAGTTCGTCATTGCACCCGTAGTCAACTACAACCAACAATGGCAGTCTAATCCCTGAGGTTTACAATACAAGTAGATCACCGTCTTCTCTCAACTCATCACATTCATTATTATTTAACAGTATATAAGCATATTTGTATGCTATGCACAAACAAAGCAGAACATTCATCATTCAGAGCAGTGTTTTTCAGTGTAACAGAAAAAAATTTAAACTATACTAGGTGTTCACTTTTATCTTTGATTTGTCGCACACCAACACAGCAAGAATGACGTCTGATACATAATCACTCCTTGTTTTGCTGAAGCTTATCGCATTGTTCAGCCACTCCTAAACTACTAGTATTTTCTTATTTTTGTGAAATGTTATGAATGTTCACAAGCATGCTCGGATGTAATATTATGATTTTACAGCTACTTGTTGCGACAAGGTAAGAGTTCTGCAGTGTATAACCTCACTTGTGCTCATATTATACCACTTAACGGTAATTTTCATTTTCTATGCTCAAAACTGCTAATGTGCTTAACTTGTCTTCTCTCTTTTTATTCCTTAAAATAGGTATTTCAATTCAAATTTTGAAATTACATTTTAACTGTTGGCAACGTCACTGTCAAATTAAGATATAATTGAATCGCTGCACTGAGATCAGTTACCTAAACAGGTATTGTTAACCAACAGATATATTACAATGCTTTGTACAAGCAGGGTATTAGAAAAACATTCCCATTACAGCTCGCACTTTGCTAATGACAGTAATGACATCAAGAGCATTATTTTTATTTGAGTGTGTTCTCAATTCAACCAAAACTTGTTTCTAATGTCATCCAGCTGCTTTGCATCTTACCCAGACAAGCGACAGTGATAAGAGTGACTTTTGTTTGAAGTAAACCCACTTTATGTACTACACTCGCAAATTATGAATTTATTCTCAAACAACTTAATCTTAGATCAGAGAGCTTTGAAGGTCTCTACTAATCTGGTCAATAGTGGCACCCACTCCACCCATAGTGAAGCTTGTGGTGTCATAGCTTCACCGTTTATTAACTTATTCATAACCTTCTTGTGGCTATGTTACATTTTTAATTATATTTATGAAGTAGCCAATTCTGTCACCTTACTCTTATGCATCGTACTAGCTAACTGCTACACTATGTTGTGTTTATCTGGGTTTGCATTTAACTTCACTAGATGCATTTTGCTGACAATATTCTACATACGTTATACTGTTTTAAATAGTAATTTTATTTTATAACCATTAAATTATCTTGGTGTAATAACCTTTCTCAATTTCAATCTCATTGCAGTCACATTCATTTATTGTGTTAAGCTTTCTGGTTCTCACATTTATACCGGACAACATTATGTCCAGTGTCCAAGCACCCATTTTCCCTTTTATTCTCGGACAATACATAAACTCGCTTCATCAGCGATGGCATTTCTTCTGTGCGAAAGCACGGATAAAAATCAACACGAGGTATATTTATGTTACGAAATCTCCAACAAAAAGTGATTGTTATAATTTATATTTTTTAAAAAAAATGATAATATTAACAAATTCTTAATATTCATATCCCCTTGTGTACCTAAATCAATTAAATCTCAAAATTTAACATTACAAGTGCCTTTAAGAGAATGTGTGACATTTTGATAATAAGCAGAAGTGGGCTCACATTACCTCATTAAACTTAGCCTCCATCTCCTTGACCGTCAGTTCTTTCTGTGCCGCCAGGTAGCTCTGGTTAACCGTCATATTGTACAGTTTCTCTATCAGGTATCTTGTGTCCAGCTCTGTCAGACCTTGCACCAGTGTTGCCACATCTAGACTGTCCAAGTTCTCCTACACAACAAACTTGTTACATTCACATGAGTTTCTCTACCCACTAACATTTATTTTTATACAAATATTCTTCTGTCTACAGGGGATAGAGGACACACAATCTCAACTTGCTTTTTGTGCCGAACATTTTTATCGTTTACTCATTATACAAAAGTCCTTCCAAGGAAGGAACACGGCTGCATTTTATCATCTAAATATCTTAAACATATTATTTTTAAGAAAATTGTTAGAGCCATTTCTGAAAAAAATCTAACATTTCGTAAAACCTTATATGTGAAGGGTTAACTTGGGATGGGGTATCTTTAGAAAATGTTGAACCCATTTCATTTTGGGTTATGCTGATGCTGTTCACAGACCTTTTTCTTTGGATTCAAGGAGTCTCGTGATATGTATTGTCCTGGGTACTTGCTCCCATCTACTATAGATACAACTGGTTCAAGAGGGAGAACAGCTTTAGATGAATGTAAACAAACTAAAGAAATGAGATGAGAATTAACGATTAAAAACAGAAGCACTATTAACAGTGAAGTATTCATCATGATGGTTGATTGAGTCACACTTTTTTTACACTAATTAAAAGTTGTATAACACAGAAACGTTTTCGAGGGCATTCGTCCTCATTGTCAGCGACTGGGTGACTAAGGGTCGCTTTCTCCCATATGCTCTTCTTCCTCTTCCTGCAGATTCTGAACCTGTTGCCATCTGGTGTTGGGGGCACAAAGTTTTAACACATTGTTCAAGGTGGGATTTCAAAATTAATGACGCTGTTGCTGTTTTTGATGATGTGTATTTTTTCCCAGATGTTCAATACTATTGGTGTGGTGAGGGGTTTTAACAACTTTATACTTTGACCAATGTTGTGGTTTTCTGTCCAAAAATGGTGTGATTCAGCAGATTTTTTTATTTGTTTTAGTTTTATGTTCCTTTGATGTTCCTTAAGTCTGGTTTCGTTTTGTTTTTCCTATGTAGTATTTCTCACATTCATCACAACTAATCTGGTAAATTCCGAATTTTAATGTGTTTGGGATGGTATTTTTGAGAGGTGTGTTTAGCAAGTTCAAGCTGAATTTGTTCTGTGGAGCTAGTCTAATTTTAAATTTGTTGAAGATTCGTTCAAATTTTTAAAGGCCCAAGGGTGGTATGTGAATTTCTTGTATTTCCAATTTGTGTTTGAGAGTGGTGGTATGTGAAATTGCCTCGAGTTTCTTCTTCTTGTTTATCATGTTCCTTATGAGATCCGAGTTGAATCCATTAGTTACTGTTATTTTTTCTATAAGTTGTTGTTGTTTTAAAAATTCTTCTTTGCTCAAGGGGATGCTGTGTAACCTGTGGATCAAACTTCTAAAGGTGGCTAGTTGGTGTGAAGTTGGGTTGCAACCATTTTTCTTTATATAAATGTCCACATGTGTAGATTTTCTATGTATAATTCTATAATACAATTGAACATCTGGGAAAAAATACACATCATCAAAAATGGCAACGTCATTAATTTTGAAATCCCACCTGTGAACAATGTGTTAAAACTTTGTGCCCCCAACACATTCAGAATCTGCAGGAAGAGGAAGAAGAGGATATGGGAGAAAGTGACCTTTAGTCACCCAGTCGCTGATGATGAGGACGAATATCCTTGAAAACGTTTCTGTTTTATATAACGTTTAATTAGTGAAGGTGAGTGTAAAAAAGTGTGACTCAATCTACATCATGATAATTAACGTTGGAGAAATAGCACAAGACTGATAGTTATTTAGGAAAGAAATTACATGATGAAACAGACCAGTGTGTTGGAGCTTACCACACCAATAGAGTTGTCAGTAACTGGGTTACAAGTCCAGTTTAAGCTACAATGCAGTTTTACAGTGCATAATTCAAGCAATAAGTTGAGCTTGGCTTAAACTGTACTCAACTGTGGTTTAAGCCAAGCAGCTGTTATGAGGGAAATTACTTTAACTCGCAGAAGAGGATCTAGAATGCATTCAAACCATTTTCACCAAGATTTCCATTAAGTAAACAATCGCCAATGATGTTACCAGAAATTATTGATGATACACTTAAACACGCACCTTACTCTCCTCTATCTGCATTATGTTTCCTTGCGACTCTGTTATGCTCTCCTGCAGGTAATCGATGTTGGCCTTCAGGCTCTCTATCTGATCGTCCAGGTCTCGTATCACAGATTGATGCTGACGACTTATCAGGGCGTGATCTCTGCGTCGCATCAGCTCATCCAAGGACTGCCCCAGCTCTTCTCGTTGCTGCAGTTGCCTGTTATCATTCACAACTTTAAGTAACGTCGCAAGCTTTAACAAAATCAAGCAGAGCCTATCTTCAAGTACACGCTTACCGTTCCATTTCACGCTCCATGGACACCACCATCTGCTTGTTGATTGCTATTTTGTTTATCGTCTTCTCCAGTTGCTGCCACTTGTGTTTTATTTCCCTGGGCGCCACACTCAGCCTCTTCATCGCAGCTGCAAACAACATTCACATCACTTTCTCTACACATTTGCTTACAGTCAAACAACTCACTGATGCCACAAAAAACTTATTTAAAATAAATTGTGTCTCTTAAAGAGAACCCAGTTATACAAAATTCCTTCAGAATGAACAAGACCTCACATGTTGTACATTTTAGTTTTCATAAAATAACTTATGGTACTTTAATCAAAACCATTACAGACATTTTTCCTTGTAAAGGGTAGTTAGTGGTGGAAATTTTGTGTGCTGTGTCTTTGGAAGGTAGTGATTCAACTTGGTGCTCATGCACTTGCAGGGTTGCTCATAAAGTAACAAAATTGTGTCACAGTGGTTTTTGACCAAACGTGCACAGCTATACAACAATGGCCTATGAAATGTTGCAAAAACATTGTGACTCTCAACAGTGAGTATTAATAGAGGTCTTAAGGGCTGCATATCTTCGCAATAATTAACCCCTCATCCACCATTACCATGTTGGTTCTTTTAGCTCTTGTTAAGGATAATGAGTCCAAATATCCTAGTTGGGACTAACACAAAATAACTGCACAGTTATCAGTGTTTTGCTTTTCAATTTTCTTTTACGGATAGCACATTAACCTTTAATTTAAGAAACCCATTCAGCAAAAAATAAACAAAATCTATTTGATCTACATTTATAGACTAATTGAAAATCGGACATTTACATCATCTCAAGGAAACAACACAGAAAAGCAAAGAGAGAATAAAACATAAGAAAAACTACACTAAAAATGAAACAGCCCAAAATTATAACTTTTCACAGCATAACTCACTTATAAGCAGGTCGTCGTTGCGATTCTCAAATCTTGGGTCTCATGACCTTCAATGTACAACATTCACTCAAAACGTGATAGAAAATCTTTTATGTTCTTCTAATATGCAACATCTTTTGTGCCCTGTTCAAGTCATTATTAGCTGTCATAATCAACTTGTTCAGTTTCTTCTAACATGTCACATCCATTGTCTTCTGTTCAAGTCATTATTAGCTCTCATAATCAACTTGTTCAGTTTCTTCTAACATGTCACATCCATTGTCTCCTGTTCAAGTCATTATTAGCTCTCATAATCAACTTGTTCAGTTTCTTCTAACATGTCACATCCATTGTCTTCTGTTCAAGTCATTATTAGCTCTCATAATCAACTTGTTCAGTTTCTTCTAACATGTCACATCCATTGTCTCCTGTTCAAGTCATTATTAGCTGTCATAATCAACTTGTTCAGTTTCTTCTAACATGTCACATCCATTGTCTTCTGTTCAAGTCATTATTAGCTCTCATAATCAACTTGTTCAGTTTCTTCTAACATGTCACATCCATTGTCTCCTGTTCAAGTCATTATTAGCTGTCATAATCAACTTGTTCAGTTTCTTCTAACATGTCACATCCATTGTCTTCTGTTCAAGTCATTATTAGCTCTCATAATCAACTTGTTCAGTTTCTTCTAACATGTCACATCCATTGTCTCCTGTTCAAGTCATTATTAGCTGTCATAATCAACTTGTTCAGTTTCTTCTAACATGTCACATCCATTGTCTTCTGTTCAAGTCATTATTAGCTGTCATAATCAACTTGTTCAGTTTCTTCTAACATGTCACATCCATTGTCTCCTGTTCAAGTCATTATTAGCTGTCATAATCAACTTGTTCAGTTTCTTCTAACATGTCACATCCATTGTCTCCTGTTCAAGTCATTATTAGCTGTCATAATCAACTTGTTCAGTTTCTTCTAACATGTCACATCCATTGTCTTCTGTTCAAGTCATTATTAGCTCTCATAATCAACTTGTTCAGTTTCTTCTAACATGTCACATCCATTGTCTCCTGTTCAAGTCATTATTAGCTCTCATAATCAACTTGTTCAGTTTCTTCTAACATGTCACATCCATTGTCTTCTGTTCAAGTCATTATTAGCTCTCATAATCAACTTGTTCAGTTTCTTCTAACATGTCACATCCATTGTCTCCTGTTCAAGTCATTATTAGCTGTCATAATCAACTTGTTCAGTTTCTTCTAACATGTCACATCCATTGTCTTCTGTTCAAGTCATTATTAGCTCTCATAATCAACTTGTTCAGTTTCTTCTAACATGTCACATCCATTGTCTCCTGTTCAAGTCATTATTAGCTCTCATAATCAACTTGTTCAGTTTCTTCTAACATGTCACATCCATTGTCTTCTGTTCAAGTCATTATTAGCTCTCATAATCAACTTGTTCAGTTTCTTCTAACATGTCACATCCATTGTCTCCTGTTCAAGTCATTATTAGCTCTCATAATCAACTTGTTCAGTTTCTTCTAACATGTCACATCCATTGTCTCCTGTTCAAGTCATTATTAGCTCTCATAATCAACTTGTTCAGTTTCTTCTAACATGTCACATCCATTGTCTTCTGTTCAAGTCATTATTAGCTCTCATAATCAACTTGTTCAGTTTCTTCTAACATGTCACATCCATTGTCTCCTGTTCAAGTCATTATTAGCTCTCATAATCAACTTGTTCAGTTTCTTCTAACATGTCACATCCATTGTCTCGTGTTCAAGTCATTATTAGCTCTCATAATCAACTTGTTCAGTTTCTTCTAACATGTCACATCCATTGTCTCCTGTTCAAGTCATTATTAGCTCTCATAATAAACTTGTTCAGTTTCTTCTAACATGTCACATCCATTGTCTCCTGTTCAAGTCATTATTAGCTCTCATAATCAACTTGTTCAGTTTCTTCTAACATGTCACATCCATTGTCTCCTGTTCAAGTCATTATTAGCTCTCATAATCAACTTGTTCAGTTTCTTCTAACATGTCACATCCATTGTCTCCTGTTCAAGTCATTATTAGCTGTCATAATCAACTTGTTCAGTTTCTTGTAACATGTCACATCCATTGTCTCCTGTTCAAGTCATTATTAGCTGTCATAATCAACTTGTTCAGTTTCTTGTAACATGTCACATCCATTGTCTCCTGTTCAAGTCATTATTAGCTCTCATAATCAACTTGTTCAGTTTCTTCTAACATGTCACATCCATTGTCTCCTGTTCAAGTCATTATTAGCTCTCATAATCAACTTGTTCAGTTTCTTCTAACATGTCACATCCATTGTCTTCTGTTCAAGTCATTATTAGCTCTCATAATCAACTTGTTCAGTTTCTTCTAACATGTCACATCCATTGTCTTCTGTTCAAGTCATTATTAGCTCTCATAATCAACTTGTTCAGTTTCTTCTAACATGTCACATCCATTGTCTCCTGTTCAAGTCATTATTAGCTGTCATAATCAACTTGTTCAGTTTCTTCTAACATGTCACATCCATTGTCTTCTGTTCAAGTCATTATTAGCTGTCATAATCAACTTGTTCAGTTTCTTCTAACATGTCACATCCATTGTCTCCTGTTCAAGTCATTATTAGCTGTCATAATCAACTTGTTCAGTTTCTTCTAACATGTCACATCCATTGTCTCCTGTTCAAGTCATTATTGGCTCTCAAAAATTGAAATTGAGTTTTATTTATAATGTTCTTTAACTGCTATAGTTCTTAGCGTCCTATTTCATATTGGGCATGAAGGATGGATAATTTTACTCAGAGGCCTCTTTATCAGGCTTGAGGTTCTTTTACGTGCTGTAAATCTACGACACAGGACCACTGGCTTTACTTCCCTTATGAAGGAAGCCATACTAAGATTTTTTTGGGCATAAAAATCTTTAGCACGTGTTCCCTTGGAAGGGAAGTACAGCTAGAGGTCCTGTGTCATAGATTTATGGCACCTCAAGTCTGATAAAGAGGCCTCTGAGTAAAATTACCAGTTGTGTGATGTAGAAGTTCACTATGCTGTCTAGCGACAAAATACATTACTCTGTGAGTTGTGCTGGTATTTTAAATGCTTTGATTACAGTTTCATGTTGAGCTACATTACCATGTCTGGGCCCCACTCGACCAGCAGCCTTACTGCTCATTGCCCCTCGTTGCATTCTTCTTAAAGCTGTAACTTCCTCCTGTTTACGTCTCAATACAGCTTCTTTCACTCTCTTCTCAGCTTCAAGTGAGCGAATCGTGTTCTCTCTCTTGCGGGACTCTTTCCTCAGCTGCGCAATCTCACGGTTCCTTCTCAACTCCACGTCTTTGTGTTTTGCTGCCTCTTCCTTCATCTTGTTCAGCAGTTTCACCTAAACAAAGTGGCTTGTCTTAAAATTGCAATAATTTTCACTTGCATTTTTAAAATATGCTTTAGATATGTTAACTTCATTTTTGTAATAGGAAATAAAATATTTTTAATTCCACAGACTCAAGTATTAAATTACAGTGAAAGTAGAAAAAGAAATCACAAAGAGAGCTTATTAAAAATGAGTTAGTTTTGGAGACACTGCACATCACTTACTTTTAAGAATATGGGACATTTATTTAAAGGTGAGTCGGAATTGTAACACAATTGTAACACAAGTGTTACAATTCCGACTCACCTTTAAATAAATTCAATACACATCACTGTTTCTAGCTTCTTTTCATTACAATATGGGACATGTTTTAAAGCAATGTGCTCTGTCTCCTGATAATATAATGTGACGTCTCAATGTGACTTGCCTCATTTCTTAAATATAACAACTACCAGCAGTTATATTTGTATTACTTCATTTTAATTATCCTTACTGAGAATTTAACCAAAACTATTCTCCTACATAATTTAATACATTTTCGATTTCTAAGCTCCTCATTTCCTCCACAAATGGGGTTGCTTTCAATCTGCGTGCAGCACATGCTCTTAGGCATGCAATTTATTGTGTGTATTGCATTGTATTCAATATGGAAATTCCACCAGAAGTACACCTTTTGAGGTTCAATGAATAAAAAACAGCTGTGCATGTGTGTGTGCACGAGAGAGAGAGAGAGAGAGAGAGAGAGAGAGAGAGAGAGAGAGAGAGAGAGAACAACATAACTCAAAGTGGTATTTAAGTTGAGCATCTTTCAAGGATGGACTTGAATATTTTAAAAAAAATGTCCCCAACTCAAACAATCCTTTACAGGGATATTTTTCATTGTTTCTGATTATCTCAAAATTTCATTAACCTATTCTCAATGAATTTTGTATTCTAATGTTGTATAACTAGTGAAGTATACTACCCAAAATATGAAGGTCTCATTAAAATTAACAATTCACTATTTCCAAGGCATTTGTCACTACTGGTGTCAACATGTTTACATTTTGTAAAGTACCCTAAATTCAGTCACAGTGTCATACAATTTGAGTGTCTGTATATTGTGATAAAGGTACCATTTGCCAGCAGGAAGTTTCTTGCCCCTCCTCCAGAACATGTGTCTAGAATGTTCTGCTGGCTATATAACCGAGTGTTCTCAGTCAGCACAACTGGGCAAACTTACATTTGCTTACTGGTCCATCGCTCTCGTACCTCAGTGTAATGACAGTTTATCTCATTAATATCAAGTAGACAAAAGAAAAAGCATCTGTAAAAATACTTTTTAGAAGACTGGGTAAGGAAAGTTATGAAAACGTAACACAACAGATTATTTGTGCTTATTTTGCACTGTATTAATGTTACTGTTGTCAAAACAACCAACTGTCGGCAGTCTGCAAGAAATGGTGTATATAGATCCACTATTCTTAAAAAAACTTATACCTCTGCATACTTGTTGTTAATAGAGATAAGCTTTCATTAGGTGTAAGAGTAGTGATTCTGAGTCACAATTGAAGCACTTACAACTTGATTGCTTTTGAAAACTAATTGCTCCCGTCATTGGAAGTGGCTGACTGCTTCCTTGTGGTCATGAACCTCCAATGTTTTGCCACTTTCAAGAGTGTCATATGTCTTATTTTAATAAGGACTGCTATGTCATGAGTTTCAAATTCCATGCTCTTTACATGACTATCAGAAAAAAAAGAATGGCAACTTAACATAGCATATTGGTTAATGGTACAACAAATGTTATTTGACAAACTCTTTTTTTAACAAAATATAAATTTTTTGACTAGTAAGATTTTGTTTGTCTCTTACTGTTTACCAATTATACAAAACTCATTCAGAATAAAGAGGACTTTGCAGCCTATTCAAGACATTCATTTTAATAAAAACTGTTAAAGAGCATTTTTAAGAAAATCAAATATTTTCTATTTAAAGGGACTTTCCTCAAAATTTTTGCATTGCATCCTTGCAAGATGAACTTAAATATGAAATTTGGTACTGTCAAAAAGTGTGACTCAATCAACCATCATGAAGAATACTTCACGGTTAATAGTGCTTCTGTATTTAATCTTTAATGAAATTGGTATTTATGCAACTTTTCGTTTTTCACTTAGGTCCTTAACAGCCAGACTTCGAACTTTTCCTAAAAGTGCTATTTTTGCATTTAAGAGGCCTCAAAATGTATATTTCTGGATGGAATACAATATTTCTTGCTCTTCAATTGAATTTGACTTTACTTTCCAACTGAATAGTCTCAAAACTATGATTATATAACATGCAACATCTAGTACAAATTATTATTCCCACCAAAATAACAAATAAAAATCTTCATTGCCTTTATAAAGTTGCTTGCCTAAATATATTTAGTCCCAGTACACACAACTGTAGTGTTTGTGTATTGGCAACAATTATATTACATACTGTCCTTCCTACACACTCCCTCTTTACCATTCTTGTCCACTTCTCTCTCACTTTACCTAGTTTACTATACACAACTGCAGCATGTTTGTGTATTGGCAACAATTATATTACATACTGTCCCACTGTTATTCTTGTAATACTGTCCTTCCTACACACTCCCTCTTTACCATTCTTGTCCACTTCTCTCTCACTTTACCTAGTTTACTATACACAACTGCAGCATGTTTGTGTATTGGCAACAATTATATTACATACTGTCCCTCTGTTATTCTTGTAATACTGTCCTTCCTTCACACTCCCTCTTTACCATTCTTGTCCACTTCTCTCTCACTTTACCTAGTTTACTATACACAACTGCAGCATGTTTGTGTATTGGCAACAATTATATTACATACTGTCCTTCCTAAACACTCCCTCTTTACCATTCTTGTCCACTTCTCTCTCACTTTACCTAGTTTACTATACACAACTGCAGCATGTTTGTGTATTGGCAACAATTATATTACATACTGTCCCTCTGTTATTCTTGTAATACTGTCCTTCCTTCACACTCCCTCTTTACCATTCTTGTCCACTTCTCTCTCACTTTACCTAGTTTACTATACACAACTGCAGCATGTTTGTGTATTGGCAACAATTATATTACATACTGTCCCTCTGTTATTCTTGTAATACTGTCCTTCCTACACACTCCCTCTTTACCATTCTTGTCCACTTCTCTCTCACTTTACCTAGTTTACTATACACAACTGCAGCATGTTTGTGTATTGGCAACAATTATATTACATACTGTCCTTCCTAAACACTCCCTCTTTACCATTCTTGTCCACTTCTCTCTCACTTTACCTAGTTTACTATACACAACTGCAGCATGTTTGTGTATTGGCAACAATTATATTACATACTGTCCCTCTGTTATTCTTGTAATACTGTCCTTCCTTCACACTCCCTCTTTACCATTCTTGTCCACTTCTCTCTCACTTTACCTAGTTTACTATACACAACTGCAGCATGTTTGTGTATTGGCAACAATTATATTACATACTGTCCTTCCTAAACACTCCCTCTTTACCATTCTTGTCCACTTCTCTCTCACTTTACCTAGTTTACTATACACAACTGCAGCATGTTTGTGTATTGGCAACAATTATATTACATACTGTCCTTCCTACACACTCCCTCTTTACCATTCTTGTCCACTTCTCTCTCACTTTGGTTAGTTTACTATACACAACTGCAGCATGTTTGTGTATTGGCAACAATTATATTACATACTGTCCCTCTGTTATTCTTGTAATACTGCCCTTCCTTCACACTCCCTCTTTACCATTCTTGTCCACTTCTCTCTCACTTTACCTAGTTTACTATACACAACTGTAGTGTTTGTGTATTGGCAACAATTATATTACAAACTGTCCCTCTGTTATTCTTGTAATACTGTCCTTCCTACACACTCCCTCTTTACCATTCTTGTCCACTTCTCTCTCACTTTACCTAGTTTCCTAACACAACTGCTGCGTGTTTGTGTATTGGCAACAATTATATTACATACTGTCCCTCTGTTATTCTTGTAATACTGTCCTTCCTACACACTCCCTCTTTACCATTCTTGTCCACTTCTCTCTCACTTTGCCTAGTTTCCTACATACAACTGTAATGTTTGTGTATTGGCAACAATTATATTACACACTGTCCCTCTGTTATTCTTGTAATACTGTCCTTCCTACACACTCCCACTTTACCATTCTTGTCCACTTCTCTCTCACTTTACCTAGTTTCCTAACACAACTGCAGCATGTTTGTGTATTGGCAACAATTATATTACATACTGTCCCTCTGTTATTCTTGTAATACTGTCCTTCCTTCACACTCCCTCTTTACCATTCTTGTCCACTTCTCTCTCACTTTGCCTAGTTTCCTAACACAACTGCAGCATGTTTGTGTATTGGCAACAATTATATTACATATCTGTCCCTCTGTTATTCTTGTAATACTGTCCTTCCTACACACTCCCTCTTTACCATTCTTGTCCACTTCTCTCTCACTTTACCTAGTTTACTATACACAACTGCAGCATGTTTGTGTATTGGCAACAATTATATTACATATCTGTCCCCCTGTTATTCTTGTAATACTGTCCTTCCTACACACTCCCTCTTTACCATTCTTGTCCACTTCTCTCTCACTTTACCTAGTTTCCTAACACAACTGCAGCATGTTTGTGTATTGGCAACAATTATATTACATACTGTCCCTCTGTTATTCTTGTAATACTGTCCTTCCTTCACACTCCCTCTTTACCATTCTTGTCCACTTCTCTCTCACTTTGCCTAGTTTCCTAACACAACTGCAGCATGTTTGTGTATTGGCAACAATTATATTACATATCTGTCCCTCTGTTATTCTTGTAATACTGTCCTTCCTA
This sequence comes from Deroplatys truncata, assembly GCA_030765065.1. Classification (NCBI taxonomy): domain Eukaryota; kingdom Metazoa; phylum Arthropoda; class Insecta; order Mantodea; family Mantidae; genus Deroplatys; species Deroplatys truncata. Next base: position 11,095,715 of record CM060975.1, read on the forward strand.
CACACTCCCTCTTTACCATTCTTGTCCACTTCTCTCTCACTTTACCTAGTTTACTATACACAACTGCAGCATGTTTGTGTATTGGCAACAATTATATTACATATCTGTCCCCCTGTTATTCTTGTAATACTGTCCTTCCTACACACTCCCTCTTTACCATTCTTGTCCACTTCTCTCTCACTTTACCTAGTTTCCTAACACAACTGCTGCGTGTTTGTGTATTGGCAACAATTATATTACATACTGTCCCTCTGTTATTCTTGTAATACTGTCCTTCCTTCACACTCCCTCTTTACCATTCTTGTCCACTTCTCTCTCACTTTGCCTAGTTTCCTAACACAACTGCTGCGTGTTTGTGTATTGGCAACAATTATATTACATACTGTCCCTCTGTTATTCTTGTAATACTGTCCTTCCTAAACACTCCCTCTTTACCATTCTTGTCCACTTCTCTCTCACTTTACCTAGTTTACTATACACAACTGCTGCGTGTTTGTGTATTGGCAACAATTATATTACATACTGTCCCTCTGTTATTCTTGTAATACTGTCCTTCCTACACACTCCCTCTTTACCATTCTTGTCCACTTCTCTCTCACTTTACCTAGTTTACTATACACAACTGCAGCATGTTTGTGTATTGGCAACAATTATATTACACACTGTCCCTCTGTTATTCTTGTAATACTGTCCTTCCTACACACTCCCTCTTTACCATTCTTGTCCACTTCTCTCTCACTTTACCTAGTTTACTATACACAACTGCTGCGTGTTTGTGTATTGGCAACAATTATATTACATACTGTCCCTCTGTTATTCTTGTAATACTGTCCTTCCTTCACACTCCCTCTTTACCATTCTTGTCCACTTCTCTCTCACTTTGCCTAGTTTCCTATACACAACTGCTGCGTGTTTGTGTATTGGCAACAATTATATTACATATCTGTCCCTCTGTTATTCTTGTAATACTGTCCTTCCTACACACTCCCTCTTTACCATTCTTGTCCACTTCTCTCTCACTTTGCCTAGTTTCCTACATACAACTGTAATGTTTGTGTATTGGCAACAATTATATTACATATCTGTCCCCCTGTTATTCTTCTAATACTGTCCTTCCTACACACTCCCTCTTTACCATTTTTGTCCACTTCTCTCTCACTTTGCCTAGTTTCCTAACACAACTGTAGTGTTTGTGTATTGGCAACAATTATATTACATACTGTCCCTCTGTTATTCTTCTAATACTGTCCTTCCTTCACACTCCCTCTTTACCATTCTTGTCCACTTCTCTCTCACTTTACCTAGTTTACTATACACAACTGCAGCATGTTTGTGTATTGGCAACAATTATATTACATACTGTCCCTCTGTTATTCTTGTAATACTGTCCTTCCTACACACTCCCTCTTTACCATTCTTGTCCACTTCTCTCTCACTTTACCTAGTTTCCTAACACAACTGTAGTGTTTGTGTATTGGCAACAATTATATTACATACTGTCCCTCTGTTATTCTTGTAATACTGTCCTTCCTACACACTCCCTCTTTACCATTCTTGTCCACTTCTCTCTCACTTTACCTAGTTTCCTAACACAACTGTAGTGTTTGTGTATTGGCAACAATTATATTACATACTGTCCCTCTGTTATTCTTGTAATACTGTCCTTCCTACACACTCCCTCTTTACCATTCTTGTCCACTTCTCTCTCACTTTGCCTAGTTTACTATACACAACTGCAGCATGTTTGTGTATTGGCAACAATTATATTACACACTGTCCCTCTGTTATTCTTCTAATACTGTCCTTCCTTCACACTCCCTCTTTACCATTCTTGTCCACTTCTCTCTCACTTTACCTAGTTTCCTAACACAACTGTAGTGTTTGTGTATTGGCAACAATTATATTACATACTGTCCCTCTGTTATTCTTCTAATACTGTCCTTCCTTCACACTCCCTCTTTACCATTCTTGTCCACTTCTCTCTCACTTTACCTAGTTTCCTAACACAACTGTAGTGTTTGTGTATTGGCAACAATTATATTACATACTGTCCCCCTGTTATTCTTGTAATACTGTCCTTCCTTCACACTCCCTCTTTACCATTCTTGTCCACTTCTCTCTCACTTTACCTAGTTTCCTATACACAACTGCTGCGTGTTTGTGTATTGGCAACAATTATATTACATACTGTCCCCCTGTTATTCTTGTAATACTGTCCTTCCTACACACTCCCTCTTTACCATTTTTGTCCACTTCTCTCTCACTTTACCTAGTTTCCTATACACAACTGCTGCGTGTTTGTGTATTGGCAACAATTATATTACATATCTGTCCCCCTGTTATTCTTGTAATACTGTCCTTCCTACACACTCCCTCTTTACCATTTTTGTCCACTTCTCTCTCACTTTACCTAGTTTCCTATACACAACTGCTGCGTGTTTGTGTATTGGCAACAATTATATTACATATCTGTCCCTCTGTTATTCTTGTAATACTGTCCTTCCTACACACTCCCTCTTTACCATTCTTGTCCACTTCTCTCTCACTTTACCTAGTTTCCTATACACAACTGCTGCGTGTTTGTGTATTGGCAACAATTATATTACATATCTGTCCCCCTGTTATTCTTGTAATACTGTCCTTCCTACACACTCCCTCTTTACCATTTTTGTCCACTTCTCTCTCACTTTACCTAGTTTCCTATACACAACTGCTGCGTGTTTGTGTATTGGCAACAATTATATTACATATCTGTCCCCCTGTTATTCTTGTAATACTGTCCTTCCTACACACTCCCTCTTTACCATTTTTGTCCACTTCTCTCTCACTTTACCTAGTTTACTATACACAACTGCAGCATGTTTGTGTATTGGCAACAATTATATTACATATCTGTCCCCCTGTTATTCTTGTAATACTGTCCTTCCTACACACTCCCTCTTTACCATTTTTGTCCACTTCTCTCTCACTTTACCTAGTTTACTATACACAACTGCAGCATGTTTGTGTATTGGCAACAATTATATTACATATCTGTCCCCCTGTTATTCTTGTAATACTGTCCTTCCTACACACTCCCTCTTTACCATTTTTGTCCACTTCTCTCTCACTTTACCTAGTTTCCTATACACAACTGCAGCATGTTTGTGTATTGCCAACAATTATATTACATATCTGTCCCCCTGTTATTCTTGTAATACTGTCCTTCCTACACACTCCCTCTTTACCATTTTTGTCCACTTCTCTCTCACTTTACCTAGTTTCCTATACACAACTGCAGCATGTTTGTGTATTGGCAACAATTATATTACATATCTGTCCCCCTGTTATTCTTGTAATACTGTCCTTCCTACACACTCCCTCTTTACCATTTTTGTCCACTTCTCTCTCACTTTACCTAGTTTACTATACACAACTGCAGCATGTTTGTGTATTGGCAACAATTATATTACATATCTGTCCCCCTGTTATTCTTGTAATACTGTCCTTCCTACACACTCCCTCTTTACCATTTTTGTCCACTTCTCTCTCACTTTACCTAGTTTCCTAACACAACTGTAGTGTTTGTGTATTGGCAACAATTATATTACACATCTGTCCCCCTGTTATTCTTCTAATACTGTCCTTCCTACACACTCCCTCTTTACCATTTTTGTCCACTTCTCTCTCACTTTACCTAGTTTCCTAACACAACTGTAGTGTTTGTGTATTGGCAACAATTATATTACATACTGTCCCTCTGTTATTCTTCTAATACTGTCCTTCCTACACACTCCCTCTTTACCATTCTTGTCCACTTCTCTCTCACTTTACCTAGTTTCCTAACACAACTGTAGTGTTTGTGTATTGGCAACAATTATATTACATACTGTCCCTCTGTTATTCTTGTAATACTGTCCTTCCTACACACTCCCTCTTTACCATTCTTGTCCACTTCTCTCTCACTTTACCTAGTTTCCTAACACAACTGTAGTGTTTGTGTATTGGCAACAATTATATTACATACTGTCCCTCTGTTATTCTTGTAATACTGTCCTTCCTACACACTCCCTCTTTACCATTCTTGTCCACTTCTCTCTCACTTTGCCTAGTTTACTATACACAACTGCAGCATGTTTGTGTATTGGCAACAATTATATTACACACTGTCCCTCTGTTATTCTTCTAATACTGTCCTTCCTTCACACTCCCTCTTTACCATTCTTGTCCACTTCTCTCTCACTTTACCTAGTTTCCTAACACAACTGTAGTGTTTGTGTATTGGCAACAATTATATTACATACTGTCCCTCTGTTATTCTTCTAATACTGTCCTTCCTTCACACTCCCTCTTTACCATTCTTGTCCACTTCTCTCTCACTTTACCTAGTTTCCTAACACAACTGTAGTGTTTGTGTATTGGCAACAATTATATTACATACTGTCCCCCTGTTATTCTTGTAATACTGTCCTTCCTTCACACTCCCTCTTTACCATTCTTGTCCACTTCTCTCTCACTTTACCTAGTTTCCTATACACAACTGCTGCGTGTTTGTGTATTGGCAACAATTATATTACATACTGTCCCCCTGTTATTCTTGTAATACTGTCCTTCCTACACACTCCCTCTTTACCATTTTTGTCCACTTCTCTCTCACTTTACCTAGTTTCCTATACACAACTGCTGCGTGTTTGTGTATTGGCAACAATTATATTACATATCTGTCCCCCTGTTATTCTTGTAATACTGTCCTTCCTACACACTCCCTCTTTACCATTTTTGTCCACTTCTCTCTCACTTTACCTAGTTTCCTATACACAACTGCTGCGTGTTTGTGTATTGGCAACAATTATATTACATATCTGTCCCTCTGTTATTCTTGTAATACTGTCCTTCCTACACACTCCCTCTTTACCATTCTTGTCCACTTCTCTCTCACTTTACCTAGTTTCCTATACACAACTGCTGCGTGTTTGTGTATTGGCAACAATTATATTACATATCTGTCCCTCTGTTATTCTTGTAATACTGTCCTTCCTACACACTCCCTCTTTACCATTCTTGTCCACTTCTCTCTCACTTTACCTAGTTTCCTATACACAACTGCTGCGTGTTTGTGTATTGGCAACAATTATATTACATATCTGTCCCCCTGTTATTCTTGTAATACTGTCCTTCCTACACACTCCCTCTTTACCATTTTTGTCCACTTCTCTCTCACTTTACCTAGTTTACTATACACAACTGCAGCATGTTTGTGTATTGGCAACAATTATATTACATATCTGTCCCCCTGTTATTCTTGTAATACTGTCCTTCCTACACACTCCCTCTTTACCATTTTTGTCCACTTCTCTCTCACTTTACCTAGTTTACTATACACAACTGCAGCATGTTTGTGTATTGGCAACAATTATATTACATATCTGTCCCCCTGTTATTCTTGTAATACTGTCCTTCCTACACACTCCCTCTTTACCATTTTTGTCCACTTCTCTCTCACTTTACCTAGTTTCCTATACACAACTGCAGCATGTTTGTGTATTGGCAACAATTATATTACATATCTGTCCCCCTGTTATTCTTGTAATACTGTCCTTCCTACACACTCCCTCTTTACCATTTTTGTCCACTTCTCTCTCACTTTACCTAGTTTCCTATACACAACTGCAGCATGTTTGTGTATTGGCAACAATTATATTACATATCTGTCCCCCTGTTATTCTTGTAATACTGTCCTTCCTACACACTCCCTCTTTACCATTTTTGTCCACTTCTCTCTCACTTTACCTAGTTTACTATACACAACTGCAGCATGTTTGTGTATTGGCAACAATTATATTACATATCTGTCCCCCTGTTATTCTTGTAATACTGTCCTTCCTACACACTCCCTCTTTACCATTTTTGTCCACTTCTCTCTCACTTTACCTAGTTTCCTAACACAACTGTAGTGTTTGTGTATTGGCAACAATTATATTACACATCTGTCCCCCTGTTATTCTTCTAATACTGTCCTTCCTACACACTCCCTCTTTACCATTTTTGTCCACTTCTCTCTCACTTTACCTAGTTTCCTAACACAACTGTAGTGTTTGTGTATTGGCAACAATTATATTACACATCTGTCCCCCTGTTATTCTTCTAATACTGTCCTTCCTACACACTCCCTCTTTACCATTTTTGTCCACTTCTCTCTCACTTTGCCTAGTTTCCTAACACAACTGTAGTGTTTGTGTATTGGCAACAATTATATTACATACTGTCCCTCTGTTATTCTTGTAATACTGTCCTTCCTTCACACTCCCTCTTTACCATTCTTGTCCACTTCTCTCTCACTTTACCTAGTTTACTATACACAACTGCAGCATGTTTGTGTATTGGCAACAATTATATTACACACTGTCCCTCTGTTATTCTTCTAATACTGTCCTTCCTTCACACTCCCTCTTTACCATTCTTGTCCACTTCTCTCTCACTTTACCTAGTTTACTATACACAACTGCAGCATGTTTGTGTATTGGCAACAATTATATTACACACTGTCCCTCTGTTATTCTTCTAATACTGTCCTTCCTACACACTCCCTCTTTACCATTCTTGTCCACTTCTCTCTCACTTTACCTAGTTTCCTAACACAACTGTAGTGTTTGTGTATTGGCAACAATTATATTACATACTGTCCCTCTGTTATTCTTCTAATACTGTCCTTCCTTCACACTCCCTCTTTACCATTCTTGTCCACTTCTCTCTCACTTTACCTAGTTTCCTAACACAACTGTAGTGTTTGTGTATTGGCAACAATTATATTACATACTGTCCCCCTGTTATTCTTGTAATACTGTCCTTCCTACACACTCCCTCTTTACCATTCTTGTCCAATTCTCTCTCACTTTACCTAGTTTCCTAACACAACTGCTGCGTGTTTGTGTATTGGCAACAATTATATTACATATCTGTCCCCCTGTTATTCTTGTAATACTGTCCTTCCTACACACTCCCTCTTTACCATTTTTGTCTACTTCTCTCTCACTTTACCTAGTTTCCTATACACAACTGCTGCGTGTTTGTGTATTGGCAACAATTATATTACATATCTGTCCCTCTGTTATTCTTGTAATACTGTCCTTCCTACACACTCCCTCTTTACCATTCTTGTCCACTTCTCTCTCACTTTACCTAGTTTCCTATACACAACTGCTGCGTGTTTGTGTATTGGCAACAATTATATTACATATCTGTCCCTCTGTTATTCTTGTAATACTGTCCTTCCTACACACTCCCTCTTTACCATTCTTGTCCACTTCTCTCTCACTTTACCTAGTTTCCTATACACAACTGCTGCGTGTTTGTGTATTGGCAACAATTATATTACATATCTGTCCCCCTGTTATTCTTGTAATACTGTCCTTCCTACACACTCCCTCTTTACCATTTTTGTCCACTTCTCTCTCACTTTACCTAGTTTACTATACACAACTGCAGCATGTTTGTGTATTGGCAACAATTATATTACATATCTGTCCCCCTGTTATTCTTGTAATACTGTCCTTCCTACACACTCCCTCTTTACCATTTTTGTCCACTTCTCTCTCACTTTACCTAGTTTACTATACACAACTGCAGCATGTTTGTGTATTGGCAACAATTATATTACATATCTGTCCCCCTGTTATTCTTGTAATACTGTCCTTCCTACACACTCCCTCTTTACCATTTTTGTCCACTTCTCTCTCACTTTACCTAGTTTCCTATACACAACTGCAGCATGTTTGTGTATTGGCAACAATTATATTACATATCTGTCCCCCTGTTATTCTTGTAATACTGTCCTTCCTACACACTCCCTCTTTACCATTTTTGTCCACTTCTCTCTCACTTTACCTAGTTTCCTATACACAACTGCAGCATGTTTGTGTATTGGCAACAATTATATTACATATCTGTCCCCCTGTTATTCTTGTAATACTGTCCTTCCTACACACTCCCTCTTTACCATTTTTGTCCACTTCTCTCTCACTTTACCTAGTTTACTATACACAACTGCAGCATGTTTGTGTATTGGCAACAATTATATTACATATCTGTCCCCCTGTTATTCTTGTAATACTGTCCTTCCTACACACTCCCTCTTTACCATTTTTGTCCACTTCTCTCTCACTTTACCTAGTTTCCTAACACAACTGTAGTGTTTGTGTATTGGCAACAATTATATTACACATCTGTCCCCCTGTTATTCTTCTAATACTGTCCTTCCTACACACTCCCTCTTTACCATTTTTGTCCACTTCTCTCTCACTTTACCTAGTTTCCTAACACAACTGTAGTGTTTGTGTATTGGCAACAATTATATTACACATCTGTCCCCCTGTTATTCTTCTAATACTGTCCTTCCTACACACTCCCTCTTTACCATTTTTGTCCACTTCTCTCTCACTTTGCCTAGTTTCCTAACACAACTGTAGTGTTTGTGTATTGGCAACAATTATATTACATACTGTCCCTCTGTTATTCTTGTAATACTGTCCTTCCTACACACTCCCTCTTCATCATTCTTGTCCACTTCTCTCTCACTTTACCTAGTTTCCTACATGCAACTGCAGCATGTTTGTGTATTGGCAACAATTATATTACATACTGTCCCTCTGTTATTCTTGTAATACTGTCCTTCCTACACACTCCCTCTTTATCATTCTTGTCCACTTCTCTCTCACTTTACCTAGTTTACTATACACAACTGCAGCATGTTTGTGTATTGGCAACAATTATATTACATACTGTCCCTCTGTTATTCTTGTAATACTGTCCTTCCTACACACTCCCTCTTTATCATTCTTGTCCACTTCTCTCTCACTTTACCTAGTTTACTATACACAACTGCAGCATGTTTGTGTATTGGCAACAATTATATTACATACTGTCCCTCTGTTATTCTTGTAATACTGTCCTTCCTACACACTCCCTCTTTACCATTCTTGTCCACTTCACTCTCACTTTACCTAGTTTCCTATACACAACTGTAGTGTTTGTGTATTGGCAACAATTATATTACATACTGTCCCTCTGTTATTCTTGTAATACTGTCCTTCCTTCACACTCCCTCTTTACCATTCTTGTCCACTTCTCTCTCACTTTACCTAGTTTCCTAACACAACTGCAGCGTGTTTGTGTATTGGCAACAATTATATTACATACTGTCCCTCTGTTATTCTTGTAATACTGTCCTTCCTACACACTCCCTCTTTACCATTCTTGTCCACTTCTCTCTCACTTTACCTAGTTTCCTAACACAACTGTAGTGTTTGTGTATTGGCAACAATTATATTACATATCTGTCCCTCTGTTATTCTTGTAATACTGTCCTTCCTAAACACTCCCTCTTTACCATTCTTGTCCACTTCTCTCTCACTTTACCTAGTTTCCTACATACAACTGTAGTGTTTGTGTATTGGCAACAATTATATTGCACATCTGTCCCTCTGTTATTCTTGTAATACTGTCCTTCCTACACACTCCCTCTTTACCATTCTTGTCCACTTCTCTCTCACTTTACCTAGTTTCCTAACACAACTGCAGCATGTTTGTGTATTGGCAACAATTATATTACATATCTGTCCCTCTGTTATTCTTGTAATACTGTCCTTCCTAAACACTCCCTCTTTACCATTCTTGTCCACTTCTCTCTCACTTTACCTAGTTTCCTAACACAACTGTAGTGTTTGTGTATTGGCAACAATTATATTACATACTGTCCCTCTGTTATTCTTGTAATACTGTCCTTCCTAAACACTCCCTCTTTACCATTCTTGTCCACTTCTCTCTCACTTTACCTAGTTTCCTAACACAACTGTAGTGTTTGTGTATTGGCAACAATTATATTACATATCTGTCCCTCTGTTATTCTTGTAATACTGTCCTTCCTAAACACTCCCTCTTTACCATTCTTGTCCACTTCTCTCTCACTTTACCTAGTTTCCTAACACAACTGTAGTGTTTGTGTATTGGCAACAATTATATTACATACTGTCCCTCTGTTATTCTTGTAATACTGTCCTTCCTAAACACTCCCTCTTTACCATTCTTGTCCACTTCTCTCTCACTTTACCTAGTTTCCTAACACAACTGCTGCGTGTTTGTGTATTGGCAACAATTATATTACATACTGTCCCTCTGTTATTCTTCTAATACTGTCCTTCCTAAACACTCCCTCTTTACCATTCTTGTCCACTTCTCTCTCACTTTACCTAGTTTCCTAACACAACTGCTGCGTGTTTGTGTATTGGCAACAATTATATTACATACTGTCCCTCTCTTATTCTTGTAATACTGTCCTTCCTTCACACTCCCTCTTTACCATTCTTGTCCACTTCTCTCTCACTTTACCTAGTTTCCTAACACAACTGCAGCATGTTTGTGTATTGGCAACAATTATATTACATATCTGTCCCTCTGTTATTCTTGTAATACTGTCCTTCCTAAACACTCCCTCTTTACCATTCTTGTCCACTTCTCTCTCACTTTACCTAGTTTCCTACATACAACTGTAGTGTTTGTGTATTGGCAACAATTATATTGCATACTGTCCCTCTGTTATTCTTGTAATACTGCCCTTCCTTCACACTCCCTCTTTACCATTCTTGTCCACTTCTCTCTCACTTTACCTAGTTTCCTAACACAACTGTAGTGTTTGTGTATTGGCAACAATTATATTACATATCTGTCCCTCTGTTATTCTTGTAATACTGTCCTTCCTTCACACTCCCTCTTTACCATTCTTGTCCACTTCTCTCTCACTTTACCTAGTTTCCTAACACAACTGTAGTGTTTGTGTATTGGCAACAATTATATTACATACTGTCCCTCTGTTATTCTTGTAATACTGTCCTTCCTAAACACTCCCTCTTTACCATTCTTGTCCACTTCTCTCTCACTTTACCTAGTTTCCTAACACAACTGTAGTGTTTGTGTATTGGCAACAATTATATTACATACTGTCCCTCTGTTATTCTTGTAATACTGTCCTTCCTTCACACTCCCTCTTTACCATTCTTGTCCACTTCTCTCTCACTTTACCTAGTTTCCTAACACAACTGTAGTGTTTGTGTATTGGCAACAATTATATTACATACTGTCCCTCTGTTATTCTTGTAATACTGTCCTTCCTTCACACTCCCTCTTTACCATTCTTGTCCACTTCTCTCTCACTTTACCTAGTTTCCTAACACAACTGCTGCGTGTTTGTGTATTGGCAACAATTATATTACATACTGTCCCTCTCTTATTCTTGTAATACTGTCCTTCCTTCACACTCCCTCTTTACCATTCTTGTCCACTTCTCTCTCACTTTACCTAGTTTCCTAACACAACTGTAGTGTTTGTGTATTGGCAACAATTATATTACATATCTGTCCCTCTGTTATTCTTGTAATACTGTCCTTCCTAAACACTCCCTCTTTACCATTCTTGTCCACTTCTCTCTCACTTTACCTAGTTTCCTAACACAACTGCTGCGTGTTTGTGTATTGGCAACAATTATATTACATACTGTCCCTCTGTTATTCTTGTAATACTGTCCTTCCTAAACACTCCCTCTTTATCATTCTTGTCCACTTCTCTCTCACTTTACCTAGTTTCCTATACACAACTGTAGTGTTTGTGTATTGGCAACAATTATATTACATACTGTCCCTCTGTTATTCTTGTAATACTGTCCTTCCTAAACACTCCCTCTTTATCATTCTTGTCCACTTCTCTCTCACTTTACCTAGTTTCCTATACACAACTGTAGTGTTTGTGTATTGGCAACAATTATATTACATACTGTCCCTCTGTTATTCTTGTAATACTGTCCTTCCTAAACACTCCCTCTTTATCATTCTTGTCCACTTCTCTCTCACTTTACCTAGTTTCCTAACACAACTGCAGCGTGTTTGTGTATTGGCAACAATTATATTACACACTGTCCCTCTGTTATTCTTCTAATACTGTCCTTCCTTCACACTCCCTCTTTATCATTCTTGTCCACTTCTCTCTCACTTTACCTAGTTTCCTATACACAACTGCTGCGTGTTTGTGTATTGGCAACAATTATATTACACACTGTCCCTCTGTTATTCTTGTAATACTGTCCTTCCTTCACACTCCCTCTTTACCATTCTTGTCCACTTCTCTCTCACTTTACCTAGTTTCCTAACACAACTGTAGTGTTTGTGTATTGGCAACAATTATATTACACACTGTCCCTCTGTTATTCTTGTAATACTGTCCTTCCTTCACACTCCCTCTTTATCATTCTTGTCCACTTCTCTCTCACTTTACCTAGTTTCCTAACACAACTGCTGCGTGTTTGTGTATTGGCAACAATTATATTACACACTGTCCCTCTGTTATTCTTGTAATACTGTCCTTCCTTCACACTCCCTCTTTACCATTCTTGTCCACTTCTCTCTCACTTTACCTAGTTTCCTAACACAATATAGTGTTTGTGTATTGGCAACAATTATATTACATACTGTCCCTCTGTTATTCTTGTAATACTGTCCTTCCTTCACACTCCCTCTTTATCATTCTTGTCCACTTCTCTCTCACTTTACCTAGTTTCCTATACACAACTGCTGCGTGTTTGTGTATTGGCAACAATTATATTACATACTGTCCCTCTGTTATTCTTGTAATACTGTCCTTCCTACACACTCCCTCTTTACCATTCTTGTCCACTTCTCTCTCACTTTACCTAGTTTCCTAACACAACTGCTGCGTGTTTGTGTATTGGCAACAATTATATTACACACTGTCCCTCTGTTATTCTTGTAATACTGTCCTTCCTTCACACTCCCTCTTTACCATTCTTGTCCACTTCTCTCTCACTTTACCTAGTTTCCTAACACAACTGTAGTGTTTGTGTATTGGCAACAATTATATTACATACTGTCCCTCTGTTATTCTTGTAATACTGTCCTTCCTTCACACTCCCTTTTTATCATTCTTGTCCACTTCTCTCTCACTTTACCTAGTTTCCTATACACAACTGCTGCGTGTTTGTGTATTGGCAACAATTATATTACATACTGTCCCTCTGTTATTCTTGTAATACTGTCCTTCCTACACACTCCCTCTTTACCATTCTTGTCCACTTCTCTCTCACTTTACCTAGTTTCCTAACACAACTGCTGCGTGTTTGTGTATTGGCAACAATTATATTACACACTGTCCCTCTGTTATTCTTGTAATACTGTCCTTCCTTCACACTCCCTCTTTACCATTCTTGTCCACTTCTCTCTCACTTTACCTAGTTTCCTAACACAACTGTAGTGTTTGTGTATTGGCAACAATTATATTACATACTGTCCCTCTGTTATTCTTGTAATACTGTCCTTCCTTCACACTCCCTCTTTATCATTCTTGTCCACTTCTCTCTCACTTTACCTAGTTTCCTATACACAACTGCTGCGTGTTTGTGTATTGGCAACAATTATATTACATACTGTCCCTCTGTTATTCTTGTAATACTGTCCTTCCTACACACTCCCTCTTTACCATTCTTGTCCACTTCTCTCTCACTTTACCTAGTTTCCTAACACAACTGCTGCGTGTTTGTGTATTGGCAACAATTATATTACATACTGTCCCTCTGTTATTCTTGTAATACTGTCCTTCCTACACACTCCCTCTTTACCATTCTTGTCCACTTCTCTCTCACTTTACCTAGTTTCCTAACACAACTGCTGCGTGTTTGTGTATTGGCAACAATTATATTACATACTGTCCCTCTGTTATTCTTCTAATACTGTCCTTCCTTCACACTCCCTCTTTACCATTCTTGTCCACTTCTCTCTCACTTTACCTAGTTTACTATACACAACTGTAGTGTTTGTGTATTGGCAACAATTATATTACATATCTGTCCCTCTGTTATTCTTGTAATACTGTCCTTCCTTCACACTCCCTCTTTACCATTCTTGTCCACTTCTCTCTCACTTTACCTAGTTTACTATACACAACTGTAGTGTTTGTGTATTGGCAACAATTATATTACATATCTGTCCCTCTGTTATTCTTGTAATACTGTCCTTCCTTCACACTCCCTCTTTACCATTCTTGTCCACTTCTCTCTCACTTTACCTAGTTTCCTAACACAACTGCTGCGTGTTTGTGTATTGGCAACAATTATATTACATACTGTCCCTCTGTTATTCTTGTAATACTGTCCTTCCTACACACTCCCTCTTTACCATTCTTGTCCACTTCTCTCTCACTTTACCTAGTTTCCTAACACAACTGCTGCGTGTTTGTGTATTGGCAACAATTATATTACATACTGTCCCTCTGTTATTCTTGTAATACTGCCCTTCCTACACACTCCCTCTTTACCATTCTTGTCCACTTCTCTCTCACTTTACCTAGTTTCCTAACACAACTGCAGCGTGTTTGTGTATTGGCAACAATTATATTACATATCTGTCCCTCTGTTATTCTTGTAATACTGTCCTTCCTAAACACTCCCTCTTTACCATTCTTGTCCACTTCTCTCTCACTTTACCTAGTTTCCTAACACAACTGCAGCGTGTTTGTGTATTGGCAACAATTATATTACATATCTGTCCCTCTGTTATTCTTGTAATACTGTCCTTCCTAAACACTCCCTCTTTACCATTCTTGTCCACTTCTCTCTCACTTTACCTAGTTTACTATACACAACTGCAGCATGTTTGTGTATTGGCAACAATTATATTACATACTGTCCCTCTGTTATTCTTGTAATACTGTCCTTCCTAAACACTCCGTCTTTACCATTCTTGTCCACTTCTCTCTCACTTTACCTAGTTTCCTAACACAACTGCAGCGTGTTTGTGTATTGGCAACAATTATATTACATACTGTCCCTCTGTTATTCTTGTAATACTGTCCTTCCTAAACACTCCCTCTTTACCATTCTTGTCCAGTTCTCTCTCACTTTACCTAGTTTCCTAACACAACTGCAGCGTGTTTGTGTATTGGCAACAATTATATTACATACTGTCCCTCTGTTATTCTTGTAATACTGTCCTTCCTAAACACTCCCTCTTTACCATTCTTGTCCACTTCTCTCTCACTTTACCTAGTTTACTATACACAACTGCAGCATGTTTGTGTATTGGCAACAATTATATTACATACTGTCCCTCTGTTATTCTTGTAATACTGTCCTTCCTAAACACTCCCTCTTTACCATTCTTGTCCACTTCTCTCTCACTTTACCTAGTTTACTATACACAACTGCAGCATGTTTGTGTATTGGCAACAATTATATTACATATCTGTCCCTCTGTTATTCTTGTAATACTGTCCTTCCTTCACACTCCCTCTTTACCATTCTTGTCCACTTCTCTCTCACTTTACCTAGTTTCCTAACACAACTGCTGCGTGTTTGTGTATTGGCAACAATTATATTACATATCTGTCCCTCTGTTATTCTTGTAATACTGTCCTTCCTTCACACTCCCTCTTTACCATTCTTGTCCACTTCTCTCTCACTTTACCTAGTTTACTATACACAACTGCAGCATGTTTGTGTATTGGCAACAATTATATTACATACTGTCCCTCTGTTATTCTTGTAATACTGTCCTTCCTAAACACTCCCTCTTTACCATTCTTGTCCACTTCTCTCTCACTTTACCTAGTTTCCTAACACAACTGCTGCGTGTTTGTGTATTGGCAACAATTATATTACATACTGTCCCTCTGTTATTCTTGTAATACTGTCCTTCCTAAACACTCCCTCTTTACCATTCTTGTCCACTTCTCTCTCACTTTACCTAGTTTCCTAACACAACTGCTGCGTGTTTGTGTATTGGCAACAATTATATTACATACTGTCCCTCTGTTATTCTTGTAATACTGTCCTTCCTAAACACTCCCTCTTTACCATTCTTGTCCACTTCTCTCTCACTTTGCCTAGTTTCCTACATACAACTGTAGTGTTTGTGTATTGGCAACAATTATATTACATACTGTCCTTCCTACACACTCCCTCTTTACCATTCTTGTCCACTTCTCTCTCACTTTACCTAGTTTCCTAACACAACTGCAGTGTGTTTGTGTATTGGCAACAATTATATTACATACTGTCCCTCTGTTATTCTTGTAATACTGTCCTTCCTACACACTCCCTCTTTACCATTCTTGTCCACTTCTCTCTCACTTTACCTAGTTTCCTAACACAACTGTAGTGTTTGTGTATTGGCAACAATTATATTACATATCTGTCCCCCTGTTATTCTTCTAATACTGTCCTTCCTACACACTCCCTCTTTACCATTCTTGTCCACTTCTCTCTCACTTTACCTAGTTTCCTAACACAACTGCTGCGTGTTTGTGTATTGGCAACAATTATATTACACACTGTCCCTCTGTTATTCTTGTAATACTGTCCTTCCTACACACTCCCTCTTTATCATTCTTGTCCACTTCTCTCTCACTTTACCTAGTTTCCTAACACAACTGTAGTGTTTGTGTATTGGCAACAATTATATTACATATCTGTCCCCCTGTTATTCTTCTAATACTGTCCTTCCTACACACTCCCTCTTTACCATTCTTGTCCACTTCTCTCTCACTTTACCTAGTTTCCTAACACAACTGCTGCGTGTTTGTGTATTGGCAACAATTATATTACACACTGTCCCTCTGTTATTCTTGTAATACTGTCCTTCCTACACACTCCCTCTTTACCATTCTTGTCCACTTCTCTCTCACTTTACCTAGTTTCCTAACACAACTGCTGCGTGTTTGTGTATTGGCAACAATTATATTACATATCTGTCCCCCTGTTATTCTTCTAATACTGTCCTTCCTACACACTCCCTCTTTACCATTCTTGTCCACTTCTCTCTCACTTTACCTAGTTTCCTAACACAACTGCTGCGTGTTTGTGTATTGGCAACAATTATATTACATACTGTCCCTCTGTTATTCTTGTAATACTGTCCTTCCTACACACTCCCTCTTTACCATTCTTGTCCACTTCTCTCTCACTTTACCTAGTTTCCTAACACAACTGTAGTGTTTGTGTATTGGCAACAATTATATTACATATCTGTCCCTCTGTTATTCTTGTAATACTGTCCTTCCTACACACTCCCTCTTTACCATTCTTGTCCACTTCTCTCTCACTTTACCTAGTTTCCTAACACAACTGCTGCGTGTTTGTGTATTGGCAACAATTATATTACACACTGTCCCTCTGTTATTCTTGTAATACTGTCCTTCCTACACACTCCCTCTTTACCATTCTTGTCCACTTCTCTCTCACTTTACCTAGTTTCCTAACACAACTGCTGCGTGTTTGTGTATTGGCAACAATTATATTACATACTGTCCCTCTGTTATTCTTGTAATACTGTCCTTCCTACACACTCCCTCTTTACCATTCTTGTCCACTTCTCTCTCACTTTACCTAGTTTCCTAACACAACTGCTGCGTGTTTGTGTATTGGCAACAATTATATTACACACTGTCCCTCTGTTATTCTTGTAATACTGTCCTTCCTTCACACTCCCTCTTTATCACTCTTGTCCACTTCTCTCTCACTTTGCCTAGTTTCCTAACACAACTGCTGCGTGTTTGTGTATTGGCAACAATTATATTACGTATCTGTCCCCCTGTTATTCTTCTAATACTGTCCTTCCTTCACACTCCCTCTTTATCATTCTTGTCCACTTCTCTCTCACTTTGCCTAGTTTCCTAACACAACTGCTGCGTGTTTGTGTATTGGCAACAATTATATTACATATCTGTCCCTCTGTTATTCTTGTAATACTGTCCTTCCTTCACACTCCCTCTTTACCATTCTTGTACACTTCTCTCTCACTTTACCTAGTTTCCTACATACAACTGTAATGTTTGTGTATTGGCAACAATTATATTACACACTGTCCCTCTGTTATTCTTGTAATACTGTCCTTCCTTCACACTCCCTCTTTACCATTCTTGTCCACTTCTCTCTCACTTTACCTAGTTTCCTACATACAACTGTAATGTTTGTGTATTGGCAACAATTATATTACACACTGTCCCTCTGTTATTCTTGTAATACTGTCCTTCCTTCACACTCCCTCTTTACCATTCTTGTCCACTTCTCTCTCACTTTACCTAGTTTCCTAACACAACTGCAGTGTGTTTGTGTATTGGCAACAATTATATTACACACTGTCCCTCTGTTATTCTTCTAATACTGTCCTTCCTACACACTCCCTCTTTACCATTCTTGTCCACTTCTCTCTCACTTTACCTAGTTTCCTAACACAACTGTAGTGTTTGTGTATTGGCAACAATTATATTACACACTGTCCCTCTGTTATTCTTGTAATACTGTCCTTCCTTCACACTCCCTCTTTATCATTCTTGTCCACTTCTCTCTCACTTTACCTAGTTTCCTAACACAACTGCTGCGTGTTTGTGTATTGGCAACAATTATATTACATATCTGTCCCCCTGTTATTCTTCTAATACTGTCCTTCCTTCACACTCCCTCTTTACCATTCTTGTCCACTTCTCTCTCACTTTACCTAGTTTCCTAACACAACTGCTGCGTGTTTGTGTATTGGCAACAATTATATTACATATCTGTCCCCCTGTTATTCTTCTAATACTGTCCTTCCTACACACTCCCTCTTTACCATTCTTGTCCACTTCTCTCTCACTTTACCTAGTTTCCTAACACAACTGCTGCGTGTTTGTGTATTGGCAACAATTATATTACATATCTGTCCCTCTGTTATTCTTCTAATACTGTCCTTCCTACACACTCCCTCTTTACCATTCTTGTCCACTTCTCTCTCACTTTACCTAGTTTCCTAACACAACTGCTGCGTGTTTGTGTATTGGCAACAATTATATTACATATCTGTCCCTCTGTTATTCTTCTAATACTGTCCTTCCTACACACTCCCTCTTTACCATTCTTGTCCACTTCTCTCTCACTTTGCCTAGTTTCCTAACACAACTGTAGTGTTTGTGTATTGGCAACAATTATATTACATATCTGTCCCCCTGTTATTCTTGTAATACTGTCCTTCCTTCACACTCCCTCTTTACCATTCTTGTCCACTTCTCTCTCACTTTACCTAGTTTCCTATACACAACTGCAGCATGTTTGTGTATTGGCAACAATTATATTACATATCTGTCCCTCTGTTATTCTTGTAATACTGTCCTTCCTTCACACTCCCTCTTTACCATTCTTGTCCACTTCTCTCTCACTTTACCTAGTTTACTATACACAACTGCTGCATGTTTGTGTATTGGCAACAATTATATTACATATCTGTCCCTCTGTTATTCTTGTAATACTGTCCTTCCTTCACACTCCCTCTTTACCATTCTTGTCCACTTCTCTCTCACTTTACCTAGTTTCCTAACACAACTGCTGCGTGTTTGTGTATTGGCAACAATTATATTACATATCTGTCCCTCTGTTATTCTTGTAATACTGTCCTTCCTTCACACTCCCTCTTTACCATTCTTGTCCACTTCTCTCTCACTTTACCTAGTTTACTATACACAACTGCTGCATGTTTGTGTATTGGCAACAATTATATTACATATCTGTCCCCCTGTTATTCTTCTAATACTGTCCTTCCTACACACTCCCTCTTTACCATTCTTGTCCATTTCTCTCTCACTTTGCCTAGTTTCCTACATACAACTGCAGCATGTTTGTGTATTGGTAACAATTATATTACATATCTGTCCTTCCTTCACACTCCCTCTTTACCATTCTTGTCCACTTCTCTCTCACTTTACCTAGTTTCCTACACTCTCTATACTTGTTTTCTCCTTTACCAGTTAAAATTTCCCCACCTAAATTATTCCATTTTTCCCTTCATGCCTTCATTTCATTGCAGTATAACACACAATGAAAAGCTACATTACTTCTCCATAATTGGACACTTCAAAAAATCTTTGTCATGTCTTAGACTTTTTAAATTTATGACTCCAGTTGTTGGCCACCTTCTCTACCTGCTCTTTCACAAAACCCTCCCCGTCCCGTACAGTTTTTGTTTCTCTAGAGAGCCACTACCAAATGTTTCTTGTCTCTCAATGTCCCTTAGTGTCAGACTTACTTCTATCCAGAACCCTTTGTTTTGACTCTCTCATCCCTACCTGTTGCCTAACTTGCTGTGCAACATGATCCTGTTCACTCACATTTCTCTTGAATACAAAAGCATTCTTTAACAATATCATTGTACTCCAATAAGGAAATTCTATATATGTATTTAATAATTCTTGTGGCTATCTTAGTCCTGTCTACCTCTGGCTCCACTACCCCATTCAGCGATGCTGTACTTAGTACAAATAAGCCGTAAAGAAAAGAGTCCGTGGTCAACTACAGGAAAGCATATGGTAACACTGAGGCAGTAAAATATTCTCTCCTTGTAGACAACTTACCTTGGCACGTTTCATTTCAGCGAGATCATTCTTCAACATCCTGACTTGGTTCTCATGCTGTGTCTGATTCCGCAACAGACGTGCATGTTCCTTCTTCGCTGACTGGAGTCTCTTCATCTCCTTCTGCATCTCTGACAACTTTCTCTCATACTCTTCTCGCACCTTCTTCTCTTTCTCGGTCGGCTGACTGGCTTGGCCTGCAGACAGGTATACAATGTTACTACTTACAGGTTCAATACGTTAGTGAACTTCACGTTGAAAGGCATATATGAAAATTTAGTAACTGACGTTGCTTCAATATTTGAGTTCCATTTGAATATGGAGATGTCCGGCAAGCTAGTTTCACGTTTGTTGTGCTTCTTTTCACAAACAATTTATTACCTGACTGGATCTGCTTTCTTCATTTCAAAATTATCACTTCTATTAATCGACAACCTTTACTGTATTTAACATGGTTTCAAGTTATTTTATTTTACTTTTCTATGAGGAGATAAATGTGAATATTTCATTATATCTAAGTCCAGTGGGTGGTAATCCTGGTCAGCATGATCTCCTCGCAGATTATAATTCACTTGATATGCTAGTGTACAACTGCCATGTCTTAAACCTTTAGCTATACAGAATAAAGTTGCGATGGCTCAGGTTTTCTAGTAGCTCCACTCATTATTGGTCTTCTGTGTCATTTCCATAATCTGTCTCAAACTAGAATGATGTTCATGTGGAGGGAAGAAACAGAGATGAATTGCTCTTAGGTCACCGACTGTTGGAGGGAAGAAAGAGAAATGAATTGCTGTTAGGTCACCGACTGTTGGAGGGAAGAAAGAGAGTAGAATTGTTCTTAGGTCGCTGACTGGTGGAGGGAAGAAAGAGAGATGAATTGCTGTTAGGTCGCTGACTGGTGGAGGGAAGAAAGAGAGATGAATTGCTGTTAGGTCACCGACTGTTGGAGGGAAGAAAGAGAGATGAATTGCTGTTAGGTCGCTGACTGGTGGAGGGAAGAAAGAGAGATGAATTGGTGTTAGGTCGCTGACTGGTGGAGGGAAGAAAGAGAGATGAATTGCTCTTAGGTCACCGACTGGTGGAGGGAACAAAGAGAGATGAATTGCTCTTAGGTCGCTGACTGGTGGAGGGAAGAAAGAGAGATGAATTGTTCTTAGGTCACTGACTGGTGGAGGGAAGAAAGAGAGATGAATTGCTCTCTTAGGTCACTGACTTGTGGAGGGAAGAAAGGGAGATGAATTGCTGTTAGGTCACCGACTGGTGGAGGGAAGAAAGAGATATGAATTGTTCTTAGGTCACTGACTGGTGGAGGGAAGAAAGAGAGATGAATTGCTCTCTTAGGTCACTGACTTGTGGAGGGAAGAAAGAGAGATGAATTTATCTTAGGTCGCTGACTGGTGGAGGGAAGAAAGAGAGATGAATTGCTCTCTTAGGTCGCTGAGTTGTGGAGGAAAGAAAGAGAGATGAATTGCTCTCTTAGGTTGCTGACTTGTGGAGGGAAGAAAGAGAGATGAATTGCTCTCTTAGGTTGCTGACTTGTGGAGGGAAGAAAGAGAGATGAATTGCTCTCTTAGGTCGCTGACTTGTGGAGGGAAGAAAGAGAGATGAATTGCTCTCTTAGGTTGCTGACTTGTGGAGGGAAGAAAGAGAGATGAATTGCTCTCTTAGGTCGCTAACTGGTGGAGGGAAGAAAGAGAGATGAATTGCTCTCTTAGGTTGCTGACTTGTGGAGGGAAGAAAGAGAGATGAATTGCTCTTAGGTTGCTGACTTGTGGAGGGAAGAAAGAGAGATGAATTGCTCTTAGGTTGCTGACTTGTGGAGGGAAGAAAGAGAGATGAATTGCTCTCTTAGGTCGCTGACTTGTGGAGGGAAGAAAGAGAGATGAATTGCTCTCTTAGGTCGCTGACTTGTGGAGGGAAGAAAGAGAGATGAATTGTTCTCTTAGGTCACTGAGTTGTGGAGGGAAGAAAGAGAGATGAATTGTTCTCTTAGGTCGCTGACTTGTGGAGGGAAGAAAGAGAGATGAATTGCTCTCTTAGGTCGCTGACTTGTGGAGGGAAGAAAGAGAGATGAATTGCTCTCTTAGGTCACTGAGTTGTGGAGGGAAGAAAGAGAGATGAACTGTTCTCTTAGGACACTGAGTTGTGGAGGGAAGAAAGAGAGATGAATTGCTCTCTTAGGTCGCTGACTTGTGGAGGGAAGAAAGAGAGATGAATTGTTCTTAGGTCGCTGACTTATGGAGGGAAGAAAGAGAGATGAATTTATCTTAGGTCGCTGACTGGTGGAGGGAAGAAAGAGAGATGAATTGTTCTTAGGTCGCTGACTGGTGGAGGGAAGAAAGAGAGATGAATTGTTCTTAGGTTACCGCCTGATGGAGGGAAGAAAGAGAGATGAATTGTTCTTAGGTCGCTGACTTGTGGAGGGAAGAAAGAGAGATGAATTGTTCTTAGGTTGCTGACTTGTGGAGGGAAGAAAGAGAGATGAATTGCTCTTAGGTTGCTGACTGGTGGAGGGAAGAAAGAGAGATGAATTGTTCTTAGGTTGCTGACTGGTGGAGGGAAGAAAGAGAGATGAATTGCTCTTAGGTTGCTGACTGGTAGAGGGAAGAAAGAGAGATAAATTGTTCTTAGGTTGCTGACTGGTGGAGGGAAGAAAGAGAGATGAATTGTTCTTAGGTTGCTGACTGGTGGAGGGAAGAAAGAGAGATAAATTGTTCTTAGGTTGCTGACTTGTGGAGGGAAGAAAGAGAGATGAATTGTTCTTAGGTTGCTGACTGGTGGAGGGAAGAAAGAGAGATAAATTGTTCTTAGGTTGCTGACTGGTGGAGGGAAGAAAGAGAGATGAATTGCTCTTAGGTTGCTGACTGATGGAGGGAAGAAAGAGAGATGAATTGCTCTTAGGTCGCTGACTGATGGAGGGAAGAAAGAGAGATGAATTGTTCTTAGGTCACCGCCTGAGGGAGGGAAGAAAGAGAGATGAATTGCTCTTAGGTCGCTGACTGATGGAGGGAAGAAAGAGAGATGAATTGTTCTTAGGTCGCTGACTGATGGAGGGAAGAAAGAGAGATGAATTGTTCTTAGGTCACCGCCTGAGGGAGGGAAGAAAGAGAGATGAATTGCTCTTAGGTCGCCGACTTGTGGAGGGAAGAAAGAGAGATGAATTGTTCTTAGGTCACCGACTTGTGGAGGGAAGAAAGAGAGATGAATTGCTCTTAGGTCGCCGACTTGTGGAGGGAAGAAAGAGAGATGAATTGCTCTTAGGTCACCGACTTGTGGAGGGAAGAAAGAGAGATGAATTGCTCTTAGGTCGCCGACTTGTGGAGGGAAGAAAGAGAGATGAATTGCTCTTAGGTCATCGCCTGATGGATGGAAGAAAGAGATATGAATTGCTCTCTTAGGTTGCTGACTGGTAGAGGGAAGAAAGAGAGATGAATTGCTCTTAGGTTGCTCACTGGTAGAGGGAAGAAAGAGAGATGAATTGCTCTTAGGTTGCTGACTGGTAGAGGGAAGAAAGAGAGATGAATTGCTCTTAGGTTGCTGACTGGTAGAGGGAAGAAAGAGAGATGAATTGCTCTTAGGTCGCCGACTGGTAGAGGGAAGAAAGAGAGATGAATTGCTCTTAGGTCGCTGACTTGTGGAGGGAAGAAAGAGAGATGAATTGCTCTTAGGTTGCCGACTGGTGGAGGGAACAAAGAGAGATGAATTGCTCTTAGGTCACTGACTGGAGGAGGGAAGAAAGAGAGATGAATTGCTCTTAGGTCACTGACTGGTGGAGGGAAGAAAGAGAGATGAATTGCTCTTAGGTCACTGACTGGAGGAGGGAAGAAAGAGAGATGAATTGCTCTCTTAGGTCACCGACTGGTGGAGGGAAGAAAGAGAGATGAATTGCTCTCTTAGGTCACCGACTGGTGGAGGGAAGAAAGAGAGATGAATTGTTCTCTTAGGTCGCCGACTGGTGGAGGGAAGAAAGAGAGATGAATTGCTCTCTTAGGTCACCGACTGGTGGAGGGAAGAAAGAGAGATGAATTGCTCTCTTAGGTCACCGACTGGTGGAGGGAAGAAAGAGAGATGAATTGCTCTCTCAGGTTGCCGACTGGTAGAGGGAAGAAAGAGAGATGAATTGTTCTCTTAGGTTGCCGACTGGTGGAGGGAAGAAAGAGAGATGAATTGTTCTCTTAGGTCGCCGACTGGTGGAGGGAAGAAAGAGAGATGAATTGTTCTCTTAGGTCACTGACTGGTGGAGGGAAGAAAGAGAGATGAATTGTTCTCTTAGGTCACCGACTTGTGGAGGGAAGAAAGAGAGATGAATTGTTCTCTTAGGTCGCTGGCTGGTGGAGGGAAGAAAGAGAGATGAATTGTTCTCTTAGGTCACCGACTGGTGGAGGGAAGAAAGAGAGATGAATTGTTCTCTTAGGTCGCTGGCTGGTGGAGGGAAGAAAGAGAGATGAATTGTTCTCTTAGGTCGCCGACTGGTGGAGGGAAGAAAGAGAGATGAATTGTTCTCTTAGGTCACCGACTTGTGGAGGGAAAAAAGAGAGATGAATTGCTCTTAGGTCACTGACTGGTGGAGGGAAGAAAGAGAGATGAATTGTTCTCTTAGGTCGCTGACTTCTGGAGGGAAGAAAGAGAGATGAATTGCTCTTAGGTTGCTGACTGGTGGAGGGAAGAAAGAGAGATGAATTGCTCTTAGGTCACCGACTGGTAGAGGGAAGAAAGAGAGATGAATTGCTCTTAGGTCACTGACTGGTGGAGGGAAGAAAGAGAGATGAATTGTTCTCTTAGGTCGCTGACTTGTGGAGGGAAGAAAGAGAGATGAATTGTTCTCTTAGGTCGCTGACTTGTGGAGGGAAGAAAGAGAGATGAAGTGCTCTTAGGTTGCTGACTTGTAGAGGGAAGAAAGAGAGATGAATTGTTCTCTTAGGTCGCTGACATGTGGAGGGAAGAAAGAGAGATGAAGTGCTCTTAGGTTGCTGACTTGTGGAGGGAAGAAAGAGAGATGAAATGTTCTCTTAGGTCGCTGACTTGTGGAGGGAAGAAAGAGAGATGAAGTGCTCTTAGGTTGCTGACTTGTGGAGGGAAGAAAGAGAGATGAATTGTTCTCTTAGGTCGCTGACTTGTGGAGGGAAGAAAGAGAGATGAAGTGCTCTTAGGTCGCTGACTGGTGGAGGGAAGAAAGAGAGATGAAGTGCTCTTAGGTTGCTGACTTGTAGAGGGAAGAAAGAGAGATGAATTGTTCTCTTAGGTTGCTGACTTGTGGAGGGAAGAAAGAGAGATGAAGTGCTCTTAGGTCGCTGACTTGTGGAGGGAAGAAAGAGAGATGAAGTGCTCTTAGGTTGCTGACTGGTGGAGGGAAGAAAGAGAGATGAATTGTTCTCTTAGGTTGTTGACTTGTAGAGGGAAGAAAGAGAGATGAATTGTTCTGTTAGGTTGCTGACTTGTAGAGGGAAGAAAGAGAGATGAAGTGCTCTTAGGTCGCTGACTTGTGGAGGGAAGAAAGAGAGATGAAGTGCTCTTAGGTCGCTGACTTGTGGAGGGAAGAAAGAGAGATGAATTGTTCTCTTAGGTTGCTGACTTGTGGAGGGAAGAAAGAGAGATGAAGTGCTCTTAGGTCGCTGACTTGTAGAGGGAAGAAAGAGAGATGAATTGTTCTCTTAGGTTGCTGACTTGTGGAGGGAAGAAAGAGAGATGAATTGTTCTCTTAGGTTGCTGACTTGTGGAGGGAAGAAAGAGAGATGAAGTGCTCTTAGGTCGCTGACTTGTAGAGGGAAGAAAGAGAGATGAATTGTTCTCTTAGGTTGCTGACTTGTGGAGGGAAGAAAGAGAGATGAAGTGCTCTTAGGTCGCTGACTGGTGGAGGGAAGAAAGAGAGATGAATTGTTCTCTTAGGTTGCTGACTTGTGGAGGGAAGAAAGAGAGATGAATTGTTCTCTTAGGTTGCTGACTTGTAGAGGGAAGAAAGAGAGATGAATTGTTCTCTTAGGTCGCCGACTGGTGGAGGGAAGACAGAGAGATGAATTGTTCTTAGGTCGCCGACTGGTGGAGGGAAGACAGAGACATGAATTGTTCTTAGGTCGCCGACTGGTGGAGGGAAGACAGAGAGATGAATTGTTCTTAGGTCGCCGACTGGTGGAGGGAAGACAGAGAGATGAATTGTTCTTAGGTCGCCGACTGGTGGAGGGAAGACAGAGAGATGAATTGTTCTTAGGTCACCGCCTGAGGGAGGGAAGAAAGAGAGATGAATTGTTCTTAGGTCGCTGACTTGTGGAGGGAAGACAGAGAGATGAATTGTTCTTAGGTCGCTGACTTGTGGAGGGAAGACAGAGAGATGAATTGTTGTTAGGTCGCCGACTGGTGGAGGGAAGACAGAGAGATGAATTGTTCTTAGGTCGCTGACTTGTGGAGGGAATACAGAGCGATGAATTGTTCTTAGGTCACCGACTGGTGGAGGGAAAACAGAGAGATGAATTGTTCTTAGGTCGCTGACTTGTGGAGGGAAGAAAGAGAGATGAATTGTTCTTAGGTCACCGACTGGTGGAGGGAAGACAGAGAGATGAATTGTTCATAGGTCGCTGACTTGTGGAGGGAAGACAGAGAGATGAATTGTTCTTAGGTCGCCGACTGGTGGAGGGAAGAAAGAGAGATGAATTGTTCTTAGGTCACCGACTGGTGGAGGGAAGAAAGAGAGATAAATTGTTCTTAGGTAGCTGACTTGTGGAGGGAAGAAAGAGAGATAAATTGTTCTTAGGTAGTTGACTTGTGGAGGGAAGAAAGAGAGATGAATTGCTCTTAGGTTGCTGACTTGTGGAGGGAAGAAAGAGAGATGAATTGCTCTTAGGTCACTGAGTGGTGGAGGGAAGAAAGAGAGATGAATTGTTCTTAGGTAGCTGACTTGTGGAGGGAAGACAGAGAGATAAATTGTTCTTAGGTAGCTGACTTGTGGAGGGAAGACAGAGAGATGAATTGCTCTTAGGTTGCTGACTTGTGGAGGGAAGAAAGAGAGATGAATTGCTCTTAGGTCACTGGGTGGTGGAGGGAAGAAAGTGAGATGAATTGTTCTTAGGTAGCTGACTTGTGGAGGGAAGACAGAGAGATAAATTGTTCTTAGGTAGCTGACTTGTGGAGGGAAGACAGAGAGATGAATTGCTCTTAGGTCACCGACTTGTGGAGGGAAGACAGAGAGATAAATCGTTCTTAGGTCGCTGACTTGTGGAGGGAAGACAGAGAGATGAATTGTTCTCTTAGGTCGCTGACTGGTGGAGGGAAGAAAGAGAGATGAATTGTTCTCTTAGGTCGCTGACTTGTGGAGGGAAGAAAGAGAGATGAATTGTTCTCTTAGGTCGCTGACTTGTGGAGGGAAGAAAGAGAGATGAATTGTTCTCTTAGGTCGCCGACTGGTGGAGGGAAGAAAGAGAGATGAATTGCTCTTAGGTCACTGACTGGTGGAGGGAAGAAAGCGAGATGAATTGTTCTCTTTGGTCGCTGACTTGTGGAGGGAAGAAAGAGAGATGAATTGTTCTCTTAGGTCGCTGACTTGTGGAGGGAAGAAAGAGAGATGAATTGCTCTTAGGTTGCTGACTTGTGGAGGGAAGACAGAGAGATGAATTGCTCTTAGGTCGCTGACTTGTGGAGGGAAGACAGAGAGATAAATTGTTCTTAGGTCGCTGACTTGTGGAGGGAAGACAGAGAGATGAATTGTTCTTAGGTTGCTGACTTGTGGAGGGAAGACAGAGAGATCAATTGTTCTTAGGTCGCTGACTTGTGGAGGGAAGACAGAGAGATGAATTGCTCTTAGGTTGCTGACTTGTGGAGGGAAGAAAGAGAGATGAATTGTTCTTAGGTCGCTGACTTGTGGAGGGAAGACAGAGAGATGAATTGCTCTTAGGTTGCTGACTTGTGGAGGGAAGAAAGAGAGATAAATTGCTCTTAGGTTGCTGACTTGTGGAGGGAAGAAAGAGAGATGAATTGCTCTTAGGTTGCTGACTTGTGGAGGGAAGAAAGAGAGATAAATTGCTCTTAGGTTGCTGACTTGTGGAGGGAAGAAAGAGAGATGAATTGCTCTTAGGTTGCTGACTTGTAGAGGGAAGAAAGAGAGATGAATTGTTCTCTTAGGTTGCTGACTGGTGGAGGGAAGAAAGAGAGATGAATTGTTCTCTTAGGTCGCCGACTGGTGGAGGGAAGAAAGAGAGATGAATTGTTCTCTTAGGTTGCTGACTGGTGGAGGGAAGAAAGAGAGATGAATTGTTCTCTTAGGCTGCTGACTTGTGGAGGGAAGAAAGAGAGATGAATTGCTCTCTTAGGTTGCCGACTGGTAGAGGGAAGAAAGAGAGATGAATTGTTCTCTTAGGTTGCCGACTGGTAGAGGGAAGAAAGAGAGATGAATTGCTCTTAGGTTGCTGACTGGTAGAGGGAAGAAAGAGATATGAATTGCTCTTAGGTTGCTGACTTGTGGAGGGAAGAAAGAGAGATGAATTGCTCTCTTAGGTTGCTGACTGGTGGAGGGAAGAAAGAGATATGAATTGCTCTTAGGTTGCTGACTGGTAGAGGGAAGAAAGAGAGATGAATTGCTCTTAGGTCACTGACTGGTGGAGGGAAGAAAGAGAGATGAATTGCTCTTAGGTTGCTGACTGGTAGAGGGAAGAAAGAGAGATGAATTGTGCTCTTAGGTCGCTGACTGGTAGAGGGAAGAAAGAGAGATGAATTGCTCTTAGGTTGCTGACTGGTAGAGGGAAGAAAAAGATATGAATTGCTCTTAGGTTGCTGACTTGTGGAGGGAAGAAAGAGAGATGAATTGCTCTCTTAGGTTGCTGACTGGTAGAGGGAAGAAAGAGATATGAATTGCTCTTAGGTTGCTGACTGGTAGAGGGAAGAAAGAGAGATGAATTGCTCTTAGGTCATCGCCTGATGGATGGAAGAAAGAGATATGAATTGCTCTTAGCTTGCTGACTGGTAGAGGGAAGAAAGAGAGATGAATTGCTCTTAGGTCATCGCCTGATGGATGGAAGAAAGAGATATGAATTGCTCTCTTAGGTTGCTGACTGGTAGAGGGAAGAAAGAGAGATGAATTGCTCTTAGGTTGCTCACTGGTAGAGGGAAGAAAGAGAGATGAATTGCTCTTAGGTTGCTGACTGGTAGAGGGAAGAAAGAGAGATGAATTGCTCTTAGGTTGCTGACTGGTAGAGGGAAGAAAGAGAGATGAATTGCTCTTAGGTCACTGACTGGTGGAGGGAAGAAAGAGAGATGAATTGCTCTCTTAGGTCGCTGACTGGTGGAGGGAAGAAAGAGAGATGAATTGCTCTTAGGTTGCTGACTGGTGGAGGGAAGAAAGAGAGATGAATTGCTCTCTTAGGTCGCTGAATGGTGGAGGGAAGAAAGAGATATGAATTGCTCTTAGGTTGCTGACTGGTAGAGGGAAGAAAGAGAGATGAATTGCTCTCTTAGGTCACTGACTGGTGGAGGGAAGAAAGAGAGATGAATTGCTCTTAGGTTGCTGACTGGTGGAGGGAAGAAAGAGAGATGAATTGTTCTTAGGTCACCGCCTGAGGGAGGGAAGAAAGAGAGATGAATTGCTCTTAGGTCGCCGACTTGTGGAGGGAAGAAAGAGAGATGAATTGTTCTTAGGTCACCGACTTGTGGAGGGAAGAAAGAGAGATGAATTGCTCTTAGGTCGCCGACTTGTGGAGGGAAGAAAGAGAGATGAATTGCTCTTAGGTCACCGACTTGTGGAGGGAAGAAAGAGAGATGAATTGCTCTTAGGTCGCCGACTTGTGGAGGGAAGAAAGAGAGATGAATTGCTCTTAGGTCACCGACTTGTGGAGGGAAGAAAGAGAGATGAATTGCTCTTAGGTCGCCGACTTGTGGAGGGAAGAAAGAGAGATAAATTGTTCTTAGGTTGCTGACTTGTGGAGGGAAGAAAGAGAGATGAATTGTTCTTAGGTTGCCGACTGGTAGAGGGAAGAAAGAGAGATGAATTGCTCTTAGGTCGCCGACTGGTAGAGGGAAGAAAGAGAGATGAATTGCTCTTAGGTTGCTGACTGGTAGAGGGAAGAAAGAGAGATGAATTGCTCTTAGGTCGCCGACTGGTAGAGGGAAGAAAGAGAGATGAATTGCTCGTAGGTTGCTGACTGGTAGAGGGAAGAAAGAGAGATGAATTGCTCGTAGGTTGCTGACTGGTAGAGGGAAGAAAGAGAGATGAATTGCTCTTAGGTTGCTGACTGGTAGAGGGAAGAAAGAGAGATGAATTGCTCATAGGTTGCTGACTGGTAGAGGGAAGAAAGAGAGATGAATTGCTCTTAGGTTGCTGACTGGTAGAGGGAAGAAAGAGAGATGAATTGCTCTTATGTTGCTGACTGGTAGAGGGAAGAAAGAGAGATGAATTGCTCTTAGGTTGCTGACTGGTAGAGGGAAGAAAGAGAGATGAATTGCTCTTAGGTCGCCGACTGGTGGAGGGAAGAAAGAGATATGAATTGCTCTTAGGTTGCCGACTGGTGGAGGGAAGAAAGAGAGATGAATTGCTCTTAGGTTGCTGACTGGTAGAGGGAAGAAAGAGAGATGAATTGCTCTTAGGTCACTGACTGGTGGAGGGAAGAAAGAGAGATGAATTGCTCTTAGGTCGCCGACTGGTAGAGGGAAGAAAGAGAGATGAATTGCTCTTAGGTCGCCGACTGGTAGAGGGAAGAAAGAGAGATGAATTGCTCTTAGGTCGCCGACTGGTGGAGGGAAAAAAGAGAGATGAATTGCTCTTAGGTCGCTGACTGGTGGAGGGAAGAAAGAGAGATGAATTGTTCTCTTAGGTCGCTGACTTGTGGAGGGAAGAAAGAGAGATGAATTGTTCTCTTAGGTCGCTGACTTGTGGAGGGAAGAAAGAGAGATGAATTGTTCTCTTAGGTCGCTGACATGTGGAGGGAAGAAAGAGAGATGAATTGTTCTCTTAGGTCGCTGACTTGTGGAGGGAAGAAAGAGAGATGAATTGTTCTCTTAGGTCGCTGACTTGTGGAGGGAAGAAAGAGAGATGAAGTGCTCTTAGGTTGCTGACTTGTGGAGGGAAGAAAGAGAGATGAATTGTTCTCTTAGGTCGCTGACTTGTGGAGGGAAGAAAGAGAGATGAAGTGCTCTTAGGTCGCTGACTGGTGGAGGGAAGAAAGAGAGATGAAGTGCTCTTAGGTTGCTGACTTGTAGAGGGAAGAAAGAGAGATGAATTGTTCTCTTAGGTTGCTGACTTGTGGAGGGAAGAAAGAGAGATGAAGTGCTCTTAGGTCGCTGACTTGTGGAGGGAAGAAAGAGAGATGAAGTGCTCTTAGGTTGCTGACTGGTGGAGGGAAGAAAGAGAGATGAATTGTTCTCTTAGGTTGTTGACTTGTAGAGGGAAGAAAGAGAGATGAATTGTTCTCTTAGGTTGCTGACTTGTAGAGGGAAGAAAGAGAGATGAAGTGCTCTTAGGTCGCTGACTTGTGGAGGGAAGAAAGAGAGATGAAGTGCTCTTAGGTCGCTGACTTGTGGAGGGAAGAAAGAGAGATGAATTGTTCTCTTAGGTTGCTGACTTGTGGAGGGAAGAAAGAGAGATGAAGTGCTCTTTGAGACGGTAATTTGTATCACAAATTACGTTAATATAAATAATTATTTTTATATGAATATGTATTTTTATGTAACATTGATTTCAGGGGTTTAATAATTGTAATTATTAATGGTAAATAATAATTTTCGGCTCTACTGAAACTGTTAACAATAACATAATACTTTAGCAAGGGGGTGAGTTGTTTATCGTTACCGGGAACCAGGAAGTTACGTAATGTTTCGCGCCTTTTCAGTAAAAAAGCTTCCAGAACATTCTATAAAAGTAATATGTATTAGTGGTTTTCATTGGATAGTAAAATAGACGCTAATGTTGGCGCGTTTTATTAGCCAATGGTAATTCATTTATAATCTTTAGGTGTAGCTTGAGGCAAGTCTATAAATAGTGTAGATTCAAAGCGAGCGTTCTCCAGTTCAGCAAGATTCTCGAAGCATTCACATCGTCCTCCAGTTCGGCAAGATTCACGAAGCACTACACATCGTCTCCTGCAGTTATACAAAATTCTCCGTACATTACACGTTGGCCGCTCAGTTCACCAAGTTACACGCAGTGAAAATCATTAAAGATCTAAAATATTACAAAGTCACTTATATACAAAATTGAAGTACGTGAGTTAAAAGTGAGAAGTTATTATAAACAGTTTCAGTATGGCGATTATCTAGATAAATCTGTGAAAGTGTTAGTGCACGTGTTTGGCAATAAAACAGTATAAAACACATTTCTTCACTAGTAATTTTTGGATAAAAGATTCCTTTTCCGCTTCACACCCTGCAAGAATTAAATGCCTACCTAAATAGCTGGCCGGAAGACAATATACATAACCTTAAAACTAATTCATATAGATTGCTACGCCAGATGGATTTAGCAGGTGACCGACGAATGACGTCACACAAGATGGTTCCACGCGTGAGGTAAGCAACATTACGTGAGAAACATTATCCACCACGTGTGGAGCTCAACAACACCATACTACTTCAAATTGGCGCATCAACGTGGAGCGACAACTAGGAAAGGAAGGCTAGACAACCAGGATAGTAGCAGAATTAACCAGGAAAAGGCGAATGCAGCAGTAAAATGATCTACAAGACGCAGATTCCAGAAACAAGAGGAGCGACAAACGACGTGGATAAGTGGACGCAAAAACATCGAGACAACGTAGATTCATCATAAAACAACGCAGAAGCGACATACAAATCTAGGAGAAAGGGGCAGAACGCTGGACATCAAAACTGCAGCATCAGACAGCATCAAAAAGGTAATTAAATGAGACTGAGAAGTGGTAGGATAATAAAAACAATGGCCACTAATAATATAGAAAAAACAATGATGGAGGGAGATAGTGTAACAGTTAGCTGTAAGTCAATACAGGTTACAAAAAAAAGCTCAAACAATGTAATATTGGAGGGAGGAAATATTAGTGCAGAAACTAAGAATAAAACAGCAGGAAATGTTAATTTTGATGCTAGTATGATGAAGGAAATGATGGAAATGCTGAGAAATTTTAGAGATCAATTTAGAGAAGATATGCAAAAGAGTTATAGGGAATTAAGGGAAGATCTTAGTAAGAAAATAGATCAAAACAGGGAAGATATTATTAAGAGTGTAGAACAAAAAGTAGATCAGAGTTTTAAGGAATTGAGAGAAGATATAAAAAAAGATCATAGGAAATCAATTGAAGATATTGGTAGGAGTAATGAGATATTAGAGCAAAAAGTAGATCAAAGCAGTGAAGAAATTGAGAAGAAAGTTACGAAGCTAGATAGTAGTATGCCAAAAATGAGTGATGAAAAGGAGGTAATAGTAAGTGAGATAGGAGAAATTTCAAAGAAAATGCTAGACAGGAGCAGGGAAATATGTAACAAAGAAAGTGAGGTTAATACTAAAAGTGAGGTTAATGTAGAATGTACAGAGTTAGGAAGTCAAATGAGTAATATTTCAAGTGAGCTAAGAGAGATAAATGAGGTTTTGAATGTAGATGTGAATGATGCACAAGTTAATTCCAGAGGGGAAATATCAGAAATACAGAATGAGTCAATAACGCAAAGAAATAAACAGTACCAAAATGTTCAAAATGAAAACTCCAGTCCAGTACAGTTTAGTACAAATTTGTCAAAGTATTCTCAAAGTAATGAGATAGCAGAAGAATTGAAAATGAAAGTTGTTAAAGGATATGTAATTCAAGAAACTGTAGACTGTTTTCAAATGTTATCATGGAACGAAATGTCAAATGAATACAAGAGGTTATTCATGAACAATTTGAAGGTTAGGTTACGGCTACGAGTAATGTTTAGCCACACACAATTTGATCCAGGAGGGTAAATAGCAATGTGATGTAAAATAAATGCTGGATAGTTGAAGACGACTTGCGGAGAAATGTATTGGAACGTAAGAGGGTTAATTATTTATATATGTCATTTGAAAAGTGAAATAAATTAAATGATAAAAAAAAAAAAAAAAAAAAAATAGAGAAATGTTTAAAAAAAAAAAAAATATATAAATAAATAAATTCAATTTTTAGTAACTGTAACAAAATATTTGAAGATTAAGAATGCAAAGATTGAAACTTAAGATGAGATTAAAGTAAAAGTACGTAAATACAATTCCAAGAATTAAAATTTAAGAATACAAAGATTGAAAATTAATATGATATTAAAGTAAAGATACGTAAATGCAATTCCAAGAGTATTGTTTAAAATAAAATTCAAAATAACAAAAATGGTAAAAATAATTTAAAACAAATACTTGTGTAGTAAACAGAAAATGTAAAGCATTATCTAGATTTAAGAGATGTAAATATATGTAGAGGGTAAATATTTTGGTAAATATGTATGGTAATTACAAAAAAATTCTTGAATTGATAAATTTTTGGTAACAATATAAGAAAGTAAACCATTTTTTGTAACACTAGTTAAATAATTTAGGGTAAAGTATTTGCTATAAAAAAAAAAAAAAAATTTATTGTAACGACAGATTAATATTAAAACAAATTAAACCAAAGCCAGTAAGTAGTGGCGAGATAAAACATATGTCGTGTGTTAAATACGTGTGAAGTGTTAAGTGAAAGTGAATAGCGTGTGTTACAAGATTTAGGAGACTAAAAACAAAATTATAAAATTTCCAAACAGGTTATAAATGTTTATAATTATATTTCTAGTGGGGCATATGAGACGGTAATTTGTATCACAAATTACGTTAATATAAATAATTATTTTTATATGAATATGTATTTTTATGTAACATTGATTTCAGGGGTTTAATAATTGTAATTATTAATGGTAAATAATAATTTTCGGCTCTACTGAAACTGTTAACAATAACATAATACTTTAGCAAGGGGGTGAGTTGTTTATCGTTACCGGGAACCAGGAAGTTACGTAATGTTTCGCGCCTTTTCAGTAAAAAAGCTTCCAGAACATTCTATAAAAGTAATATGTATTAGTGGTTTTCATTGGATAGTAAAATAGACGCTAATGTTGGCGCGTTTTATTAGCCAATGGTAATTCATTTATAATCTTTAGGTGTAGCTTGAGGCAAGTCTATAAATAGTGTAGATTCAAAGCGAGCGTTCTCCAGTTCAGCAAGATTCTCGAAGCATTCACATCGTCCTCCAGTTCGGCAAGATTCACGAAGCACTACACATCGTCTCCTGCAGTTATACAAAATTCTCCGTACATTACACGTTGGCCGCTCAGTTCACCAAGTTACACGCAGTGAAAATCATTAAAGATCTAAAATATTACAAAGTCACTTATATACAAAATTGAAGTACGTGAGTTAAAAGTGAGAAGTTATTATAAACAGTTTCAGTATGGCGATTATCTAGATAAATCTGTGAAAGTGTTAGTGCACGTGTTCGGCAATAAAACAGTATAAAACACATTTCTTCACTAGTAATTTTTGGATAAAAGATTCCTTTTCCGCTTCACACCCTGCAAGAATTAAATGCCTACCTAAATAGCTGGCCGGAAGACAATATACATAACCTTAAAACTAATTCATATAGATTGCTACGCCAGATGGATTTAGCAGGTGACCGACGAATGACGTCACACAAGATGGTTCCACGCGTGAGGTAAGCAACATTACGTGAGAAACATTATCCACCACGTGGGGACACAAATACACAAATACACACTAATACCACTTCATCTTAGGTCGCTGACTTGTAGAGGGAAGAAAGAGAGATGAATTGTTCTCTTAGGTTGCTGACTTGTGGAGGGAAGAAAGAGAGATGAATTGTTCTCTTAGGTTGCTGACTTGTGGAGGGAAGAAAGAGAGATAAAGTGCTCTTAGGTCGCTGACTTGTAGAGGGAAGAAAGAGAGATGAATTGTTCTCTTAGGTTGCTGACTTGTGGAGGGAAGAAAGAGAGATGAAGTGCTCTTAGGTCGCTGACTTGTGGAGGGAAGAAAGAGAGATGAAGTGCTCTTAGGTTGCTGACTGGTGGAGGGAAGAAAGAGAGATGAATTGTTCTCTTAGGTTGCTGACTTGTGGAGGGAAGAAAGAGAGATGAATTGTTCTCTTAGGTTGCTGACTTGTAGAGGGAAGAAAGAGAGATGAATTGTTCTCTTAGGTCGCCGACTGGTGGAGGGAAGACAGAGAGATGAATTGTTCTTAGGTCGCCGACTGGTGGAGGGAAGACAGAGAGATGAATTGTTCTTAGGTCGCCGACTGGTGGAGGGAAGACAGAGAGATGAATTGTTCTTAGGTCGCCGACTGGTGGAGGGAAGACAGAGAGATGAATTGTTCTTAGGTCGCCGACTGGTGGAGGGAAGACAGAGAGATGAATTGTTCTTAGGTCACCGCCTGAGGGAGGGAAGAAAGAGAGATGAATTGTTCTTAGGTCGCTGACTTGTGGAGGGAAGACAGAGAGATGAATTGTTCTTAGGTCGCTGACTTGTGGAGGGAAGACAGAGAGATGAATTGTTGTTAGGTCGCCGACTGGTGGAGGGAAGACAGAGAGATGAATTGTTCTTAGGTCGCCGACTTGTGGAGGGAATACAGAGAGATGAATTGTTCTTAGGTCACCGACTGGTGGAGGGAAAACAGAGAGATGAATTGTTCTTAGGTCGCTGACTTGTGGAGGGAAGAAAGAGAGATGAATTGTTCTTAGGTCACCGACTGGTGGAGGGAAGACAGAGAGATGAATTGTTCTTAGGTCGCTGACTTGTGGAGGGAAGACAGAGAGATGAATTGTTCTTAGGTCGCCGACTGGTGGAGGGAAGAAAGAGAGATGAATTGTTCTTAGGTCACCGACTGGTGGAGGGAAGAAAGAGAGATAAATTGTTCTTAGGTAGCTGACTTGTGGAGGGAAGAAAGAGAGATGAATTGCTCTTAGGTTGCTGACTTGTGGAGGGAAGAAAGAGAGATGAATTGCTCTTAGGTCACTGAGTGGTGGAGGGAAGAAAGAGAGATGAATTGTTCTTAGGTAGCTGACTTGTGGAGGGAAGACAGAGAGATAAATTGTTCTTAGGTAGCTGACTTGTGGAGGGAAGACAGAGAGATGAATTGCTCTTAGGTTGCTGACTTGTGGAGGGAAGAAAGAGAGATGAATTGCTCTTAGGTCACTGGGTGGTGGAGGGAAGAAAGAGAGATGAATTGTTCTTAGGTAGCTGACTTGTGGAGGGAAGACAGAGAGATAAATTGTTCTTAGGTAGCTGACTTGTGGAGGGAAGACAGAGAGATGAATTGCTCTTAGGTCACCGACTTGTGGAGGGAAGACAGAGAGATGAATTGTTCTTAGGTCGCTGACTTGTGGAGGGAAGACAGAGAGATGAATTGCTCTTAGGTTGCTGACTTGTGGAGGGAAGACAGAGAGATAAATTGTTCTTAGGTCGCTGACTTGTGGAGGGAAGAAACAGAGATGAATTGCTCTTAGGTCGCTGACTTGTGGAGGGAAGACAGAGAGATAAATTGTTCTTAGGTCGCTGACTTGTGGAGGGAAGACAGAGAGATGAATTGTTCTCTTAGGTCGCTGACTGGTGGAGGGAAGAAAGAGAGATGAATTGTTCTCTTAGGTCGCTGACTTGTGGAGGGAAGAAAGAGAGATGAATTGTTCTCTTAGGTCGCTGACTTGTGGAGGGAAGAAAGAGAGATGAATTGTTCTCTTAGGTCGCCGACTGGTGGAGGGAAGAAAGAGAGATGAATTGCTCTTAGGTCACTGACTGGTGGAGGGAAGAAAGCGAGATGAATTGTTCTCTTAGGTCGCTGACTTGTGGAGGGAAGAAAGAGAGATGAATTGTTCTCTTAGGTCGCTGACTTGTGGAGGGAAGAAAGAGAGATGAATTGCTCTTAGGTTGCTGACTTGTGGAGGGAAGACAGAGAGATGAATTGCTCTTAGGTCGCTGACTTGTGGAGGGAAGACAGAGAGATAAATTGTTCTTAGGTCGCTGACTTGTGGAGGGAAGACAGAGAGATGAATTGTTCTTAGGTTGCTGACTTGTGGAGGGAAGACAGAGAGATCAATTGTTCTTAGGTCGCTGACTTGTGGAGGGAAGACAGAGAGATGAATTGCTCTTAGGTTGCTGACTTGTGGAGGGAAGAAAGAGAGATGAATTGTTCTTAGGTCGCTGACTTGTGGAGGGAAGACAGAGAGATGAATTGCTCTTAGGTTGCTGACTTGTGGAGGGAAGAAAGAGAGATAAATTGCTCTTAGGTTGCTGACTTGTGGAGGGAAGAAAGAGAGATGAATTGCTCTTAGGTTGCTGACTTGTGGAGGGAAGAAAGAGAGATAAATTGCTCTTAGGTTGCTGACTTGTGGAGGGAAGAAAGAGAGATGAATTGCTCTTAGGTTGCTGACTTGTAGAGGGAAGAAAGAGAGATGAATTGTTCTCTTAGGTTGCTGACTGGTGGAGGGAAGAAAGAGAGATGAATTGTTCTCTTAGGTCGCCGACTGGTGGAGGGAAGAAAGAGAGATGAATTGTTCTCTTAGGTTGCTGACTGGTGGAGGGAAGAAAGAGAGATGAATTGTTCTCTTAGGCTGCTGACTTGTGG
Organism: Deroplatys truncata; assembly: GCA_030765065.1. Lineage (NCBI taxonomy): Eukaryota > Metazoa > Arthropoda > Insecta > Mantodea > Mantidae > Deroplatys > Deroplatys truncata. The sequence goes on from CM060975.1 coordinate 11,134,684, forward strand.
AGGGAAGAAAGAGAGATGAATTGCTCTCTTAGGTTGCCGACTGGTAGAGGGAAGAAAGAGAGATGAATTGTTCTCTTAGGTTGCCGACTGGTAGAGGGAAGAAAGAGAGATGAATTGCTCTTAGGTTGCTGACTGGTAGAGGGAAGAAAGAGGTATGAATTGCTCTTAGGTTGCTGACTTGTGGAGGGAAGAAAGAGAGATGAATTGCTCTCTTAGGTTGCTGACTGGTGGAGGGAAGAAAGAGATATGAATTGCTCTTAGGTTGCTGACTGGTAGAGGGAAGAAAGAGAGATGAATTGCTCTTAGGTCACTGACTGGTGGAGGGAAGAAAGAGAGATGAATTGCTCTTAGGTTGCTGACTGGTAGAGGGAAGAAAGAGAGATGAATTGTGCTCTTAGGTCGCTGACTGGTAGAGGGAAGAAAGAGAGATGAATTGCTCTTAGGTTGCTGACTGGTAGAGGGAAGAAAAAGATATGAATTGCTCTTAGGTTGCTGACTTGTGGAGGGAAGAAAGAGAGATGAATTGCTCTCTTAGGTTGCTGACTGGTAGAGGGAAGAAAGAGATATGAATTGCTCTTAGGTTGCTGACTGGTAGAGGGAAGAAAGAGAGATGAATTGCTCTTAGGTCATCGCCTGATGGATGGAAGAAAGAGATATGAATTGCTCTTAGGTTGCTGACTGGTAGAGGGAAGAAAGAGAGATGAATTGCTCTTAGGTCATCGCCTGATGGATGGAAGAAAGAGATATGAATTGCTCTCTTAGGTTGCTGACTGGTAGAGGGAAGAAAGAGAGATGAATTGCTCTTAGGTTGCTCACTGGTAGAGGGAAGAAAGAGAGATGAATTGCTCTTAGGTTGCTGACTGGTAGAGGGAAGAAAGAGAGATGAATTGCTCTTAGGTTGCTGACTGGTAGAGGGAAGAAAGAGAGATGAATTGCTCTTAGGTCACTGACTGGTGGAGGGAAGAAAGAGAGATGAATTGCTCTCTTAGGTCGCTGACTGGTGGAGGGAAGAAAGAGAGATGAATTGCTCTTAGGTTGCTGACTGGTGGAGGGAAGAAAGAGAGATGAATTGCTCTCTTAGGTCGCTGACTGGTGGAGGGAAGAAAGAGATATGAATTGCTCTTAGGTTGCTGACTGGTAGAGGGAAGAAAGAGAGATGAATTGCTCTCTTAGGTCACTGACTGGTGGAGGGAAGAAAGAGAGATGAATTGCTCTTAGGTTGCTGACTGGTGGAGGGAAGAAAGAGAGCTGAATTGCTCTTAGGTTGCTGACTGGTGGAGGGAAGAAAGAGAGATGAATTGCTCTCTTAGGTCGCTGACTGGTAGAGGGAAGAAAGAGAGATGAATTGCTCTTAGGTTGCTGACTGGTGGAGGGAAGAAAGAGAGATGAATTGCTCTTAGGTCACTGACTGGTGGAGGGAAGAAAGAGAGATGAATTGCTCTTAGGTCGCTGACTTGTGGAGGGAAGAAAGAGAGATGAATTGCTCTTAGGTCGCTGACTTGTGGAGGGAAGAAAGAGAGATGAATTGCTCTTAGGTCGCTGACTGGTGGAGGGAAGAAAGAGAGATGAATTGTTCTTAGGTCGCTGGCTGGTGGAGGGAAGAAAGAGAGATGAATTGTTCTTAGGTCGCTGACTTGTGGAGGGAAGAAAGAGAGATGAATTGCTCTTAGGTCGCTGGCTTGTGGAGGGAAGAAAGAGAGATGAATTGTTCTTAGGTCGCTGACTTGTGGAGGGAAGAAAGAGAGATGAATTGCTCTTAGCTCGCTGACTTGTGGAGGGAAGAAAGAGAGATGAATTGTTCTTAGGTCGCTGACTTGTGGAGGGAAGAAAGAGAGATGAATTGCTCTTAGTTCACCGACTTGTGGAGGGAAGAAAGAGAGATGAATTGCTCTTAGGTCGCTGACTTGTGGAGGGAAGAAAGAGAGATGAATTGCTCTTAGGTCGCTGACTTGTGGAGGGAAGAAAGAGAGATGAATTGTTCTTAGGTCGCTGACTTGTGGAGGGAAGAAAGAGAGATGAATTGCTCTTAGCTCGCTGACTTGTGGAGGGAAGAAAGAGAGATGAATTGTTCTTAGGTCGCTGGCTTGTGGAGGGAAGAAAGAGAGATGAATTGCTCTTAGGTCGCTGGCTTGTGGAGGGAAGAAAGAGAGATGAATTACTCTTAGTTCACCGACTTGTGGAGGGAAGAAAGAGAGATGAATTGCTCTTAGGTCGCTGACTTGTGGAGGGAAGAAAGAGAGATGAATTGTTCTTAGGTCGCTGGCTTGTGGAGGGAAGAAAGAGAGATGAATTGCTCTTAGCTCGCTGACTTGTGGAGGGAAGAAAGAGAGATGAATTGTTCTTAGGTCGCTGGCTTGTGGAGGGAAGAAAGAGAGATGAATTACTCTTAGGTCACCGACTTGTGGAGGAAAGAAAGAGAGATGAATTGTTCTTAGGTCACTGACTGGTGGAGGGAAGAAAGAGAGATGAATTGTTCTTAGGTCGCTGACTGGTGGAGGGAAGAAAGAGAGATGAATTGTTCTTAGGTCGCCGACTGGTGGAGGGAAGAAAGAGAGATGAATTGTTCTTAGGTCGCTGACTGGTGGAGGGAAGAAAGAGAGATGAATTGTTCTTAGGTCACCGACTTGTGGAGGAAAGAAAGAGAGATGAATTGTTCTTAGGTCACCGACTTGTGGAGGGAAGAAAGAGAGATGAATTGTTCTTAGGTCACCGACTTGTGGAGGGAAGAAAGAGAGATGAATTGCTCTTAGGTCACCGACTTGTGGAGGGAAGAAAGAGAGATGAATTGTTTTTAGGTCACCGACTTGTGGAGGGAAGAAAGAGAGATGAATTGCTCTTAGGTCACCGACTTGTGGAGGGAAGAAAGAGAGATGAATTGTTCTTAGGTCACCGACTTGTGGAGGGAAGAAAGAGAGATGAATTGCTCTTAGGTCGCTGGCTTGTGGAGGGAAGAAAGAGAGATGAATTACTCTTAGGTCACCGACTTGTGGAGGAAAGAAAGAGAGATGAATTGTTCTTAGGTCGCTGACTGGTGGAGGGAAGAAAGAGAGATGAATTGTTCTTAGGTCACCGACTTGTGGAGGAAAGAAAGAGAGATGAATTGTTCTTAGGTCACCGACTTGTGGAGGGAAGAAAGAGAGATGAATTGTTCTTAGGTCACCCACTGGTGGAGGGAAGAAAGAGAGATGAATTGTTCTTAGGTCACCGACTTGTGGAGGGAAGAAAGAGAGATGAATTGCTCTTAGGTCACTGGCTTGTGGAGGGAAGAAAGAGAGATGAATTGCTCTTAGGTGATGCAGTAATTTGTATCATAAATTACTTAAATGTAAATAATGATTGTAATATGAATATGCATTTTTATGTGACATTGATTTGAGATGTTTATTGATTGTAATTATTGTGGGGAAGTAAGTTTATACTGCCTTACTGAAACTGACAATAATAGCGCGCAATAATGCAGCGAGGGGGTGAGCTGTTTATCATTATTGGAAACGAGGAAGTTACGTAATGTTGGCGCGTTTTTCCGTTGAGAATCTTCTGGAATGTTTCCCTAGAGCATATGTATTCATAATTTTCATTGGATATAAAAATAGACGCTAATGTTGGCGTGTTGTATAAGCCAATAGTAACTCAGTTATAATCTTTAGGCATATCGGTGTGTATGGGAATGAAAGCAGTAGGTTAGAGGTAAAGTCAAGCCAGTTCATCAAAAATCTGTGTACACTACACGTCTTCTTCAGTCAGTCAGTTCGTCGAAAGTATTTGTACGGCAAACGTCGGGTATCGATTCACAAGTTACGCGTAGCAGAATTATGAATAATCTAAAGTGTTGTAAGGTTAATTATACAAAAAGTTGAAGTACGCAAATTAAGAGTGATCAGTAAGAAGTTATTATAACAGTTTCAGTTTGGCGAGTGTTAAGCATCAATGTGTAAATGTGATAGTTAACGTGTTCGACAATAAAAGTGTAAAACAAATTTCTTCATCAGTGTTCTTTTTGGATAAAAGATTCCTTTCCGTTTACACAACCCTGATCAAGAGACATGTTCGACCGAGAAATTATAGCTAGGCGGAGGACAGTAAACAAAAATTAAAATTCTTTCAAACACTAATACTACCACAAATTGCTAACACTAGATGGGGCTACAAACCGAACAAATGAATGACATCACAAGATGGCTTCACATGAAGTAAACACAGATATACACAAACGTTATAAGTAATACCGTAACATAGGTCGCTGACTTGTGGAGGGAAGAAAGAGAGATGAATTGCTCTTAGGTCGCTGACTGGTGGAGGGAAGAAAGAGAGATGAATTGCTTTTAGGTCACCGACTGGTGCAGGGAAGAAAGAGAGATGAATTGCTCTTAGGTCGCTGACTGGTGGAAGGAAGTTGATGGACGTTTTGTTTGTTTCTGCATAATAACCACCTGTAACAAGTAGAGCACTGTAAGTAGTTTTCTAACCACTGCTCAGAGAGAGAACAGCCTACTAATGTATTCATTAGTAACAAATTCATTTCTCTGTATCCTGCACCTTGTGAATTCTGAAAGGAACGTTAACAACACAAGCGTAGAGGCAGGCATTGTTAAAGAATATACAGCCCAACTTCCTATACCATACAGTAGTGTCAAGGTGAAACTTGATTCAGATGTTCTGATACTAAGACTGTATTTCTCGCTCACTTTACTTATGTACATGCAATGCTGTCAGCTTATCATCATGGAGCAATCTGCTGAAATAAAACACAGCCAAGGCAAATCTTAAGAAGACACAAGAGACAAATAATTACGCAATGTTTAAGAAACAACATAAGCTTGTGCTACTTCATGGTAATACTGTAACACATAGGTTTAATACGTTAGTAGCAATGTCTCACTGTTCAGGAGTTGGCACTCATGAAACATGTGGCAGATGGAGTATACTGTCTTGTTGCTAGGTTACGTAGTTTTCTTGGATCTTGTGTTTGAGGCGGTGCATTCGTCGTCTCACAGTTGATGGTTGTTAATGGTACGCGGGAGGTGTAGGAGGTTACGACAGGTTCATTGGTGTGGTAGGTTTTCTGGGTTTTGCATGAGGTTCTCTTCGTTGGTCTCAGGAGTGGGTACCCTGGCTATGGTTGGCTGCTCAGTTACATGAATGCACTGTAGGTCATTTGTATCATAAGATTTATTCTATATCTGCCGTAACACTCGCCACCGCGGGATGTGATAAAAATGGTTTGGCTATGGTAATGAGCTCCCCTGATGTGACGTCTTAGTTCGCGAAAGTGTTTTCGTAGAGTCCCTTGGTACAATGTCTTAGCTCGCGAAAGTACTTTTCGTAGACTCGGTGCGACATCCTGGTTCGCAAAGGTATTTTGGATGATTGTGCTGCAATGTCTTAGCTCGCGAAAGTACGTTGGTGCACTTGTGCTAACAAGAAAAACCAGACATCGCCCTTACACGATTTTCCCCATCTCTCGTTCCTGATTTTGGTTTCTCACGTCACGTGATGTTATTTCTGTGCATTTATTCGCTCTTCAAAATTATTATTTATATTTTATTTTACACACACAGATGTTTAGGTTTCCCACGCTGGTGTCGGAGATGTAAGATAAGGCACGCAAACTTCGGACCCGAGCTAAACCATGTGCTTATTGTATTGGGCACATAGGGATATATTATAAAGGAGACTGACTGACTAGTTAATGGGATGGGGACAGACTACCTGCTCGTTGTTTACGATGGACTGACCAGATTATGATATTTTAAGGTGCGGACAGAATGTACGGTTACATGTTTCACTGTAGCCTCCATTCCTATGCCATCTTTAGAACCACAACTAGCACCTCCCTGCCCTGTTGACGCTGTGTAAAGTCTAACTTACATGTTTACAACATAGATAATTAATTTTCTCCTAGATAGTTTGCATGATTAAATGACAGTTCTTTGCCTTATGGTGTATGATATGTGAGGGAGGTTTTATTGAGATAATCTTTCTTGGTCATTGTTCCACATAGGAATTAATTAACAAGCTATGCCTACTATGTTCAATTTCTAAATTTTAATCTCTTTTTGTAAACAACTATCCACAGTATCATGTTGAAGCCATTTCACCAACATGAGTAACCTAGTTACTTCACATTTTAGGTGCAAAACATTATTTCAGAAATTCACATATCATCAGACTGGAGCTGGCTCACAAATAGATGTCATTTGTTTGTAACTAACCAGTTCAGCCAATATCAAAATTCAATGGAGTAAACATTTTCTAACTGCAGCTGCATTACTATTTCCAATTGTCCGAGTTACACACTTCACGGAGACTTACAGGTAAGTATATAATGTGAGACCAGTATCGATACTCAAATGTTTAACAACTGGACGCTATATGCTGGCCTTAAAATTCATACTGTTTCCATGGCAACTGAATGTTGACAGGAGTTTAAAACAATGCTACAAAAAGGCTGTCAAAATATTGTGTGTGTGTTTTAAAGGAATCTACATCTATCACTTAATGTTTACCAGTTATACAAAACTCCTTCTAAATGAAGAATGCTTTATAGGCTATTCCCAGAAAATTCAAGATATACGTTTTATTTGTCATGTAAATATCTTTAATAGCATTTTAATCAAATTCATTTCGAAGAATGTTTCATTGTCTTGTTCAGTACAGATTTCTGTCATTGCTGCAGATGCACTTCAACCTTGGGCTTACTATGTAAAGGGTAACTCGGGGTGCAGGAATTTCTTCAAAATCTTTGTTTTGCATCTTTGGAATGTAATACTAAGTTTGCTGTTTATTAGATATTTTGTAAAAAAAAAAAAAAATCCACACACACGCACACCGATGCTTTTCTAAAAATGCTTTATTTTTGGTTCAGGGGCCTCAAAACATATATTTACAGTGAAATCTCGACATCACTTTTTGGATGGAATACAATACTGCCCCTTACTTACTATATAAGTAGAGAGCGATAGCAATAGCTACGGAAAATGAAAGATACCCAGAAAAAGAATGGCTCCGAATATATACAGATGGATACCTCATCAATAATAAAAATGTTGGTGCAGGAGTATACAGTATCTAACATTAGATGAAAGTCAAACCACTATGATGAAGAATTAACAGCTATAAAAGCAGCATTATACAACATTTTATATAGACCATACATAAAACAAAAAATAGTCATCTTATCAGACTCAAAATGAGCCATAGATGGGATAGTAAATTACAATAATAAAACAACAAGAAATATTAAAGAAATAAGAAGCCTAATTAACGCAGTTGAAACTAGAAATCACGTCACTCTACAATGGACCCCAGTTCATGTTGGACTTTTGGGCAATGAACATGCAGATCAATTAGCAAAGAAAGGTGCAATACAACAAACAAAAACCTGTAGGACAAATAGAAATAAACAAACAATTAAACAACATTAAACAACATTTCAAAAGACAGCAGAGACTTGATGAAGAAGATAAATTAAAACATAAAGATTATAAGAATATTAAAGATAGAGTTGATAACAAAAATGTCAAGGAAGACTACAGTGGCCTTATTTAGCATGGCAACTGGCCACAATTGTCTCTACAAGATACGATACCTACCTACACCCAAGTGCACTCTCTGTGAAGAAGATGTCATCCTGAACAAACAAAGGTCTTAAAAGTGATAACTTACAGACTTGGGAAGCCATGCAGATCAATTAATCCCCAGTGCCATTGGTGAAAGAACAACATATATGTAGAGAAAGTAAAAATCATAACTCCTACATGCTTTGGAGTAGAGCAGTAGGGGAAATTGGTACTACTGTTAAGTAGGACGGCTTTTGTCTGATTTCTTTCTTTGCAAATATATGAGAGTTTGTTTTCTCTATTTTTACTTTGAATGACATTTTCTGAGAAACTGCTAATGACAATAGGAACAACTTTATTGTTTATTTAAAGAAATAATTGCTGGTAAACTTTTATCAAAAGATGGTACAAGATCCATCTGTGTTTGGTAATGAATTTAGGAGATGTAACATTGACTCACTGAACGAGGCTAGCACTGTGTCGCGTTCCTCAGTTGTCGCTCGTATCCTCTCCTGCAACAGCTGCAGCTTGTCCTCGTAATGCTGTCTCATCAGCTGTATTCTCTTCTGGGACCTCTCCAGTTCTTCTATCAGCTTCTGTTTAATCGAGATCTCTGATGTCAGTTCTGCCAACTCCAGACCATACCTTGCACTTTCCTCCTCTTCTTCTGCAAACAATACAACATTTCAAGTAGGCTTGCAACACAGGAGAGGAGGTTATACTGCCTAGCTGATGGACACATACTGACCAATTACAATTGGGAAGCACTCCCTCTCCCAGCCTACAGCCCACTTGATATGGCCTTTTCCAGAAATGAAAATTCTGATCTCTTCTTCCCTAATCCCTCTTCTATAAAACCTTATTCTCCTATGTATTTCTTGTTAATTGGGATAAACCTTCACTTCGCATTTCATTGTAACATACAGTGGGTAAAGCGATAGTCAGATTTTTAAAGAATATGTTGCTATGTGATGATTTTGAAATTCTATGCTCTTTGTATGACCATAAGAAAAAAAACACGAATAGCAACATACCACTTGAAAACGTTCAAAATTGAAACCCATAACAAAGAGTATATCAGAAATTGTTAACGGCACAAAAAGTTTCTGCGTAGTATTTGTTACAGTTTAAAAGTCATACATACTTCACAGGCTATTCCTAGAAAACTCAACATATACATTTGTCCAATAAATATCTTAAACATATAGTATTTTAATCAACATCGTTAGACCCATTTTAGAGCAAATCAAAAACAATGAAAACTTTTTCCATGTAAAGCATGGTATGGGCTGGGTGAATCTTCTTGGAAATCTTAAACACTACGTTTTGTTTTTGAGTTCTCTTGTCCTCAACAGAAAGTGTCAAATGTTGGTATGCAGTATCAGCATTTTACAATATAATGTGCACACGGACAGTGCTTTTTGTTTTTATTCAGGGGGCCTCAAAACTTCAGTATCAAACTTTTGGGTTAAATGCAATACCTTCTCTAAATGGTAAAAGTGAAACATGATTTGAAATTTGAAATAATTTACTTGTCCTTAGGCAAATAATAAACTCACAACAATTTTTAAAGATCATGACGTAACAGCATCAAAATTTGTTAGGATATTTTAAGAAAATAAAAAATATGTGCTGTTATATGGAGTGGGCAAACTAAACATAATTTTGTAAGCAGAGTGAAGGAGGATTGATTACAAACAACTGTGTAGCAGATCGTTTAGTTATCAAATAAATCCATAAGTTAAATTATTAAACGGAACTATACATTTAACAACTTCAGAGAAACAGAAAGAGATTAATACTCAACAAATTTGTTTTACTTCCAGCAGATGGCACAGTAATCTGAAGATGCAGTTCACAAATGTTACATTCACATGGCTTTCTCTGCCCACTATTGTTTATTTTTACAAGGCTTATACTAACTACTCTTCAAAAGTTTATCTTCATGTTACAGGGGATTGACTTAGATGTTTAAAGTGCATTACTATAAGCTGGGCTTGAAACTACCAGAAACAATTGAATAGCGACAGCATTTAAACCAGTAATTACTCATGGCACAAAAAATATTTGAAGTAAATTAAGTTTGTTACATTCTTTGTATCCTAAATACAACATACCCACTCACAGCTCTCTTATGGATATAATGAAGGAGCTGGTGCATTTTGCCAATTGTTCTCCTTTTATAAAAAAGTGAGGAAAGTGATACTGAAATTGATGCCATATATTTCCATGGTTACATAAATGCAAAAATGTAGTTATTCTAAGTGATTCTAAAGCTGTTCTGCAAACTACCTCAGCCCAAAATGGACATCAAGCAAATATGGAACCTAATAAAACTATAGTCTTACAGTGAATTCCCGCATATGGCAGTGTTTTTGGAATCGAAATTGTAGATATTTTAGCAAAGAAAGGAACTAATATCAGCTTCATGATAAAACAAAACTTTTTGTATCAATCAATTAAACGAATCATAAAAAGAAAAATAATTTCTAGTTATAACAAACAGATAACACTTTAAATGGAGCAGTCAAAATGGAAGAAAATTTTAAATGATCCATCAATAGTTCCCGACCTATCAAGAAAGTCTTCTGTAGCAGTATTCTGACAGAAGATGATTTTTTGAAGAAATATCTTTACAAAACTGGAACAGTAACATCTCAAAAATTGTGACTCTTTTGAAAACCTAACATCAAAATATTGCTAAGCATTAGATACACACATTTGTCACTCTCTTATGGTTCACACAAAACTCGAGACATACATTTTACTTGTCATGTAAATATATTAAATATACAGTATTTTAATCGAAACCAATAAACCATTTTTGACAAAATGAAACATTTTGAAAATGTTTGTGTTGTTTCATTGGAAGATACTGAACATTTTGTTTTTCAGTTCTGCACTGGCAGAGAATGTTTACCTTTATCTTCAGTGTCTGTATCGCTGTCACTGTCTTCATCACTCTCTGAAACACACAACAAACGTGCAGCAGTTATTTATTAACTTAGTATTGCAATTAATACTTCATACTCCCTGAAATGAATTAAATTTATATAATATTCTTTACTTGAAGTTGACAACCATTACCCTGAGCAAGTTTGTAATACCGACATTCCTTTCCTAACGCCACCAGTTACAGTTTCATGTAATAATAATAAAATAGTGGCTACTTACGCTAAAAACTGTTCATTTATGACTCAAAAATCCACCATTTTGGTATTAACTCATCACTTTTTTCATTAATATGTATAGCCTGTTTAACAACAATACATAATAGACTCAATGGGTGATATGAATAAAACGGAGAGTGTGCTTTTTGCTCCAATTCATATCAATAAAGTTTACTCCTTCCGCAAGCAATATTCCCCTCTGTGACCTTGGGTTGGCAGCAGTATTCTCCACTTTCGTATCACTAAGAATTATAAGTTCCTCCTCTGTGGGAGAAGTTGCTCTCGAATTCTGGAGCTATATCAGTAGGCGAGTCCTGCTTCATAGAGCAACAAGTTTTAAGTAGGATGGCTAAGTACATGATGGTTGTTCATCGCATAAAAGTGTATAAGCCCCGCTGAGATGCATTATTATTTAACTATAAGCAACTTTAGCGATTTCAAAAGGAAAATGTGAGATGGTTAGGGAACATTACCTTGAAGAAGATGGCAACGAAACAAGAGGAGGAGCGTTATCTAAGCAAGAAAAGATGAGCATTTTTTTGCGTTATATAGGAGATCCTGGATTTCAAAATGGTGTGAGTCAGAGTCCCTTACAATTTATAGTGTTATGGATGCTATATTAAGAAAAGCGCATATTTGGATAAGCTTCCCTAAAACTACCCATGAACTTGAAACTGCAAAAGCTGAATGGCAGGAGCGTTACAAGTTCCCTGCTGCAATAGGGGCTGTTGATTGCACCCATGTTGTGATTAAGAAACCCAGTATACATGGAGATGACTATATTAATAAAAAAGGCGTTCCCAGTATTAATGTACAGGCTACATGTGATTCTAAAGAAATGTTTACCAGTGTTGATGCTACTGGCCTGGATCAGTACATGATTCATGTATATGGGCAAATTCAGATGCCTGTAGGGTTATGTGTGGAAATCTTGCAAATGCCTTAATTCTTGGTGATGTTGGATATGCAATTGCTCCGTGGCTCATGACGCCCTATCGCAATGTACTTACCCCAGAACAGAGATCTTACAATAAGTGCTTGAGTAAGGAATGTGTCATAATAGAAAGGTGCTTTGGTCAAGTGAAACGTTTTCCTATTCTCCAAGGCAAAATAAGACTAGCAACAGAAAAGATTCCCCCCATTATTGTCTGCTGTTCTGTCCTGCATAATGTGGTTAAACATCTAAGTGACGGAGATTTTGAAATTGAATTAAACAATAATCAGGAAGAAGACGCTTGGGAAGGGGAAGCTGTAGGATGTATCAGAGAAAGAGGGCAGCGAAGAAGAGAAGAGATAGCTGAGATTATACATGGCTTCCAAAATTAAGTGAGTAATACATGGCACATTTTAGCTTTAAAATTATTTTGGTCTTTTACTACAGCAATAATTTTAAAAGCTGTATTTCTTTTGTGTATTTTGTAGGAAAATATTACTACGCTGGGCTTTCAAACAACTTATTTATAAACAATCACTTTTTTTGTTTAAAAAAGTACTTGTGCGGCAATTTCTTCCAGAATGAATTTAAAATTTGCATATAGTGCAAACATATGTACTTGCTTATACATATTATTTAAAAGTTTCTCAAGACCGTGTTAGTAACATGCCTACTTCCCATTAAAGAGGCCCCGAGTTCGAATCTCAGTAACGTGGGTTGTCTAGATAAGGTTTTATGTCAGAACTAAATTTCACCGTATACATTTTCATTATTTCTTTTAAAGCCGTTGCCTTTTTTTGCCTCATTTCTGGCAAGTGGGATTTTTATAAAACCATGGCATGTTCTTTTAGGATTTCGACGAAACCTGCTTGAGATTCAACCTCATGTTCTTCTTCGGAACTGCTCATCATAATGATTAACACCTAAATGTTTGTCTTCTCACTGCATGGTCACTCTGGCTGTATCGGTTGTTTGTTTATGCAGCTGCGAGGTGACGATAAGAGAAGCGGAGTAAATTGCTAGCATTATGGAGAAAATGCTCTGCACATGTAAACAGTTTTTATTGATACGAAACAGAGATTTTACTCTCCAGTTCTTTCTCCTGAGAGATTGCTCAGTTTTATCAAGATCACCCAATAACAATTACAAAATGTATTCAAGAGAGACAATACTTTAAAACTGATAATAGCGCTTGCCATAAAAAGTACAGAGCAATGAACAGTGCAAATTTAAAAACATTATGTTTACATTCCATTAAGAGAATAATAATAATACTATATTGCTTGTGTACTTGGAGATACAGGTTAAAAGCATGGTCAACACAACATTAACACTACGGTTTACAAAATTTCCTTCACATTCTCACAATACAATAACTCACAAACGGGCATACGCAAACACTCACATCCATACATAAATACTTACTCTATACTTCAGTATTCATCCAGTTTGTACAATATTATATTTACAAGGTAATGTTTTACTCTATTTATAAAAAGACTTGATATTAATTTTGAACTCTGTATAATTCAATATCACGTGCACGCACACACCTCTTTACTCAAATACTTCAAGTCTGTACAAAGGTTTATTGATAAGATGCTTCTTTAACTTAGATTTAAAGGAATTAATTTGTAGCGATTTAAGTTCCATTGGGAGTTTATTATACAATGTTGCTCCTATGTTGAAGGGATCTTTGTCAGAGAATATTTTGTATGTACAGATCTATATACTTTAGTTTGGCTTCTAGTATTGTATTTATGCATATTGATACGGTAATTTGTATCACAAATTACTTAAATGTAATTAATGATTGTAATATGAATATGTATTTTTATGTGACATTGATTTCAGAGGTTTATTAATTGTAATTATTATTGGTAAATAATAATATACGGCTTTACTGAAACTGTCAACAATAACGCAATAATGCAGCGATGGGGTGAGTTGTTTATCATTACCGGGAACAATGAAGTTGCGTAATATTTCGCGCCTTTTCGATAGAAGCTTCTAGAACATTTCCTAAAGTAATATGTATTCGTGGTTTTCATTGGATATTGAAATAGACGCTAATGTTGGCGCGTTTTATTAGCCAATAGCAGTTCATTTATAATCTTTAGGCATATCTTGATGCAGGCCTATAAATAGTGTAGTTTCGAGGTAGCTTGTCCCCCAGTTCAACAGAATTCTCCGTACTCTCCACGTCGGTCTCTCAGTTCATTTATTTCGCCAAGTTGCACGCAGCAGAATTACGAGAATTATTATAAAGTATTATACATTTAAAAAAAATTACATAAAGTTGAAGTATGCGAGTTAAATGTGATAAATAAGAAGTTATTACAAACAGTTTCAGTTTGGCGAGTATCCAGATTCATATGTAAAAAGTGTTAGTGAACGTGTTCGACAATAAAAGTTATAAAACAAATTTCTTCATCAGTATCATTTCTGGATAAAAGATTCCTTTCCGATTCACACCCTGCAAGAGTTAAATGTCTACCTAAATAGCTAGCCGGAGAACATTTAAAGTGAATTATTTCAAAACTGATGCAAATTGCTACGCCAGAGGGAGCTACGAACTAAACGAATGACGTCACAAGATGGCAACGCGTGAAGTAAAAACAAATATTTGCTATCGCAAATTGGCTTCCAAACGTGGTGCTATAATAATGTTAAACACATATGTAACATTAATACCGTTACAATATCACAGTATTTTAAGATGTCCTTCAATACATGTATTAAAAGTAGTATTCAATATACATACAATGATACTACAACTGTGAGAATTTCATTCTTAATAAATAACTCTCTGCATGGACGGTCATATCTTGCATTTGATACCATCCTTACACACATTTTCTGCAATGTCACTAGTGGAAGTGAATAAATTTGATGTATGGGACATTTGAATACTGCTCTGTCATGACAAAGCATGTGTTTCTGAGTGGTAAATCATTGTGCCTAATTCAATGTTTGTGTGCCTATTGTGCTTAGCAACACATGTTGATGCCTTGTATTCAACAGCCATTCTCACTTCATATAGCACCACACCAACTGCACACATGATAAATGATTGTGCCTAATTCAATGTTTGTGTGCCTATTGTGCTTAGCAACACATGTTGATGCCTCGTATTCAACAGCCATTCTCACTTCATATAGCACCACACCAACTGCACACAATAAATGATTGTGCCTAATTCAATGTTTGTGTGTATTGTGCCGAGCAACACATGTTGATGCCTCGTATTCAACAGCCATTCTCACTTCATATAGCACCACACCAACTGCACACATGATAAATGATTGTGCCAACTTCAATGTTTGTGTGTATTGTGCCGAGCAACACATGTTGATGCCTCGTATTCAACAGCCATTCTCACTTCATATAGCACCACACCAACTGCACACATGATAAATGATTGTGCCAACTTCAATGTTTGTGTGTATTGTGCTTAGCAACACATGTTGATGCCTCGTATTCAACAGCCATTCTCACTTCATATAGCACCACACCAACTGCACACATGATAAATGATTGTGCCAACTTCAATGTTTGTGTGTATTGTGCCAAGCAACACATGTTGATGTCTCGTATTCAACAGCCATTCTCACTTCACATAGCACCACACCAACTGCACACATGATAAATGATTGTGCCAACTTCAATGTTTGTGTGTATTGTGCCGAGCAACACATGTTGTTGTCTCGTATTCAATGGGTATTCTCACTTCATATAGCACCACACCAACTGCACACATGATAAATGATTGTGCCAACTTCAATGTTTGTGTGTCTATTGTGCCGAGCAACACATGTTGATGTCTCATATTCAATGGGTATTCTCACTCCATATAGCACCACAGCAACCACACACATGATAAATGATTGTGCCAACTTCAATGTTTGTGTGTCTATTGTGCCGAGCAACATAGTTGATGCCTCGTATTCAACAGCCATTCTCACTTCATATAGCACCACACCAATTGCACACATGATAAATGATTGTGCCAACTTCAATGTTTGTGTGTCTATTGTGCCGAGCAACACATGTTGATGTCTCGTATTCAACAGCCATTCTCACTTCATATAGCAGCACACCAACTGCACACATGATAAATGATTGTGCCAACTTCAATGTTTGTGTGTCTATTGTGCTAAGCAACACATGTTGATGTCTCGTATTCAACAGCCATTCTCACTTCATATAGCAGCACAGCTACTGCACACATGATAAATGATTGTGCCAACTTCAATGTTTCTCTATTGTGCTTAGCAACGCATGTTGATGTCTCGTATTCAACAGCCATTCTCACTTCATATAGCAGCACAGCTACTGCACACATGATAAATGATTGTGCTAACTTCAATGTTTCTCTATTGTGCTTAGCAACACATGTTGATGCCTCGTATTCAACGGGTATTCTCACTTCATATAGCACCACACCAACTGCACACATGATAAATGATTGTGCCAACTTCAATGCTTGTGTGTCTATTGTGCCGAGCAACACATGTTGATGTCTCGTATTCAACGGGTATTCTCACTTCATATAGCACCACAGCAACCACACACATGATAAATGATTATGCCAACTTCAATGTATGTGTGTCTATTGTGCTTAGCAACACATGTTGATGTCTCGTATTCAACAGCCATTCTCACTTCATATAGCACCACAGCAACCACACACATGATAAATGATTGTGCCAACTTCAATGTTTGTGTGTCTATTGTGCTTAGCAACACATGTTGATGTCTTGTATTCAACAGCCATTCTCACTTCATATAGCAGCACAGCAACTGCAGACATGATAAATGATTGTGCCAACTTCAATGTTTGTGTGTCTATTGTGCCGAGCAACACATGTAGCTGTCTCGTATTCAACAGTCATTTTCACTTCATATAGCACCACAGCAACCACACACATGATAAATGATTGTGCCAACTTCAATGTTTGTGTGTCTATTGTGCCGAGCAACACATGTTGCTGTCTTGTATTCAACAGTCATTCTTACTTCATATAGCACCACAGCAACCACACACATGATAAATGATTGTGCTAACTTCAATGTTTGTGTGTCTATTGTGCCAAGCAACGCATGTTGATGTCTCGTATTCAACAGCCATTCTCACTTCATATAGCAGCACACCAACTGCACACATGATAAATGATTGTGCCAACTTCAATGTTTGTGTGTCTATTGTGCTTAGCAACACATGTTGATGTCTCGTATTCAACAGCCATTCTCACTTCATATAGCAGCACAGCTACTGCACACATGATAAATGATTGTGCCAACTTCAATGTTTCTCTATTGTGCTTAGCAACGCATGTTGATGTCTCGTATTCAACAGCCATTCTCACTTCATATAGCACCACACCAACTGCACACATGATAAATGATTGTGCCAACTTCAATGTTTGTGTGTCTATTGTGCAGAGCAACACATGTTGATGTCTCGTATTCAACGGGTATTCTCACTTCATATAGCACCACAGCAACCACACACATGATAAATGATTATGCCAACTTCAATGTATGTGTGTCTATTGTGCTTAGCAACACATGTTGATGTCTCGTATTCAACAGCCATTCTCACTTCATATAGCACCACAGCAACCACACACATGATAAATGATTGTGCCAACTTCAATGTTTGTGTGTCTATTGTGTTTAGCAACACATGTTGATGTCTTGTATTCAACAGCCATTCTCACTTCATATAGCACCACAGCAACCACACACATGATAAATGATTGTGCCAACTTCAATGTTTGTGTGTCTATTGTGCCGAGCAACACATGTTGCTGTCTTGTATTCAACAGTCATTCTTACTTCATATAGCACCACAGCAACCACACACATAATAAATGATTGTGCTAACTTCAATGTTTGTGTGTCTATTGCGCCAAGTAACACATGTTGATGCCTCGTATTCAACAGCCATTCTCACTTCATATAGCACCACAGCAACTGCACACATGATAAATGATTGTGCCAACTTCAATGTATGTGTGTCTATTGTGCCAAACAACACATGTTGATGTCTCGTATTCAACGGGTATTCTCACTTCATATAGCACCACAGCTACTGTACACATGATAAATGATTGTGCCAACTTCAATGTTTGTGTGTCTATTGTGCTTAGCAACACATGTTGATGCCTCGTATTCAACAGCCATTCTCACTTCATATAGCACCACACCAACTGCACACATGATAAATGATTGTGCCAACTTCAATGTTTGTGTGTATTGTGCCGAGCAACACATGTTGATGCCTCGTATTCAACAGCCATTCTCACTTCATATAGCACCACACCAACTGCACACATGATAAATGATTGTGCCAACTTCAATGTTTGTGTGTATTGTGCTTAGCAACACATGTTGATGCCTCGTATTCAACAGCCATTCTCACTTCATATAGCACCACACCAACTGCACACATGATAAATGATTGTGCCAACTTCAATGTTTGTGTGTATTGTGCCGAGCAACACATGTTGTTGTCTCGTATTCAATGGGTATTCTCACTTCATATAGCACCACACCAACTGCACACATGATAAATGATTGTGCCAACTTCAATGTTTGTGTGTATTGTGCTTAGCAACACATGTTGATGCCTCGTATTCAACAGCCATTCTCACTTCATATAGCACCACACCAACTGCACACATGATAAATGATTGTGCCAACTTCAATGTTTGTGTGTATTGTGCCAAGCAACACATGTTGATGTCTCGTATTCAACAGCCATTCTCACTTCACATAGCACCACACCAACTGCACACATGATAAATGATTGTGCCAACTTCAATGTTTGTGTGTCTATTGTGCTTAGCAACACATGTTGATGTCTCGTATTCAACAGCCATTCTCACTTCATATAGCAGCACAGCTACTGCACACATGATAAATGATTGTGCCAACTTCAATGTTTCTCTATTGTGCTTAGCAACGCATGTTGATGTCTTGTATTCAACAGCCATTCTCACTTCATATAGCACCACAGCAACCACACACATGATAAATGATTGTGCCAACTTCAATGTTTGTGTGTCTATTGTGCTTAGCAACATGTGTTGATGTCTCGTATTCAACAGCCATTCTCACTTCATATAGCACCACAGCAACTGCACACATGATGAATGATTGTGGCAACTTCAATGTTTGTGTGTTTATTGCGCCAAGTAACACATGTTGATGCCTCGTATTCAACAGCCATTTTCACTTCATATAGCACCACAGCAACCACACACATGATAAATGATTGTGCCAACTTCAATGTTTTTGTGTCTATTGTGCCGAGCAACACATGTTGCTGTCTCGTATTCAACAGCCATTCTCACTTCATATAGCACCACAGCAACCACACACATGATAAATGATTGTGCCAACTTCAATGTTTGTGTGTCTATTGTACCGAGCAACACATGTTGATGTCTCGTATTCAACGGGTATTCTCACTTCATATACCACCACACCAACTGCACACATGATAAATGATTGTGCCAACTTCAATGTTTGTGTGTCTATTGTGCCGAGCAACACATGTTGATGTCTCATATTCAATGGGTATTCTCACTCCATATAGCACCACAGCAACCACACACATGATAAATGATTGTGCCAACTTCAATGTTTGTGTGTCTATTGTGCTTAACAACACATGTTGATGTCTCGTATTCAACAGCCATTCTCACTTCATATAGCACCACACCAATTGCACACATGATAAATGATTGTGCCAACTTCAATGTTTGTGTGTCTATTGTGCTTAACAACACATGTTGATGTCTTGTATTCAACAGCCATTCTCACTTCATATAGCACCACACCAATTGCACACATGATAAATGATTGTGCCAACTTCAATGTTTGTGTGTCTATTGTGCCGAGCAACATAGTTGATGCCTCGTATTCAACAGCCATTCTCACTTCATATAGCACCACACCAATTGCACACATGATAAATGATTGTGCCAACTTCAATGTTTGTGTGTCTATTGTGCCGAGCAACACATGTTGATGTCTCGTATTCAACAGCCATTCTCACTTCATATAGCAGCACACCAACTGCACACATGATAAATGATTGTGCCAACTTCAATGTTTGTGTGTCTATTGTGCTTAGCAACACATGTTGATGTCTCGTATTCAACAGCCATTCTCACTTCATATAGCAGCACAGCTACTGCACACATGATAAATGATTGTGCCAACTTCAATGTTTCTCTATTGTGCTTAGCAACGCATGTTGATGTCTCGTATTCAACAGCCATTCTCACTTCATATAGCAGCACAGCTACTGCACACATGATAAATGATTGTGCTAACTTCAATGTTTCTCTATTGTGCTTAGCAACACATGTTGATGCCTCGTATTCAACTGGTATTTTCACTTCATATAGCACCACACCAACTGCACACATGATAAATGATTGTGCCAACTTCAATGCTTGTGTGTCTATTGTGCCGAGCAACACATGTTGATGTCTCGTATTCAACGGGTATTCTCACTTCATATAGCACCACAGCAACCACACACATGATAAATGATTATGCCAACTTCAATGTATGTGTGTCTATTGTGCTTAGCAACACATGTTGATGTCTCGTATTCAACAGCCATTCTCACTTCATATAGCACCACAGCAACCACACACATATTAATGATTGTGCCAACTTCAATGTTTGTGTGTCTATTGTGCTTAGCAACACATGTTGATGTCTTGTATTCAACAGCCATTCTCACTTCATATAGCAGCACAGCAACTGCAGACATGATAAATGATTGTGCCAACTTCAATTGTTTGTGTGTCTATTGTGCCGAGCAACACATGTAGCTGTCTCGTATTCAACAGTCATTTTCACTTCATATAGCACCACAGCAACCACACACATGATAAATGATTGTGCCAACTTCAATGTTTGTGTGTCTATTGTGCCGAGCAACACATGTTGCTGTCTTGTATTCAACAGTCATTCTTACTTCATATAGCACCACAGCAACCACACACATGATAAATGATTGTGCTAACTTCAATGTTTGTGTGTCTATTGTGCCAAGCAACGCATGTTGATGTCTCGTATTCAACAGCCATTCTCACTTCATATAGCAGCACACCAACTGCACACATGATAAATGATTGTGCCAACTTCAATGTTTGTGTGTCTATTGTGCTTAGCAACACATGTTGATGTCTCGTATTCAACAGCCATTCTCACTTCATATAGCAGCACAGCTACTGCACACATGATAAATGATTGTGCCAACTTCAATGTTTCTCTATTGTGCTTAGCAACGCATGTTGATGTCTCGTATTCAACAGCCATTCTCACTTCATATAGCACCACACCAACTGCACACATGATAAATGATTGTGCCAACTTCAATGTTTGTGTGTCTATTGTGCAGAGCAACACATGTTGATGTCTCGTATTCAACGGGTATTCTCACTTCATATAGCACCACAGCAACCACACACATGATAAATGATTATGCCAACTTCAATGTATGTGTGTCTATTGTGCTTAGCAACACATGTTGATGTCTCGTATTCAACAGCCATTCTCACTTCATATAGCACCACAGCAACCACACACATGATAAATGATTGTGCCAACTTCAATGTTTGTGTGTCTATTGTGTTTAGCAACACATGTTGATGTCTTGTATTCAACAGCCATTCTCACTTCATATAGCACCACAGCAACCACACACATGATAAATGATTGTGCCAACTTCAATGTTTGTGTGTCTATTGTGCCGAGCAACACATGTTGCTGTCTTGTATTCAACAGTCATTCTTACTTCATATAGCACCACAGCAACCACACACATAATAAATGATTGTGCTAACTTCAATGTTTGTGTGTCTATTGCGCCAAGTAACACATGTTGATGCCTCGTATTCAACAGCCATTCTCACTTCATATAGCACCACAGCAACTGCACACATGATAAATGATTGTGCCAACTTCAATGTATGTGTGTCTATTGTGCCGAGCAACACATGTTGATGTCTCGTATTCAACGGGTATTCTCACTTCATATAGCACCACAGCTACTGTACACATGATAAATGATTGTGCCAACTTCAATGTTTGTGTGTCTATTGCGCCAAGTAACACATGTTGATGCCTCGTATTCAACAGCCATTCTCACTTCATATAGCATCACAGCAACTGCACACATGATAAATGATTGTGCCAACTTCAATGTATGTGTGTCTATTGTGCCGAGCAACATAGTTGATGCCTCGTATTCAACAGCCATTCTCACTTCATATAGCACCACAGCAAACACACACATGATAAATGATTGTGCCAACTTCAATGTATGTGTGTCTATTGTGCCGAGCAACACATGTTGATGTCTCGTATTCAACGGGTATTCTCACTTCATATAGCACCACAGCTACTGCACACATGATAAATGATTGTGCCAACTTCAATGTTTGTGTGTATTGCGCCAAGTAACACATGTTGATGCCTCGTATTCAACAGCCATTCTCACTTCATATAGCACCACAGCAATCACACACATGATAAATGATTGTGCCAACTTCAATGTTTGTGTGTCTATTGTGCCGAGCAACACATGTTGATGTCTCGTATTCAACAGCCATTCTCACTTCATATAGCAGCACACCAACTGCACACATGATAAATGATTGTGCCAACTTCAATGTTTGTGTGTCTATTGTGCTTAGCAACACATGTTGATGTCTCGTATTCAACAGCCATTCTCACTTCATATAGCAGCACAGCTACTGCACACATGATAAATGATTGTGCCAACTTCAATGTTTCTCTATTGTGCTTAGCAATGCATGTTGATGTCTCGTATTCAACAGCCATTCTCACTTCATATAGCAGCACAGCTACTGCACACATGATAAATGATTGTGCTAACTTCAATGTTTCTCTATTGTGCTTAGCAACACATGTTGATGTCTCGTATTCAACGGATATTCTCACTTCATATAGCACCACACCAACTGCACACATAATAAATGATTGTGCCAACTTCAATGTTTGTGTGTCTATTGTGCTTAGCAACACATGTAGCTGTCTCGTATTCAACAGCCATTCTCACTTCATATAGCAGCACAGCTACTGCACACATGATAAATGATTGTGCCAACTTCAATGTTTCTCTATTGTGCTTAGCAACGCATGTTGATGTCTCGTATTCAACAGCCATTCTCACTTCATATAGCAGCACAGCTACTGCACACATGATAAATGATTGTGCTAACTTCAATGTTTCTCTATTGTGCTTAGCAACACATGTTGATGTCTCGTATTCAACGGGTATTCTCACTTCATATAGCACCACACCAACTGCACACATAATAAATGATTGTGCCAACTTCAATTTATGTGTGTCTATTGTGCTTAGCAACATGTGTTGATGCCTCGTATTCAACACCATTCTCACTTCATATAGCACCACAGCAACTGCACACATGATAAATGATTGTGCCAACTTCAATGTATGTGTGTCTATTGTGCTTAGCAACATGTGTTGATGCCTCGTATTTAACACCATTCTCACTTCATATAGCACCTCAGCAACTGCACACATGATAAATGATTGTGTCAACTTCAATGTATGTGTGTCTATTGTGCTTAGCAACATGTGTTGATGCCTCGTATTCAACAGCCATTCTCACTTCATATAGCACCACAGCAACTGCACACATGATAAATGATTGTGCCAACTTCAATGTATGTGTGTCTATTGTGCCAAGGAACACATGTTGGCGTATTCAACATCCATTCTCACTTCATATAGCACCACAGCAACCACACACATGATAAATGATTGTGCCAACTTCAATGTTTGTGTGTCTATTGTGCCGAGCAACACATGTTGATGGCTCGTATTCAACAGCCATTCTCACTTTATATAGCACCACAGCAATTGCACACATGATAAATGATTGTGCCAACTTCAATGTTTGTGTCTATTGTGCCGAGCAACATAGTTGATGCTTCGTATTCAACAGCCTTTCTCACTTCATATAGCACCACAGCAATTGCACACATGATAAATGATTGTGCCAACTTCAATGTTTGTGTCTGTTGTGCCGAGCAACATAGTTGATGCTTCGTATTCAACAGCCTTTCTCACTTCATATAGCACCACAGCAACCACACACATGATAAATGATTGTGCCAACTTCAATGTTTGTGTGTCTATTGTGCCGAGCAACACATGTTGATGGCTCGTATTCAACAGCCATTCTCACTTCATATAGCACCACAGCAATTGCACACATGATAAATGATTGTGCCAACTTCAATTTTTGTGTGTCTATTGTGCCGAGCAACACATGTTGATGGCTCGTATTCAACAGCCATTCTCACTTCATATAGCACCACAGCAATTGCACACATGATAAATGATTGTGCCAACTTCAATGTTTGTGTCTGTTGTGCCGAGCAACATAGTTGATGCTTCGTATTCAACAGCCTTTCTCACTTCATATAGCACCACAGCATGAAGAACGAAATGTCCCTCAGTCAGGGAAGGCGGGCCTGTGATTATCCAATTCTTAATTCACAATTTTAATCATTTTAAATGATACTTACAGATTACACAACATGAAGGCTGTAAAAGAGGAGATTAAGCAAATCAGAAATCTGCTGATATTTCTCTGAACATCAGGAAATTTTTCAGGTTAAAAATTACAAGTCTAAGGGGTAAATGCTTGTCTTCACAAAAATATCAGTAAACAATAACTTCATAAAGATTACAGTGGGAGGGCATAGTATACACAAGAG
This sequence comes from Deroplatys truncata, assembly GCA_030765065.1. Taxonomy (NCBI): domain Eukaryota; kingdom Metazoa; phylum Arthropoda; class Insecta; order Mantodea; family Mantidae; genus Deroplatys; species Deroplatys truncata. The sequence continues at coordinate 11,159,154 of CM060975.1, forward strand.
TCGTTCAAACATAAACAACAATTTCTTAACACACTTTTATTGGTGATACATAAAAATTCAAATTTTCTACATACTTTCCTTCAACAGAAGTACATTTTCTCCATCAGATCCCTTCATCAAGAAAAGAAGAGGGCTGCCAATTGCTCACGTACTGTTTGACTGCAGCATCATCTTCAAATCTTGCCTCCATGTTAGTCACATGGGGATGTTGAAGAGGTGACCAGCCGTGTGTTCATCTTTCACAAGCTCACACCTGTCTTCATTGATGCTGGTCTCGGCATTTTACTCAGACTAGATCACCGAAATGTGCTCTTCACAATTTCCTCTATTTCATACCTTCATTGGCAAGAAAACGAATAACGCTGGTGCTTCCTGTTTACTCATAGCGATACTGAAATGGGGAAGGGCTGTGGGCATGGCTATTGCCTCTTCGTTCTCTCACCCAGCACACCGCACTGTTCACATCACTATGCAACTTAAATTATCAAAATTCAAATTTATATTTGAATGGCCCTTATAAAATATAAACTATGGTCTATACACAGCTTTGTGGGATTTTGTTACCAACTCATCAGAAAGTTCAGGTACATGTTTCTATAATATCCTTATCTTATTAACGCCCTAAAGAAACAAGTTTTATTACTCGTTTTGATAACATCACATGACTTCCTAAATTGAAAATAATCAACAACATTAGTTTAGCAACAGCTTTCTCATCACACAATACATAAGTGATAAAACCGGAAAATATCTATCATTTTGGTCACGAGTGGTCAAATTTATGTGTCTAATAAATCAAACTATTTTGATTCAAATATTCCTAATACTTCAATTTCTTTCTGCAGATGAAATTAATGTTTAATAGACATATAAATACAATAATACAAATCGGTACTAAAATAAAAAAAGAAATTGTGTAGTTTCTATTTTGACTTGGGACATTCAATAAGGATTTCAATGGAAGATACTGCTTCAAAATTCTTAAGGCCAATTTTATGTGAAACATGATGTTCTCACCGTAAGTTACCTTGAAGATGAATGCCCAGTAATTCAATAAGTAAGGAATCTTTAAAATACACCAAGTTTTTTAATTTAATTTTGAGTCAGTGCATGTACTAACTTGAAATTAATCAAACATGTTTCAAAAGCACCGCTTGCTTCATCTTCAGCTTTTTTCCGACGGGAATTCAGGTCCATAGATGTAGGTGGTGTCATCTGGTGTGTCCATGATGAAGCTACTTATTATATTGTTGAGTGGCGGTATTTCTAAGTTCATTACCGTTTTCATGTGTATGTTTTCCCAAGCTTTAAGTTCTGGTGGTGCATTTCAGGAGTCTGACTTTGTGGTCCAGAAATGGTTTGCTGCATATACATCTGAAGTGTTCTATTCTTCACGTTTCAATGTTTCTTTTTGTTTTGTCAACACACACCAAGTCACAAGTTTCGCAGTTAATTAGATAGATGCCAGATTTTTGCTCCTGTGGAATTTTTAGGGGAAGCTAGTAGATTCTGAATTGTGTGTTTATTCTGTGATGCTAATGATGTGTTGTACTTTTTGAAGATTTTATTAAATTTGTGATTGAGCAAAGGATTGTATGTGAATTTTATGAATTGTTGTTTTGGTTCCTGCATAGAGAGGGTTGCATTTTCTCTAATACTTCTTTGTTTCTGGAACATTTTTACTTTGCTGTGGACTATATTGGTGTTGTAGCCATTTACTTCTGCTGTGGAGAATGTAGTTGTGTTCATGTTCCTCCTTGCTGAGGGGATGGTTGATAAGTCTGTGGACAAGGCTGTTCAAAATGGAGTGTTGAGGTTTTGGATTCAAACTGCTACTCTGGGTTTTCTAAAAATGCCAAATGAGAGGTGGTTTTGTTTCCTGAACATCTTTAAATCCAAATATGGAGAAACCCATGTGAACTGTATAGAGCTGTCTTGTAGGTTGAGGGGTTTTAGAGTTAGTGTATCCATTGACCCAAGATTCAATTACATTATTGTTTCACTTCACTGTCTCTAACTTCTTAATAACACTTCAATTCCACAGAGTATTGTTGGTAAACTGCAATGTCATCTATTTCTTGCAGCTTATTAAAATTTTAACCTAGCGATCCATGAAATCTTAATAGTAATATTGCACTATGTTAAATTGCAACACTGAAATACTTTTTTTCTTCTGTTTGTTAATTTTTTACCACACATTATCCAAAATTATAGTGTGTAAACCTCTTCTAATTTATGAGAAGAAGAATGTTATATTTTGAGTAGTGTTTAATGCCCCTCTTACTTCACAGACTGTGATGAAATGATAATTAGCAAAGGAAACATTCCACGCACCTCCTCCCCAATATGAGCAAGGACAACCTCAGGATGGTCCTGGCTTCCAGTACCAATACAACTAACACTGAAGTACAAATGCTATAGGTTCCTTCCTTCCTTCCTTCCTCCCTCCCTTCCATATTTTCATTATTTTTTTTTCTTAAAATAACTACGTTAAAACTACTTTATGAACTAAATTGAACAACTACTTTTAATTTTCAGGTTAAATGAATATTTTATTTTGTTATGCTTGTCATTACCCAGAAATTTATTTCTTTTCATTAACAGAGATACCTTTATCATCAGCTTCACTATCACTCTCGACAGATGCCAGAGCATCCTCATCCTCACCGTTCTTCTTACTCTCATCTGGCTGCTGCACCTTGCTTTTTGACAAGGTGTCCATGTCCTTCAGCAAGTTCTTCTTGGCCTCAGCAATCAAATTCCCTACGGACGACCTATCTCCCAGCGACAAGTCAAAGTTTCCTATAACATAAATTTCCTACTCAGTACGACACCAGACCTGAAACTGCACACATAGCATGTCTAAAGTGTCAAATGACAGGTTTCCTAAACTGAGAGAGCAGTTTGTTGCTATAACCATTGTACATGCAATTCCGATGACAGAAGTGATACAGTATAGCTATAACTGCTCATACTTTACTTGTCAGTTGATGCTTTGACTGTCGCCTCCTTATCCTACCTCACTTCTGTCACGGGAGTTGTCATAAGCAAGTCTGATACTTTCCTCGACAGCTGATGTTTTGACTGTCGCCTCCTTATCCTACCTCACTTCTGTCATGGGAGTTGTCATAAGCAAGTCTGATACTTTACTTGTCAGTTGATGCTTTGACTGTTGCCTCCTTATCCTACCTCACTTCTGTCACGGGAGTTGTCATAAGCAAGTCCGATACTTTACTTGTCAGTTGATGTTTTGTCTGTCGCCTCCTTATCCTACCTCACTTCTGTCACGGGAGTTGTCATAAGCAAGTCTGATACTTTACTTGTCAGTTGATGCTTTGACTGTCGCCTCCTTATCCTACCTCACTTCTGTCACGGGAGTTGTCATAAGCAAGTCTGATACTTTCCTCGACAGCTGATGTTTTGACTGTCGCCTCCTTATCCTACCTCACTTCTGTCACGGGAGTTGTCATAAGCAAGTCTGATACTTTCCTCGACAGCTGATGTTTTGACTGTCGCCTCCTTATCCTACCTCACTTCTGTCACGGGAGTTGTCATAAGCAAGTCTGATACTTTACTTGTCAGTTGATGCTTTGACTGTCGCCTCCTTATCCTACCTCACTTCTGTCACGGGAGTTGTCATAAGCAAGTCTGATACTTTCCTCGACAGCTGATGCTTTGACTGTCCTTCCTTATCCTACCTCACTTCTGTCACGGGAGTTGTCATAAGCAAGTCTGATACTTTACTTGTCAGTTGATGCTTTGACTGTCCTTCCTTATCCTACCTCACTTCTGTCACGGGAGTTGTCATAAGCAAGTCTGATACTTTACTTGTCAGCTGATGTTTTGACTGTCGCCTCCTTATCCTACCTCACTTCTGTCACGGGAGTTGTCATAAGCAAGTCTGATACTCTCCTTGTCAGCTGACGTTTTGACTGTCGCCTCCTTATGCTACCTCACTTCTGTCACGGGAGTTGTCATAAGCAAGTCTGATACTTTCCTCGACAGCTGATGTTTTGACTGTCGCCTCCTTATCCTACCTCACTTCTGTCACGGGAGTTGTCATAAGCAAGTCTGATACTTTACTTGTCAGCTGATGTTTTGACTGTCGCCTCCTTATCCTACCTCACTTCTGTCACGGGAGTTGTCATAAGCAAGTCTGATACTTTACTTGTCAGTTGATGCTTTGACTGTCGCCTCCTTATCCTACCTCACTTCTGTCACGGGAGTTGTATAAGCAAGTCTGATACTTTACTTGTCAGATGATGCTTTGACTGTCCTTCCTTATCCTACCTCACTTCTGTCACGGGAGTTGTCATAAGCAAGTCTGATAGTTTACTTGTCAGTTGATGCTTTGACTGTCGCCTCCTTATCCTACCTCACTTCTGTCACGGGAGTTGTCATAAGCAAGTCTGATACTTTCCCTGTCAGCTGATGTTTTGACTGTCGCCTCCTTATCCTACCTCACTTCTGTCACGGGAGTTGTCATAAGCAAGTCTGATACTTTACTTGTCAGTTGATGCTTTGACTGTCGCCTCCTTATCCTACCTCCCTTCTGTCATGGGAGTTGTCATAAGCAAGTCTGATACTTTACTTGTCAGTTGATGCTTTGACTGTCCTTCCTTATCCTACCTCACTTCTGTCACGGGAGTTGTCATAAGCAAGTCTGATACTTTCCTCGACAGCTGATGTTTTGACTGTCGCCTCCTTATCTTACCTCACTTCTGTCACGGGAGTTGTCATAGGCAAGTCTGATACTCTCCTTGTCAGCTGATGTTTTGACTGTCGCCTCCTTATCCTACCTCACTTCTGTCACGGGAGTTGTCATAAGCAAGTCTGATACTTTACTTGTCAGCTGATGTTTTGTCTGTCGCCTCCTTATCCTACCTCACTTCTGTCACGGGAGTTGTCATAAGCAAGTCTGATACTTTACTTGTCAGTTGATGCTTTGACTGTCGCCTCCTTATCCTACCTCACTTCTGTCACGGGAGTTGTCATAAGCAAGTCTGATACTTTACTTGTCAGCTGATGTTATGACTGTTGCCTCCATACCCTACCTCACTTCTGTCACGGGAGTTGTCATAAGCAAGTCCGATACTTTACTTGTCAGCTGATGTTTTGACTGTCGCCTCCTTATCCTACCTCACTTCTGTCACGGGAGTTGTCATAAGCAAGTCTGATACTTTACTTGTCAGCTCATGTTTTGACGGTCGCCTCCTTATCCTACCTCACTTCTGTCACGGGAGTTGTCATGAGCAAGTCTGATAGTTTACTTGCCAGCTGATGTTTTGACTGTCACCTCCTTATCCTACCTCACTTCTGTCACGGGAGTTGTCATAAGCAAGTCTGATACTTTACTTGTCAGCTGATGTTTTGACTGTTGCCTCCTTATGCTACCTCACTTCTGTCACGGGAGTTGACATAAGCAAGTCTGATAGTTTACTTGTCAGCTGATGTTTTGACTGTTGCCTCCTTATGCTACCTCACTTCTGTCACGGGAGTTGACATAAGCAAGTCTGATAGTTTACTTGTCAGCTGATGTTTTGACTGTCGCCTCCTTATCCTACCTCACTTCTGTCACGGGAGTTGTCTAAAGCAAGTCTGATACTTTACTTGTCAGTTGATGCTTTGACTGTCCTTCCTTATCCTACCTCACTTCTGTCACGGGAGTTGTCATAAGCAAGTCTGATACTTTCCTCGACAGCTGATGTTTTGACTGTCACCTCCTTATCTTACCTCACTTCTGTCACGGGAGTTGTCATAGGCAAGTCTGATACTCTCCTTGCCAGCTGATGTTTTGACTGTCGCCTCCTTATCCTACCTCACTTCTGTCACGGGAGTTGTCATAAGCAAGTCTGATACTTTACTTGTCAGCTGATGTTTTGTCTGTCGCCTCCTTATCCTACCTCACTTCTGTCACGGGAGTTGTCATAAGCAAGTCTGATACTTTACTTGTCAGTTGATGCTTTGACTGTCCTTCCTTATCCTACCTCACTTCTGTCACGGGAGTTGTCATAAGCAAGTCTGATACTTTACATGTCAGCTGATGTTTTGACTGTCGCCTCCTTATCCTACCTCACTTCTGTCATGGGAGTTGTCATAAGCAAGTCTGATACTTTCCTCGACAGCTGATGTTTTGACTGTCGCCTCCTTATCCTACCTCACTTCTGTCATGGGAGTTGTCATAAGCAAGTCTCATACTTTACATGTCAGCTGATGCTTTGACTGTCGCCTCCTTATCCTACCTCACTTCTGTCACGGGAGTTGTCATAAGCAAGTCTGATACTTTCCTTGTCAGCTGATGTTTTGACTGTTGCCTCCTTATCCTACCTCACTTCTGTCACGGGAGTTGTCATAAGCAAGTCTGATACTTTACTTGTCAGCTGATGTTTTGACTGTTGCCTCCTTATGCTACCTCACTTCTGTCACGGGAGTTGACATAAGCAAGTCTGATAGTTTACTTGTCAGCTGATGTTTTGACTGTTGCCTCCTTATGCTACCTCACTTCTGTCACGGGAGTTGACATAAGCAAGTCTGATAGTTTACTTGTCAGCTGATGTTTTGACTGTCGCCTCCTTATCCTACCTCACTTCTGTCACGGGAGTTGTCATAAGCAAGTCTGATACTTTCCTTGTCAGCTAATGTTTTGACTGTCGCCTCCTTATCCTACCTCACTTCTGTCACGGGAGTTGTCATAAGCAAGTCTGATACTTTACTTGTCAGCTGATGTTTTGACTGTCACCTCCTTATCCTACCTCACTTGTCACGGGAGTTGTCATAAGCAAGTCTGATACTTTCCTTGTCAGCTGATATTTTGACTGTTGCATCCTTATCCTACCTCACTTCTGTCATGGGAGTTGTCATAAGCAAGTCTGATACTTTACTTGTCAGCTGATGTTTTGACTGTCGCCTTCTTATCCTACCTCACTTATGTCACGGGAGTTGTCATAAGCAAGTCCGATACTTCACTTGTCAGCTGATGTTTTGACTGTCGCCTCCTTATGCTACCTCACTTCTGTCACGGGAGTTGTCATAAGCAAGTCTCATACTTTACTTGTCAGCTGATGTTTTGACTGTCGCCTCCTTATCCTAACCTCACTTATGTCACGGGAGTTGTCATAAGCAAGTCTCATACTTTACTTGTCAGCTGATGTTTAGACTGTCGCCTCCTTATGCTACCTCACTTCTGTCACGGGAGTTGTCATAAGCAAGTCTGATAGTTTACTTGTCAGCTGATGTTTTGACTGTTGCCTTCTTATGCTACCTCACTTCTGTCACGGGAGTTGTCATAAGCAAGTCTGATACTTTACTTGTCAGCTGATGTTTTGACTGCTGCCTCCTTATGCTACCTCACTTCTATCATGGGAGTTGTCACAAGCAAGTCTGATAGTTTACTTGTCAGCTGATGTTTTGACTGTCGCCTCCTTACCCTACCTCACATCTGTCACGGGAGTTGTCATAAGCAAGTCTGATACTTTCCTCGACAGCTGATGTTTTGACTGTCGCCTCCTTATGCTACCTCACTTCTGTCACGGGAGTTGTCATAAGCAAGTCTGATACTTTCCTCGACAGCTGATGTTTTGACTGTCGCCTCCTTATGCCACCTCACTTCTGTCATGGGAGTTGTCATAAGCAAGTCTGATACTTTACTTGTCAGCTGATGTTTTGTCTGTCGCCTCCTTATCCTACCTCACTTCTGTCACGGGAGTGGTCATTAGCAAGTCTCATACTTTACTTGTCAGCTGATGCTTTGACTGTTGCCTCCTTATCCTACCTCACTTCTGTCACGGGAGTTGTCATAAGCAGGTCTGATACTTTACTTGTCAGCTGATGTTTTGTCTGTCGCCTCCTTATCCTACCTCACTTCTGTCACGGGAGTTGTCATAAGCAAGTCTGATACTTTACTTGTCAGCTCATGTTTTGATTGTCGCCTTCTTATCCTACCTCACTTCTGTCACGGGAGTTGTCATAAGCAAGTCTGATAGTTTACTTGTCAGCTCATGTTTTGACTGTCGCCTCCGTTTGCTACCTCACTTCTGTCACGGGAGTTGTCATAAGCAAGTCTCATACTTTACTTGTCAGCTGATGCTTTGACTGTCGCCTCCTTATCCTACCTCACTTCTGTCACGGGAGTTGTCATAAGCAAGTCTGATACTTTACTTGTCAGCTCATGTTTTGATTGTCGCCTTCTTATCCTACCTCACTTCTGTCACGGGAGTTGTCATAAGCAAGTCTGATAGTTTACTTGTCAGCTCATGTTTTGACTGTCGCCTCCATTTGCTACCTCACTTCTGTCACGGGAGTTGTCATAAGCAAGTCTCATACTTTACTTGTCAGCTGATGCTTTGACTGTCGCCTCCTTATCCTACCTCACTTCTGTCACGGGAGTTGTCATAAGCAAGTCTGATAGTTTACTTGTCAGCTGATGTTTTGACTGTCGCCTCCTTATCCTACCTCACTTCTGTCACGGGAGTTGTCATAAGTAAGTCTGATACTTTACTTGTCAGCTCATGTTTTGACTGTCGCCTCCTTATCCTACCTCACTTCTGTCACAGGAGTTGTCATTAGCAAGTCTGATAGTTTACTTGTCAGCTGATGTTTTGACTGTTGCCTCCTTATCCTACCTCACTTCTGTCACGGGAGTTGTCATAAGAAAGTCTGATACTTTCCTCGACTGCTAATGTTTTGACTGTCGCCTCCTTATCCTACCTCACTTCTGTCATGGGAGTTGTAATAGGAAAGTCTTATACTTTCCTTGACAGCTGATGATTTGACTGTCGCCTCCTTATCCTACCTCACTTCTGTCACGGGAGTTGTCATAAGCAAGTCTGATACTTTCCTCGACAGCTGATGTTTTGACTGTCGCCTCCTTATCCTACCTCACTTCTGTCACGGGAGTTGTCATAAGCAAGTCTGATACTTTCCTCGACAGCTGATGTTTTGACTGTCGCCTCCTTATCCTACCTCACTTCTGTCACGGGAGTTGCCATAAGCAAGTCTGATACTTTCCTTGTCAGCTGCTGTTTTGACTGTCGCCTCCTTATCCAACCTCACTTCTGTCACAGGAGTTGTCATAAGCAAGTATGATACATTACTTGTCAGCTGATGTTTTGACTGTCGCCTCCTTATCCTACCTCACTTCTGTCACGGGAGTTGTCATAAGAAAGTCTGATACTTTCCTCGACTGCTAATGTTTTGACTGTCGCCTCCTTATCCTACCTCACTTCTGTCATGGGAGTTGTAATAGGCAAGTCTTATACTTTCCTTGACAGCTGATGATTTGACTGACGCCTCCTTATCCTACCTCACTTCTGTCACGGGAGTTGTCATAAGCAAGTCTGATACTTTCCTCGACAGCTGATGTTTTGACTGTCGCCTCCTTATCCTACCTCACTTCTGTCATGGGAGTTGTCATAAGCAAGTCTGATACTTTACTTGTCAGTTGATGCATTGACTGTCGCCTCCTTATCCTACCTCACTTCTGTCACGGGAGTTGTCATAAGCAAGTCCGATACTTTACTTGTCAGTTGATGTTTTGTCTGTCGCCTCCTTATCCTACCTCACTTCTGTCACGGGAGTTGTCATAAGCAAGTCTGATACTTTACTTGTCAGTTGATGCTTTGACTGTCGCCTCCTTATCCTACCTCACTTCTGTCACGGGAGTTGTCATAAGCAAGTCTGATACTTTCCTCGACAGCTGATGTTTTGACTGTCGCCTCCTTATCCTACCTCACTTCTGTCACGGGAGTTGTCATAAGCAAGTCTGATACTTTCCTCGACAGCTGATGTTTTGACTGTCGCCTCCTTATCCTACCTCACTTCTGTCACGGGAGTTGTCATAAGCAAGTCTGATACTTTACTTGTCAGTTGATGCTTTGACTGTCGCCTCCTTATCCTACCTCACTTCTGTCACGGGAGTTGTCATAAGCAAGTCTGATACTTTCCTCGACAGCTGATGCTTTGACTGTCCTTCCTTATCCTACCTCACTTCTGTCACGGGAGTTGTCATAAGCAAGTCTGATACTTTACTTGTCAGTTGATGCTCTGACTGTCCTTCCTTATCCTACCTCACTTCTGTCACGGGAGTTGTCATAAGCAAGTCTGATACTTTACTTGTCAGCTGATGTTTTGACTGTCGCCTCCTTATCCTACCTCACTTCTGTCACGGGAGTTGTCATAAGCAAGTCTGATACTCTCCTTGTCAGCTGACGTTTTGACTGTCGCCTCCTTATGCTACCTCACTTCTGTCACGGGAGTTGTCATAAGCAAGTCTGATACTTTCCTCGACAGCTGATGTTTTGACTGTCGCCTCCTTATCCTACCTCACTTCTGTCACGGGAGTTGTCATAAGCAAGTCTGATACTTTACTTGTCAGCTGATGTTTTGACTGTCGCCTCCTTATCCTACCTCACTTCTGTCACGGGAGTTGTCATAAGCAAGTCTGATACTCTCCTTGTCAGCTGATGTTTTGACTGTCGCCTCCTTATCCTACCTCACTTCTGTCACGGAAGTTGTCATAAGCAAGTCTGATACTTTACTTGTCAGCTGATGTTTTGTCTGTCGCCTCCTTATCCTACCTCACTTCTGTCACGGGAGTTGTCATAAGCAAGTCTGATACTTTACTTGTCAGCTGATGTTATGACTGTTGCCTCCATACCCTACCTCACTTCTGTCACGGGAGTTGTCATAAGCAAGTCCGATACTTTACTTGTCAGCTGATGTTTTGACTGTCGCCTCCTTATCCTACCTCACTTCTGTCATGGGAGTTGTCATAAGCAAGTCTGATACTTTACTTGTCAGCTCATGTTTTGACTGTCGCCTCCTTATCCTACCTCACTTCTGTCACGGGAGTTGTCATGAGCAAGTCTGATAGTTTACTTGCCAGCTGATGTTTTGACTGTCACCTCCTTATCCTACCTCACTTCTGTCACGGGAGTTGTCATAAGCAAGTCTGATACTTTACTTGTCAGCTGATGTTTTGACTGTTGCCTCCTTATGCTACCTCACTTCTGTCACGGGAGTTGACATAAGCAAGTCTGATAGTTTACTTGTCAGCTGATGTTTTGACTGTTGCCTCCTTATGCTACCTCACTTCTGTCACGGGAGTTGACATAAGCAAGTCTGATAGTTTACTTGTCAGCTGATGTTTTGACTGTCGCCTCCTTATCCTACCTCACTTCTGTCACGGGAGTTGTCTAAAGCAAGTCTGATACTTTACTTGTCAGTTGATGCTTTGACTGTCCTTCCTTATCCTACCTCACTTCTGTCACGGGAGTTGTCATAAGCAAGTCTGATACTTTCCTCGACAGCTGATGTTTTGACTGTCACCTCCTTATCTTACCTCACTTCTGTCACGGGAGTTGTCATAGGCAAGTCTGATACTCTCCTTGCCAGCTGATGTTTTGACTGTCGCCTCCTTATCCTACCTCACTTCTGTCACGGGAGTTGTCATAAGCAAGTCTGATACTTTACTTGTCAGCTGATGTTTTGTCTGTCGCCTCCTTATCCTACCTCACTTCTGTCACGGGAGTTGTCATAAGCAAGTCTGATACTTTACTTGTCAGTTGATGCTTTGACTGTCCTTCCTTATCCTACCTCACTTCTGTCACGGGAGTTGTCATAAGCAAGTCTGATACTTTACATGTCAGCTGATGTTTTGACTGTCGCCTCCTTATCCTACCTCACTTCTGTCATGGGAGTTGTCATAAGCAAGTCTGATACTTTCCTCGACAGCTGATGTTTTGACTGTCGCCTCCTTATCCTACCTCACTTCTGTCATGGGAGTTGTCATAAGCAAGGCTCATACTTTACATGTCAGCTGATGCTTTGACTGTCGCCTCCTTATCCTACCTCACTTCTGTCACGGGAGTTGTCATAAGCAAGTCTGATACTTTCCTTGTCAGCTGATGTTTTGACTGTTGCCTCCTTATCCTACCTCACTTATGTCACGGGAGTTGTCATAAGCAAGTCTGATACTTTACTTGTCAGCTGATGTTTTGACTGTTGCCTCCTTATGCTACCTCACTTCTGTCACGGGAGTTGTCATAAGCAAGTCTGATAGTTTACTTGTCAGCTGATGTTTTGACTGTTGCCTCCTTATGCTACCTCACTTCTGTCACGGGAGTTGACATAAGCAAGTCTGATAGTTTACTTGTCAGCTGATGTTTTGACTGTCACCTCCTTATCCTACCTCACTTCTGTCACGGGAGTTGTCATAAGCAAGTCTGATACTTTCCTTGTCAGCTGATATTTTGACTGTTGCATCCTTATCCTACCTCACTTCTGTCATGGGAGTTGTCATAAGCAAGTCTGATACTTTACTTGTCAGCTGATGTTTTGACTGTCGCCTTCTTATCCTACCTCACTTATGTCACGGGAGTTGTCATAAGCAAGTCCGATACTTCACTTGTCAGCTGATGTTTTGACTGTCGCCTCCTTATGCTACCTCACTTCTGTCACGGGAGTTGTCATAAGCAAGTCTCATACTTTACTTGTCAGCTGATGTTTTGACTGTCGCCTCCTTATCTTAACCTCACTTATGTCACGGGAGTTGTCATAAGCAAGTCTCATACTTTACTTGTCAGCTGATGTTTAGACTGTCGCCTCCTTATGCTACCTCACTTCTGTCACGGGAGTTGTCATAAGCAAGTCTGATAGTTTACTTGTCAGCTGATGTTTTGACTGTTGCCTTCTTATGCTACCTCACTTCTGTCACGGGAGTTGTCATAAGCAAGTCTGCTACTTTACTTGTCAGCTGATGTTTTGACTGTTGCCTCCTTATGCTACCTCACTTCTATCATGGGAGTTGTCACAAGCAAGTCTGATAGTTTACTTGTCAGCTGATGTTTTGACTGTCGCCTCCTTACCCTACCTCACTTCTGTCACGGGAGTTGTCATAAGCAAGTCTGATACTTTCCTCGACAGCTGATGTTTTGACTGTCGCCTCCTTATGCTACCTCACTTCTGTCACGGGAGTTGTCATAAGCAAGTCTGATACTTTCCTCGACAGCTGATGTTTTGACTGTCGCCTCCTTATGCCACCTCACTTCTGTCACGGGAGTTGTCATAAGCAAGTCTGATACTTTACTTGTCAGCTGATGTTTTGTCTGTCGCCTCCTTATCCTACCTCACTTCTGTCACGGGAGTGGTCATTAGCAAGTCTCATACTTTACTTGTCAGCTGATGCTTTGACTGTTGCCTCCTTATCCTACCTCACTTCTGTCATGGGAGTTGTCATAAGCAGGTCTGATACTTTACTTGTCAGCTGATGTTTTGTCTGTCGCCTCCTTATCCTACCTCACTTCTGTCACGGGAGTTGTCATAAGCAAGTCTGATACTTTACTTGTCAGCTCATGTTTTGATTGTCGCCTTCTTATCCTACCTCACTTCTGTCACGGGAGTTGTCATAAGCAAGTCTGATAGTTTACTTGTCAGCTCATGTTTTGACTGTCGCCTCCGTTTGCTACCTCACTTCTGTCACGGGAGTTGTCATAAGCAAGTCTCATACTTTACTTGTCAGCTGATGCTTTGACTGTCGCCTCCTTATCCTACCTCACTTCTGTCACGGGAGTTGTCATAAGCAAGTCTGATACTTTACTTGTCAGCTCATGTTTTGATTGTCGCCTTCTTATCCTACCTCACTTCTGTCACGGGAGTTGTCATAAGCAAGTCTGATAGTTTACTTGTCAGCTCATGTTTTGACTGTCGCCTCCGTTTGCTACCTCACTTCTGTCACGGGAGTTGTCATAAGCAAGTCTCATACTTTACTTGTCAGCTGATGCTTTGACTGTCGCCTCCTTATCCTACCTCACTTCTGTCACGGGAGTTGTCATAAGCAAGTCTGATAGTTTACTTGTCAGCTGATGTTTTGACTGTCGCCTCCTTATCCTACCTCACTTCTGTCACGGGAGTTGTCATAAGTAAGTCTGATACTTTACTTGTCAGCTCATGTTTTGACTGTCGCCTCCTTATCCTACCTCACTTCTGTCACAGGAGTTGTCATTAGCAAGTCTGATAGTTTACTTGTCAGCTGATGTTTTGACTGTTGCCTCCTTATCCTACCTCACTTCTGTCACGGGAGTTGTCATAAGAAAGTCTGATACTTTCCTCGACTGCTAATGTTTTGACTGTCGCCTCCTTATCCTACCTCACTTCTGTCATGGGAGTTGTAATAGGCAAGTCTTATACTTTCCTTGACAGCTGATGATTTGACTGTCGCCTCCTTATCCTACCTCACTTCTGTCACGGGAGTTGTCATAAGCAAGTCTGATACTTTCCTCGACAGCTGATGTTTTGACTGTCGCCTCCTTATCCTACCTCACTTCTGTCACGGGAGTTGTCATAAGCAAGTCTGATACTTTCCTCGACAGCTGATGTTTTGACTGTCGCCTCCTTATCCTACCTCACTTCTGTCACGGGAGTTGCCATAAGCAAGTCTGATACTTTCCTTGTCAGCTGCTGTTTTGACTGTCGCCTCCTTATCCAACCTCACTTCTGTCACAGGAGTTGTCATAAGCAAGTATGATACATTACTTGTCAGCTGATGTTTTGACTGTCGCCTCCTTATCCTACCTCACTTCTGTCACGGGAGTTGTCATAAGCAAGTCTGATACTTTCCTCGACAGCTGATGTTTTGACTGTCGCCTCCTTATCCTACCTCACTTCTGTCACGGGAGTTGTCATAAGAAAGTCTGATACTTTCCTCGACTGCTAATGTTTTGACTGTCGCCTCCTTATCCTACCTCACTTCTGTCATGGGAGTTGTAATAGGCAAGTCTTATACTTTCCTTGACAGCTGATGATTTGACTGTCGCCTCCTTATCCTACCTCACTTCTGTCACGGGAGTTGTCATAAGCAAGTCTGATACTTTCCTCGACAGCTGATGTTTTGACTGTCGCCTCCTTATCCTACCTCACTTCTGTCATGGGAGTTGTCATAAGCAAGTCTGATACTTTACTTGTCAGTTGATGCTTTGACTGTCGCCTCCTTATCCTACCTCACTTCTGTCACGGGAGTTGTCATAAGCAAGTCCGATACTTTACTTGTCAGTTGATGTTTTGTCTGTCGCCTCCTTATCCTACCTCACTTCTGTCACGGGAGTTGTCATAAGCAAGTCTGATACTTTACTTGTCAGTTGATGCTTTGACTGTCGCCTCCTTATCCTACCTCACTTCTGTCACGGGAGTTGTCATAAGCAAGTCTGATACTTTCCTCGACAGCTGATGTTTTGACTGTCGCCTCCTTATCCTACCTCACTTCTGTCACGGGAGTTGTCATAAGCAAGTCTGATACTTTCCTCGACAGCTGATGTTTTGACTGTCGCCTCCTTATCCTACCTCACTTCTGTCACGGGAGTTGTCATAAGCAAGTCTGATACTTTACTTGTCAGTTGATGCTTTGACTGTCGCCTCCTTATCCTACCTCACTTCTGTCACGGGAGTTGTCATAAGCAAGTCTGATACTTTCCTCGACAGCTGATGCTTTGACTGTCCTTCCTTATCCTACCTCACTTCTGTCACGGGAGTTGTCATAAGCAAGTCTGATACTTTACTTGTCAGTTGATGCTTTGACTGTCCTTCCTTATCCTACCTCACTTCTGTCACGGGAGTTGTCATAAGCAAGTCTGATACTTTACTTGTCAGCTGATGTTTTGACTGTCGCCTCCTTATCCTACCTCACTTCTGTCACGGGAGTTGTCATAAGCAAGTCTGATACTCTCCTTGTCAGCTGACGTTTTGACTGTCGCCTCCTTATGCTACCTCACTTCTGTCACGGGAGTTGTCATAATCAAGTCTGATACTTTCCTCGACAGCTGATGTTTTGACTGTCGCCTCCTTATCCTACCTCACTTCTGTCACGGGAGTTGTCATAAGCAAGTCTGATACTTTACTTGTCAGCTGATGTTTTGACTGTCGCCTCCTTATCCTACCTCACTTCTGTCACGGGAGTTGTCATAAGCAAGTCTGATACTTTACTTGTCAGTTGATGCTTTGACTGTCGCCTCCTTATCCTACCTCACTTCTGTCACGGGAGTTGTATAAGCAAGTCTGATACTTTACTTGTCAGATGATGCTTTGACTGTCCTTCCTTATCCTACCTCACTTCTGTCACGGGAGTTGTCATAAGCAACTCTGATAGTTTACTTGTCAGTTGATGCTTTGACTGTCGCCTCCTTATCCTACCTCACTTCTGTCACGGGAGCTGTCATAAGCAAGTCTGATACTTTCCTCGACAGCTGATGTTTTGACTGTCTCTTCCTTATCCTACCTCACTTCTGTCACGGGAGTTGTCATAAGCAAGTCTGATACTTTCCCTGTCAGCTGATGTTTTGACTGTCGCCTCCTTATCCTACCTCACTTCTGTCACGGGAGTTGTCATAGGCAAGTCTGATACTCTCCTTGTCAGCTGATGTTTTGACTGTCGCCTCCTTATCCTACCTCACTTCTGTCACGGGAGTTGTCATAAGCAAGTCTGATACTTTACTTGTCAGCTGATGTTTTGTCTGTCGCCTCCTTATCCTACCTCACTTCTGTCACGGGAGTTGTCATAAGCAAGTCTGATACTTTACTTGTCAGTTGATGCTTTGACTGTCGCCTCCTTATCCTACCTCACTTCTGTCACGGGAGTTGTCATAAGCAAGTCTGATACTTTACTTGTCAGCTGATGTTATGACTGTTGCCTCCATACCCTACCTCACTTCTGTCACGGGAGTTGTCATAAGCAAGTCCGATACTTTACTTGTCAGCTGATGTTTTGACTGTCGCCTCCTTATCCTACCTCACTTCTGTCACGGGAGTTGTCATAAGCAAGTCTGATACTTTACTTGTCAGCTCATGTTTTGACTGTCGCCTCCTTATCCTACCTCACTTCTGTCACGGGAGTTGTCATGAGCAAGTCTGATAGTTTACTTGCCAGCTGATGTTTTGACTGTCACCTCCTTATCCTACCTCACTTCTGTCACGGGAGTTGTCATAAGCAAGTCTGATACTTTACTTGTCAGCTGATGTTTTGACTGTTGCCTCCTTATGCTACCTCACTTCTGTCACGGGAGTTGACATAAGCAAGTCTGATAGTTTACTTGTCAGCTGATGTTTTGACTGTTGCCTCCTTATGCTACCTCACTTCTGTCACGGGAGTTGACATAAGCAAGTCTGATAGTTTACTTGTCAGCTTATGTTTTGACTGTCGCCTCCTTATCCTACCTCACTTCTGTCACGGGAGTTGTCTAAAGCAAGTCTGATACTTTACTTGTCAGTTGATGCTTTGACTGTCCTTCCTTATCCTACCTCACTTCTGTCACGGGAGTTGTCATAAGCAAGTCTGATACTTTCCTCGACAGCTGATGTTTTGACTGTCACCTCCTTATCTTACCTCACTTCTGTCACGGGAGTTGTCATAGGCAAGTCTGATACTCTCCTTGCCAGCTGATGTTTTGACTGTCGCCTCCTTATCCTACCTCACTTCTGTCACGGGAGTTGTCATAAGCAAGTCTGATACTTTACTTGTCAGCTGATGTTTTGTCTGTCGCCTCCTTATCCTACCTCACTTCTGTCACGGGAGTTGTCATAAGCAAGTCTGATACTTTACTTGTCAGTTGATGCTTTGACTGTCCTTCCTTATCCTACCTCACTTCTGTCACGGGAGTTGTCATAAGCAAGTCTGATACTTTACATGTCAGCTGATGTTTTGACTGTCGCCTCCTTATCCTACCTCAATTCTGTCATGGGAGTGTTCATAAGCAAGTCTGATACTTTCCTCGACAGCTGATGTTTTGACTGTCGCCTCCTTATCCTACCTCACTTCTGTCATGGGAGTTGTCATAAGCAAGTCTCATACTTTACATGTCAGCTGATGCTTTGACTGTCGCCTCCTTATCCTACCTCACTTCTGTCACGGGAGTTGTCATAAGCAAGTCTGATACTTTCCTTGTCAGCTGATGTTTTGACTGTTGCCTCCTTATCCTACCTCACTTCTGTCACGGGAGTTGTCATAAGCAAGTCTGATACTTTACTTGTCAGCTGATGTTTTGACTGTCGCCTCCTTATCCTACCTCACTTCTGTCACAGGAGTTGTCATTAGCAAGTCTGATAGTTTACTTGTCAGCTGATGTTTTGACTGTTGCCTCCTTATCCTACCTCACTTCTGTCACGGGAGTTGTCATAAGAAAGTCTGATACTTTCCTCGACTGCTAATGTTTTGACTGTCGCCTCCTTATCCTACCTCACTTCTGTCATGGGAGTTGTAATAGGCAAGTCTTATACTTTCCTTGACAGCTGATGATTTGACTGTCGCCTCCTTATCCTACCTCACTTCTGTCACGGGAGTTGTCATAAGCAAGTCTGATACTTTCCTCGACAGCTGATGTTTTGACTGTCGCCTCCTTATCCTACCTCACTTCTGTCACGGGAGTTGTCATAAGCAAGTCTGATACTTTCCTCGACAGCTGATGTTTTGACTGTCGCCTCCTTATCCTACCTCACTTCTGTCACGGGAGTTGCCATAAGCAAGTCTGATACTTTCCTTGTCAGCTGCTGTTTTGACTGTCGCCTCCTTATCCAACCTCACTTCTGTCACAGGAGTTGTCATAAGCAAGTATGATACATTACTTGTCAGCTGATGTTTTGACTGTCGCCTCCTTATCCTACCTCACTTCTGTCACGGGAGTTGTCATAAGCAAGTCTGATAGTTTACTTGTCAGCTGATGATTTGACTGTCGCCTCCTTATCCTACCTCACTTGTCACGGGAGTTGTCATAAGCAAGTCTGATACTTTACTTGTCAGCTGATGTTTTGACTGTCGCCTCCTTATACTACCTCACTTCTGTCACGGGAGTTGTCATAAGCAAGTCTGATACTTTACTTGTCAGCTGATGTTTTGACTGTCGCCTCCTTATCCTACCTCACTTATGTCACGGGAGTTGTCATAAGCAAGTCTGATAGTTTACTTGTCAGCTGATGTTTTGACTGTCGCCTCCTTATCCTACCTCACTTCTGTCACGGGAATTGTCATAAGCAAGTCTGATACTTTCCTCGACAGCTAATGTTTTGACTGTCGCCTCCTTATGCTACCTCACTTCTATCACGGTAGTTGTCACAAGCAAGTCTGATATTTTACTTGTCAGCTGATGTTTCGACTGTCGCCTCCTTACCCTACCTCACTTCTGTCACGGGAGTTGTCATAAGCAAGTCTGATACTTTCCTCGACAGCTGATGTTTTGACTGTCGCCTCCTTATGCTACCTCACTTCTGTCACGGGAGTTGTCATAAGCAAGTCTGATACTTTCCTCGACAGCTGATGTTTTGACTGTCGCCTCCTTATGCTACCTCACTTCTGTCACGGGAGTTGTCATAAGCAAGTCTGATACTTTACTTGTCAGCTGATGTTTTGTCTGTCGCCTCCTTATCCTACCTCACTTCTGTCACGGGAGTTGTCATAAGCAAGTCTCATACTTTACATGTCAACTGATGCTTTGACTGTCGCCTCCTTATCCTACCTCACTTCTGTCACGGGAGTTGTCATAAGCAAGTCTGATAGTTTTCTTGTCAGCTGATGTTTTGACTGTCGCCTCCTTATCCTACCTCACTTCTGTCACGGGAGTTGTCATAAGCAAGTCTGATACTTTACTTGTCAGCTGATGTTTTGATTGTCGCCTCCTTATCCTACCTCACTTCTGTCACGGGAGTTGTCATAAGCAAGTCTGATAGTTTACTTGTCAGCTCATGTTTTGACTGTCGCCTCCTTATCCTATATCACTTCTGTCACGGGAGTTGTCATAAGCAAGTCTCATACTTTACTTGTCAGCTGATGCTTTGACTGTCGCCTCCTTATCCTACCTCACTTCTGTCACGGGAGTTGTCATAAGCAAGTCTGATACTTTACTTGTCAGCTCATGTTTTCACTGTCGCCTCCTTATCCTACCTCACTTCTGTCACGGGAGTTGTCATAAGCAATCTGATAGTTTACTTGTCAGCTCATGTTTTGACTGTCGCCTCCTTATCCTACCTCACTTCTGTCACGGGAGTTGTCATAAGCAAGTCTGATACTTTGCTCGACTGCTGATGTTTTGACTGTCGCCTCCTTATCCTACCTCACTTCTGTCACGGGAGTTGTCATAAGAAAGTCTGATACTTTCCTCGACTGCTAATGTTTTGACTGTCGCCTCCTTATCCTACCTCACTTCTGTCATGGGAGTTGTAATAGGCAAGTCTTATACTTTCCTTGACAGCTGATGATTTGACTGTCGCCTCCTTATCCTACCTCACTTCTGTCACGGGAGTTGTCATAAGCAAGTCTGATACTTTCCTCGACAGCTGATGTTTTGACTGTCGCCTCCTTATCCTACCTCACTTCTGTCACGGGAGTTGTCATAAGAAAGTCTGATACTTTCCTCGACTGCTAATGTTTTGACTGTCGCCTCCTTATCCTACCTCACTTCTGTCATGGGAGTTGTAATAGGCAAGTCTTATACTTTCCTTGACAGCTGATGATTTGACTGTCGCCTCCTTATCCTACCTCACTTCTGTCACGGGAGTTGTCATAAGCAAGTCTGATACTTTCCTCGACAGCTGATGTTTTGACTGTCGCCTCCTTATACTACCTCACTTCTGTCACGGGAGTTGTCATAAGCAAGTCTGATACTTTACTTGTCAGCTGATGTTTTGACTGTCGCCTCCTTATCCTACCTCACTTATGTCACGGGAGTTGTCATAAGCAAGTCTGATAGTTTACTTGTCAGCTGATGTTTTGACTGTCGCCTCCTTATCCTACCTCACTTCTGTCACGGGAATTGTCATAAGCAAGTCTGATACTTTCCTCGACAGCTAATGTTTTGACTGTCGCCTCCTTATGCTACCTCACTTCTATCACGGTAGTTGTCACAAGCAAGTCTGATATTTTACTTGTCAGCTGATGTTTCGACTGTCGCCTCCTTACCCTACCTCACTTCTGTCACGGGAGTTGTCATAAGCAAGTCTGATACTTTCCTCGACAGCTGATGTTTTGACTGTCGCCTCCTTATGCTACCTCACTTCTGTCACGGGAGTTGTCATAAGCAAGTCTGATACTTTCCTCGACAGCTGATGTTTTGACTGTCGCCTCCTTATGCTACCTCACTTCTGTCACGGGAGTTGTCATAAGCAAGTCTGATACTTTACTTGTCAGCTGATGTTTTGTCTGTCGCCTCCTTATCCTACCTCACTTCTGTCACGGGAGTTGTCATAAGCAAGTCTCATACTTTACATGTCAACTGATGCTTTGACTGTCGCCTCCTTATCCTACCTCACTTCTGTCACGGGAGTTGTCATAAGCAAGTCTGATAGTTTTCTTGTCAGCTGATGTTTTGACTGTCGCCTCCTTATCCTACCTCACTTCTGTCACGGGAGTTGTCATAAGCAAGTCTGATACTTTACTTGTCAGCTGATGTTTTGATTGTCGCCTCCTTATCCTACCTCACTTCTGTCACGGGAGTTGTCATAAGCAAGTCTGATAGTTTACTTGTCAGCTCATGTTTTGACTGTCGCCTCCTTATCCTATATCACTTCTGTCACGGGAGTTGTCATAAGCAAGTCTCATACTTTACTTGTCAGCTGATGCTTTGACTGTCGCCTCCTTATCCTACCTCACTTCTGTCACGGGAGTTGTCATAAGCAAGTCTGATACTTTACTTGTCAGCTCATGTTTTCACTGTCGCCTCCTTATCCTACCTCACTTCTGTCACGGGAGTTGTCATAAGCAATCTGATAGTTTACTTGTCAGCTCATGTTTTGACTGTCGCCTCCTTATCCTACCTCACTTCTGTCACGGGAGTTGTCATAAGCAAGTCTGATACTTTGCTCGACTGCTGATGTTTTGACTGTCGCCTCCTTATCCTACCTCACTTCTGTCACGGGAGTTGTCATAAGAAAGTCTGATACTTTCCTCGACTGCTAATGTTTTGACTGTCGCCTCCTTATCCTACCTCACTTCTGTCATGGGAGTTGTAATAGGCAAGTCTTATACTTTCCTTGACAGCTGATGATTTGACTGTCGCCTCCTTATCCTACCTCACTTCTGTCACGGGAGTTGTCATAAGCAAGTCTGATACTTTCCTCGACAGCTGATGTTTTGACTGTCGCCTCCTTATCCTACCTCACTTCTGTCACGGGAGTTGTCATAAGAAAGTCTGATACTTTCCTCGACTGCTAATGTTTTGACTGTCGCCTCCTTATCCTACCTCACTTCTGTCATGGGAGTTGTAATAGGCAAGTCTTATACTTTCCTTGACAGCTGATGATTTGACTGTCGCCTCCTTATCCTACCTCACTTCTGTCACGGGAGTTGTCATAAGCAAGTCTGATACTTTCCTCGACAGCTGATGTTTTGACTGTCGCCTCCTTATCCTACCTCACTTCTGTCATGGGAGTTGTCATAAGCAAGTCTGATACTTTACTTGTCAGTTGATGCTTTGACTGTCGCCTCCTTATCCTACCTCACTTCTGTCACGGGAGTTGTCATAAGCAAGTCCGATACTTTACTTGTCAGTTGATGTTTTGTCTGTCGCCTCCTTATCCTACCTCACTTCTGTCACGGGAGTTGTCATAAGCAAGTCTGATACTTTACTTGTCAGTTGATGCTTTGACTGTCGCCTCCTTATCCTACCTCACTTCTGTCACGGGAGTTGTCATAAGCAAGTCTGATACTTTCCTCGACAGCTGATGTTTTGACTGTCGCCTCCTTATCCTACCTCACTTCTGTCACGGGAGTTGTCATAAGCAAGTCTGATACTTTCCTCGACAGCTGATGTTTTGACTGTCGCCTCCTTATCCTACCTCACTTCTGTCACGGGAGTTGTCATAAGCAAGTCTGATACTTTACTTGTCAGTTGATGCTTTGACTGTCGCCTCCTTATCCTACCTCACTTCTGTCACGGGAGTTGTCATAAGCAAGTCTGATACTTTCCTCGACAGCTGATGCTTTGACTGTCCTTCCTTATCCTACCTCACTTCTGTCACGGGAGTTGTCATAAGCAAGTCTGATACTTTACTTGTCAGTTGATGCTTTGACTGTCCTTCCTTATCCTACCTCACTTCTGTCACGGGAGTTGTCATAAGCAAGTCTGATACTTTACTTGTCAGCTGATGTTTTGACTGTCGCCTCCTTATCCTACCTCACTTCTGTCACGGGAGTTGTCATAAGCAAGTCTGATACTCTCCTTGTCAGCTGACGTTTTGACTGTCGCCTCCTTATGCTACCTCACTTCTGTCACGGGAGTTGTCATAATCAAGTCTGATACTTTCCTCGACAGCTGATGTTTTGACTGTCGCCTCCTTATCCTACCTCACTTCTGTCACGGGAGTTGTCATAAGCAAGTCTGATACTTTACTTGTCAGCTGATGTTTTGACTGTCGCCTCCTTATCCTACCTCACTTCTGTCACGGGAGTTGTCATAAGCAAGTCTGATACTTTACTTGTCAGTTGATGCTTTGACTGTCGCCTCCTTATCCTACCTCACTTCTGTCACGGGAGTTGTATAAGCAAGTCTGATACTTTACTTGTCAGATGATGCTTTGACTGTCCTTCCTTATCCTACCTCACTTCTGTCACGGGAGTTGTCATAAGCAACTCTGATAGTTTACTTGTCAGTTGATGCTTTGACTGTCGCCTCCTTATCCTACCTCACTTCTGTCACGGGAGCTGTCATAAGCAAGTCTGATACTTTCCTCGACAGCTGATGTTTTGACTGTCTCTTCCTTATCCTACCTCACTTCTGTCACGGGAGTTGTCATAAGCAAGTCTGATACTTTCCCTGTCAGCTGATGTTTTGACTGTCGCCTCCTTATCCTACCTCACTTCTGTCACGGGAGTTGTCATAGGCAAGTCTGATACTCTCCTTGTCAGCTGATGTTTTGACTGTCGCCTCCTTATCCTACCTCACTTCTGTCACGGGAGTTGTCATAAGCAAGTCTGATACTTTACTTGTCAGCTGATGTTTTGTCTGTCGCCTCCTTATCCTACCTCACTTCTGTCACGGGAGTTGTCATAAGCAAGTCTGATACTTTACTTGTCAGTTGATGCTTTGACTGTCGCCTCCTTATCCTACCTCACTTCTGTCACGGGAGTTGTCATAAGCAAGTCTGATACTTTACTTGTCAGCTGATGTTATGACTGTTGCCTCCATACCCTACCTCACTTCTGTCACGGGAGTTGTCATAAGCAAGTCCGATACTTTACTTGTCAGCTGATGTTTTGACTGTCGCCTCCTTATCCTACCTCACTTCTGTCACGGGAGTTGTCATAAGCAAGTCTGATACTTTACTTGTCAGCTCATGTTTTGACTGTCGCCTCCTTATCCTACCTCACTTCTGTCACGGGAGTTGTCATGAGCAAGTCTGATAGTTTACTTGCCAGCTGATGTTTTGACTGTCACCTCCTTATCCTACCTCACTTCTGTCACGGGAGTTGTCATAAGCAAGTCTGATACTTTACTTGTCAGCTGATGTTTTGACTGTTGCCTCCTTATGCTACCTCACTTCTGTCACGGGAGTTGACATAAGCAAGTCTGATAGTTTACTTGTCAGCTGATGTTTTGACTGTTGCCTCCTTATGCTACCTCACTTCTGTCACGGGAGTTGACATAAGCAAGTCTGATAGTTTACTTGTCAGCTTATGTTTTGACTGTCGCCTCCTTATCCTACCTCACTTCTGTCACGGGAGTTGTCTAAAGCAAGTCTGATACTTTACTTGTCAGTTGATGCTTTGACTGTCCTTCCTTATCCTACCTCACTTCTGTCACGGGAGTTGTCATAAGCAAGTCTGATACTTTCCTCGACAGCTGATGTTTTGACTGTCACCTCCTTATCTTACCTCACTTCTGTCACGGGAGTTGTCATAGGCAAGTCTGATACTCTCCTTGCCAGCTGATGTTTTGACTGTCGCCTCCTTATCCTACCTCACTTCTGTCACGGGAGTTGTCATAAGCAAGTCTGATACTTTACTTGTCAGCTGATGTTTTGTCTGTCGCCTCCTTATCCTACCTCACTTCTGTCACGGGAGTTGTCATAAGCAAGTCTGATACTTTACTTGTCAGTTGATGCTTTGACTGTCCTTCCTTATCCTACCTCACTTCTGTCACGGGAGTTGTCATAAGCAAGTCTGATACTTTACATGTCAGCTGATGTTTTGACTGTCGCCTCCTTATCCTACCTCAATTCTGTCATGGGAGTGTTCATAAGCAAGTCTGATACTTTCCTCGACAGCTGATGTTTTGACTGTCGCCTCCTTATCCTACCTCACTTCTGTCATGGGAGTTGTCATAAGCAAGTCTCATACTTTACATGTCAGCTGATGCTTTGACTGTCGCCTCCTTATCCTACCTCACTTCTGTCACGGGAGTTGTCATAAGCAAGTCTGATACTTTCCTTGTCAGCTGATGTTTTGACTGTTGCCTCCTTATCCTACCTCACTTCTGTCACGG
This sequence comes from Deroplatys truncata, assembly GCA_030765065.1. Taxonomy (NCBI): domain Eukaryota; kingdom Metazoa; phylum Arthropoda; class Insecta; order Mantodea; family Mantidae; genus Deroplatys; species Deroplatys truncata. The sequence continues at coordinate 11,184,602 of CM060975.1, forward strand.
GAGTTGTCATAAGCAAGTCTGATACTTTACTTGTCAGCTGATGTTTTGACTGTCGCCTCCTTATCCTACCTCACTTCTGTCACAGGAGTTGTCATTAGCAAGTCTGATAGTTTACTTGTCAGCTGATGTTTTGACTGTTGCCTCCTTATCCTACCTCACTTCTGTCACGGGAGTTGTCATAAGAAAGTCTGATACTTTCCTCGACTGCTAATGTTTTGACTGTCGCCTCCTTATCCTACCTCACTTCTGTCATGGGAGTTGTAATAGGCAAGTCTTATACTTTCCTTGACAGCTGATGATTTGACTGTCGCCTCCTTATCCTACCTCACTTCTGTCACGGGAGTTGTCATAAGCAAGTCTGATACTTTCCTCGACAGCTGATGTTTTGACTGTCGCCTCCTTATCCTACCTCACTTCTGTCACGGGAGTTGTCATAAGCAAGTCTGATACTTTCCTCGACAGCTGATGTTTTGACTGTCGCCTCCTTATCCTACCTCACTTCTGTCACGGGAGTTGCCATAAGCAAGTCTGATACTTTCCTTGTCAGCTGCTGTTTTGACTGTCGCCTCCTTATCCAACCTCACTTCTGTCACAGGAGTTGTCATAAGCAAGTATGATACATTACTTGTCAGCTGATGTTTTGACTGTCGCCTCCTTATCCTACCTCACTTCTGTCACGGGAGTTGTCATAAGCAAGTCTGATAGTTTACTTGTCAGCTGATGATTTGACTGTCGCCTCCTTATCCTACCTCACTTGTCACGGGAGTTGTCATAAGCAAGTCTGATACTTTACTTGTCAGCTGATGTTTTGACTGTCGCCTCCTTATACTACCTCACTTCTGTCACGGGAGTTGTCATAAGCAAGTCTGATACTTTACTTGTCAGCTGATGTTTTGACTGTCGCCTCCTTATCCTACCTCACTTATGTCACGGGAGTTGTCATAAGCAAGTCTGATAGTTTACTTGTCAGCTGATGTTTTGACTGTCGCCTCCTTATCCTACCTCACTTCTGTCACGGGAATTGTCATAAGCAAGTCTGATACTTTCCTCGACAGCTAATGTTTTGACTGTCGCCTCCTTATGCTACCTCACTTCTATCACGGTAGTTGTCACAAGCAAGTCTGATATTTTACTTGTCAGCTGATGTTTCGACTGTCGCCTCCTTACCCTACCTCACTTCTGTCACGGGAGTTGTCATAAGCAAGTCTGATACTTTCCTCGACAGCTGATGTTTTGACTGTCGCCTCCTTATGCTACCTCACTTCTGTCACGGGAGTTGTCATAAGCAAGTCTGATACTTTCCTCGACAGCTGATGTTTTGACTGTCGCCTCCTTATGCTACCTCACTTCTGTCACGGGAGTTGTCATAAGCAAGTCTGATACTTTACTTGTCAGCTGATGTTTTGTCTGTCGCCTCCTTATCCTACCTCACTTCTGTCACGGGAGTTGTCATAAGCAAGTCTCATACTTTACATGTCAACTGATGCTTTGACTGTCGCCTCCTTATCCTACCTCACTTCTGTCACGGGAGTTGTCATAAGCAAGTCTGATAGTTTTCTTGTCAGCTGATGTTTTGACTGTCGCCTCCTTATCCTACCTCACTTCTGTCACGGGAGTTGTCATAAGCAAGTCTGATACTTTACTTGTCAGCTGATGTTTTGATTGTCGCCTCCTTATCCTACCTCACTTCTGTCACGGGAGTTGTCATAAGCAAGTCTGATAGTTTACTTGTCAGCTCATGTTTTGACTGTCGCCTCCTTATCCTATATCACTTCTGTCACGGGAGTTGTCATAAGCAAGTCTCATACTTTACTTGTCAGCTGATGCTTTGACTGTCGCCTCCTTATCCTACCTCACTTCTGTCACGGGAGTTGTCATAAGCAAGTCTGATACTTTACTTGTCAGCTCATGTTTTCACTGTCGCCTCCTTATCCTACCTCACTTCTGTCACGGGAGTTGTCATAAGCAATCTGATAGTTTACTTGTCAGCTCATGTTTTGACTGTCGCCTCCTTATCCTACCTCACTTCTGTCACGGGAGTTGTCATAAGCAAGTCTGATACTTTGCTCGACTGCTGATGTTTTGACTGTCGCCTCCTTATCCTACCTCACTTCTGTCACGGGAGTTGTCATAAGCAAGTCTGATACTTTCCTTGACAGCTGATGTTTTGACTGTCGCCTCCTTATCCTACCTCACTTCTGTCACGGGAGTTGTCATAAGCAAGTCTGATACTTTCCTCGACAGCTGATGTTTTGACTGTCGCCTCCTTATGCTACCTCACTTCTGTCACGGGAGTTGTCATAAGCAAGTCTGATACTTTCCTCGACAGCTAATGTTTTGACTGTCGCCTCCTTATGCTACCTCACTTCTGTCACGGGAGTTGTCATAAGCAAGTCTGATACTTTAGTTGTCAGCTGATGTTTTGACTGTCGCCTCTTTATCCTACCTCACTTCTGTCACGGGAGTTGTCATAAGCAAGTCTGATAGTTTAATTGTCAGCTGATGTTTTGACTGTCGCCTCCTTTTCCTACCTCACTTCTGTCACGGGAGTTGTCATAAGCAAGTCTGATTTTTTACTTGTCAGCTCATGTTTTGACTGTCGTCTCCTTATCCTACCTCACTTCTGTCATGGGAGTTGTCATAAGCAAGTCTGATAGTTTACTTGTCAGCTGATGTTTTGACTGTCGCCTCCTTATCCTACCTCACTTCTGTCACGGGAGTTGTCATAAGCAAGTCTGATACTTTCCTCGATTGCTGATGTTTTGACTGTCGCCTCCTTATCCTACCTCACTTCTGTCACGGGAGTTGTCATAGGCAAGTCTGATACTTTCCTTGACAGCTGATGTTTTGACTGTCGCCTCCTTATCCTACCTCACTTCTGTCATGGGAGTTGTCATAAGCAAGTCTGATACTTTCCTCGACAGCTGTTGTTTTGACTGTCGCCTCCTTATCCTACCTCACTTCTGTCACGGGAGCTGTCATAAGCAAGTCTGATACTTTCCTCGACAGCTGATGTTTTGACTGTCGCCTCCTTATGCTACCTCACTTCTGTCACGGGAGTTGTCATAAGCAAGTCTGATACTTTACTTGACAGCTGATGTTTTGACTGTCGCCTCCTTATCCTACCTCACTTCTGTCACGGGAGTTGTCATAAGCAAGTCTGATACTTTCCTCGACAGCTGATGTTTTGACTGTCGCCTCCTTATCCTACCTCACTTCTGTCACGGGAGTTGCCATAAGCAAGTCTGATACTTTCCTTGTCAGCTGCTGTTTTGACTGTCGCCTCCTTATCCAACCTCACTTCTGTCACAGGAGTTGTCATAAGCAAGTATGATACATTACTTGTCAGCTGATGTTTTGACTGTCGCCTCCTTATCCTACCTCACTTCTGTCACGGGAGTTGTCATAAGCAAGTCTGATACTTTCCTCGACAGCTGATGTTTTGACTGTCGCCTCCTTATCCTACCTCACTTCTGTCACGGGAGTTGTCATAAGAAAGTCTGATACTTTCCTCGACTGCTAATGTTTTGACTGTCGCCTCCTTATCCTACCTCACTTCTGTCATGGGAGTTGTAATAGGCAAGTCTTATACTTTCCTTGACAGCTGATGATTTGACTGTCGCCTCCTTATCCTACCTCACTTCTGTCACGGGAGTTGTCATAAGCAAGTCTGATACTTTCCTCGACAGCTGATGTTTTGACTGTCGCCTCCTTATCCTACCTCACTTCTGTCATGGGAGTTGTCATAAGCAAGTCTGATACTTTACTTGTCAGTTGATGCTTTGACTGTCGCCTCCTTATCCTACCTCACTTCTGTCACGGGAGTTGTCATAAGCAAGTCCGATACTTTACTTGTCAGTTGATGTTTTGTCTGTCGCCTCCTTATCCTACCTCACTTCTGTCACGGGAGTTGTCATAAGCAAGTCTGATACTTTACTTGTCAGTTGATGCTTTGACTGTCGCCTCCTTATCCTACCTCACTTCTGTCACGGGAGTTGTCATAAGCAAGTCTGATACTTTCCTCGACAGCTGATGTTTTGACTGTCGCCTCCTTATCCTACCTCACTTCTGTCACGGGAGTTGTCATAAGCAAGTCTGATACTTTCCTCGACAGCTGATGTTTTGACTGTCGCCTCCTTATCCTACCTCACTTCTGTCACGGGAGTTGTCATAAGCAAGTCTGATACTTTACTTGTCAGTTGATGCTTTGACTGTCGCCTCCTTATCCTACCTCACTTCTGTCACGGGAGTTGTCATAAGCAAGTCTGATACTTTCCTCGACAGCTGATGCTTTGACTGTCCTTCCTTATCCTACCTCACTTCTGTCACGGGAGTTGTCATAAGCAAGTCTGATACTTTACTTGTCAGTTGATGCTTTGACTGTCCTTCCTTATCCTACCTCACTTCTGTCACGGGAGTTGTCATAAGCAAGTCTGATACTTTACTTGTCAGCTGATGTTTTGACTGTCGCCTCCTTATCCTACCTCACTTCTGTCACGGGAGTTGTCATAAGCAAGTCTGATACTCTCCTTGTCAGCTGACGTTTTGACTGTCGCCTCCTTATGCTACCTCACTTCTGTCACGGGAGTTGTCATAAGCAAGTCTGATACTTTCCTCGACAGCTGATGTTTTGACTGTCGCCTCCTTATCCTACCTCACTTCTGTCACGGGAGTTGTCATAAGCAAGTCTGATACTTTACTTGTCAGCTGATGTTTTGACTGTCGCCTCCTTATCCTACCTCACTTCTGTCACGGGAGTTGTCATAAGCAAGTCTGATACTTTACTTGTCAGTTGATGCTTTGACTGTCGCCTCCTTATCCTACCTCACTTCTGTCACGGGAGTTGTATAAGCAAGTCTGATACTTTACTTGTCAGATGATGCTTTGACTGTCCTTCCTTATCCTACCTCACTTCTGTCACGGGAGTTGTCATAAGCAACTCTGATAGTTTACTTGTCAGTTGATGCTTTGACTGTCGCCTCCTTATCCTACCTCACTTCTGTCACGGGAGTTGTCATAAGCAAGTCTGATACTTTCCCTGTCAGCTGATGTTTTGACTGTCGCCTCCTTATCCTACCTCACTTCTGTCACGGGAGTTGTCATAAGCAAGTCTGATACTTTACTTGTCAGTTGATGCTTTGACTGTCGCCTCCTTATCCTACCTCACTTCTGTCATGGGAGTTGTCATAAGCAAGTCTGATACTTTACTTGTCAGTTGATGCTTTGACTGTCCTTCCTTATCCTACCTCACTTCTGTCACGGGAGTTGTCATAAGCAAGTCTGATAGTTTCCTCGACAGCTGATGTTTTGACTGTCGCCTCCTTATCTTACCTCACTTCTGTCACGGGAGTTGTCATAGGCAAGTCTGATACTCTCCTTGTCAGCTGATGTTTTGACTGTCGCCTCCTTATCCTACCTCACTTCTGTCACGGGAGTTGTCATAAGCAAGTCTGATACTTTACTTGTCAGCTGATGTTTTGTCTGTCGCCTCCTTATCCTACCTCACTTCTGTCACGGGAGTTGTCATAAGCAAGTCTGATACTTTACTTGTCAGTTGATGCTTTGACTGTCGCCTCCTTATCCTACCTCACTTCTGTCACGGGAGTTGTCATAAGCAAGTCTGATACTTTACTTGTCAGCTGATGTTATGACTGTTGCCTCCATACCCTACCTCACTTCTGTCACGGGAGTTGTCATAAGCAAGTCCGATACTTTACTTGTCAGCTGATGTTTTGACTGTCGCCTCCTTATCCTACCTCACTTCTGTCACGGGAGTTGTCATAAGCAAGTCTGATACTTTACTTGTCAGCTCATGTTTTGACTGTCGCCTCCTTATCCTACCTCACTTCTGTCACGGGAGTTGTCATGAGCAAGTCTGATAGTTTACTTGCCAGCTGATGTTTTGACTGTCACCTCCTTATCCTACCTCACTTCTGTCACGGGAGTTGTCATAAGCAAGTCTGATACTTTACTTGTCAGTTGATGCTTTGACTGTCGCCTCCTTATCCTACCTCACTTCTGTCATGGGAGTTGTCATAAGCAAGTCTGATACTTTACTTGTCAGCTGATGTATTGACTGTTGCCTCCTTATGCTACCTCACTTCTGTCACGGTAGTTGTCACAAGCAAGTCTGATATTTTACTTGTCAGCTGATGTTTCGACTGTCGCCTCCTTACCCTACCTCACTTCTGTCACGGGAGTTGTCATAAGCAAGTCTGATACTTTACATGTCAGCTGATGTTTTGACTGTCGCCTCCTTATCCTACCTCACTTCTGTCATGGGAGTTGTCATAAGCAAGTCTGATACTTTCCTCGACAGCTGATGTTTTGACTGTCGCCTCCTTATCCTACCTCACTTCTGTCATGGGAGTTGTCATAAGCAAGTCTCATACTTTACATGTCAGCTGATGCTTTGACTGTCGCCTCCTTATCCTACCTCACTTCTGTCACGGGAGTTGTCATAAGCAAGTCTGATACTTTCCTTGTCAGCTGATGTTTTGACTGTTGCCTCCTTATCCTACCTCACTTCTGTCACGGGAGTTGTCATAAGCAAGTCTGATACTTTACTTGTCAGCTGATGTTTTGACTGTCGCCTCCTTATCCTACCTCACTTCTGTCACAGGAGTTGTCATTAGCAAGTCTGATAGTTTACTTGTCAGCTGATGTTTTGACTGTTGCCTCCTTATCCTACCTCACTTCTGTCACGGGAGTTGTCATAAGAAAGTCTGATACTTTCCTCGACTGCTAATGTTTTGACTGTCGCCTCCTTATCCTACCTCACTTCTGTCATGGGAGTTGTAATAGGCAAGTCTTATACTTTCCTTGACAGCTGATGATTTGACTGTCGCCTCCTTATCCTACCTCACTTCTGTCACGGGAGTTGTCATAAGCAAGTCTGATACTTTCCTCGACAGCTGATGTTTTGACTGTCGCCTCCTTATCCTACCTCACTTCTGTCACGGGAGTTGTCATAAGCAAGTCTGATACTTTCCTCGACAGCTGATGTTTTGACTGTCGCCTCCTTATCCTACCTCACTTCTGTCACGGGAGTTGCCATAAGCAAGTCTGATACTTTCCTTGTCAGCTGCTGTTTTGACTGTCGCCTCCTTATCCAACCTCACTTCTGTCACAGGAGTTGTCATAAGCAAGTATGATACATTACTTGTCAGCTGATGTTTTGACTGTCGCCTCCTTATCCTACCTCACTTCTGTCACGGGAGTTGTCATAAGCAAGTCTGATAGTTTACTTGTCAGCTGATGATTTGACTGTCGCCTCCTTATCCTACCTCACTTGTCACGGGAGTTGTCATAAGCAAGTCTGATACTTTACTTGTCAGCTGATGTTTTGACTGTCGCCTCCTTATACTACCTCACTTCTGTCACGGGAGTTGTCATAAGCAAGTCTGATACTTTACTTGTCAGCTGATGTTTTGACTGTCGCCTCCTTATCCTACCTCACTTATGTCACGGGAGTTGTCATAAGCAAGTCTGATAGTTTACTTGTCAGCTGATGTTTTGACTGTCGCCTCCTTATCCTACCTCACTTCTGTCACGGGAGTTGTCATAAGCAAGTCTGATACTTTCCTCGACAGCTAATGTTTTGACTGTCGCCTCCTTATGCTACCTCACTTCTATCACGGTAGTTGTCACAAGCAAGTCTGATATTTTACTTGTCAGCTGATGTTTCGACTGTCGCCTCCTTACCCTACCTCACTTCTGTCACGGGAGTTGTCATAAGCAAGTCTGATACTTTCCTCGACAGCTGATGTTTTGACTGTCGCCTCCTTATGCTACCTCACTTCTGTCACGGGAGTTGTCATAAGCAAGTCTGATACTTTCCTCGACAGCTGATGTTTTGACTGTCGCCTCCTTATGCTACCTCACTTCTGTCACGGGAGTTGTCATAAGCAAGTCTGATACTTTACTTGTCAGCTGATGTTTTGTCTGTCGCCTCCTTATCCTACCTCACTTCTGTCACGGGAGTTGTCATAAGCAAGTCTCATACTTTACATGTCAACTGATGCTTTGACTGTCGCCTCCTTATCCTACCTCACTTCTGTCACGGGAGTTGTCATAAGCAAGTCTGATAGTTTTCTTGTCAGCTGATGTTTTGACTGTCACCTCCTTATCCTACCTCACTTCTGTCACGGGAGTTGTCATAAGCAAGTCTGATACTTTACTTGTCAGCTGATGTTTTGATTGTCGCCTCCTTATCCTACCTCACTTCTGTCACGGGAGTTGTCATAAGCAAGTCTGATAGTTTACTTGTCAGCTCATGTTTTGACTGTCGCCTCCTTATCCTATATCACTTCTGTCACGGGAGTTGTCATAAGCAAGTCTCATACTTTACTTGTCAGCTGATGCTTTGACTGTCGCCTCCTTATCCTACCTCACTTCTGTCACGGGAGTTGTCATAAGCAAGTCTGATACTTTACTTGTCAGCTCATGTTTTCACTGTCGCCTCCTTATCCTACCTCACTTCTGTCACGGGAGTTGTCATAAGCAATCTGATAGTTTACTTGTCAGCTCATGTTTTGACTGTCGCCTCCTTATCCTACCTCACTTCTGTCACGGGAGTTGTCATAAGCAAGTCTGATACTTTGCTCGACTGCTGATGTTTTGACTGTCGCCTCCTTATCCTACCTCACTTCTGTCACGGGAGTTGTCATAAGCAAGTCTGATACTTTCCTTGACAGCTGATGTTTTGACTGTCGCCTCCTTATCCTACCTCACTTCTGTCACGGGAGTTGTCATAAGCAAGTCTGATACTTTCCTCGACAGCTGATGTTTTGACTGTCGCCTCCTTATGCTACCTCACTTCTGTCACGGGAGTTGTCATAAGCAAGTCTGATACTTTCCTCGACAGCTAATGTTTTGACTGTCGCCTCCTTATGCTACCTCACTTCTGTCACGGGAGTTGTCATAAGCAAGTCTGATACTTTAGTTGTCAGCTGATGTTTTGACTGTCGCCTCTTTATCCTACCTCACTTCTGTCACGGGAGTTGTCATAAGCAAGTCTGATAGTTTAATTGTCAGCTGATGTTTTGACTGTCGCCTCCTTTTCCTACCTCACTTCTGTCACGGGAGTTGTCATAAGCAAGTCTGATTTTTTACTTGTCAGCTCATGTTTTGACTGTCGTCTCCTTATCCTACCTCACTTCTGTCATGGGAGTTGTCATAAGCAAGTCTGATAGTTTACTTGTCAGCTGATGTTTTGACTGTCGCCTCCTTATCCTACCTCACTTCTGTCACGGGAGTTGTCATAAGCAAGTCTGATACTTTCCTCGATTGCTGATGTTTTGACTGTCGCCTCCTTATCCTACCTCACTTCTGTCACGGGAGTTGTCATAGGCAAGTCTGATACTTTCCTTGACAGCTGATGTTTTGACTGTCGCCTCCTTATCCTACCTCACTTCTGTCATGGGAGTTGTCATAAGCAAGTCTGATACTTTCCTCGACAGCTGTTGTTTTGACTGTCGCCTCCTTATCCTACCTCACTTCTGTCACGGGAGCTGTCATAAGCAAGTCTGATACTTTCCTCGACAGCTGATGTTTTGACTGTCGCCTCCTTATGCTACCTCACTTCTGTCACGGGAGTTGTCATAAGCAAGTCTGATACTTTACTTGACAGCTGATGTTTTGACTGTCGCCTCCTTATCCTACCTCACTTCTGTCACGGGAGTTGTCATAAGCAAGTCTGATAGTTTAATTGTCAGCTGATGTTTTGACTGTCGCCTCCTTATCCTACCTCACTTCTGTCACGGGAGTTGTCATAAGCAAGTCTGATACTTTCCTCGACAGCTAATGTTTTGACTGTCGCCTCCTTATGCTACCTCACTTCTGTCACGGGAGTTGTCATAAGCAAGTCTGATACTTTAGTTGTCAGCTGATGTTTTGACTGTCGCCTCTTTATCCTACCTCACTTCTGTCACGGGAGTTGTCATAAGCAAGTCTGATAGTTTAATTGTCAGCTGATGTTTTGACTGTCGCCTCCTTTTCCTACCTCACTTCTGTCACGGGAGTTGTCATAAGCAAGTCTGATTTTTTACTTGTCAGCTCATGTTTTGACTGTCGTCTCCTTATCCTACCTCACTTCTGTCATGGGAGTTGTCATAAGCAAGTCTGATAGTTTACTTGTCAGCTGATGTTTTGACTGTCGCCTCCTTATCCTACCTCACTTCTGTCACGGGAGTTGTCATAAGCAAGTCTGATACTTTCCTCGACTGCTGATGTTTTGACTGTCGCCTCCTTATCCTACCTCACTTCTGTCACGGGAGTTGTCATAGGCAAGTCTGATACTTTCCTTGACAGCTGATGTTTTGACTGTCGCCTCCTTATCCTACCTCACTTCTGTCATGGGAGTTGTCATAAGCAAGTCTGATACTTTCCTCGACAGCTGTTGTTTTGACTGTCGCCTCCTTATCCTACCTCACTTCTGTCACGGGAGCTGTCATAAGCAAGTCTGATACTTTCCTCGACAGCTGATGTTTTGACTGTCGCCTCCTTATGCTACCTCACTTCTGTCACGGGAGTTGTCATAAGCAAGTCTGATACTTTCCTTGACAGCTGATGTTTTGACTGTCGCCTCCTTATCCTACCTCACTTCTGTCATGGGAGTTGTCATAAGCAAGTCTGATACTTTACTTGTCAGCTGATGTTTTGACTGTCGCCTCCTTATCCTACCTCACTTCTGTCACGGGAGCTGTCATAAGCAAGTCTGATACTTTCCTCGACAGCTGATGTTTTGACTGTCTCTTCCTTATCCTACCTCACTTCTGTCACGGGAGTTGTCATAAGCAAGTCTGATAGTTTACTTGTCAGCTGATGTTTTGACTGTCGCCTCCTTATCCTACCTCACTTCTGTCACGGGAGTTGTCATAAGCAAGTCTGATACTTTACTTGTCAGCTGATGTTATGACTGTTGCCTCCATACCCTACCTCACTTCTGTCACGGGAGTTGTTATAAGCAAGTCCGATACTTTACTTGTCAGCTGATGTTTTGACTGTCGCCTCCTTATCCTACCTCACTTCTGTCACGGGAGTTGTCATAAGCAAGTCTGATACTTTACTTGTCAGCTGATGTTTTGACTGTCGCCTCCTTATCCTACCTCACTTCTGTCACGGGAGTTGTCATGAGCAAGTCTGATAGTTTACTTGCCAGCTGATGTTTTGACTGTCGCCTCCTTATCCTACCTCACTTCTGTCACGGGAGTTGTCATAAGCAAGTCTGATACTTTCCTCGACTGCTGATGATTTGACTGTCGCCTCCTTATCCTACCTCACTTCTGTCACGGGAGTTGTCATAGGCAAGTCTGATACTTTCCTCGACAGCTGATGTTTTGACTGTCGCCTCCTTATCCTACCTCACTTCTGTCACGGGAGTTGTCATAAGCAAGTCTGACACTTTACTTGTCAGCTGATGTTTTGACTGTCGCCTCCTTATCCTACCTCACTTCTGTCACGGGAGTTGTCATAAGCAAGTCTGATAGTTTACTTGTCAGCTGATGTTTTGACTGTCGCCTCCTTAACCTATCTCACTTCTGTCACGGGAGTTGTCATAAGCAAGTCCGATACTTTACTTGTCAGCTGATGTTTTGACTGTTGCCTCCTTATCCTACCTCACTTCTGTCACGGGAGTTGTCATAAGCAAGTCTGATACTGTACTTGTCAGCTGATGTTTTGACTGTCACCTCCTTATCCTACCTCACTTCTGTCACGGGAGTGGTCATAAGCAAGTCTCATACTTTACTTGTCAGCTGATGTTTTGACTGTCGCCTCCTTATCCTACCTCACTACTGTCACGGGAGTTGTCATAAGCAAGTCTGATACTTTACTTGTCAGCTCATGTTTTGACTGTCGCCTCCTTATCCTACCTCACTTCTGTCACGGGAGTTGTCATGAGCAAGTCTGATAGTTTACTTGCCAGCTGATGTTTTGACTGTCGCCTCCTTATCCTACCTCACTTCTGTCACGGGAGTTGTCATAAGCAAGTCTGATACTTTCCTCGACTGCTGATGATTTGACTGTCGCCTCCTTATCCTACCTCACTTCTGTCACGGGAGTTGTCATAGGCAAGTCTGATACTTTCCTCGACAGCTGATGTTTTGACTGTCGCCTCCTTATCCTACCTCACTTCTGTCACGGGAGTTGTCATAAGCAAGTCTGATACTTTACTTGTCAGCTGATGTTTTGACTGTCGCCTCCTTATCCTACCTCACTTCTGTCACGGGAGTTGTCATAAGCAAGTCTGATAGTTTACTTGTCAGCTGATGTTTTGACTGTCGCCTCCTTATCCTACCTCACTTCTGTCACGGGAATTGTCATAAGCAAGTCTGATAGTTTACTTGTCAGCTCATGTTTTGACTGTCGCCTCCGTTTGCTACCTCACTTCTGTCACGGGAGTTGTCATAAGCAAGTCTCATACTTTACTTGTCAGCTGATGCTTTGACTGTCGCCTCCTTATCCTACCTCACTTCTGTCACGGGAGTTGTCATATGTAAGTCTGATACTTTTCTTGTCAGCTCATGTTTTGACTGTCGCCTCCTTATCCTACCTCACTTCTGTCACAGGAGTTGTCATTAGCAAGTCTGATAGTTCACTTGTCAGCTGATGTTTTGACTGTTGCCTCCTTATCCTACCTCACTTCTGTCACGGGAGTTGTCATAAGAAAGTCTGATACTTTCCTCGACTGCTAATGTTTTGACTGTCGCCTCCTTATCCTACCTCACTTCTGTCATGGGAGTTGTAATAGGCAAGTCTGATACTTTCCTTGACAGCTGATGTTTTGACTGTTGCCTCCTTATCCTACCTCACTTCTGTCACGGGAGTTGTCATAAGCAAGTCTGAGAGTTTACTTGTCAGCTGATGTTTTGACTGTCGCCTCCTTATCCTACCTCACTTCTGTCACGGGAGTTGTCATAAGCAAGTCTGATACTTTCCTCGACAGCTGATGTTTTGACTGTCGCCTCCTTATCCTACCTCACTTCTGTCACGGGAGTTGCCATAAGCAAGTCTGATACTTTCCTTGTCAGCTGCTGTTTTGACTGTCGCCTCCTTATCCAACCTCACTTCTGTCACAGGACTTGTCATAAGCAAGTATGATACTTTACTTGTTAGCTGATGTTTTGACTGTCGCCTCCTTATCCTACCTCAGTTCTGTCACGGGAGTTGTCATAAGCAAGTCTGATAGTTTACTTGTCAGCTGATGATTTGACTGTCGCCTCCTTATCCTACCTCACTTCTGTCACGGGAGTTGTCATAAGCAAGTCTGATACTTTACTTGTCAGCTGATGTTTTGACTGTCGCCTCCTTATACTACCTCACTTCTGTCACGGGAGTTGTCATAAGCAAGTCTGATACTTTACTTGTCAGCTGATGTTTTGACTGTCGCCTCCTTATCCTACCTCACTTATGTCACGGGAGTTGTCATAAGCAAGTCTCATACTTTACTTGTCAGCTGATGTTTTGACTGTCGCCTCCGTTTGCTACCTCACTTCTGTCACGGGAGTTGTCATAAGCAAGTCTGATAGTTTACTTGTCAGCTGATGTATTGACTGTTGCCTCCTTATGCTACCTCACTTCTATCACGGTAGTTGTCACAAGCAAGTCTGATATTTTACTTGTCAGCTGATGTTTCGACTGTCGCCTCCTTACCCTACCTCACTTCTGTCACGGGAGTTGTCATAAGCAAGTCTGATACTTTCCTCGACAGCTGATGTTTTGACTGTCGCCTCCTTATGCTACCTCACTTCTGTCACGGGAGTTGTCATAAGCAAGTCTGATACTTTCCTCGACAGCTGATGTTTTGACTGTCGCCTCCTTATGCTACCTCACTTCTGTCACGGGAGTTGTCATAAGCAAGTCTGATACTTTACTTGTCAGCTGATGTTTTGTCTGTCGCCTCCTTATCCTACCTCACTTCTGTCACGGGAGTTGTCATAAGCAAGTCTCATACTTTACATGTCAACTGATGCTTTGACTGTCGCCTCCTTATCCTACCTCACTTCTGTCACGGGAGTTGTCATAAGCAAGTCTGATAGTTTACTTGTCAGCTGATGTTTTGACTGTCGCCTCCTTATCCTACCTCACTTCTGTCACGGGAGTTGTCATAAGCAAGTCTGATACTTTACTTGTCAGCTGATGTTTTGATTGTCGCCTCCTTATCCTACCTCACTTCTGTCACGGGAGTTGTCATAAGCAAGTCTGATAGTTTACTTGTCAGCTCATGTTTTGACTGTCGCCTCCTTATCCTATATCACTTCTGTCACGGGAGTTGTCATAAGCAAGTCTCATACTTTACTTGTCAGCTGATGCTTTGACTGTCGCCTCCTTATCCTACCTCACTTCTATCACGGGAGTTGTCATAAGCAAGTCTGATAGTTGACTTGTCAGCTGATGTTTTGACTGTCGCCTCCTTATCCTACCTCACTTCTGTCACGGGAGTTGTCATAAGCAAGTCTGATACTTTACTTGTCAGCTCATGTTTTGACTGTCGCCTCCTTATCCTACCTCACTTCTGTCACGGGAGTTGTCATAAGCAATCTGATAGTTTACTTGTCAGCTCATGTTTTGACTGTCGCCTCCTTATCCTACCTCACTTCTGTCACGGGAGTTGTCATAAGCAAGTCTGATACTTTGCTCGACTGCTGATGTTTTGACTGTCGCCTCCTTATCCTACCTCACTTCTGTCACGGGAGTTGTCATAAGCAAGTCTGATACTTTCCTTGACAGCTGATGTTTTGACTGTCGCCTCCTTATCCTACCTCACTTCTGTCACGGGAGTTGTCATAAGCAAGTCTGATACTTTCCTCGACTGCTGATGTTTTGACTGTCGCCTCCTTATCCTACCTCACTTCTGTCACGGGAGTTGTCATAGGCAAGTCTGATACTTTCCTTGACAGCTGATGTTTTGACTGTCGCCTCCTTATCCTACCTAACTTCTGTCATGGGAGTTGTCATAAGCAAGTCTGATACTTTCCTCGACAGCTGTTGTTTTGACTGTCGCCTCCTTATCCTACCTCACTTCTGTCACGGGAGCTGTCATAAGCAAGTCTGATACTTTCCTCGACAGCTGATGTTTTGACTGTCGCCTCCTTATGCTACCTCACTTCTGTCACGGGAGTTGTCATAAGCAAGTCTGATACTTTACTTGACAGCTGATGTTTTGACTGTCGCCTCCTTATCCTACCTCACTTCTGTCACGGGAGTTGTCATAAGCAAGTCTGATTTTTTACTTGTCAGCTCATGTCTTGACTGTCGCCTCCCTATCCTACCTCACTTCTGTCATGGGAGTTGTCATAAGCAAGTCTGATAGTTTACTTGTCAGCTGATGTTTTGACTGTCGCCTCCTTATCCTACCTCACTTCTGTCACGGGAGTTGTCATAAGCAAGTCTGATATTTTCCTCGACTGCTGATGTTTTGACTGTCGCCTCCTTATCTTACCTCACTTCTGTCACGGGAGTTGTCATAGGCAAGTCTGATACTTTCCTTGACAGCTGATGTTTTGACTGTCGCCTCCTTATCCTACCTCACTTCTGTCATGGGAGTTGTCATAAGCAAGTCTGATACTTTACTTGTCAGCTGATGTTTTGACTGTCGCCTCCTTAGCCTACCTCACTTCTGTCACGGGAGCTGTCATAAGCAAGTCTGATACTTTCCTCGACAGCTGATGTTTTGACTGTCTCTTCCTTATCCTACCTCACTTCTGTCACGGGAGTTGTCATAAGCAAGTCTGATAGTTTACTTGTCAGCTGATGTTTTGACTGTCGCCTCCTTATCCTACATCACTTCTGTCACGGGAGTTGTCATAAGCAAGTCTGATACTTTACTTGTCAGCTGATGTTATGACTGTTGCCTCCATACCCTACCTCACTTCTGTCACGGGAGTTGTCATAAGCAAGTCCGATACTTTACTTGTCAACTGATGTTTTGACTGTCGCCTCCTTATCCTACCTCACTTCTGTCACGGGAGTTGTCATAAGCAAGTCTGATACTTTCCTCGACAGCTGATGTTTTGACTGTCGCCTCCTTATCCTACCTCACTTCTGTCACGGGAGTTGTCATAAGCAAGTCTGATACTTTACTTGTCAGCTGATGTTTTGACTGTCGCCTCCTTATCCTACCTCACTTCTGTCACGGGAGTTGTCATAAGCAAGTCTGATAGTTTACTTGTCAGCTGATGTTTTGACTGTCGCCTCCTTATCCTACCTCACTTCTGTCACGGGAGTTGTCATAAGCAAGTCTGATAGTTTACTTGTCAGCTCATGTTTTGACTGTCGCCTCCGTTTGCTACCTCACTTCTGTCACGGGAGTTGTCATAAGCAAGTCTCATACTTTACTTGTCAGCTGATGCTTTGACTGTCGCCTCCTTATCCTACCTCACTTCTGTCACGGGAGTTGTCATAAGCAAGTCTGATAGTTTACTTGTCAGCTGATGTTTTGACTGTCGCCTCCTTATCCTACCTCACTTCTGTCACGGGAGTTGTCATATGTAAGTCTGATACTTTACTTGTCAGCTCATGTTTTGACTGTCGCCTCCTTATCCTACCTCACTTCTGTCACAGGAGTTGTCATTAGCAAGTCTGATAGTTTACTTGTCAGCTGATGTTTTGACTGTTGCCTCCTTATCCTACCTCACTTCTGTCACGGGAGTTGTCATAAGAAAGTCTGATACTTTCCTCGACAGCTGTTGTTTTGACTGTCGCCTCCTTATCCTACCTCACTTCTGTCACGGGAGCTGGCATAAGCAAGTCTGATACTTTCCTCGACAGCTGATGTTTTGACTGTCGCCTCCTTATGCTACCTCACTTCTGTCACGGGAGTTGTCATAAGCAAGTCTGATACTTTCCTCGACAGCTGATGTTTTGACTGTCGCCTCCTTATCCTACCTCACTTCTGTCACGGGAGTTGCCATAAGCAAGTCTGATACTTTCCTTGTCAGCTGCTGTTTTGACTGTCGCCTCCTTATCCAACCTCACTTCTGTCACAGGACTTGTCATAAGCAAGTATGATACTTTACTATTTAGCTGATGTTTTGACTGTCGCCTCCTTATCCTACCTCACTTCTGTCACGGGAGTTGTCATAAGCAAGTCTGATAGTTTACTTGTGAGCTGATGATTTGATTTCGCCTCCTTATCCTACCTCACTTCTGTCACGGGAGTTGTCATAAGCAAGTCTGATACTTTACTTGTCAGCTGATGTTTTGACTGTCGCCTCCTTATACTACCTCACTTCTGTCACGGGAGTTGTCATAAGCAAGTCTGATACTTTACTTGTCAGCTGATGTTTTGACTGTCGCCTCCTTATCCTACCTCACTTATGTACGGGAGTTGTCATAAGCAAGTCTCATACTTTACTTGTCAGCTGATGTTTTGACTGTCGCCTCCGTTTGCTACCTCACTTCTGTCACGGGAGTTGTCATAAGCAAGTCTGATAGTTTACTTGTCAGCTGATGTATTGACTGTTGCCTCCTTATGCTACCTCACTTCTGTCACGGGAGTTGTCATAAGCAAGTCTGATACTTTACTTGTCAGCTGATGTTTTGTCTGTCGCCTCCTTATCCTACCTCACTTCTGTCACGGGAGTTGTCGTAAGCAAGTCTCATACTTTACATGTCAACTGATGCTTTGACTGTCGCCTCCTTATCCTACCTCACTTCTGTCACGGGAGTTGTCATAAGCAAGTCTGATAGTTTACTTGTCAGCTGATGTTTTGACTGTCGCCTCCTTATCCTACCTCACTTCTGTCACGGGAGTTGTCATAAGCAAGTCTGATAGTTTACTTGTCAGCTCATGTTTTGACTGTCGCCTCCTTATCCTATATCACTTCTGTCACGGGAGTTGTCATAAGCAAGTCTCATACTTTACTTGTCAGCTGATGCTTTGACTGTCGCCTCCTTAATCTACCTCACTTCTATCACGGGAGTTGTCATGAGCAAGTCTGATAGTTTACTTGTCAGCTGATGTTTTGACTGTCGCCTCCTTATCCTACCTCACTTCTGTCACGGGAGTTGTCATAAGCAAGTCTGATACTTTAATTGTCAGCTCATGTTTTGACTGTCGCCTCCTTATCCTACCTCACTTCTGTCACGGGAGTTGTCATAAGCAATCTGATAGTTTACTTGTCAGCTCATGTTTTGACTGTCGCCTCCTTATCCTACCTCACTTCTGTCACGGGAGTTGTCATAAGCAAGTCTGATACTTTGCTCGACTGCTGATGTTTTGACTGTCGCCTCCTTATCCTACCTCACTTCTGTCACGGGTGTTGTCATAAGCAAGTCTGATACTTTCCTTGACAGCTGATGTTTTGACTGTCGCCTCCTTATCCTACCTCACTTCTGTCACGGGAGTTGTCATAAGCAAGTCTGATACTTTCCTCGACTGCTGATGTTTTGACTGTCGCCTCCTTATCCTACCTCACTTCTGTCACGGGAGTTGTCATAGGCAAGTCTGATACTTTCCTTGACAGCTGATGTTTTGACTGTCGCCTCCTTATCCTACCTCACTTCTGTCATGGGAGTTGTCATAAGCAAGTCTGATACTTTCCTCGACAGCTGTTGTTTTGACTGTCGCCTCCTTATCCTACCTCACTTCTGTCACGGGAGCTGTCATAAGCAAGTCTGATACTTTCCTCGACAGCTGATGTTTTGACTGTCGCCTCCTTATGCTACCTCACTTCTGTCACGGGAGTTGTCATAAGCAAGTCTGATACTTTACTTGACAGCTGATGTTTTGACTGTCGCCTCCTTATCCTACCTCACTTCTGTCACGGGAGTTGCATTAAGCAAGTCTGATAGTTTAATTGTCAGCTGATGTTTTGACTGTTGCCTCCTTATCCTACCTCACTTCTGTCACGGGAGTTGTCATAAGCAAGTCTGATTTTTTACTTGTCAGCTCATGTTTTGACTGTCGCCTCCTTATCCTACGTCACTTCTGTCATGGGAGTTGTCATAAGCAAGTCTGATACTTTCCTTGTCAGCTGCTGTTTTGACTGTCGCCTCCTTATCCAACCTCACTTCTGTCACAGGACTTGTCATAAGCAAGTATGATACTTTACTATTTAGCTGATGTTTTGACTGTCGCCTCCTTATCCTACCTCACTTCTGTCACGGGAGTTGTCATAAGCAAGTCTGATAGTTTACTTGTGAGCTGATGATTTGATTTCGCCTCCTTATCCTACCTCACTTCTGTCACGGGAGTTGTCATAAGCAAGTCTGATACTTTACTTGTCAGCTGATGTTTTGACTGTCGCCTCCTTATACTACCTCACTTCTGTCACGGGAGTTGTCATAAGCAAGTCTGATACTTTACTTGTCAGCTGATGTTTTGACTGTCGCCTCCTTATCCTACCTCACTTATGTACGGGAGTTGTCATAAGCAAGTCTCATTCTTTACTTGTCAGCTGATGTTTTGACTGTCGCCTCCGTTTGCTACCTCACTTCTGTCACGGGAGTTGTCATAAGCAAGTCTGATAGTTTACTTGTCAGCTGATGTATTGACTGTTGCCTCCTTATGCTACCTCACTTCTGTCACGGGAGTTGTCATAAGCAAGTCTGATACTTTACTTGTCAGCTGATGTTTTGTCTGTCGCCTCCTTATCCTACCTCACTTCTGTCACGGGAGTTGTCGTAAGCAAGTCTCATACTTTACATGTCAACTGATGCTTTGACTGTCGCCTCCTTATCCTACCTCACTTCTGTCACGGGAGTTGTCATAAGCAAGTCTGATAGTTTACTTGTCAGCTGATGTTTTGACTGTCGCCTCCTTATCCTACCTCACTTCTGTCACGGGAGTTGTCATAAGCAAGTCTGATAGTTTACTTGTCAGCTCATGTTTTGACTGTCGCCTCCTTATCCTATATCACTTCTGTCACGGGAGTTGTCATAAGCAAGTCTGATACTTTCCTCGACAGCTGTTGTTTTGACTGTCGCCTCCTTAATCTACCTCACTTCTATCACGGGAGTTGTCATGAGCAAGTCTGATAGTTTACTTGTCAGCTGATGTTTTGACTGTCGCCTCCTTATCCTACCTCACTTCTGTCACGGGAGTTGTCATAAGCAAGTCTGATACTTTAATTGTCAGCTCATGTTTTGACTGTCGCCTCCTTATCCTACCTCACTTCTGTCACGGGAGTTGTCATAAGCAATCTGATAGTTTACTTGTCAGCTCATGTTTTGACTGTCGCCTCCTTATCCTACCTCACTTCTGTCACGGGAGTTGTCATAAGCAAGTCTGATACTTTGCTCGACTGCTGATGTTTTGACTGTCGCCTCCTTATCCTACCTCACTTCTGTCACGGGTGTTGTCATAAGCAAGTCTGATACTTTCCTTGACAGCTGATGTTTTGACTGTCGCCTCCTTATCCTACCTCACTTCTGTCACGGGAGTTGTCATAAGCAAGTCTGATACTTTCCTCGACTGCTGATGTTTTGACTGTCGCCTCCTTATCCTACCTCACTTCTGTCACGGGAGTTGTCATAGGCAAGTCTGATACTTTCCTTGACAGCTGATGTTTTGACTGTCGCCTCCTTATCCTACCTCACTTCTGTCATGGGAGTTGTCATAAGCAAGTCTGATACTTTCCTCGACAGCTGTTGTTTTGACTGTCGCCTCCTTATCCTACCTCACTTCTGTCACGGGAGCTGTCATAAGCAAGTCTGATACTTTCCTCGACAGCTGATGTTTTGACTGTCGCCTCCTTATGCTACCTCACTTCTGTCACGGGAGTTGTCATAAGCAAGTCTGATACTTTACTTGACAGCTGATGTTTTGACTGTCGCCTCCTTATCCTACCTCACTTCTGTCACGGGAGTTGCATTAAGCAAGTCTGATAGTTTAATTGTCAGCTGATGTTTTGACTGTTGCCTCCTTATCCTACCTCACTTCTGTCACGGGAGTTGTCATAAGCAAGTCTGATTTTTTACTTGTCAGCTCATGTTTTGACTGTCGCCTCCTTATCCTACGTCACTTCTGTCATGGGAGTTGTCATAAGCAAGTCTGATAGTTTACTTGTCAGCTGATGTTTTGACTGTCGCCTCCTTATCCTACCTCACTTCTGTCACGGGAGTTGTCATAAGCAAGTCTGATATTTTCCTCGACTGCTGATGTTTTGACTGTCGCCTCCTTATCTTACCTCACTTCTGTCACGGGAGTTGTCATAGGCAAGTCTGATACTTTCCTTGACAGCTGATGTTTTGACTGTCGCCTCCTTATCCTACCTCACTTCTGTCATGGGAGCTGTCATAAGCAAGTCTGATACTTTCCTCGACAGCTGATGTTTTGACTGTCTCTTCCTTATCCTACCTCACTTCTGTCACGGGAGTTGTCATAAGCAAGTCTGATACTTTACTTGTCAGCTGATGTTATGACTGTTGCCTCCATACCCTACCTCACTTCTGTCACGGGAGTTGTCATAAGCAAGTCTGATACTTTACTTGTCAGCTCATGTTTTGACTGTCGCCTCCTTATCCTACCTCACTTCTGTCACGGGAGTTGTCATGAGCAAGTCTGATAGTTTACTTGCCAGCTGATGTTTTGACTGTCGCCTCCTTATCCTACCTCACTTCTGTCACGGGAGTTGTCATAAGCAAGTCTGATACTATCCTCGACTGCTGATGATTTGACTGTCGCCTCCTTATCCTACCTCACTTCTGTCACGGGAGTTGTCATAGGCAAGTCTGATACTTTCCTCGACAGCTGATGTTTTGACTGTCGCCTCCTTATCCTACCTCACTTCTGTCACGGGAGTTGTCATAAGCAAGTCTGATACTTTACTTGTCAGCTGATGTTTTGACTGTCGCCTCCTTATCCTACCTCACTTCTGTCATGGGAGTTGTCATAAGCAAGTATGATAGTTTACTTGTCAGCTGATGTTTTGACTGTCGCCTCCTTATCCTATCTCACTTCTGTCACGGGAGTTGTCATAAGCAAGTCTGATACTTTACTTGTCAGCTGATGTTTTGACTGTTGCCTCCTTATCCTACATCACTTCTGTCACGGGAGTTGTCATAAGCAAGTCCGATACTTTACTTGTCAGCTGATGTTTTGACTGTTGCCTCCTTATCCTACCTCACTTCTGTCACGGGAGTTGTCATAAGCAAGTCTGATACTGTACTTGTCAGCTGATGTTTTGACTGTCACCTCCTTATCCTACCTCGCTTCTGTCACGGGAGTGGTCATAAGCAAGTCCGATACTTTACTTGTCAGCTGATGCTTTGACTGTCGCCTCCTTATCCTACCTCACTACTGTCACGCGAGTTGTCATAAGCAAGTCTGATACTTTACTTGTCAGCTCATGTTTTGACTGTCGCCTCCTTATCCTACCTCACTTCTGTCACGGGAGTTGTCATGAGCAAGTCTGATAGTTTACTTGCCAGCTGATGTTTTGACTGTCGCCTCCTTATCCTACCTCACTTCTGTCACGGGAGTTGTCATAAGTAAGTCTGATTTTTTACTTGTCAGCTCATGTTTTGACTGTCGCCTCCGTTTGCTACCTCACTTCTGTCACGGGAGTTGTCATAAGCAAGTCTGATACTTTCCTCGACAGCTGATGTTTTGACTGTCGCCTCCTTATCCTACCTCACTTCTGTCACGGGAGTTGTCATAAGCAAGTCTGATACTTTACTTGTCAGCTGATGTTTTGACTGTCGCCTCCTTATCCTACCTCACTTCTGTCACGGGAGTTGTCATAAGCAAGTCTGATAGTTTACTTGTCAGCTCATGTTTTGACTGTCGCCTCCGTTTGCTACCTCACTTCTGTCACGGGAGTTGTCATAAGCAAGTCTCATACTTTACTTGTCAGCTGATGCTTTGACTGTCGCCTCCTTATCCTACCTCACTTCTGTCATGGGAGTTGTCATAAGCAAGTCTGATAGTTTACTTGTCAGCTGATGTTTTGACTGTCGCCTCCTTATCCTACCTCACTTCTGTCACGGGAGTTGTCATATGTAAGTCTGATACTTTACTTGTCAGCTCATGTTTTGACTGTCGCCTCCTTATCCTACCTCACTTCTGTCACAGGAGTTGTCATTAGCAAGTCTGATAGTTTACTTGTCAGCTGATGTTTTGACTGTCGCCTCCTTATCCTACCTCACTTCTGTCACGGGAGTTGTCATATGTAAGTCTGATACTTTACTTGTCAGCTCATGTTTTGACTGTCGCCTCCTTATCCTACCTCACTTCTGTCACAGGAGTTGTCATTAGCAAGTCTGATAGTTTACTTGTCAGCTGATGTTTTGACTGTTGCCTCCTTATCCTACCTCACTTCTGTCACGGGAGTTGTCATAAGAAAGTCTGATACTTTCCTCGACTGCTAATGTTTTGACTGTCGCCTCCTTATCCTACCTCACTTCTGTCATGGGAGTTGTCATAAGCAAGTCTGATACTTTCCTCGACAGCTGTTGTTTTGACTGTCGCCTCCTTATCCTACCTCACTTCTGTCACGGGAGCTGGCATAAGCAAGTCTGATACTTTCCTCGACAGCTGATGTTTTGACTGTCGCCTCCTTATGCTACCTCACTTCTGTCACGGGAGTTGTCATAAGCAAGTCTGATACTTTCCTCGACAGCTGATGTTTTGACTGTCGCCTCCTTATCCTACCTCACTTCTGTCACGGGAGTTGCCATAAGCAAGTCTGATACTTTCCTTGTCAGCTGCTGTTTTGACTGTCGCCTCCTTATCCAACCTCACTTCTGTCACAGGACTTGTCATAAGCAAGTATGATACTTTACTTGTTAGCTGATGTTTTGACTGTCGCCTCCTTATCCTACCTCACTTCTGTCACGGGAGTTGTCATAAGCAAGTCTGATAGTTTACTTGTGAGCTGATGATTTGACTGTCGCCTCCTTATCCTACCTCACTTCTGTCACAGGAGTTGTCATAAGCAAGTCTGATACTTTACTTGTCAGCTGATGTTTTGACTGTCGCCTCCTTATACTACCTCACTTCTGTCACGGGAGTTGTCATAAGCAAGTCTGATACTTTACTTGTCAGCTGATGTTTTGACTGTCGCCTCCTTATCCTACCTCACTTATGTACGGGAGTTGTCATAAGCAAGTCTCATACTTTACTTGTCAGCTGATGTTTTGACTGTCGCCTCCGTTTGCTACCTCACTTCTGTCACGGGAGTTGTCATAAGCAAGTCTGATAGTTTACTTGTCAGCTGATGTATTGACTGTTGCCTCCTTATGCTACCTCACTTCTGTCACGGGAGTTGTCATAAGCAAGTCTGATACTTTACTTGTCAGCTGATGTTTTGTCTGTCGCCTCCTTATCCTACCTCACTTCTGTCACGGGAGTTGTCATAAGCAAGTCTCATACTTTACATGTCTACTGATGCTTTGACTGTCGCCTCCTTATCCTACCTCACTTCTGTCACGGGAGTTGTCATAAGCAAGTCTGATAGTTTACTTGTCAACTGATGTTTTGACTGTCGCCTCCTTATCCTACCTCACTTCTGTCACGGGAGTTGTCATAAGCAAGTCTGATACTTTACTTGTCAGCTGATGTTTTGATTGTCGCCTCCTTATCCTACCTCACTTCTGTCACGGGAGTTGTCATAAGCAAGTCTGATAGTTTACTTGTCAGCTCATGTTTTGACTGTCGCCTCCTTATCCTATATCACTTCTGTCACGGGAGTTGTCATAAGCAAGTCTCATACTTTACTTGTCAGCTGATGCTTTGACTGTCGCCTCCTTATCCTACCTCACTTCTATCACGGGAGTTGTCATGAGCAAGTCTGATAGTTTACTTGTCAGCTGATGTTTTGACTGTCGCCTCCTTATCCTACCTCACTTCTGTCACGGGAGTTGTCATAAGCAAGTCTGATACTTTACTTGTCAGCTCATGTTTTGACTGTCGCCTCCTTATCCTACCTCACTTCTGTCACGGGAGTTGTCATAAGCAATCTGATAGTTTACTTGTCAGCTGATGTTTTGACTGTCGCCTCCTTATCCTACCTCACTTCTGTCACGGGAGTTGTCATAAGCAAGTCTGATACTTTGCTCGACTGCTGATGTTTTGACTGTCGCCTCCTTATCCTACCTCACTTCTGTCACGGGAGTTGTCATAAGCAAGTCTGATACTTTCCTTGACAGCTGATGTTTTGACTGTCGCCTCCTTATCCTACCTCACTTCTGTCACGGGAGTTGTCATAAGCAAGTCTGATACTTTCCTCGACTGCTGATGTTTTGACTGTCGCCTCCTTATCCTACCTCACTTCTGTCACGGGAGTTGTCATAGGCAAGTCTGATACTTTCCTTGACAGCTGATGTTTTGACTGTAGCCTCCTTATCCTACCTCACTTCTGTCATGGGAGTTGTCATAAGCAAGTCTGATACTTTCCTCGACAGCTGTTGTTTTGACTGTCGCCTCCTTATCCTACCTCACTTCTGTCACGGGAGCTGTCATAAGCAAGTCTGATACTTTACTTGACAGCTGATGTTTTGACTGTCGCCTCCTTATCCTACCTCACTTCTGTCACGGGAGTTGCATTAAGCAAGTCTGATAGTTTAATTGTCAGCTGATGTTTTGACTGTTGCCTCCTTATCCTACCTCACTTCTGTCACGGGAGTTGTCATAAGCAAGTCTGATTTTTTACTTGTCAGCTCATGTTTTGACTGTCGCCTCCTTATCCTACGTCACTTCTGTCATGGGAGTTGTCATAAGCAAGTCTGATAGTTTACTTGTCAGCTGATGTTTTGACTGTCGCCTCCTTATCCTACCTCACTTCTGTCACGGGAGTTGTCATAAGCAAGTCTGATATTTTCCTCGACTGCTGATGTTTTGACTGTCGCCTCCTTATCTTACCTCACTTCTGTCACGGGAGTTGTCATAGGCAAGTCTGATACTTTCCTTGACAGCTGATGTTTTGACTGTCGCCTCCTTATCCTACCTCACTTCTGTCATGGGAGCTGTCATAAGCAAGTCTGATACTTTCCTCGACAGCTGATGTTTTGACTGTCTCTTCCTTATCCTACCTCACTTCTGTCACGGGAGTTGTCATAAGCAAGTCTGATACTTTACTTGTCAGCTGATGTTATGACTGTTGCCTCCATACCCTACCTCACTTCTGTCACGGGAGTTGTCATAAGCAAGTCTGATACTTTACTTGTCAGCTCATGTTTTGACTGTCGCCTCCTTATCCTACCTCACTTCTGTCACGGGAGTTGTCATGAGCAAGTCTGATAGTTTACTTGCCAGCTGATGTTTTGACTGTCGCCTCCTTATCCTACCTCACTTCTGTCACGGGAGTTGTCATAAGCAAGTCTGATACTATCCTCGACTGCTGATGATTTGACTGTCGCCTCCTTATCCTACCTCACTTCTGTCACGGGAGTTGTCATAGGCAAGTCTGATACTTTCCTCGACAGCTGATGTTTTGACTGTCGCCTCCTTATCCTACCTCACTTCTGTCACGGGAGTTGTCATAAGCAAGTCTGATACTTTACTTGTCAGCTGATGTTTTGACTGTCGCCTCCTTATCCTACCTCACTTCTGTCATGGGAGTTGTCATAAGCAAGTATGATAGTTTACTTGTCAGCTGATGTTTTGACTGTCGCCTCCTTATCCTATCTCACTTCTGTCACGGGAGTTGTCATAAGCAAGTCTGATACTTTACTTGTCAGCTGATGTTTTGACTGTTGCCTCCTTATCCTACATCACTTCTGTCACGGGAGTTGTCATAAGCAAGTCCGATACTTTACTTGTCAGCTGATGTTTTGACTGTTGCCTCCTTATCCTACCTCACTTCTGTCACGGGAGTTGTCATAAGCAAGTCTGATACTGTACTTGTCAGCTGATGTTTTGACTGTCACCTCCTTATCCTACCTCACTTCTGTCACGGGAGTGGTCATAAGCAAGTCCGATACTTTACTTGTCAGCTGATGCTTTGACTGTCGCCTCCTTATCCTACCTCACTACTGTCACGCGAGTTGTCATAAGCAAGTCTGATACTTTACTTGTCAGCTCATGTTTTGACTGTCGCCTCCTTATCCTACCTCACTTCTGTCACGGGAGTTGTCATGAGCAAGTCTGATAGTTTACTTGCCAGCTGATGTTTTGACTGTCGCCTCCTTATCCTACCTCACTTCTGTCACGGGAGTTGTCATAAGTAAGTCTGATTTTTTACTTGTCAGCTCATGTTTTGACTGTCGCCTCCGTTTGCTACCTCACTTCTGTCACGGGAGTTGTCATAAGCAAGTCTGATACTTTCCTCGACAGCTGATGTTTTGACTGTCGCCTCCTTATCCTACCTCACTTCTGTCACGGGAGTTGTCATAAGCAAGTCTGATACTTTACTTGTCAGCTGATGTTTTGACTGTCGCCTCCTTATCCTACCTCACTTCTGTCACGGGAGTTGTCATAAGCAAGTCTGATAGTTTACTTGTCAGCTCATGTTTTGACTGTCGCCTCCGTTTGCTACCTCACTTCTGTCACGGGAGTTGTCATAAGCAAGTCTCATACTTTACTTGTCAGCTGATGCTTTGACTGTCGCCTCCTTATCCTACCTCACTTCTGTCATGGGAGTTGTCATAAGCAAGTCTGATAGTTTACTTGTCAGCTGATGTTTTGACTGTCGCCTCCTTATCCTACCTCACTTCTGTCACGGGAGTTGTCATATGTAAGTCTGATACTTTACTTGTCAGCTCATGTTTTGACTGTCGCCTCCTTATCCTACCTCACTTCTGTCACAGGAGTTGTCATTAGCAAGTCTGATAGTTTACTTGTCAGCTGATGTTTTGACTGTCGCCTCCTTATCCTACCTCACTTCTGTCACGGGAGTTGTCATATGTAAGTCTGATACTTTACTTGTCAGCTCATGTTTTGACTGTCGCCTCCTTATCCTACCTCACTTCTGTCACAGGAGTTGTCATTAGCAAGTCTGATAGTTTACTTGTCAGCTGATGTTTTGACTGTTGCCTCCTTATCCTACCTCACTTCTGTCACGGGAGTTGTCATAAGAAAGTCTGATACTTTCCTCGACTGCTAATGTTTTGACTGTCGCCTCCTTATCCTACCTCACTTCTGTCATGGGAGTTGTCATAAGCAAGTCTGATACTTTCCTCGACAGCTGTTGTTTTGACTGTCGCCTCCTTATCCTACCTCACTTCTGTCACGGGAGCTGGCATAAGCAAGTCTGATACTTTCCTCGACAGCTGATGTTTTGACTGTCGCCTCCTTATGCTACCTCACTTCTGTCACGGGAGTTGTCATAAGCAAGTCTGATACTTTCCTCGACAGCTGATGTTTTGACTGTCGCCTCCTTATCCTACCTCACTTCTGTCACGGGAGTTGCCATAAGCAAGTCTGATACTTTCCTTGTCAGCTGCTGTTTTGACTGTCGCCTCCTTATCCAACCTCACTTCTGTCACAGGACTTGTCATAAGCAAGTATGATACTTTACTTGTTAGCTGATGTTTTGACTGTCGCCTCCTTATCCTACCTCACTTCTGTCACGGGAGTTGTCATAAGCAAGTCTGATAGTTTACTTGTGAGCTGATGATTTGACTGTCGCCTCCTTATCCTACCTCACTTCTGTCACAGGAGTTGTCATAAGCAAGTCTGATACTTTACTTGTCAGCTGATGTTTTGACTGTCGCCTCCTTATACTACCTCACTTCTGTCACGGGAGTTGTCATAAGCAAGTCTGATACTTTACTTGTCAGCTGATGTTTTGACTGTCGCCTCCTTATCCTACCTCACTTATGTACGGGAGTTGTCATAAGCAAGTCTCATACTTTACTTGTCAGCTGATGTTTTGACTGTCGCCTCCGTTTGCTACCTCACTTCTGTCACGGGAGTTGTCATAAGCAAGTCTGATAGTTTACTTGTCAGCTGATGTATTGACTGTTGCCTCCTTATGCTACCTCACTTCTGTCACGGGAGTTGTCATAAGCAAGTCTGATACTTTACTTGTCAGCTGATGTTTTGTCTGTCGCCTCCTTATCCTACCTCACTTCTGTCACGGGAGTTGTCATAAGCAAGTCTCATACTTTACATGTCTACTGATGCTTTGACTGTCGCCTCCTTATCCTACCTCACTTCTGTCACGGGAGTTGTCATAAGCAAGTCTGATAGTTTACTTGTCAGCTGATGTTTTGACTGTCGCCTCCTTATCCTACCTCACTTCTGTCACGGGAGTTGTCATAAGCAAGTCTGATACTTTACTTGTCAGCTGATGTTTTGATTGTCGCCTCCTTATCCTACCTCACTTCTGTCACGGGAGTTGTCATAAGCAAGTCTGATAGTTTACTTGTCAGCTCATGTTTTGACTGTCGCCTCCTTATCCTATATCACTTCTGTCACGGGAGTTGTCATAAGCAAGTCTCATACTTTACTTGTCAGCTGATGCTTTGACTGTCGCCTCCTTATCCTACCTCACTTCTATCACGGGAGTTGTCATGAGCAAGTCTGATAGTTTACTTGTCAGCTGATGTTTTGACTGTCGCCTCCTTATCCTACCTCACTTCTGTCACGGGAGTTGTCATAAGCAAGTCTGATACTTTACTTGTCAGCTCATGTTTTGACTGTCGCCTCCTTATCCTACCTCACTTCTGTCACGGGAGTTGTCATAAGCAATCTGATAGTTTACTTGTCAGCTGATGTTTTGACTGTCGCCTCCTTATCCTACCTCACTTCTGTCACGGGAGTTGTCATAAGCAAGTCTGATACTTTGCTCGACTGCTGATGTTTTGACTGTCGCCTCCTTATCCTACCTCACTTCTGTCACGGGAGTTGTCATAAGCAAGTCTGATACTTTCCTTGACAGCTGATGTTTTGACTGTCGCCTCCTTATCCTACCTCACTTCTGTCACGGGAGTTGTCATAAGCAAGTCTGATACTTTCCTCGACTGCTGATGTTTTGACTGTCGCCTCCTTATCCTACCTCACTTCTGTCACGGGAGTTGTCATAGGCAAGTCTGATACTTTCCTTGACAGCTGATGTTTTGACTGTAGCCTCCTTATCCTACCTCACTTCTGTCATGGGAGTTGTCATAAGCAAGTCTGATACTTTCCTCGACAGCTGTTGTTTTGACTGTCGCCTCCTTATCCTACCTCACTTCTGTCACGGGAGCTGTCATAAGCAAGTCTGATACTTTCCTCGACAGCTGATGTTTTGACTGTCGCCTCCTTATGCTACCTCACTTCTGTCACGGGAGTTGTCATAAGCAAGTCTGATACTTTACTTGACAGCTGATGTTTTGACTGTCGCCTCCTTATCCTACCTCACTTCTGTCACGGGAGTTGCATTAAGCAAGTCTGATAGTTTAATTGTCAGCTGATGTTTTGACTGTCGCCACCTTATCCTACCTCACTTCTGTCACGGGAGTTGTCATAAGCAAGTCTGATTTTTTACTTGTCAGCTCATGTTTTGACTGTCGCCTCCTTATCCTACGTCACTTCTGTCATGGGAGTTGTCATAAGCAAGTCTGATAGTTTACTTGTCAGCTGATGTTTTGACTGTCGCCTCCTTATCCTACCTCACTTCTGTCACGGGAGTTGTCATAAGCAAGTCTGATATTTTCCTCGACTGCTGATGTTTTGACTGTCGCCTCCTTATCTTACCTCACTTCTGTCACGGGAGTTGTCATAGGCAAGTCTGATACTTTCCTTGACAGCTGATGTTTTGACTGTCGCCTCCTTATCCTACCTCACTTCTGTCATGGGAGTTGTCATAAGCAAGTCTGATACTTTACTTGTCAGCTGATGTTTTGACTGTCGCCTCCTTATCCTACCTCACTTCTGTCACGGGAGCTGTCATAAGCAAGTCTGATACTTTCCTCGACAGCTGATGTTTTGACTGTCTCTTCCTTATCCTACCTCACTTCTGTCACGGGAGTTGTCATAAGCAAGTCTGATAGTTTACTTGTCAGCTGATGTTTTGACTGTCGCCTCCTTATCCTACCTCACTTCTGTCACGGGAGTTGTCATAAGCAAGTCTGATACTTTACTTGTCAGCTGATGTTATGACTGTTGCCTCCATACCCTACCTCACTTCTGTCACGGGAGTTGTCATAAGCAAGTCCGATACTTTACTTGTCAGCTGATGTTTTGACTGTCGCCTCCTTATCCTACCTCACTTCTGTCACGGGAGTTGTCATAAGCAAGTCTGATACTTTACTTGTCAGCTCATGTTTTGACTGTCGCCTCCTTATCCTACCTCACTTCTGTCACGGGAGTTGTCATGAGCAAGTCTGATAGTTTACTTGCCAGCTGATGTTTTGACTGTCGCCTCCTTATCCTACCTCACTTCTGTCACGGGAGTTGTCATAAGCAAGTCTGATACTTTCCTCGACTGCTGATGATTTGACTGTCGCCTCCTTATCCTACCTCACTTCTGTCACGGGAGTTGTCATAGGCAAGTCTGATACTTTCCTCGACAGCTGATGTTTTGACTGTCGCCTCCTTATCCTACCTCACTTCTGTCACGGGAGTTGTCATAAGCAAGTCTGATACTTTACTTGTCAGCTGATGTTTTGACGTTCGCCTCCTTATCCTACCTCACTTCTGTCACGGGAGTTGTCATAAGCAAGTATGATAGTTTACTTGTCAGCTGATGTTTTGACTGTCGCCTCCTTATCCTATCTCACTTCTGTCACGGGAGTTGTCATAAGCAAGTCTGATACTTTACTTGTCAGCTGATGTTTTGACTGTTGCCTCCTTATCCTACATCACTTCTGTCACGGGAGTTGTCATAAGCAAGTCCGATACTTTACTTGTCAGCTGATGTTTTGACTGTTGCCTCCTTATCCTACCTCACTTCTGTCACGGGAGTTGTCATAAGCAAGTCTGATACTGTACTTGTCAGCTGATGTTTTGACTGTCGCCTCCTTATCCTACCTCACTTCTGTCACGGGAGTTGTCATAAGCAAGTCTGATACTTTACTTGTCAGCTGATGTTTTGATTGTCGCCTCCTTATCCTACCTCACTTCTGTCACGGGAGTTGTCATAAGCAAGTCTGATAGTTTACTTGTCAGCTCATGTTTTGACTGTCGCCTCCTTATCCTATATCACTTCTGTCACGGGAGTTGTCATAAGCGAGTCTCATACTTTACTTGTCAGCTGATGCTTTGACTGTCGCCTCCTTATCCTACCTCACTTCTATCACGGGAGTTGTCATGAGCAAGTCTGATAGTTTACTTGTCAGCTGATGTTTTGACTGTCGCCTCCTTATCCTACCTCACTTCTGTCACGGGAGTTGTCATAAGCAAGTCTGATACTTTACTTGTCAGCTCATGTTTTGACTGTCGCCTCCTTATCCTACCTCACTTCTGTCACGGGAGTTGTCATAAGCAATCTGATAGTTTACTTGTCAGCTGATGTTTTGACTGTCGCCTCCTTATCCTACCTCACTTCTGTCACGGGAGTTGTCATAAGCAAGTCTGATAGTTTACTTGTCAACTGATGCTTTGACTGTCGCCTCCTTATCCTACCTCACTTCTATCATGGGAGTTGTCATAAGCAAGTCTGATAGTTGACTTGTCAGCTGATGTTTTGACTGTCGCCTCCTTATCCTACCTCACTTCTGTCACGGGAGTTGTCATAAGCAAGTCTGATACTTTACTTGTCAGCTCATGTTTTGACTGTCGCCTCCTTATCCTACCTCACTTCTGTCACGGGAGTTGTCATAAGCAATCTGATAGTTTACTTGTCAGCTCATGTTTTGACTGTCGCCTCCTTATCCTACCTCACTTCTGTCACGGGAGTTGTCATAAGCAAGTCTGATACTTTGCTCGACTGCTGATGTTTTGACTGTCGCCTCCTTATCCTACCTCACTTCTGTCACGGGAGTTGTCATAAGCAAGTCTGATACTTTCCTTGACAGCTGATGTTTTGACTGTCGCCTCCTTATCCTACCTCACTTCTGTCACGGGAGTTGTCATAAGCAAGTCTGATACTTTCCTCGACTGCTGATGTTTTGACTGTCGCCTCCTTATCCTACCTCACTTCTGTCACTGGAGTTGTCATAGGCAAGTCTGATACTTTCCTTGACAGCTGATGTTTTGACTGTCGCCTCCTTATCCTACCTCACTTCTGTCATGGGAGTTGTCATAAGCAAGTCTGATAGTTTACTTGTCAGCTGATGTTTTGACTGTCGCCTCCTTATCCTACCTCACTTCTGTCACGGGAGTTGTCATAAGTAAGTCTGATTTTTTACTTGTCAGCTCATGTTTTGACTGTCGCCTCCGTTTGCTACCTCACTTCTGTCACGGGAGTTGTCATAAGCAAGTCTGATACTTTCCTCGACAGCTGATGTTTTGAGTGTCGCCTCCTTATCCTACCTCACTTCTGTCACGGGAGTTGTCATAAGCAAGTCTGATACTTTACTTGTCAGCTGATGTTTTGACTGTCGCCTCCTTATCCTACCTCACTTCTGTCACGGGAGTTGTCATAAGCAAGTCTGATAGTTTACTTGTCAGCTGATGTTTTGACTGTCGCCTCCTTATCCTACCTCACTTCTGTCACGGGAGTTGTCATAAGCAAGTCTGATAGTTTACTTGTCAGCTCATGTTTTGACTGTCGCCTCCGTTTGCTACCTCACTTCTGTCACGGGAGTTGTCATAAGCAAGTCTCATACTTTACTTGTCAGCTGATGCTTTGACTGTCGCCTCCTTATCCTACCTCACTTCTGTCACGGGAGTTGTCATAAGCAAGTCTGATAGTTTACTTGTCAGCTGATGTTTTGACTGTCGCCTCCTTATCCTACCTCACTTCTGTCACGGGAGTTGTCATATGTAAGTCTGATACTTTACTTGTCAGCTCATGTTTTGACTGTCGCCTCCTTATCCTACCTCACTTCTGTCACAGGAGTTGTCATTAGCAAGTCTGATAGTTTACTTGTCAGCTGATGTTTTGACTGTTGCCTCCTTATCCTACCTCACTTCTGTCACGGGAGTTGTCATAAGAAAGTCTGATACTTTCCTCGACTGCTAATGTTTTGACTGTCGCCTCCTTATCCTACCTCACTTCTGTCATGGGAGTTGTAATAGGCAAGTCTGATACTTTCCTTGACAGCTGATGTTTTGACTGTCGCCTCCTTATCCTACCTCACTTCTGTCACGGGAGTTGTCATAAGCAAGTCTGATACTTTGCTCGACTGCTGATGTTTTGACTGTCGCCTCCTTATCCTACCTCACTTCTGTCACGGGAGTTGTCATAAGCAAGTCTGATACTTTCCTTGACAGCTGATGTTTTGACTGTCGCCTCCTTATCCTACCTCACTTCTGTCACGGGAGTTGTCATAAGCAAGTCTGATACTTTCCTCGACTGCTGATGTTTTGACTGTCGCCTCCTTATCCTACCTCACTTCTGTCACGGGAGTTGTCATAGGCAAGTCTGATACTTTCCTTGACAGCTGATGTTTTGACTGTCGCCTCCTTATCCTACCTCACTTCTGTCATGGGAGTTGTCATAAGCAAGTCTGATAGTTTACTTGTCAGCTGATGTTTTGACTGTCGCCTCCTTATCCTACCTCACTTCTGTCACGGGAGTTGTCATAAGTAAGTCTGATTTTTTACTTGTCAGCTCATGTTTTGACTGTCGCCTCCGTTTGCTACCTCACTTCTGTCACGGGAGTTGTCATAAGCAAGTCTGATACTTTCCTCGACAGCTGATGTTTTGAGTGTCGCCTCCTTATCCTACCTCACTTCTGTCACGGGAGTTGTCATAAGCAAGTCTGATACTTTACTTGTCAGCTGATGTTTTGACTGTCGCCTCCTTATCCTACCTCACTTCTGTCACGGGAGTTGTCATAAGCAAGTCTGATAGTTTACTTGTCAGCTCATGTTTTGACTGTCGCCTCCGTTTGCTACCTCACTTCTGTCACGGGAGTTGTCATAAGCAAGTCTCATACTTTACTTGTCAGCTGATGCTTTGACTGTCGCCTCCTTATCCTACCTCACTTCTGTCACGGGAGTTGTCATAAGCAAGTCTGATAGTTTACTTGTCAGCTGATGTTTTGACTGTCGCCTCCTTATCCTACCTCACTTCTGTCACGGGAGTTGTCATATGTAAGTCTGATACTTTACTTGTCAGCTCATGTTTTGACTGTCGCCTCCTTATCCTACCTCACTTCTGTCACAGGAGTTGTCATTAGCAAGTCTGATAGTTTACTTGTCAGCTGATGTTTTGACTGTTGCCTCCTTATCCTACCTCACTTCTGTCACGGGAGTTGTCATAAGAAAGTCTGATACTTTCCTCGACTGCTAATGTTTTGACTGTCGCCTCCTTATCCTACCTCACTTCTGTCATGGGAGTTGTAATAGGCAAGTCTGATACTTTCCTTGACAGCTGATGTTTTGACTGTCGCCTCCTTATCCTACCTCACTTCTGTCACGGGAGTTGTCATAAGCAAGTCTGATACTTTCCTCGACAGCTGATGTTTTGACTGTCGCCTCCTTATCCTACCTCACTTCTGTCATGGGAGTTGTCATAAGCAAGTCTGATACTTTCCTCGACAGCTGATGTTTTGACTGTCGCCTCCTTATCCTACCTCACTTCTGTCACGGGAGTTGCCATAAGCAAGTCTGATACTTTCCTTGTCAGCTGCTGTTTTGACTGTCGCCTCCTTATCCAACCTCACTTCTGTCACAGGACTTGTCATAAGCAAGTATGATACTTTACTTGTTAGCTGATGTTTTGACTGTCGCCTCCTTATCCTACCTCACTTCTGTCACGGGAGTTGTCATAAGCAAGTGTGATAGTTTGTCAGCTGATGATTTGACTGTCGCCTCCTTATCCTACCTCACTTCTGTCACGGGAGTTGTCATAAGCAAGTCTGATACTTTACTTGTCAGCTGATGTTTTGACTGTCGCCTCCTTATACTACCTCACTTCTGTCACGGGAGTTGTCATAAGCAAGTCTGATACTTTACTTGTCAGCTGATGTTTTGACTGTCGCCTCCTTATCCTACCTCACTTATGTCACGGGAGTTGTCATAAGCAAGTCTCATACTTTACTTGTCAGCTGATGTTTTGACTGTCGCCTCCGTTTGCTACCTCACTTCTGTCACGGGAGTTGTCATAAGCAAGTCTGATAGTTTACTTGTCAGCTGATGTATTGACTGTTGCCTCCTTATGCTACCTCACTTCTATCACGGTAGTTGTCACAAGCAAGTCTGATATTTTACTTGTCAGCTGATGTTTCGACTGTCGCCTCCTTACCCTACCTCACTTCTGTCACGGGAGTTGTCATAAGCAAGTCTGATACTTTCCTCGACAGCTGATGTTTTGACTGTCGCCTCCTTATGCTACCTCACTTCTGTCACGGGAGTTGTCATAAGCAAGTCTGATACTTTCCTCGACAGCTGATGTTTTGACTGTCGCCTCCTTATGCTACCTCACTTCTGTCACAGGAGTTGTCATAAGCAAGTCTGATACTTTACTTGTCAGCTGATGTTTTGTCTGTCGCCTCCTTATCCTACCTCGCTTCTGTCACGGGAGTTGTCATAAGCAAGTCTCATACTTTACATGTCAACTGATGCTTTGACTGTCGCCTCCTTATCCTACCTCACTTCTATCATGGGAGTTGTCATAAGCAAGTCTGATAGTTGACTTGTCAGCTGATGTTTTGACTGTCGCCTCCTTATCCTACCTCACTTCTGTCACGGGAGTTGTCATAAGCAAGTCTGATACTTTACTTGTCAGCTCATGTTTTGACTGTCGCCTCCTTATCCTACCTCACTTCTGTCACGGGAGTTGTCATAAGCAATCTGATAGTTTACTTGTCAGCTGATGTTTTGACTGTCGCCTCCTTATCCTACCTCACTTCTGTCACGGGAGTTGTCATAAGTAAGTCTGATTTTTTACTTGTCAGCTCATGTTTTGACTGTCGCCTCCGTTTGCTACCTCACTTCTGTCACGGGAGTTGTCATAAGCAAGTCTGATACTTTCCTCGACAGCTGATGTTTTGAGTGTCGCCTCCTTATCCTACCTCACTTCTGTCACGGGAGTTGTCATAAGCAAGTCTGATACTTTACTTGTCAGCTGATGTTTTGACTGTCGCCTCCTTATCCTACCTCACTTCTGTCACGGGAGTTGTCATAAGCAAGTCTGATAGTTTACTTGTCAGCTGATGTTTTGACTGTCGCCTCCTTATCCTACCTCACTTCTGTCACGGGAGTTGTCATAAGCAAGTCTGATAGTTTACTTGTCAGCTCATGTTTTGACTGTCGCCTCCGTTTGCTACCTCACTTCTGTCACGGGAGTTGTCATAAGCAAGTCTCATACTTTACTTGTCAGCTGATGCTTTGACTGTCGCCTCCTTATCCTACCTCACTTCTGTCACGGGAGTTGTCATAAGCAAGTCTGATAGTTTACTTGTCAGCTGATGTTTTGACTGTCGCCTCCTTATCCTACCTCACTTCTGTCACGGGAGTTGTCATATGTAAGTCTGATACTTTACTTGTCAGCTCATGTTTTGACTGTCGCCTCCTTATCCTACCTCACTTCTGTCACAGGAGTTGTCATTAGCAAGTCTGATAGTTTACTTGTCAGCTGATGTTTTGACTGTTGCCTCCTTATCCTACCTCACTTCTGTCACGGGAGTTGTCATAAGAAAGTCTGATACTTTCCTCGACTGCTAATGTTTTGACTGTCGCCTCCTTATCCTACCTCACTTCTGTCATGGGAGTTGTAATAGGCAAGTCTGATACTTTCCTTGACAGCTGATGTTTTGACTGTCGCCTCCTTATCCTACATCACTTCTGTCACGGGAGTTGTCATAAGCAAGTCTGATACTTTCCTCGACAGCTGATGTTTTGACTGTCGCCTCCTTATCCTACCTCACTTCTGTCATGGGAGTTGTCATAAGCAAGTCTGATACTTTCCTCGACAGCTGATGTTTTGACTGTCGCCTCCTTATCCTACCTCACTTCTGTCACGGGAGTTGCCATAAGCAAGTCTGATACTTTCCTTGTCAGCTGCTGTTTTGACTGTCGCCTCCTTATCCAACCTCACTTCTGTCACAGGACTTGTCATAAGCAAGTATGATACTTTAGTTGTTAGCTGATGTTTTGACTGTCGCCTCCTTATCCTACCTCACTTCTGTCACGGGAGTTGTCATAAGCAAGTCTGATAGTTTGTCAGCTGATGATTTGACTGTCGCCTCCTTATCCTACCTCACTTCTGTCACGGGAGTTGTCATAAGCAAGTCTGATACTTTACTTGTCAGCTGATGTTTTGACTGTCGCCTCCTTATACTACCTCACTTCTGTCACGGGAGTTGTCATAAGCAAGTCTGATACTTTACTTGTCAGCTGATGTTTTGACTGTCGCCTCCTTATCCTACCTCACTTATGTCACGGGAGTTGTCATAAGCAAGTCTCATACTTTACTTGTCAGCTGATGTTTTGACTGTCGCCTCCGTTTGCTACCTCACTTCTGTCACGGGAGTTGTCATAAGCAAGTCTGATAGTTTACTTGTCAGCTGATGCATTGACTGTTGCCTCCTTATGCTACCTCACTTCTATCACGGTAGTTGTCACAAGCAAGTCTGATATTTTACTTGTCAGCTGATGTTTCGACTGTCGCCTCCTTACCCTACCTCACTTCTGTCACGGGAGTTGTCATAAGCAAGTCTGATACTTTCCTCGACAGCTGATGTTTTGACTGTCGCCTCCTTATGCTACCTCACTTCTGTCACGGGAGTTGTCATAAGCAAGTCTGATACTTTCCTCGACAGCTGATGTTTTGACTGTCGCCTCCTTATGCTACCTCACTTCTGTCACAGGAGTTGTCATAAGCAAGTCTGATACTTTACTTGTCAGCTGATGTTTTGTCTGTCGCCTCCTTATCCTACCTCGCTTCTGTCACGGGAGTTGTCATAAGCAAGTCTCATACTTTACATGTCAACTGATGCTTTGACTGTCGCCTCCTTATCCTACCTCACTTCTATCATGGGAGTTGTCATAAGCAAGTCTGATAGTTGACTTGTCAGCTGATGTTTTGACTGTCGCCTCCTTATCCTACCTCACTTCTGTCACGGGAGTTGTCATAAGCAATCTGATAGTTTACTTGTCAGCTCATGTTTTGACTGTCGCCTCCTTATCCTACCTCACTTCTGTCACGGGAGTTGTCATAAGCAAGTCTGATACTTTGCTCGACTGCTGATGTTTTGACTGTCGCCTCCTTATCCTACCTCACTTCTGTCACGGGAGTTGTCATAAGCAAGTCTGATACTTTCCTTGACAGCTGATGTTTTGACTGTCGCCTCCTAATCCTACCTCACTTCTGTCACGGGAGTTGTCATAAGCAAGTCTGATACTTTCCTCGACTGCTGATGTTTTGACTGTCGCCTCCTTATCCTACCTCACTTCTGTCACGGGAGTTGTCATAGGCAAGTCTGATACTTTCCTTGACAGCTGATGTTTTGACTGTCGCCTCCTTATCCTACCTCACTTCTGTCATGGGAGTTGTCATAAGCAAGTCTGATACTTTCCTCGACAGCTGTTGTTTTGACTGTCGCCTCCTTATCCTACCTCACTTCTGTCACGGGAGCTGTCATAAGCAAGTCTGATACTTTCCTCGACAGCTGATGTTTTGACTGTCGCCTCCTTATGCTACCTCACTTCTGTCACGGGAGTTGTCATAAGCAAGTCTGATACTTTACTTGACAGGTGATGTTTTGACTGTCGCCTCCTTATCCTACCTCACTTCTGTCACGGGAGTTGTCATAAGCAAGTCTGATAGTTTAATTGTCAGCTGATGTTTTGACTGTCGCCTCCTTATCCTACCTCACTTCTGTCACGGGAGTTGTCATAAGCAAGTCTGATTTTTTACTTGTCAGCTCATGTTTTGACTGTTGCCTCCTTATCCTACCTCACTTCTGTCATGGGAGTTGTCATAAGCAAGTCTGATAGTTTACTTGTCAGCTGATGTTTTGACTGTCGCCTACTTATCCTACCTCACTTCTGTCACGGGAGTTGTCATAAGCAAGTCTGATATTTTCCTCGACTGCTGATGTTTTGACTGTCGCCTCCTTATCTTACCTCACTTCTGTCACGGGAGTTGTCATAGGCAAGTCTGATACTTTCCTTGACAGCTGATGTTTTGACTGTCGCCTCCTTATCCTACCTCACTTCTGTCATGGGAGTTGTCATAAGCAGGTCTGATACTTTACTTGTCAGCTGATGTTTTGACTGTCGCCTCCTTATCCTACCTCACTTCTGTCACGGGAGCTGTCATAAGCAAGTCTGATACTTTCCTCGACAGCTGATGTTTTGACTGTCTCTTCCTTATCCTACCTCACTTCTGTCACGGGAGTTGTCATAAGCAAGTCTGATAGTTTACTTGTCAGCTGATGTTTTGACTGTCGCCTCCTTATCCTACCTCACTTCTGTCACGGGAGTTGTCATAAGCAAGTCTGATACTTTACTTGTCAGCTGATGTTATGACTGTTGCCTCCATACCCTACCTCACTTCTGTCACGGGAGTTGTCATAAGCAAGTCCGATACTTTACTTGTCAGCTGATGTTTTGACTGTCGCCTCCTTATCCTACCTCACTTCTGTCACGGGAGTTGTCATAAGCAAGTCTGATACTTTACTTGTCAGCTCATGTTTTGACTGTCGCCTCCTTATCCTACCTCACTTCTGTCACGGGAGTTGTCATGAGCAAGTCTGATAGTTTACTTGCCAGCTGATGTTTTGACTGTCGCCTCCTTATCCTACCTCACTTCTGTCACGGGAGTTGTCATAAGCAAGTCTGATACTTTCCTCGACTGCTGATGATTTGACTGTCGCCTCCTTATCCTACCTCACTTCTGTCACGGGAGTTGTCATAGGCAAGTCTGATACTTTCCTCGACAGCTGATGTTTTGACTGTCGCCTCCTTATCCTACCTCACTTCTGTCACGGGAGTTGTCATAAGCAAGTCTGATACTTTACTTGTCAGCTGATGTTTTGACTGTCGCCTCCTTATCCTACCTCACTTCTGTCACGGGAGTTGTCATAAGCAAGTCTGATAGTTTACTTGTCAGCTGATGTTTTGACTGTCGCCTCCTTATCCTATCTCACTTCTGTCACGGGAGTTGTCATAAGCAAGTCTGATACTTTACTTGTCAGCTGATGT
The DNA here is from genome assembly GCA_030765065.1 of Deroplatys truncata. Taxonomy (NCBI): domain Eukaryota; kingdom Metazoa; phylum Arthropoda; class Insecta; order Mantodea; family Mantidae; genus Deroplatys; species Deroplatys truncata. Next base: position 11,225,667 of record CM060975.1, read on the forward strand.
TTTGACTGTTGCCTCCTTATCCTACATCACTTCTGCCACGGGAGTTGTCATAAGCAAGTCCGATACTTTACTTGTCAGCTGATGTTTTGACTGTCGCCTCCTTATCCTATCTCACTTCTGTCACGGGAGTTGTCATAAGCAAGTCTGATACTTTACTTGTCAGCTGATGTTTTGACTGTTGCCTCCTTATCCTACATCACTTCTGCCACGGGAGTTGTCATAAGCAAGTCCGATACTTTACTTGTCAGCTGATGTTTTGACTGTTGCCTCCTTATCCTACCTCACTTCTGTCACGGGAGTTGTCATAAGCAAGTCTGATACTGTACTTGTCAGCTGATGTTTTGACTGTCACCTCCTTATCCTACCTCACTTCTGTCACGGGAGTGGTCATAAGCAAGTCCGATAGTTTACTTGTCAGCTGATGCTTTGACTGTCGCCTCCTTATCCTACCTCACTTCTGTCACGGGAGTTGTCATAAGCAAGTCTGATACTTTCCTCGACTGCTGATGTTTTGACTGTCGCCTCCTTATCCTACCTCACTTCTGTCACGGGAGTTGTCATAGGCAAGTCTGATACTTTCCTTGACAGCTGATGTTTTGACTGTCGCCTCCTTATCCTACCTCACTTCTGTCATGGGAGTTGTCATAAGCAAGTCTGATACTTTCCTCGACAGCTGTTGTTTTGACTGTCGCCTCCTTATCCTACCTCACTTCTGTCACGGGAGCTGTCATAAGCAAGTCTGATACTTTCCTCAACAGCTGATGTTTTGACTGTCGCCTCCTTATGCTACCTCACTTCTGTCACGGGAGTTGTCATAAGCAAGTCTGATACTTTACTTGACAGCTGATGTTTTGACTGTCGCCTCCTTATCCTACCTCACTTCTGTCACGGGAGTTGTCATAAGCAAGTCTGATAGTTTAATTGTCAGCTGATGTTTTGACTGTCGCCTCCTTATCCTACCTCACTTCTGTCACGGGAGTTGTCATAAGCAAGTCTGATTTTTTACTTGTCAGCTCATGTTTTGACTGTCGCCTCCTTATCCTACCTCACTTCTGTCATGGGAGTTGTCATAAGCAAGTCTGATAGTTTACTTGTCAGCTGATGTTTTGACTGTCGCCTCCTTATCCTACCTCACTTCTGTCACGGGAGTTGTCATAAGCAAGTCTGATATTTTCCTCGACTGCTGATGTTTTGACTGTCGCCTCCTTATCTTACCTCACTTCTGTCACGGGAGTTGTCATAGGCAAGTCTGATACTTTCCTTGACAGCTGATGTTTTGACTGTCGCCTCCTTATCCTACCTCACTTCTGTCATGGGAGTTGTCATAAGCAAGTCTGATACTTTACTTGTCAGCTGATGTTTTGACTGTCGCCTCCTTATCCTACCTCACTTCTGTCACGGGAGCTGTCATAAGCAAGTCTGATACTTTCCTCGACAGCTGATGTTTTGACTGTCTCTTCCTTATCCTACCTCACTTCTGTCACGGGAGTTGTCATAAGCAAGTCTGATAGTTTACTTGTCAGCTGATGTTTTGACTGTCACCTCCTTATCCTACCTCACTTCTGTCACGGGAGTTGTCATAAGAAGGTCTGATACTTTACTTGTCAGCTGATGTTATGACTGTTGCCTCCATACCCTACCTCACTTCTGTCACGGGAGTTGTCATAAGCAAGTCCGATACTTTACTTGTCAGCTGATGTTTTGACTGTCGCCTCCTTATCCTACCTCACTTCTGTCACGGGAGTTGTCATAAGCAAGTCTGATACTTTACTTGTCAGCTCATGTTTTGACTGTCGCCTCCTTATCCTACCTCACTTCTGTCACGGGAGTTGTCATGAGCAAGTCTGATAGTTTACTTGCCAGCTGATGTTTTGACTGTCGCCTCCTTATCCTACCTCACTTCTGTCACGGGAGTTGTCATAAGCAAGTCTGATACTTTCCTCAACTGCTGATGATTTGACTGTCGCCTCCTTATCCTACCTCACTTCTGTCACGGGAGTTGTCATAGGCAAGTCTGATACTTTCCTCGACAGCTGATGTTTTGACTGTCGCCTCCTTATCCTACCTCACTTCTGTCACGGGAGTTGTCATAAGCAAGTCTGATACTTTACTTGTCAGCTGATGTTTTGACTGTCGCCTCCTTATCCTACCTCACTTCTGTCACGGGAGTTGTCATAAGCAAGTCTGATAGTTTACTTGTCAGCTGATGTTTTGACTGTCGCCTCCTTATCCTATCTCACTTCTGTCACGGGAGTTGTCATAAGCAAGTCTGATACTTTACTTGTCAGCTGATGTTTTGACTGTTGCCTCCTTATCCTACCTCGCTTCTGTCACGGGAGTTGTCATAAGCAAGTCTCATACTTTACATGTCAACTGATGCTTTGACTGTCGCCTCCTTATCCTACCTCACTTCTATCATGGGAGTTGTCATAAGCAAGTCTGATAGTTGACTTGTCAGCTGATGTTTTGACTGTCGCCTCCTTATCCTACCTCACTTCTGTCACGGGAGTTGTCATAAGCAATCTGATAGTTTACTTGTCAGCTCATGTTTTGACTGTCGCCTCCTTATCCTACCTCACTTCTGTCACGGGAGTTGTCATAAGCAAGTCTGATACTTTGCTCGACTGCTGATGTTTTGACTGTCGCCTCCTTATCCTACCTCACTTCTGTCACGGGAGTTGTCATAAGCAAGTCTGATACTTTCCTTGACAGCTGATGTTTTGACTGTCGCCTCCTAATCCTACCTCACTTCTGTCACGGGAGTTGTCATAAGCAAGTCTGATACTTTCCTCGACTGCTGATGTTTTGACTGTCGCCTCCTTATCCTACCTCACTTCTGTCACGGGAGTTGTCATAGGCAAGTCTGATACTTTCCTTGACAGCTGATGTTTTGACTGTCGCCTCCTTATCCTACCTCACTTCTGTCATGGGAGTTGTCATAAGCAAGTCTGATACTTTCCTCGACAGCTGTTGTTTTGACTGTCGCCTCCTTATCCTACCTCACTTCTGTCACGGGAGCTGTCATAAGCAAGTCTGATACTTTCCTCGACAGCTGATGTTTTGACTGTCGCCTCCTTATGCTACCTCACTTCTGTCACGGGAGTTGTCATAAGCAAGTCTGATACTTTACTTGACAGGTGATGTTTTGACTGTCGCCTCCTTATCCTACCTCACTTCTGTCACGGGAGTTGTCATAAGCAAGTCTGATAGTTTAATTGTCAGCTGATGTTTTGACTGTCGCCTCCTTATCCTACCTCACTTCTGTCACGGGAGTTGTCATAAGCAAGTCTGATTTTTTACTTGTCAGCTCATGTTTTGACTGTTGCCTCCTTATCCTACCTCACTTCTGTCATGGGAGTTGTCATAAGCAAGTCTGATAGTTTACTTGTCAGCTGATGTTTTGACTGTCGCCTACTTATCCTACCTCACTTCTGTCACGGGAGTTGTCATAAGCAAGTCTGATATTTTCCTCGACTGCTGATGTTTTGACTGTCGCCTCCTTATCTTACCTCACTTCTGTCACGGGAGTTGTCATAGGCAAGTCTGATACTTTCCTTGACAGCTGATGTTTTGACTGTCGCCTCCTTATCCTACCTCACTTCTGTCATGGGAGTTGTCATAAGCAGGTCTGATACTTTACTTGTCAGCTGATGTTTTGACTGTCGCCTCCTTATCCTACCTCACTTCTGTCACGGGAGCTGTCATAAGCAAGTCTGATACTTTCCTCGACAGCTGATGTTTTGACTGTCTCTTCCTTATCCTACCTCACTTCTGTCACGGGAGTTGTCATAAGCAAGTCTGATAGTTTACTTGTCAGCAGATGTTTTGACTGTCGCCTCCTTATCCTACCTCACTTCTGTCACGGGAGTTGTCATAAGCAAGTCTGATACTTTACTTGTCAGCTGATGTTATGACTGTTGCCTCCATACCCTACCTCACTTCTGTCACGGGAGTTGTCATAAGCAAGTCCGATACTTTACTTGTCAGCTGATGTTTTGACTGTCGCCTCCTTATCCTACCTCACTTCTGTCACGGGAGTTGTCATAAGCAAGTCTGATACTTTACTTGTCAGCTCATGTTTTGACTGTCGCCTCCTTATCCTACCTCACTTCTGTCACGGGAGTTGTCATGAGCAAGTCTGATAGTTTACTTGCCAGCTGATGTTTTGACTGTCGCCTCCTTATCCTACCTCACTTCTGTCACGGGAGTTGTCATAAGCAAGTCTGATACTTTCCTCGACTGCTGATGATTTGACTGTCGCCTCCTTATCCTACCTCACTTCTGTCACGGGAGTTGTCATAGGCAAGTCTGATACTTTCCTCGACAGCTGATGTTTTGACTGTCGCCTCCTTATCCTACCTCACTTCTGTCACGGGAGTTGTCATAAGCAAGTCTGATACTTTACTTGTCAGCTGATGTTTTGACTGTCGCCTCCTTATCCTACCTCACTTCTGTCACGGGAGTTGTCATAAGCAAGTCTGATAGTTTACTTGTCAGCTGATGTTTTGACTGTCGCCTCCTTATCCTATCTCACTTCTGTCACGGGAGTTGTCATAAGCAAGTCTGATACTTTACTTGTCAGCTGATGTTTTGACTGTTGCCTCCTTATCCTACATCACTTCTGCCACGGGAGTTGTCATAAGCAAGTCCGATACTTTACTTGTCAGCTGATGTTTTGACTGTCGCCTCCTTATCCTATCTCACTTCTGTCACGGGAGTTGTCATAAGCAAGTCTGATACTTTACTTGTCAGCTGATGTTTTGACTGTTGCCTCCTTATCCTACATCACTTCTGCCACGGGAGTTGTCATAAGCAAGTCCGATACTTTACTTGTCAGCTGATGTTTTGACTGTTGCCTCCTTATCCTACCTCACTTCTGTCACGGGAGTTGTCATAAGCAAGTCTGATACTGTACTTGTCAGCTGATGTTTTGACTGTCACCTCCTTATCCTACCTCACTTCTGTCACGGGAGTGGTCATAAGCAAGTCCGATACTTTACTTGTCAGCTGATGCTTTGACTGTCGCCTCCTTATCCTACCTCACTTCTGTCACGGGAGTTGTCATAAGCAAGTCTGATACTTTCCTCGACTGCTGATGTTTTGACTGTCGCCTCCTTATCCTACCTCACTTCTGTCACGGGAGTTGTCATAGGCAAGTCTGATACTTTCCTTGACAGCTGATGTTTTGACTGTCGCCTCCTTATCCTACCTCACTTCTGTCATGGGAGTTGTCATAAGCAAGTCTGATACTTTCCTCGACAGCTGTTGTTTTGACTGTCGCCTCCTTATCCTACCTCACTTCTGTCACGGGAGCTGTCATAAGCAAGTCTGATACTTTCCTCAACAGCTGATGTTTTGACTGTCGCCTCCTTATGCTACCTCACTTCTGTCACGGGAGTTGTCATAAGCAAGTCTGATACTTTACTTGACAGCTGATGTTTTGACTGTCGCCTCCTTATCCTACCTCACTTCTGTCACGGGAGTTGTCATAAGCAAGTCTGATAGTTTAATTGTCAGCTGATGTTTTGACTGTCGCCTCCTTATCCTACCTCACTTCTGTCACGGGAGTTGTCATAAGCAAGTCTGATTTTTTACTTGTCAGCTCATGTTTTGACTGTCGCCTCCTTATCCTACCTCACTTCTGTCATGGGAGTTGTCATAAGCAAGTCTGATAGTTTACTTGTCAGCTGATGTTTTGACTGTCGCCTCCTTATCCTACCTCACTTCTGTCACGGGAGTTGTCATAAGCAAGTCTGATATTTTCCTCGACTGCTGATGTTTTGACTGTCGCCTCCTTATCTTACCTCACTTCTGTCACGGGAGTTGTCATAGGCAAGTCTGATACTTTCCTTGACAGCTGATGTTTTGACTGTCGCCTCCTTATCCTACCTCACTTCTGTCATGGGAGTTGTCATAAGCAAGTCTGATACTTTACTTGTCAGCTGATGTTTTGACTGTCGCCTCCTTATCCTACCTCACTTCTGTCACGGGAGCTGTCATAAGCAAGTCTGATACTTTCCTCGACAGCTGATGTTTTGACTGTCTCTTCCTTATCCTACCTCACTTCTGTCACGGGAGTTGTCATAAGCAAGTCTGATAGTTTACTTGTCAGCTGATGTTTTGACTGTCACCTCCTTATCCTACCTCACTTCTGTCACGGGAGTTGTCATAAGAAGGTCTGATACTTTACTTGTCAGCTGATGTTATGACTGTTGCCTCCATACCCTACCTCACTTCTGTCACGGGAGTTGTCATAAGCAAGTCCGATACTTTACTTGTCAGCTGATGTTTTGACTGTCGCCTCCTTATCCTACCTCACTTCTGTCACGGGAGTTGTCATAAGCAAGTCTGATACTTTACTTGTCAGCTCATGTTTTGACTGTCGCCTCCTTATCCTACCTCACTTCTGTCACGGGAGTTGTCATGAGCAAGTCTGATAGTTTACTTGCCAGCTGATGTTTTGACTGTCGCCTCCTTATCCTACCTCACTTCTGTCACGGGAGTTGTCATAAGCAAGTCTGATACTTTCCTCGACTGCTGATGATTTGACTGTCGCCTCCTTATCCTACCTCACTTCTGTCACGGGAGTTGTCATAGGCAAGTCTGATACTTTCCTCGACAGCTGATGTTTTGACTGTCGCCTCCTTATCCTACCTCACTTCTGTCACGGGAGTTGTCATAAGCAAGTCTGATACTTTACTTGTCAGCTGATGTTTTGACTGTCGCCTCCTTATCCTACCTCACTTCTGTCACGGGAGTTGTCATAAGCAAGTCTGATAGTTTACTTGTCAGCTGATGTTTTGACTGTCGCCTCCTTATCCTATCTCACTTCTGTCACGGGAGTTGTCATAAGCAAGTCTGATACTTTACTTGTCAGCTGATGTTTTGACTGTTGCCTCCTTATCCTACATCACTTCTGTCACGGGAGTTGTCATAAGCAAGTCCGATACTTTACTTGTCAGCTGATGTTTTGACTGTTGCCTCCTTATCCTACCTCACTTCTGTCACGGGAGTTGTCATAAGCAAGTCTGATACTGTACTTGTCAGCTGATGTTTTGACTGTCACCTCCTTATCCTACCTCACTTCTGTCACGGGAGTGGTCATAAGCAAGTCCGATACTTTACTTGTCAGCTGATGTTTTGACTGTCGCCTCCTTATCCTACCTCACTACTGTCACGGGAGTTGTCATAAGCAAGTCTGATACTTTACTTGTCAGCTCATGTTTTGACTGTCGCCTCCTTATCCTACCTCACTTCTGTCACGGGAGTTGTCATGAGCAAGTCTGATAGTTTACTTGCCAGCTGATGTTTTGACTGTCGCCTCCTTATCCTACCTCACTTCTGTCACGGGAGTTGTCATAAGCAAGTCTGATACTTTCCTCGACTGCTGATGATTTGACTGTCGCCTCCTTATCCTACCTCACTTCTGTCACGGGAGTTGTCATAGGCAAGTCTGATACTTTCCTCGACAGCTGATGTTTTGACTGTCGCCTCCTTATCCTACCTCACTTCTGTCACGGGAGTTGTCATAAGCAAGTCTGATACTTTACTTGTCAGCTGATGTTTTGACTGTCGCCTCCTTATCCTACCTCACTTCTGTCACGGGAGTTGTCATAAGCAAGTCTGATAGTTTACTTGTCAGCTGATGTTTTGACTGTCGCCTCCTTATCCTATCTCACTTCTGTCACGGGAGTTGTCATAAGCAAGTCTGATACTGTACTTGTCAGCTGATGTTTTGACTGTCACCTCCTTATCCTACCTCACTTCTGTACGGGAGTGGTCATAAGCAAGTCCGATACTTTACTTGTCAGCTGATGTTTTGACTGTCGCCTCCTTATCCTACCTCACTTCTGTCACAGGAGTTGTCATAAGCAAGTCCGATACTTTACTTGTCAGCTGATGTTTTGACTGTTGCCTCCTTATCCTACCTCACTTCTGTCACGGGAGTTGTCATAAGCAAGTCTGATACTTTACTTGTCAGCTGATGTTTTGACTGTTGCCTCCTTATCCTACCTCACTTCTGTCACGGGAGTTGACATAAGCAAGTCTGATAGTTTACTTGTCAGCTGATGTTTTGACTGTTGCCTTCTTATGCTACCTCACTTCTGTCACGGGAGTTGACAGAAGCAAGTCTAATAGTTTACTTGTCAGCTGATGTTTTGACTGTCGCCTCCTTATCCTACCTCACTTCTGTCACGGGAGTTGTCATAAGCAAGTCTGATACTTTCCTTGTCAGCTAATGTTTTGACTGTCGCCTCCTTATCCTACCTCACTTCTGTCACGGGAGTTGTCATAGGCAAGTCTGATACTTTCCTTGACAGCTGATGTTTTGACTGTCGCCTCCTTATCCTACCTCACTTCTGTCATGGGAGTTGTCATAAGCAAGTCTGATACTTTCCTCGACAGCTGTTGTTTTGACTGTCGCCTCCTTATCCTACCTCACTTCTGTCACGGGAGCTGTCATAAGCAAGTCTGATACTTTCCTCAACAGCTGATGTTTTGACTGTCGCCTCCTTATGCTACCTCACTTCTGTCACGGGAGTTGTCATAAGCAAGTCTGATACTTTACTTGACAGCTGATGTTTTGACTGTCGCCTCCTTATCCTACCTCACTTCTGTCACGGGAGTTGTCATAAGCAAGTCTGATAGTTTAATTGTCAGCTGATGTTTTGACTGTCGCCTCCTTATCCTACCTCACTTCTGTCACGGGAGTTGTCATAAGCAAGTCTGATTTTTTACTTGTCAGCTCATGTTTTGACTGTCGCCTCCTTATCCTACCTCACTTCTGTCATGGGAGTGGTCATAAGCAAGTCCGATACTTTACTTGTCAGCTGATGCTTTGACTGTCGCCTCCTTATCCTACCTCACTTCTGTCACGGGAGTTGTCATAAGCAAGTCTGATACTTTCCTCGACTGCTGATGTTTTGACTGTCGCCTCCTTATCCTACCTCACTTCTGTCACGGGAGTTGTCATAGGCAAGTCTGATACTTTCCTTGACAGCTGATGTTTTGACTGTCGCCTCCTTATCCTACCTCACTTCTGTCATGGGAGTTGTCATAAGCAAGTCTGATACTTTCCTCGACAGCTGTTGTTTTGACTGTCGCCTCCTTATCCTACCTCACTTCTGTCACGGGAGCTGTCATAAGCAAGTCTGATACTTTCCTCAACAGCTGATGTTTTGACTGTCGCCTCCTTATGCTACCTCACTTCTGTCACGGGAGTTGTCATAAGCAAGTCTGATACTTTACTTGACAGCTGATGTTTTGACTGTCGCCTCCTTATCCTACCTCACTTCTGTCACGGGAGTTGTCATAAGCAAGTCTGATAGTTTAATTGTCAGCTGATGTTTTGACTGTCGCCTCCTTATCCTACCTCACTTCTGTCACGGGAGTTGTCATAAGCAAGTCTGATTTTTTACTTGTCAGCTCATGTTTTGACTGTCGCCTCCTTATCCTACCTCACTTCTGTCATGGGAGTTGTCATAAGCAAGTCTGATAGTTTACTTGTCAGCTGATGTTTTGACTGTCGCCTCCTTATCCTACCTCACTTCTGTCACGGGAGTTGTCATAAGCAAGTCTGATATTTTCCTCGACTGCTGATGTTTTGACTGTCGCCTCCTTATATTACCTCACTTCTGTCACGGGAGTTGTCATAGGCAAGTCTGATACTTTCCTTGACAGCTGATGTTTTGACTGTCGCCTCCTTATCCTACCTCACTTCTGTCATGGGAGTTGTCATAAGCAAGTCTGATACTTTACTTGTCAGCTGATGTTTTGACTGTCGCCTCCTTATCCTACCTCACTTCTGTCACGGGAGCTGTCATAAGCAAGTCTGATACTTTCCTCGACAGCTGATGTTTTGACTGTCTCTTCCTTATCCTACCTCACTTCTGTCACGGGAGTTGTCATAAGCAAGTCTGATAGTTTACTTGTCAGCTGATGTTTTGACTGTCACCTCCTTATCCTACCTCACTTCTGTCACGGGAGTTGTCATAAGCAAGTCCGATACTTTACTTGTCAGCTGATGTTTTGACTGTCGCCTCATTATCCTACCTCACTTCTGTCACGGGAGTTGTCATAAGCAAGTCTGATACTTTACTTGTCAGCTCATGTTTTGACTGTCGCCTCCTTATCCTACCTCACTTCTGTCACGGGAGTTGTCATAAGCAAGTCTGATACTTTACTTGTCAGCTCATGTTTTGACTGTCGCCTCCTTATCCTACCTCACTTCTGTCACGGGAGTTGTCATGAGCAAGTCTGATAGTTTACTTGCCAGCTGATGTTTTGACTGTCGCCTCCTTATTCTACCTCACTTCTGTCACGGGAGTTGTCATAAGCAAGTCTGATACTTTCCTCGACTGCTGATGATTTGACTGTCGCCTCCTTATCCTACCTCACTTCTGTCACGGGAGTTGTCATAGGCAAGTCTGATACTTTCCTCGACAGCTGATGTTTTGACTGTCGCCTCCTTATCCTACCTCACTTCTGTCACGGGAGTTGTCATAAGCAAGTCTGATACTTTACTTGTCAGCTGATGTTTTGACTGTCGCCTCCTTATCCTACCTCACTTCTGTCACGGGAGTTGTCATAAGCAAGTCTGATAGTTTACTTGTCAGCTGATGTTTTGACTGTCGCCTCCTTATCCTATCTCACTTCTGTCACGGGAGTTGTCATAAGCAAGTCTGATACTTTACTTGTCAGCTGATGTTTTGACTGTTGCCTCCTTATCCTACATCACTTCTGTCACGGGAGTTGTCATAAGCAAGTCCGATACTTTACTTGTCAGCTGATGTTTTGACTGTTGCCTCCTTATCCTACCTCACTTCTGTCACGGGAGTTGTCATAAGCAAGTCTGATACTGTACTTGTCAGCTGATGTTTTGACTGTCACCTCCTTATCCTACCTCACTTCTGTCACGGGAGTGGTCATAAGCAAGTCCGATACTTTACTTGTCAGCTGATGTTTTGACTGTCGCCTCCTTATCCTACCTCACTACTGTCACGGGAGTTGTCATAAGCAAGTCTGATACTTTACTTGTCAGCTCATGTTTTGACTGTCGCCTCCTTATCCTACCTCACTTCTGTCACGGGAGTTGTCATGAGCAAGTCTGATAGTTTACTTGCCAGCTGATGTTTTGACTGTCGCCTCCTTATCCTACCTCACTTCTGTCACGGGAGTTGTCATAAGCAAGTCTGATACTTTCCTCGACTGCTGATGATTTGACTGTCGCCTCCTTATCCTACCTCACTTCTGTCACGGGAGTTGTCATAGGCAAGTCTGATACTTTCCTCGACAGCTGATGTTTTGACTGTCGCCTCCTTATCCTACCTCACTTCTGTCACGGGAGTTGTCATAAGCAAGTCTGATACTTTACTTGTCAGCTGATGTTTTGACTGTCGCCTCCTTATCCTACCTCACTTCTGTCACGGGAGTTGTCATAAGCAAGTCTGATAGTTTACTTGTCAGCTGATGTTTTGACTGTCGCCTCCTTATCCTATCTCACTTCTGTCACGGGAGTTGTCATAAGCAAGTCTGATACTGTACTTGTCAGCTGATGTTTTGACTGTCACCTCCTTATCCTACCTCACTTCTGTACGGGAGTGGTCATAAGCAAGTCCGATACTTTACTTGTCAGCTGATGTTTTGACTGTCGCCTCCTTATCCTACCTCACTTCTGTCACGGGAGTTGTCATAAGCAAGTCCGATACTTTACTTGTCAGCTGATGTTTTGACTGTTGCCTCCTTATCCTACCTCACTTCTGTCACGGGAGTTGTCATAAGCAAGTCTGATACTTTACTTGTCAGCTGATGTTTTGACTGTTGCCTCCTTATCCTACCTCACTTCTGTCACGGGAGTTGACATAAGCAAGTCTGATAGTTTACTTGTCAGCTGATGTTTTGACTGTTGCCTTCTTATGCTACCTCACTTCTGTCACGGGAGTTGACAGAAGCAAGTCTAATAGTTTACTTGTCAGCTGATGTTTTGACTGTCGCCTCCTTATCCTACCTCACTTCTGTCACGGGAGTTGTCATAAGCAAGTCTGATACTTTCCTTGTCAGCTAATGTTTTGACTGTCGCCTCCTTATCCTACCTCACTTCTGTCACGGGAGTTGTCATAAGCAAGTCTGATACTTTACTTGTCAGTTGATGTTTTGACTGTTACCTCCTTATCCTACCTCACTTCTGTCACGGGAGTTGTCATAAGCAAGTCTGATACTTTCCTTGCCAGCTGATGTTTTGACTGTTGCCTCCTTATCCTACCTCACTTCTGTCATGGGAGTTGTCATAAGCAAGTCTGATACTTTACTTGTCAGCTGATGTTTTGACTGTCGCCTCCTTATGCTACCTCACTTCTGTCACGGGAGTTGTCATAAGCAAGTCTCATACTTTACTTGTCAGCTGATGTTTTGACTGTCGCCTCCTTATCCTAACCTCACTTATGTCACGGGAGTTGTCATAAGCAAGTCTCATACTTTACTTGTCAGCTGATGTTTAGACTGTCGCCTCCTTATGCTACCTCACTTCTGTCACGGGAGTTGTCATAAGCAAGTCTGATAGTTTACTTGTCAGCTGATGTTTTGACTGTTGCCTTCTTATGCTACCTCACTTCTGTCACGGGAGTTGTCATAAGCAAGTCTGATACTTTACTTGTCAGCTGATGTTTTGACTGTTGCCTGCTTATGCTACCTCACTTCTATCATGGGAGTTGTCACAAGCAAGTCTGATAGTTTACTTGTCAGCTGATGTTTTGACTGTTGCCTCCTTACCCTACCTCACTTCTGTCACGGGAGTTGTCATAAGCAAGTCTGATACTTTCCTCGACAGCTGATGTTTTGACTGTCGCCTCCTTATGCTACCTCACTTCTGTCACGGGAGTTGTCATAAGCAAGTCTGATACTTTCCTCGACAGCTGATGTTTTGACTGTCGCCTCCTTATGCCACCTCACTTCTGTCACGGGAGTTGTCATAAGCAAGTCTGATACTTTACTTGTCAGCTGATGTTTTGTCTGTCGCCTCCTTATCCTACCTCACTTCTGTCACGGGAGTTGTCATTAGCAAGTCTCATACTTTACTTGTCAGCTGATGCTTTGACTGTTGCCTCCTTATCCTACCTCACTTCTGTCACGGGAGTTGTCATAAGCAAGTCTGATACTTTACTTGTCAGCTGATGTTTTGTCTGTCGCCTCCTTATCCTACCTCACTTCTGTCACGGGAGTTGTCATAAGCAAGTCTGATACTTTACTTGTCAGCTCATGTTTTGATTGTCGCCTTCTTATCCTACCTCACTTCTGTCACGGGAGTTGTCATAAGCAAGTCTGATAGTTTACTTGTCAGCTCATGTTTTGACTGTCGCCTCCGTTTGCTACCTCACTTCTGTCACGGGAGTTGTCACAAGCAAGTCTCATACTTTACTTGTCAGCTGATGCTTTGACTGTCGCCTCCTTATCCTACCTCACTTCTGTCACGGGAGTTGTCATAAGCAAGTCTGATAGTTTACTTGTCAGCTGATGTTTTGACTGTCGCCTCCTTATCCTACCTCACTTCTGTCACGGGAGTTGTCATAAGTAAGTCTGATACTTTACTTGTCAGCTCATGTTTTGACTGTCGCCTCCTTATCCTACCTCACTTCTGTCACAGGAGTTGTCATTAGCAAGTCTGATAGTTTACTTGTCAGCTGATGTTTTGACTGTTGCCTCCTTATCCTACGTTACTTCTGTCACGGGAGTTGTCATAAGAAAGTCTGATACTTTCCTCGACTGCTAATGTTTTGACTGTCGCCTCCTTATCCTACCTCACTTCTGTCATGGGAGTTGTAATAGGCAAGTCTGATACTTTCCTTGACAGCTGATGTTTTGACTGTCGCCTCCTTATCCTACCTCACTTCTGTCACGGGAGTTGTCATAAGCAAGTCTGATACTTTCCTCGACAGCTGATGTTTTGACTGTCGCCTCCTTATCCTACCTCACTTCTGTCACGGGAGTTGTCATAAGCAAGTCTGATACTTTCCTCGACAGCTGATGTTTTGACTGTCGCCTCCTTATCCTACCTCACTTCTGTCACAGGAGTTGCCATAAGCAAGTCTGATACTTTCCTTGTCATCTGCTGTTTTGACTGTCGCCTCCTTATCCAACCTCACTTCTGTCACAGGAGTTGTCATAAGCAAGTATGATACTTTACTTGTCAGCTGATGTTTTGACTGTCGCCTCCTTATCCTACCTCACTTCTGTCACGGGAGTTGTCATAAGCAAGTCTGATAGTTTACTTGTCAGCTGATGATTTGACTGTAGCCTCCTTATCCTACCTCACTTCTGTCACGGGAGTTGTCATAAGCAAGTCTGATACTTTACTTGTCAGCTGATGTTTTGACTGTCGCCTCCTTATACTACCTCACTTCTGTCACGGGAGTTGTCATAAGCAAGTCTGATACTTTACTTGTCAGCTGATGTTTTGACTGTCGCCTCCTTATCCTACCTCACTTATGTCACGGGAGTTGTCATAAGCAAGTCTCATACTTTACTTGTCAGCTGATGTTTTGACTGTCGCCTCCGTTTGCTAACTCACTTCTGTCACGGGAGTTGTCATAAGCAAGTCTGATAGTTTACTTGTCAGCTGATGTATTGACTGTTGCCTCCTTATGCTACCTCACTTCTATCACGGTAGTTGTCACAAGCAAGTCTGATAGTTTACTTGTCAGCTGATGTTTCGACTGTCGCCTCCTTACCCTACCTCACTTCTGTCACGGGAGTTGTCATAAGCAAGTCTGATACTTTCCTCGACAGCTGATGTTTTGACTGTCGCCTCCTTATGCTACCTCACTTCTGTCACGGGAGTTGTCATAAGCAAGTCTGATACTTTCCTCGACAGCTGATGTTTTGACTGTCGCCTCCTTATGCTACCTCATTTCTGTCACGGGAGTTGTCATAAGCAAGTCTGATACTTTACTTGTCAGCTGATGTTTTGTCTGTCGCCTCCTTATCCTACCTCACTTCTGTCACGGGAGTTGTCATAAGCAAGTCTCATACTTTACATGTCAACTGATGCTTTGACTGTCGCCTCCTTATCCTACCTCACTTCTGTCACGGGACTTGTCATAAGCAAGTTTGATAGTTTACTTGTCAGCTGATGTTTTGACTGTCGCCTCCTTATCCTACCTCACTTCTGTCACGGGAGTTGTCATAAGCAAGTCTGATACTTTACTTGTCAGCTGATGTTTTGATTGTCGCCTCCTTATCCTACCTCACTTCTGTCACGGGAGTTGTCATAAGCAAGTCTGATAGTTTACTTGTCAGCTCACGTTTTGACTGTCGCCTCCTTATCCTATATCACTTCTGTCACGGGAGTTGTCATAAGCAAGTCTCATACTTTACTTGTCAGCTGATGCTTTGACTGTCGCCTCCTTATCCTACCTCACTTCTATCACGGGAGTTGTCATAAGCAAGTCTGATAGTTGACTTGTCAGCTGATGTTTTGACTGTCGCCTCCTTATCCTACCTCACTTCTGTCACGGGAGTTGTCATAAGCAAGTCTGATACTTTACTTGTCAGCTCATGTTTTGACTGTCGCCTCCTTATCCTACCTCACTTCTGTCACGGGAGTTGTCATAAGCAATCTGATAGTTTACTTGTCAGCTCATGTTTTGACTGTCGCCTCCTTATCCTACCTCACTTCTGTCACGGGAGTTGTCATAAGCAAGTCTGATACTTTGCTCGACTGCTGATGTTTTGACTGTCGCCTCCTTATCCTACCTCACTTCTGTCACGGGAGTTGTCATAAGCAAGTCTGATACTTTCCTTGACAGCTGATGTTTTGACTGTCGCCTCCTTATCCTACCTCACCTCTGTCACGGGAGTTGTCATAAGCAAGTCTGATACTTTCCTCGACAGCTGATGTTTTGACTGTCGCCTCCTTATGCTACCTCACTTCTGTCACGGGAGTTGCCATAAGCAAGTCTTATACTTTCCTCGACAGCTGATGTTTTGACTGTCGCCTCCTTATGCTACCTCACTTCTGTCACGGGAGTTGTCATAAGCAAGTCTGATACTTTACTTGTCAGCTGATGTTTTGACTGTCGCCTCCTTATTCTACCTCACTTCTGTCACGGGAGTTGTCATAAGCAAGTCTGATAGTTTAATTGTCAGCTGATGTTTTGACTGTCGCCTCCTTTTCCTACCTCACTTCTGTCACGGGAGTTGTCATAAGCAAGTCTGATTTTTTACTTGTCAGCTCATGTTTTGACTGTCGTCTCCTTATCCTACCTCACTTCTGTCATGGGAGTTGTCATAAGCAAGTCTGATAGTTTACTTGTCAGCTGATGTTTTGACTGTCGCCTCCTTATCCTACCTCACTTCTGTCACGGGAGCTGTCATAAGCAAGTCTGATACTTTCCTCGACAGCTGATGTTTTGACTGTCGCCTCCTTATCCTACCTCACTTCTGTCACGGGAGTTGTCATAGGCAAGTCTGATACTTTCCTTGACAGCTGATGTTTTGACTGTCGCCTCCTTATCCTACCTCACTTCTGTCATGGGAGTTGTCATAAGCAAGTCTGATACTTTCCTCGACAGCTGTTGTTTTGACTGTCGCCTCCTTATCCTACCTCACTTCTGTCACGGGAGCTGTCATAAGCAAGTCTGATACTTTCCTCGACAGCTGATGTTTTGACTGTCGCCTCCTTATGCTACCTCACTTCTGTCACGGGAGTTGTCATAAGCAAGTCTGATACTTTACTTGACAGCTGATGTTTTGACTGTCGCCTCCTTATCCTACCTCACTTCTGTCACGGGAGTTGTCATAAGCAAGTCTGATAGTTTAATTGTCAGCTGATGTTTTGACTGTCGCCTCCTTATCCTACCTCACTTCTGTCACGGGAGTTGTCATAAGCAAGTCTGATTTTTTACTTGTCAGCTCATGTTTTGACTGTCGCCTCCTTATCCTACCTCACTTCTGTCATGGGAGTTGTCATAAGCAAGTCTGATAGTTTACTTGTCAGCTGATGTTTTGACTGTCGCCTCCTTATCCTACCTCACTTCTGTCACGGGAGTTGTCATAAGCAAGTCTGATATTTTCCTCGACTGCTGATGTTTTGACTGTCGCCTCCTTATCTTACCTCACTTCTGTCACGGGAGTTGTCATAGGCAAGTCTGATACTTTCCTTGACAGCTGATGTTTTGACTGTCGCCTCCTTATCCTACCTCACTTCTGTCATGGGAGTTGTCATAAGCAAGTCTGATACTTTACTTGTCAGCTGATGTTTTGTCTGTCGCCTCCTTATCCTACCTCACTTCTGTCACGGGAGCTGTCATAAGCAAGTCTGATACTTTCCTCGACAGCTGATGTTTTGACTGTCTCTTCCTTATCCTACCTCACTTCTGTCACGGGAGTTGTCATAAGCAAGTCTGATAGTTTACTTGTCAGCTGATGTTTTGACTGTCGCCTCCTTATCCTATCTCACTTCTGTCAGGGGAGTTGTCATAAGCAAGTCTGATACTTTACTTGTCAGCTGATGTTTTGACTGTTGCCTCCTTATCCTACATCACTTCTGTCACGGGAGTTGTCATAAGCAAGTCTGATACTTTACTTGTCAGCTGATGTTTTGACTGTCGCCTCCTTATCCTACCTCACTTCTGTCACGGGAGTTGTCATAAGCAAGTCTGATACTTTACTTGTCAGCTGATGTTTTGATTGTCGCCTCCTTATCCTACCTCACTTCTGTCACAGGAGTTGTCATAAGCAAGTCTGATAGTTTACTTGTCAGCTCATGTTTTGACTGTCGCCTCCTTATGCTATATCACTTCTGTCACGGGAGTTGTCATAAGCAAGTCTCATACTTTACTTGTCAGCTGATGCTTTGACTGTCGCCTCCTTATCCTACCTCACTTCTATCACGGGAGTTGTCATAAGCAAGTCTGATAGTTGACTTGTCAGCTGATGTTTTGACTGTCGCCTCCTTATCCTACCTCACTTCTGTCACGGGAGTTGTCATAAGCAAGTCTGATACTTTACTTGTCAGCTCATGTTTTGACTGTCGCCTCCTTATCCTACCTCACTTCTGTCACGGGAGTTGTCATAAGCAATCTGATAGTTTACTTGTCAGCTCATGTTTTGACTGTCGCCTCCTTATCCTACCTCACTTCTGTCACGGGAGTTGTCATAAGCAAGTCTGATACTTTGCTCGACTGCTGATGTTTTGACTGTCGCCTCCTTATCCTACCTCACTTCTGTCACGGGAGTTGTCATAAGCAAGTCTGATACTTTCCTTGACAGCTGATGTTTTGACTGTCGCCTCCTTATCCTACCTCACCTCTGTCACGGGAGTTGTCATAAGCAAGTCTGATACTTTTCTCGACAGCTGATGTTTTGACTGTCGCCTCCTTATGCTACCTCACTTCTGTCACGGGAGTTGTCATAAGCAAGTCTGATACTTTCCTCGACAGCTGATGTTTTGACTGTCGCCTCCTTATGCTACCTCACTTCTGTCACGGGAGTTGTCATAAGCAAGTCTGATACTTTACTTGTCAGCTGATGTTTTGACTGTCGCCTCCTTATCCTACCTCACTTCTGTCACGGGAGTTGTCATAAGCAAGTCTGATAGTTTAATTGTCAGCTGATGTTTTGACTGTCGCCTCCTTTTCCTACCTCACTTCTGTCACGGGAGTTGTCATAAGCAAGTCTGATTTTTTACTTGTCAGCTCATGTTTTGACTGTCGTCTCCTTATCCTACCTCACTTCTGTCATGGGAGTTGTCATAAGCAAGTCTGATAGTTTACTTGTCAGCTGATGTTTTGTCTGTCGCCTCCTTATCCTACCTCACTTCTGTCACGGGAGTTGTCATAAGCAAGTCTGATACTTTCCTCGACTGCTGATGTTTTGACTGTCGCCTCCTTATCCTACCTCACTTCTGTCACGGGAGTTGTCATAGGCAAGTCTGATACTTTCCTTGACAGCTCATGTTTTGACTGTCGCCTCCTTATCCTACCTCACTTCTGTCACGGGAGTTGTCATGAGCAAGTCTGATAGTTTACTTGCCAGCTGATGTTTTGACTGTCGCCTCCTTATCCTACCTCACTTCTGTCATGGGAGTTGTCATAAGCAAGTCTGATACTTTCCTCGACTGCTGATGATTTGACTGTCGCCTCCTTATCCTACCTCACTTCTGTCACGGGAGTTGTCATAGGCAAGTCTGATACTTTCCTCGACAGCTGATGTTTTGACTGTCGCCTCCTTATCCTACCTCACTTCTGTCACGGGAGTTGTCATAAGCAAGTCTGAGAGTTTACTTGTCAGCTGATGTTTTGACTGTCGCCTCCTTATCCTACCTCACTTCTGTCACGGGAGTTGTCATAAGCAAGTCTGATAGTTTACTTGTCAGCTGATGTTTTGACTGTCGCCTCCTTATCCTATCTCACTTCTGTCACGGGAGTTGTCATAAGCAAGTCTGATACTTTACTTGTCAGCTGATGTTTTGACTGTTGCCTCCTTATCCTACATCACTTCTGTCACGGGAGTTGTCATAAGCAAGTCCGATACTTTACTTGTCAGCTGATGTTTTGACTGTTGCCTCCTTATCCTACCTCACTTCTGTCACGGGAGTTGTCATAAGCAAGTCTGATACTGTACTTGTCAGCTGATGTTTTGACTGTCACCTCCTTATCCTAGCTCACTTCTGTCACGGGAGTGGTCATAAGCAAGTCCGATACTTTACTTGTCAGCTGATGTTTTGACTGTCGCCTCCTTATCCTACCTCACTACTGTCACGGGAGTTGTCATAAGCAAGTCTGATACTTTACTTGTCAGCTCATGTTTTGACTGTCGCCTCCTTATCCTACCTCACTTCTGTCACGGGAGTTGTCATAAGCAAGTCTGATACTTTGCTCGACTGCTGATGTTTTGACTGTCGCCTCCTTATCCTACCTCACTTCTGTCACGGGAGTTGTCATAAGCAAGTCTGATACTTTCCTTGACAGCTGATGTTTTGACTGTCGCCTCCTTATCCTACCTCACTTCTGTCACGGGAGTTGTCATAAGCAAGTCTGATACTTTCCTCGACTGCTGATGATTTGACTGTCGCCTCCTTATCCTACCTCACTTCTGTCACGGGAGTTGTCATAGGCAAGTCTGATACTTTCCTTGACAGCTGATGTTTTGACTGTCGCCTCCTTATCCTACCTCACTTCTGTCATGGGAGTTGTCATAAGCAAGTCTGATACTTTCCTCGACAGCTGTTGTTTTGACTGTCGCCTCCTTATCCTACCTCACTTCTGTCACGGGAGCTGTCATAAGCAAGTCTGATACTTTCCTCGACAGCTGATGTTTTGACTGTCGCCTCCTTATGCTACCTCACTTCTGTCACGGGAGTTGTCATAAGCAAGTCTGATACTTTCCTCGACAGCTGATGTTTTGACTGTCGCCTCCTTATCCTACCTCACTTCTGTCACGGGAGTTGTCATAAGCAAGTCTGATAGTTTAATTGTCAGCTGATGTTTTGACTGTCGCCTCCTTATCCTACCTCACTTCTGTCACGGGAGTTGTCATAAGCAAGTCTGATTTTTTACTTGTCAGCTCATGTTTTGACTGTCGCCTCCTTATCCTACCTCACTTCTGTCATGGGAGTTGTCATAAGCAAGTCTGATAGTTTACTTGTCAGCTGATGTTTTGACTGTCGCCTCCTTATCCTACCTCACTTCTGTCACGGGAGTTGTCATAAGCAAGTCTGATATTTTCCTCGACTGCTGATGTTTTGACTGTCGCCTCCTTATCTTACCTCACTTCTGTCACGGGAGTTGTCATAGGCAAGTCTGATACTTTCCTTGACAGCTGATGTTTTGACTGTCACCTCCTTATCCTACCTCACTTCTGTCATGGGAGTTGTCATAAGCAAGTCTGATACTTTACTTGTCAGCTGATGTTTTGACTGTCGCCTCCTTATCCTACCTCACTTCTGTCACGGGAGCTGTCATAAGCAAGTCTGATACTTTCCTCGACAGCTGATGTTTTGACTGTCTCTTCCTTATCCTACCTCACTTCTGTCACGGGAGTTGTCATAAGCAAGTCTGATAGTTTACTTGTCAGCTGATGTTTTGACTGTCGCCTCCTTATCCTACCTCACTTCTGTCACGGGAGTTGTCATAAGCAAGTCTGATACTTTACTTGTCAGCTGATGTTATGACTGTTGCCTCCATACCCTACCTCACTTCTGTCACGGGAGTTGTCATAAGCAAGTCCGATACTTTACTTGTCAGCTGATGTTTTGACTGTCGCCTCCTTATCCTACCTCACTTCTGTCACGGGAGTTGTCATAAGCAAGTCTGATACTTTACTTGTCAGCTCATGTTTTGACTGTCGCCTCCTTATCCTACCTCACTTCTGTCACGGGAGTTGTCATGAGCAAGTCTGATAGTTTACTTGCCAGCTGATGTTTTGACTGTCGCCTCCTTATCCTACCTCACTTCTGTCACGGGAGTTGTCATAAGCAAGTCTGATACTTTCCTCGACTGCTGATGATTTGACTGTCGCCTCCTTATCCTACCTCACTTCTGTCACGGGAGTTGTCATAGGCAAGTCTGATACTTTCCTCGACAGCTGATGTTTTGACTGTCACCTCCTTATCCTACCTCACTTCTGTCACGGGAGTTGTCATAAGCAAGTCTGATACTTTACTTGTCAGCTGATGTTTTGACTGTCGCCTCCTTATCCTACCTCACTTCTGTCACGGGAGTTGTCATAAGCAAGTCTGATAGTTTACTTGTCAGCTGATGTTTTGACTGTCGCCTCCTTATCCTATCTCACTTCTGTCACGGGAGTTGTCATAAGCAAGTCTGATACTTTACTTGTCAGCTGATGTTTTGACTGTTGCCTCCTTATCCTACATCACTTCTGCCACGGGAGTTGTCATAAGCAAGTCCGATACTTTACTTGTCAGCTGATGTTTTGACTGTTGCCTCCTTATCCTACCTCACTTCTGTCACGGGAGTTGTCATAAGCAAGTCTGATACTGTACTTGTCAGCTGATGTTTTGACTGTCACCTCCTTATCCTACCTCACTTCTGTCACGGGAGTGGTCATAAGCAAGTCCGATACTTTACTTGTCAGCTGATGCTTTGACTGTCGCCTCCTTATCCTACCTCACTACTGTCACGGGAGTTGTCATAAGCAAGTCTGATACTTTACTTGTCAGCTCATGTTTTGACTGTCGCCTCCTTATCCTACCTCACTTCTGTCACGGGAGTTGTCATGAGCAAGTCTGATAGTTTACTTGCCAGCTGATGTTTTGACTGTCGCCTCCTTATCCTACCTCACTTCTGTCACGGGAGTTGTCATAAGCAAGTCTGATACTTTCCTCGACTGCTGATGATTTGACTGTCGCCTCCTTATCCTAACTCACTTCTGTCACGGGAGTTGTCATAGGCAAGTCTGATACTTTCCTCGACAGCTGATGTTTTGACTGTCGCCTCCTTATCCTACCTCACTTCTGTCACGGGAGTTGTCATAAGCAAGTCTGATACTTTACTTGTCAGCTGATGTTTTGACTGTCGCCTCCTTATCCTACCTCACTTCTGTCACGGGAGTTGTCATAAGCAAGTCTGATAGTTTACTTGTCAGCTGATGTTTTGACTGTCGCCTCCTTATCCTATCTCACTTCTGTCACGGGAGTTGTCATAAGCAAGTCTGATACTTTACTTGTCAGCTGATGTTTTGACTGTTGCCTCCTTATCCTACATCACTTCTGTCACGGGAGTTGTCATAAGCAAGTCCGATACTTTACTTGTCAGCTGATGTTTTGACTGTTGCCTCCTTATCCTACCTCACTTCTGTCACGGGAGTTGTCATAAGCAAGTCTGATAGTTTACTTGTCAGCTGATGTTTTGACTGTCGCCTCCTTATCCTACCTCACTTCTTTCACGGGAGTTGTCATAAGTAAGTCTGATTTTTTACTTGTCAGCTCATGTTTTGACTGTCGCCTCCGTTTGCTACCTCACTTCTGTCACGGGAGTTGTCATAAGCAAGTCTGATACTTTTCTCGACAGCTGATTTTTGAGTGTCGCCTCCTTATCCTACCTCAGTTCTGTCACGGGAGTTGTCATAAGCAAGTCTGATACTTTACTTGTCAGCTGATGTTTTGACTTTGCCTCCTTATCCTACCTCACTTCTGTCACGGGAGTTGTCATAAGCAAGTCTGATAGTTTACTTGTCAGCTGATGTTTTGACTGTCGCCTCCTTATCCTACCTCACTTCTGTCACGGGAGTTGTCATAAGCAAGTCTGATAGTTTACTTGTCAGCTCATGTTTTGACTGTCGCCTCCGTTTGCTACCTCACTTCTGTCACGGGAGTTGTCATAAGCAAGTCTCATACTTTACTTGTCAGCTGATGCTTTGACTGTCGCCTCCTTATCCTACCTCACTTCTGTCATGGGAGTTGTCATAAGCAAGTCTGATAGTTTACTTGTCAGCTGATGTTTTGACTGTCGCCTCCTTATCCTACCTCACTTCTGTCACGGGAGTTGTCATATGTAAGTCTGATACTTTACTTGTCAGCTCATGTTTTGACTGTCGCCTCCTTATCCTACCTCACTTCTGTCACAGGAGTTGTCATTAGCAAGTCTGATAGTTTACTTGTCAGCTGATGTTTTGACTGTTGTCTCCTTATCCTACCTCACTTCTGTCACGGGAGTTGTCATAAGAAAGTCTGATACTTTCCTCGACTGCTAATGTTTTGACTGTCGCCTCCTTATCCTACCTCACTTCTGTCATGGGAGTTGTAATAGGCAAGTCTGATACTTTCCTTGACAGCTGATGTTTTGACTGTCGCCTCCTTATCCTACCTCACTTCTGTCACGGGAGTTGTCATAAGCAAGTCTGATACTTTCCTCGACAGCTGATGTTTTGACTGTCGCCTCCTTATCCTACCTCACTTCTGTCATGGGAGTTGTCATAAGCAAGTCTGATACTTTCCTCGACAGCTGATGTTTTGACTGTCGCCTCCTTATCTTACCTCACTTCTGTCACGGGAGTTGCCATAAGCAAGTCTGATACTTTCCTTGTCAGCTGCTGTTTTGACTGTCGCCTCCTTATCCAACCTCACTTCTGTCACAGGACTTGTCATAAGCAAGTATGATACTTTACTTGTTAGCTGATGTTTTGACTGTCGCCTCCTTATCCTACCTCACTTCTGTCACGGGAGTTGTCATAAGCTAGTCTGATAGTTTACTTGTCAGCTGATGATTTGACTGTCGCCTCCTTATCCTACCTCACTTCTGTCACGGGAGTTGTCATAAGCAAGTCTGATACTTTATTTGTCAGCTGATGTTTTGACTGTCGCCTCCTTATACTACCTCACTTCTGTCACGGGAGTTGTCATAAGCAAGTCTGATACTTTACTTGTCAGCTGATGTTTTGACTGTCGCCTCCTTATCCTACCTCACTTATGTCACGGGAGTTGTCATAAGCAAGTCTCATACTTTACTTGTCAGCTGATGTTTTGACTGTCGCCTCCGTTTGCTACCTCACTTCTGTCACGGGAGTTGTCATAAGCAAGTCTGATAGTTTACTTGTCAGCTGATGTATTGACTGTTGCCTCCTTATGCTACCTCACTTCTATCACGGTAGTTGTCACAAGCAAGTCTGATATTTTACTTGTCAGCTGATGTTTCGACTGTCGCCTCCTTACCCTACCTCACTTCTGTCACGGGAGTTGTCATAAGCAAGTCTGATACTTTCCTCGACAGCTGATGTTTTGAATGTCGCCTCCTTATGCTACCTCACTTCTGTCACGGGAGTTGTCATAAGCAAGTCTGATACTTTCCTCGACAGCTGATGTTTTGACTGTCGCCTCCTTATGCTACCTCACTTCTGTCACGGGAGTTGTCATAAGCAAGTCTGATACTTTACTTGTCAGCTGATGTTTTGTCTGTCGCCTCCTTATCCTACCTCGCTTCTGTCACGGGAGTTGTCATAAGCAAGTCTCATACTTTACATGTCAACTGATGCTTTGACTGTCGCCTCCTTATCCTACCTCACTTCTGTCACGGGAGTTGTCATAAGCAAGTCTGATAGTTTACTTGTCAGCTGATGTTTTGACTGTCGCCTCCTTATCCTACCTCACTTCTGTCACGGGAGTTGTCATAAGCAAGTCTGATACTTTACTTGTCAGCTGATGTTTTGATTGTCGCCTCCTTATCCTACCTCACTTCTGTCACGGGAGTTGTCATAAGCAAGTCTGATAGTTTACTTGTCAGCTCATGTTTTGACTGTCGCCTCCTTATCCTATATCACTTCTGTCATGGGAGTTGTCATAAGCAAGTCTCATACTTTACTTGTCAGCTGATGCTTTGACTGTCGCCTCCTTATCCTACCTCACTTCTATCACGGGAGTTGTCATAAGCAAGTCTGATAGTTGACTTGTCAGCTGATGTTTTGACTGTCGCCTCCTTATCCTACCTCACTTCTGTCACGGGAGTTGTCATAAGCAAGTCTGATACTTTACTTGTCAGCTCATGTTTTGACTGTCGCCTCCTTATCCTACCTCACTTCTGTCACGCGAGTTGTCATAAGCAATCTGATAGTTTACTTGTCAGCTCATGTTTTGACTGTCGCCTCCTTATCCTACCTCACTTCTGTCACGGGAGTTGTCATAAGCAAGTCTGATACTTTGCTCGACTGCTGATGTTTTGACTGTCGCCTCCTTATCCTACCTCACTTCTGTCACGGGAGTTGTCATAAGCAAGTCTGATACTTTCCTTGACAGCTGATGTTTTGACTGTCGCCTCCTTATCCTACCTCACCTCTGTCACGGGAGTTGTCATAAGCAAGTCTGATACTTTCCTCGACAGCTGATGTTTTGACTGTCGCCTCCTTATGCTACCTCACTTCTGTCACAGGAGTTGTCATAAGCAATTCTGATACTTTCCTCGACAGCTAATGTTTTGACTGTCGCCTCCTTATGCTACCTCACTTCTGTCACGGGAGTTGTCATAAGCAAGTCTGATACTTTACTTGTCAGCTGATGTTTTGACTGTCGCCTCCTTATCCTACCTCACTTCTGTCACGGGAGTTGTCATAAGCAAGTCTGATAGTTTAATTGTCAGCTGATGTTTTGACTGTCGCCTCCTTTTCCTACCTCACTTCTGTCACGGGAGTTGTCATAAGCAAGTCTGATTTTTTACTTGTCAGCTCATGTTTTGACTGTCGTCTCCTTATCCTACCTCACTTCTGTCATGGGAGTTGTCATAAGCAAGTCTGATTTTTTACTTGTCAGCTCATGTTTTGACTGTCGCCTCCGTTTGCTACCTCACTTCTGTCACGGGAGTTGTCATAAGCAAGTCTGATACTTTTCTCGACAGCTGATTTTTGAGTGTCGCCTCCTTATCCTACCTCAGTTCTGTCACGGGAGTTGTCATAAGCAAGTCTGATACTTTACTTGTCAGCTGATGTTTTGACTGTCGCCTCCTTATCCTACCTCACTTCTGTCACGGGAGTTGTCATAAGCAAGTCTGATAGTTTACTTGTCAGCTGATGTTTTGACTGTCGCCTCCTTATCCTACCTCACTTCTGTCACGGGAGTTGTCATAAGCAAGTCTGATAGTTTACTTGTCAGCTCATGTTTTGACTGTCGCCTCCGTTTGCTACCTCACTTCTGTCACGGGAGTTGTCATAAGCAAGTCTCATACTTTACTTGTCAGCTGATGCTTTGACTGTCGCCTCCTTATCCTACCTCACTTCTGTCACGGGAGTTGTCATAAGCAAGTCTGATAGTTTACTTGTCAGCTGATGTTTTGACTGTCGCCTCCTTATCCTACCTCACTTCTGTCACGGGAGTTGTCATATGTAAGTCTGATACTTTACTTGTCAGCTCATGTTTTGACTGTCGCCTCCTTATCCTACCTCACTTCTGTCACAGGAGTTGTCATTAGCAAGTCTGATAGTTTACTTGTCAGCTGATGTTTTGACTGTTGCCTCCTTATCCTACCTCACTTCTGTCACGGGAGTTGTCATAAGAAAGTCTGATACTTTCCTCGACTGCTAATGTTTTGACTGTCGCCTCCTTATCCTACCTCACTTCTGTCATGGGAGTTGTCATAAGCAAGTCTGATACTTTCCTCGACAGCTGATGTTTTGACTGTCGCCTCCTTATCTTACCTCACTTCTGTCACGGGAGTTGCCATAAGCAAGTCTGATACTTTCCTTGTCAGCTGCTGTTTTGACTGTCGCCTCCTTATCCAACCTCACTTCTGTCACAGGACTTGTCATAAGCAAGTATGATACTTTACTTGTTAGCTGATGTTTTGACTGTCGCCTCCTTATCCTACCTCACTTCTGTCACGGGAGTTGTCATAAGCTAGTCTGATAGTTTACTTGTCAACTGATGATTTGACTGTCGCCTCCTTATCCTACCTCACTTCTGTCACGGGAGTTGTCATAAGCAAGTCTGATACTTTACTTGTCAGCTGATGTTTTGACTGTCGCCTCCTTATACTACCTCACTTCTGTCACGGGAGTTGTCATAAGCAAGTCTGATACTTTACTTGTCAGCTGATGTTTTGACTGTCGCCTCCTTATCCTACCTCACTTATGTCACGGGAGTTGTCATAAGCAAGTCTCATACTTTACTTGTCAGCTGATGTTTTGACTGTCGCCTCCGTTTGCTACCTCACTTCTGTCACGGGAGTTGTCATAAGCAAGTCTGATAGTTTACTTGTCAGCTGATGTATTGACTGTTGCCTCCTTATGCTACCTCACTTCTATCACGGTAGTTGTCACAAGCAAGTCTGATATTTTACTTGTCAGCTGATGTTTCGACTGTCGCCTCCTTACCCTACCTCACTTCTGTCACGGGAGTTGTCATAAGCAAGTCTGATACTTTCCTCGACAGCTGATGTTTTGACTGTCGCCTCCTTATGCTACCTCACTTCTGTCACGGGAGTTGTCATAAGCAAGTCTGATACTTTCCTCGACAGCTGATGTTTTGACTGTCGCCTCCTTATGCTACCTCACTTCTGTCACGGGAGTTGTCATAAGCAAGTCTGATACTTTACTTGTCAGCTGATGTTTTGTCTGTCGCCTCCTTTTTCCTACCTCGCTTCTGTCACGGGAGTTGTCATAAGCAAGTCTCATACTTTCCTTGACAGCTGATGTTTTGACTGTCTCTTCCTTATCCTACCTCACTTCTGTCACGGGAGTTGTCATAAGCAAGTCTGATAGTTTACTTGTCAGCTGATGTTTTGACTGTCGCCTCCTTATCCTACCTCACTTCTGTCACGGGAGTTGTCATAAGCAAGTCTGATACTTTACTTGTCAGCTGATGTTTTGATTGTCGCCTCCTTATCCTACCTCACTTCTGTCACGGGAGTTGTCATAAGCAAGTCTGATAGTTTACTTGTCAGCTCATGTTTTGACTGTCGCCTCCTTATCCTATATCACTTCTGTCATGGGAGTTGTCATAAGCAAGTCTCATACTTTACTTGTCAGCTGATGCTTTGACTGTCGCCTCCTTATCCTACCTAACTTCTATCACGGGAGTTGTCATAAGCAAGTCTGATAGTTGACTTGTCAGCTGATGTTTTGACTGTCGCCTCCTTATCCTACCTCACTTCTGTCACGGGAGTTGTCATAAGCAAGTCTGATACTTTACTTGTCAGCTCATGTTTTGACTGTCGCCTCCTTATCCTACCTCACTTCTGTCACGCGAGTTGTCATAAGCAATCTGATAGTTTACTTGTCAGCTCATGTTTTGACTGTCGCCTCCTTATCCTACCTCACTTCTGTCACGGGAGTTGTCATAAGCAAGTCTGATACTTTGCTCGACTGCTGATGTTTTGACTGTCGCCTCCTTATCCTACCTCACTTCTGTCACGGGAGTTGTCATAAGCAAGTCTGATACTTTCCTTGACAGCTGACGTTTTGACTGTCGCCTCCTTATCCTACCTCACCTCTGTCACGGGAGTTGTCATAAGCAAGTCTGATGCTTTCCTCGACAGCTGATGTTTTGACTGTCGCCTCCTTATGCTACCTCACTTCTGTCACAGGAGTTGTCATAAGCAATTCTGATACTTTCCTCGACAGCTAATGTTTTGACTGTCGCCTCCTTATGCTACCTCACTTCTGTCACGGGAGTTGTCATAAGCAAGTCTGATACTTTACTTGTCAGCTGATGTTTTGACTGTCGCCTCCTTATCCTACCTCACTTCTGTCACGGGAGTTGTCATAAGCAAGTCTGATAGTTTAATTGTCAGCTGATGTTTTGACTGTCGCCTCCTTTTCCTACCTCACTTCTGTCACGGGAGTTGTCATAAGCAAGTCTGATTTTTTACTTGTCAGCTCATGTTTTGACTGTCGTCTCCTTATCCTACCTCACTTCTGTCATGGGAGTTGTCATAAGCAAGTCTGATAGTTTACTTGTCAGCTGATGTTTTGACTGTCGCCTCCTTATCCTACCTCAATTCTGTCACGGGAGTTGTCATAAGCAAGTCTGATACTTTCCTCGACTGCTGATGTTTTGACTGTCGCCTCCTTATCCTACCTCACTTCTGTCACGGGAGTTGTCATAGGCAAGTCTGATACTTTCCTTGACAGCTGATGTTTTGACTGTCGCCTCCTTATCCTACCTCACTTCTGTCATGGGAGTTGTCATAAGCAAGTCTGATACTTTCCTTGTCAGCTGCTGTTTTGACTGTCGCCTCCTTATCCAACCTCACTTCTGTCACAGGACTTGTCATAAGCAAGTATGATACTTTACTTGTTAGCTGATGTTTTGACTGTCGCCTCCTTATCCTACCTCACTTCTGTCACGGGAGTTGTCATAAGCAAGTCTGATAGTTTACTTGTCAGCTGATGATTTGACTGTCGCCTCCTTATCCTACCTCACTTCTGTCACGGGAGTTGTCATAAGCAAGTCTGATACTTTACTTGTCAGCTGATGTTTTGACTGTCGCCTCCTTATACTACCTCACTTCTGTCACGGGAGTTGTCATAAGCAAGTCTGATACTTTACTTGTCAGCTGATGTTTTGACTGTCGCCTCCTTATCCTACCTCACTTATGTCACGGGAGTTGTCATAAGCAAGTCTCATACTTTACTTGTCAGCTGATGTTTTGACTGTCGCCTCCGTTTGCTACCTCACTTCTGTCACGGGAGTTGTCATAAGCAAGTCTGATAGTTTACTTGTCAGCTGATGTATTGACTGTTGCCTCCTTATGCTACCTCACTTCTATCACGGTAGTTGTCACAAGCAAGTCTGATATTTTACTTGTCAGCTGATGTTTCGACTGTCGCCTCCTTACCCTACCACACTTCTGTCACGGGAGTTGTCATAAGCAAGTCTGATACTTTCCTCGACAGCTGATGTTTTGACTGTCGCCTCCTTATGCTACCTCACTTCTGTCACGGGAGTTGTCATAAGCAAGTCTGATACTTTCCTCGACAGCTGATGTTTTGACTGTCGCCTCCTTATGCTACCTCACTTCTGTCACGGGAGTTGTCATAAGCAAGTCTGATACTTTACTTGTCAGCTGATGTTTTGTCTGTCACCTCCTTATCCTACCTCGCTTCTGTCACGGGAGTTGTCATAAGCAAGTCTCATACTTTACATGTCAACTGATGCTTTGACTGTCGCCTCCTTATCCTACCTCACTTCTGTCACGGGAGTTGTCATAAGCAAGTCTGATATTTTCCTCGACTGCTGATGTTTTGACTGTCGCCTCCTTATCTTACCTCACTTCTGTCACGGGAGTTGTCATAGGCAAGTCTGATACTTTCCTTGACAGCTGATGTTTTGACTGTCGCCTCCTTATCCTACCTCACTTCTGTCATGGGAGTTGTCATAAGCAAGTCTGATACTTTACTTGTCAGCTGATGTTTTGACTGTCGCCTCCTTATCCTACCTCACTTCTGTCACGGGAGCTGTCATAAGCAAGTCTGATACTTTCCTTGACAGCTGATGTTTTGACTGTCTCTTCCTTATCCTACCTCACTTCTGTCACGGGAGTTGTCATAAGCAAGTCTGATAGTTTACTTGTCAGCTAATGTTTTGACTGTCGCCTCCTTATCCTACCTCACTTCTGTCACGGGAGTTGTCATAAGAAGGTCTGATACGTTACTTGTCAGCTGATGTTATGACTGTTGCCTCCATACCCTACCTCACTTCTGTCACGGGAGTTGTCATAAGCAAGTCCGATACTTTACTTGTCAGCTGATGTTTTGACTGTCGCGTCCTTATCCTACCTCACTTCTGTCACGGGAGTTGTCATAAGCAAGTCTGATACTTTACTTGTCAGCTCATGTTTTGACTGTCGCCTCCTTATCCTACCTCACTTCTGTCACGGGAGTTGTCATGAGCAAGTCTGATAGTTTACTTGCCAGCTGATGTTTTGACTGTCGCCTCCTTATCCTACCTCACTTCTGTCACGGGAGTTGTCATAAGCAAGTCTGATACTTTCCTCGACTGCTGATGATTTGACTGTCGCCTCCTTATCCTACCTCACTTCTGTCACGGGAGTTGTCATAGGCAAGTCTGATACTTTCCTCGACAGCTGATGTTTTGACTGTCGCCTCCTTATCCTACCTCACTTCTGTCACGGGAGTTGTCATAAGCAAGTCTGATACTTTACTTGTCAGCTGATGTTTTGAATGTCGCCTCCTTATCCTACCTCACTTCTGTCACGGGAGTTGTCATAAGCAAGTCTGATAGTTTACTTGTCAGCTGATGTTTTGACTGTCGCCTCCTTATCCTATCTCACTTCTGTCACGGGAGTTGTCATAAGCAAGTCTGATACTTTACTTGTCAGCTGATGTTTTGACTGTTGCCTCCTTATCCTACATCACTTCTGTCACGGGAGTTGTCATAAGCAAGTCCGATACTTTACTTGTCAGCTGATGTTTTGACTGTTGCCTCCTTATCCTACCTCACTTCTGTCACGGGAGTTGTCATAAGCAAGTCTGATACTGTACTTGTCAGCTGATGTTTTGACTGTCACCTCCTTATCCTACCTCACTTCTGTCACGGGAGTGGTCATAAGCAAGTCCGATACTTTACTTGTCAGCTGATGTTTTGACTGTCGCCTCCTTATCCTACCTCACTACTGTCACGGGAGTTGTCATAAGCAAGTCTGATACTTTACTTGTCAGCTCATGTTTTGACTGTCGCCTCCTTATCCTACCTCACTTCTGTCACGGGAGTTGTCATGAGCAAGTCTGATAGTTTACTTGCCAGCTGATGTTTTGACTGTCGCCTCCTTATCCTACCTCACTTCTGTCACGGGAGTTGTCATAGGCAAGTCTGATACTTTCCTCGACAGCTGATGTTTTGACTGTCGCCTCCTTATCCTACCTCACTTCTGTCACGGGAGTTGTCATAAGCAAGTCTGATACTTTACTTGTCAGCTGATGTTTTGACTGTCGCCTCCTTATCCTACCTCACTTCTGTCACGGGAGTTGTCATAAGCAAGTCTGATAGTTTACTTGTCAGCTGATGTTTTGACTGTCGCCTCCTTATCCTATCTCACTTCTGTCACGGGAGGTGTCATAAGCAAGTCTGATACTTTACTTGTCAGCTGATGTTTTGACTGTTGCCTCCTTATCCTACATCACTTCTGTCACGGGAGTTGTCATAAGCAAGTCCGATACTTTACTTGTCAGCTGATGTTTTGACTGTTGCCTCCTTATCCTACCTCACTTCTGTCACGGGAGTTGTCATAAGCAAGTCTGATACTTTGCTCGACTGCTGATGTTTTGACTGTCGCCTCCTTATCCTACCTCACTTCTGTCACGGGAGTGGTGATAAGCAAGTCCGATACTTTACTTGTCAGCTGATGTTTTGACTGTCGCCTCCTTATCCTACCTCACTTCTGTCACGGGAGTTGTCATAAGCAAGTCCGATACTTTACTTGTCAGCTGATGTTTTGACTGTTGCCTCCTTATCCTACCTCACTTCTGTCACGGGAGTTGTCATAAGCAAGTCTGATACTTTACTTGTCAGCTGATGTTTTGACTGTTGCCTCCTTATCCTACTCACTTCTGTCACGGGAGTTGACATAAGCAAGTCTGATAGTTTACTTGTCAGCTGATGTTTTGACTGTTGCCTCCTTATGCTACCTCACTTCTGTCACGGGAGTTGACATAAGCAAGCCTGATAGTTTACTTGTCAGCTGATGTTTTGACTGTCGCCTCCTTATCCTACCTCACTTCTGTCACGGGAGTTGTCATAAGCAAGTCTGATACTTTCCTTGTCAGCTAATGTTTTGACTGTCGCCTCCTTATCCTACCTCACTTCTGTCACGGGAGTTGTCATAAGCAAGTCTGATACTTTACTTGTCAGCTGATGTTTTGACTGTCGCCTTCTTATCCTACCTCACTTATGTCACGGGAGTTGTCATAAGCAAGTCTGATACTTCACTTGTCAGCTGATGTTTTGACTGTCGCCTCCTTATGCTACCTCACTTCTGTCACGGGAGTTGTCATAAGCAAGTCTCATACTTTACTTGTCAGCTGATGTTTTGACTGTCGCCTCCTTATCCTAACCTCACTTATGTCACGGGAGTTGTCATAAGCAAGTCTCATACTTTACTTGTCAGCTGATGTTTAGACTGTCGCCTCCTTATGCTACCTCACTTCTGTCACGGGAGTTGTCATAAGCAAGTCTGATAGTTTACTTGTCAGCTGATGTTTTGACTGTTGCCTTCTTATGCTACCTCACTTCTGTCACGGGAGTTGTCATAAGCAAGTCTGATGCTTTACTTGTCAGCTGATGTTTTGACTGTTGCCTCCTTATGCTACCTCACTTCTATCATGGGAGTTGTCACAAGCAAGTCTGATAGTTTACTTGTCAGCTGATGTTTTGACTGTTGCCTCCTTATCCTACATCACTTCTGTCACGGGAGTTGTCATAAGCAAGTCCGATACTTTACTTGTCAGCTGATGTTTTGACTGTTGCCTCCTTATCCTACCTCACTTCTGTCACGGGAGTTGTCATAAGCAAGTCTGATAGTTTACTTGTCAGCTGATGTTTTGACTGTCGCCTCCTTATCCTACCTCACTTCTGTCACGGGAGTTGTCATAAGTAAGTCTGATTTTTTACTTGTCAGCTCATGTTTTGACTGTCGCCTCCGTTTGCTACCTCACTTCTGTCACGGGAGTTGTCATAAGCAAGTCTGATACTTTCCTCGACAGCTGATGTTTTGAGTGTCGCCTCCTTATCCTACCTCACTTCTGTCACGGGAGTTGTCATAAGCAAGTCTGATACTTTACTTGTCAGCTGATGTTTTGACTGTCGCCTCCTTATCCTACCTCACTTCTGTCACGGGAGTTGTCATAAGCAAGTCTGATAGTTTACTTGTCAGCTGATGTTTTGACTGTCGCCTCCTTATCCTACCTCACTTCTGTCACGGGAGTTGTCATAAGCAAGTCTGATAGTTTACTTGTCAGCTCATGTTTTGACTGTCGCCTCCGTTTGCTACCTCACTTCTGTCACGGGAGTTGTCATAAGCAAGTCTCATACTTTACTTGTCAGCTGATGCTTTGACTGTCGCCTCCTTATCCTACCTCACTTCTGTCACGGGAGTTGTCATAAGCAAGTCTGATAGTTTACTTGTCAGCTGATGTTTTGACTGTCGCCTCCTTATCCTACCTCACTTCTGTCACGGGAGTTGTCATATGTAAGTCTGATACTTTACTTGTCAGCTCATGTTTTGACTGTCGCCTCCTTATCCTACCTCACTTCTGTCACGGGAGTTGTCATAAGCAAGTCTGATAGTTTACTTGTCAGCTGATGTTTTGACTGTCGCCTCCTTATCCTACCTCACTTCTGTCACGGGAGTTGTCATATGTAAGTCTGATACTTTACTTGTCAGCTCATGTTTTGACTGTCGCCTCCTTATCCTACCTCACTTCTGTCACAGGAGTTGTCATTAGCAAGTCTGATAGTTTACTTGTCAGCTGATGTTTTGACTGTTGCCTCCTTATCCTACCTCACTTCTGTCACGGGAGTTGTCATAAGAAAGTCTGATACTTTCCTCGACTGCTAATGTTTTGACTGTCGCCTCCTTATCCTACCTCACTTCTGTCATGGGAGTTGTAATAGGCAAGTCTGATACTTTCCTTGACAGCTGATGTTTTGACTGTCGCCTCCTTATCCTACCTCACTTCTGTCACGGGAGTTGTCATAAGCAAGTCTGATACTTTCCTCGACAGCTGATGTTTTGACTGTCGCCTCCTTATCCTACCTCACTTCTGTCACGGGAGTTGTCATAAGCAAGTCTGATACTTTCCTCGACAGCTGATGTTTTGACTGTCGCCTCCTTATCCTACCTCACTTCTGTCAAGGGAGTTGCCATAAGCAAGTCTGATACTTTCCTTGTCAGCTGCTGTTTTGACTGTCGCCTCCTTATCCAACCTCACTTCTGTCACAGGACTTGTCATAAGCAAGTATGATACTTTACTTGTTAGCTGATGTTTTGACTGTCGCCTCCTTATCCTACCTCACTTCTGTCACGGGAGTTGTCATAAGCAAGTCTGATAGTTTACTTGTCAGCTGATGATTTGACTGTCGCCTCCTTATCCTACCTCACTTCTGTCACGGGAGTTGTCATAAGCAAGTCTGATACTTTACTTGTCAGCTGATGTTTTGACTGTCGCCTCCTTATACTACCTCACTTCTGTCACGGGAGTTGTCATAAGCAAGTCTGATACTTTACTTGTCAGCTGATGTTTTGACTGTCGCCTCCTTATCCTACCTCACTTATGTCACGGGAGTTGTCATAAGCAAGTCTCATACTTTACATGTCAACTGATGCTTTGACTGTCGCCTCCTTATCCTACCTCACTTCTGTCACGGGAGTTGTCATAAGCAAGTCTGATAGTTTACTTGTCAGCTGATGTTTTGACTGTCGCCTCCTTATCCTACCTCACTTCTGTCACGGGAGTTGTCATAAGCAAGTCTGATACTTTACTTGTCAGCTGATGTTTTGATTGTCGCCTCCTTATCCTACCTCACTTCTGTCACGGGAGTTGTCATAAGCAAGTCTGATAGTTTACTTGTCAGCTCATGTTTTGACTGTCGCCCCCTTATCCTATATCACTTCTGTCACGGGAGTTGTCATAAGCAAGTCTCATACTTTACTTGTCAGCTGATGCTTTGACTGTCGCCTCCTTATCCTACCTCACTTCTATCACGGGAGTTGTCATAAGCAAGTCTGATAGTTGACTTGTCAGCTGATGTTTTGACTGTCGCCTCCTTATCCTACCTCACTTCTGTCACGGGAGTTGTCATAAGCAAGTCTGATACTTTACTTGTCAGCTCATGTTTTGACTGTCGCCTCCTTATCCTACCTCACTTCTGTCACGGGAGTTGTCATAAGCAATCTGATAGTTTACTTGTCAGCTCATGTTTTGACTGTCGCCTCCTTATCCTACCTCACTTTTGTCACGGGAGTTGTCATAAGCAAGTCTGATACTTTGCTCGACTGCTGATGTTTTGACTGTCGCCTCCTTATGCTACCTCACTTCTGTCACGGGAGTTGTCATAAGCAAGTCTGATACTTTCCTTGACAGCTGATGTTTTGACTGTCGCCTCCTTATCCTACCTCACCTCTGTCACGGGAGTTGTCATAAGCAAGTCTGATACTTTCCTCGACAGCTGATGTTTTGACTGTCGCCTCCTTATGCTACCTCACTTCTGTCACAGGAGTTGTCATAAGCAATTCTGATACTTTCCTCGACAGCTAATGTTTTGACTGTTGCCTCCTTATGCTACCTCACTTCTGTCACGGGAGTTGTCATAAGCAAGTCTGATACTTTACTTGTCAGCTGATGTTTTGACTGTCGCCTCCTTATCCTACCTCACTTCTGTCACGGGAGTTGTCATAAACAAGTCTGATAGTTTAATTGTCAGCTGATGTTTTGACTGTCGCCTCCTTTTCCTACCTCACTTCTGTCACGGGAGTTGTCATAACCAAGTCTGATTTTTTACTTGTCAGCTCATCTTTTGACTGTCGTCTCCTTATCCTACCTCACTTCTGTCATGGGAGTTGTCATAAGCAAGTCTGATAGTTTACTTGTCAGCTGATGTTTTGACTGTCGCCTCCTTATCCTACCTCACTTCTGTCACGGGAGTTGTCATAAGCAAGTCTGATACTTTCCTCGACTGCTGATGTTTTGACTGTCGCCTCCTTATCCTACCTCACTTCTGTCACGGGAGTTGTCATAGGCAAGTCTGATACTTTCCTTGACAGCTGATGTTTTGACTGTCGCCTCCTTATCCTACCTCACTTCTGTCATGGGAGTTGTCATAAGCAAGTCTGATACTTTCCTCGACAGCTGTTGTTTTGACTGTCGCCTCCTTATCCTACCTCACTTCTGTCACGGGAGCTGTCATAAGCAAGTCTGATACTTTCCTCAACAGCTGATGTTTTGACTGTCGCCTCCTTATGCTACCTCACTTCTGTCACGGGAGTTGTCATAAGCAAGTCTGATACTTTACTTGACAGCTGATGTTTTGACTGTCGCCTCCTTATCCTACCTCACTTCTGTCACGGGAGTTGTCATAAGCAAGTCTGATAGTTTAATTGTCAGCTGATGTTTTGACTGTCGCCTCCTTATCCTACCTCACTTCTGTCACGGGAGTTGTCATAAGCAAGTCTGATTTTTTACTTGTCAGCTCATGTTTTGACTGTCGCCTCCTTATCCTACCTCACTTCTGTCATGGGAGTTGTCATAAGCAAGTCTGATAGTTTACTTGTCAGCTGATGTTTTGACTGTCGCCTCCTTATCCTACCTCACTTCTGTCACGGGAGTTGTCATAAGCAAGTCTGATATTTTCCTCGACTGCTGATGTTTTGACTGTCGCCTCCTTATCTTACCTCACTTCTGTCACGGGAGTTGTCATAGGCAAGTCTGATACTTTCCTTGACAGCTGATGTTTTGACTGTCGCCTCCTTATCCTACCTCACTTCTGTCATGGGAGTTGTCATAAGCAAGTCTGATACTTTACTTGTCAGCTGATGTTTTGACTGTCGCCTCCTTATCCTACCTCACTTCTGTCACGGGAGCTGTCATAAGCAAGTCTGATACTTTCCTCGACAGCTGATGTTTTGACTGTCTCTTCCTTATCCTACCTCACTTCTGTCACGGGAGTTGTCATAAGCAAGTCTGATAGTTTACTTGTCAGCTGATGTTTTGACTGTCACCTCCTTATCCTACCTCACTTCTGTCACGGGAGTTGTCATAAGAAGTTCTGATACTTTACTTGTCAGCTGATGTTATGACTGTTGCCTCCATACCCTACCTCACTTCTGTCACGGGAGTTGTCATAAGCAAGTCCGATACTTTACTTGTCAGCTGATGTTTTGACTGTCGCCTCCTTATCCTACCTCACTTCTGTCACGGGAGTTGTCATAAGCAAGTCTGATACTTTACTTGTCAGCTCATGTTTTGACTGTCGCCTCCTTATCCTACCTCACTTCTGTCACGGGAGTTGTCATGAGCAAGTCTGATAGTTTACTTGCCAGCTGATGTTTTG
Source organism: Deroplatys truncata (assembly GCA_030765065.1). Lineage (NCBI taxonomy): Eukaryota > Metazoa > Arthropoda > Insecta > Mantodea > Mantidae > Deroplatys > Deroplatys truncata. Next base: position 11,264,167 of record CM060975.1, read on the forward strand.
ACTGTCGCCTCCTTATCCTACCTCACTTCTGTCACGGGAGTTGTCATAAGCAAGTCTGATACTTTCCTCGACTGCTGATGATTTGACTGTCGCCTCCTTATCCTACCTCACTTCTGTCACGGGAGTTGTCATAGGCAAGTCTGATACTTTCCTCGACAGCTGATGTTTTGACTGTCGCCTCCTTATCCTACCTCACTTCTGTCACGGGAGTTGTCATAAGCAAGTCTGATACTTTACTTGTCAGCTGATGTTTTGACTGTCGCCTCCTTATCCTACCTCACTTCTGTCACGGGAGTTGTCATAAGCAAGTCTGATAGTTTACTTGTCAGCTGATGTTTTGACTGTCGCCTCCTTATCCTATCTCACTTCTGTCACGGGAGTTGTCATAAGCAAGTCTGATACTTTACTTGTCAGCTGATGTTTTGACTGTTGCCTCCTTATCCTACATCACTTCTGTCACGGGAGTTGTCATAAGCAAGTCCGATACTTTACTTGTCAACTGATGTTTTGACTGTTGCCTCCTTATCCTACCTCACTTCTGTCACGGGAGTTGTCATAAGCAAGTCTGATACTGTACTTGTCAGCTGATGTTTTGACTGTCACCTCCTTATCCTACCTCACTTCTGTCACGGGAGTGGTCATAAGCAAGTCCGATACTTTACTTGTCAGCTGATGTTTTGACTGTCGCCTCCTTATCCTACCTCACTACTGTCACGGGAGTTGTCATAAGCAAGTCTGATACTTTACTTGTCAGCTCATGTTTTGACTGTCGCCTCCTTATCCTACCTCACTTCTGTCACGGGAGTTGTCATGAGCAAGTCTGATAGTTTACTTGCCAGCTGATGTTTTGACTGTCGCCTCCTTATCCTACCTCACTTCTGTCACGGGAGTTGTCATAAGCAAGTCTGATACTTTCCTCGACTGCTGATGATTTGACTGTCGCCTCCTTATCCTACCTCACTTCTGTCACGGGAGTTGTCATAGGCAAGTCTGATACTTTCCTCGACAGCTGATGTTTTGACTGTCGCCTCCTTATCCTACCTCACTTCTGTCACGGGAGTTGTCATAAGCAAGTCTGATACTTTACTTGTCAGCTGATGTTTTGACTGTCGCCTCCTTATCCTACCTCACTTCTGTCACGGGAGTTGTCATAAGCAAGTCTGATAGTTTACTTGTCAGCTGATGTTTTGACTGTCGCCTCCTTATCCTATCTCACTTCTGTCACGGGAGTTGTCATAAGCAAGTCTGATACTTTACTTGTCAGCTGATGTTTTGACTGTTGCCTCCTTATCCTACATCACTTCTGTCACGAGAGTTGTCATAAGCAAGTCCGATACTTTACTTGTCAGCTGATGTTTTGACTGTTGCCTCCTTATCCTACCTCACTTCTGTCACGGGAGTTGTCATAAGCTAGTCTGATACTGTACTTGTCAGCTGATGTTTTGACTGTCACCTCCTTATCCTACCTCACTTCTGTCACGGGAGTGGTCATAAGCAAGTCCGATACTTTACTTGTCAGCTGATGTTTTGACTGTCGCCTCCTTATCCTACCTCACTTCTGTCACGGGAGTTGTCATAAGCAAGTCCGATACTTTACTTGTCAGCTGATGTTTTGACTGTTGCCTCCTTATCCTACCTCACTTCTGTCACGGGAGTTGTCATAAGCAAGTCTGATACTTTACTTGTCAGCTGATGTTTTGACTGTTGCCTCCTTATCCTACCTCACTTCTGTCACGGGAGTTGACATAAGCAAGTCTGATAGTTTACTTGTCAGCTGATGTTTTGACTGTTGCCTCCTTATGCTACCTCACTTCTGTCACGGGAGTTGACAGAAGCAAGTCTGATAGTTTACTTGTCAGCTGATGTTTTGACTGTCGCCTCCTTATCCTACCTCACTTCTGTCACGGGAGTTGTCATAAGCAAGTCTGATACTTTCCTTGTCAGCTAATGTTTTGACTGTCGCCTCCTTATCCTACCTCACTTCTGTCACGGGAGTTGTCATAAGCAAGTCTGATACTTTACTTGTCAGTTGATGTTTTGACTGTTACCTCCTTATCCTACCTCACTTCTGTCACGGGAGTTGTCATAAGCAAGTCTGATACTTTCCTTGCCAGCTGATGTTTTGACTGTCGCCTTCTTATCCTACCTCACTTATGTCACGGGAGTTGTCATAAGCAAGTCTGATACTTCACTTGTCAGCTGATGTTTTGACTGTCGCCTCCTTATGCTACCTCACTTCTGTCACGGGAGTTGTCATAAGCAAGTCTCATACTTTACTTGTCAGCTGATGTTTTGACTGTCGCCTCCTTATCCTAACCTCACTTATGTCACGGGAGTTGTCATAAGCAAGTCTCATACTTTACTTGTCAGCTGATGTTTAGACTGTCGCCTCCTTATGCTACCTCACTTCTGTCACGGGAGTTGTCATAAGCAAGTCTGATAGTTTACTTGTCAGCTGATGTTTTGACTGTTGCCTTCTTATGCTACCTCACTTCTGTCACGGGAGTTGTCATAAGCAAGTCTGATACTTTACTTGTCAGCTGATGTTTTGACTGTTGCCTCCTTATGCTACCTCACTTCTATCATGGGAGTTGTCACAAGCAAGTCTGATAGTTTACTTGTCAGCTGATGTTTTGACTGTTGCCTCCTTACCCTACCTCACTTCTGTCACGGGAGTTGTCATAAGCAAGTCTGATACTTTCCTTGACAGCTGATGTTTTGACTGTCGCCTCCTTATGCTACCTCACTTCTGTCACGGGAGTTGTCATAAGCAAGTCTGATACTTTCCTCGACAGCTGATGTTTTGACTGTCGCCTCCTTATGCCACCTCACTTCTGTCACGGGAGTTGTCATAAGCAAGTCTGATACTTTACTTGTCAGCTGATGTTTTGTCTGTCGCCTCCTTATCCTACCTCACTTCTGTCACGGGAGTGTTCATTAGCAAGTCTCATACTTTACTTGTCAGCTGATGCTTTGACTGTTGCCTCCTTATCCTACCTCACTTCTGTCACGGGAGTTGTCATAAGCAAGTCTGATACTTTACTTGTCAGCTGATGTTTTGTCTGTCGCCTCCTTATCCTACCTCACTTCTGTCACGGGAGTTGTCATAAGCAAGTCTGATACTTTACTTGTCAGCTCATGTTTTGATTGTCGCCTTCTTATCCTACCTCACTTCTGTCACGGGAGTTGTCATAAGCAAGTCTGATAGTTTACTTGTCAGCTCATGTTTTGACTGTCGCCTCCGTTTGCTACCTCACTTCTGTCACGGGAGTTGTCATAAGCAAGTCTCATACTTTACTTGTCAGCTGATGCTTTGACTGTCGCCTCCTTATCCTACCTCACTTCTGTCACGGGAGTTGTCATAAGCAAGTCTGATAGTTTACTTGTCAGCTGATGTTTTGACTGTCGCCTCCTTATCCTACCTCACTTCTGTCACGGGAGTTGTCATAAGTAAGTCTGATACTTTACTTGTCAGCTCATGTTTTGACTGTCGCCTCCTTATCCTACCTCACTTCTGTCACAGGAGTTGTCATTAGCAAGTCTGATAGTTTACTTGTCAGCTGATGTTTTGACTGTTGCCTCCTTATCCTACCTCACTTCTGTCACGGGAGTTGTCATAAGAAAGTCTGATACTTTCCTCGACTGCTAATGTTTTGACTGTCGCCTCCTTATCCTACCTCACTTCTGTCATGGGAGTTGTAATAGGCAAGTCTGATACTTTCCTTGACAGCTGATGTTTTGACTGTCGCCTCCTTATCCTACCTCACTTCTGTCACGGGAGTTGTCATAAGCAAGTCTGATACTTTCCTCGACAGCTGATGTTTTGACTGTCGCCTCCTTATCCTACCTCACTTCTGTCACGGGAGTTGTCATAAGCAAGTCTGATACTTTCCTCGACAGCTGATGTTTTGACTGTCGCCTCCTTATCCTACCTCACTATTGTCACAGGAGTTGCCATAAGCAAGTCTGATACTTTCCTTGTCATCTGCTGTTTTGACTGTCGCCTCCTTATCCAACCTCACTTCTGTCACAGGAGTTGTCATAAGCAAGTATGATACTTTACTTGTCAGCTGATGTTTTGACTGTCGCCTCCTTATCCTACCTCACTTCTGTCACGGGAGTTGTCATAAGCAAGTCTGATAGTTTACTTGTCAGCTGATGATTTGACTGTCGCCTCCTTATCCTACCTCACTTCTGTCACGGGAGTTGTCATAAGCAAGTCTGATACTTTACTTGTCAGCTGATGTTTTGACTGTCGCCTCCTTATCCTACCTCACTTATGTCACGGGAGTTGTCATAAGCAAGTCTCATACTTTACTTGTCAGCTGATGTTTTGACTGTCGCCTCCGTTTGCTACCTCACTTCTGTCACGGGAGTTGTCATAAGCAAGTCTGATAGTTTACTTGTCAGCTGATGTATTGACTGTTGCCTCCTTATGCTACCTCACTTCTATCACGGTAGTTGTCACAAGCAAGTCTGATAGTTTACTTGTCAGCTGATGTTTCGACTGTCGCCTCCTTACCCTACCTCACTTCTGTCACGGGAGTTGTCATAAGCAAGTCTGATACTTTCCTCGACAGCTGATGTTTTGACTGTCGCCTCCTTATGCTACCTCACTTCTGTCACGGGAGTTGTCATAAGCAAGTCTGATACTTTCCTCGACAGCTGATGTTTTGACTGTCGCCTCCTTATGCTACCTCACTTCTGTCACGGGAGTTGTCATAAGCAAGTCTGATACTTTACTTGTCAGCTGATGTTTTCTCTGTCGCCTCCTTATCCTACCTCACTTCTGTCACGGGAGTTGTCATAAGCAAGTCTCATACTTTACATGTCAACTGATGCTTTGACTGTCGCCTCCTTATCCTACCTCACTTCTGTCACGGGAGTTGTCATAAGCAAGTCTGATACTTTACTTGTCAGCTGATGTTTTGATTGTCGCCTCCTTATCCTACCTCACTTCTGTCACGGGAGTTGTCATAAGCAAGTCTGATAGTTTACTTGTCAGCTCACGTTTTGACTGTCGCCTCCTTATCCTATATCACTTCTGTCACGGGAGTTGTCATAAGCAAGTCTCATACTTTACTTGTCAGCTGATGCTTTGACTGTCGCCTCCTTATCCTACCTCACTTCTATCACGGGAGTTGTCATAAGCAAGTCTGATAGTTGACTTGTCAGCTGATGTTTTGACTGTCGCCTCCTTATCCTACCTCACTTCTGTCACGGGAGTTGTCATAAGCAAGTCTGATACTTTACTTGTCAGCTCATGTTTTGACTGTCGCCTCCTTATCCTACCTCACTTCTGTCACGGGAGTTGTCATAAGCAATCTGATAGTTTACTTGTCAGCTCATGTTTTGACTGTCGCCTCCTTATCCTACCTCACTTCTGTCACGGGAGTTGTCATAAGCAAGTCTGATACTTTGCTCGACTGCTGATGTTTTGACTGTCGCCTCCTTATCCTACCTCACTTCTGTCACGGGAGTTGTCATAAGCAAGTCTGATACTTTCCTTGACAGCTGATGTTTTGACTGTCGCCTCCTTATCCTACCTCACCTCTGTCACGGGAGTTGTCATAAGCAAGTCTGATACTTTCCTCGACAGCTGATGTTTTGACTGTCGCCTCCTTATGCTACCTCACTTCTGTCACGGGATTTGTCATAAGCAAGTCTGATACTTTCCTCGACAGCTGATGTTTTGACTGTCGCCTCCTTATGCTACCTCACTTCTGTCACGGGAGTTGTCATAAGCAAGTCTGATACTTTACTTGTCAGCTGATGTTTTGACTGTCGCCTCCTTATCCTACCTCACTTCTGTCACGGGAGTTGTCATAAGCAAGTCTGATAGTTTAATTGTCAGCTGATGTTTTGACTGTCGCCTCCTTTTCCTACCTCACTTCTGTCACGGGAGTTGTCATAAGCAAGTCTGATTTTTTACTTGTCAGCTCATGTTTTGACTGTCGTCTCCTTATCCTACCTCACTTCTGTCATGGGAGTTGTCATAAGCAAGTCTGATAGTTTACTTGTCAGCTGATGTTTTGACTGTCGCCTCCTTATCCTACCTCACTTCTGTCACGGGAGCTGTCATAAGCAAGTCTGATACTTTCCTCGACTGCTGATGTTTTGACTGTCGCCTCCTTATGCTACCTCACTTCTGTCACGGGAGTTGTCATAAGCAAGTCTGATACTTTACTTGACAGCTGATGTTTTGACTGTCGCCTCCTTATCCTACCTCACTTCTGTCACGGGAGTTGTCATAAGCAAGTCTGATAGTTTAATATCAGCTGATGTTTTGACTGTCGCCTCCTTATCCTACCTCACTTCTGTCACGGGAGTTGTCATAAGCAAGTCTGATTTTTTACTTGTCAGCTCATTTTTTGACTGTCGCCTCCTTATCCTACCTCACTTCTGTCATGGGAGTTGTCATAAGCAAGTCTGATAGTTTACTTGTCAGCTGATGTTTTGACTGTCGCCTCCTTATCCTACCTCACTTCTGTCACGGGAGTTGTCATAAGCAAGTCTGATATTTTCCTCGACTGCTGATGTTTTGACTGTCGCCTCCTTATCTTACCTCACTTCTGTCACGGGAGTTGTCATAAGCAAGTCTGATACTTTCCTTGACAGCTGATGTTTTGACTGTCGCCTCCTTATCCTATCTCACTTCTGTCAGGGGAGTTGTCATAAGCAAGTCTGATACTTTACTTGTCAGCTGATGTTTTGACTGTTGCCTCCTTATCCTACATCACTTCTGTCACGGGAGTTGTCATAAGCAAGTCTGATACTTTACTTGTCAGCTGATGTTTTGACTGTCGCCTCCTTATCCTACCTCACTTCTGTCACGGGAGTTGTCATAAGCAAGTCTGATACTTTACTTGTCAGCTGATGTTTTGATTGTCGCCTCCTTATCCTACCTCACTTCTGTCACGGGAGTTGTCATAAGCAAGTCTGATAGTTTACTTGTCAGCTCATGTTTTGACTGTCGCCTCCTTATCCTATATCACTTCTGTCACGGGAGTTGTCATAAGCAAGTCTCATACTTTACTTGTCAGCTGATGCTTTGACTGTCGCCTCCTTATCCTACCTCACTTCTATCACGGGAGTTGTCATAAGCAAGTCTGATAGTTGACTTGTCAGCTGATGTTTTGACTGTCGCCTCCTTATCCTACCTCACTTCTGTCACGGGAGTTGTCATAAGCAAGTCTGATACTTTACTTGTCAGCTCATGTTTTGACTGTCGCCTCCTTATCCTACCTCACTTCTGTCACGGGAGTTGTCATAAGCAATCTGATAGTTTACTTGTCAGCTCATGTTTTGACTGTCGCCTCCTTATCCTACCTCACTTCTGTCACGGGAGTTGTCATAAGCAAGTCTGATACTTTGCTCGACTGCTGATGTTTTGACTGTCGCCTCCTTATCCTACCTCACTTATGTCACGGGAGTTGTCATAAGCAAGTCTGATACTTTCCTTGACAGCTGATGTTTTGACTGTCGCCTCCTTATCCTACCTCACCTCTGTCACGGGAGTTGTCATAAGCAAGTCTGATACTTTCCTCGACAGCTGATGTTTTGACTGTCGCCTCCTTATGCTACCTCACTTCTGTCACGGGAGTTGTCATAAGCAAGTCTGATACTTTCCTCGACAGCTGATGTTTTGACTGTCGCCTCCTTATGCTACCTCACTTCTGTCACGGGAGTTGTCATAAGCAAGTCTGATACTTTACTTGTCAGCTGATGTTTTGACTGTCGCCTCCTTATCCTACCTCACTTCTGTCACGGGAGTTGTCATAAGCAAGTCTGATAGTTTAATTGTCAGCTGATGTTTTGACTGTCGCCTCCTTTTCCTACCTCACTTCTGTCACGGGAGTTGTCATAAGCAAGTCTGATTTTTTACTTGTCAGCTCATGTTTTGACTGTCGTCTCCTTATCCTACCTCACTTCTGTCATGGGAGTTGTCATAAGCAAGTCTGATAGTTTACTTGTCAGCTGATGTTTTGTCTGTCGCCTCCTTATCCTACCTCACTTCTGTCACGGGAGTTGTCATAAGCAAGTCTGATACTTTCCTCGACTGCTGATGTTTTGACTGTCGCCTCCTTATCCTACCTCACTTCTGTCACGGGAGTTGTCATAGGCAAGTCTGATACTTTCCTTGACAGCTCATGTTTTGACTGTCGCCTCCTTATCCTACCTCACTTCTGTCATGGGAGTTGTCATAAGCAAGTCTGATACTTTCCTCGACAGCTGTTGTTTTGAATGTCGCCTCCTTATCCTACCTCACTTCTGTCACGGGAGCTGTCATAAGCAAGTCTGATACTTTCCTCGACAGCTGATGTTTTGACTGTCGCCTCCTTATGCTACCTCACTTCTGTCACGGGAGTTGTCATAAGCAAGTCTGATACTTTACTTGACAGCTGATGTTTTGACTGTCGCCTCCTTATCCTACCTCACTTCTGTCACGGGAGTTGTCATAAGCAAGTCTGATAGTTTAATTGTCAGCTGATGTTTTGACTGTCGCCTCCTTATCCTACCTCACTTCTGTCACGGGAGTTGTCATAAGCAAGTCTGATTTTTTACTTGTCAGCTCATGTTTTGACTGTCGCCTCCTTATCCTACCTCACTTCAGTCATGGGAGTTGTCATAAGCAAGTCTGATAGTTTACTTGTCAGCTGATGTTTTGACTGTCGCCTCCTTATCCTACCTCACTTCTGTCACGGGAGTTGTCATAAGCAAGTCTGATATTTTCCTCGACTGCTGATGTTTTGACTGTCGCCTCCTTATCTTACCTCACTTCTGTCACAGGAGTTGTCATAGGCAAGTCTGATACTTTCCTTGACAGCTGATGTTTTGACTGTCGCCTCCTTATCCTACCTCACTTCTGTCATGGGAGTTGTCATAAGCAAGTCTGATACTTCACTTGTCAGCTGATGTTTTGACTGTCGCCTCCTTATCCTACCTCACTTCTGTCACGGGAGCTGTCATAAGCAAGTCTGATACTTTCCTCGACAGCTGATGTTTTGACTGTCTCTTCCTTATCCTACCTCACTTCTGTCACGGGAGTTGTCATAAGCAAGTCTGATAGTTTACTTGTCAGCTGATGTTTTGACTGTCGCCTCCTTATCCTACCTCACTTCTGTCACGGGAGTTGTCATAAGCAAGTCTGATACTTTACTTGTCAGCTGATGTTATGACTGTTGCCTCCATACCCTACCTCACTTCTGTCACGGGAGTTGTCATAAGCAAGTCCGATACTTTACTTGTCAGCTGATGTTTTGACTGTCGCCTCCTTATCCTACCTCACTTCTGTCACGGGAGTTGTCATAAGCAAGTCTGATACTTTACTTGTCAGCTCATGTTTTGACTGTCGCCTCCTTATCCTACCTCACTTCTGTCACGGGAGTTGTCATGAGCAAGTCTGATAGTTTACTTGCCAGCTGATGTTTTGACTGTCGCCTCCTTATCCTACCTCACTTCTGTCACGGGAGTTGTCATAAGCAAGTCTGATACTTTCCTCGACTGCTGATGATTTGACTGTCGCCTCCTTATCCTATCTCACTTCTGTCACGGGAGTTGTCATAGGCAAGTGTGATACTTTCCTCGACAGCTGATGTTTTGACTGTCGCCTCCTTATCCTACCTCACTTCTGTCACGGGAGTTGTCATAAGCAAGTCTGAGAGTTTACTTGTCAGCTGATGTTTTGACTGTCGCCTCCTTATCCTACCTCACTTCTGTCACGGGAGTTGTCATAAGCAAGTCTGATAGTTTACTTGTCAGCTGATGTTTTGACTGTCGCCTCCTTATCCTATCTCACTTCTGTCACGGGAGTTGTCATAAGCAAGTCTGATACTTTACTTGTCAGCTGATGTTTTGACTGTTGCCTCCTTATCCTACATCACTTCTGTCACGGGAGTTGTCATAAGCAAGTCCGATACTTTACTTGTCAGCTGATGTTTTGACTGTTGCCTCCTTATCCTACCTCACTTCTGTCACGGGAGTTGTCATAAGCAAGTCTGATACTGTACTTGTCAGCTGATGTTTTGACTGTCACCTCCTTATCCTACCTCACTTCTGTCACGGGAGTGGTCATAAGCAAGTCCGATACTTTACTTGTCAGCTGATGTTTTGACTGTCGCGTCCTTATCCTACCTCACTACTGTCACGGGAGTTGTCATAAGCAAGTCTGGTACTTTACTTGTCAGCTCATGTTTTGACTGTCGCCTCCTTATCCTACCTCACTTCTGTCACGGGAGTTGTCATGAGCAAGTCTGATAGTTTACTTGCCAGCTGATGTTTTGACTGTCGCCTCCTTATCCTACCTCACTTCTGTCACGGGAGTTGTCATAAGCAAGTCTGATACTTTCCTCGACTGCTGATGATTTGACTGTCGCCTCCTTATCCTACCTCACTTCTGTCACGGGAGTTGTCATAGGCAAGTCTGATACTTTCCTCGACAGCTGATGTTTTGACTGTCGCCTCCTTATCCTACCTCACTTCTGTCACGGGAGTTGTCATAAGCAAGTCTGATACTTTACTTGTCAGCTGATGTTTTGACTGTCGCCTCCTTATCCTACCTCACTTCTGTCACGGGAGTTGTCATAAGCAAGTCTGATAGTTTACTTGTCAGCTGATGTTTTGACTGTCGCCTCCTTATCCTATCTCACTTCTGTCACGGGAGTTGTCATAAGCAAGTCTGATACTTTACTTGTCAGCTGATGTTTTGACTGTTGCCTCCTTATCCTACATCACTTCTGTCACGGGAGTTGTCATAAGCAAGTCCGATACTTTACTTGTCAGCTGATGTTTTGACTGTTGCCTCCTTATCCTACCTCACTTCTGTCACGGGAGTTGTCATAAGCAAGTCTGATACTGTACTTGTCAGCTGATGTTTTGACTGTCACCTCCTTATCCTACCTCACTTCTGTCACGGGAGTGGTCATAAGCAAGTCCGATACTTTACTTGTCAGCTGATGTTTTGACTGTCGCCTCCTTATCCTACCTCACTTCTGTCACGGGAGTTGTCATAAGCAAGTCCGATACCTTTCTTGTCAGCTGATGTTTTGACTGTTGCCTCCTTATCCTACCTCACTTCTGTCACGGGAGTTGTCATAAGCAAGTCTGATACTTTACTTGTCAGCTGATGTTTTGACTGTCGCCTCCTTATCCTACCTCACTTCTGTCACGGAAGTTGACATAAGCAAGTCTGATACTTTACTTGTCAGCTGATGTTTTGACTGTCGCCTCCTTATCCTACCTCACTTCTGTCACGGGAGTTGACATAAGCAAGTCCGATACTTTACTTGTCAGTTGATGTTTTGACTGTCGCCTCCTTATGCTACCTCACTTCTGTCACGGGAGTTGTCATAAGCAAGTCTGATACTTTACTCGACAGCTGATGTTTTGACTGTTGCCTCCTTATGCTACCTCACTTCTGTCACGGGAGTTGTCATAAGCAAGTCTGATACTTCACTCGACAGCTGATGTTTTGACTGTCGCCTCCTTATCCTACCTCACTTCTGTCACGGGAGTTGTCATAAGCAAGTCTGATACTTTACTCGACAGCTGATGTTTTGACTGTTGCCTCCTTATTCTACCTCACTTCTGTCAGGGCAGTTGTCATAAGCAAGTCTGATACTTTCCTCGACAGCTGATGTTTTGACTGTCGCCTCCTTATCCTACCTCACTTCTGTCACGGGAGTTGTCATAAGCAAGTCTGATAGTTTACTTGTCAGCTGATGTTTTGACTGTCGCCTCCTTATCCTACCTCACTTCTGTCATGGGAGTTGTCATAAGCAAGTCTGATACTTTCCTCGACAGCTGATGTTTTGACTTTCGCCTCCTTATCCTACCTCACTTCTGTCATGGGAGTTGTCATAAGCAAGTCTGATACTTTACTTGTCAGCTGATGTTTTGACTGTCGCCTCCTTATCCTACCTCACTTATGTCACGGGATTTGTCATAAGCAAGTCTGATAGTTTACTTGTCAGCTGATGTTTTGACTGTCGCCTCCTTATCGTACCTCACTTCTGTCACGGGAGTTGTCATAAGCAAGTCTAATAGTTTACTTATCAGCTGATGTTTTGACTGTCGCCTCCTTATCCTACCTCACTTCTGTCACGGGAGTTGTCATAAGCAAGTCTGATACTTTACTTGTCAGCTGATGTTTTGTCTGTCGCCTCCTTATCCTACCTCACATCTGTCACGGGAGTTGTCATAAGCAAGTCTGATACTTTACTTGTCAGCTGATGTTTTGACTGTCGCCTCCTTATGCTACCTCACTTCTGTCACGGGAGTTGTCATAAGCAAGTCTGATACTTTACTTGTCAGCTGATGTTTTGACTGTCGCCTCCTTATCCTACCTCACTTCTGTCACGGGAGTTGTCATAAGCAAGTCTGATACTTTCCTCGACAGCTGATGTTTTGACTGTCGCCTCCTTATCCTACCTCACTTCTGTCACGGGAGTTGTCATAAGCAAGTCTGATAGTTTACTTGTCAGCTGATGTTTTGACTGTCGCCTCCTTATCCTACCTCACTTCTGTCATGGGAGTTGTCATAAGCAAGTCTGATACTTTCCTCGACAGCTGATGTTTTGACTTTCGCCTCCTTATCCTACCTCACTTCTGTCATGGGAGTTGTCATAAGCAAGTCTGATAGTTTACTTGTCAGCTCATGTTTTGACTGTCGCCTCCTTATCCTATATCACTTCTGTCACGGGAGTTGTCATAAGCAAGTCTCATACTTTACTTGTCAGCTGATGCTTTGACTGTCGCCTCCTTATCCTACCTCACTTCTATCACGGGAGTTGTCATAAGCAAGTCTGATAGTTGACTTGTCAGCTGATGTTTTGACTGTCGCCTCCTTATCCTACCTCACTTCTGTCACGGGAGTTGTCATAAGCAAGTCTGATACTTTACTTGTCAGCTCATGTTTTGACTGTCGCCTCCTTATCCTACCTCACTTCTGTCACGGGAGTTGTCATAAGCAATCTGATAGTTTACTTGTCAGCTCATGTTTTGACTGTCGCCTCCTTATCCTACCTCACTTCTGTCACGGGAGTTGTCATAAGCAAGTCTGATACTTTGCTCGACTGCTGATGTTTTGACTGTCGCCTCCTTATCCTACCTCACTTCTGTCACGGGAGTTGTCATAAGCAAGTCTGATACTTTCCAGAAAGGAAACAGTGAAACAGCATTTCTTGATAAAAATTCAAGTTGGGACAAACACTAGAAACGTTAGCAGTGAAGGCGAGTATAGCTTGTTTTATTCTTCAACAATTAAATGTTTGACGTTACTCAATGTCCTTGTTTTCAGTAACATAATATCTCAATCTGTAGACCCTACAGCTAGCTATATCAGCTTAAAGAAAGCTAGTCTACTCTAGGACGTAGATTACGTCATATATACATAATTACATTGTGTACTTGTATGTAAAGAAATTGTAGTTCTTATGTAGAGTACGTTAGATCTAAAAAATGTTAAAACAATATTATTTGTACTTGATGCAGTAATAAAATTTGGTAACATTTTATAGTCAGTTATTTTTTGAATGAAAGAAATCCTTCTTTGTATAGAAGGTATGAGTGATGAGATATCTTTTCAATCCCAACTTGAATTTATGTTTATTAATTTACAGTTCCTTAATATATGATGGAAGTGAATTAAATAACACTATACCATTGTAGTAAACCCCTTTTTGGAATACTTGTAGGTTATTGCTTGGCCTGTGTAAGTCCTGCCCATTTCTGCTTTGTTTGCTGTGTATGTCTGAATTTTTTATGAACACTTCTGGGTGGTCAACCACGGTTAAAAGTACAGCTAAAATATACTCACAGGCTAATGGTAGAATTCCAAATGTTTTGAATAGTGGTTTACAATGAGCTGATTTCTTTACATCTGCCATTATTCTTATTACCTTTTTTTGTAAAAGAAATATTTTTTTTGCATCTACTGAAATTCCCCAAAATGTTATTCCATAAGTCATAATTGAATGAAAATAAGCACAGTATACTGTTTTTAGGATGCTTTTATTTGTAAAATGAATTAATGATCTAATTGCAAAACATGCAGATCTTAGTTTTGGTAGGATGTAGTCAATATGGTCTTTCCAATTCAGTCTTTGCAAATGCATGGTCTACCGCTGTGAGGAAATGCTACCAGTAGTAATATAATCTTTAAACTTCAAAAAAGGCAATTATAAATATTTGAGGCATCTCAAAAACAAACTTGTAGCCAGCTCAACATTTTGACCCTACCATACTTCAACATTAAATAAGTACCAGTATTACGTTAAGAAGAACAAGAAAGAAAATGCTGAAGTAAGTTCACTTAACACAAGTTGCATATTTGAGGCATCCCTTAAATACAACACAATAAAGTTACATTGTCACTTACTACAATACTACTTTGACAAACAGAAGCACACAACAGAATCAATTGAATGATCATTTGGAAGAAAATACAAAGTTTTTGTTTGTACCCTTCAAGGTAAGCATTAAAGTCAATGTAGTTGTTAATACGATGAAGTCTCAATGACTCCAATACCGTTGACATCTCCCACACTCTGGTAAAAGAGTCACTTTGGCATTGGCTTCATACTAGGAATCCATCACATTCAGCAAGTACCACGATCAATTCCCATTGACTGCGCACTCCAACTTTGAGTTTCTCCCACTCAACATACAAATGTTGGGTCCTTTTCATACCGTTCCTTCTCATGTTCCAGGTTTCATGGTGTATGGCAGTGCTGGACAAATGCTGGCTACAAGGAAAGAGTATTCCCTATGGATACCAGAGAGTTGCTTGGTTGGTGAATTATTTATTGCTCTCTCTGGGCACAGAGAATAGTGGTAAGGGTTTTTAAGCCAGGAACTTTCACACATCTCAGAAGCCTGCAACCTCTAGTGGTTCCATCCCTACATCCCTCCCTCCTGTTGGTGGTAGTTACAATAGATCTCCAACACCTCAGAGTGTTCACCTCTCTTGTATACCATATACCGTAGCTCCTTCACTTCATCCCTCCCTCCTGTGGGTGGTAGTTACAATAGATCTCCAACACCTCAGAGTGTTCACCTCTCTTGTATACCATATACCGTAGCTCCTTCACTTCATCCCTCCCTCCTGTGGGTGGTAGTTACAATAGATCTCCAACACCTCAGAGTGTTCACCTCTCTTGTATACCATATACCGTAGCTCCTTCACTTCATCCCTCCCTCCCTCCTGTGGGTGGTAGTTACAATAGATCTCCAACACCTCAGAGTGTTCACCTCTCTTGTATACCATATACCGTAGCTCCTTCACTTCATCCCTCCCTCCCTCCTGGAGGTGGTAGTTACAATAGATCTACAATAGCTCAGAGTGTTCACCTCTCTTGTATACCATATACCGTAGCTCCTTCACTTCATCCCTCCCTCCCTCCTGTGGGTGGTAGTTACAATAGATCTCCAACACCTCAGAGTGTTCACCTCTCTTGTATACCATATACCGTAGCTCCTTCACTTCATCCCTCCCTCCTGGAGGTGGTAGTTACAATAGATCTACAATAGGTCACAGTGTTCACCTCTCTTGTATACCATATACCGTAGCTCCTTCACTTCATCCCTCCCTCCTGGAGGTGGTAGTTACAATAGATCTCCAACAGCTCAGAGTGTTCACCTCTCTTGTATACTATATACCGTAGCTCCTTCACTTCATCCCTCCCTCCTGGAGGTGGTAGTTACAATAGATCTCCAACACCTCAGAGTGTTCACCTGTCTTGTATACCATATATGTAGCTCCTTCACTTCATCCCTCCCTCCTGGAGGTGGTAGTTACAATAGATCTACAATAGCTCACAGTGTTCACCTCTCTTGTATACCATATACCGTAGCTCCTTCGATTCATCCCTCCCTCCCTCCTGGAGGTGGTAGTTACAATAGATCTACAATAGTTCACAGTGTTCACCTCTCTTGTATACCATATACCGTAGCTCCTTCGATTCATCCCTCCCTCCTGTGGGTGGTAGTTACAATAGATCTCCAACAGCTCAGTGTTCACCTCTCTTGTATACCATATACCGTAGCTCCTTCACTTCATCCCTCCCTCCTGTGGGTGGTAGTTACAATAGATCTCCAACAGCTCACAGTGTTCACCTCTCTTGTATACCATATACCGTAGCTCCTTCACTTCATCCCTCCCTCCCTCCTGGAGGTGGTAGTTGCAATAGATCTCCAACAGCTCACAGTGTTCACCTCTCTTGTATACCATATACCGTAGCTCCTTCACTTCATCCCTCCCTCCTGGAGGTGGTAGTTACAATAGATCTCCAACAGCTCAGAGTGTTCACCTCTCTTGTATACCATATACCGTAGCTCCTTCACTTCATCCCTCCCTCCTGGAGGTGGTAGTTACAATAGATCTCCAACAGCTCAGAGTGTTCACCTGTCTTGTATACCATATACCGTAGCTCCTTCACTTCATCCCTCCCTCCTGGAGGTGGTAGTTACAATAGATCTCCAACAGCTCAGAGTGTTCACCTGTCTTGTATACCATATACCGTAGCTCCTTCACTTCATCCCTCCCTCCTGGAGGTGGTAGTTACAATAGATCTCCAACAGCTCAGAGTGTTCACCTCTCTTGTATACCATATACCGTAGCTCCTTCACTTCATCCCTCCCTCCTGGAGGTGGTAGTTACAATAGATCTCCAACAGCTCAGAGTGTTCACCTCTCTTGTATACCATGTACCGTAGCTCCTTCACTTCATCCCTCCCTCCTGGAGGTGGTAGTTACAATAGATCTCCAACAGCTCAGAGTGTTCACCTGTCTTGTATACCATATATGTAGCTCCTTCACTTCATCCCTCCCTCCTGGAGATGGTAGTTACAATAGATCTCCAACAGCTCAGAGTGTTCACCTCTCTTGTATACCATATACCGTAGCTCCTTCACTTCATCCCTCCCTCCTGGAGGTGGTAGTTACAATAGATCTACAATAGGTCACAGTGTTCACCTCTTGTATACCATATACCGTAGCTCCTTCACTTCATCCCTCCCTCCTGGAGGTGGTAGTTACAATAGATCTACAATAGGTCACAGTGTTCACCTCTCTTGTATACCATATACCGTAGCTCCTTCACTTCATCCCTCCCTCCTGGAGGTGGTAGTTACAATAGATCTCCAACAGCTCAGAGTGTTCACCTCTCTTGTATACCATATACCGTAGCTCCTTCACTTCATCCCTCCCTCCCTCCTGGAGGTGGTAGTTACAATAGATCTACAATAGGTCACAGTGTTCACCTCTCTTGTATACCATATACCGTAGCTCCTTCGATTCATCCCTCCCTCCCTCCTGGAGGTGGTAGTTACAATAGATCTCCAACAGCTCACAGTGTTCACCTCTCTTGTATCCCCACACTGTAGCCTCCTTCACTTCATCCCTCCCTCCTGGAGGTGGTAGTTACAATAGATCTACAATAGGTCACAGTGTTCACCTCTCTTGTTTATCGCATACTGTAACCTCCTTCACTTCATCCATCCAATCCTCCCTCCCTCCTGAAGGTGGTAGTTACAATAGATCTACAATAGGTCACAGTGTTCACCTCTCTTGTATACCCCATACTGTAGCTCCTTCACTTCATCCCTCCCTACTGGAGGTGGTAGTTACAATAGATCTCCAATAGGTCACAGTGTTCACCTCTCTTGTATACCCCATACTGTAGCTCCTTCACTTCATCCCTCCCTCCTGGAGGTGGTAGTTACAATAGATCTACAATAGGTCACAATGTTCACCTCTCTTGTATACCCCATACTGTAGCTCCTTCACTTCATCCCTCCCTCCTGGAGGTGGTAGTTACAATAGATCTCCAATAGGTCACAGTGTTCACCTCTCTTGTATACCCCATACTGTAGCTCCTTCACTTCATCCCTCCCTCCTGGAGGTGGTAGTTACAATAGATCTCCAATAGGTCACAGTGTTCACCTCTCTTGTATACCACATACTGTAACCTCCCTCCCTCCCTCTCTCCTGGAGGTGGTACTTACAATAGAACTCCTATAGGTGACAGTGTTCACCTCTCTTGTATACCCCATACTGTAACCTCCTTCACTTCATCCTCCCTCCTCCCTCCCTCCCTCCTGGAGGTGGTAGGTACAATAGATCTCCAATAGGTCACAGTGTTCACCTCTCTTGTATACCCCATACTGTAACCTCCTTCACTTCATCCATCCCTCCCTCCCTCCTGAAGGTGGTAGTTACAATAGATCTCCAATAGGTCACAGTGTTCACCTCTCTTGTAGACCCTATACTGTAACCTCCCTCCCTCCTGGAGGTGGTACTTACAATAGAACTTCCATTGGTTGTACCGGTGGATAAACCCCTTCCTGTACATCAGTTACGAGACATACGTTTCAGACTGATAATTGCCATGTGACTTGTTGGACCATGGGTTATTATGTCTTCTCTACGACGTCACCATGCTCCAAGACAAAAGATTGTCGACTGTGGCGGCCTCCCAGGGGAGAGAAGCAAGTCAGTGAACCTCTATGCTGTGCCTAGGCAATTGCATTTTTAGGCTATCAGCTCTGTACGGCCAGAAGACTTCAGCTGCATTCACAGCACTTTTCAGCCATTTTCAAAATTATCACAATTTATGCTTTTGTTGAGTAAATTTAAAAATTTCAACCTCATCGATAGGATAGTTTACAAATCTCACCTGGAAAGGAAGTATAGAGGCGTTGCTTTGAAATACATTTCACTGCTGTGCCTAATGGTAAATTTAGTGAGACAGAAAGGTCACAAAATTCTTTGTGTTGTACTTGTTATTCAGAAAGAGTTTTGTTACTTTATTCATATTAGTCATTGTGTAAAAATTGTTAAACTTAATAAACTGTAAACTTTATGAACACAAAGCTTTTATGTTGAACCACTATCCTACATTGTTAATTATTAATTATAACAAACACTTATAAAGAATTCTTTATTAATGAATTGCTGACAAAGCCTTATCACATAAATCCTGTAGTCATCTAAGATCCTTCAGCAATGCCCAGTACAAGCTCACAGTGTGCGAGGTGTTTTTATATCCTGCAGCCTTAGAATGTGATTTAGATAAACAATTTAATTGAGTGAATTGACTTTAGTATGCACGTTCTCCATTGCACTGTTTACTGTTGGCTAATTAACGTAAATGTTGGTGCAAATCAGCACACTATGCATCCCAGTGAAGCTCAACCTTGATCATTATGAACGATAGACACATAGATAAGCTCTGGTCTATCATACCACTATATACCATATACTAGAGGTCACTAGTGGTGCTATACATTTTGTTACAGCCCTGTGCAGAGGGACCATGATCATGATGAACGATAGACACAGAGATAAGCTCTGGTCTATCATAATATTGTATACCATTTACTAGAGGTCACCAGTGGTGCTATACATTTTGTTGCAGCCCAGTGAAGGTGGACCATGATCATGATGAAGGATAACACACAGATAAGCTGTGGTCTATCATAGCACTGTATATCATTTACTAGAGGTCACTAGTGGTGCTATACATTTTGTTGTAGCCCAGTGAAGGTGGACCATGATCATGATGAAGGATAACACACAGATAAGCTGTGGTCTATCATAGTACTGTATATCATTTACTAGAGGTCACTAGTGGTGCTATACATTTTGTTGTAGCCCAGTGAAGGTGGACCATGATCATGATGAAGGATAACACACAGATAAGCTGTGGTCTATCATAGCACTGTATACCATTTACTAGAGGTCAGCAGTGGTGCTATACATTTTGTTACAGCCCAGTGAAGGTGGACCATGATCATGATGAAGGATAGACACACAGATAAGCTCTGGTCTATAATAGTACTGTATTCCATTTACTAGAGGTTACTTGTGGTGCTATACATTTTGTTGCAGCCCTGTGAAGGTGGACCATGATCATGATGAAGGATAGACACACAGATAAGCTCTGGTCTATCATAGCACTGTATAACATTTACTAGAGGTCACTAGTGGTGCTATGCATTTTGTTGTAGACCAGTGAAGGTGGACCGTGATCATGATGAAGGATAGACACACAGATAAGCTCTGGTCTATCATAGCACTGTATAACATTTACTAGAGGTCACTAGTGGTGCTATGCATTTTGTTGTAGACCAGTGAAGGTGGACCATGATCATGATGAAGGATAGACACACAGATAAGCTCTGGTCTATCATAGCACTGTATAACATTTACTAGAGGTCACTAGTGGTGCTATGCATTTTGTTGTAGACCAGTGAAGAGGGACCATGATCATGATGAAGGATAGACACACAGATAAGCTCTGGTCTATAATAGTACTGTATACCATTTACTAGAGGTCACTAGTGGTGCTATACATTTTGTTACAGCCCAGTGAAGATGGACCATGATCATGATGAAGGATAACACACAGATAAGCTCTGTTCTATCATAGCACTGTATACCATTCAGTCTGTAATCTTAAGTTACGATATAATGGTGATAATGTTTAACACTTTGAAGCTGTAAGAACATCCCCCTCTCTGTAAAGTCAAAAAAAGGCAATGTTACAGAATCTCTATTAGAGAACAGCAGTGAGCATCCAGTTGAGAAATAAAGTGAAACACCTAAGTTAGTAAGTTGTTATGTAATAACAACCGATGCCATTACATTAATTGTCTTACCTGACATGGCTGCATGAGGACTCAGGGGACCCCTGGTGTTTGGACGTTTTCTTAGTTGCTGACAGATTGCTTCTGACTCCAGCAGTTTGGCTCTCAGCTCCTCTACTTCCTTCAGGTAGCCCTGTATCATGTCCGTCACATCGGTTGCTTCTCCTGTAACATTAGCAAGTCACTCTAAGCTCCTACACTCTTGAATGGATTAGGTGCGCACACACACACATGGATGTTACTTTCAAAAGAAGAGGGGGTGGTTAGTCATTCCGGCGTTAGATGGCATACAGGAAACATCAGCTCCAGCTTCGAGATTTCTACGAGGTCCGCCACTTTTTCGGCGGCAGCTTCGCCAGAGATTTTCTACGCGGTCCGTCACTCTGCCGGGGTCTTGTGCTTCATTTCTTCTGAAATTTTGAGCAGAACACACTACTTTCACTGCTTTTATTAAAGCAGCGAACAACTTTAACTCATCTCAGCCAGCTGAGATAACAAGTAGCGGGCGAACAACAAGGCCACAGCCATCTTGCCGCAAGGTAAGGTACGGCGCACTTAAAGTTTAAGTGTCCGGCCCGCTGTTGTCACGCCGTGGGCCCCCGCTGCCTGTAGGTAAGTGGTGACTAAGTGAGATAGGAGTGCGCTGCACACCAGTGTGCAGTGCACTTGTACCTACCCTTGCTTTCCCTCTTCCTACACCATGCAACCCGCTCCCAGTAGCGAGGCTACCAGCGGCCCTGCCTTGAAGGAGCAGGAGCCAAAACCCAGCACCAGCACTGGTGTAACCAACGCCTCTTCCCGGGCCTCCGGGTCGGGAAAGGCTAGAAATCCCAGGAGATCCCGAAAACGCGCAAGCGGTCAAGGGGACCTCACCCATTCATCATCTGAAGAGTCTGACAACGGCATCTCACGCGAGCGTTCGCCGCTGAGATTAGGCAAAAGTGTCGAGTCTGAGGACTCGGAATGTGACAGTGACGTCACAAGCTATTCGGCACATTCGGATAAGGCTTCGGTCTTTTCCGTACACTCCTCCATTATGGGAGGCGACGAGGATGATCCCACTGCCCCCCCGGGGAGCAGTGGCGACGGCTTTTGTGTAGTGGGCAAGAGGGGAAGGCCAATGCCTACAGCCAGTCAGAGCCACCAGGTATCTGACAAACCCGCTGCGAGCGGACAACAACGGCGCCATATTCCTCCAGTCATTGTGGACTCCTTCCAGGGAGTGGTGGGCTTCCTCAGAGAAGTCATGCCTGCTCTCTGCCAGGAGTGTACAGTGACTCGCAGGAAGAGCCGCTACGTCTTCCAGCCTAGGACCTCAGAGGACTATGCGTTCTTACTGAGTGCCCTAAAGAAGAGGAACATTCCTCACTTCACCTTTGGCCTCGACAAGACCAGAGACCTAAAGCGAGTTATCAGAGGCCTACCTGTGGACACACCAGTGGGGGACATAGAGTATGACCTCACCCGTCAGGGCATTAAGCCCCGCCTTGTGAAGCAGCTCACAAAACCCGCTCCAACCAGGCAGCAGCCCAACAGAATCCCCATCCCCCTCTTTTTAGTAGTGGTGGAGCGGGCAAATGACCCTGAGATTAAGATTGATCGAGTCACTTCGATCTGTTATCTCCGGGTAACAGTAGAAGCCTCCCGACGCCCTGACGGCCCTGCACAATGTCATCGTTGCTTGGGGTTCAATCATTCCAGCAGCTACTGCCACCGTCTACTGCGCTGCCTTAGGTGCGGTGGCATGCACCCTAAAGACGTCTGCCCTAGGTCCCTCACAGATGTGCCCACCTGCGCAAACTGCAAGGGTGAACACATCGCCTGCTATGGAGGATGCTCAACACGCCTCAAGGTGATGGCCTCCATGCGCTCGACGCGTGGGCAGCCTGACCAGGCACCGAGAGAGCGAACAGCACCACAACCCAGGAGGGTGGAGACTCAACGCAGGGAGGCAACCACGGCTACCCAGCAACCATCTAGATCAACAGCACGACAGGCGCCAAGACCAGCGCCTCCACCAACACCAGCACCTAGGGGCGTCTCATACGCGCAGAAGGTCTCTGGTCGGGGTACCACACAGAACACCCCAACAATACAACACAAGACCAACCACCAAAACAGAAACCTCCACCCAGTCAGAAGAGGAGAAGGCCGAATCCTGGGACCGACTCGGACCGGGGGGAGCCTGTGGCTGCAGGTCCTGCGCCTCAGCCATCACGCGCCTCCGGGGCCGGGGAGGATGGGGTTCGTCCATCGCCTCTTCCATCCCCTGTACCAGCTCCAAACCCAACCACACCAACCACCTCTGGTGTTGACCTCATGGGCCTGGCCCGGTGGCTGCAGCTATTGCTGCAAGACCACGGTCGTCGGGTGCAGGAGCTCATCACCAAGTTCCTTCAGGCCACAAATCCATCCAGCAAGGCGATGATCCTCTTTGAGGGACTCACCTTTTTGCTCTCCCTTGCACCATTGCCCCAGAATGGCGGACGGAACTAGGTCTCGTACCTCCTTCCGTTTCGTCTTTTGGAACGCAAATGGCGTAGGGAATCATAAGGATGAGCTCCATCGCTTTGCCAACCTCTATGCTTTGGACCTCATTTTGGTCTCCGAGACACATTTACGTCCCGACATCCCTTTCCGTCTACCTGGCTACGTTTGCCACCGCAGTGACCGAGTACCTGGCCCAGGAGGCGGTACCGCGGTGCTTGTGAGGCAAAACGTGGTCCATAAACCCATCCCTCTCCCACCCCTGCAAACCCTTGAACAGACGGCGGTGTGTGTTGAACTGGGCGGCACGGAGGTTATAATAGCTTCCATTTACCACCCACCTGCTAGACTGTTCGTACCAGCTGACTACCAATCCATATTAGCCCTTCATCCTTGCGTGATCCTCGCGGGGGACTTCAATGCCAAACATCAGCGTTGGCATTCAGGCCCTCGAGCGGATGCAAGAGGCAACGCACTGATTCGCATGATAGATAGTGACCCTCAATTTCGAGTTATGGGTCCCTGGCAACCCACCCACCATCCGCAAGGTCGAGGACGACCCTCTGTCATCGACTTTGCGATCATTAAGCATTACCCCTTCCATCTCACGCTCACATCACTCTCAGCGCTTCATTCCGACCACAACCCCGTGTTGACGGAGATCAACACAAGGGTTGCCAGTAACGATTTTTCTGGACACACCAGAGAAATTGATTGGAACTGCGTAAAGGGTTGCCTCCACGCAACAATCCCGCCTAACCCCAGGATTACAGACATCCCATCCCTAGAGACAGCAGTCAAATCCTTCACATCCACAGTGGTACGAACGGTTCATAACCTCACCATCTTATCACCACCCCCACCTCACCCTGACGTCCTACCACTGGACCTAGAACTGCTCATCCGCCGCTCCTGGGCAGCCCGAAGGCTATATCAGCGCCGCCGAACGCCCCACAATCGAGAGCTCCTGCGGCAACTTCGCCGAGAGGTTCGTGACCGACTGCGCGAGCACAGAGTGCAAGCGTGGGAGGCCACGATTGCTCGTCAGAATCTCGATGGTGGAGACGTTTGGCGGATAGCTAAAAATCTCCGTCGCCAACGCAACCAATACCACTCCCCGCTTCAAGGTAACCAAGGCCTTGTTTACGAACCCTTAGCAAAAGCAAATGTGCTCGCTGACCATATTGAGAACACCTGCAGGCCCAGAGATGACCCTCAGGACGCCGACTTTACTGCCCGCGTCCATCAGGAGGTGGATCATTATTTGCGGTTACCCCCTGATGGAGCGGAGAATCCCCTCCCAGTCATCCGCCCGAGTGAGGTCCAAGGCGCACTCCGGCGTCTCGACAAGAAAAAGGCTTGTGGACAAGACGGTTTGACCCCCGCCATGCTCCACAACCTTCCCTTCAGAGCTGTACTTTTCCTCACGAAGGTTTTTAATATGTGCATCACCTTGGGACACTTTCCGCGTGAGTGGAGGGTGGCCCGGGTGGTGTGCATCCCGAAGCCTGGTAAGGATCCGGCTCTTCCCTCCAGTTACCGTTCCATTAGCCTCCTACCCATCCTCTCAAAAGTTTTTGAGAGGCTCATATTACGCCGCTTGTCACCTCTCCTGGCTGACATTCAAGCAATCCCAACCCATCAGTTCGGTTTTCGTCCTGGGCACTCCACCGCCCAACAGCTGCTGCGGGTAGTGGAAGCCGCTGCCCTGGGCTTCCAGGACAGGGCTTTCACTCCTGCGGTGTCTCTGGACGTGGAGAAGGCCTTCTCTACGACCTGGCATGAGGGACTCCTATTCAAACTAATTCACCTTGGTCTACACAATCAGATTATCCACATTATACACAGCTTCCTACACCAACGCACATTCATTGTAGCAGTAGCGGGTAAAACATCCACACAACACCCACTACGAGGCGGAGTCCCCGAAGGCTCTGTATTATCCCCCACACTGTTCAGTCTGTACATGGCAGACTTTCCAGTGGCACAGGACGTCAAAATGGCCCAGTATGCTGATGACGTCCTGTTATACACATCCAACAAACACATTCTCAGAGCCTTCAACCCCATACAACGACACCTCCGTCTCATTGAACTCTGGTGCAGGCAGTGGCGGATGTCCGTTAATCCGGGCAAAAGCCAAGCTGTCCTGCTCACCAAGAGAAGAATTCCCGCAAACAGACCACACTTCACCAATCGAGGCCAACAGATAGAGTGGGGAAATTCTATCCGCTATTTGGGTGTCACTCTAGACAAGGGCCTAACTTTTCGTGAACACGTGCAGGGAACAACGAACAGGGCTAAGGGGGCGGTAGCCGCCTTATACCCGGTTCTGGCTTCCAATATGCCGGTTCACCTAAAGTTACGCCTTTACAAGGCGCTTATACTACCTCTGATGCTCTATGCCTGTGAGGTGTGGGGCATGGCAGCGGATAGCTGGCTTCTCTGGCTCCAGCGAATACAGAATAGGGGACTTCGGTCCATCTATTCTGTCGGTATTGCCTTTCCGATCAGACTACTGCACGAGGCCTCGGCCATACCATATGTGGAGGAGGTGATTAGACACCGGGCAACTAAATTTTACGGAAAGTTGATTTACCATGAGAACGCCCTTGTCAGATCTCTGGGGGACTACGTACCTCAAGAACGCCAGTTCAGAAGTTACCGGGTTCCTCGCATGGCATGCGGGCATCCCCGGTAACGAAGGCTTTAAACCAGCCAACAGCAAGAACATGCTGACAACAAGTACTCCCCCCCTCCCTCCTTCGGGAGAGGTCATCAAAATTTCATCATCAAACAAATTTTAAAACAAAAACAAACAACAGCGGAGCAGGGTATTGGGCTCTGTTCCTGAAAAGGCAGCCAATGAGGAGCCTATAAAAACTTAGCGCTACCTCCCATCACACCTTCTACATCAAAACCAAACCGCCACCCTAAAATTTCCTTTCTACCTATGGTTAAGCCCTTCAAAGGGTAGGTACATGGAAAAATCCACTTAGGTTCACCACGAACCTACCAGATGCACTCGGACTCGGGTGGTTAGTGTTTGGTGGGAAAGAATTTTGACTTTTTCAGCACTAACTGTAGTGTTTTCTGAATACTTTTGTGAAATAAAAATATAAATAATGTTCTGTTCTTTCTTTTAGGGGTGGTATAGCCAAATCTACATTCCCCAAATGCGAGAATATTTGGAAAGGAGTAAATTTGGGAATACTCAGCATAAATCGGCCTGTTTTCTCTACAATAAAGGTAAAATGCTGCTGTCTTCATTTTTTCAGCAATGATGATACAAAAAAACACCCCTAATGCAGCGTGGAAGTGCAATTTGGCAGAATGAAGATGAAATTAAATTAAAAGAAGTGAATACCATCAATATTGTATTTGATTTAATTCGTTCAAGTGTAAATAAATATTTACAAAAATTGATGTCAAAGCGCTAGGCAATGCATTGTTACAATCACTATACATGATGAAATTAGAGAAAATGTTTATATGAAGTTAAATCACATATTTGAAGGTTCAATTTGAGCATGTGGATACGATTCCACAGCTCCAAGGACATGCACAAAGTAGAACAAAAGGTGTTAGCAAAGAAAAGCTTTACAAAAGTTATTATTTTTATATCTCATCTCTGTAGTATGACACTAGCCTCTAGTTCTGAGGATGCAGGTTTAAACCCAGCAGAGGGCATTGGTTTGGGTGTAAAAATCCTTAGCATGGTTTCCTTCAGAAGAAGGGAGCTAAAGCGGTATTGTAGACTTATGGCAAGTAAAAGAACCTCAAGCCTGATAGAAGCCTCTGAGCAAAATGTCCAGCGTTTCATGCCAAGCTAAGGACCATAGTATTAGAGACAGTTACACTATTAATTGTTTATCAGACTTGAGGTGCTTTTACGTGCCATAGATCTATGACTTGGGATCACCAGCTTTACTTCCCTTTCTGAAGGAAGCCATGCTAAGGAATCTATGAGCCAAAATAATCCATTGCCCTGTGTCGGGTTTGAAGATGCGACCTCGGAACTAGAAGCTAACATGGAAGATGACAGAGACTCCATTCCAATCTTTCCAAGACTGCCAGAAAAAAATGAATGGTGACTTAGCAATTCAAACAAGCATTTAGTATTTGAAAATTTGAAACCAAAACAAGTAATATCTTGGAAATAGTTAATGCCATAGAAAATTTAGAGGTAGATTGTGTGTTTTTTGTGTAGTAAGATTTTGTCTAGCAGTTACGAAAAATCATTCAAAATGAAGAGGACATACATTTTATGTCATGCAAATATCTTAAACATGTGGTATTTTAATCAAATTGGGGTTACATCAAGTAGACAAATACCTGAGTTGAGCCAACTACCAGCTGCCTTTTCCGCCAACAGTTGTGTGTTCTTGGTGCTGAGAGCATCTATAGTTTCCTGCATGGCCTTGACACGAGTACGCAAGTTGTTGTTCTCTGTCTGGAGCATGGTGTTCTCGTGGAACATGTCGTTGATTGTCTCTACTCCGTCCTCGCCCACAATCCTCTTGCCCTGTTGGTGAGAACGCATGTAGTCTCCAGCACACATATATCTGTAGTAAAAGTTGTATTGTACTGCCTCTTTCCATGAGAAACAACCACTTCAATTGTTGCGCCCACGGAAAACATGACAACTCATATTTGGGCAGTACCCACACACATTTCACAAAATCACTTTTGTCCATTAAAACTTCAATGTTACCAAACTCGACAACTTCTTCACATTATTACATCACTACGTCTGAATTCCTCTAGGGAAAAACCTATTTTGGAACATCAAATTACAGGTATCATGTAACAAAAACAGGACTAGAAGAAGTGTCATCCTCTGTGGTGTAGTGGTTACTATGCTACCTCCAGTTCCCGAGGTCGCCGGTTCGAAACACAGTGGAGGGTGATGCATTTTTTCAGGTGTAAAAATGCTTAACATGGCTTCCTTTGGAAGGGAAGTAAAGCCAGTGGTCCCGTGTAAAAGAGGCCTCTGTCTTTCACATCCAGTATACAATGGGACCACAGCAGTTAAAGAGAGTCCATAAATAAAAAAAAAAGGCTAGAAGATACTTGTGTTGCAACCATGTGAAGGTACAGCATGTGCTGTCACAAGGAGGCACCACCTTAGCAGTGCAACAAGTCCTACGACGGATAAAACAACACTAATACATATATGTATCTCAGGAGGCATAGACAGAATTCCAAGGGTATGAGAATAATGGTGAGGTTTCTGAATAAACTGAAAGAGAGTCAAGACAAAACTGGAAAGTAAACATGGTGGTACCTTTATACAAGGTTAAGGGAGACATTAGCAAAAATATATACAGGGAAACAAGTGAAAGATTACAGAAACAAAAACAAAATATCTGACTTCCTAGCAGGGTTTACAAAAGGAAAAAGAACAACTGTAAATAAAAGTCACAAGAGGGGAAGGGTTTATATGTTTTTTGCTGACAGTATCAACAGGGATGCTCTAGAACGGAACATTGTAAATAATGTGTTGATTAAAGAGATCAAGAAAATATGAACTTCTGTATCAGATGCAGTGCATCAAAAACTAGAGCTAAGACAGGGGTGTAACTTGATTCTTAATTTATTTATTGATGACAGTTTACAAAGAGTTAACAGTATTTAAAGAATCTGATGTGTTACACTCACATGACTTTCTCTACTCTTGTACAAACTATTTTTACAAACGCTTATTCTCCATCTACTTCATGTTAATCTTATTGCTAATTTTCTTGTAGATGCAAGGGGAATATGATAGTACTTAAGCGATGGTCAAATATTTTAAGAGCTGGTTGCTATGTGGCGCATTCCATTCTCTTTGCATGTACAGGACATTAAAAAAATGAATAACGAATTCCCATTTGAGAAGAAGTATTGGAAAATTTAAGGGAATAACAAACAATATCTCGGAAATGGTTCAACAAAAAAAATGTATATGACATAAATTGTGTATTTTAACGCGATCTACATTTTCTGTGTAGTAAAATTTTGTCTATCTCTTATGGTTTACCAGTTATGCAAAAGTCGTTCACAATGAAGAATACTTTTGGAGACATTCCCACAAAATTCAAGATATACATTTCATTTGTCATGAAAATATCTTAAACATATGATATTTTAATCAAAATCGTTAGAGCCATTTTTGAGAAAATTAAAATTTTCGAAAAATGTTCCATGTAAAGGGTAATCTGGGGTGGGGGATTTTCTTGAAAACCTTCGCGTCACATCTCTGGAAGATACTGAACCTAAATACCAAGTTTGGTGTTTATCCAACTGTTCATTTCTGAGTTATGACACGCACGCACGCATGCGCGCTTCGAATTTTTGGGTGGAATACAATACTTCCCCTACTTACTATACGTAGTAGAGAAAGTGAAAAGGAAGTAAATTAAGAAAAGATGAAAACCGGTATCTGAATGGAGAAAGGCTAGAAATAGTGAAAGAGGAAGGAAAACTAGCTATGAAAGGAGTGAGAGCGTGTCTACACAAGATACCATTAATGTCTGTATGAACCAGTGGTAAAATCAAAGATGTTATATGGAGTGGGGTTACATAGAATGTTTTGTAAAGAATCTCACCAATGTTGTGACAAGGGATTTATAGGAACAGAGTGTGATGCAGTGTAAAGAAACATGCAAGTGGGGGGAGAGAGAGAATGGCAAAGAAGTAGGAGGAGTAAGGTCAAATGTATGCAATATATTCTGTTCTACATATATACCAGCTGCCCCAAGTATTCATATGTTTGAAAACATTGACCCTTTTAGCAAACAAACTGTTATTGTAGCTCTGCCCTTCTATTCGGTACTATACGCAACTAGCATTAATGATTAAAGGTCTGAATCACAGCCAAGGAGGTGTGAAAGCCTTAAAAAAGACGGCGTTGCATGGATATAATGCCTGCAAGGAGACAGAGGAATGTTTTCCCGAAGAGCGGGAGGAGGGACTGCGTGGGTTCTGGCAGAGTGGGTGAAGCAAAGGTTAGCTTTGGAGGTTCCAATCTGATACAAACATCAAATTGTTTTGGTTCTTTTTTTTCTCCTTGTGTTTATTTTCTGTATTTTAGTATACTAATTTATTTATTTTTGTTACTGGCTCCCCTGTGAGCCAAAGACATAAGAATTACAATCAGATAATTGTGTACTATGTTTACCCTAATAATCTGTACCGTATCTGGTGTTGAAAACAATGTTACGTAGTTAGCTTTCACTCTCTTGGGCGCATATTGACGATATTAAATCTAACAGTTTTTGTTTCATGTTTAAACCTTATGTTTCACTTCTTCTATTGACAAAGGAGTTGTAAATCTGCTAAGTTCGCTAGTAAACAGAATAATAAATTGTTAAAGAGCGTGAATTTCATCAACGAAGTAAATGTTCAAAATGATGATCCCCTTCATCAATGCACATTTGTGTACGTTGGCGGAGAGACCTTCTGGCATGCTGTAACATGTGCGGTGTAATCTGCCTGCATTCTTCACGTATGACTGCCTATAGATGATTTGAGCTTTGCGGTTCTTGAGCATAGACCCATACCTTTAAATGACCTCACAGAAAGAAATCCAGTGGGGTGATCTAGGTGGCTATGCGATTGGGTCCCCTACGCCAATCCATTTTTGCGGATATGTTCTATGTAAGTGATTCCTTACAATCAGTGACCAGTGTGGTGGAGCCACATTCCTGTCCGTTTCACTAGTGACACATCTTCTCAGAGCAATGGCAACCCTTCTTGCAGAAATGCAAAGTACCGTGGTCCTGAGAGCTTGCCTTCAATTAGCTGGTCTGCACCAGGCATGCCAAGTATAATTTATCCACCTGACAGTGGAAAACGTGGCAATTATTCTATTTTGTACACACTTATGTTGTTATCCAAAATGTTATTTATATCATAACAAATGGTAATAAAAATTTTGAACTTAATCCAAAAGATACAAACCCGAACTGAAGTGGCACAGTGTTAAAGCAACCATGATAATACCATTCGCCACTGGTACCTTACGAGCTGAGGTTCTATACCTCGAATCTTTACATGCTTTTTGCAGGGTTTTGAGCTATGTTTGGTAGTTTTAATTCAAAGGCATAAACTGCATCAGTCATTACAATTACTGTATGATCTGAAATACACCATAGTTTGTGACATAAGAGAAATTTATTTAAAGGTGAGTTGGAATTGTTACACTAACATCACTTAAGTTTACTCACTTAACATGTTTCGGGAAACAGTTGTTCCCAACCTCAGAAGGTTAATTCGACTGGCCCCTGTTGTTGGTGTTTCCGTTTTTTGGACTGGATCCTGTGGTGGCATCTTGAGGTGGAGATATGTACTTCCAGAGAGGATTTGATGGCGGCAAATCAAAATTCATTAGATTTGCCGCCACCAAATCCTCTCTGGAAGTACATTTCTCCACCACAAGATGCCACCACAGGATCCAGTCCAAAAAACGGAAACACCAACAACAGGGGCCAGTCGAATTAACCTTCTGAGGATGGGAACAACTGTTTCCCGAAACATGTTAAGTGAGTAAACTTAAGTGATGTTAGTGTAACAATTCCGACTCACCTTTAAATAAATTCAATACACATCACTGTTTCTAGCTTCTTTTCATTACAATATATAAATAAGAGAAATTATCTACCTAATACTAAGCATTTTTTGACAAGGCTGTACAGCAGTGACCGACGGGTTAAATCCAATTGGTTGCACTGCATAGATCTGCCATTTTGTTTTAAAATGGTTTTGTCAACCGAAGCATGTGATAACTTGTTCCTTTAGGGGCATTTTCAAAGGTGTGCATGAATGAATGCTAAATAACAAAAGTTTGTAAAATTGGCTAAAAGTGCTACTGCAGCTCCCAGTGTCAGGGTGGGATGTTTTTGTATCGACATACATAGCAATTGCATTCTGTCCTGTAAAACACTTATGCATTGAGATATCTATCCCTCATCTATAAAGTGTGTTTATGAGTTAGGTTGTGACAGATAGTGAGAGTGTTTCCAATGTGACATGAAATGTTGGTAACTCAGGGTGTTTATGAGTTAGCTTGTGACAAACAGTGAGAGTGTTTCTAATGTGACATGAAATGTTGGTAACTCAGTGTTTATGAGTCAGGTTGTGAGACAGTGAGAATGTTTCTAATGTGACATGAAATGTTGATAACTCAGTGTGTTTATGAGTTAGGTTGTGACAGATAGTGAGAATGTTTCTAATGTGACATGAAATGTTGATAACTCAGTGTGTTTATGAGTTAGGTAGTGACAGATAGTGAGAGTGTTTCTAATGTGACATCAAATGTTGGTAACTCAGTGTGTTTATGAGTTAGGTTGTGATAGACAGTGAGAGTGTTTCTGATGTGACATGAAATGTTGGTAAGTCAGTGTGTTTATGAGTTAGGTTGTGACAGACAGTAAGAGTGTTTCTGATGCGACATGAAGTGCTGATAACTCAGTGTGTTTATGAGTTAGGTTGTGACAGACAGTGAGAGTGTTTCTGATGTGACATGAAGTGTTGATAACTCAGTGTGTTTATGAGTTAGGTTGTGACAGACAGTGAGAGTGTTTCTGATGTGACAAGAAGTGTTGATAACTCAGTGTGTTTATGAGTTAGGTTGTGACAGACAGTGAGAGTGTTTCTGATGTGACATGAAGTGCTGATAACTCAGTGTGTTTATGAGTTAGGTTGTGACAGAAAGTGAGTGAGTTTCTGATGTGACATGAAATGTTGGTAACTCAGTGTGTTTATGAGTTAGGTTGTGACAGACAGTGAGAGTGTTTCTAATGTGACATGAAATGTTGGTAAGTCAGTGTGTTTATGAGTTAGGTTGTAACAGATAGTGAGAGTGTTTCTAATGTGACATGAAATGTTGGTAACTCAGTGTGTTTATGAGTCAGGTTGTGACAGACAGTGAGAGTGTTTCTGATGTGACATGAAATGTTGGTAAGTCAGTGTGTTTATGAGACAGGTTGGGATAGACAGTGAGTGTGTTTCTGATGTGACATGAAATGTTGGTAACTCAGTGTGTTTATGAGCCAGGTTGTGACAGATAGTGAGTGTGTTTCTGATGTGACATGAAATGTTGGTAACTCAGTGTGTTTATGAGCCAGGTTATGACAGACAGTGAGAGTGTTTCTAATGTGACATGAAATGTTGGTAAGTCAGTGTGTTCATGAGTTAGGTTGTGACAGATAGTAAGAGTGTTTCTGATGTGACATGAAGTGCTGATAACTCCGTGTGTTTATGAGTTAGGTTGTGACAGACAGTGAGAGTGTTTCTGATGTGACATGAAGTGTTGATAACTCAGTGTGTTTATGAGTTAGGTTGTGACAGAAAGTGAGTGAGTTTCTGATGTGACATGAAATGTTGGTAAGTCAGTGTGTTCATGAGTTAGGTTGTGACAGATAGTAAGAGTGTTTCTGATGTGACATGAAGTGCTGATAACTCAGTGTGTTTATGTGTTAGGTTGTGACAGATAGTGAGAGTGTTTCTGATGTGACATGAAGTGCTGATAACTCAGTGTGTTTATGAGTTAGGTTGTGACAGAAAGTGAGTGAGTTTCTGATGTGACATGAAATGTTGGTAACTCAGTGTGTTTATGAGTTAGGTTGTGACAGACAGTGAGAGTGTTTCTAATGTGACATGAAATGTTGGTAAGTCAGTGTGTTTATGAGTTAGGTTGTAACAGACAGTGAGAGTGTTTCTAATGTGACATGAAATTTGGGTAACTCAGTGTGTTTATGAGTCAGGTTGTGACAGACAGTGAGAGTGTTTCTGATGTGACATGAAATGTTGGTAAGTCAGTGTGTTTATGAGTTAGCTTGTGACAGACAGTGAGAGTGTTTCTAATGTGACATGAAATGTTGGTAACTCAGTGTGTTTATGAGACAGGTTGTGATAGACAGTGAGTGTGTTTCTGATGTGACATGAGATGTTAGTAACTCAGTGTGTTTATGAGTCAGGTTGTGACAGATAGTGAGAATGTTTCTGATGTGACATGAAATGTTGGTAAGTCAGTGTGTTTATGAGCCAGGTTGTGACAGACAGTGAGAGTGTTTCTGATGTGACATGAAATGTTGTTAACTCAGTGTGTTTATGAACCAGTTTGTAACAGATAGTGAGTGTGTTTCTGATGTGAGATGAAATGTTGGTAACTCAGTGTGTTTATGAGTTAGGTTGTGACAGACAGAGTGTTTCTGATGTGAGAAGAAATGTTGATAACTCAGTGTGTTTATGAGTTAGGTTGTGATTGACAGTGAGAGTGTTACTAATGTGACATGAAATGTTGGATAGTCAGTGTGTTTATGAGTTAGGTTGTGACAGATAGTGAGAATGTTTCTAATGTGACATGAAATGTTGGTAACTCAGTGTGTTTATGAGACAGGTTGTGATAGACAGTGAGTGTGTTTCTGATGTGACATGAAATGTTGGTAACTCAGTGTGTTTATGAGCCAGGTTGTGACAGATAGTGAGTGTGTTTCTGATGTGACATGAAATGTTGGTAACTCAGTATGTTTATGAGCAGGTTATGACAGACAGTGAGAGTGTTTCTAATGTGACATGAAATGTTGGTAAGTCAGAGTGTTTATGACTTAGGTTGTGACAGATAGTAAGAGTGTTTCTGATGTGACATGAAGTGCTGATAACTCAGTGTGTTTATGAGTTAGGTTGTGACAGACAGTGAGAGTGTTTCTGATGTGACATGAAGTGTTGATAACTCAGTGTGTTTATGAATTAGGTTGTGACAGACAGTGAGTGTTTCTGATGTGACAAGAAGTGTTGATAACTCAGTGTGTTTATGAGTTAGGTTGTGACAGACAGTGAGAGTGTTTCTGATGTGACATGAAGTGCTGATAACTCAGTGTGTTTATGAGTTAGGTTGTGACAGAAAGTGAGTGAGTTTCTGATGTGACATGAAATGTTGGTAACTCAGTGTGTTTATGAGTTAGGTTGTGACAGACAGTGAGAGTGTTTCTAATGTGAAATGAAATGTTGGTAAGTCAGTGTGTTTATGAGTTAGGTTGTAACAGACAGTGAGAGTGTTCCTAATGTGACATGAAATTTGGGTAACGCAGTGTGTTTATGAGTCAGGTTGTGACAGACAGTGAGAGTGTTTCTGATGTGACATGAAATGTTGGTAAGTCAGTGTGTTTATGAGTTAGCTTGTGACAGACAGTGAGTGTGTTTCTAATGTGACATGAAATGTTGGTAACTCAGTGTGTTTATGAGACAGGTTGTGATAGACAGTGAGTGTGTTTCTGATGTGACATGAGATGTTAGTAACTCAGTATGTTTATGAGTCAGGTTGTGACAGACAGTGAGAATGTTTCTGATGTGACATGAAATGCTGGTAAGTCAGTGTGTTTATGAGCCAGGTTGTGACAGACAGTGAGAGTGTTTCTGATGTGACATGAAATGTTGTTAACTCAGTGTGTTTATGATCCAGGTTGTAACAGATAGTGAGTGTGTTTCTGATGTGAGATGAAATGTTGGGAACTCAGTGTGTTTATGAGTTAGGTTGTGACAGACAGAGTGTTTCTGATGTGAGAAGAAATGTTGCTAACTCAGTGTGTTTATGAGTTAGGTTGTGACAGACAGTGACAGTGTTTCTAATGTGACATGAAATGTTGGATAGTCAGTGTGTTTATGAGTTAGGTTGTGACAGATAGTGAGAATGTTTCTAATGTGACATGAAATGTCGGTACCTCAGTGTGTTTATGAGTCAGGTTGTGACAGATAGTGAGAATGTTTCTAATGTGACATGAAATGTTGGTAACGCAGTGTGTTTATGAGTTAGGTTGTGACAGATAGTGAGAATGTTTCTAATGTGACATGAAATGTTGGTAACTCAGTGTGTTTATGAGTCAGGTTGTGACAGATAGTGAGAATGTTTCTAATGTGACATGAGATGTTAGTAACTCAGAGTGCTTATGAGTCAGGTTGTGACAGACAGTGAGAATGTTTCTAATGTGACATGAAATGTTGGTAACTCAGTGTGCTTATGAGTTAGGTTGTGACAGATAGTGAGAATGTTTCTGATGTGACATGAAATGTTGGTAAGTCACTGTGTTTATGAGTTAGGTTGTGACAGACAGTGAGAGTGTTTCTGATGTGACATGAAATGTTGGTAAGTCACTGTGTTTATGAGTTAGGTTGTGACAGATAGTGAGAATGTTTCTGATGTGACATGAAATGTTGGTAAGTCACTGTGTTTATGAGTTAGGTTGTGACAGACAGTGAGAGTGTTTCTGATGTGACATGAAATGTTGGTAAGTCAGTGTGTTTATGAGTCAGGTTGTGACAGACAGTGAGAGTGTTTCTGATGTGACATGAAGTGTTGATAACTCAGTGTGTTTATGAGTTAGGTTGTGACAGATAGTGAGTGTGTTTCTGATGTGACATGAAGTGCTGATAACTCAGTGTGTTTATGAGTTAGGTGGTGACAGACAGTGAGAGTGTTTCTGATGTGACATGAAATGTTGGTAACTCAGTGTGTTTATGAGTTAGGTGTTGATAGATAGTGAGAGTGTTTCTGATAAGACATGAAATGTTGGTAAGTCAGTGTGTTTATGAGTCAGGTTGTGACAGACAGTGAGAATGTTTTTGATGTGACATGAAGTGTTGATAACTCAGTGTGTTTATGAGTTAGGTTGTGACAGATAGTGAGTGTGTTTCTGATGTGACATGAAGTGCTGATAACTCAGTATGTTTATGAGTTAGGTTGTGACATATAGTGAGAGTGTTTCTGATGTGACATGAAGTGCTGATAACTCAGTGTGTTTATGAGTTAGGTGGTGACAGACAGTGAGAGTGTTTCTGATGTGACATGAAGTGTTGATAACTCAGTGTGTTTATGAGTTAGGTTGTGACAGATAGTGAGAATGTTTCTGATGTGACATGAAGTGTTGATAACTCAGTGTGTTTATGAGTCAGGTTGTGACAGACAGTGAGAGTGTTTCTGATGTGACATGAAGTGCTGATAACTCAGTGTGTTTATGAGTCAGGTTGTGACAGATAGTGAGAATGTTTCTAATGTGACATGAAATGTTGATAACTCAGTGTGTTTATGAGTTAGGTAGTGACAGATAGTGAGAATGTTTCTAATGTGACATGAAATGTTGATAACTCAGTGTGTTTATGAGCCAGGTTGTGACAGACAGTTAGAGTGTTTCTGATGTGACATGAAATGTTGATAAGTCAGTGTGTTTATGAGTTAGGTTGTGACAGATAGTGAGAATGTTTCTGATGTGACATGAAATGTTCGTAACTCAGTGTGTTTATGAGTTAGGTTGTGACAGACAGTGAGAGTGTTTCTGATGTGACATGAAATGTTCGTAACTCAGTGTGTTTATTAGTTAGGTTGTGACAGACAGTGAGTGTGTTTCTGATGTGAGATGAAATGTTCGTAACTCAGTGTGTTTATGAGTTAGGTTGTGACAGACAGTGAGTGTGTTTCTGATGTGACATGAAATTTGGGTAACTCAGTGTGTTTATGAGTCAGGTTGTGACAGACAGTGAGAGTGTTTCTGATGTGACATGAAATGCTGATAACTCAGTATGTTTATGAGTTAGGTTGTGACAGACAGTGAGTGTGGTTCTAATGTGACATGAAGTGCTGATAACTCAGTGTGTTTATGAGTTAGGTTGTGACAGACAGTGAGTGTGTTTCTGATGTGACATGAAATGTTGGTAAGTCAGTGTGTTTATGAGTTAGGTTGTGACAGACAGTTTTCTGTTGTGACATGAAGTGCTGATAACTCAGTGTGTTTATAAGTCAGGTTGTGACAGACAGTGAGAGTATTTCTGATGTGACATGAAGTGCTGATAACTCAGTGTGTTTATGAGTCAGGTTGTGACAGACAGTGAGACTGTTTCTGATGTGACAAGAAGTGTTGATAACTCAGTGTGTTTATGAGTCAGGTTGTGACAGACGGTGAGAGTATTTCTGATGTGACATGAAGTGCTGATAACTCAGTGTGTTTATGAGTCAGCTTGTGACAGACAGTGAGAGTATTTCTGATGTGAAATGAAGTGCTGATAACTCCGAGTGTTTATGAGTCAGGTTGTGACAGACAGTGAGAGTATTTCTGATGTGACATGAAGTGCTGATAACTCAGTGTGTTTATGAGTCAGGTTGTGACAGACAGTGAGAGTATTTCTGATGTGACATGAAGTGCTGATAACTCAGTGTGTTTATGAGTCAGGTTGTGACAGATAGTGAGAATGTTTCTGATGTGACATGAAGTGCTGATAACTCAGTGTGTTTATGAGTTAGGTTGTGACAGACAGTGAGAGTGTTTCTGATGTGACATGAAGTGTTGATAACTCAGTGTGTTTATGAGTTAGCTTGTGACAGACAGTGAGAGTGTTTCTAATGTGACATGAAATGTTGGTAACTCAGTGTGTTTATGAGACAGGTTGTGATAGACAGTGAGTGTGTTTCTGATGTGACATGAGATGTTAGTAACTCAGTGTGTTTATGAGTCAGGTTGTGACAGATAGTGAGAATGTTTCTGATGTGTCATGAAATGTTGGTAAGTCAGTGTGTTTATGAGCCAGGTTGTGACAGACAGTGAGAGTGTTTCTGATGTGACATGAAATGTTGTTAACTCAGTGTGTTTATGAGCCAGGTTGTAACAGATAGTGAGTGTGTTTCTGATGTGAGATGAAATGTTGGTAACTCAGTGTGTTTATGAGTTAGATTGTGACAGACAGAGTGTTTCTGATGTGAGAAGAAATGTTGCTAACTCAGTGTGTTTATGAGTTAGGTTGTGACAGACAGTGAGAGTGTTTCTAATGTGACATGAAATGTTGGTAACTCAGTGTGTTTATGAGACAGGTTGTGATAGACAGTGAGTGTGTTTCTGATGTGACATGAAATGTTGGTAAATCAGTGTGTTTATGAGCAGGTTATGACAGACAGTGAGAGTGTTTCTAATGTGACATGAAATGTTGGTAAGTCAGAGTGTTTATGACTTAGGTTGTGACAGATAGTAAAAGTGTTTCTGATGTGACATGAAGTGCTGATAACTCAGTGTGTTTATGAGTTAGGTTGTGACAGACAGTGAGAGTGTTTCTGATGTGACATGAAGTGTTGATAACTCAGTGTGTTTATGAATTAGGTTGTGACAGACAGTGAGAGTGTTTCTGATGTGACAAGAAGTGTTGATAACTCAGTGTGTTTATGAGTTAGGTTGTGACAGACAGTGACAGTGTTTCTGATGTGACATGAAGTGCTGATAACTCAGTGTGTTTATGAGTTAGGTTGTGACAGAAAGTGAGTGATTTTCTGATGTGACATGAAATGTTGGTAACTCAGTGTTTTTATGAGTTAGGTTGTGACAGACAGTGAGAGTGTTTCTAATGTGACATGGAATGTTGGTAAGTCAGTGTGTTTATGAGTTAGGTTGTAACAGCCAGTGAGAGTGTTTCTAATGTGACATGAAATTTGGGTAACTCAGTGTGTTTATGAGTCAGGTTGTGACAGACAGTGAGAGTGTTTCTGATGTGACATGAAATGTTGGTAAGTCAGTGTGTTTATGAGTTAGCTTGTGACAGACAGTGAGAGTGTTTCTAATGTGACATGAAATGTTGGTAAGTCAGTGTGTTTATGAGCCAGGTTGTGACAGACAGTGAGAGTGTTTCTGATGTGACATGAAATGTTGTTAACTCAGTGTGTTTATGATCCAGGTTGTAACAGATAGTGAGTGTGTTTCTGATGTGAGATGAAATGTTGGTAACTCAGTGTGTTTATGAGTTAGGTTGTGACAGACAGAGTGTTTCTGATGTGAGAAGAAATGTTGCTAACTCAGTGTGTTTATGAGTTAGGTTGTGACAGACAGTGAGAGTGTTTCTAATGTGACATGAAATGTTGGATAGTCAGTGTGTTTATGAGTTAGGTTGTGACAGATAGTGAGAATGTTTCTAATGTGACATGAAATGTCGGTAACTCAGTGTGTTTATGAGTCAGGTTGTGACAGATAGTGAGAATGTTTCTAATGTGACATGAAATGTTGGTAACGCAGTGTGTTTATGAGTTAGGTTGTGACAGATAGTGAGAATGTTTCTAATGTGACATGAAATGTTGGTAACTCAGTGTGTTTATGAGTCAGGTTGTGACAGATAGTGAGAATGTTTCTAATGTGACATGAGATGTTAGTAACTATGAGTGTTTATGAGTCAGGTTGTGACAGATAGTGAGAATGTTTCTGATGTGACATGAAATGTTGGTAAGTCACTGTGTTTATGAGTTAGGTTGTGACAGACAGTGAGAGTGTTTCTGATGTGACATGAAATGTTGGTAAGTCAGTGTGTTTATGAGTCAGGTTGTGACAGACAGTGAGAGTGTTTCTGATGTGACATGAAGTGTTGATAACTCAGTGTGTTTATGAGTTAGGTGGTGACAGACAGTGAGAGTGTTTCTGATGTGACATGAAATGTTGGTAACTCAGTGTGTTTATGAGTTAGGTGTTGATAGATAGTGAGAGTGTTTCTGATGTGACATGAAATGTTGGTAAGTCAGTGTGTTTATGAGTCAGGTTGTGACAGACAGTGAGAATGTTTCTGATGTGACATGAAGTGTTGATAACTCAGTGTGTTTATGAGTTAGGTTGTGACAGATAGTGAGTGTGTTTCTGATGTGACATGAAGTGCTGATAACTCAGTATGTTTATGAGTTAGGTTGTGACAGATAGTGAGAGTGTTTCTATTGTGACATGAAGTGCTGATAACTCAGTGTGTTTATGAGTTAGGTGGTGACAGACAGTGAGAGTGTTTCTGATGTGACATGAAGTGTTGATAACTCACTGTGTTTATGAGTTAGGTTGTGACAGATAGTGAGAATGTTTCTGATGTGACATGAAGTGTTGATAACTCAGTGTGTTTATGAGTCAGGTTGTGACAGACAGTGAGAGTGTTTCTGATGTGACATGAAGTGCTGATAACTCAGTGTGTTTATGAGTCAGGTTGTGACAGATATTGAGAATGTTTCTAATGTGACATGAAATGTTGATAACTCAGTGTGTTTATGAGTTAGGTAGTGACAGATAGTGAGAATGTTTCTAATGTGACATGAAATGTTGATAACTCAGTGTGTTTATGAGCCAGGTTGTGACAGACAGTGAGTGTGTTTCTGATGTGACATGAAATGTTGATAAGTCAGTGTGTTTATGAGTTAGGTTGTGACAGATAGTGAGAATATTTCTGATGCGACATGAAATGTTCGTAACTCAGTGTGTTTATGAGTTAGATTGTGACAGACAGTGAGAGTGTTTCTAATGTGACATGAAATGTTGGTAACTCAGTGTGTTTATGAGACAGGTTGGGATAGACAGTGAGTGTGTTTCTGATGTGACATGAAATGTTGGTAACTCAGTGTGTTTATGAGCCAGGTTGTGACAGATAGTGAGTGTGTTTCTGATGTGACATGAAGTGCTGATAACTCAGTATGTTTATGAGTTAGGTTGTGACAGATAGTGAGAATGTTTCTGATGTGACATGAAGTGCTGATAACTCAGTGTGTTTATGAGTTAGGTGGTGACAGACAGTGAGAGTGTTTCTGATGTGACATGAAGTGTTGATAACTCAGTGTGTTTATGAGTTAGGTTTGACATATAGTGAGAATGTTTCTGATGTGACATGAAGTGTTGATAACTCAGTGTGTTTATGAGTCAGGTTGTGACAGACAGTGAGAGTGTTTCTGATGTGACATGAAGTGCTGATAACTCAGTGTGTTTATGAGTCAGGTTGTGACAGATAGTGAGAATGTTTCTAATGTGACATGAAATGTTGATAACTCAGTGTGTTTATGAGTTAGGTAGTGACAGATAGTGAGAATGTTTCTAATGTGACATGAAATGTTGATAACTCAGTGTGTTTATGAGCCAGGTTGTGACAGACAGTTAGAGTGTTTCTGATGTGACATGAAATGTTGATAAGTCAGTGTGTTTATGAGTTAGGTTGTGACAGATAGTGAGAATGTTTCTGATGTGACATGAAATGTTCGTAACTCAGTGTGTTTATGAGTTAGGTTGTGACAGACAGTGAGAGTGTTTCTGATGTGACATGAAATGTTCGTAACTCAGTGTGTTTATTAGTTAGGTTGTGACAGACAGTGAGTGTGTTTCTGATGTGAGATGAAATGTTCGTAACTCAGTGTGTTTATGAGTTAGGTTGTGACAGACAGTGAGTGTGTTTCTGATGTGACATGAAGTGCTGATAACTCAGTGTGTTTATGAGTTAGATTGTGACAGACAGTGAGAGTGTTTCTGATGTGACATGAAATGCTGATAACTCAGTATGTTTATGAGTTAGGTTGTGACAGACAGTGAGTGTGGTTCTAATGTGACATGAAGTGCTGATAACTCAGTGTGTTTATGAGTTAGGTTGTGACAGACAGTGAGTGTGTTTCTGATGTGACATGAAATGTTGGTAAGTCAGTGTGTTTATGAGTTAGGTTGTGACAGACAGTTTTCTGTTGTGACATGAAGTGCTGATAACTCAGTGTGTTTATAAGTCAGGTTGTGACAGACAGTGAGAGTATTTCTGATGTGACATGAAGTGCTGATAACTCAGTGTGTTTATGAGTCAGGTTGTGACAGACAGTGAGACTGTTTCTGATGTGACAAGAAGTGTTGATAACTCAGTGTGTTTATGAGTCAGGTTGTGACAGACAGTGAGAGTATTTCTGATGTGACATGAAGTGCTGTTAACTCAGTGTGTTTATGAGTCAGCTTGTGACAGACAGTGAGAGTATTTCTGATGTGAAATGAAGTGCTGATAACTCCGAGTGTTTATGAGTCAGGTTGTGACAGACAGTGAGAGTATTTCTGATGTGACATGAAGTGCTGATAACTCAGTGTGTTTATGAGTCAGGTTGTGACAGACAGTGAGAGTATTTCTGATGTGACATGAAGTGCTGATAACTCAGTGTGTTTATGAGTCAGGTTGTGACAGATAGTGAGAATGTTTCTGATGTGACATGAAGTGCTGATAACTCAGTGTGTTTATGAGTTAGGTTGTGACAGACAGTGAGAGTGTTTCTGATGTGACATGAAGTGTTGATAACTCAGTGTGTTTATGAGTTAGCTTGTGACAGACAGTGAGAGTGTTTCTAATGTGACATGAAATGTTGG
Source organism: Deroplatys truncata (assembly GCA_030765065.1). Classification (NCBI taxonomy): domain Eukaryota; kingdom Metazoa; phylum Arthropoda; class Insecta; order Mantodea; family Mantidae; genus Deroplatys; species Deroplatys truncata. Next base: position 11,307,431 of record CM060975.1, read on the forward strand.
TAACTCAGTGTGTTTATGAGACAGGTTGTGATAGACAGTGAGTGTGTTTCTGATTGTGACATGAGATGTTAGTAACTCAGTGTGTTTATGAGTCAGGTTGTGACAGATAGTGAGAATGTTTCTGATGTGTCATGAAATGTTGGTAAGTCAGTGTGTTTATGAGCCAGGTTGTGACAGACAGTGAGAGTGTTTCTGATGTGACATGAAATGTTGTTAACTCAGTGTGTTTATGAGCCAGGTTGTAACAGATAGTGAGTGTGTTTCTGATGTGAGATGAAATGTTGGTAACTCAGTGTGTTTATGAGTTAGATTGTGACAGACAGAGTGTTTCTGATGTGAGAAGAAATGTTGCTAACTCAGTGTGTTTATGAGTTAGGTTGTGACAGACAGTGAGAGTGTTTCTAATGTGACATGAAATGTTGGTAACTCAGTGTGTTTATGAGACAGGTTGTGATAGACAGTGAGTGTGTTTCTGATGTGACATGAAATGTTGGTAAATCAGTGTGTTTATGAGCAGGTTATGACAGACAGTGAGAGTTTCTAATGTGACATGAAATGTTGGTAAGTCAGAGTGTTTATGACTTAGGTTGTGACAGATAGTAAAAGTGTTTCTGATGTGACATGAAGTGCTGATAACTCAGTGTGTTTATGAGTTAGGTTGTGACAGACAGTGAGAGTGTTTCTGATGTGACATGAAGTGTTGATAACTCAGTGTGTTTATGAATTAGGTTGTGACAGACAGTGAGAGTGTTTCTGATGTGACAAGAAGTGTTGATAACTCAGTGTGTTTATGAGTTAGGTTGTGACAGACAGTGAGAGTGTTTCTGATGTGACATGAAGTGCTGATAACTCAGTGTGTTTATGAGTTAGGTTGTAACAGAAAGTGAGTGAGTTTCTGATGTGACATGAAATGTTGGTAACTCAGTGTGTTTATGAGTTAGGTTGTGACAGACAGTGAGAGTGTTTCTAATGTGACATGAAATGTTGGTAAGTCAGTGTGTTTATGAGTTAGGTTGTAACAGCCAGTGAGAGTGTTTCTAAAGTGACATGAAATTTGGGTAACTCAGTGTGTTTATGAGTCAGGTTGTGACAGACAGTGAGAGTGTTTCTGATGTGACATGAAATGTTGGTAAGTCAGTGTGTTTATGAGTTAGCTTGTGACAGACAGTGAGAGTGTTTCTAATGTGACATGAAATGTTGGTAAGTCAGTGTGTTTATGAGCCAGGTTGTGACAGACAGTGAGTGTGTTTCTGATGTGACATGAAATGTTGTTAACTCAGTGTGTTTATGATCCAGGTTGTAACAGATAGTGAGTGTGTTTCTGATGTGAGATGAAATGTTGGTAACTCAGTGTGTTTATGAGTTAGGTTGTGACAGACAGAGTGTTTCTGATGTGAGAAGAAATGTTGCTAACTCAGTGTGTTTATGAGTTAGGTTGTGACAGACAGTGAGAGTGTTTCTAATGTGACATGAAATGTTGGATAGTCAGTGTGTTTATGAGTTAGGTTGTGACAGATAGTGAGAATGTTTCTAATGTGACATGAAATGTCGGTAACTCAGTGTGTTTATGAGTCAGGTTGTGACAGATAGTGAGAATGTTTCTAATGTGACATGAAATGTTGGTAACGCAGTGTGTTTATGAGTTAGGTTGTGACAGATAGTGAGAATGTTTCTAATGTGACATGAAATGTTGGTAACTCAGTGTGTTTATGAGTCAGGTTGTGACAGATAGTGAGAATGTTTCTAATGTGACATGAGATGTTAGTAACTCAGAGTGTTTATGAGTCAGGTTGTGACAGATAGTGAGAATGTTTCTGATGTGACATGAAATGTTGGTAAGTCAGTGTGTTTATGAGTTAGGTTGTGACAGACAGTGAGAATGTTTGTAATGTGACATGAAATGTTGGTAACTCAGTGTGCTTATGAGTTAGGTTGTGACAGATAGTGAGAATGTTTCTGATGTGACATGAAATGTTGGTAAGTCACTGTGTTTATGAGTTAGGTTGTGACAGACAGTGAGAGTGTTTCTGATGTGACATGAAATGTTGGTAAGTCAGTGTGTTTATGAGTCAGGTTGTGACAGACAGTGAGAGTGTTTCTGATGTGACATGAAGTGTTGATAACTCAGTGTGTTTATGAGTTAGGTGGTGACAGACAGTGAGAGTGTTTCTGATGTGACATGAAATGTTGGTAACTCAGTGTGTTTATGAGTTAGGTGTTGATAGATAGTGAGAGTGTTTCTGATGTGACATGAAATGTTGGTAAGTCAGTGTGTTTATGAGTCAGGTTGTGACAGACAGTGAGAATGTTTCTGATGTGACATGAAGTGTTGATAACTCAGTGTGTTTATGAGTTAGGTTGTGACAGATAGTGAGTGTGTTTCTGATGTGACATGAAGTGCTGATAACTCAGTATGTTTATGAGTTAGGTTGTGACAGATAGTGAGAGTGTTTCTATTGTGACATGAAGTGCTGATAACTCAGTGTGTTTATGAGTTAGGTGGTGACAGACAGTGAGAGTGTTTCTGATGTGACATGAAGTGTTGATAACTCAGTGTGTTTATGAGTTAGGTTGTGACAGATAGTGAGAATGTTTCTGATGTGACATGAAGTGTTGATTACTCAGTGTGTTTATGAGTCAGGTTGTGACAGACAGTGAGAGTGTTTCTGATGTGACATGAAGTGCTGATAACTCAGTGTGTTTATGAGTCAGGTTGTGACAGATATTGAGAATGTTTCTAATGTGACATGAAATGTTGATAACTCAGTGTGTTTATGAGTTAGGTAGTGACAGATAGTGAGAATTTTCTAATGTGACATGAAATGTTGATAACTCAGTGTGTTTATGAGCCAGGTTGTGACAGACAGTGAGTGTGTTTCTGATGTGACATGAAATGTTGATAAGTCAGTGTGTTTATGAGTTAGGTTGTGACAGATAGTGAGAATATTTCTGATGCGACATGAAATGTTCGTAACTCAGTGTGTTTATGAGTTAGATTGTGACAGACAGTGAGAGTGTTTCTAATGTGACATGAAATGTTGGTAACTCAGTGTGTTTATGAGACAGGTTGGGATAGACAGTGAGTGTGTTTCTGATGTGACATGAAATGTTGGTAACTCAGTGTGTTTATGAGCCAGGTTGTGACAGATAGTGAGTGTGTTTCTGATGTGACATGAAATGTTGGTAACTCAGTGTGTTTATGAGCCAGGTTATGACAGACAGTGAGAGTGTTTCTAATGTGACATGAAATGTTGGTAAGTCAGTGTGTTCATGAGTTAGGTTGTGACAGATAGTAAGAGTGTTTCTGATGTGACATGAAGTGCTGATAACTCAGTGTGTTTATGAGTTAGGTTGTGACAGACAGTGAGAGTGTTTCTGATGTGACATGAAGTGTTGATAACTCAGTGTGTTTATGAGTTAGGTTGTGACAGAAAGTGAGTGAGTTTCTGATGTGACATGAAATGTTGGTAAGTCAGTGTGTTCATGAGTTAGGTTGTGACAGATAGTAAGAGTGTTTCTGATGTGACATGAAGTGCTGATAACTCAGTGTGTTTATGAGTTAGGTTGTGACAGACAGTGAGAGTGTTTCTGATGTGACATGAAATGTTGGTAAGTCAGTGTGTTTATGAGTTAGGTTGTGACAGAAAGTGAGTGAGTTTCTGATGTGACATGAAATGTTGGTAACTCAGTGTGTTTATGAGTTAGGTTGTGACAGACAGTGAGAGTGTTTCTAATGTTACATGAAATTTGGGTAACTCAGTGTGTTTATGAGTCAGGTTGTGACAGACAGTGAGAGTGTTTCTGATGTGACATGAAATGTTGGTAAGTCAGTGTGTTTATGAGTTAGCTTGTGACAGACAGTGAGTGTTTCTAATGTGACATGAAATGTTGGTAACTCAGTGTGTTTATGAGACAGGTTGTGATAGACAGTGAGTGTGTTTCTGATGTGACATGAAATGTTGTTAACTCAGTGTGTTTATGAACCAGTTTGTAACAGATAGTGAGTGTGTTTCTGATGTGAGATGAAATGTTGGTAACTCAGTGTGTTTATGAGTTAGGTTGTGACAGACAGAGTGTTTCTGATGTGAGAAGAAATGTTGATAACTCAGTGTGTTTATGAGTTAGGTTGTGACAGACAGTGAGAGTGTTTCTAATGTGACATGAAATGTTGGATAGTCAGTGTGTTTATGAGTTAGGTTGTGACAGATAGTGAGAATGTTTCTAATGTGACATGAAATGTTGGTAACTCAGTGTGTTTATGAGACAGGTTGTGATAGACAGTGAGTGTGTTTCTGATGTGACATGAAATGTTGGTAACTCAGTGTGTTTATGAGCCAGGTTGTGACAGATAGTGAGTGTGTTTCTGATGTGACATGAAATGTTGGTAACTCAGTGTGTTTATGAGCAGGTTATGACAGACAGTGAGTGTTTCTAATGTGACATGAAATGTTGGTAAGTCAGAGTGTTTATGACTTAGGTTGTGACAGATAGTAAGAGTGTTTCTGATGTGACATGAAGTGCTGATAACTCAGTGTGTTTATGAGTTAGGTTGTGACAGACAGTGAGAGTGTTTCTGATGTGACATGAAGTGTTGATAACTCAGTGTGTTTATGAATTAGGTTGTGACAGACAGTGAGTGTGTTTCTGATGTGACAAGAAGTGTTGATAACTCAGTGTGTTTATGAGTTAGGTTGTGACAGACAGTAAGAGTGTTTCTGATGTGACATGAAGTGCTGATAACTCAGTGTGTTTATGAGTTAGGTTGTGACAGAAAGCGAGTGAGTTTCTGATGTGACATGAAATGTTGGTAACTCAGTGTGTTTATGAGTTAGGTTGTAACAGACAGTGAGAGTGTTTCTAATGTGACATGAAATTTGGGTAACTCAGTGTGTTTATGAGACAGGTTACGATAGACAGTGAGTGTGTTTCTGATGTGACATGAGATGTTAGTAACTCAGTATGTTTATGAGTCAGGTTGTGACAGATAGTGAGAATGCTTCTGATGTGACATGAAATGTTGGTAAGTCAGTGTGTTTATGAGCCAGGTTGTGACAGATAGTGAGTGTGTTTCTGATGTGAGATGAAATGTTGGTAACTCAGTGTGTTTATGAGTTAGGTAGTGACAGACAGAGTGTTTCTGATGTGAGAAGAAATGTTGCTAACTCAGTGTGTTTATGAGTTAGGTTGTGACAGACAGTGAGAGTGTTTCTAATGTGACATGAAATGTTGGATAGTCAGTGTGTTTATGAGTTAGGTTGTGACAGATAGTGAGAATGTTTCTAATGTGACATGAAATGTCGGTAACTCAGTGTGTTTATGAGTCAGGTTGTGACAGATAGTGAGAATGTTTCTAATGTGACATGAAATGTTGGATAGTCAGTGTGTTTATGAGTTAGGTTGTGACAGATAGTGAGAATGTTTCTAATGTGACATGAATGTCGGTAACTCAGTGTGTTTATGAGTCAGGTTGTGACAGATAGTGAGAATGTTTCTAATGTGACATGAAATGTTGGTAACGCAGTGTGTTTATGAGTTAGGTTGTGACAGATAGTGAGAATGTTTCTAATGTGACATGAAATGTTGGTAAGTCAGTGTGTTCATGAGTTAGGTTGTGACAGATAGTAAGAGTGTTTCTGATGTGACATGAAGTGCTGATAACTCAGTGTGTTTATGAGTTAGGTTGCGACAGACAGTGAGAGTGTTTCTGATGTGACATGAAGTGCTGATAACTCAGTGTGTTTATGAGTTAGGTTGTGACAGAAAGTGAGTGAGTTTCTGATGTGACATGAAATGTTGGTAACTCAGTGTGTTTATGAGTTAGGTAGTGACAGACAGAGTGTTTCTGATGTGAGAAGAAATGTTGCTAACTCAGTGTGTTTATGAGTTAGGTTGTGACAGACAGTGAGAGTGTTTCTAATGTGACATGAAATGTTGGATAGTCAGTGTGTTTATGAGTCAGGTTGTGACAGACAGTGAGAGTGTTTCTGATGTGACATGAAATGTTGGTAAGTCAGTGTGTTTATGAGACAGGTTGTGATAGACAGTGAGTGTGTTTCTGATGTGACATGAAATGTTGTTAACTCAGTGTGTTTATGAACCAGTTTGTAACAGATAGTGAGTGTGTTTCTGATGTGAGAAGAAATGTTGATAACTCAGTGTGTTTATGAGTTAGGTTGTGACAGACAGTGAGAGTGTTTCTAATGTGACATGAAATGTTGGATAGTCAGTGTGTTTATGAGTTAGGTTGTGACAGATAGTGAGAATGTTTCTAATGTGACATGAAATGTTGGTAACTCAGTGTGTTTATGAGACAGGTTGTGATAGACAGTGAGTGTGTTTCTGATGTGACATGAAATGTTGGTAACTCAGTGTGTTTATGAGCCAGGTTGTGACAGATAGTGAGTGTGTTTCTGATGTGACATGAAATGTTGGTAACTCAGTGTGTTTATGAGCAGGTTATGACAGACAGTGAGAGTGTTTCTAATGTGACATGAAATGTTGGTAAGTCAGAGTGTTTATGACTTAGGTTGTGACAGAGAGTAAGAGTGTTTCTGATGTGACATGAAGTGCTGATAACTCAGTGTGTTTATGAGTTAGGTTGTGACAGACAGTGAGAGTGTTTCTGATGTGACATGAAGTGTTGATAACTCAGTGTGTTTATGAGTCAGGTTGTGACAGACAGTGAGTGTGTTTCTGATGTGACAAGAAGTGTTGATAACTCAGTGTGTTTATGAGTTAGGTTGTGACAGACAGTGAGAGTGTTTCTGATGTGACATGAAGTGCAGATAACTCAGTGTGTTTATGAGTTAGGTTGTGACAGAAAGTGAGTGAGTTTCTGATGTGACATGAAATGTTGGTAACTCAGTGTGTTTATGAGTTAGGTTGTGACAGACAGTGAGAGTGTTTCTAATGTGAAATGAAATGTTGGTAAGTCAGTGTGTTTATGAGTTAGGTTGTAACAGACAGTGAGAGTGTTTCTAATGTGACATGAAATTTGGGTAACTCAGTGTGTTTATGAGTCAGGTTGTGACAGACAGTGAGAGTGTTTCTGATGTGACATGAAATGTTGGTAAGTCAGTGTGTTTATGAGTTAGCTTGTGACAGACAGTGAGAGTGTTTCTAATGTGACATGAAATGTTGGTAACTCAGTGTGTTTATGAGACAGGTTGTGATAGACAGTGAGTGTGTTTCTGATGTGACATGAGATGTTAGTAACTCAGTATGTTTATGAGTCAGGTTGTGACAGATAGTGAGAATGCTTCTGATGTGACATGAAATGTTGGTAAGTCAGTGTGTTTATGAGCCAGGTTGTGACAGACAGTGAGAGTGTTTCTGATGTGACATGAAATGTTGTTAACTCAGTGTGTTTATGATCCAGGTTGTAACAGATAGTGAGTGTGTTTCTGATGTGAGATGAAATGTTGGTAACTCAGTGTGTTTATGAGTTAGGTTGTGACAGACAGAGTGTTTCTGATGTGAGAAGAAATGTTGCTAACTCAGTGTGTTTATGAGTTAGGTTGTGACAGACAGTGAGAGTGTTTCTAATGTGACATGAAATGTTGAATAGTCAGTGTGTTTATGAGTTAGGTTGTGACAGATAGTGAGAATGCTTCTAATGTGACATGAAATGTCGGTAACGCAGTGTGTTTATGAGTTAGGTTGTGACAGATAGTGAGAATGTTTCTAATGTGACATGAAATGTTGGTAACTCAGTGTGTTTATGAGTCAGGTTGTGACAGATAGTGAGAATGTTTCTAATGTGACATGAGATGTTAGTAACTCAGAGTGTTTATGAGTCAGGTTCTGACAGATAGTGAGAATGTTTCTGATGTGACATGAAATGTTGGTAAGTCAGTGTGTTTATGAGTTAGGTTGTGACAGACAGTGAGAATGTTTGTAATGTGACATGAAATGTTGGTAACTCAGTGTGCTTATGAGTTAGGTTGTGACAGATAGTGAGAATGTTTCTGATGTGACATGAAATGTTGGTAAGTCACTGTGTTTATGAGTTAGGTTGTGACAGACAGTGAGAGTGTTTCTGATGTGACATGAAATGTTGGTAAGTCAGTGTGTTTCTGAGTCAGGTTGTGACAGACAGTGAGAGTGTTTCTGATGTGACATGAAGTGTCGATAACTCAGTGTGTTTATGAGTTAGGTTGTGACAGATAGTGAGTGTGTTTCTGATGTGACATGAAGTGCTGATAACTCAGTGTGTTTATGAGTTAGGTGGTGACAGACAGTGAGTGTGTTTCTGATGTGACATGAAATGTTGGTAACTCAGTGTGTTTATGAGTTAGGTGTTGATAGATAGTGAGAGTGTTTCTGATGTGACATGAAATGTTGGTAAGTCAGTGTGTTTATGAGTCAGGTTGTGACAGACAGTGAGAATGTTTCTGATGTGACATGAAGTGTTGATAACTCAGTGTTTATGAGTTAGGTTGTGACAGATAGTGTGTTTCTGATGTGACATGAAGTGCTGATAACTCAGTATGTTTATGAGTTAGGTTGTGACAGATAGTGAGAGTGTTTCTGATGTGACATGAAGTGCTGATAACTCAGTGTGTTTATGAGTTAGGTGGTGACAGACAGTGAGAGTGTTTCTGATGTGACATGAAGTGTTGATAACTCAGTGTGTTTATGAGTTAGGTTGTGACAGATAGTGAGAATGTTTCTGATGTGACATGAAGTGTTGATAACTCAGTGTGTTTATGAGTCAGGTTGTGACAGACAGTGAGAGTGTTTCTGATGTGACATGAAGTGCTGATAACTCAGTGTGTTTATGAGTGAGGTTGTGACAGATAGTGAGAATGTTTCTAATGTGACATGAAATGTTGATAACTCAGTGTGTTTATGAGTTAGGTAGTGACAGATAGTGAGAATGTTTCTAATGTGACATGAAATGTTGATAACTCAGTGTGTTTATGAGCCAGGTTGTGACAGACAGTGAGAGTGTTTCTGATGTGACATGAAATGTTGATAAGTCAGTGTTTTTATGAGTTAGGTTGTGACGGATAGTGAGAATGTTTCTGATGTGACATGAAATGTTCGTAACTCAGTGTGTTTATGAGTTAGGTTGTGACAGACAGTGAGAGTGTTTCTGATGTGACATGAAATGTTCGTAACTCAGTGTGTTTATTAGTTAGGTTGTGACAGACAGTGAGTGTGTTTCTGATGTGAGATGAAATGGTCGTAACTCAGTGTGTTTATGAGTTAGGTTGTGACAGACAGTGAGTGTGTTTCTGATGTGACATGAAGTGCTGATAACTAAGTGTGTTTATGAGTTAGATTATGACAGACAGTGAGAGTGTTTCTAATGTGACATGAAATGCTGATAACTCAGTATGTTTATGAGTTAGGTTGTGACAGACAGTGAGTGTGGTTCTAATGTGACATGAAGTGCTGATAACTCAGTGTGTTTATGAGTTAGGTTGTGACAGACAGTGAGTGTGTTTCTGATGTGACATGAAATGTTGGTAAGTCAGTGTGTTTATGAGTTAGGTTGTGACAGACAGTGTTCTGTTGTGACATGAAGTGCTGATAAGTCAGTGTGTTTATGAGTCAGGTTGTGACAGACAGTGAGATTTTTCTGATGTGACAAGAAGTGTTGATAACTCAGTGTGTTTATGAGTTAGGTTGTGACAGACAGTGAGAGTATTTCTGATGTGAAATGAAGTGCTGATAACTCCGAGTGTTTATGAGTCAGGTTGTGACAGACAGTGAGAGTATTTCTGATGTGACATGAAGTGCTGATAACTCAGTGTGTTTATGAGTCAGGTTGTGACAGACAGTGAGAGTATTTCTGATGTGACATGAAGTGCTGATAACTCAGTGTGTTTATGAGTCAGGTTGTGACAGATAGTGAGAATGTTTCTGATGTGACATGAAGTGCTGATAACTCAGTGTGTTTATGAGTTAGGTTGTGACAGACAGTGAGAGTGTTTCTGATGTGACATGAAGTGTTGATAACTCAGTGTGTTTATGAGTTAGCTTGTGACAGACAGTGAGAGTGTTTCAAATGTGACATGAAATGTTGGTAACTCAGTGTGTTTATGAGACAGGTTGTGATAGACAGTGAGTGTGTTTCTGATGTGACATGAGATGTTAGTAACTCAGTGTGTTTATGAGTCAGGTTGTGACAGATAGTGAGAATGTTTCTGATGTGTCATGAAATGTTGGTAAGTCAGTGTGTTTATGAGCCAGGTTGTGACAGACAGTGAGAGTGTTTCTGATGTGACATGAAATGTTCTTAACTCAGTGTGTTTATGAGCCAGGTTGTAACAGATAGTGAGTGTGTTTCTGATGTGAGATGAAATGTTGGTAACTCAGTGTGTTTATGAGTTAGATTGTGACAGACAGAGTGTTTCTGATGTGAGAAGAAATGTTGCTAACTCAGTGTGTTTATGAGTTCGGTTGTGACAGACAGTGAGAGTGTTTCTAATGTGACATGAAATGTTGGTAACTCAGTGTGTTTATGAGACAGGTTGTGATAGACAGTGAGTGTGTTTCTGATGTGACATGAAATGTTGGTAAATCAGTGTGTTTATGAGCAGGTTATGACAGACAGTGAGAGTGTTTCTAATGTGACATGAAATGTTGGTAAGTCAGAGTGTTTATGACTTAGGTTGTGACAGATAGTAAAAGTGTTTCTGATGTGACATGAAGTACTGATAACTCAGTGTGTTTATGAGTTAGGTTGTGACAGACAGTGAGAGTGTTTCTGATGTGACATGAAGTGTTGATAACTCAGTGTGTTTATGAATTAGGTTGTGACAGACAGTGAGAGTGTTTCTGATGTGACAAGAAGTGTTGATAACTCAGTGTGTTTATGAGTTAGGTTGTGACAGACAGTGAGAGTGTTTCTGATGTGACATGAAGTGCTGATAACTCAGTGTGTTTATGAGTTAGGTTGTGACAGAAAGTGAGTGAGTTTCTGATGTGACATGAAATGTTGGTAACTCAGTGTGTTTATGAGTTAGGTTGTGACAGACAGTGAGAGTGTTTCTAATGTGACATGAAATGTTGGTAAGTCAGTGTGTTTATGAGTTAGGTTGTAACAGCCAGTGAGAGTGTTTCTAATGTGACATGAAATTTGGGTAACTCAGTGTGTTTATGAGTCAGGTTGTGACAGACAGTGAGAGTGTTTCTGATGTGACATGAAATGTTGGTAAGTCAGTGTGTTTATGAGTTAGCTTGTGACAGACAGTGAGAGTGTTTCTAATGTGACATGAAATGTTGGTAAGTCAGTGTGTTTATGAGCCAGGTTGTGACAGACAGTGAGAGTGTTTCTGATGTGACATGAAATGTTGTTAACTCAGTGTGTTTATGATCCAGGTTGTAACAGATAGTGAGTGTGTTTCTGATGTGAGATGAAATGTTGGTAACTCAGTGTGTTTATGAGTTAGGTTGTGACAGACAGAGTGTTTCTGATGTGAGAAGAAATGTTGCTAACTCAGTGTGTTTATGAGTTAGGTTGTGACAGACAGTGAGTGTTTCTAATGTGACATGAAATGTTGGATAGTCAGTGTGTTTATGAGTTAGGTTGTGACAGATAGTGAGAATGTTTCTAATGTGACATGAAATGTCGGTAACTCAGTGTGTTTATGAGTCAGGTTGTGACAGATAGTGAGAATGTTTCTAATGTGACATGAAATGTTGGTAACGCAGTGTGTTTATGAGTTAGGTTGTGACAGATAGTGAGAATGTTTCTAATGTGACATGAAATGTTGGTAACTCAGTGTGTTTATGAGTCAGGTTGTGACAGATAGTGAGAATGTTTCTAATGTGACATGAGATGTTAGTAACTCAGAGTGTTTATGAGTCAGGTTGTGACAGATAGTGAGAATGTTTCTGATGTGACATGAAATGTTGGTAAGTCAGTGTGTTTATGAGTTAGGTTGTGACAGACAGTGAGAATGCTTGTAATGTGACATGAAATGTTGGTAACTCAGTGTGCTTATGAGTTAGGTTGTGACAGATAGTGAGAATGTTTCTGATGTGACATGAAATGTTGGTAAGTCACTGTGTTTATGAGTTAGGTTGTGACAGACAGTGAGAGTGTTTCTGATGTGACATGAAATGTTGGTAAGTCAGTGTGTTTATGAGTCAGGTTGTGACAGACAGTGAGAGTGTTTCTGATGTGACATGAAGTGTTGATAACTCAGTGTGTTTATGAGTTAGGTGGTGACAGACAGTGAGAGTGTTTCTGATGTGACATGAAATGTTGGTAACTCAGTGTGTTTATGAGTTAGGTGTTGATAGATAGTGAGAGTGTTTCTGATGTGACATGAAATGTTGGTAAGTCAGTGTGTTTATGAGTCAGGTTGTGACAGACAGTGAGAATGTTTCTGATGTGACATGAAGTGTTGATAACTCAGTGTGTTTATGAGTTAGGTTGTGACAGATAGTGAGTGTGTTTCTGATGTGACATGAAGTGCTGATAACTCAGTATGTTTATGAGTTAGGTTGTGACAGATAGTGAGAGTTTTTCTATTGTGACATGAAGTGCTGATAACTCAGTGTGTTTATGAGTTAGGTGGTGACAGACAGTGAGAGTGTTTCTGATGTGACATGAAGTGTTGATAACTCAGTGTGTTTATGAGTTAGGTTGTGACAGATAGTGAGAATGTTTCTGATGTGACATGAAGTGTTGATAACTCAGTGTGTTTATGAGTCAGGTTGTGACAGACAGTGAGAGTGTTTCTGATGTGACATGAAGTGCTGATAACTCAGTGTGTTTATGAGTCAGGTTGTGACAGATATTGAGAATGTTTCTAATGTGACATGAAATGTTGATAACTCAGTGTGTTTATGAGTTAGGTAGTGACAGATAGTGAGAATGTTTCTAATGTGACATGAAATGTTGATAACTCAGTGTGTTTATGAGCCAGGTTGTGACAGACAGTGAGTGTGTTTCTGATGTGACATGAAATGTTGATAAGTCAGTGTGTTTATGAGTTAGGTTGTGACAGATAGTGAGAATATTTCTGATGCGACATGAAATGTTCGTAACTCAGTGTGTTTATGAGTTAGATTGTGACAGACAGTGAGAGTGTTTCTAATGTGACATGAAATGTTGGTAACTCAGTGTGTTTATGAGACAGGTTGGGATAGACAGTGAGTGTGTTTCTGATGTGACATGAAATGTTGGTAACTCAGTGTGTTTATGAGCCAGGTTGTGACAGATAGTGAGTGTGTTTCTGATGTGACATGAAATGTTGGTAACTCAGTGTGTTTATGAGCCAGGTTATGACAGACAGTGAGAGTGTTTCTAATGTGACATGAAATGTTGGTAAGTCAGTGTGTTCATGAGTTAGGTTGTGACAGATAGTAAGAGTGTTTCTGATGTGACATGAAGTGCTGATAACTCAGTGTGTTTATGAGTTAGGTTGTGACAGACAGTGAGAGTGTTTCTGATGTGACATGAAGTGTTGATAACTCAGTGTGTTTATGAGTTAGGTTGTGACAGAAAGTGAGTGAGTTTCTGATGTGACATGAAATGTTGGTAAGTCAGTGTGTTCATGAGTTAGGTTGTGACAGATAGTAAGAGTGTTTCTGATGTGACATGAAGTGCTGATAACTCAGTGTGTTTATGAGTTAGGTTGTGACAGACAGTGAGAGTGTTTCTGATGTTACATGAAGTGCTGATAACTCAGTGTGTTTATGAGTTAGGTTGTGACAGAAAGTGAGTGAGTTTCTGATGTGACATGAAATGTTGGTAACTCAGTGTGTTTATGAGTTAGGTTGTGACAGACAGTGAGAGTGTTTCTAATGTGACATGAAATGTTGGTAACTCAGTGTGTTTATGAGACAGGTTGTGATAGACAGTGAGTGTGTTTCTGATGTGACATGAAATGTTGGTAAATCAGTGTGTTTATGAGCAGGTTATGACAGACAGTGAGAGTGTTTCTAATGTGACATGAAATGTTGGTAAGTCAGAGTGTTTATGACTTAGGTTGTGACAGATAGTAAAAGTGTTTCTGATGTGACATGAAGTACTGATAACTCAGTGTGTTTATGAGTTAGGTTGTGACAGACAGTGAGAGTGTTTCTGATGTGACATGAAGTGTTGATAACTCAGTGTGTTTATGAATTAGGTTGTGACAGACAGTGAGAGTGTTTCTGATGTGACAAGAAGTGTTGATAACTCAGTGTGTTTATGAGTTAGGTTGTGACAGACAGTGAGAGTGTTTCTGATGTGACATGAAGTGCTGATAACTCAGTGTGTTTATGAGTTAGGTTGTGACAGAAAGTGAGTGAGTTTCTGATGTGACATGAAATGTTGGTAACTCAGTGTGTTTATGAGTTAGGTTGTGACAGACAGTGAGAGTGTTTCTAATGTGACATGAAATGTTGGTAAGTCAGTGTGTTTATGAGTTAGGTTGTAACAGCCAGTGAGAGTGTTTCTAATGTGACATGAAATTTGGGTAACTCAGTGTGTTTATGAGTCAGGTTGTGACAGACAGTGAGAGTGTTTCTGATGTGACATGAAATGTTGGTAAGTCAGTGTGTTTATGAGTTAGCTTGTGACAGACAGTGAGAGTGTTTCTAATGTGACATGAAATGTTGGTAAGTCAGTGTGTTTATGAGCCAGGTTGTGACAGACAGTGAGAGTGTTTCTGATGTGTCATGAAATGTTGTTAACTCAGTGTGTTTATGATCCAGGTTGTAACAGATAGTGAGTGTGTTTCTGATGTGAGATGAAATGTTGGTAACTCAGTGTGTTTATGAGTTAGGTTGTGACAGACAGAGTGTTTCTGATGTGAGAAGAAATGTTGCTAACTCAGTGTGTTTATGAGTTAGGTTGTGACAGACAGTGAGAGTGTTTCTAATGTGACATGAAATGTTGGATAGTCAGTGTGTTTATGAGTTAGGTTGTGACAGATAGTGAGAATGTTTCTAATGTGACATGAAATGTCGGTAACTCAGTGTGTTTATGAGTCAGGTTGTGACAGATAGTGAGAATGTTTCTAATGTGACATGAAATGTTGGTAACGCAGTGTGTTTATGAGTTAGGTTGTGACAGATAGTGAGAATGTTTCTAATGTGACATGAAATGTTGGTAACTCAGTGTGTTTATGAGTCAGGTTGTGACAGATAGTGAGAATGTTTCTAATGTGACATGAGATGTTAGTAACTCAGAGTGTTTATGAGTCAGGTTGTGACAGATAGTGAGAATGTTTCTGATGTGACATGAAATGTTGGTAAGTCAGTGTGTTTATGAGTTAGGTTGTGAGAGACAGTGAGAATGTTTGTAATGTGACATGAAATGTTGGTAACTCAGTGTGCTTATGAGTTAGGTTGTGACAGATAGTGAGAATGTTTCTGATGTGACATGAAATGTTGGTAAGTCACTGTGTTTATGAGTTAGGTTGTGACAGACAGTGAGAGTGTTTCTGATGTGACATGAAATGTTGGTAAGTCAGTGTGTTTATGAGTCAGGTTGTGACAGACAGTGAGAGTGTTTCTGATGTGACATGAAGTGTTGATAACTCAGTGTGTTTATGAGTTAGGTGGTGACAGACAGTGAGAGTGTTTCTGATGTGACATGAAATGTTGGTAACTCAGTGTGTTTATGAGTTAGGTGTTGATAGATAGTGAGAGTGTTTCTGATGTGACATGAAATGTTGGTAAGTCAGTGTGTTTATGAGTCAGGTTGTGACAGACAGTGAGAATGTTTCTGATGTGACATGAAGTGTTGATAACTCAGTGTGTTTATGAGTTAGGTTGTGACAGATAGTGAGTGTGTTTCTGATGTGACATGAAGTGCTGATAACTCAGTATGTTTATGAGTTAGGTTGTGACAGATAGTGAGAGTGTTTCTATTGTGACATGAAGTGCTGATAACTCAGTGTGTTTATGAGTTAGGTGGTGACAGACAGTGAGAGTGTTTCTGATGTGACATGAAGTGTTGATAACTCAGTGTGTTTATGAGTTAGGTTGTGACAGATAGTGAGAATGTTTCTGATGTGACATGAAGTGTTGATAACTCAGTGTGTTTATGAGTCAGGTTGTGACAGACAGTGAGAGTGTTTCTGATGTGACATGAAGTGCTGATAACTCAGTGTGTTTATGAGTCAGGTTGTGACAGATATTGAGAATGTTTCTAATGTGACATGAAATGTTGATAACTCAGTGTGTTTATGAGTTAGGTAGTGACAGATAGTGAGAATGTTTCTAATGTGACATGAAATGTTGATAACTCAGTGTGTTTATGAGCCAGGTTGTGACAGACAGTGAGTGTGTTTCTGATGTGACATGAAATGTTGATAAGTCAGTGTGTTTATGAGTTAGGTTGTGACAGATAGTGAGAATATTTCTGATGCGACATGAAATGTTCGTAACTCAGTGTGTTTATGAGTTAGATTGTGACAGACAGTGAGAGTGTTTCTAATGTGACATGAAATGTTGGTAACTCAGTGTGTTTATGAGATAGTTGGGATAGAGAGTGAGTGTGTTTCTAATGTGACATGAAATGTTGGTAACTCAGTGTGTTTATGAGCCAGGTTGTGACAGATAGTGAGTGTGTTTCTGATGTGACATGAAATGTTGGTAACTCAGTGTGTTTATGAGCCAGGTTATGACAGACAGTGAGAGTGTTTCTAATGTGACATGAAATGTTGGTAAGTCAGTGTGTTCATGAGTTAGGTTGTGACAGATAGTAAGAGTGTTTCTGATGTGACATGAAGTGCTGATAACTCAGTGTGTTTATGAGTTAGGTTGTGACAGACAGTGAGAGTGTTTCTGATGTGACATGAAGTGTTGATAACTCAGTGTGTTTATGAGTTAGGTTGTGACAGAAAGTGAGTGAGTTTCTGATGTGACATGAAATGTTGGTAAGTCAGTGTGTTCATGAGTTAGGTTGTGACAGATAGTAAGAGTGTTTCTGATGTGACATGAAGTGCTGATAACTCAGTGTGTTTATGAGTTAGGTTGTGACAGACAGTGAGAGTGTTTCTGATGTTACATGAAGTGCTGATAACTCAGTGTGTTTATGAGTTAGGTTGTGACAGAAAGTGAGTGAGTTTCTGATGTGACATGAAATGTTGGTAACTCAGTGTGTTTATGAGTTAGGTTGTGACAGACAGTGAGAGTGTTTCTAATGTTACATGAAATTTGGGTAACTCAGTGTGTTTATGAGTCAGGTTGTGACAGACAGTGAGAGTGTTTCTGATGTGACATGAAATGTTGGTAAGTCAGTGTGTTTATGAGTTAGCTTGTGACAGACAGTGAGAGTGTTTCTAATGTGACATGAAATGTTGGTAACTCAGTGTGTTTATGAGACAGGTTGTGATAGACAGTGAGTGTGTTTCTGATGTGACATGAAATGTTGTTAACTCAGTGTGTTTATGAACCAGTTTGTAACAGATAGTGAGTGTGTTTCTGATGTGAGATGAAATGTTGGTAACTCAGTGTGTTTATGAGTTAGGTTGTGACAGACAGAGTGTTTCTGATGTGAGAAGAAATGTTGATAACTCAGTGTGTATATGAGTTAGGTTGTGACAGACAGTGAGAGTGTTTCTAATGTGACATGAAATGTTGGATAGTCAGTGTGTTTATGAGTTAGGTTGTGACAGATAGTGAGAATGTTTCTAATGTGACATGAAATGTTGGTAACTCAGTGTGTTTATGAGACAGGTTGTGATAGACAGTGAGTGTGTTTCTGATGTGACATGAAATGTTGGTAACTCAGTGTGTTTATGAGCCAGGTTGTGACAGATAGTGAGTGTGTTTCTGATGTGACATGAAATGTTGGTAACTCAGTGTGTTTATGAGCAGGTTATGACAGACAGTGAGAGTGTTTCTAATGTGACATGAAATGTTGGTAAGTCACAGTGTTTATGACTTAGGTTGTGACAGATAGTAAGAGTGTTTCTGATGTGACATGAAGTGCTGATAACTCAGTGTGTTTATGAGTTAGGTTGTCACAGACAGTGAGAGTGTTTCTGATGTGACATGAAGTGTTGATAACTCAGTGTGTTTATGAATTAGGTTGTGACAGACAGTGAGTGTGTTTCTGATGTGACAAGAAGTGTTGATAACTCAGTGTGTTTATGAGTTAGGTTGTGACAGACAGTGAGAGTGTTTCTGATGTGACATGAAGTGCTGATAACTCAGTGTGTTTATGAGTTAGGTTGTGACAGAAAGCGAGTGAGTTTCTGATGTGACATGAAATGTTGGTAACTCAGTGTGTTTATGAGTTAGGTTGTGACAGACATTGAGAGTGTTTCTAATGTGAAATGAAATGTTGGTAAGTCAGTGTGTTTATGAGTTAGGTTGTAACAGACAGTGAGAGTGTTTCTAATGTGACATGAAATTTGGGTAACTCAGTGTGTTTATGAGACAGGTTACGATAGACAGTTAGTGTGTTTCTGATGTGACATGAGATGTTAGTAACTCAGTATGTTTATGAGTCAGGTTGTGACAGATAGTGAGAATGCTTCTGATGTGACATGAAATGTTGGTAAGTCAGTGTGTTTATGAGCCAGGTTGTGACAGACAGTGAGAGTGTTTCTGATGTGACATGAAATGTTGTTAACTCAGTGTGTTTATGATCCAGGTTGTAACAGATAGTGAGTGTGTTTCTGATGTGAGATGAAATGTTGGTAACTCAGTGTGTTTATGAGTTAGGTAGTGACAGACAGAGTGTTTCTGATGTGAGAAGAAATGTTGCTAACTCAGTGTGTTTATGAGTTAGGTTGTGACAGACAGTGAGAGTGTTTCTAATGTGACATGAAATGTTGGATAGTCAGTGTGTTTATGAGTTAGGTTGTGACAGATAGTGAGAATGTTTCTAATGTGACATGAAATGTCGGTAACTCAGTGTGTTTATGAGTCAGGTTGTGACAGATAGTGAGAATGTTTCTAATGTGACATGAAATGTTGGATAGTCAGTGTGTTTATGAGTTAGGTTGTGACAGATAGTGAGAATGTTTCTAATGTGACATGAAATGTCGGTAACTCAGTGTGTTTATGAGTCAGGTTGTGACAGATAGTGAGAATGTTTCTAATGTGACATGAAATGTTGGTAACGCAGTGTGTTTATGAGTTAGGTTGTGACAGATAGTGAGAATGTTTCTAATGTGACATGAAATGTTGGTAAGTCAGTGTGTTCATGAGTTAGGTTGTGACAGATAGTAAGAGTGTTTCTGATGTGACATGAAGTGCTGATAACTCAGTGTGTTTATGAGTTAGGTTGCGACAGACAGTGAGAGTGTTTCTGATGTGACATGAAGTGCTGATAACTCAGTGTGTTTATTAGTTAGGTTGTGACAGAAAGTGAGTGAGTTTCTGATGTGACATGAAATGTTGGTAACTCAGTGTGTTTATGAGTTAGGTTGTGACAGACAGTGAGAGTGTTTCTAATGTGACATGAAATGTTGGTAAGTCAGTGTGTTTATGAGTTAGGTTGTAACAGACAGTGAGAGTGTTTCTAATGTGACATAAAATTTGGGTAACTCAGTGTGTTTATGAGTCAGGTTGTGACAGACAGTGAGAGTGTTTCTGATGTGACATGAAATGTTGGTAAGTCAGTGTGTTTATGAGTTAGCTTGTGACAGACAGTGAGAGTGTTTCTAATGTGACATGAAATGTTGGTAACTCAGTGTGTTTATGAGACAGGTTGTGATAGACAGTGAGTGTGTTTCTGATGTGACATGAAATGTTGTTAACTCAGTGTGTTTATGAACCAGTTTGTAACAGATAGTGAGTGTGTTTCTGATGTGAGAACAAATGTTGATAACTCAGTGTGTTTATGAGTTAGGTTGTGACAGACAGTGAGAGTGTTTCTAATGTGACATGAAATGTTGGATAGTCAGTGTGTTTATGAGTTAGGTTGTGACAGATAGTGAGAATGTTTCTAATGTGACATGAAATGTTGGTAACTCAGTGTGTTTATGAGACAGGTTGTGATAGACAGTGAGTGTGTTTCTGATGTGACATGAAATGTTGGTAACTCAGTGTGTTTATGAGCCAGGTTGTGACAGATAGTGAGTGTGTTTCTGATGTGACATGAAATGTTGGTAACTCAGTGTGTTTATGAGCAGGTTATGACAGACAGTGAGAGTGTTTCTAATGTGACATGAAATGTTGGTAAGTCAGAGTGTTTATGACTTAGGTTGTGACAGAGAGTAAGAGTGTTTCTGATGTGACATGAAGTGCTGATAACTCAGTGTGTTTATGAGTTAGGTTGTGACAGAGAGTGAGAGTGTTTCTGATGTGACATGAAGTGTTGATAACTCAGTGTGTTTATGAATTAGGTTGTGACAGACAGTGAGTGTGTTTCTGATGTGACAAGAAGTGTTGATAACTCAGTGTGTTTATGAGTTAGGTTGTGACAGACAGTGAGAGTGTTTCTGATGTGACATGAAGTGCAGATAACTCAGTGTGTTTATGAGTTAGGTTGTGACAGAAAGTGAGTGAGTTTCTGATGTGACATGAAATGTTGGTAACTCAGTGTGTTTATGAGTTAGGTTGTGACAGACAGTGAGAGTGTTTCTAATGTGACATGAAATGTTGGTAACTCAGTGTGTTTATGAGACAGGTTGTGATAGACAGTGAGTGTGTTTCTGATGTGACATGAGATGTTAGTAACTCAGTATGTTTATGAGTCAGGTTGTGACAGATAGTGAGAATGCTTCTGATGTGACATGAAATGTTGGTAAGTCAGTGTGTTTATGAGCCAGGTTGTGACAGACAGTGAGAGTGTTTCTGATGTGACATGAAATGTTGTTAACTCAGTGTGTTTATGATCCAGGTTGTAACAGATAGTGAGTGTGTTTCTGATGTGAGATGAAATGTTGGTAACTCAGTGTGTTTATGAGTTAGGTTGTGACAGACAGAGTGTTTCTGATGTGAGAAGAAATGTTGCTAACTCAGTGTGTTTATGAGTTAGGTTGTGACAGACAGTGAGAGTGTTTCTAATGTGACATGAAATGTTGAATAGTCAGTGTGTTTATGAGTTAGGTTGTGACAGATAGTGAGAATGTTTCTAATGTGACATGAAATGTCGGTAACGCAGTGTGTTTATGAGTTAGGTTGTGACAGATAGTGAGAATGTTTCTAATGTGACATGAAATGTTGGTAACTCAGTGTGTTTATGAGTCAGGTTGTGACAGATAGTGAGAATGTTTCTAATGTGACATGAGATGTTAGTAACTCAGTGTGTTTATGAGTCAGGTTGTGACAGATAGTGAGAATGTTTCTGATGTGACATGAAATGTTGGTAAGTCAGTGTGTTTATGAGTTAGGTTGTGACAGACAGTGAGAATGTTTGTAATGTGACATGAAATGTTGGTAACTCAGTGTGCTTATGAGTTAGGTTGTGACAGATAGTGAGAATGTTTCTGATGTGACATGAAATGTTGGTAAGTCACTGTGTTTATGAGTTAGGTTGTGACAGACAGTGAGAGTGTTTCTGATGTGACATGAAATGTTGGTAAGTCAGTGTGTTTCTGAGTCAGGTTGTGACAGACAGTGAGAGTGTTTCTGATGTGACATGAAGTGTTGATAACTCAGTGTGTTTATGAGTTAGGTTGTGACAGATAGTGAGTGTGTTTCTGATGTGACATGAAGTGCTGATAACTCAGTGTGTTTATGAGTTAGGTGGTGACAGACAGTGAGATTGTTTCTGATGGACATGAAATGTTGGTAACTCAGTGTGTTTATGAGTTAGGTGTTGATAGATAGTGAGAGTGTTTCTGATGTGACATGAAATGTTGGTAAGTCAGTGTGTTTATGAGTCAGGTTGTGACAGACAGTGAGAATGTTTTTGATGTGACATGAAGTGTTGATAACTCAGTGTTTATGAGTTAGGTTGTGACAGATAGTGTGTTTCTGATGTGACATGAAGTGCTGATAACTCAGTATGTTTATGAGTTAGGTTCTGACAGATAGTGAGAGTGTTTCTGATGTGACATGAAGTGCTGATAACTCAGTGTGTTTATGAGTTAGGTGGTGACAGACAGTGAGAGTGTTTCTGATGTGACATGAAGTGTTGATAACTCAGTGTGTTTATGAGTTAGGTTGTGACAGATAGTGAGAATGTTTCTGATGTGACATGAAGTGTTGATAACTCAGTGTGTTTATGAGTCAGGTTGTGACAGACAGTGAGAGTGTTTCTGATGTGACATGAAGTGCTGATAACTCAGTGTGTTTATGAGTCAGGTTGTGACAGATAGTGAGAATGTTTCTAATGTGACATGAAATGTTGATAACTCAGTGTGTTTATGAGTTAGGTAGTGACAGATAGTGAGAATGTTTCTAATGTGACATGAAATGTTGATAACTCAGTGTGTTTATGAGCCAGGTTGTGACAGACAGTGAGAGTGTTTCTGATGTGACATGAAATGTTGTTAAGTCAGTGTTTTTATGAGTTAGGTTGTGACAGATAGTGAGAATGTTTCTGATGTGACATGAAATGTTCGTAACTCAGTGTGTTTATGAGTTAGGTTGTGACAGACAGTGAGAGTGTTTCTGATGTGACATGAAATGTTCGTAACTCAGTGTGTTTATTAGTTAGGTTGTGACAGACAGTGAGTGTGTTTCTGATGTGAGATGAAATGGTCGTAACTCAGTGTGTTTATGAGTTAGGTTGTGACAGACAGTGAGTGTGTTTCTGATGTGACATGAAGTGCTGATAACTAAGTGTGTTTATGAGTTAGATTAAGACAGACAGTGAGAGTGTTTCTAATGTGACATGAAATGCTGATAACTCAGTATGTTTATGAGTTAGGTTGTGACAGACAGTGAGTGTGGTTCTAATGTGACATGAAGTGCTGATAACTCAGTGTGTTTATGAGTTAGGTTGTGACAGACAGTGAGTGTGTTTCTGATGTGACATGAAATGTTGGTAAGTCAGTGTGTTTATGAGTTAGGTTGTGACAGACAGTGTTCTGTTGTGACATGAAGTGCTGATAACTCAGTGTGTTTATGAGTCAGGTTGTGACAGACAGTGAGACTGTTTCTGATGTGACAAGA
The DNA here is from genome assembly GCA_030765065.1 of Deroplatys truncata. Lineage (NCBI taxonomy): Eukaryota > Metazoa > Arthropoda > Insecta > Mantodea > Mantidae > Deroplatys > Deroplatys truncata. The sequence goes on from CM060975.1 coordinate 11,330,405, forward strand.
AGTGTTGATAACTCAGTGTGTTTATGAGTTAGGTTGTGACAGACAGAGTGTTTCTGATGTGAGAAGAAATGTTGCTAACTCAGTGTGTTTATGAGTTAGGTTGTGACAGACAGTGAGAGTGTTTCTAATGTGACATGAAATGTTGGATAGTCAGTGTGTTTATGAGTTAGGTTGTGACAGATAGTGAGAATGTTTCTAATGTGACATGAAATGTCGGTAACTCAGTGTGTTTATGAGTCAGGTTGTGACAGATAGTGAGAATGTTTCTAATGTGACATGAAATGTTGGTAACGCAGTGTGTTTATGAGTTAGGTTGTGACAGATAGTGAGAATGTTTCTAATGTGACATGAAATGTTGGTAACTCAGTGTGTTTATGAGTCAGGTTGTGACAGATAGTGAGAATGTTTCTAATGTGACAATGAGATGTTAGTAACTCAGAGTGCTTATGAGTCAGGTTGTGACAGACAGTGAGAATGTTTCTAATGTGACATGAAATGTTGGTAACTCAGTGTGCTTATGAGTTAGGTTGTGACAGATAGCGAGAATGTTTCTGATGTGACATGAAATGTTGGTAAGTCACTGTGTTTATGAGTTAGGTTGTGACAGACTGTGAGAGTGTTTCTGATGTGACATGAAATGTTGGTAAGTCACTGTGTTTATGATTTAGGTTGTGACAGATAGTGAGAATGTTTCTGATGTGACATGAAATGTTGGTAAGTCACTGTGTTTATGAGTTAGGTTGTGACAGACAGTGAGAGTGTTTCTGATGTGACATGAAATGTTGGTAAGTCAGTGTGTTTATGAGTCAGGTTGTGACAGACAGTGAGAGTGTTTCTGATGTGACATGAAGTGTTGATAACTCAGTGTGTTTATGAGTTAGGTTGTGACAGATAGTGAGTGTGTTTCTGATGTGACATGAAGTGCTGATAACTCAGTGTGTTTATGAGTTAGGTGGTGACAGACAGTGAGAGTGTTTCTGATGTGACATGAAATGTTGGTAACTCAGTGTGTTTATGAGTTAGGTGTTGATAGATAGTGAGAGTGTTTCTGATAAGACATGAAATGTTGGTAAGTCAGTGTGTTCATGAGTCAGGTTGTGACAGACAGTGAGAATGTTTTTGATGTGACATGAAGTGTTGATAACTCAGTGTGTTTATGAGTTAGGTTGTGACAGATAGTGAGTGTGTTTCTGATGTGACATGAAGTGCTGATAACTCAGTATGTTTATGAGTTAGGTTGTGACAGATAGTGAGAGTGTTTCTGATGTGACATGAAGTGCTGATAACTCAGTGTGTTTATGAGTTAGGTTGTGACAGACAGTGAGAGTATTTCTGATGTGACATGAAGTGCTGATAACTCAGTGTGTTTATGAGTTAGGTGGTGACAGACAGTGAGAGTGTTTCTGATGTGACATGAAGTGTTGATAACTCAGTGTGTTTATGAGTTAGGTTGTGACAGATAGTGAGAATGTTTCTGATGTGACATGAAGTGTTGATAACTCAGTGTGTTTATGAGTCAGGTTGTGACAGACAGTGAGAGTGTTTCTGATGTGACATGAAGTGCTGATAACTCAGTGTGTTTATGAGTCAGGTTGTGACAGATAGTGAGAATGTTTCTAATGTGACATGAAATGTTGATAACTCAGTGTGTTTATGAGTTAGGTAGTGACAGATAGTGAGAATGTTTCTAATGTGACATGAAATGTTGATAACTCAGTGTGTTTATGAGCCAGGTTGTGACAGACAGTGAGAGTGTTTCTGATGTGACATGAAATGTTGATAAGTCAGTGTTTTTATGAGTTAGGTTGTGACAGATAGTGAGAATGTTTCTGATGTGACATGAAATGTTCGTAACTCAGTGTGTTTATGAGTTAGGTTGTGACAGACAGTGAGAGTGTTTCTGATGTGACATGAAATGTTCGTAACTCAGTGTGTTTATTAGTTAGGTTGTGACAGACAGTGAGTGTGTTTCTGATCTGAGATGAAATGGTCGTAACTCAGTGTGTTTATGAGTTAGGTTGTGACAGACAGTGAGTGTGTTTCTGATGTGACATGAAGTGCTGATAACTCAGTGTGTTTATGAGTTAGATTATGACAGACAGTGAGAGTGTTTCTAATGTGACATGAAATGCTGATAACTCAGTATGTTTATGAGTTAGGTTGTGACAGACAGTGAGTGTGGTTCTAATGTGACATGAAGTGCTGATAACTCAGTGTGTTTATGAGTTAGGTTGTGACAGACAGTGTTCTGTTGTGACATGAAGTGCTGATAACTCAGTGTGTTTATGAGTCAGGTTGTGACAGACAGTGAGACTGTTTCTGATGTGACAAGAAGTGTTGATAACTCAGTGTGTTTATGAGTTAGGTTGTGACAGACAGAGTGTTTCTGATGTGAGAAGAAATGTTGCTAACTCAGTGTGTTTATGAGTTAGGTTGTGACAGACAGTGAGAGTGTTTCTAATGTGACATGAAATGTTGGATAGTCAGTGTGTTTATGAGTTAGGTTGTGACAGATAGTGAGAATGTTTCTAATGTGACATGAAATGTCGGTAACTCAGTGTGTTTATGAGTCAGGTTGTGACAGATAGTGAGAATGTTTCTAATGTGACATGAAATGTTGGTAACGCAGTGTGTTTATGAGTTAGGTTGTGACAGATAGTGAGAATGTTTCTAATGTGACATGAAATGTTGGTAACTCAGTGTGTTTATGAGTCAGGTTGTGACAGATAGTGAGAATGTTTCTAATGTGACAATGAGATGTTAGTAACTCAGAGTGTTTATGAGTCAGGTTGTGACAGATAGTGAGAATGTTTCTAATGTGACATGAGATGTTAGTAACTCAGAGTGCTTATGAGTCAGGTTGTGACAGACAGTGAGAATGTTTCTAATGTGACATGAAATGTTGGTAACTCAGTGTGCTTATGAGTTAGGTTGTGACAGATAGTGAGAATGTTTCTGATGTGACATGAAATGTTGGTAAGTCACTGTGTTTATGAGTTAGGTTGTGACAGACAGTGAGAGTGTTTCTGATGTGACATGAAATGTTGGTAAGTCACTGTGTTTATGAGTTAGGTTGTGACAGATAGTGAGAATGTTTCTGATGTGACATGAAATGTTGGTAAGTCACTGTGTTTATGAGTTAGGTTGTGACAGACTGTGAGAGTGTTTCTGATGTGACATGAAATGTTGGTAAGTCAGTGTGTTTATGAGTCAGGTTGTGACAGACAGTGAGAGTGTTTCTGATGTGACATGAAGTGTTGATAACTCAGTGTGTTTATGAGTTAGGTTGTGACAGATAGTGAGTGTGTTTCTATTGTGACATGAAGTGCTGATAACTCAGTGTGTTTATGAGTTAGGTGGTGACAGACAGTGAGAGTGTTTCTGATGTGACATGAAATGTTGGTAACTCAGTGTGTTTATGAGTTAGGTGTTGATAGATAGTGAGAGTGTTTCTGATAAGACATGAAATGTTGGTAAGTCAGTGTGTTTATGAGTCAGGTTGTGACAGACAGTGAGAATGTTTTTGATGTGACATGAAGTGTTGATAACTCAGTGTGTTTATGAGTTAGGTTGTGACAGATAGTGAGTGTGTTTCTGATGTGACATGAAGTGCTGATAACTCAGTATGTTTATGAGTTAGGTTGTGACAGATAGTGAGAGTGTTTCTGATGTGACATGAAGTGTTGATAACTCAGTATGTTTATGAGTTAGGTTGTGACAGATAGTGAGAATGTTTCTGATGTGACATGAAGTGTTGATAACTCAGTGTGTTTATGAGTCAGGTTGTGACAGACAGTGAGAGTGTTTCTGATGTGACATGAAGTGCTGATAACTCAGTGTGTTTATGAGTCAGGTTGTGACAGATAGTGAGAATGTTTCAAATGTGACATGAAATGTTGATAACTCAGTGTGTTTATGAGTTAGGTAGTGACAGATAGTGAGAATGTTTCTAATGTGACATGAAATGTTGATAACTCAGTGTGTTTATGAGCCAGGTTGTGACAGACAGTTAGAGTGTTTCTGATGTGAGATGAAATGTTGGTAACTCAGTGTGTTTATGAGTTAGATTGTGACAGACAGAGTGTTTCTGATGTGAGAAGAAATGTTGCTAACTCAGTGTGTTTATGAGTTAGGTTGTGACAGACAGTGAGTGTTTCTAATGTGACATGAAATGTTGGTAACTCAGTGTGTTTATGAGACAGGTTGTGATAGACAGTGAGTGTGTTTCTGATGTGACATGAAATGTTGGTAAATCAGTGTGTTTATATGCAGGTTATGACAGACAGTGAGAGTGTTTCTAATGTGACATGAAATGTTGGTAAGTCAGAGTGTTTATGACTTAGGTTGTGACAGATAGTAAAAGTGTTTCTGATGTGACATGAAGTGCTGATAACTCAGTATGTTTATGAGTTAGGTTGTGACAGACAGTGAGAGTGTTTCTGATGTTACATGAAGTGCTGATAACTCAGTGTGTTTATGAGTTAGGTTGTGACAGAAAGTGAGTGAGTTTCTGATGTGACATGAAGTGTTGATAACTCAGTCTGTTTATGAATTAGGTTGTGACAGACAGTGAGAGTGTTTCTGATGTGACAAGAAGTGTTGATAACTCAGTGTGTTTATGAGTTAGGTTGTGACAGACAGTGAGAGTGTTTCTGATGTGACATGAAGTGCTGATAACTCAGTGTGTTTATGAGTTAGGTTGTGACAGAAAGTGAGTGAGTTTCTGATGTGACATGAAATGTTGGTAACTCAATGTGTTTATGAGTTAGGTTGTGACAGACAGTGAGAGTGTTTCTAATGTGACATGAAATGTTGGTAAGTCAGTGTGTTTATGAGTTTGGTTGTAACAGACAGTGAGAGTGTTTCTGATGTGACATGAAATTTGGGTAACTCAATGTGTTTATGAGTTAGGTTGTGACAGACAGTGAGAGTGTTTCTAATGTGACATGAAATGTTGGTAAGTCAGTGTGTTTATGAGTTTGGTTGTAACAGACAGTGAGAGTGTTTCTAATGTGACATGAAATGTTGGTAACTCAGTGTGTTTATGAGTCAGGTTGTGACAGACAGTGAGAGTGTTTCTGATGTGACATGAAATGTTGGTAAGTCAGTGTGTTTATGAGTTAGCTTGTGACAGACAGTGAGAGTGTTTCTAATGTGACATGAAATGTTGGTAACTCAGTGTGTTTATGAGACAGGTTGGGATAGAAAGTGAGTGTGTTTCTGATGTGACATGAAATGTTGGTAACTCAGTGTGTTTATGAGCCAGGTTGTGACAGATAGTGAGTGTGTTTCTGATGTGACATGAAATGTTGGTAACTCAGTGTGTTTATGAGCCAGGTTATGACAGACAGTGAGAGTTTCTAATGTGACATGAAATGTTGGTAAGTCAGTGTGTTCATGAGTTAGGTTGTGACAGATAGTAAGAGTGTTTCTGATGTGACATGAAGTGCTGATAACTCAGTGTGTTTATGATTTAGGTTGTGACAGACAGTGAGAGTGTTTCTGATGTGACATGAAGTGTTGATAACTCAGTGTGTTTATGAGTTAGGTTGTGACAGAAAGTGAGTGAGTTTCTGATGTGACATGAAATGTTGGTAAGTCAGTGTGTTCATGAGTTAGGTTGTGACAGATAGTAAGAGTGTTTCTGATGTGACATGAAGTGCTGATAACTCAGTGTGTTTATGAGTTAGGTTGTGACAGACAGTGAGAGTGTTTCTGATGTTACATGAAGTGCTGATAACTCAGTGTGTTTATGAGTTAGGTTGTGACAGAAAGTGAGTGAGTTTCTGATGTGACATGAAATGTTGGTAACTCAGTGTGTTTATGAGTTAGGTTGTGACAGACAGTGAGAGTGTTTCTAATGTGACATGAAATGTTGGTAAGTCAGTGTGTTTATGAGTTAGGTTGTAACAGACAGTGAGAGTGTTTCTAATGTTACATGAAATTTGGGTAACTCAGTGTGTTTATGAGTCAGGTTGTGACAGACAGTGAGAGTGTTTCTGATGTGACATGAAATGTTGGTAAGTCAGTGTGTTTATGAGTTAGCTTGTGACAGACAGTGAGAGTGTTTCTAATGTGACATGAAATGTTGGTAACTCAGTGTGTTTATGAGACAGGTTGTGATAGACAGTGAGTGTGATTCTGATGTGACATGAGATGTTAGTAACTCAGTGTGTTTATGAGTCAGGTTGTGACAGATAGTGAGAATGTTTCTGATGTGACATGAAATGTTGGTAAGTCAGTGTGTTTATGAGTCAGGTTGTGACAGACAGTGAGAGTGTTTCTGATGTGACATGAAGTGTTGATAACTCAGTGTGTTTATGAGTTAGGTTGTGACAGATAGTGAGTGTGTTTCTATTGTGACATGAAGTGCTGATAACTCAGTGTGTTTATGAGTTAGGTGGTGACAGACAGTGAGAGTGTTTCGGATGTGACATGAAATGTTGGTAACTCAGTGTGTTTATGTGTTTATGAGTTAGGTGTTGATAGATAGTGAGAGTGTTTCTGATAAGACATGAAATGTTGGTAAGTCAGTGTGTTTATGAGTTAGGTTGTGACAGATAGTGAGTGTGTTTCTGATGTGACATGAAGTGCTGATAACTCAGTATGTTTATGAGTTAGGTTGTGACAGATAGTGAGAGTGTTTCTGATGTGACATGAAGTGCTGATAACTCAGTGTGTTTATGAGTTAGGTGGTGACAGACAGTGAGAGTGTTTCTGATGTGACATGAAGTGTTGATAACTCAGTATGTTTATGAGTTAGGTTGTGACAGATAGTGAGAATGTTTCTGATGTGACATGAAGTGTTGATAACTCAGTGTGTTTATGAGTCAGGTTGTGACAGACAGTGAGAGTGTTTCTGATGTGACATGAAGTGCTGATAACTCAGTGTGTTTATGAGTCAGGTTGTGACAGATAGTGAGAATGTTTCTAATGTGACATGAAATGTTGATAACTCAGTGTGTTTATGAGTTAGGTAGTGACAGATAGTGAGAATGTTTCTAATGTGACATGAAATGTTGATAACTCAGTGTGTTTATGAGCCAGGTTGTGACAGACAGTTAGAGTGTTTCTGATGTGACATGAAATGTTGATAAGTCAGTGTGTTTATGAGTTAGGTTGTGACAGATAGTGAGAATGTTTCTGATGTGACATGAAATGTTCGTAACTCAGTGTGTTTATGAGTTAGGTTGTGACAGACAGTGAGAGTGTTTCTGATGTGACATGAAATGTTTGTAACTCAGTGTGTTTATTAGTTAGGTTGTGACAGACAGTGAGTGTGTTTCTGATGTGAGATGAAATGTTCGTAACTCAGTGTGTTTATGAGTTAGGTTGTGACAGACAGTGAGTGTGTTTCTGATGTGACATGAAGTGCTGATAACTCAGTGTGTTTATGAGTTAGATTGTGACAGACAGTGAGAGTGTTTCTGATGTGACATGAAATGCTGATAACTCAGTATGTTTATGAGTTAGGTTGTGACAGACAGTGAGTGTGGTTCTAATGTGACATGAAGTGCTGATAACTCAGTGTGTTTATGAGTTAGGTTGTGACAGACAGTGAGTGAGTTTCTGATGTGACATGAAATGTTGGTAAGTCAGTGTGTTTATGAGTTAGGTTGTGACAGACAGTTTTCTGTTGTGACATGAAGTGCTGATAACTCAGTGTGTTTATAAGTCAGGTTGTGACAGACAGTGAGAGTATTTCTGATGTGACATGAAGTGCTGATAACTCAGTGTGTTTATGAGTCAGGTTGTGACAGACAGTGAGACTGTTTCTGATGTGACAAGAAGTGTTGATAACTCAGTGTGTTTATGAGTCAGGTTGTGACAGACAGTGAGAGTATTTCTGATGTGACATGAAGTGCTGATAACTCAGTGTGTTTATGAGTCAGGTTGTGACAGACAGTGAGAGTATTTCTGATGTGACATGAAGTGCTGATAACTCAGTGTGTTTATGAGTCAGGTTGTGACAGATAGTGAGAATGTTTCTGATGTGACATGAAGTGCTGATAACTCAGTGTGTTTATGAGTTAGGTTGTGACAGACAGTGAGAGTGTTTCTGATGTGACATGAAGTGTTGATAACTCAGTGTGTTTATGAGTTAGCTTGTGACAGACAGTGAGAGTGTTTCTAATGTGACATGAAATGTTGGTAACTCAGTGTGTTTATGAGACAGGTTGTGATAGACAGTGAGTGTGTTTCTGATGTGACATGAGATGTTAGTAACTCAGTGTGTTTATGAGTCAGGTTGTGAAAGATAGTGAGAATGTTTCTGATGTGTCATGAAATGTTGGTAAGTCAGTGTGTTTATGAGCCAGGTTGTGACAGACAGTGAGAGGGTTTCTGATGTGACATGAAATGTTGTTAACTCAGTGTGTTTATGAGCCAGGTTGTAACAGATAGTGAGTGTGTTTCTGATGTGAGATGAAATGTTGGTAACTCAGTGTGTTTATGAGTTAGATTGTGACAGACAGAGTGTTTCTGATGTGAGAAGAAATGTTGCTAACTCAGTGTGTTTATGAGTTAGGTTGTGACAGACAGTGAGAGTGTTTCTAATGTGACATGAAATGTTGGTAACTCAGTGTGTTTATGAGACAGGTTGTGATAGACAGTGAGTGTGTTTCTGATGTGACATGAAATGTTGGTAAATCAGTGTGTTTATGAGCAGGTTATGACAGACAGTGAGAGTGTTTCTAATGTGACATGAAATGTTGGTAAGTCAGAGTGTTTATGACTTAGGTTGTGACAGATAGTAAAAGTGTTTCTGATGTGACATGAAGTGCTGATAACTCAGTGTGTTTATGAGTTAGGTTGTGACAGACAGTGAGAGTGTTTCTGATGTTACATGAAGTGCTGATAACTCAGTGTGTTTATGAGTTAGGTTGTGACAGAAAGTGAGTGAGTTTCTGATGTGACATGAAGTGTTGATAACTCAGTGTGTTTATGAATTAGGTTGTGACAGACAGTGAGAGTGTTTCTGATGTGACAAGAAGTGTTGATAACTCAGTGTGTTTATGAGTTAGGTTGTGACAGACAGTGAGAGTGTTTCTGATGTGACATGAAGTGCTGATAACTCAGTGTGTTTATGAGTTAGGTTGTGACAGAAAGTGAGTGAGTTTCTGATGTGACATGAAATGTTGGTAACTCAATGTGTTTATGAGTTAGGTTGTGACAGACAGTGAGAGTGTTTCTAATGTGACATGAAATGTTGGTAAGTCAGTGTGTTTATGAGTTTGGTTGTAACAGACAGTGAGAGTGTTTCTGATGTGACATGAAATTTGGGTAACTCAATGTGTTTATGAGTTAGGTTGTGACAGACAGTGAGAGTGTTTCTAATGTGACATGAAATGTTGGTAAGTCAGTGTGTTTATGAGTTTGGTTGTAACAGACAGTGAGAGTGTTTCTAATGTGACATGAAATGTTGGTAACTCAGTGTGTTTATGAGTCAGGTTGTGACAGACAGTGAGAGTGTTTCTGATGTGACATGAAATGTTGGTAAGTCAGTGTGTTTATGAGTTAGCTTGTGACAGACAGTGAGAGTGTTTCTAATGTGACATGAAATGTTGGTAACTCAGTGTGTTTATGAGACAGGTTGGGATAGACAGTGAGTGTGTTTCTGATGTGACATGAAATGTTGGTAACTCAGTGTGTTTATGAGCCAGGTTGTGACAGATAGTGAGTGTGTTTCTGATGTGACATGAAATGTTGGTAACTCAGTGTGTTTATGAGCCAGGTTATGACAGACAGTGAGAGTGTTTCTAATGTGACATGAAATGTTGGTAAGTCAGTGTGTTCATGAGTTAGGTTGTGACAGATAGTAAGAGTGTTTCTGATGTGACATGAAGTGCTGATAACTCAGTGTGTTTATGATTTAGGTTGTGACAGACAGTGAGAGTGTTTCTGATGTGACATGAAGTGTTGATAACTCAGTGTGTTTATGAGTTAGGTTGTGACAGAAAGTGAGTGAGTTTCTGATGTGACATGAAATGTTGGTAAGTCAGTGTGTTCATGAGTTAGGTTGTGTAAGATAGTAAGAGTGTTTCTGATGTGACATGAAGTGCTGATAACTCAGTGTGTTTATGAGTTAGGTTGTGACAGACAGTGAGAGTGTTTCTGATGTTACATGAAGTGCTGATAACTCAGTGTGTTTATGAGTTAGGTTGTGACAGAAAGTGAGTGAGTTTCTGATGTGACATGAAATGTTGGTAACTCAGTGTGTTTATGAGTTAGGTTGTGACAGACAGTGAGAGTGTTTCTAATGTGACATGAAATGTTGGTAAGTCAGTGTGTTTATGAGTTAGGTTGTAACAGACAGTGAGAGTGTTTCTAATGTTACATGAAATTTGGGTAACTCAGTGTGTTTATGAGTCAGGTTGTGACAGACAGTGAGAGTGTTTCTGATGTGACATGAAATGTTGGTAAGTCAGTGTGTTTATGAGTTAGCTTGTGACAGACAGTGAGAGTGTTTCTAATGTGACATGAAATGTTGGTAACTCAGTGTGTTTATGAGACAGGTTGTGATAGACAGTGAGTGTGTTTCTGATGTGACATGAGATGTTAGTAACTCAGTGTGTTTATGAGTCAGGTTGTGACAGATAGTGAGAATGTTTCTGATGTGACATGAAATGTTGGTAAGTCAGTGTGTTTATGAGCCAGGTTGTGACAGACAGTGAGAGTGTTTCTGATGTGACATGAAATGTTGTTAACTCAGTGTGTTTATGAACCAGTTTGTAACAGATAGTGAGTGTGTTTCTGATGTGAGATGAAATGTTGGTAACTCAGTGTGTTTATGAGTTAGGTTGTGACAGACAGAGTGTTTCTGATGTGAGAAGAAATGTTGATAACTCAGTGTGTTTATGAGTTAGGTTGTGACAGACAGTGAGAGTGTTTCTAATGTGACATGAAATGTTGGATAGTCAGTGTGTTTATGAGTTAGGTTGTGACAGATAGTGAGAATGTTTCTAATGTGACATGAAATGTTGGTAATTCAGTGTGTTTATGAGACAGGTTGTGATAGACAGTGAGTGTGTTTCTGATGTGACATGAAATGTTGGTAACTCAGTGTGTTTATGAGCGAGGTTGTGACAGATAGTGAGTGTGTTTCTGATGTGACATGAAATGTTGGTAACTCAGTGTGTTTATGAGCAGGTTATGACAGACAGTGAGAGTGTTTCTAATGTGACATGAAATGTTGGTAAGTCAGAGTGTTTATGACTTAGGTTGTGACAGATAGTAAGAGTGTTTCTGATGTGACATGAAGTGTTGATAACTCAGTGTGTTTATGAATTAGGTTGTGACAGACAGTGAGTGTGTTTCTGATGTGACAAGAAGTGTTGATAACTCAGTGTGTTTATGAGTTAGGTTGTGACAGACAGTGAGAGTGTTTCTGATGTGACATGAAGTGCTGATAACTCAGTGTGTTTATGAGTTAGGTTGTGACAGAAAGTGAGTGAGTTTCTGATGTGACATGAAATGTTGGTAACTCAGTGTGTTTATGAGTTAGGTTGTGACAGACAGTGAGAGTGTTTCTAATGTGAAATGAAATGTTGGAAAGTCAGTGTGTTTATGAGTTAGGTTGCAACAGACAGTGAGAGTGTTTCTAATGTGAAATGAAATGTAGGATAGTCAGTGTGTTTATGAGTTAGGTTGTGACAGATAGTGAGAATGTTTCTAATGTGACATGAAATGTCGGTAACTCAGTGTGTTTATGAGTCAGGTTGTGACAGATAGTGAGAATGTTTCTAATGTGACATGAAATGTTGGTAACGCAGTGTGTTTATGAGTTAGGTTGTGACAGATAGTGAGAATGTTTCTAATGTGACATGAAATGGTGGTAAGTCAGTGTGTTCATGAGTTAGGTTGTGACAGATAGTAAGAGTGTTTCTGATGTGACATGAAGTGCTGATAACTCAGTGTGTTTATGAGTTAGGTTGTGACAGACAGTGAGAGTGTTTCTGATGTGACATGAAGTGCTGATAACTCAATGTGTTTATGAGTTAGGTTGTGACAGAAAGTGAGTGAGTTTCTGATGTGACATGAAATGTTGGTAACTCAGTGTGTTTATGAGTTAGGTTGTGACAGACAGTGAGAGTGTTTCTAATGTGACATGAATGTTGGTAAGTCAGTGTGTTTATGAGTTAGGTTGTAACAGACAGTGAGTGTGTTTCTAATGTGACATGAAATTTGGGTAACTCAGTGTGTTTATGAGTCAGGTTGTGACAGACAGTGAGAGTGTTTCTGATGTGACATGAAATGTTGGTAACTCAGTGTGTTTATGAGACAGGTTGTGATAGACAGTGAGTGTGTTTCTGATGTGACATGAAATGTTGTTAACTCAGTGTGTTTATGAACCAGTTTGTAACAGATAGTGAGTGTGTTTCTGATGTGAGATGAAATGTTGGTAACTCAGTGTGTTTATGGGTTAGGTTGTGACAGACAGAGTGTTTCTGATGTGAGAAGAAATGTTGATAACTCAGTGTGTTTATGAGTTAGGTTGTGACAGATAGTGAGAATGTTTCTAATGTGACATGAAATGTTGGTAACTCAGTGTGTTTATGAGACAGGTTGTGATAGACAGTGAGTGTGTTTCTGATGTGACATGAAATGTTGGTAAATCAGTGTGTTTATGAGCAGGTTATGACAGACAGTGAGAGTGTTTCTAATGTGACATGAAATGTTGGTAAGTCAGAGTGTTTATGACTTAGGTTGTGACAGATAGTAAAAGTGTTTCTGATGTGACATGAAGTGCTGATAACTCAGTATGTTTATGAGTTAGGTTGTGACAGACAGTGAGAGTGTTTCTGATGTTACATGAAGTGCTGATAACTCAGTGTGTTTATGAGTTAGGTTGTGACAGAAAGTGAGTGAGTTTCTGATGTGACATGAAGTGTTGATAACTCAGTGTGTTTATGAATTAGGTTGTGACAGACAGTGAGAGTGTTTCTGATGTGACAAGAAGTGTTGATAACTCAGTGTGTTTATGAGTTAGGTTGTGACAGACAGTGAGAGTGTTTCTGATGTGACATGAAGTGCTGATAACTCAGTGTGTTTATGAGTTAGGTTGTGACAGAAAGTGAGTGAGTTTCTGATGTGACATGAAATGTTGGTAACTCAATGTGTTTATGAGTTAGGTTGTGACAGACAGTGAGAGTGTTTCTAATGTGACATGAAATGTTGGTAAGTCAGTGTGTTTATGAGTTTGGTTGTAACAGACAGTGAGAGTGTTTCTGATGTGACATGAAATTTGGGTAACTCAATGTGTTTATGAGTTAGGTTGTGACAGACAGTGAGAGTGTTTCTAATGTGACATGAAATGTTGGTAAGTCAGTGTGTTTATGAGTTTGGTTGTAACAGACAGTGAGAGTGTTTCTAATGTGACATGAAATGTTGGTAACTCAGTGTGTTTATGAGTCAGGTTGTGACAGACAGTGAGAGTGTTTCTGATGTGACATGAAATGTTGGTAAGTCAGTGTGTTTATGAGTTAGCTTGTGACAGACAGTGAGAGTGTTTCTAATGTGACATGAAATGTTGGTAACTCAGTGTGTTTATGAGACAGGTTGGGATAGAAAGTGAGTGTGTTTCTGATGTGACATGAAATGTTGGTAACTCAGTGTGTTTATGAGCCAGGTTGTGACAGATAGTGAGTGTGTTTCTGATGTGACATGAAATGTTGGTAACTCAGTGTGTTTATGAGCCAGGTTATGACAGACAGTGAGAGTGTTTCTAATGTGACATGAAATGTTGGTAAGTCAGTGTGTTCATGAGTTAGGTTGTGACAGATAGTAAGAGTGTTTCTGATGTGACATGAAGTGCTGATAACTCAGTGTGTTTATGATTTAGGTTGTGACAGACAGTGAGAGTGTTTCTGATGTGACATGAAGTGTTGATAACTCAGTGTGTTTATGAGTTAGGTTGTGACAGAAAGTGAGTGAGTTTCTGATGTGACATGAAATGTTGGTAAGTCAGTGTGTTCATGAGTTAGGTTGTGACAGATAGTAAGAGTGTTTCTGATGTGACATGAAGTGCTGATAACTCAGTGTGTTTATGAGTTAGGTTGTGACAGACAGTGAGAGTGTTTCTGATGTTACATGAAGTGCTGATAACTCAGTGTGTTTATGAGTTAGGTTGTGACAGAAAGTGAGTGAGTTTCTGATGTGACATGAAATGTTGGTAACTCAGTGTGTTTATGAGTTAGGTTGTGACAGACAGTGAGAGTGTTTCTAATGTGACATGAAATGTTGGTAAGTCAGTGTGTTTATGAGTTAGGTTGTAACAGACAGTGAGAGTGTTTCTAATGTTACATGAAATTTGGGTAACTCAGTGTGTTTATGAGTCAGGTTGTGACAGACAGTAAGAGTGTTTCTGATGTGACATGAAATGTTGGTAAGTCAGTGTGTTTATGAGTTAGCTTGTGACAGACAGTGAGAGTGTTTCTAATGTGACATGAAATGTTGGTAACTCAGTGTGTTTATGAGACAGGTTGTGATAGACAGTGAGTGTGTTTCTGATGTGACATGAGATGTTAGTAACTCAGTGTGTTTATGAGTCAGGTTGTGACAGATAGTGAGAATGTTTCTGATGTGACATGAAATGTTGGTAAGTCAGTGTGTTTATGAGTCAGGTTGTGACAGACAGTGAGAGTGTTTCTGATGTGACATGAAGTGTTGATAACTCAGTGTGTTTATGAGTTAGGTTGTGACAGATAGTGAGTGTGTTTCTATTGTGACATGAAGTGCTGATAACTCAGTGTGTTTATGAGTTAGGTGGTGACAGACAGTGAGAGTGTTTCTGATGTGACATGAAATGTTGGTAACTCAGTGTGTTTATGAGTTAGGTGTTGATAGATAGTGAGAGTGTTTCTGATAAGACATGAAATGTTGGTAAGTCAGTGTGTTTATGAGTTAGGTTGTGACAGATAGTGAGTGTGTTTCTGATGTGACATGAAGTGCTGATAACTCAGTATGTTTATGAGTTAGGTTGTGACAGATAGTGAGAGTGTTTCTGATGTGACATGAAGTGCTGATAACTCAGTGTGTTTATGAGTTAGGTGGTGACAGACAGTGAGAGTGTTTCTGATGTGACATGAAGTGTTGATAACTCAGTATGTTTATGAGTTAGGTTGTGACAGATAGTGAGAATGTTTCTGATGTGACATGAAGTGTTGATAACTCAGTGTGTTTATGAGTCAGGTTGTGACAGACAGTGAGAGTGTTTCTGATGTGACATGAAGTGCTGATAACTCAGTGTGTTTATGAGTCAGGTTGTGACAGATAGTGAGAATGTTTCTAATGTGACATGAAATGTTGATAACTCAGTGTGTTTATGAGTTAGGTAGTGACAGATAGTGAGAATGTTTCTAATGTGACATGAAATGTTGATAACTCAGTGTGTTTATGAGCCAGGTTGTGACAGACAGTTAGAGTGTTTCTGATGTGACATGAAATGTTGATAAGTCAGTGTGTTTATGAGTTAGGTTGTGACAGATAGTGAGAATAATTCTGATGTGACATGAAATGTTCGTAACTCAGTGTGTTTATGAGTTAGGTTGTGACAGACAGTGAGAGTGTTTCTGATGTGACATGAAATGTTTGTAACTCAGTGTGTTTATTAGTTAGGTTGTGACAGACAGTGAGTGTGTTTCTGATGTGAGATGAAATGTTCGTAACTCAGTGTGTTTATGAGTTAGGTTGTGACAGACAGTGAGTGTGTTTCTGATGTGACATGAAGTGCTGATAACTCAGTGTGTTTATGAGTTAGATTGTGACAGACAGTGAGAGTGTTTCTGATGTGACATGAAATGCTGATAACTCAGTATGTTTATGAGTTAGGTTGTGACAGAAAGTGAGTGTGGTTATAATGTGACATGAAATGTTGGTAAGTCAGTGTGTTTATGAGTTAGGTTGTGACAGACAGTTTTCTGTTGTGACATGAAGTGCTGATAACTCAGTGTGTTTATAAGTCAGGTTGTGACAGACAGTGAGAGTATTTCTGATGTGACATGAAGTGCTGATAACTCAGTGTGTTTATGAGTCAGGTTGTGACAGACAGTGAGACTGTTTCTGATGTGACAAGAAGTGTTGATAACTCAGTGTGTTTATGAGTCAGGTTGTGACAGACAGTGAGAGTATTTCTGATGTGACATGAAGTGCTGATAACTCAGTGTGTTTATGAGTCAGGTTGTGACAGACAGTGAGAGTATTTCTGATGTGACATGAAGTGCTGATAACTCAGTGTGTTTATGAGTCAGGTTGTGACAGATAGTGAGAATGTTTCTGATGTGACATGAAGTGCTGATAACTCAGTGTGTTTATGAGTTAGGTTGTGACAGACAGTGAGAGTGTTTCTGATGTGACATGAAGTGTTGATAACTCAGTGTGTTTATGAGTTAGCTTGTGACAGACAGTGAGAGTGTTTCTAATGTGACATGAAATGTTGGTAACTCAGTGTGTTTATGAGACAGGTTGTGATAGACAGTGAGTGTGTTTCTGATGTGACATGAGATGTTAGTAACTCAGTGTGTTTATGAGTCAGGTTGTGAAAGATAGTGAGAATGTTTCTGATGTGTCATGAAATGTTGGTAAGTCAGTGTGTTTATGAGCCAGGTTGTGACAGACAGTGAGAGGGTTTCTGATGTGACATGAAATGTTGTTAACTCAGTGTGTTTATGAGCCAGGTTGTAACAGATAGTGAGTGTGTTTCTGATGTGAGATGAAATGTTGGTAACTCAGTGTGTTTATGAGTTAGATTGTGACAGACAGAGTGTTTCTGATGTGAGAAGAAATGTTGCTAACTCAGTGTGTTTATGAGTTAGGTTGTGACAGACAGTGAGAGTGTTTCTAATGTGACATGAAATGTTGGTAACTCAGTGTGTTTATGAGACAGGTTGTGATAGACAGTGAGTGTGTTTCTGATGTGACATGAAATGTTGGTAAATCAGTGTGTTTATGAGCAGGTTATGACAGACAGTGAGAGTGTTTCTAATGTGACATGAAATGTTGGTAAGTCAGAGTGTTTATGACTTAGGTTGTGACAGATAGTAAAAGTGTTTCTGATGTGACATGAAGTGCTGATAACTCAGTGTGTTTATGAGTTAGGTTGTGACAGACAGTGAGAGTGTTTCTGATGTTACATGAAGTGCTGATAACTCAGTGTGTTTATGAGTTAGGTTGTGACAGAAAGTGAGTGAGTTTCTGATGTGACATGAAGTGTTGATAACTCAGTGTGTTTATGAATTAGGTTGTGACAGACAGTGAGAGTGTTTCTGATGTGACAAGAAGTGTTGATAACTCAGTGTGTTTATGAGTTAGGTTGTGACAGACAGTGAGAGTGTTTCTGATGTGACATGAAGTGCTGATAACTCAGTGTGTTTATGAGTTAGGTTGTGACAGAAAGTGAGTGAGTTTCTGATGTGACATGAAATGTTGGTAACTCAATGTGTTTATGAGTTAGGTTGTGACAGACAGTGAGAGTGTTTCTAATGTGACATGAAATGTTGGTAAGTCAGTGTGTTTATGAGTTTGGTTGTAACAGACAGTGAGAGTGTTTCTGATGTGACATGAAATTTGGGTAACTCAATGTGTTTATGAGTTAGGTTGTGACAGGCAGTGAGAGTGTTTCTAATGTGACATGAAATGTTGGTAAGTCAGTGTGTTTATGAGTTTGGTTGTAACAGAGAGTGAGAGTGTTTCTAATGTGACATGAAATGTTGGTAACTCAGTGTGTTTATGAGTCAGGTTGTGACAGACAGTGAGAGTGTTTCTGATGTGACATGAAATGTTGGTAAGTCAGTGTGTTTATGAGTTAGCTTGTGACAGACAGTGAGAGTGTTTCTAATGTGACATGAAATGTTGGTAACTCAGTGTGTTTATGAGACAGGTTGGGATAGACAGTGAGTGTGTTTCTGATGTGACATGAAATGTTGGTAACTCAGTGTGTTTATGAGCCAGGTTGTGACAGATAGTGAGTGTGTTTCTGATGTGACATGAAATGTTGGTAACTCAGTGTGTTTATGAGCCAGGTTATGACAGACAGTGAGAGTGTTTCTAATGTGACATGAAATGTTGGTAAGTCAGTGTGTTCATGAGTTAGGTTGTGACAGATAGTAAGAGTGTTTCTGATGTGACATGAAGTGCTGATAACTCAGTGTGTTTATGATTTAGGTTGTGACAGACAGTGAGAGTGTTTCTGATGTGACATGAAGTGTTGATAACTCAGTGTGTTTATGAGTTAGGTTGTGACAGAAAGTGAGTGAGTTTCTGATGTGACATGAAATGTTGGTAAGTCAGTGTGTTCATGAGTTAGGTTGTGACAGATAGTAAGAGTGTTTCTGATGTGACATGAAGTGCTGATAACTCAGTGTGTTTATGAGTTAGGTTGTGACAGACAGTGAGAGTGTTTCTGATGTTACATGAAGTGCTGATAACTCAGTGTGTTTATGAGTTAGGTTGTGACAGAAAGTGAGTGAGTTTCTGATGTGACATGAAATGTTGGTAACTCAGTGTGTTTATGAGTTAGGTTGTGACAGACAGTGAGAGTGTTTCTAATGTGACATGAAATGTTGGTAAGTCAGTGTGTTTATGAGTTAGGTTGTAACAGACAGTGAGAGTGTTTCTAATGTTACATGAAATTTGGGTAACTCAGTGTGTTTATGAGTCAGGTTGTGACAGACAGTGAGAGTGTTTCTGATGTGACATGAAATGTTGGTAAGTCAGTGTGTTTATGAGTTAGCTTGTGACAGACAGTGAGAGTGTTTCTAATGTGACATGAAATGTTGGTAACTCAGTGTGTTTATGAGACAGGTTGTGATAGACAGTGAGTGTGTTTCTGATGTGACATGAGATGTTAGTAACTCAGTGTGTTTATGAGTCAGGTTGTGACAGATAGTGAGAATGTTTCTGATGTGACATGAAATGTTGGTAAGTCAGTGTGTTTATGAGCCAGGTTGTGACAGACAGTGAGAGTGTTTCTGATGTGACATGAAATGTTGTTAACTCAGTGTGTTTATGAACCAGTTTGTAACAGATAGTGAGTGTGTTTCTGATGTGAGATGAAATGTTGGTAACTCAGTGTGTTTATGAGTTAGGTTGTGACAGACAGAGTGTTTCTGATGTGAGAAGAAATGTTGATAACTCAGTGTGTTTATGAGTTAGGTTGTGACAGACAGTGAGAGTGTTTCTAATGTGACATGAAATGTTGGATAGTCAGTGTGTTTATGAGTTAGGTTGTGACAGATAGTGAGAATGTTTCTAATGTGACATGAAATGTTGGTAATTCAGTGTGTTTATGAGACAGGTTGTGATAGACAGTGAGTGTGTTTCTGATGTGACATGAAATGTTGGTAACTCAGTGTGTTTATGAGCGAGGTTGTGACAGATAGTGAGTGTGTTTCTGATGTGACATGAAATGTTGGTAACTCAGTGTGTTTATGAGCAGGTTATGACAGACAGTGAGAGTGTTTCTAATGTGACATGAAATGTTGGTAAGTCAGAGTGTTTATGACTTAGGTTGTGACAGATAGTAAGAGTGTTTCTGATGTGACATGAAGTGTTGATAACTCAGTGTGTTTATGAATTAGGTTGTGACAGACAGTGAGTGTGTTTCTGATGTGACAAGAAGTGTTGATAACTCAGTGTGTTTATGAGTTAGGTTGTGACAGACAGTGAGAGTGTTTCTGATGTGACATGAAGTGCTGATAACTCAGTGTGTTTATGAGTTAGGTTGTGACAGAAAGTGAGTGAGTTTCTGATGTGACATGAAATGTTGGTAACTCAGTGTGTTTATGAGTTAGGTTGTGACAGACAGTGAGAGTGTTTCTAATGTGAAATGAAATGTTGGAAAGTCAGTGTGTTTATGAGTTAGGTTGCAACAGACAGTGAGAGTGTTTCTAATGTGACATGAAATTTGGGTAACTCAGTGTGTTTATGAGACAGGTTACGATAGACAGTGAGTGTGTTTCTGATGTGACATGAGATGTTAGTAACTCAGTATGTTTATGAGTCAGGTTGTGACAGATAGTGAGAATGCTTCTGATGTGACATGAAATGTTGGTAAGTCAGTGTGTTTATGAGCCAGGTTGTGACAGACAGTGAGAGTGTTTCTGATGTGACATGAAATGTTGTTAACTCAGTGTGGTTATGATCCAGGTTGTAACAGATAGTGAGTGTGTTTCTGATGTGAGATGAAATGTTGGTAACTCAGTGTGTTTATGAGTTAGGTTGTGACAGACAGAGTGTTTCTGATGTGAGAAGAAATGTTGCTAACTCAGTGTGTTTATGAGTTAGGTTGTGACAGACAGTGAGAGTGTTTCTAATGTGACATGAAATGTTGGATAGTCAGTGTGTTTATGAGTTAGGTTGTGACAGATAGTGAGAATGTTTCTAATGTGACATGAAATGTCGGTAACTCAGTGTGTTTATGAGTCAGGTTGTGACAGATAGTGAGAATGTTTCTAATGTGAAATGAAATGTAGGATAGTCAGTGTGTTTATGAGTTAGGTTGTGACAGATAGTGAGAATGTTTCTAATGTGACATGAAATGTCGGTAACTCAGTGTGTTTATGAGTCAGGTTGTGACAGATAGTGAGAATGTTTCTAATGTGACATGAAATGTTGGTAACGCAGTGTGTTTATGAGTTAGGTTGTGACAGATAGTGAGAATGTTTCTAATGTGACATGAAATGGTGGTAAGTCAGTGTGTTCATGAGTTAGGTTGTGACAGATAGTAAGAGTGTTTCTGATGTGACATGAAGTGCTGATAACTCAGTGTGTTTATGAGTTAGGTTGTGACAGACAGTGAGAGTGTTTCTGATGTGACATGAAGTGCTGATAACTCAATGTGTTTATGAGTTAGGTTGTGACAGAAAGTGAGTGAGTTTCTGATGTGACATGAAATGTTGGTAACTCAGTGTGTTTATGAGTTAGGTTGTGACAGACAGTGAGAGTGTTTCTAATGTGACATGAATGTTGGTAAGTCAGTGTGTTTATGAGTTAGGTTGTAACAGACAGTGAGTGTGTTTCTAATGTGACATGAAATTTGGGTAACTCAGTGTGTTTATGAGTCAGGTTGTGACAGACAGTGAGAGTGTTTCTGATGTGACATGAAATGTTGGTAACTCAGTGTGTTTATGAGACAGGTTGTGATAGACAGTGAGTGTGTTTCTGATGTGACATGAAATGTTGTTAACTCAGTGTGTTTATGAACCAGTTTGTAACAGATAGTGAGTGTGTTTCTGATGTGAGATGAAATGTTGGTAACTCAGTGTGTTTATGGGTTAGGTTGTGACAGACAGAGTGTTTCTGATGTGAGAAGAAATGTTGATAACTCAGTGTGTTTATGAGTTAGGTTGTGACAGATAGTGAGAATGTTTCTAATGTGACATGAAATGTTGGTAACTCAGTGTGTTTATGAGACAGGTTGTGATAGACAGTGAGTGTGTTTCTGATGTGACATGAAATGTTGGTAACTCAGTGTGTTTATGAGCAGGTTATGACAGACAGTGAGAGTGTTTCTAATGTGACATGAAATGTTGGTAAGTCAGAGTGTTTATGACTTAGGTTGTGACAGAGAGTAAGAGTGTTTCTGATGTGACATGAAGTGCTGATAACTCAGTGTGTTTATGAGTTAGGTTGTGACAGACAGTGAGAGTGTTTCTGATGTGACATGAAGTGTTGATAACTCAGTGTGTTTATGAATTAGGTTGTGACAGACAGTGAGTGTGTTTCTGATGTGACAAGAAGTGTTGATAACTCAGTGTGTTTATGAGTTAGGTTGTGACAGACAGTGAGAGTGTTTCTGATGTGACATGAAGTGCAGATAACTCAGTGTGTTTATGAGTTAGGTTGTGACAGAAAGTGAGTGAGTTTCTGATGTGACATGAAATGTTGGTAAATCAGTGTGTTTATGAGTTAGGTTGTGACAGACAGTGAGAGTGTTTCTAATGTGAAATGAAATGTTGGTAAGTCAGTGTGTTTATGAGTTAGGTTGTAACAGACAGTGAGAGTGTTTCTAATGTGACATGAAATTTAAGTAACTCAGTGTGTTTATGAGTCAGGTTGTGACAGACAGTGAGAGTGCTTCTGATGTGACATGAAATGTTGGTAAGTCAGTGTGTTTATGAGTTAGCTTGTGACAGACAGTGAGAGTGTTTCTAATGTGACATGAAATGTTGGTAACTCAGTGTGTTTATGAGACAGGTTGTGATAGACAGTGAGTGTGTTTCTGATGTGACATGAGATGTTAGTAACTCAGTATGTTTATGAGTCAGGTTGTGACAGATAGTGAGAATGCTTCTGATGTGACATGAAATGTTGGTAAGTCAGTGTGTTTATGAGCCAGGTTGTGACAGACAGTGAGAGTGTTTCTGATGTGACATGAAATGTTGTTAACTCAGTGTGTTTATGATCCAGGTTGTCACAGATAGTGAGTGTGTTTCTGATGTGAGATGAAATGTTGGTAACTCAGTGTGTTTATGAGTTAGGTTGTGACAGACAGAGTGTTTCTGATGTGAGAAGAAATGTTGCTAACTCAGTGTGTTTATGAGTTAGGTTGTGACAGACAGTGAGAGTGTTTCTAATGTGACATGAAATGTTGGATAGTCAGTGTGTTTATGAGTTAGGTTGTGACAGATAGTGAGAATGTTTCTAATGTGACATGAAATGTCAGTAACGCAGTGTGTTTATGAGTTAGGTTGTGACAGATAGTGAGAATGTTTCTAATGTGACATGAAATGTTGGTAACTCAGTGTGTTTATGAGTCAGGTTGTGACAGATAGTGAGAATGTTTCTAATGTGACATGAGATGTTAGTAACTCAGAGTGTTTATGAGTCAGGTTGTGACAGATAGTGAGAATGTTTCTGATGTGACATGAAATGTTGGTAAGTCAGTGTGTTTATGAGTTAGGTTGTGACAGACAGTGAGAATGTTTGTAATGTGACATGAAATGTTGGTAACTCAGTGTGCTTATGAGTTAGGTTGTGACAGATAGTGAGAATGTTTCTGATGTGACATGAAATGTTGGTAAGTCACTGTGTTTATGAGTTAGGTTGTGACAGACAGTGAGAGTGTTTCTGATGTGACATGAAATGTTGGTAAGTCAGTGTGTTTCTGAGTCAGGTTGTGACAGACAGTGAGAGTGTTTCTGATGTGACATGAAGTGTTGATAACTCAGTGTGTTTATGAGTTAGGTTGTGACAGATAGTGAGTGTGTTTCTGATGTGACATGAAGTGCTGATAACTCAGTGTGTTTATGAGTTAGGTGGTGACAGACAGTGAGAGTGTTTCTGATGTGACATGAAATGTTGGTAACTCAGTGTGTTTATGAGTTAGGTGTTGATAGATACTGAGAGTGTTTCTGATGTGACATGAAATGTTGGTAAGTCAGTGTGTTTATGAGTCAGGTTGTGACAGACAGTGAGAATGTTTCTGATGTGACATGAAGTGTTGATAACTCAGTGTTTATGAGTTAGGTTGTGACAGATAGTGTGTTTCTGATGTGACATGAAGTGCTGATAACTCAGTATGTTTATGAGTTAGGTTGTGACAGATAGTGAGAATGTTTCTGATGTGACATGAAGTGTTGATAACTCAGTGTGTTTATGAGTCAGGTTGTGACAGACAGTGAGAGTGTTTCTGATGTGACATGAAGTGCTGATAACTCAGTGTGTTTATGAGTCAGGTTGTGACAGATAGTGAGAATGTTTCTAATGTGACATGAAATGTTGATAACTCAGTGTGTTTATGAGTTAGGTAGTGACAGATAGTGAGAATGTTTCTAATGTGACATGAAATGTTGATAACTCAGTGTGTTTATGAGCCAGGTTGTGACAGACAGTGAGAGTGTTTCTGATGTGACATGAAATGTTGATAAGTCAGTGTTTTTATGAGTTAGGTTGTGACAGATAGTGAGAATGTTTCTGATGTGACATGAAATGTTCGTAACTCAGTGTGTTTATGAGTTAGGTTGTGACAGACAGTGAGAGTGTTTCTGATGTGACATGAAATGTTCGTAACTCAGTGTGTTTATTAGTTAGGTTGTGACAGACAGTGAGTGTGTTTCTGATGTGAGATGAAATGGTCGTAACTCAGTGTGTTTATGAGTTAGGTTGTGACAGAAAGTGAGTGTGTTTCTGATGTGACATGAAGTGCTGATAACTCAGTGTGTTTATGAGTTAGATTGTGACAGACAGTGAGAGTGTTTCTAATGTGACATGAAATGCTGATAACTCAATATGTTTATGAGTTAGGTTGTGACAGACAGTGAGTGTGGTTCTAATGTGACATGAAGTGCTGATAACTCAGTGTGTTTATGAGTTAGGTTGTGACAGACAGTGAGTGTGTTTCTGATGTGACATGAAATGTTGGTAAGTCAGTGTGTTTATGAGTTAGGTTGTGACAGACAGTGTTCTGTTGTGACATGAAGTGCTGATAACTCAGTGTTTATGAGTCAGGTTGTGACAGACAGTGAGACTGTTTCTGATGTGACAAGAAGTGTTGATAACTCAGTGTGTTTATGAGTCAGGTTGTGACAGACAGTGAGAGTATTTCTGATGTGAAATGAAGTGCTGATAACTCCGAGTGTTTATGAGTCAGGTTGTGACAGACAGTGAGAGTATTTCTGATGTGACATGAAGTGCTGATAACTCAGTGTGTTTATGAGTCAGGTTGTGACAGACAGTGAGAGTATTTCTGATGTGACATGAAGTGCTGATTACTCAGTGTGTTTATGAGTCAGGTTGTGACAGATAGTGAGAATGTTTCTGATGTGACATGAAGTGCTGATAACTCAGTGTGCTTATGAGTTAGGTTGTGACAGACAGTGAGAGTGTTTCTGATGTGACATGAAGTGCTGATAACTCAGTGTGTTTATGAGTTAGGTTGTGACAGAAAGTGAGTGAGTTTCTGATGTGACATGAAATGTTGGTAACTCAGTGTGTTTATGAGTTAGGTTGTGACAGACAGTGAGAGTGTTTCTAATGTGACATGAAATGTTGGTAAGTCAGTGTGTTTATGAGTTGGGTTATAACAGACAGTGAGAGTGTTTCTAATGTGACATGAAATTTGGGTAACTCAGTGTGTTAATGAGTCAGGTTGTGACAGACAGTGAGAGTGTTTCTGATGTAACATGAAGTGCTGATAACTCAGTGTGTTTATGAGTCAGGTTGTGACAGATAGTGAGAATGTTTCTAATGTGACATGAAATGTTGATAACTCAGTGTGTTTATGAGTTAGGTAGTGACAGATAGTGAGAATGTTTCTAATGTGACATGAAATGTTGATAACTCAGTGTGTTTATGAGCCAGGTTGTGACAGACAGTGAGAGTGTTTCTGATGTGACATGAAATGTTCGTAACTCAGTGTGTTTATGAGTTAGGTTGTGACAGACAGTGAGTGTGTTTCTGATGTGACATGAAGTGCTGATAACTCAGTGTGTTTATGAGTTAGATTGTGACAGACAGTGAGTGTGGTTCTAATGTGACATGAAATGTTGGTAACTCAGTGTGTTTATGAGCCAGGTTATGACAGACAGTGAGAGTGTTTTTCTAATGTGACATGAAATCTTGGTAAGTCAGTGTGTTCATGAGTTAGGTTGTGACAGATAGTGAGAGAGTTTCTGATGTGACATGAAGTGCTGATAACTCAGTGTGTTTATGAATTAGGGTGTGACAGACAGTGAGAGTGTTTCTGATGTGACATGAAGTTTTGATAACTCAGTGTGTTTATGAATTAGGTTGTGACAGA
The DNA here is from genome assembly GCA_030765065.1 of Deroplatys truncata. Lineage (NCBI taxonomy): Eukaryota > Metazoa > Arthropoda > Insecta > Mantodea > Mantidae > Deroplatys > Deroplatys truncata. The sequence continues at coordinate 11,356,140 of CM060975.1, forward strand.
CAGTGAGAGTGTTTCTGATGTGACATGAAGTGCTGATAACTCAGTGTGTTTATGAGTTAGGTTGTGACAGAAAGTGAGTGAGTTTCTGATGTGACATGAAATGTTGGTAACTCAGTGTGTTTATGAGTTAGGTTGTGAAAGACAGTGAGAGTGTTTCTAATGTGACATGAAATGTTGGTAAGTCAGTGTGTTTATGCGTTAGGTGGTAACAGACAGTGAGAGTGTTTCTAATGTGACATGAAATTTGGGTAACTCAGTGTGTTTATGAGTCAGGTTGTGACAGACAGTGAGAGTGTTTCTGATGTGACATGAAATGTTGGTAACTCAGTGTGTTTATGAGACAGGTTGTGATAGACAGTGAGTGTGTTTCTGATGTGACATGAGATGTTAGTAACTCAGTGTGTTTATGAGTCAGGTTGTGAGAGATAGTGAGAATGTTTCTGATGTGACATGAAATGTTGGTAAGTCAGTGTGTTTATGAGCCAGGTTGTGACAGACAGAGAGAGTGTTTCTGATGTGACATGAAATGTTGTTAACTCAGTGTGTTTATGAGCCAGGTTGTAACAGATAGTGAGTGTGTTTCTGATGTGAGATGAAATGTTGGTAACTCAGTGTGTTTATGAGTTAGGTTGTGACAGAAAGAGTGTTTCTGATGTGAGAAGAAATGTTGATAACTCAGTGTGTTTATGAGTTAGGTTGTGACAGACAGTGAGAGTGTTTCTAATGTGACATGAAATGTTGGATAGTCACCGTGTTTATGAGTTAGGTTGTGACAGATAGTGAGAATGTTTCTAATGTGACATGAAATGTTGGTAACTCAGTGTGTTTATGAGACAGGTTGTGATACATAGTGAGTGTGTTTCTGATGTGACATGAAATGTTGGTAACTCAGTGTGTTTATGAGCCAGGTTGTGACAGATAGTGAGTGTGTCTCTGATGTGACATGAAATGTTGGTAACTCAGTGTGTTTATGAGCCAGGTTATGACAGACAGTGAGAGTGTTTCTAATGTGACATGAAATGTTGTTAAGTCAGTGTGTTTATGAGTTAGGTTGTGACAGATAGTAAGAGTGTTTCTGATGTGACATGAAGTGCTGATAACTCAGTGTGTTTATGAGTTAGGTTGTGACAGACAGTGAGAGTGTTTCTGATGTGACATGAAGTGTTGATAACTCAGTGTGTTTATGAATTAGGTTGTGACAGACAGTGAGAGTGTTTCTGATGTGACAAGAAGTGTTGATAACTCAGTGTGTTTATGAGTTAGGTTGTGACAGACAGTGAGAGTGTTTCTGATGTGACATGAAGTGCTGATAACTCAGTATGTTTATGAGTTAGGTTGTGACAGAAAGTGAGTGAGTTTCTGATGTGACATGAAATGTTGGTAACTCAGTGTGTTTATGAGTTAGGTTGTGACAGACAGTGAGAGTGTTTCTAATGTGACATGAAATGTTGGTAACTCAGTGTGTTTATGAGTTAGGTTGTGACAGACAGTGAGAGTATTTCTAATGTGACATGAAATTTGGGTAACTCAGTGTGTTTATGAGTCAGGTTGTGACAGACAGTGAGAGTGTTTCTGATGTGACATGAAGTGCTGATAACTCAGTGTGTTTATGAGTCAAGTTGTGACAGACAGTGAGTGTGTTTCTGATGTGACATGAAGTGCTGATAACTCAGTGTGTTTATGAGTCAAGTTGTGACAGATAGTGAGAGTGTTTCTGATGTTACATGAAGTGCTGATAACTCAGTGTATTTATGAGTTAGGTTGTGACAGAAAGTGAGTGTGTTTCTGATGTGACATGAAGTGCTGATAACTCAGTGTGTTTATGAGTTAGGTTGTGACAGATAGTGAGAGTGTTTCTGATGTGACATGAAATGTTGGTAAGTCAGTGTGTTTATGACTTAGGTTGTGACAGATAGTGAGAATGTTTCTAATGTGACATGAAATGTTGGTAACTCAGTGTGTTTATGAGTTAGGTTGTGACAGATAGTGAGAATGTTTCTAATGTGACATGAAATGTTGGTAACTCAGTGTGTTTATGAGTCAGGTTGTGACAGATAGTGAAAATGTTTCTAATGTGACATGAGATGTTAGTAACTCAGTGTGTTTATGATTTAGGTTGTGACAGATAGTGAGAATGTTTCTGATGTGAGATAAATGTTGGTAAGTCAGTGTGTTTATGAGTTAGGTTGTGACAAACAGTGAGTGTGTTTCTGATGTGACATGAAATGTTGGTAACTCAGTGTGTTTATCAGTCAGGTTGTGACATACAGTGAGAGTGCTTCTGATGTGACATGAAGTGTTGATAACTCAGTGTTTTTATGAGTTAGGTTGTGACAGATAGTGAGTGTGTTTCTGATGTGACATAAAGTGCTGATAACTCAGTGTGTTTATGAGTTAGGTTGTGACAGATAGTGAGTGTGTTTCTGATGTGACATGAAATGTTGGTAACTCAGTGTGTTTATGAGTCAGGTTGTGACAGACAGTGAGTGTGTTTCTGATGTGACATGAAGTGCTGATAACTCAGTGTGTTTATGAGTTAGGTTGTGACAGATAGTGAGAATGTTTCTGATGTGACATGAAGTGTTGATAACTCAGTGTGTTTATGAGTCAGGTAGTGACAGACAGTGAGAGTGGTTTCTGATGTGACATGAAGTGCTGATAACTCAGTGTGTTTATGAGTCAGGTTGTGACAGATAGTGAGTGTGTTTCTGATGTGAGATGAAATGTTGGTAACTCAGTGTGTTTATGAGTTAGGTTGTGACAGACAGAGTGTTTCTGATGAGAGAAGAAATGTTGCTAACTCAGTGTGTTTATGAGTTAGGTTGTGACAGACAGTGAGAGTGTTTCTGATGTGACATGAAATGTTCCTAACTCAGTGTGTTTATGAGTTAGGTTGTGACAGACAGTGAGAGTGTTTCTGATGTGACATGAAATGTTCGTAACTCAGTGTGTTTATTAGTTAGGTTGTGACAGACAGTGAGAGTGTTTCTAATGTGACATGAAATGTTGATAATTCAGTGTGTTTATGAGTTAGGTTGTGACAGATAGTGAGAATGTTTCTAATGTGACATGAAATGTTGATAACTCAGTGTGTTTATGAGTTAGGTTGTGACAGATAGTGAGAAGGTTTCTGATGTGACATGAAATGTTTGTAACTCAGTGTGTTTATGAGTTAGGTTGTGACAGACAGTGAGAGTGTTTCTGATGTGACATGAAATATTCGTAACTAAGTGTGTTTATGAGTCAGGTTGTGACAGATAGTGAGAATGTTTCTGATGTGACATGAAATGTTCGTAACTCAGTGTGATTATGAGTTAGGTTGTGATAGTGAGAGTGTTTCTCATGTGACATGAAGTGCTGATAACTCAGTGTGTTTATTAGTCAGGTTGTGACAGACAGTGAGAGTGTTTCTGATGTGACATGAAATGTTGGTAACGCAGTGTGTTTATGAGTCAGGTTCTGAAATACAGTGAGTGTGTTTCTGATGTGACATGAAGTGCTGATAACTCAGTGTGTTTATAAGTCAGGTTGTGAAATACAGTGAGTGTGTTTCTGATGTGACATGAAGTGCTGATAACTCAGTGTGTTTATAGGTCAGGTTGTGAAATACAGTGAGTGTGTTTCTGATGTGACATGAAGTGCTGATAACTCAGTGTGTTTATAAGTCAGGTTGTGAAATACAGTGAGTGTGTTTCTGATGTAACATGAAGTGCTGATAACTCAGTGTGTTTATGAGTCAAGTTGTGACAGATAGTGAGTGTGTTTCTGATGTGACATGAAGTGCTGATAACTCAGTGTGTTTATGAGTCAAGTTGTGACAGACAGTGAGTGTGTTTCTGATGTGACATGAAGTGCTGATAACTCCGTGTGTTTATGAGTCAAGTTGTGACAGATAGTGAGTGTGTTTCTGATGTGACATGAAGTGCTGATAACTCAGTGTGTTTATGAGTTAGGTTGTGACAGAAAGTGAGTGTGTTTCTGATGTGACATGAAATGTTGGTAACTCAGTGTGTTTATTAGTTAGGTTGTGACAGACAGTGAGTGTGTTTCTGATGTGACATGAAATGTTGGTAACGCAGTGTGTTTATGAGCCAGGTTGTGACAGACAGTGAGAGTGTTTCTGATGTGACATGAAATGTTGATAAGTCAGTGTTTTTATGAGTTAGGTTGTGACAGATAGTGAGAATGTTTCTGATGTGACATGAAATGTTCGTAACTCAGTGTGTTTATGAGTCAGGTTGTGACAGATAGTGAGAATGTTTCTGTGACATGAGATGTTAGTAACTCAGAGTGTTTATGAGTCAGGTTGTGACAGATAGTGAGAATGTTTCTAATGTGACATGAGATGTTAGTAACTCAGAGTGCTTATGAGTCAGGTCGTGACAGACAGTGAGAATGTTTCTAATGTGACATGAAATGTTGGTAACTCAGTGTGCTTATGAGTTAGGTTGTGACAGATAGTGAGAATGTTTCTGATGTGACATGAAATGTTGGTAAGTCACTGTGTTTATGAGTTAGGTTGTGACAGACAGTGAGAGTGTTTCTGATGTGACATGAAATGTTGGTAAGTCACTGTGTTTATGAGTTAGGTTGTGACAGATAGTGAGAATGTTTCTGATGTGACATGAAATGTTGGTAAGTCACTGTGTTTATGAGTTAGGTTGTGACAGACAGTGAGAGTGTTTCTGATGTGACATGAAATGTTGGTAAGTCAGTGTGTTTATGAGTCAGGTTCTGACAGACAGTGAGAGTGTTTCTGATGTGACATGAAGTGTTGATAACTCAGTGTGATTATGAGTTAGGTTGTGACAGATAGTGAGTGTGTTTCTGATGTGACCTGAAGTGCTGATAACTCAGTGTGTTTATGAGTTAGGTGGTGACAGACAGTGAGAGTGTTTCTGATGTGACATGAAATGTTGGTAACTCAGTGTGTTTATGAGTTAGGTGTTGATAGATAGTGAGAGTGTTTCTGATAAGACATGAAATGTTGGTAAGTCAGTGTGTTTATGAGTTAGGTTGTGACAGATAGTGAGAATGTTTCTGATGTGACATGAAGTGTTGATAACTCAGTGTGTTTATGAGTCAGGTTGTGACAGACAGTGAGAGAATTTCTGATGTGACATGAAGTGCTGATAACTCAGTGTGTTTATGAGTCAGGTTGTGACAGATAGTGAGGTTGTTTCTAATGTGACATGAAATATTGATAACTCAGTGTGTTTATGAGTTAGGTAGTGACAGATAGTGAGAATGTTTCTAATGTGACATGAAATGTTGATAACTCAGTGTGTTTATGAGCCAGGTTGTGACAGACAGAGTGTTTCTGATGTGACATGAAATGTTGATAAGTCAGTGTGTTTATGAGTTAGGTTGTGACAGATAGTGAGAATGTTTCTGATGTGACATGAAATGTTCGTAACTCAGTGTGTTTATGAGTTAGGTTGTGACAGACAGTGAGAGTGTTTCTGATGTGACATGAAATGTTCGTAACTCAGTGTGTTTATTAGTTAGGTTGTGACAGACAGTGAGTGTGTTTCTGATGTGAGATGAAATGTTCGTAACTCAGTGTGTTTATGAGTTAGGTTGTGACAGACAGTGAGTGTGTTTCTGATGTGACATGAAGTGCTGATAACTCAGTGTGTTTATGAGTTAGATTGTGACAGACAGTGAGAGTGTTTCTGATGTGACATGAAATGCTGATAACTCAGTATGTTTATGAGTTAGGTTGTGACAGACAGTGAGTGTGGTTCTAATGTGACATGAAGTGCTGATAACTCAGTGTGTTTATGAGTTAGGTTGTGACAGACAGTGAGTGTGTTTCTGATGTGACATGAAATGTTGGTAAGTCAGTGTGTTTATGAGTCAGGTTGTGACAGACAGTGAGAGTATTTCTGATGTGACATGAAGTGCTGATAACTCAGTGTGTTTATGAGTCAGGTTGTGACAGACAGTGAGACTGTTTCTGATGTGACAAGAAGTGTTGATAACTCAGTGTGTTTATGAGTCAGGTTGTGACAGACAGTGAGAGTATTTCTGATGTGACATGAAGTGCTGATAACTCAGTGTGTTTATGAGTCAGGTTGTGACAGACAGTGAGACTGTTTCTGATGTGACAAGAAGTGTTGATAACTCAGTGTGTTTATGAGTCAGGTTGTGACAGACAGTGAGAGTATTTCTGATGTGACATGAAGTGCTGATAACTCAGTGTGTTTATGAGTCAGCTTGTGACAAACAGTGAGAGTATTTCTGATGTGAAATGAAGTGCTGATAACTCCGAGTGTTTATGAGTCAGGTTGTGACAGACAGTGAGAGTATTTCTGATGTGACATGAAGTGCTGATAACTCAGTGTGTTTATGAGTCAGGTTGTGACAGACAGTGAGAGTATTTCTGATGTGACATGAAGTGCTGATAACTCAGTGTGTTTATGAGTCAGGTTGTGACAGATAGTGAGAATGTTTCTGATGTGACATGAAGTGCTGATAACTCAGTGTGTTTATGAGTTAGGTTGTGACAGACAGTGAGAGTGTTTCTGATGTGACATCAAGTGTTGATAACTCAGTGTGTTTATGAGTTAGCTTGTGACAGACAGTGAGAGTGTTTCTAATGTGACATGAAATGTTGGTAACTCAGTGTGTTTATGAGACAGGTTGTGATAGACAGTGAGTGTGTTTCTGATGTGACATGAGATGTTAGTAACTCAGTGTGTTTATGAGTCAGGTTGTGAAAGATAGTGAGAATGTTTCTGATGTGTCATGAAATGTTGGTAAGTCAGTGTGTTTATGAGCCAGGTTGTGACAGACAGTGAGAGTGTTTCTGATGTGACATGAAATGTTGTTAACTCAGTGTGTTTATGAGCCAGGTTGTAACAGATAGTGAGTGTGTTTCTGATGTGAGATGAAATGTTGGTAACTCAGTGTGTTTATGAGTTAGATTGTGACAGACAGAGTGTTTCTGATGTGAGAAGAAATGTTGCTAACTCAGTGTGTTTATGAGTTAGGTTGTGACAGACAGTGAGAGTGTTTCTAATGTGACATGAAATGTTGGTAACTCAGTGTGTTTATGAGACAGGTTGTGATAGACAGTGAGTGTGTTTCTGATGTGACATGAAATGTTGGTAAATCAGTGTGTTTATGAGCAGGTTATGACAGACAGTGAGAGTGTTTCTAATGTGACATGAAATGTTGGTAAGTCAGAGTGTTTATGATTTAGGTTGTGACAGATAGTAAAAGTGTTTCTGATGTGACATGAAGTGCTGATAACTCAGTGTGTTTATGAGTTAGGTTGTGACAGACAGTGAGAGTGTTTCTGATGTTACATGAAGTGCTGATAACTCAGTGTGTTTATGAGTTAGGTTGTGACAGAAAGTGAGTGAGTTTCTGATGTGACATGAAGTGTTGATAACTCAGTGTGTTTATGAATTAGGTTGTGACAGACAGTGAGAGTGTTTCTGATGTGACAAGAAGTGTTGATAACTCAGTGTGTTTATGAGTTAGGTTGTGACAGACAGTGAGAGTGTTTCTGATGTGACATGAAGTGCTGATAACTCAGTGTGTTTATGAGTTAGGTTGTGACAGAAAGTCAGTGAGTTTCTGATGTGACATGAAATGTTGGTAACTCAGTGTGTTTATGAGTTAGGTTGTGACAGACAGTGAGAGTGTTTCTAATGTGACATGAAATGTTGGTAAGTCAGTGTGTTTATGAGTTAGGTTGTAACAGACAGTGAGAGTGTTTCTAATGTGACATGAAATTTGGGTAACTCAGTGTGTTTATGAGTCAGGTTGTGACAGACAGTGAGAGTGTTTCTGATGTGACATGAAATGTTGGTAAGTCAGTGTGTTTATGAGTAAGCTTGTGACAGACAGTGAGAGTGTTTCTAATGTGACATGAAATGTTGGTAAGTCAGTGTGTTTATGAGCCAGGTTGTGACAGACAGTGAGAGTGTTTCTGATGTGACATGAAATGTTGTTAACTCAGTGTGTTTATGATCCAGGTTGTAACAGATAGTCAGTGTGTTTCTGATGTGAGATGAAATGTTGGTAACTCAGTGTGTTTATGAGTTAGGTTGTGACAGACAGGGTGTTTCTGATGTGAGAAGAAATGTTGCTAACTCAGTGTGTTTATGAGTTAGGTTGTGACAGACAGTGAGAGTGTTTCTAATGTGACATGAAATGTTGGATAGTCAGTGTGTTTATGAGTTAGGTTGTGACAGATAGTGAGAATGTTTCTAATGTGACATGAAATGTCGGTAACTCAGTGTGTTTATGAGTCAGGTTGTGACAGATAGTGAGAATGTTTCTAATGTGACATGAAATGTTGGTAACGCAGTGTGTTTATGAGTTAGGTTGTGACAGATAGTGAGAATGTTTCTAATGTGACATGAAATGTTGGTAACTCAGTGTGTTTATGAGTCAGGTTGTGACAGATAGTGAGAATGTTTCTAATGTGACATGAGATGTTAGTAACTCAGAGTGTTTATGAGTCAGGTTGTGACAGATAGTGAGAATGTTTCTGATGTGACATGAAATGTTGGTAAGTCAGTGTGTTTATGAGTTAGGTTGTGACAGACAGTGAGAATGTTTGTAATGTGACATGAAATGTTGGTAACTCAGTGTGCTTATGAGTTAGGTTGTGACAGATAGTGAGAATGTTTCTGATGTGACATGAAATGTTGGTAAGTCACTGTGTTTATGAGTTAGGTTGTGACAGACAGTGAGAGTGTTTCTGATGTGACATGAAATGTTGGTAAGTCAGTGTGTTTATGAGTCAGGTTGTGACAGACAGTGAGAGTGTTTCTGATGTGACATGAAGTGTTGATAACTCAGTGTGTTTATGAGTTAGGTTGTGACAGATAGTGAGTGTGTTTCTGATGTGACATGAAGTGCTGATAACTCAGTGTGTTTATGAGTTAGGTGGTGACAGACAGTGAGAGTGTTTCTATTGTGACATGAAGTGCTGATAACTCAGTGTGTTTATGAGTTAGGTGGTGACAGACAGTGAGAGTGTTTCTGATGTGACATGAAGTGTTGATAACTCAGTGTGTTTATGAGTTAGGTTGTGACAGATAGTGAGAATGTTTCTGATGTGACATGAAGTGTTGATAACTCAGTGTGTTTATGAGTCAGGTTGTGACAGACAGTGAGAGTGTTTCTGATGTGACATGAAGTGCTGATAACTCAGTGTGTTTATGAGTCAGGTTGTGACAGATAGTGAGAATGTTTCTAATGTGACATGAAATGTTGATAACTCAGTTTGTTTATGAGTTAGGTAGTGACAGATAGTGAGAATGTTTCTAATGTGACATGAAATGTTGATAACTCAGTGTGTTTATGAGCCAGGTTGTGACAGACAGTGAGAGTGTTTCTGATGTGACATGAAATGTTGATAAGTCAGTGTGTTTATGAGTTAGGTTGTGACAGATAGTGAGAATGTTTCTGATGCGACATGAAATGTTCGTAACTCAGTGTGTTTATGAGTTAGATTGTGACAGACAGTGAGAGTGTTTCTGATGTGACATGAAATGCTGATAACTCAGTATGTTTATGAGTTAGGTTGTGACAGATAGTGAGAATGTTTCTAATGTGACATGAAATGTTGATAACTCAGTGTGTTTATGAGTTAGGTAGTGACAGATAGTGAGAGTGTTTCTAATGTGACATGAAATGTTGGTAACTCAGTGTGTTTATGAGTTAGGTTGTGATAGACAGTGAGAGTGTTTCTGATGTGACATGAAATGTTGGTAAGTCAATGTGTTTATGAGTTAGGTTGTGACAGATAGTAAGAGTGTTTCTGATGTGACATGAAGTGCTGATAACTCAGTGTGTTTATGAGTTAGGTTGTGACAGACAGTGAGAGTGTTTCTGATGTGACATGAAGTGTTGATAACTCAGTGTGTTTATGAGTTAGGTTGTGACAGACAGTGAGAGTGTTTCTGATGTGACAAGAAGTGTTGATAACTCAGTGTGTTTATGAGTTAGGTTGTGACAGACAGTGAGAGTGTTTCTGATGTGACATGAAGTGCTGATAACTCAGTGTGTTTATGAGTTAGGTTGTGACAGAAAGTGAGTGAGTTTCTGATGTGACATGAAATGTTGGTAACTCAGTGTGTTTATGAGTTAGGTTGTGACAGACAGTGAGAGTGTTTCTAATGTGACATGAAATGTTGGTAAGTCAGTGTGTTTATGCGTTAGGTTGTAACAGACAGTGAGTGTGTTTCTAATGTGACATGAAATTTGGGTAACTCAGCGTGTTTATGAGTCAGGTTGTGACAGACAGTGAGAGTGTTTCTGATGTGACATGAAATGTTGGTAAGTCAGTGTGTTTATGAGTTAGCTTGTGACAGAATGTGAGAGTGTTTCTAATGTGACATGAAATGTTGGTAACTCAGTGTGTTTATGAGACAGGTTGTGATAGACAGTGAGTGTGTTTCTGATGTGACATGAGATGTTAGTAACTCAGTGTGTTTATGAGTCAGGTTGTGACAGATAGTGAGAATGTTTCTGATGTGACATGAAATGTTGGTAAGTCAGTGTGTTTATGAGCCAGGTTGTGACAGACAGTGAGAGTGTTTCTGATGTGACATGAAATGTTGTTAACTCAGTGTGTTTATGAGTTAGGTTGTGACAGACAGAGTGTTTCTGATGTGAGAAGAAATGTTGATAACTCAGTGTGTTTATGAGTTAGGTTGTGACAGACAGTGAGTGTGTTTCTGATGTGACATGAAGTGTTGATAACTCAGTGTGTTTATGAATTAGGTTGTGACAGACAGTGAGAGTGTTTCTGATGTGACAAGAAGTGCTGATAACTCAGTGTGTTTATGAGTTAGGTTGTGACAGACAGTGAGAGTGTTTCTGATGTGACATGAAGTGCTGATAACTCAGTGTGTTTATGAGTTAGGTTGTGACAGAAAGTGAGTGAGTTTCTGATGTGACATGAAATGTTGGTAACTCAGTGTGTTTATGAGTTAGGTTGTGACAGACAGTGAGAGTGCTTCTAATGTGACATGAAATGTTGGTAAGTCAGTGTGTTTATGAGTTAGGTTGTAACAGACAGTGAGAGTGTTTCTAATGTGACATGAAATTTGGGTAACTCAGTGTGTTTATGAGTCAGGTTGTGACAGACAGTGAGAGTGTTTCTGATGTGACATGAAGTGCTGATAACTCAGTGTCTTTATAAGTCAGGTTGTGACAGACAGTGAGAGTGTTTCTCATGTGACATGAAGTGCTGATAACTCAGTGTGTTTATGAGTCAAGTTGTTACAGACAGTGAGAGTGTTTCTGATGTGACATGAAGTGCTGATAACTCAGTGTGTTTATGAGTCAAGTTGTGACAGATAGTGAGAGTGTTTCTGATGTGACATGAAGTGCTGATAACTCAGTGTGTTTATGAGTCAAGTTGTGACAGACAGTGAGTGTGTTTCTGATGTGACATGAAGTGCTGATAACTCAGTGTGTTTATGAGTCAAGTTGTGACAGATAGTGAGAGTGTTTCTGATGTTACATGAAGTGCTGATAACTCAGTGTATTTATGAGTTAGGTTGTGACAGAAAGTGAGTGTGTCTCTGATGTGACATGAAGTGCTGATAACTCAGTGTGTTTATGAGTTAGGTTGTGACAGATAGTGAGAGTGTTTCTGATGTGACATGAAATGTTGGTAAGTCAGTGTGTTTATGACTTAGGTTGTGACAGATAGTGAGAATGTTTCTAATGTGACATGAAATGTTGGTAACTCAGTGTGTTTATGAGTCAGGTTGTGACAGATAGTGAAAATGTTTCTAATGTGACATGAGATGTTAGTAACTCAGTGTGTTTATGATTTAGGTGGTGACAGATAGCGAGAATGTTTCTGATGTGAGATAAATGTTGGTAAGTCAGTGTGTTTATGAGTTAGGTTGTGACAAACATTGAGTGTGTTTCTGATGTGACATGAAATGTTGGTAACTCAGTGTGTTTATCAGTCAGGTTGTGACAGACAGTGAGAGTGTTTCTGATGTGACATGAAATGTTGGTAACTCAGTGTGTTTATGAGTCAGGTTGTGACAGACAGTGAGTGTGTTTCTGATGTGACATGAAGTGCTGATAACTCAGTGTGTTTATGAGTTAAGGTGACAGACAGTGAGAGTGTTTCTGATGTGACATGAAGTGTTGATAACTCAGTGTGTTTATGAGTTAGGTTGTGACAGATAGTGAGAATGTTTCTGATGTGACATGGAGTGTTGATAACTCAGTGTGTTTATGAGTCAGGTAGTGACAGACAGTGAGAGTGTTTCTGATGTGACATGAAGTGCTGATAACTCAGTGTGTTTATGAGTCAGGTTGTGACAGATAGTGAGAATGTTTCTAATGTGACATGAAATGTTGGTAATCAGGGTGTTTATGAGTTAGCTTGTGACAAACAGTGAGAGTGTTTCTAATGTGACATGAAATGTTGGTAACTCAGTGTTTATGAGTCAGGTTGTGAGACAGTGAGAATGTTTCTAATGTGACATGAAATGTTGATAACTCAGTGTGTTTATGAGTTAGGTTGTGACAGATAGTGAGAATGTTTCTAATGTGACATGAAATGTTGGTAACTCAGTGTGTTTATGAGTTAGGTAGTGACAGATAATGAGAGTGTTTCTAATGTGACATGAAATGTTGGTAACTCAGTGTGTTTATGAGTTAGGTTGTGATAGACAGTGAGAGTGTTTCTGATGTGACATGAAATGTTGGTAAGTCAGTGTGTTTATGAGTTAGGTTGTGACAGACAGTGAGAGTGTTTCTGATGTGACATGAAGTGTTGATAACTCAGTGTGTTTATGAGTTAGGTTGTGACAGACAGTGAGAGTGTTTCTGATGTGACAAGAAGTGTTGATAACTCAGTGTGTTTATGAGTTAGGTTGTGACAGACAGTGAGAGTGTTTCTGATGTGACATGAAGTGCTGATAACTCAGTGTGTTTATAAGTTAGGTTGTGACAGAAAGTGAGTGAGTTTCTGATGTGACATGAAATGTTGGTAACTCAGTGTGTTTTTGAGTTAGGTTGTGACAGACAGTGAGAGTGTTTCTAATGTGACATGAAATGTTGGTAAGTCAGTGTGTTTATGAGTTAGGTTGTAACAGATAGTGAGAGTGTTTCTAATGTGACATGAAATGTTGGTAACTCAGTGTGTTTATGAGTCAGGTTGTGACAGACAGTGAGAGTGTTTCTGATGTGACATGAAATGTTGGTAAGTCAGTGTGTTTATGAGTTAGCTTGTGACAGACAGTGAGAGTGTTTCTAATGTGACATGAAATGTTGGTAACTCAGTGTGTTTATGAGACAGGTTGGGATAGACAGTGAGTGTGTTTCTGATGTGACATGAAATGTTGATAAGTCAGTGTGTTTATGAGTTAGGTTGTGACAGATAGTGAGAATGTTTCTGATGCGACATGAAATGTTCGTAACTCAGTGTGTTTATGAGTTAGATTGTGACAGACAGTGAGAGTGTTTCTGATGTGACATGAAATGCTGATAACTCAGTATGTTTATGAGTTAGGTTGTGACAGATAGTGAGAATGTTTCTAATGTGACATGAAATGTTGATAACTCAGTGTGTTTATGAGTTAGGTAGTGACAGATAGTGAGAGTGTTTCTAATGTGACATGAAATGTTGGTAACTCAGTGTGTTTATGAGTTAGGTTGTGATAGACAGTGAGAGTGTTTCTGATGTGACATGAAATGTTGGTAAGTCAGTGTGTTTATGAGTTAGGTTGTGACAGATAGTAAGAGTGTTTCTGATGTGACATGAAGTGCTGATAACTCAGTGTGTTTATGAGTTAGGTTGTGACAGACAGTGAGAGTGTTTCTGATGTGACATGAAGTGTTGATAACTCAGTGTGTTTATGAGTTAGGTTGTGACAGACAGTGAGAGTGTTTCTGATGTGACAAGAAGTGTTGATAACTCAGTGTGTTTATGAGTTAGGTTGTGACAGACAGTGAGAGTGTTTCTGATGTGACATGAAGTGCTGATAACTCAGTGTGTTTATGAGTTAGGTTGTGACAGAAAGTGAGTGAGTTTCTGATGTGACATGAAATGTTGGTAACTCAGTGTGTTTATGAGTTAGGTTGTGACAGACAGTGAGAGTGTTTCTAATGTGACATGAAATGTTGGTAAGTCAGTGTGTTTATGCGTTAGGTTGTAAAAGACAGTGAGAGTGTTTCTAATGTGACATGAAATTTGGGTAACTCAGCGTGTTTATGAGTCAGGTTGTGACAGACAGTGAGAGTGTTTCTGATGTGATATGAAATGTTGGTAAGTCAGTGTGTTTATGAGTTAGCTTGTGACAGACAGTGAGAGTGTTTCTAATGTGACATGAAATGTTGGTAACTCAGTGTGTTTATGAGACAGGTTGTGATAGACAGTGAGTGTGTTTCTGATGTGACATGAGATGTTAGTAACTCAGTGTGTTTATGAGTCAGGTTGTGACAGATAGTGAGAATGTTTCTGATGTGACATGAAATGTTGGTAAGTCAGTGTGTTTATGAGCCAGGTTGTGACAGACAGTGAGAGTGTTTCTGATGTGACATGAAATGTTGTTAACTCAGTGTGTTTATGAGCCAGGTTGTAACAGATAGTGAGTGTGTTTCTGATGTGAGATGAAATGTTGGTAACTCAGTGTGTTTATGAGTTAGGTTGTGACAGACAGAGTGTTTCTGATGTGAGAAGAAATGTTGATAACTCAGTGTGTTTATGAGTTAGGTTGTGACAGACAGTGAGAGTGTTTCTGATGTGACATGAAGTGTTGATAACTCAGTGTGTTTATGAATTAGGTTGTGACAGACAGTGAGAGTGTTTCTGATGTGACAAGAAGTGCTGATAACTCAGTGTGTTTATGAGTTAGGTTGTGACAGACAGTGAGAGTGTTTCTGATGTGACATGAAGTGCTGATAACTCTGTGTGTTTATGAGTTAGGTTGTGACAGAAAGTGAGTGAGTTTCTGATGTGACATGAAATGTTGGTAACTCAGTGTGTTTATGAGTTAGGTTGTGACAGACAGTGAGAGTGCTTCTAATGTGACATGAAATGTTGGTAAGTCAGTGTGTTTATGAGTTAGGTTGTAACAGACAGTGAGAGTGTTTCTAATGTGACATGAAATTTGGGTAACTCAGTGTGTTTATGAGTCAGGTTGTGACAGACAGTGAGAGTGTTTCTGATGTGACATGAAGTGCTGATAACTCAGTGTCTTTATAAGTCAGGTTGTGACAGACAGTGAGAGTGTTTCTCATGTGACATGAAGTGCTGATAACTCAGTGTGTTTATGAGTCAAGTTGTTACAGACAGTGAGAGTGTTTCTGATGTGACATGAAGTGCTGATAACTCAGTGTGTTTATGAGTCAAGTTGTGACAGATAGTGAGAGTGTTTCTGATGTGACATGAAGTGCTGATAACTCAGTGTGTTTATGAGTCAAGTTGTGACAGACAGTGAGTGTGTTTCTGATGTGACATGAAGTGCTGATAACTCAGTGTGTTTATGAGTCAAGTTGTGACAGATAGTGAGAGTGTTTCTGATGTTACATGAAGTGCTGATAACTCAGTGTATTTATGAGTTAGGTTGTGACAGAAAGTGAGTGTGTTTCTGATGTGACATGAAGTGCTGATAACTCAGTGTGTTTATGAGTTAGGTTGTGACAGATAGTGAGAGTGTTTCTGATGTGACATGAAATGTTGGTAAGTCAGTGTGTTTATGACTTAGGTTGTGACAGATAGTGAAAATGTTTCTAATGTGACATGAGATGTTAGTAACTCAGTGTGTTTATGATTTAGGTTGTGACAGATAGTGAGAATGTTTCTGATGTGAGATAAATGTTGGTAAGTCAGTGTGTTTATGAGTTAGGTTGTGACAAACATTGAGTGTGTTTCTGATGTGACATGAAATGTTGGTAACTCAGTGTGTTTATCAGTCAGGTTGTGACAGACAGTGAGAGTGTTTCTGATGTGACATGAAATGTTGGTAACTCAGTGTGTTTATGAGTCAGGTTGTGACAGACAGTGAGTGTGTTTCTGATGTGACATGAAGTGCTGATAACTCAGTGTGTTTATGAGTTAAGGTGACAGACAGTGAGAGTGTTTCTGACGTGACATGAAGTGTTGATAACTCAGTGTGTTTATGAGTTAGGTTGTGACAGATAGTGAGAATGTTTCTGATGTGACATGAAGTGTTGATAACTCAGTGTGTTTATGAGTCAGGTAGTGACAGACAGTGAGAGTGTTTCTGATGTGACATGAAGTGCTGATAACTCAGTGTGTTTATGAGTCAGGTTGTGACAGATAGTGAGAATGTTTCTAATGTGACATGAAATGTTGGTAATCAGGGTGTTTATGAGTTAGCTTGTGACAAACAGTGAGAGTGTTTCTAATGTGACATGAAATGTTGGTAACTCAGTGTTTATGAGTCAGGTTGTGAGACAGTGAGAATGTTTCTAATGTGACATGAAATGTTGATAACTCAGTGTGTTTATGAGTTAGGTTGTGACAGATAGTGAGAATGTTTCTAATGTGACATGAAATGTTGGTAACTCAGTGTGTTTATGAGTTAGGTAGTGACAGATAATGAGAGTGTTTCTAATGTGACATGAAATGTTGGTAACTCAGTGTGTTTATGAGTTAGGTAGTGATAGACAGTGAGAGTGTTTCTGATGTGACATGAAATGTTGGTAAGTCAGTGTGTTTATGAGTTAGGTTGTGACAGACAGTGAGAGTGTTTCTGATGTGACATGAAGTGTTGATAACTCAGTGTGTTTATGAGTTAGGTTGTGACAGACAGTGAGAGTGTTTCTGATGTGACAAGAAGTGTTGATAACTCAGTGTGTTTATGAGTTAGGTTGTGACAGACAGTGAGAGTGTTTCTGATGTGACATGAAGTGCTGATAACTCAGTGTGTTTATGAGTTAGGTTGTGACAGAAAGTGAGTGAGTTTCTGATGTGACATGAAATGTTGGTAACTCAGTGTGTTTTTGAGTTAGGTTGTGACAGACAGTGAGAGTGTTTCTAATGTGACATGAAATGTTGGTAAGTCAGTGTGTTTATGAGTTAGGTTGTAACAGATAGTGAGAGTGTTTCTAATGTGACATGAAATGTTGGTAACTCAGTGTGTTTATGAGTCAGGTTGTGACAGACAGTGAGAGTGTTTCTGATGTGACATGAAATGTTGGTAAGTCAGTGTGTTTATGAGTTAGCTTGTGACAGACAGTGAGAGTGTTTCTAATGTGACATGAAATGTTGGTAACTCAGTGTGTTTATGAGACAGGTTGGGATAGACAGTGAGTGTGTTTCTGATGTGACATGAAATGTTGGTAACTCAGTGTGTTTATGAGCCAGGTTGTGACAGATAGTGAGTGTGTTTCTGATGTGACATGAAATGTTGGTAACTCAGTGTGTTTATGAGCCAGGTTATGACAGACAGTGAGAGTGTTTCTAATGTGACATGAAATGTTGGTAAGTCAGTGTGTTCATGAGTTAGGTTGTGACAGATAGTAAGAGTGTTTCTGATGTGACATGAAGTGCTGATAACTCAGTGTGTTTATGAGTTAGGTTGTGACAGACAGTGAGAGTGTTTCTGATGTGACATGAAGTGTTGATAACTCAGTGTGTTTATGAGTTAGGTTGTGACAGAAAGTGAGTGAGTTTCTGATGTGACATGAAATGTTGGTAAGTCAGTGTGTTCATGAGTTAGGTTGTGACAGATAGTAAGAGTGTTTCTGATGTGACATGAAGTGCTGATAACTCAGTGTGTTTATGAGTTAGGTTGTGACAGACAGTGAGAGTGTTTCTGATGTTACATGAAGTGCTGATAACTCAGTGTGTTTATGAGTTAGGTTGTGACAGAAAGTGAGTGAGTTTCTGATGTGACATGAAATGTTGGTAACTCAGTGTGTTTATGAGTTAGGTTGTGACAGACAGTGAGAGTGTTTCTAATGTGACATGAAATGTTGGTAAGTCAGTGTGTTTATGAGTTGGGTTGTAACAGACAGTGAGAGTGTTTCTAATGTTACATGAAATTTGGGTAACTCAGTGTGTTTATGAGTCAGGTTGTGACAGACAGTGAGAGTGTTTCTGATGTGACATGAAATGTTGGTAAGTCAGTGTGTTTATGAGTTAGCTTGTGACAGACAGTGAGAGTGTTTCTAATGTGACATGAAATGTTGGTAACTCAGTGTGTTTATGAGACAGGTTGTGATAGACAGTGAGTGTGTTTCTGATGTGACATGAGATGTTACTAACTCAGTGTGTTTATGAGTCAGGTTGTGACAGATAGTGAGAATGTTTCTGATGTGACATGAAATGTTGGTAAGTCAGTGTGTTTATGAGCCAGGTTGTGACAGACAGTGAGAGTGTTTCTGATGTGACATGAAATGTTGTTAACTCAGTGTGTTTATGAACCAGTTTGTAACAGATAGTGAGTGTGTTTCTGATGTGAGATGAAATGTTGGTAACTCAGTGTGTTTATGAGTTAGGTTGTGACAGACAGAGTGTTTCTGATGTGAGAAGAAATGTTGATAACTCAGTGTGTTTATGAGTTAGGTTGTGACAGACAGTGAGAGTGTTTCTAATGTGACATGAAATGTTGGATAGTCAGTGTGTTTATGAGTTAGGTTGTGACAGATAGTGAGAATGTTTCTAATGTGACATGAAATGTTGGTAATTCAGTGTGTTTATGAGACAGGTTGTGATAGACAGTGAGTGTGTTTCTGATGTGACATGAAATGTTGGTAACTCAGTGTGTTTATGAGCCAGGTTGTGACAGATAGTGAGTGTGTTTCTGATGTGACATGAAATGTTGGTAACTCAGTGTGTTTATGAGCAGGTTATGACAGACAGTGAGAGTGTTTCTAATGTGACATGAAATGTTGGTAAGTCAGAGTGTTTATGACTTAGGTTGTGACAGATAGTAAGAGTGTTTCTGATGTGACATGAAGTGCTGATAACTCAGTGTGTTTATGAGTTAGGTTGTGACAGACAGTGAGAGTGTTTCTGATGTGACATGAAGTGTTGATAACTCAGTGTGTTTATGAATTAGGTTGTGACAGACAGTGAGTGTGTTTCTGATGTGACAAGAAGTGTTGATAACTCAGTGTGTTTATGAGTTAGGTTGTGACAGACAGTGCGTGTGTTTCTGATGTGACATGAAGTGCTGATAACTCCGTGTGTTTATGAGTCAAGCTGTGACAGATAGTGAGTGTGTTTCTGATGTGACATGAAGTGCTGATTACTCAGTGTGTTTATGAGTTAGGTTGTGACAGAAAGTGAGTGTGTTTCTGATGTGACATGAAGTGCTGATAACTCAGTGTGTTTATGAGTTAGGTTGTGACAGACAGTGAGAGTGTTTCTGATGTGATATGAAGTGTTGATAACTCAGTGTGTTTATGAGTTAGGTTGTGACAGAAAGTGGGACAGTTTCTGATGTGACATGAAGTGCTGATAACTCAGTGTGTTTATGAGTTAGGTTGTGACAGAAAGTGAGTGTGTTTCTGATGTGATATGAAGTGCTGATAACTCAGTGTGTTTATCAGTTAGGTTGTGACAGAAAGTGAGAGTGTTTCTGATGTTACATGAAGTGCTGATAACTCAGTGTGTTTATGAGTTAGGTTGTGACAGAAAGTGAGTATGTTTCTGATGTGATATATAGTGCTGATAACTCAGTGTGTTTATGAGTTAGGTTGTGACAGACAGAGTGTTTCTGATGTGAGAAGAAATGTTGCTAACTCAGTGTGTTTATGAGTTAGGTTGTGACAGACAGTGAGAGTGTTTCTAATGTGACATGAAATGTTGGATAGTCAGTGTGTTTATGAGTTAGGTTGTGACAGATAGTGAGAATGTTTCTAATGTGACATGAAATGTCGGTAACTCAGTGTGTTTATGAGTCAGGTTGTGACAGATAGTGAGAATGTTTCTAATGTGACATGAAATGTTGGATAGTCAGTGTGTTTATGAGTTAGGTTGTGACAGATAGTGAGAATGTTTCTAATGTGACATGAAATGTCGGTAACTCAGTGTGTTTATGAGTCAGGTTGTGACAGATAGTGAGAATGTTTCTAATGTGACATGAAATGTTGGTAACGCAGTGTGTTTATGAGTTAGGTTGTGACAGATAGTGAGAATGTTTCTAATGTGACATGAAATGGTGGTAAGTCAGTGTGTTCATGAGTTAGGTTGTGACAGATAGTAAGAGTGTTTCTGATGTGACATGAAGTGCTGATAACTCAGTGTGTTTATGAGTTAGGTTGTGACAGACAGTGAGAGTGTTTCTGATGTGACATGAAGTGCTGATAACTCAGTGTGTTTATGAGTTAGGTTGTGACAGAAAGTGAGTGAGTTTCTGATGTGACATGAAATGTTGGTAACTCAGTGTGTTTATGAGTTAGGTTGTGACAGACAGTGAGAGTGTTTCTAATGTGACATGAAATGTTGGTAAGTCAGTGTGTTTATGAGTTAGGTTGTAACAGACAGTGAGAGTGTTTCTAATGTGACATGAAATTTGGGTAACTCAGTGTGTTTATGAGTCAGGTTGTGACAGACAGTGAGAGTGTTTCTGATGTGACATGAAATGTTGGTAAGTCAGTGTGTTTATGAGTTAGCTTGTGACAGACAGTGAGAGTGTTTCTAATGTGACATGAAATGTTGGTAACTCAGTGTGTTTATGAGACAGGTTGTGATAGACAGTGAGTGTGTTTCTGATGTGACATGAAATGTTGTTAACTCAGTGTGTTTATGAACCAGTTTGTAACAGATAGTGAGTGTGTTTCTGATGTGAGATGAAATGTTGGTAACTCAGTGTGTTTATGGGTTAGGTTGTGACAGACAGAGTGTTTCTGATGTGAGAAGAAATGTTGATAACTCAGTGTGTTTATGAGTTAGGTTGTGACAGACAGTGAGAGTGTTTCTAATGTGACATGAAATGTTGGATAGTCAGCGTGTTTATGAGTTAGGTTGTGACAGATAGTGAGAATGTTTCTAATGTGACATGAAATGTTGGTAACTCAGTGTGTTTATGAGACAGGTTGTGATAGACAGTGAGTGTGTTTCTGATGTGACATGAAATGTTGGTAACTCAGTGTGTTTATGAGCCAGGTTGTGACAGATAGTGAGTGTGTTTCTGATGTGACATGAAATGTTGGTAACTCAGTGTGTTTATGAGCAGGTTATGACAGACAGTGAGAGTGTTTCTAATGTGACATGAAATGTTGGTAAGTCAGAGTGTTTATGACTTAGGTTGTGACAGAGAGTAAGAGTGTTTCTGATGTGACATGAAGTGCTGATAACTCAGTGTGTTTATGAGTTAGGTTGTGACAGACAGTGAGAGTGTTTCTGATGTGACATGAAGTGTTGATAACTCAGTGTGTTTATGCATTAGGTTGTGACAGACAGTGAGTGTGTTTCTGATGTGACAAGAAGTGTTGATAACTCAGTGTGTTTATGAGTTAGGTTGTGACAGACAGTGAGTGTGTTTCTGATGTGACATGAAATGTTGGTAACTCAGTGTGTTTATGAGCAGGTTATGACAGACAGTGAGAGTGTTTCTAATGTGACATGAAATGTTGGTAAGTCAGAGTGTTTATGACTTAGGTTGTGACAGACAGTGAGAGTGTTTCTAATGTGAAATGAAATGTTGGTAAGTCAGTGTGTTTATGAGTTAGGTTGTAACAGACAGTGAGAGTGTTTCTAATGTGACATAAATTTGGGTAACTCAGTGTGTTTATGAGTCAGGTTGTGACAGACAGTGAGAGTGTTTCTGATGTGACATGAAATGTTGGTAAGTCAGTGTGTTTATGAGTTAGCTTGTGACAGACAGTGAGAGTGTTTCTAATGTGACATGAAATGTTGGTAACTCAGTGTGTTTATGAGACAGGTTGTGATAGACAGTGAGTGTGTTTCTGATGTGACATGAGATCTTAGTAACTCAGTATGTTTATGAGTCAGGTTGTGACAGATAGTGAGAATGCTTCTGATGTGACATGAAATGTTGGTAAGTCAGTGTGTTTATGAGCCAGGTTGTGACAGACAGTGAGAGTGTTTCTGATGTGACCTGAAATGTTGTTAACTCAGTGTGTTTATGATCCAGGTTGTAACAGATAGTGAGTGTGTTTCTGATGTGAGATGAAATGTTGGTAACTCAGTGTGTTTATGAGTTAGGTTGTGACAGACAGAGTGTTTCTGATGTGAGAAGAAATGTTGCTAACTCAGTGTGTTTATGAGTTAGGTTGTGACAGACAGTGAGAGTGTTTCTAATGTGACATGAAATGTTGGATAGTCAGTGTGTTTATGAGTTAGGTTGTGACAGATAGTGAGAATGTTTCTAATGTGACATGAAATGTTGGTAACTCAGTGTGTTTATGAGTCAGGTTGTGACAGATAGTGAGAATGTTTCTAATGTGACATGAGATGTTAGTAACTCAGAGTGTTTATGAGTCAGGTTGTGACAGATAGTGAGAATGTTTCTGATGTGACATGAAATGTTGGTAAGTCAGTGTGTTTATGAGTTAGGTTGTGACAGACAGTGAGAATGTTTGTAATGTGACATGAAATGTTGGTAACTCAGTGTGCTTATGAGTTAGGTTGTGACAGATAGTGAGAATGTTTCTGATGTGACATGAAATGTTGGTAAGTCACTGTGTTTATGAGTTAGGTTGTGACAGACAGTGAGAGTGTTTCTGATGTGACATGAAATTTTGGTAAGTCAGTGTGTTTCTGAGTCAGGTTGTGACAGACAGTGAGAGTGTTTCTGATGTGACATGAAGTGTTGATAACTCAGTGTGTTTATGAGTTAGGTTGTGACAGATAGTGAGTGTGTTTCTGATGTGACATGAAGTGCTGATAACTCAGTGTGTTTATGAGTTAGGTGGTGACAGACAGTGAGAGTGTTTCTGATGTGACATGAAATGTTGGTAACTCAGTGTGTTTATGAGTTAGGTGTTGATAGATAGTGAGAGTGTTTCTGATGTGACATGAAATGTTGGTAAGTCAGTGTGTTTATGAGTCAGGTTGTGACAGACAGTGAGAATGTTTCTGATGTGACATGAAGTGTTGATAACTCAGTGTTTATGAGTTAGGTTGTGACAGATAGTGTGTTTCTGATGTGACATGAAGTGCTGATAACTCAGTATGTTTATGAGTTAGGTTGTGACAGATAGTGAGAGTGTTTCTGATGTGACATGAAGTGCTGATAACTCAGTGTGTTTATGAGTTAGGTGGTGACAGACAGTGAGAGTGTTTCTAATGTGACATGAAATGTTGATAACTCAGTGTGTTTAGTAGTTAGGTAGTGACAGATAGTGAGAATGTTTCTAATGTGACATGAAATGTTGATAACTCAGTGTGTTTATGAGCCAGGTTGTGACAGACAGTGAGAGTGTTTCTGATGTGACATGAAATATTGATAAGTCAGTGTTTTTATGAGTTAGGTTGTGACAGATAGTGAGAGTGTTTCTGATGTAACATGAAATGTTCGTAACTCAGTGTGTTTATGAGTTAGGTTGTGACAGACAGTGAGAGTGTTTCTGATGTGACATGAAATGTTCGTAACTCAGTGTGTTTATTAGTTAGGTTGTGACAGACAGTGAGTGTGTTTCTGATGTGAGATGAAATGGTCGTAACTCAGTGTGTTTATGAGTTAGGTTGTGACAGAAAGTGAGTGTGTTTCTGATGTGACATGAAGTGCTGATAACTCAGTGTGTTTATGAGTTAGATTGTGACAGACAGTGAGAGTGTTTCTAATGTGACATGAAATGCTGATAACTCAGTATGTTTATGAGTTAGGTTGTGACAGACAGTGAGTGTGGTTCTAATGTGACATGAAGTGCTGATAACTCAGTGTGTTTATGAGTTAGGTTGTGACAGACAGTGAGTGTGTTTCTGATGTGACATGAAATGTTGGTAAGTCAGTGTGTTTATGAGTTAGGTTGTGACAGACAGTGTTCTGTTGTGACATGAAGTGCTGATAACTCAGTGTGTTTATGAGTCAGGTTGTGACAAACATTGAGTGTGTTTCTGATGTGACATGAAATGTTGGTAACTCAGTGTGTTTATCAGTCAGGTTGTGACAGACAGTGAGAGTGTTTCTGATGTGACATGAAATGTTGGTAACTCAGTGTGTTTATGAGTCAGGTTGTGACAGACAGTGAGTGTGTTTCTGATGTGACATGAAGTGCTGATAACTCAGTGTGTTTATGAGTTAAGGTGACAGACAGTGAGAGTGTTTCTGATGTGACATGAAGTGTTGATAACTCAGTGTGTTTATGAGTTAGGTTGTGACAGATAGTGAGAATGTTTCTGATGTGACATGAAGTGTTGATAACTCAGTGTGTTTATGAGTCAGGTAGTGACAGACAGTGAGAGTGTTTCTGATGTGACATGAAGTGCTGATAACTCAGTGTGTTTATGAGTCAGGTTGTGACAGATAGTGAGAATGTTTCTAATGTGACATGAAATGTTGGTAATCAGGGTGTTTATGAGTTAGCTTGTGACAAACAGTGAGAGTGTTTCTAATGTGACATGAAATGTTGGTAACTCAGTGTTTATGAGTCAGGTTGTGAGACAGTGAGAATGTTTCTAATGTGACATGAAATGTTGATAACTCAGTGTGTTTATGAGTTAGGTTGTGACAGATAGTGAGAATGTTTCTAATGTGACATGAAATGTTGGTAACTCAGTGTGTTTATGAGTTAGGTAGTGACAGATAATGAGAGTGTTTCTAATGTGACATGAAATGTTGGTAACTCAGTGTGTTTATGAGTTAGGTTGTGATAGACAGTGAGAGTGTTTCTGATGTGACATGAAATGTTGGTAAGTCAGTGTGTTTATGAGTTAGGTTGTGACAGACAGTGAGAGTGTTTCTGATGTGACATGAAGTGTTGATAACTCAGTGTGTTTATGAGTTAGGTTGTGACAGACAGTGAGAGTGTTTCTGATGTGACAAGAAGTGTTGATAACTCAGTGTGTTTATGAGTTAGGTTGTGACAGACAGTGAGAGTGTTTCTGATGTGACATGAAGTGCTGATAACTCAGTGTGTTTATAAGTTAGGTTGTGACAGAAAGTGAGTGAGTATCTGATGTGACATGAAATGTTGGTAACTCAGTGTGTTTTTGAGTTAGGTTGTGACAGACAGTGAGAGTGTTTCTAATGTGACATGAAATGTTGGTAAGTCAGTGTGTTTATGAGTTAGGTTGTAACAGATAGTGAGAGTGTTTCTAATGTGACATGAAATGTTGGTAACTCAGTGTGTTTATGAGTCAGGTTGTGACAGACAGTGAGAGTGTTTCTGATGTGACATGAAATGTTGGTAAGTCAGTGTGTTTATGAGTTAGCTTGTGACAGACAGTGAGAGTGTTTCTAATGTGACATGAAATGTTGGTAACTCAGTGTGTTTATGAGACAGGTTGGGATAGACAGTGAGTGTGTTTCTGATGTGACATGAAATGTTGATAAGTCAGTGTGTTTATGAGTTAGGTTGTGACAGATAGTGAGAATGTTTCTGATGCGACATGAAATGTTCGTAACTCAGTGTGTTTATGAGTTAGATTGTGACAGACAGTGAGAGTGTTTCTGATGTGACATGAAATGCTGATAACTCAGTATGTTTATGAGTTAGGTTGTGACAGATAGTGAGAATGTTTCTAATGTGACATGAAATGTTGATAACTCACTGTGTTTATGAGTTAGGTAGTGACAGATAGTGAGAGTGTTTCTAATGTGACATGAAATGTTGGTAACTCAGTGTGTTTATGAGTTAGGTTGTGATAGACAGTGAGAGTGTTTCTGATGTGACATGAAATGTTGGTAAGTCAGTGTGTTTATGAGTTAGGTTGTGACAGATAGTAAGAGTGTTTCTGATGTGACATGAAGTGCTGATAACTCAGTGTGTTTATGAGTTAGGTTGTGACAGACAGTGAGAGTGTTTCTGATGTGACATGAAGTGTTGATAACTCAGTGTGTTTATGAGTTAGGTTGTGACAGACAGTGAGAGTGTTTCTGATGTGACAAGAAGTGTTGATAACTCAGTGTGTTTATGAGTTAGGTTGTGACAGACAGTGAGAGTGTTTCTGATGTGACATGAAGTGCTGATAACTCAGTGTGTTTATGAGTTAGGTTGTGACAGAAAGTGAGTGAGTTTCTGATGTGACATGAAATGTTGGTAACTCAGTGTGTTTATGAGTTAGGTTGTGACAGACAGTGAGAGTGTTTCTAATGTGACATGAAATGTTGGTAAGTCAGTGTGTTTATGCGTTAGGTTGTAACAGACAGTGAGAGTGTTTCTAATGTGACATGAAATTTGGGTAACTCAGCGTGTTTATGAGTCAGGTTGTGACAGACAGTGAGAGTGTTTCTGATGTGATATGAAATGTTGGTAAGTCAGTGTGTTTATGAGTTAGCTTGTGACAGACAGTGAGAGTGTTTCTAATGTGACATGAAATGTTGGTAACTCAGTGTGTTTATGAGACAGGTTGTGATAGACAGTGAGTGTGTTTCTGATGTGACATGAGATGTTAGTAACTCAGTGTGTTTATGAGTCAGGTTGTGACAGATAGTGAGAATGTTTCTGATGTGACATGAAATGTTGGTAAGTCAGTGTGTTTATGAGCCAGGTTGTGACAGACAGTGAGAGTGTTTCTGATGTGACATGAAATGTTGTTAACTCAGTGTGTTTATGAGCCAGGTTGTAACAGATAGTGAGTGTGTTTCTGATGTGAGATGAAATGTTGGTAACTCAGTGTGTTTATGAGTTAGGTTGTGACAGACAGAGTGTTTCTGATGTGAGAAGAAATGTTGATAACTCAGTGTGTTTATGAGTTAGGTTGTGACAGACAGTGAGAGTGTTTCTGATGTGACATGAAGTGTTGATAACTCAGTGTGTTTATGAATTAGGTTGTGACAGACAGTGAGAGTGTTTCTGATGTGACAAGAAGTGCTGATAACTCAGTGTGTTTATGAGTTAGGTTGTGACAGACAGTGAGAGTGTTTCTGATGTGACATGAAGTGCTGATAACTCTGTGTGTTTATGAGTTAGGTTGTGACAGAAAGTGAGTGAGTTTCTGATGTGACATGAAATGTTGGTAACTCAGTGTGTTTATGAGTTAGGTTGTGACAGACAGTGAGAGTGCTTCTAATGTGACATGAAATGTTGGTAAGTCAGTGTGTTTATGAGTTAGGTTGTAACAGACAGTGAGAGTGTTTCTAATGTGACATGAAATTTGGGTAACTCAGTGTGTTTATGAGTCAGGTTGTGACAGACAGTGAGAGTGTTTCTGATGTGACATGAAGTGCTGATAACTCAGTGTCTTTATAAGTCAGGTTGTGACAGACAGTGAGAGTGTTTCTCATGTGACATGAAGTGCTGATAACTCAGTGTGTTTATGAGTCAAGTTGTTACAGACAGTGAGAGTGTTTCTGATGTGACATGAAGTGCTGATAACTCAGTGTGTTTATGAGTCAAGTTGTGACAGATAGTGAGAGTGTTTCTGATGTGACATGAAGTGCTGATAACTCAGTGTGTTTATGAGTCAAGTTGTGACAGACAGTGAGTGTGTTTCTGATGTGACATGAAGTGCTGATAACTCAGTGTGTTTATGAGTCAAGTTGTGACAGATAGTGAGAGTGTTTCTGATGTTACATGAAGTGCTGATAACTCAGTGTATTTATGAGTTAGGTTGTGACAGAAAGTGAGTGTGTTTCTGATGTGACATGAAGTGCTGATAACTCAGTGTGTTTATGAGTTAGGTTGTGACAGATAGTGAGAGTGTTTCTGATGTGACATGAAATGTTGGTAAGTCAGTGTGTTTATGACTTAGGTTGTGACAGATAGTGAAAATGTTTCTAATGTGACATGAGATGTTAGTAACTCAGTGTGTTTATGATTTAGGTTGTGACAGATAGTGAGAATGTTTCTGATGTGAGATAAATGTTGGTAAGTCAGTGTGTTTATGAGTTAGGTTGTGACAAACATTGAGTGTGTTTCTGATGTGACATGAAATGTTGGTAACTCAGTGTGTTTATCAGTCAGGTTGTGACAGACAGTGAGAGTGTTTCTGATGTGACATGAAATGTTGGTAACTCAGTGTGTTTATGAGTCAGGTTGTGACAGACAGTGAGTGTGTTTCTGATGTGACATGAAGTGCTGATAACTCAGTGTGTTTATGAGTTAAGGTGACAGACAGTGAGAGTGTTTCTGACGTGACATGAAGTGTTGATAACTCAGTGTGTTTATGAGTTAGGTTGTGACAGATAGTGAGAATGTTTCTGATGTGACATGAAGTGTTGATAACTCAGTGTGTTTATGAGTCAGGTAGTGACAGACAGTGAGAGTGTTTCTGATGTGACATGAAGTGCTGATAACTCAGTGTGTTTATGAGTCAGGTTGTGACAGATAGTGAGAATGTTTCTAATGTGACATGAAATGTTGGTAATCAGGGTGTTTATGAGTTAGCTTGTGACAAACAGTGAGAGTGTTTCTAATGTGACATGAAATGTTGGTAACTCAGTGTTTATGAGTCAGGTTGTGAGACAGTGAGAATGTTTCTAATGTGACATGAAATGTTGATAACTCAGTGTGTTTATGAGTTAGGTTGTGACAGATAGTGAGAATGTTTCTAATGTGACATGAAATGTTGGTAACTCAGTGTGTTTATGAGTTAGGTAGTGACAGATAATGAGAGTGTTTCTAATGTGACATGAAATGTTGGTAACTCAGTGTGTTTATGAGTTAGGTAGTGATAGACAGTGAGAGTGTTTCTGATGTGACATGAAATGTTGGTAAGTCAGTGTGTTTATGAGTTAGGTTGTGACAGACAGTGAGAGTGTTTCTGATGTGACATGAAGTGTTGATAACTCAGTGTGTTTATGAGTTAGGTTGTGACAGACAGTGAGAGTGTTTCTGATGTGACATGAAGTGCTGATAACTCAGTGTGTTTATGAGTTAGGTTGTGACAGAAAGTGAGTGAGTTTCTGATGTGACATGAAATGTTGGTAACTCAGTGTGTTTTTGAGTTAGGTTGTGACAGACAGTGAGAGTGTTTCTAATGTGACATGAAATGTTGGTAAGTCAGTGTGTTTATGATTTAGGTTGTAACAGATAGTGAGAGTGTTTCTAATGTGACATGAAATGTTGGTAACTCAGTGTGTTTATGAGTCAGGTTGTGACAGACAGTGAGAGTGTTTCTGATGTGACATGAAATGTTGGTAAGTCAGTGTGTTTATGAGTTAGCTTGTGACAGACAGTGAGAGTGTTTCTAATGTGACATGAAATGTTGGTAACTCAGTGTGTTTATGAGACAGGTTGGGATAGACAGTGAGTGTGTTTCTGATGTGACATGAAATGTTGGTAACTCAGTGTGTTTATGAGCCAGGTTGTGACAGATAGTGAGTGTGTTTCTGATGTGACATGAAATGTTGGTAACTCAGTGTGTTTATGAGCCAGGTTATGACAGACAGTGAGAGTGTTTCTAATGTGACATGAAATGTTGGTAAGTCAGTGTGTTCATGAGTTAGGTTGTGACAGATAGTAAGAGTGTTTCTGATGTGACATGAAGTGCTGATAACTCAGTGTGTTTATGAGTTAGGTTGTGACAGACAGTGAGAGTGTTTCTGATGTGACATGAAGTGTTGATAACTCAGTGTGTTTATGAGTTAGGTTGTGACAGAAAGTGAGTGAGTTTCTGATGTGACATGAAATGTTGGTAAGTCAGTGTGTTCATGAGTTAGGTTGTGACAGATAGTAAGAGTGTTTCTGATGTGACATGAAGTGCTGATAACTCAGTGTGTTTATGAGTTAGGTTGTGACAGACAGTGAGAGTGTTTCTGATGTTACATGAAGTGCTGATAACTCAGTGTGTTTATGAGTTAGGTTGTGACAGAAAGTGAGTGAGTTTCTGATGTGACATGAAATGTTGGTAACTCAGTGTGTTTATGAGTTAGGTTGTGACAGACAGTGAGAGTGTTTCTAATGTGACATGAAATGTTGGTAAGTCAGTGTGTTTATGAGTTGGGTTGTAACAGACAGTGAGAGTGTTTCTAATGTTACATGAAATTTGGGTAACTCAGTGTGTTTATGAGTCAGGTTGTGACAGACAGTGAGAGTGTTTCTGATGTGACATGAAATGTTGGTAAGTCAGTGTGTTTATGAGTTAGCTTGTGACAGACAGTGAGAGTGTTTCTAATGTGACATGAAATGTTGGTAACTCAGTGTGTTTATGAGACAGGTTGTGATAGACAGTGAGTGTGTTTCTGATGTGACATGAGATGTTACTAACTCAGTGTGTTTATGAGTCAGGTTGTGACAGATAGTGAGAATGTTTCTGATGTGACATGAAATGTTGGTAAGTCAGTGTGTTTATGAGCCAGGTTGTGACAGACAGTGAGAGTGTTTCTGATGTGACATGAAATGTTGTTAACTCAGTGTGTTTATGAACCAGTTTGTAACAGATAGTGAGTGTGTTTCTGATGTGAGATGAAATGTTGGTAACTCAGTGTGTTTATGAGTTAGGTTGTGACAGACAGAGTGTTTCTGATGTGAGAAGAAATGTTGATAACTCAGTGTGTTTATGAGTTAGGTTGTGACAGACAGTGAGAGTGTTTCTAATGTGACATGAAATGTTGGATAGTCAGTGTGTTTATGAGTTAGGTTGTGACAGATAGTGAGAATGTTTCTAATGTGACATGAAATGTTGGTAATTCAGTGTGTTTATGAGACAGGTTGTGATAGACAGTGAGTGTGTTTCTGATGTGACATGAAATGTTGGTAACTCAGTGTGTTTATGAGCCAGGTTGTGACAGATAGTGAGTGTGTTTCTGATGTGACATGAAATGTTGGTAACTCAGTGTGTTTATGAGCAGGTTATGACAGACAGTGAGAGTGTTTCTAATGTGACATGAAATGTTGGTAAGTCAGAGTGTTTATGACTTAGGTTGTGACAGATAGTAAGAGTGTTTCTGATGTGACATGAAGTGCTGATAACTCAGTGTGTTTATGAGTTAGGTTGTGACAGACAGTGAGAGTGTTTCTGATGTGACATGAAGTGTTGATAACTCAGTGTGTTTATGAATTAGGTTGTGACAGACAGTGAGTGTGTTTCTGATGTGACAAGAAGTGTTGATAACTCAGTGTGTTTATGAGTTAGGTTGTGACAGACAGTGCGTGTGTTTCTGATGTGACATGAAGTGCTGATAACTCCGTGTGTTTATGAGTCAAGCTGTGACAGATAGTGAGTGTGTTTCTGATGTGACATGAAGTGCTGATTACTCAGTGTGTTTATGAGTTAGGTTGTGACAGAAAGTGAGTGTGTTTCTGATGTGACATGAAGTGCTGATAACTCAGTGTGTTTATGAGTTAGGTTGTGACAGACAGTGAGAGTGTTTCTGATGTGATATGAAGTGTTGATAACTCAGTGTGTTTATGAGTTAGGTTGTGACAGAAAGTGGGAGTGTTTCTGATGTGACATGAAGTGCTGATAACTCAGTGTGTTTATGAGTTAGGTTGTGACAGAAAGTGAGTGTGTTTCTGATGTGATATGAAGTGCTGATAACTCAGTGTGTTTATCAGTTAGGTTGTGACAGAAAGTGAGAGTGTTTCTGATGTTACATGAAGTGCTGATAACTCAGTGTGTTTATGAGTTAGGTTGTGACAGAAAGTGAGTATGTTTCTGATGTGATATATAGTGCTGATAACTCAGTGTGTTTATGAGTTAGGTTGTGACAGACAGAGTGTTTCTGATGTGAGAAGAAATGTTGCTAACTCAGTGTGTTTATGAGTTAGGTTGTGACAGACAGTGAGAGTGTTTCTAATGTGACATGAAATGTTGGATAGTCAGTGTGTTTATGAGTTAGGTTGTGACAGATAGTGAGAATGTTTCTAATGTGACATGAAATGTCGGTAACTCAGTGTGTTTATGAGTCAGGTTGTGACAGATAGTGAGAATGTTTCTAATGTGACATGAAATGTTGGATAGTCAGTGTGTTTATGAGTTAGGTTGTGACAGATAGTGAGAATGTTTCTAATGTGACATGAAATGTCGGTAACTCAGTGTGTTTATGAGTCAGGTTGTGACAGATAGTGAGAATGTTTCTAATGTGACATGAAATGTTGGTAACGCAGTGTGTTTATGAGTTAGGTTGTGACAGATAGTGAGAATGTTTCTAATGTGACATGAAATGGTGGTAAGTCAGTGTGTTCATGAGTTAGGTTGTGACAGATAGTAAGAGTGTTTCTGATGTGACATGAAGTGCTGATAACTCAGTGTGTTTATGAGTTAGGTTGTGACAGACAGTGAGAGTGTTTCTGATGTGACATGAAGTGCTGATAACTCAGTGTGTTTATGAGTTAGGTTGTGACAGAAAGTGAGTGAGTTTCTGATGTGACATGAAATGTTGGTAACTCAGTGTGTTTATGAGTTAGGTTGTGACAGACAGTGAGAGTGTTTCTAATGTGACATGAAATGTTGGTAAGTCAGTGTGTTTATGAGTTAGGTTGTAACAGACAGTGAGAGTGTTTCTAATGTGACATGAAATTTGGGTAACTCAGTGTGTTTATGAGTCAGGTTGTGACAGACAGTGAGAGTGTTTCTGATGTGACATGAAATGTTGGTAAGTCAGTGTGTTTATGAGTTAGCTTGTGACAGACAGTGAGAGTGTTTCTAATGTGACATGAAATGTTGGTAACTCAGTGTGTTTATGAGACAGGTTGTGATAGACAGTGAGTGTGTTTCTGATGTGACATGAAATGTTGTTAACTCAGTGTGTTTATGAACCAGTTTGTAACAGATAGTGAGTGTGTTTCTGATGTGAGATGAAATGTTGGTAACTCAGTGTGTTTATGGGTTAGGTTGTGACAGACAGAGTGTTTCTGATGTGAGAAGAAATGTTGATAACTCAGTGTGTTTATGAGTTAGGTTGTGACAGACAGTGAGAGTGTTTCTAATGTGACATGAAATGTTGGATAGTCAGTGTGTTTATGAGTTAGGTTGTGACAGATAGTGAGAATGTTTCTAATGTGACATGAAATGTTGGTAACTCAGTGTGTTTATGAGAAAGGTTGTGATAGACAGTGAGTGTGTTTCTGATGTGACATGAAATGTTGGTAACTCAGTGTGTTTATGAGCCAGGTTGTGACAGATAGTGAGTGTGTTTCTGATGTGACATGAAATGTTGGTAACTCAGTGTGTTTATGAGCAGGTTATGACAGACAGTGAGAGTGTTTCTAATGTGACATGAAATGTTGGTAAGTCAGAGTGTTTATGACTTAGGTTGTGACAGAGAGTAAGAGTGTTTCTGATGTGACATGAAGTGCTGATAACTCAGTGTGTTTATGAGTTAGGTTGTGACAGACAGTGAGAGTGTTTCTGATGTGACATGAAGTGTTGATAACTCAGTGTGTTTATGAATTAGGTTGTGACAGACAGTGAGTGTGTTTCTGATGTGACAAGAAGTGTTGATAACTCAGTGTGTTTATGAGTTAGGTTGTGACAGACAGTGAGTGTGTTTCTGATGTGACATGAAATGTTGGTAACTCAGTGTGTTTATGAGCAGGTTATGACAGACAGTGAGAGTGTTTCTAATGTGACATGAAATGTTGGTAAGTCAGAGTGTTTATGACTTAGGTTGTGACAGACAGTGAGAGTGTTTCTAATGTGAAATGAAATGTTGGTAAGTCAGTGTGTTTATGAGTTAGGTTGTAACAGACAGTGAGAGTGTTTCTAATGTGACATAAATTTGGGTAACTCAGTGTGTTTATGAGTCAGGTTGTGACAGACAGTGAGAGTGTTTCTGATGTGACATGAAATGTTGGTAAGTCAGTGTGTTTATGAGTTAGCTTGTGACAGACAGTGAGAGTGTTTCTAATGTGACATGAAATGTTGGTAACTCAGTGTGTTTATGAGACAGGTTGTGATAGACAGTGAGTGTGTTTCTGATGTGACATGAGATCTTAGTAACTCAGTATGTTTATGAGTCAGGTTGTGACAGATAGTGAGAATGCTTCTGATGTGACATGAAATGTTGGTAAGTCAGTGTGTTTATGAGCCAGGTTGTGACAGACAGTGAGAGTGTTTCTGATGTGACCTGAAATGTTGTTAACTCAGTGTGTTTATGATCCAGGTTGTAACAGATAGTGAGTGTGTTTCTGATGTGAGATGAAATGTTGGTAACTCAGTGTGTTTATGAGTTAGGTTGTGACAGACAGAGTGTTTCTGATGTGAGAAGAAATGTTGCTAACTCAGTGTGTTTATGAGTTAGGTTGTGACAGACAGTGAGAGTGTTTCTAATGTGACATGAAATGTTGGATAGTCAGTGTGTTTATGAGTTAGGTTGTGACAGATAGTGAGAATGTTTCTAATGTGACATGAAATGTTGGTAACTCAGTGTGTTTATGAGTCAGGTTGTGACAGATAGTGAGAATGTTTCTAATGTGACATGAGATGTTAGTAACTCAGAGTGTTTATGAGTCAGGTTGTGACAGATAGTGAGAATGTTTCTGATGTGACATGAGATGTTGGTAAGTCAGTGTGTTTATGAGTTAGGTTGTGACAGACAGTGAGAATGTTTGTAATGTGACATGAAATGTTGGTAACTCAGTGTGCTTATGAGTTAGGTTGTGACAGATAGTGAGAATGTTTCTGATGTGACATGAAATGTTGGTAAGTCACTGTGTTTATGAGTTAGGTTGTGACAGACAGTGAGAGTGTTTCTGATGTGACATGAAATGTTGGTAAGTCAGTGTGTTTCTGAGTCAGGTTGTGACAGACAGTGAGAGTGTTTCTGATGTGACATGAAGTGTTGATAACTCAGTGTGTTTATGAGTTAGGCTGTGACAGATAGTGAGTGTGTTTCTGATGTGACATGAAGTGCTGATAACTCAGTGTGTTTATGAGTTAGGTGGTGACAGACAGTGAGAGTGTTTCTGATGTGACATGAAATGTTGGTAACTCAGTGTGTTTATGAGTTAGGTGTTGATAGATAGTGAGAGTGTTTCTGATGTGACATGAAATGTTGGTAAGTCAGTGTGTTTATGAGTCAGGTTGTGACAGACAGTGAGAATGTTTCTGATGTGACATGAAGTGTTGATAACTCAGTGTTTATGAGTTAGGTTGTGACAGATAGTGTGTTTCTGATGTGACATGAAGTGCTGATAACTCAGTATGTTTATGAGTTAGGTTGTGACAGATAGTGAGAGTGTTTCTGATGTGACATGAAGTGCTGATAACTCAGTGTGTTTATGAGTTAGGTGGTGACAGACAGTGAGAGTGTTTCTAATGTGACATGAAATGTTGATAACTCAGTGTGTTTATGAGTTAGGTAGTGACAGATAGTGAGAATGTTTCTAATGTGACATGAAATGTTGATAACTCAGTGTGTTTATGAGCCAGGTTGTGACAGACAGTGAGAGTGTTTCTGATGTGACATGAAATATTGATAAGTCAGTGTTTTTATGAGTTAGGTTGTGACAGATAGTGAGAGTGTTTCTGATGTAACATGAAATGTTCGTAACTCAGTGTGTTTATGAGTTAGGTTGTGACAGACAGTGAGAGTGTTTCTGATGTGACATGAAATGTTCGTAACTCAGTGTGTTTATTAGTTAGGTTGTGACAGACAGTGAGTGTGTTTCTGATGTGAGATGAAATGGTCGTAACTCAGTGTGTTTATGAGTTAGGTTGTGACAGAAAGTGAGTGTGTTTCTGATGTGACATGAAGTGCTGATAACTCAGTGTGTTTATGAGTTAGATTGTGACAGACAGTGAGAGTGTTTCTAATGTGACATGAAATGCTGATAACTCAGTATGTTTATGAGTTAGGTTGTGACAGACAGTGAGTGTGGTTCTAATGTGACATGAAGTGCTGATAACTCAGTGTGTTTATGAGTTAGGTTGTGACAGACAGTGAGTGTGTTTCTGATGTGACATGAAATGTTGGTAAGTCAGTGTGTTTATGAGTTAGGTTGTGACAGACAGTGTTCTGTTGTGACATGAAGTGCTGATAACTCAGTGTGTTTATGAGTCAGGTTGTGACAGACAGTGAGACTGTTTCTGATGTAACAAGAAGTGTTGATAACTCAGTGTGTTTATGAGTCAGGTTGTGACAGACAGTGAGAGTATTTCTGATGTGAAATGAAGTGCTGATAACTCCGAGTGTTTATGAGTCAGGTTGTGACAGACAGTGAGAGTATTTCTGATGTGACATGAAGTGCTGATAACTCAGTGTGTTTATGAGTCAGGTTGTGACAGACAGTGAGAGTATTTCTGATGTGACATGAAGTGCTGATAACTCAGTGTGTTTATGAGTCAGGTTGTGACAGATAGTGAGAATGTTTCTGATGTGACATGAAGTGCTGATAACTCAGTGTGCTTATGAGTTAGGTTGTGACAGACAGTGAGAGTGTTTCTGATGTGACATGAAGTGCTGATAACTCAGTGTGTTTATGAGTTAGGTTGTGACAGAAAGTGAGTGAGTTTCTGATGTGACATGAAATGTTGGTAACTCAGTGTGTTTATGAGTTAGGTTGTGACAGACAGTGAGAGTGTTTCTAATGTGACATGAAATGTTGGTAAGTCAGTGTGTTTATGAGTTGGGTTGTAACAGACAGTGAGAGTGTTTCTAATGTGACATGAAATTTGGGTAACTCAGTGTGTTTATGAGTCAGGTTGTGACAGACAGTGAGAGTGTTTCTGATGTAACATGAAGTGCTGATAACTCAGTGTGTTTATGAGTCAGGTTGTGACAGATAGTGAGAATGTTTCTAATGTGACATGAAATGTTGATAACTCAGTGTGTTTATGAGTTAGGTAGTGACAGATAGTGAGAATGTTTCTAATGTGACATGAAATGTTGATAACTCAGTGTGTTTATGAGCCAGGTTGTGACAGACAGTGAGAGTGTTTCTGATGTGACATGAAATGTTGATAAGTCAGTGTGTTTATGATTTAGGTTGTGACAGATAGTGAGAATGTTTCTGATGTGACATGAAATGTTCGTAACTCAGTGTGTTTATGAGTTAGGTTGTGACAGACAGTGAGAGTGTTTCTGATGTGACATGAAATGTTCGTAACTCAGTGTGTTTATTAGTTAGGTTGTGACAGACAGTGAGTGTGTTTCTGATGTGAGATGAAATGTTCGTAACTCAGTGTGTTTATGAGTTAGGTTGTGACAGACAGTGAGTGTGTTTCTGATGTGACATGAAGTGCTGATAACTCAGTGTGTTTATGAGTTAGATTGTGACAGACAGTGAGTGTGGTTCTAATGTGACATGAAATGTTGGTAACTCAGTGTGTTTATGAGCCAGGTTATGACAGACAGTGAAAGTGTTTTTCTAATGTGACATGAAATGTTGGTAAGTCAGTGTGTTCATGAGTTAGGTTGTGACAGATAGTGAGAGAGTTTCTGATGTGACATGAAGTGCTGATAACTCAGTGTGTTTATGAATTAGGTTGTGACAGACAGTGAGAGTGTTTCTGATGTGACATGAAGTTTTGATAACTCAGTGTGTTTATGAATTAGGTTGTGACAGACAGTGAGAGTGTTTCTGATGTGACAAGAAGTGTTGATAACTCAGTGTGTTTATGAGTTAGGTTGTGACAGACAGTGAGAGTGTTTCTGATGTGACATGAAGTGCTGATAACTCAGTGTGTTTATGAGTTAGGTTGTGACAGAAAGTGAGTGAGTTTCTGATGTGACATGAAATGTTGGTAACTCAGTGTGTTTATGAGTTAGGTTGTGAAAGACAGTGAGTGTGTTTCTAATGTGACATGAAATGTTGGTAAGTCAGTGTGTTTATGCGTTAGGTGGTAACAGACAGTGAGAGTGTTTCTAATGTGACATGAAATTTGGGTAACTCAGTGTGTTTATGAGTCAGGTTGTGAGAGATAGTGAGAATGTTTCTGATGTGACATGAAATGTTGGTAAGTCAGTGTGTTTATGAGCCAGGTTGTGACAGACAGAGAGAGTGTTTCTGATGTGACATGAAATGTTGTTAACTCAGTGTGTTTATGAGCCAGGTTGTAACAGATAGTGAGTGTGTTTCTGATGTGAGATGAAATGTTGGTAACTCAGTGTGTTTATGAGTTAGGTTGTGACAGACAGAGTGTTTCTGATGTGAGAAGAAATGTTGATAACTCAGTGTGTTTATGAGTTAGGTTGTGACAGACAGTGAGAGTGTTTCTAATGTGACATGAAATGTTGGATAGTCACTGTGTTTATGAGTTAGGTTGTGACAGATAGTGAGAATGTTTCTAATGTGACATGAAATGTTGGTAACTCAGTGTGTTTATGAGACAGGTTTGATACATAGTGAGTGTGTTTCTGATGTGACATGAAATGTTGGTAACTCAGTGTGTTTATGAGCCAGGTTGTGACAGATAGTGAGTGTGTCTCTGATGTGACATGAAATGTTGGTAACTCAGTGTGTTTATGCGCCAGGTTATGACAGACAGTGAGAGTGTTTCTAATGTGACATGAAATGTTGTTAAGTCAGTGTGTTTATGAGTTAGGTTGTGACAGATAGTAAGAGTGTTTCTGATGTGACATGAAGTGCTGATAACTCAGTGTGTTTATGAGTTAGGTTGTGACAGACAGTGAGAGTGTTTCTGATGTGACATGAAGTGTTGATAACTCAGTGTGTTTATGAATTAGGTTGTGACAGACAGTGAGAGTGTTTCTGATGTGACAAGAAGTGTTGATAACTCAGTGTGTTTATGAGTTAGGTTGTGACAGACAGTGAGAGTGTTTCTGATGTGACATGAAGTGCTGATAACTCAGTATGTTTATGAGTTAGGTTGTGACAGAAAGTGAGTGAGTTTCTGATGTGACATGAAATGTTGGTAACTCAGTGTGTTTATGAGTTAGGTTGTGACAGACAGTGAGAGTGTTTCTAATGTGACATGAAATGTTGGTAACTCAGTGTGTTTATGAGTTAGGTTGTGACAGACAGTGAGAGCATTTCTAATGTGACATGAAATTTGGGTAACTCAGTGTGTTTATGAGTCAGGTTGTGACAGACAGTGAGAGTGTTTCTGATGTGACATGAAGTGCTGATAACTCAGTGTCTTTATAAGTCAGGTTGTGACAGACAGTGAGAGTGTTTCTCATGTGACATGAAGTGCTGATAACTCAGTGTGTTTATGAGTCAAGTTGTGACAGACAGTGAGTGTGTTTCTGATGTGACATGAAGTGCTGATAACTCAGTGTGTTTATGAGTCAAGTTGTGACAGATAGTGAGAGTGTTTCTGATGTTACATGAAGTGCTGATAACTCAGTGTATTTATGAGTTAGGTTGTGACAGAAAGTGAGTGAGTTTCTGATGTGACATGAAATGTTGGTAACTCAGTGTGTTTATGAGTTAGGTTGTGACAGACAGTGAGAGTGTTTCTAATGTGACATGAAATGTTGGTAAGTCAGTGTGTTTATGCGTTAGGTTGTAACAGACAGTGAGAGTGTTTCTAATGTGACATGAAATTTGGGTAACTCAGCGTGTTTATGAGTCAGGTTGTGACAGACAGTGAGAGTGTTTCTGATGTGATATGAAATGTTGGTAAGTCAGTGTGTTTATGAGTTAGCTTGTGACAGACAGTGAGAGTGTTTCTAATGTGACATGAAATGTTGGTAACTCAGTGTGTTTATGAGACAGGTTGTGATAGACAGTGAGTGTGTTTCTGATGTGACATGAGATGTTAGTAACTCAGTGTGTTTATGAGTCAGGTTGTGACAGATAGTGAGAATGTTTCTGATGTGACATGAAATGTTGGTAAGTCAGTGTGTTTATGAGCCAGGTTGTGACAGACAGTGAGAGTGTTTCTGATGTGACATGAAATGTTGTTAACTCAGTGTGTTTATGAGCCAGGTTGTAACAGATAGTGAGTGTGTTTCTGATGTGAGATGAAATGTTGGTAACTCAGTGTGTTTATGAGTTAGGTTGTGACAGACAGAGTGTTTCTGATGTGAGAAGAAATGTTGATAACTCAGTGTGTTTATGAGTTAGGTTGTGACAGACAGTGAGAGTGTTTCTGATGTGACATGAAGTGTTGATAACTCAGTGTGTTTATGAATTAGGTTGTGACAGACAGTGAGAGTGTTTCTGATGTGACAAGAAGTGCTGATAACTCAGTGTGTTTATGAGTTAGGTTGTGACAGACAGTGAGAGTGTTTCTGATGTGACATGAAGTGCTGATAACTCTGTGTGTTTATGAGTTAGGTTGTGACAGAAAGTGAGTGAGTTTCTGATGTGACATGAAATGTTGGTAACTCAGTGTGTTTATGAGTTAGGTTGTGACAGACAGTGAGAGTGCTTCTAATGTGACATGAAATGTTGGTAAGTCAGTGTGTTTATGAGTTAGGTTGTAACAGACAGTGAGAGTGTTTCTAATGTGACATGAAATTTGGGTAACTCAGTGTGTTTATGAGTCAGGTTGTGACAGACAGTGAGAGTGTTTCTGATGTGACATGAAGTGCTGATAACTCAGTGTCTTTATAAGTCAGGTTGTGACAGACAGTGAGAGTGTTTCTCATGTGACATGAAGTGCTGATAACTCAGTGTGTTTATGAGTCAAGTTGTTACAGACAGTGAGAGTGTTTCTGATGTGACATGAAGTGCTGATAACTCAGTGTGTTTATGAGTCAAGTTGTGACAGATAGTGAGAGTGTTTCTGATGTGACATGAAGTGCTGATAACTCAGTGTGTTTATGAGTCAAGTTGTGACAGACAGTGAGTGTGTTTCTGATGTGACATGAAGTGCTGATAACTCAGTGTGTTTATGAGTCAAGTTGTGACAGATAGTGAGAGTGTTTCTGATGTTACATGAAGTGCTGATAACTCAGTGTATTTATGAGTTAGGTTGTGACAGAAAGTGAGTGTGTTTCTGATGTGACATGAAGTGCTGATAACTCAGTGTGTTTATGAGTTAGGTTGTGACAGATAGTGAGAGTGTTTCTGATGTGACATGAAATGTTGGTAAGTCAGTGTGTTTATGACTTAGGTTGTGACAGATAGTGAAAATGTTTCTAATGTGACATGAGATGTTAGTAACTCAGTGTGTTTATGATTTAGGTTGTGACAGATAGTGAGAATGTTTCTGATGTGAGATAAATGTTGGTAAGTCAGTGTGTTTATGAGTTAGGTTGTGACAAACATTGAGTGTGTTTCTGATGTGACATGAAATGTTGGTAACTCAGTGTGTTTATCAGTCAGGTTGTGACAGACAGTGAGAGTGTTTCTGATGTGACATGAAATGTTGGTAACTCAGTGTGTTTATGAGTCAGGTTGTGACAGACAGTGAGTGTGTTTCTGATGTGACATGAAGTGCTGATAACTCAGTGTGTTTATGAGTTAAGGTGACAGACAGTGAGAGTGTTTCTGACGTGACATGAAGTGTTGATAACTCAGTGTGTTTATGAGTTAGGTTGTGACAGATAGTGAGAATGTTTCTGATGTGACATGAAGTGTTGATAACTCAGTGTGTTTATGAGTCAGGTAGTGACAGACAGTGAGAGTGTTTCTGATGTGACATGAAGTGCTGATAACTCAGTGTGTTTATGAGTCAGGTTGTGACAGATAGTGAGAATGTTTCTAATGTGACATGAAATGTTGGTAATCAGGGTGTTTATGAGTTAGCTTGTGACAAACATTGAGAGTGTTTCTAATGTGACATGAAATGTTGGTAACTCAGTGTTTATGAGTCAGGTTGTGAGACAGTGAGAATGTTTCTAATGTGACATGAAATGTTGATAACTCAGTGTGTTTATGAGTTAGGTTGTGACAGATAGTGAGAATGTTTCTAATGTGACATGAAATGTTGGTAACTCAGTGTGTTTATGAGTTAGGTAGTGACAGATAATGAGAGTGTTTCTAATGTGACATGAAATGTTGGTAACTCAGTGTGTTTATGAGTTAGGTAGTGATAGACAGTGAGAGTGTTTCTGATGTGACATGAAATGTTGGTAAGTCAGTGTGTTTATGAGTTAGGTTGTGACAGACAGTGAGAGTGTTTCTGATGTGACATGAAGTGTTGATAACTCAGTGTGTTTATGAGTTAGGTTGTGACAGACAGTGAGAGTGTTTCTGATGTGACAAGAAGTGTTGATAACTCAGTGTGTTTATGAGTTAGGTTGTGACAGACAGTGAGAGTGTTTCTGATGTGACATGAAGTGCTGATAACTCAGTGTGTTTATGAGTTAGGTTGTGACAGAAAGTGAGTGAGTTTCTGATGTGACATGAAATGTTGGTAACTCAGTGTGTTTTTGAGTTAGGTTGTGACAGACAGTGAGAGTGTTTCTAATGTGACATGAAATGTTGGTAAGTCAGTGTGTTTATGATTTAGGTTGTAACAGATAGTGAGAGTGTTTCTAATGTGACATGAAATGTTGGTAACTCAGTGTGTTTATGAGTCAGGTTGTGACAGACAGTGAGAGTGTTTCTGATGTGACATGAAATGTTGGTAAGTCAGTGTGTTTATGAGTTAGC
This sequence comes from Deroplatys truncata, assembly GCA_030765065.1. Lineage (NCBI taxonomy): Eukaryota > Metazoa > Arthropoda > Insecta > Mantodea > Mantidae > Deroplatys > Deroplatys truncata. Next base: position 11,398,578 of record CM060975.1, read on the forward strand.
TTGTGACAGACAGTGAGAGTGTTTCTAATGTGACATGAAATGTTGGTAACTCAGTGTGTTTATGAGACAGGTTGGGATAGACAGTGAGTGTGTTTCTGATGTGACATGAAATGTTGGTAACTCAGTGTGTTTATGAGCCAGGTTGTGACAGATAGTGAGTGTGTTTCTGATGTGACATGAAATGTTGGTAACTCAGTGTGTTTATGAGCCAGGTTATGACAGACAGTGAGAGTGTTTCTAATGTGACATGAAATGTTGGTAAGTCAGTGTGTTCATGAGTTAGGTTGTGACAGATAGTAAGAGTGTTTCTGATGTGACATGAAGTGCTGATAACTCAGTGTGTTTATGAGTTAGGTTGTGACAGACAGTGAGAGTGTTTCTGATGTGACATGAAGTGTTGATAACTCAGTGTGTTTATGAGTTAGGTTGTGACAGAAAGTGAGTGAGTTTCTGATGTGACATGAAATGTTGGTAAGTCAGTGTGTTCATGAGTTAGGTTGTGACAGATAGTAAGAGTGTTTCTGATGTGACATGAAGTGCTGATAACTCAGTGTGTTTATGAGTTAGGTTGTGACAGACAGTGAGAGTGTTTCTGATGTTACATGAAGTGCTGATAACTCAGTGTGTTTATGAGTTAGGTTGTGACAGAAAGTGAGTGAGTTTCTGATGTGACATGAAATGTTGGTAACTCAGTGTGTTTATGAGTTAGGTTGTGACAGACAGTGAGAGTGTTTCTAATGTGACATGAAATGTTGGTAAGTCAGTGTGTTTATGAGTTGGGTTGTAACAGACAGTGAGAGTGTTTCTAATGTTACATGAAATTTGGGTAACTCAGTGTGTTTATGAGTCAGGTTGTGACAGACAGTGAGAGTGTTTCTGATGTGACATGAAATGTTGGTAAGTCAGTGTGTTTATGAGTTAGCTTGTGACAGACAGTGAGAGTGTTTCTAATGTGACATGAAATGTTGGTAACTCAGTGTGTTTATGAGACAGGTTGTGATAGACAGTGAGTGTGTTTCTGATGTGACATGAGATGTTACTAACTCAGTGTGTTTATGAGTCAGGTTGTGACAGATAGTGAGAATGTTTCTGATGTGACATGAAATGTTGGTAAGTCAGTGTGTTTATGAGCCAGGTTGTGACAGACAGTGAGAGTGTTTCTGATGTGACATGAAATGTTGTTAACTCAGTGTGTTTATGAACCAGTTTGTAACAGATAGTGAGTGTGTTTCTGATGTGAGATGAAATGTTGGTAACTCAGTGTGTTTATGAGTTAGGTTGTGACAGACAGAGTGTTTCTGATGTGAGAAGAAATGTTGATAACTCAGTGTGTTTATGAGTTAGGTTGTGACAGACAGTGAGAGTGTTTCTAATGTGACATGAAATGTTGGATAGTCAGTGTGTTTATGAGTTAGGTTGTGACAGATAGTGAGAATGTTTCTAATGTGACATGAAATGTTGGTAATTCAGTGTGTTTATGAGACAGGTTGTGATAGACAGTGAGTGTGTTTCTGATGTGACATGAAATGTTGGTAACTCAGTGTGTTTATGAGCCAGGTTGTGACAGATAGTGAGTGTGTTTCTGATGTGACATGAAATGTTGGTAACTCAGTGTGTTTATGAGCAGGTTATGACAGACAGTGAGAGTGTTTCTAATGTGACATGAAATGTTGGTAAGTCAGAGTGTTTATGACTTAGGTTGTGACAGATAGTAAGAGTGTTTCTGATGTGACATGAAGTGCTGATAACTCAGTGTGTTTATGAGTTAGGTTGTGACAGACAGTGAGAGTGTTTCTGATGTGACATGAAGTGTTGATAACTCAGTGTGTTTATGAATTAGGTTGTGACAGACAGTGAGTGTGTTTCTGATGTGACAAGAAGTGTTGATAACTCAGTGTGTTTATGAGTTAGGTTGTGACAGACAGTGCGTGTGTTTCTGATGTGACATGAAGTGCTGATAACTCCGTGTGTTTATGAGTCAAGCTGTGACAGATAGTGAGTGTGTTTCTGATGTGACATGAAGTGCTGATTACTCAGTGTGTTTATGAGTTAGGTTGTGACAGAAAGTGAGTGTGTTTCTGATGTGACATGAAGTGCTGATAACTCAGTGTGTTTATGAGTTAGGTTGTGACAGACAGTGAGAGTGTTTCTGATGTGATATGAAGTGTTGATAACTCAGTGTGTTTATGAGTTAGGTTGTGACAGAAAGTGGGAGTGTTTCTGATGTGACATGAAGTGCTGATAACTCAGTGTGTTTATGAGTTAGGTTGTGACAGAAAGTGAGTGTGTTTCTGATGTGATATGAAGTGCTGATAACTCAGTGTGTTTATCAGTTAGGTTGTGACAGAAAGTGAGAGTGTTTCTGATGTTACATGAAGTGCTGATAACTCAGTGTGTTTATGAGTTAGGTTGTGACAGAAAGTGAGTATGTTTCTGATGTGATATATAGTGCTGATAACTCAGTGTGTTTATGAGTTAGGTTGTGACAGACAGAGTGTTTCTGATGTGAAAAGAAATGTTGCTAACTCAGTGTGTTTATGAGTTAGGTTGTGACAGACAGTGAGAGTGTTTCTAATGTGACATGAAATGTTGGATAGTCAGTGTGTTTATGAGTTAGGTTGTGACAGATAGTGAGAATGTTTCTAATGTGACATGAAATGTCGGTAACTCAGTGTGTTTATGAGTCAGGTTGTGACAGATAGTGAGAATGTTTCTAATGTGACATGAAATGTTGGATAGTCAGTGTGTTTATGAGTTAGGTTGTGACAGATAGTGAGAATGTTTCTAATGTGACATGAAATGTCGGTAACTCAGTGTGTTTATGAGTCAGGTTGTGACAGATAGTGAGAATGTTTCTAATGTGACATGAAATGTTGGTAACGCAGTGTGTTTATGAGTTAGGTTGTGACAGATAGTGAGAATGTTTCTAATGTGACATGAAATGGTGGTAAGTCAGTGTGTTCATGAGTTAGGTTGTGACAGATAGTAAGAGTGTTTCTGATGTGACATGAAGTGCTGATAACTCAGTGTGTTTATGAGTTAGGTTGTGACAGACAGTGAGAGTGTTTCTGATGTGACATGAAGTGCTGATAACTCAGTGTGTTTATGAGTTAGGTTGTGACAGAAAGTGAGTGAGTTTCTGATGTGACATGAAATGTTGGTAACTCAGTGTGTTTATGAGTTAGGTTGTGACAGACAGTGAGAGTGTTTCTAATGTGACATGAAATGTTGGTAAGTCAGTGTGTTTATGAGTTAGGTTGTAACAGACAGTGAGAGTGTTTCTAATGTGACATGAAATTTGGGTAACTCAGTGTGTTTATGAGTCAGGTTGTGACAGACAGTGAGAGTGTTTCTGATGTGACATGAAATGTTGGTAAGTCAGTGTGTTTATGAGTTAGCTTGTGACAGACAGTGAGAGTGTTTCTAATGTGACATGAAATGTTGGTAACTCAGTGTGTTTATGAGACAGGTTGTGATAGACAGTGAGTGTGTTTCTGATGTGACATGAAATGTTGTTAACTCAGTGTGTTTATGAACCAGTTTGTAACAGATAGTGAGTGTGTTTCTGATGTGAGATGAAATGTTGGTAACTCAGTGTGTTTATGGGTTAGGTTGTGACAGACAGAGTGTTTCTGATGTGAGAAGAAATGTTGATAACTCAGTGTGTTTATGAGTTAGGTTGTGACAGACAGTGAGAGTGTTTCTAATGTGACATATAATGTTGGATAGTCAGTGTGTTTATGAGTTAGGTTGTGACAGATAGTGAGAATGTTTCTAATGTGACATGAAATGTTGGTAACTCAGTGTGTTTATGAGAAAGGTTGTGATAGACAGTGAGTGTGTTTCTGATGTGACATGAAATGTTGGTAACTCAGTGTGTTTATGAGCCAGGTTGTGACAGATAGTGAGTGTGTTTCTGATGTGACATGAAATGTTGGTAACTCAGTGTGTTTATGAGCAGGTTATGACAGACAGTGAGAGTGTTTCTAATGTGACATGAAATGTTGGTAAGTCAGAGTGTTTATGACTTAGGTTGTGACAGAGAGTAAGAGTGTTTCTGATGTGACATGAAGTGCTGATAACTCAGTGTGTTTATGAGTTAGGTTGTGACAGACAGTGAGAGTGTTTCTGATGTGACATGAAGTGTTGATAACTCAGTGTGTTTATGAATTAGGTTGTGACAGACAGTGAGTGTGTTTCTGATGTGACAAGAAGTGTTGATAACTCAGTGTGTTTATGAGTTAGGTTGTGACAGACAGTGAGTGTGTTTCTGATGTGACATGAAATGTTGGTAACTCAGTGTGTTTATGAGCAGGTTATGACAGACAGTGAGAGTGTTTCTAATGTGACATGAAATGTTGGTAAGTCAGAGTGTTTATGACTTAGGTTGTGACAGACAGTGAGAGTGTTTCTAATGTGAAATGAAATGTTGGTAAGTCAGTGTGTTTATGAGTTAGGTTGTAACAGACAGTGAGAGTGTTTCTAATGTGACATAAATTTGGGTAACTCAGTGTGTTTATGAGTCAGGTTGTGACAGACAGTGAGAGTGTTTCTGATGTGACATGAAATGTTGGTAAGTCAGTGTGTTTATGAGTTAGCTTGTGACAGACAGTGAGAGTGTTTCTAATGTGACATGAAATGTTGGTAACTCAGTGTGTTTATGAGACAGGTTGTGATAGACAGTGAGTGTGTTTCTGATGTGACATGAGATCTTAGTAACTCAGTATGTTTATGAGTCAGGTTGTGACAGATAGTGAGAATGCTTCTGATGTGACATGAAATGTTGGTAAGTCAGTGTGTTTATGAGCCAGGTTGTGACAGACAGTGAGAGTGTTTCTGATGTGACCTGAAATGTTGTTAACTCAGTGTGTTTATGATCCAGGTTGTAACAGATAGTGAGTGTGTTTCTGATGTGAGATGAAATGTTGGTAACTCAGTGTGTTTATGAGTTAGGTTGTGACAGACAGAGTGTTTCTGATGTGAGAAGAAATGTTGCTAACTCAGTGTGTTTATGAGTTAGGTTGTGACAGACAGTGAGAGTGTTTCTAATGTGACATGAAATGTTGGATAGTCAGTGTGTTTATGAGTTAGGTTGTGACAGATAGTGAGAATGTTTCTAATGTGACATGAAATGTTGGTAACTCAGTGTGTTTATGAGTCAGGTTGTGACAGATAGTGAGAATGTTTCTAATGTGACATGAGATGTTAGTAACTCAGAGTGTTTATGAGTCAGGTTGTGACAGATAGTGAGAATGTTTCTGATGTGACATGAGATGTTGGTAAGTCAGTGTGTTTATGAGTTAGGTTGTGACAGACAGTGAGAATGTTTGTAATGTGACATGAAATGTTGGTAACTCAGTGTGCTTATGAGTTAGGTTGTGACAGATAGTGAGAATGTTTCTGATGTGACATGAAATGTTGGTAAGTCACTGTGTTTATGAGTTAGGTTGTGACAGACAGTGAGAGTGTTTCTGATGTGACATGAAATGTTGGTAAGTCAGTGTGTTTCTGAGTCAGGTTGTGACAGACAGTGAGAGTGTTTCTGATGTGACATGAAGTGTTGATAACTCAGTGTGTTTATGAGTTAGGCTGTGACAGATAGTGAGTGTGTTTCTGATGTGACATGAAGTGCTGATAACTCAGTGTGTTTATGAGTTAGGTGGTGACAGACAGTGAGAGTGTTTCTGATGTGACATGAAATGTTGGTAACTCAGTGTGTTTATGAGTTAGGTGTTGATAGATAGTGAGAGTGTTTCTGATGTGACATGAAATGTTGGTAAGTCAGTGTGTTTATGAGTCAGGTTGTGACAGACAGTGAGAATGTTTCTGATGTGACATGAAGTGTTGATAACTCAGTGTTTATGAGTTAGGTTGTGACAGATAGTGTGTTTCTGATGTGACATGAAGTGCTGATAACTCAGTATGTTTATGAGTTAGGTTGTGACAGATAGTGAGAGTGTTTCTGATGTGACATGAAGTGCTGATAACTCAGTGTGTTTATGAGTTAGGTGGTGACAGACAGTGAGAGTGTTTCTAATGTGACATGAAATGTTGATAACTCAGTGTGTTTATGAGTTAGGTAGTGACAGATAGTGAGAATGTTTCTAATGTGACATGAAATGTTGATAACTCAGTGTGTTTATGAGCCAGGTTGTGACAGACAGTGAGAGTGTTTCTGATGTGACATGAAATATTGATAAGTCAGTGTTTTTATGAGTTAGGTTGTGACAGATAGTGAGAGGTTTCTGATGTAACATGAAATGTTCGTAACTCAGTGTGTTTATGAGTTAGGTTGTGACAGACAGTGAGAGTGTTTCTGATGTGACATGAAATGTTCGTAACTCAGTGTGTTTATTAGTTAGGTTGTGACAGACAGTGAGTGTGTTTCTGATGTGAGATGAAATGGTCGTAACTCAGTGTGTTTATGAGTTAGGTTGTGACAGAAAGTGAGTGTGTTTCTGATGTGACATGAAGTGCTGATAACTCAGTGTGTTTATGAGTTAGATTGTGACAGACAGTGAGAGTGTTTCTAATGTGACATGAAATGCTGATAACTCAGTATGTTTATGAGTTAGGTTGTGACAGACAGTGAGTGTGGTTCTAATGTGACATGAAGTGCTGATAACTCAGTGTGTTTATGAGTTAGGTTGTGACAGACAGTGAGTGTGTTTCTGATGTGACATGAAATGTTGGTAAGTCAGTGTGTTTATGAGTTAGGTTGTGACAGACAGTGTTCTGTTGTGACATGAAGTGCTGATAACTCAGTGTGTTTATGAGTCAGGTTGTGACAGACAGTGAGACTGTTTCTGATGTAACAAGAAGTGTTGATAACTCAGTGTGTTTATGAGTCAGGTTGTGACAGACAGTGAGAGTATTTCTGATGTGAAATGAAGTGCTGATAACTCCGAGTGTTTATGAGTCAGGTTGTGACAGACAGTGAGAGTATTTCTGATGTGACATGAAGTGCTGATAACTCAGTGTGTTTATGAGTCAGGTTGTGACAGACAGTGAGAGTATTTCTGATGTGACATGAAGTGCTGATAACTCAGTGTGTTTATGAGTCAGGTTGTGACAGATAGTGAGAATGTTTCTGATGTGACATGAAGTGCTGATAACTCAGTGTGCTTATGAGTTAGGTTGTGACAGACAGTGAGAGTGTTTCTGATGTGACATGAAGTGCTGATAACTCAGTGTGTTTATGAGTTAGGTTGTGACAGAAAGTGAGTGAGTTTCTGATGTGACATGAAATGTTGGTAACTCAGTGTGTTTATGAGTTAGGTTGTGACAGAAATGAGAGTGTTTCTAATGTGACATGAAATGTTGGTAAGTCAGTGTGTTTATGAGTTGGGTTGTAACAGACAGTGAGAGTGTTTCTAATGTGACATGAAATTTGGGTAACTCAGTGTGTTTATGAGTCAGGTTGTGACAGACAGTGAGAGTGTTTCTGATGTAACATGAAGTGCTGATAACTCAGTGTGTTTATGAGTCAGGTTGTGACAGATAGTGAGAATGTTTCTAATGTGACATGAAATGTTGATAACTCAGTGTGTTTATGAGTTAGGTAGTGACAGATAGTGAGAATGTTTCTAATGTGACATGAAATGTTGATAACTCAGTGTGTTTATGAGCCAGGTTGTGACAGACAGTGAGAGTGTTTCTGATGTGACATGAAATGTTGATAAGTCAGTGTGTTTATGATTTAGGTTGTGACAGATAGTGAGAATGTTTCTGATGTGACATGAAATGTTCGTAACTCAGTGTGTTTATGAGTTAGGTTGTGACAGACAGTGAGAGTGTTTCTGATGTGACATGAAATGTTCGTAACTCAGTGTGTTTATTAGTTAGGTTGTGACAGACAGTGAGTGTGTTTCTGATGTGAGATGAAATGTTCGTAACTCAGTGTGTTTATGAGTTAGGTTGTGACAGACAGTGAGTGTGTTTCTGATGTGACATGAAGTGCTGATAACTCAGTGTGTTTATGAGTTAGATTGTGACAGACAGTGAGTGTGGTTCTAATGTGACATGAAATGTTGGTAACTCAGTGTGTTTATGAGCCAGGTTATGACAGACAGTGAAAGTGTTTTTCTAATGTGACATGAAATGTTGGTAAGTCAGTGTGTTCATGAGTTAGGTTGTGACAGATAGTGAGAGAGTTTCTGATGTGACATGAAGTGCTGATAACTCAGTGTGTTTATGAATTAGGTTGTGACAGACAGTGAGAGTGTTTCTGATGTGACATGAAGTTTTGATAACTCAGTGTGTTTATGAATTAGGTTGTGACAGACAGTGAGAGTGTTTCTGATGTGACAAGAAGTGTTGATAACTCAGTGTGTTTATGAGTTAGGTTGTGACAGACAGTGAGAGTGTTTCTGATGTGACATGAAGTGCTGATAACTCAGTGTGTTTATGAGTTAGGTTGTGACAGAAAGTGAGTGAGTTTCTGATGTGACATGAAATGTTGGTAACTCAGTGTGTTTATGAGTTAGGTTGTGAAAGACAGTGAGTGTGTTTCTAATGTGACATGAAATGTTGGTAAGTCAGTGTGTTTATGCGTTAGGTGGTAACAGACAGTGAGAGTGTTTCTAATGTGACATGAAATTTGGGTAACTCAGTGTGTTTATGAGTCAGGTTGTGAGAGATAGTGAGAATGTTTCTGATGTGACATGAAATGTTGGTAAGTCAGTGTGTTTATGAGCCAGGTTGTGACAGACAGAGAGAGTGTTTCTGATGTGACATGAAATGTTGTTAACTCAGTGTGTTTATGAGCCAGGTTGTAACAGATAGTGAGTGTGTTTCTGATGTGAGATGAAATGTTGGTAACTCAGTGTGTTTATGAGTTAGGTTGTGACAGACAGAGTGTTTCTGATGTGAGAAGAAATGTTGATAACTCAGTGTGTTTATGAGTTAGGTTGTGACAGACAGTGAGAGTGTTTCTAATGTGACATGAAATGTTGGATAGTCACTGTGTTTATGAGTTAGGTTGTGACAGATAGTGAGAATGTTTCTAATGTGACATGAAATGTTGGTAACTCAGTGTGTTTATGAGACAGGTTTGATACATAGTGAGTGTGTTTCTGATGTGACATGAAATGTTGGTAACTCAGTGTGTTTATGAGCCAGGTTGTGACAGATAGTGAGTGTGTCTCTGATGTGACATGAAATGTTGGTAACTCAGTGTGTTTATGCGCCAGGTTATGACAGACAGTGAGAGTGTTTCTAATGTGACATGAAATGTTGTTAAGTCAGTGTGTTTATGAGTTAGGTTGTGACAGATAGTAAGAGTGTTTCTGATGTGACATGAAGTGCTGATAACTCAGTGTGTTTATGAGTTAGGTTGTGACAGACAGTGAGAGTGTTTCTGATGTGACATGAAGTGTTGATAACTCAGTGTGTTTATGAATTAGGTTGTGACAGACAGTGAGAGTGTTTCTGATGTGACAAGAAGTGTTGATAACTCAGTGTGTTTATGAGTTAGGTTGTGACAGACAGTGAGAGTGTTTCTGATGTGACATGAAGTGCTGATAACTCAGTATGTTTATGAGTTAGGTTGTGACAGAAAGTGAGTGAGTTTCTGATGTGACATGAAATGTTGGTAACTCAGTGTGTTTATGAGTTAGGTTGTGACAGACAGTGAGAGTGTTTCTAATGTGACATGAAATGTTGGTAACTCAGTGTGTTTATGAGTTAGGTTGTGACAGACAGTGAGAGCATTTCTAATGTGACATGAAATTTGGGTAACTCAGTGTGTTTATGAGTCAGGTTGTGACAGACAGTGAGAGTGTTTCTGATGTGACATGAAGTGCTGATAACTCAGTGTCTTTATAAGTCAGGTTGTGACAGACAGTGAGAGTGTTTCTCATGTGACATGAAGTGCTGATAACTCAGTGTGTTTATGAGTCAAGTTGTGACAGACAGTGAGTGTGTTTCTGATGTGACATGAAGTGCTGATAACTCAGTGTGTTTATGAGTCAAGTTGTGACAGATAGTGAGAGTGTTTCTGATGTTACATGAAGTGCTGATAACTCAGTGTATTTATGAGTTAGGTTGTGACAGAAAGTGAGTGTGTTTCTGATGTGACATGAAGTGCTGATAACTCAGTGTGTTTATGAGTTAGGTTGTGACAGATAGTGAGAGTGTTTCTGATGTGACATGAAATGTTGGTAAGTCAGTGTGTTTATGACTTAGGTTGTGACAGATAGTGAGAATGTTTCTAATGTGACATGAAATGTTGGTAACTCAGTGTGTTTATGAGTTAGGTTGTGACAGATAGTGAGAATGTTTCTAATGTGACATGAAATGTTGGTAACTCAGTGTGTTTATGAGTCAGGTTGTGACAGATAGTGAAAATGTTTCTAATGTGACATGAGATGTTAGTAACTCAGTGTGTTTATGATTTAGGTTGTGACAGATAGTGAGAATGTTTCTGATGTGAGATAAATGTTGGTAAGTCAGTGTGTTTATGAGTTAGGTTGTGACAAACAGTGAGTGTGTTTCTGATGTGACATGAAATGTTGGAAACTCAGTGTGTTTTTCAGTCAGGTTGTGACATACAGTGAGAGTGTTTCTGATGTGACATGAAGTGTTGATAACTCAGTGTTTTTATGAGTTAGGTTGTGACAGATAGTGAGTGTGTTTCTGATGTGACATAAAGTGCTGATAACTCAGTGTGTTTATGAGTTAGGTTGTGACAGATAGTGAGTGTGTTTCTGATGTGACATGAAATGTTGGTAACTCAGTGTGTTTATGAGTCAGGTTGTGACAGACAGTGAGTGTGTTTCTGATGTGACATGAAGTGCTGATAACTCAGTGTGTTTATGAGTTAGGTTGTGACAGATAGTGAGAATGTTTCTGATGTGACATGAAGTGTTGATAACTCAGTGTGTTTATGAGTCAGGTAGTGACAGACAGTGAGAGTGTTTCTGATGTGACATGAAGTGCTGATAACTCAGTGTGTTTATGAGTCAGGTTGTGACAGATAGTGAGTGTGTTTCTGATGTGAGATGAAATGTTGGTAACTCAGTGTGTTTATGAGTTAGGTTGTGACAGACAGAGTGTTTCTGATGAGAGAAGAAATGTTGCTAACTCAGTGTGTTTATGAGTTAGGTTGTGACAGACAGTGAGAGTGTTTCTGATGTGACATGAAATGTTCCCAACTCAGTGTGTTTATGAGTTAGGTTGTGACAGACAGTGAGAGTGTATCTGATGTGACATGAAATGTTCGTAACTCAGTGTGTTTATTAGTTAGGTTGTGACAGACAGTGAGAGTGTTTCTAATGTGACATGAAATGTTGGTAACTCAGTGTGTTTATGAGTCAGGTTGTGACAGATAGTGAGAATGTTTCTAATGTGACATGAAATGTTGATAATTCAGTGTGTTTATGAGTTAGGTTGTGACAGATAGTGAGAATGTTTCTAATGTGACATGAAATGTTGATAACTCAGTGTGTTTATGAGTTAGGTTGTGACAGATAGTGAGAAGGTTTCTGATGTGACATGAAATGTTTGTAACTCAGTGTGTTTATGAGTTAGGTTGTGACAGACAGTGAGAGTGTTTCTGATGTGACATGAAATATTCGTAACTAAGTGTGTTTATGAGTCAGGTTGTGACAGATAGTGAGAATGTTTCTGATGTGACATGAAATGTTCGTAACTCAGTGTGATTATGAGTTAGGTTGTGATAGTGAGAGTGTTTCTCATGTGACATGAAGTGCTGATAACTCAGTGTGTTTATTAGTCAGGTTGTGTCAGACAGTGAGAGTGTTTCTGATGTGACATGAAATGTTGGTAACGCAGTGTGTTTATGAGTCAGGTTCTGAAATACAGTGAGTGTGTTTCTGATGTGACATGAAGTGCTGATAACTCAGTGTGTTTATAAGTCAGGTTGTGAAATACAGTGAGTGTGTTTCTGATGTGACATGAAGTGCTGATAACTCAGTGTGTTTATAGGTCAGGTTGTGAAATACAGTGAGTGTGTTTCTGATGTGACATGAAGTGCTGATAACTCAGTGTGTTTATAAGTCAGGTTGTGAAATACAGTGAGTGTGTTTCTGATGTAACATGAAGTGCTGATAACTCAGTGTGTTTATGAGTCAAGTTGTGACAGATAGTGAGTGTGTTTCTGATGTGACATGAAGTGCTGATAACTCAGTGTGTTTATGAGTCAAGTTGTGACAGACAGTGAGTGTGTTTCTGATGTGACATGAAGTGCTGATAACTCCGTGTGTTTATGAGTCAAGTTGTGACAGATAGTGAGTGTGTTTCTGATGTGACATGAAGTGCTGATAACTCAGTGTGTTTATGAGTTAGGTTGTGACAGAAAGTGAGTGTGTTTCTGATGTGACATGAAGTGCTGATAACTCAGTGTGTTTATGAGTTAGGTTGTGACAGACAGTGAGAGTGTTTCTGATGTGATATGAAGTGCTGATAACTCAGTGTGTTTATGAGTTAGGTTGTGACAGAAAGTGGGAGTGTTTCTGATGTGACATGAAGTGCTGATAACTCAGTGTGTTTATGAGTTAGGTTGTGACAGAAAGTGAGTGTGTTTCTGATGTGATATGAAGTGCTGATAACTCAGTGTGTTTATCAGTTAGGTTGTGACAGAAAGTGAGTGTGTTTCTGATGTTACATGAAGTGCTGATAACTCAGTGTGTTTATGAGTTAGGTTGTGACAGAAAGTGAGTATGTTTCTGATGTGATATATAGTGCTGATAACTCAGTGTGTTTATGAGTTAGGTTGTGACAGACAGTGAGAGTGTTTCTGATGTAACATGAAGTGCTGATAACTCAGTGTGTTTATGAGTTAGGTTGTGACAGACAGTGAGAGTGTTTCTGATGTGACATGAAGTGCTGATAACTCAGTGTGTTTATGAGTTAGGTTGTGACAGAAAGTGAGTGTGTTTCTGCTGTGATATGAAGTGCTGATAACTCAGTGTGTTTACGAGTTAGGTTGTGACAGACAGTGAGAGTGTTTCTGATGTAACATGAAGTGCTGTTAACTCAGTGTGTTTATGAGTTAGGTTGTGACAGAAAGTGAGTGTGTTTCTGATGTGACATGAAGTGCTGATAACTCAGTGTGTTTATGAGTTAGGTTGTGACAGACAGTGAGTGTGTTTCTGATGTGAGATGAAATGTTCGTAAATCAGTTTGTTTATGAGTTAGGTTTTGACAGATAGTGAGAATGTTTCTGATGTGAAATGAAGTGCTGATAACTCAGTGTGTTTATGAGTTAGGTTGTGACAGACAGTGAGTGTGTTTCTGATGTGACATGAAATGTTGATAACTCAGTGTGTTTATGAGTTAGGTTGTGACAGACAGTGAGTGTGTTTCTGATGTGAGATGAAATGTTCGTAACTCAGTGTGTTTATGAGTTAGGTTGTGACAGAAAGTGAGAGTGTTTCTGATGTGACATGAAGTGCTGATAACTCAGTGTGTTTATGAGTTAGGTTGTGACAGACAGTGAGTGTATTTCTGATGTGACATGAAATGTTGATAACTCAGTGTGTTTATGAGTTAGGTTGTGAAATACAGTGAGTGTGTTTCTGATGTGACATGAAGTGTTGATAACTCAGTGTGTTTATGAGTCAGGTAGTGACAGACAGTGAGAGTGTTTCTGATGTGACATGAAGTGCTGATAACTCAGTGTGTTTATGAGTCAGGTTGTGACAGATAGTGAGTGTGTTTCTAATGTGACATGAAATGTTGGTAACTCAGTGTGTTTATGAGTTAGGTTGTGACAGACAGTGAGTGTGTTTCTAATGTGACATGAAGTGCTGATAACTCAGTGTGTTTATGAGTTAGGTTGTGACAAAGTGAGTGTGTTTCTGATGTGACATGAAGTGCTGATAACTCAGTGTGTTTATGAGTTAGGTTGTGACAAAGTGAGTGTGTTTCTGATGTGACATGAAGTGCTGATAACTCAGTGTGTTTATGAGTTAGGTTGTGACAAAGTGAGTGTGTTTCTGATGTGACATGAAGTGCTGATAACTCAGTGTGTTTATGAGTTAGGTTGTGACAGAAAGTGAGTGTGTTTCTGATGTGACATGAAGTGCTGATAACTCAGTGTGTTTATGAGTTAGGTTGTGACAAAGTGAGTTCGTTTCTGATGTGACATGAAGTGCTGATAACTCAAGTGTGTTTACGAGTTAGGTTGTGACAGACAGTGAGTGTGTTTCTGATGCGAGATGAAATGTTCGTAACTCAGTTTGTTTATGAGTTAGGTTGTGACAGATAGTGAGAATGTTTCTGATGTGACATGAAGTGCTGATAACTCAGTGTGTTTATGAGTTAGGTTGTGACAGACAGTGAGTGTGTTTCTGATGTGACATGAAATGTTGATAACTCAGTGTGTTTATGAGTCAGGTAGTGACAGACAGTGAGAGTGTTTCTGATGTGACATGAAGTGCTGATAACTCAGTGTGTTTATGAGTCAGGTTGTGACAGATAGTGAGAATGTTTCTGATGTGACATGAAGTGTTGATAACTCAGTGTGTTTATGAGTCAGGTAGTGACAGACAGTGAGAGTGTTTCTGATGTGACATGAAGTGCTGATAACTCAGTGTGTTTATGAGTCAGGTTGTGACAGATAGTGAGTGTGTTTCTGATGTGAGATGAAATGTTGGTAACTCAGTGTGTTTATGAGTTAGGTTGTGACAGACAGAGTGTTTCTGATGAGAGAAGAAATGTTGCTAACTCAGTGTGTTTATGAGTTAGGATGTGACAGACAGTGAGAGTGTTTCTGATGTGACATGAAATGTTCCTAACTCAGTGTGTTTATGAGTTAGGTTGTGACAGACAGTGAGAGTGTTTCTGATGTGACATGAAATGTTCGTTACTCAGTGTGTTTATTAGTTAGGTTATGACAGACAGTGAGAGTGTTTCTAATGTGACATGAAATGTTGGTAACTCAGTGTGTTTATGAGTCAGGTTGTGACAGATAGTGAGAATGTTTCTAATGTGACATGAAATGTTGATAATTCAGTGTGTTTATGAGTTAGGTTGTGACAGATAGTGAGAATGTTTCTAATGTGACATGAAATGTTGATAACTCAGTGTGTTTATGAGTTAGGTTGTGACAGATAGTGAGAAGGTTTCTGATGTGACATGAAATGTTTGTAACTCAGTGTGTTTATGAGTTAGGTTGTGACAGACAGTGAGAGTGTTTCTGATGTGACATGAAATATTCGTAACTAAGTGTGTTTATGAGTCAGGTTGTGACAGACAGTGAGAGTGTTTCTGATGTGACATGAAGTGCTGATAACTCAGTGTGTTTATGAGTTAGGTTGTGACAGAAAGTGAGTGAGTTTCTGATGTGACATGAAATGTTGGTAACTCAGTGTGTTTATGAGTTAGGTTGTGACAGACAGTGAGAGTGTTTCTAATGTGACATGAAATGTTGGTAAGTCAGTGTGTTTATGAGTTGGGTTGTAACAGACAGTGAGAGTGTTTCTAATGTGACATGAAATTTGGGTAACTCAGTGTGTTTATGAGTCAGGTTGTGACAGACAGTGAGAGTGTTTCTGATGTAACATGAAGTGCTGATAACTCAGTGTGTTTATGAGTCAGGTTGTGACAGATAGTGAGAATGTTTCTAATGTGACATGAAATGTTGATAACTCAGTGTGTTTATGAGTTAGGTAGTGACAGATAGTGAGAATGTTTCTAATGTGACATGAAATGTTGATAACTCAGTGTGTTTATGAGCCAGGTTGTGACAGACAGTGAGAGTGTTTCTGATGTGACATGAAATGTTGATAAGTCAGTGTGTTTATAAGTTAGGTTGTGACAGATAGTGAGAATGTTTCTGATGTGACATGAAATGTTGGTAACTCAGTGTGTTTATGAGCCAGGTTATGACAGACAGTGAGAGTGTTTTTCGAATGTGACATGAAATGTTGGTAAGTCAGTGTGTTCATGAGTTAGGTTGTGACAGATAGTGAGAGAGTTTCTGATGTGACATGAAGTGCTGATAACTCAGTGTGTTTATGAATTAGGTTGTGACAGACAGTGAGAGTGTTTCTGATGTGACATGAAGTTTTGATAACTCAGTGTGTTTATGAATTAGGTTGTGACAGACAGTGAGAGTGTTTCTGATGTGACAAGAAGTGTTGATAACTCAGTGTGTTTATGAGTTAGGTTGTGACAGACAGTGAGAGTGTTTCTGATGTGACATGAAGTGCTGATAACTCAGTGTGTTTATGAGTTAGGTTGTGACAGAAAGTGAGTGAGTTTCTGATGTGACACGAAATGTTGGTAACTCAGTGTGTTTATGAGTTAGGTTGTGAAAGACAGTGAGAGTGTTTCTAATGTGACATGAAATGTTGGTAAGTCAGTGTGTTTATGCGTTAGGTGGTAACAGACAGTGAGAGTGTTTCTAATGTGACATGAAATTTGGGTAACTCAGTGTGTTTATGAGTCAGGTTGTGACAGACAGTGAGAGTGTTTCTGATGTGACATGAAATGTTGGTAACTCAGTGTGTTTATGAGACAGGTGGTGATAGACAGTGAGTGTGTTTCTGATGTGACATGAGATGTTAGTAACTCAGTGTGTTTATGAGTCAGGTTGTGAGAGATAGTGAGAATGTTTCTGATGTGACATGAAATGTTGGTAAGTCAGTGTGTTTATGAGCCAGGTTGTGACAGACAGAGAGAGTGTTTCTGATGTGACATGAAATGTTGTTAACTCAGTGTGTTTATGAGCCAGGTTGTAACAGATAGTGAGTGTGTTTCTGATCTGAGATGAAATGTTGGTAACTCAGTGTGTTTATGAGTTAGGTTGTGACAGACAGAGTGTTTCTGATGTGAGAAGAAATGTTGATAACTCAGTGTGTTTATGAGTTAGGTTGTGACAGACAGTGAGAGTGTTTCTAATGTGACATGAAATGTTGGACAGTCACTGTGTTTATGAGTTAGGTTGTGACAGATAGTGAGAATGTTTCTAATGTGACATGAAATGTTGGTAACTCAGTGTGTTTATGAGACAGGTTGTGATACATAGTGAGTGTGTTTCTGATGTGACATGAAATGTTGGTAACTCAGTGTGTTTATGAACCAGGTTGTGACAGATAGTGAGTGTGTCTCTGATGTGACATGAAATGTTGGTAACTCAGTGTGTTTATGAGCCAGGTTATGACAGACAGTGAGAGTGTTTCTAATGTGACATGAAATGTTGTTAAGTCAGTGTGTTTATGAGTTAGGTTGTGACAGATAGTAAGAGTGTTTCTGATGTGACATGAAGTGCTGATAACTCAGTGTGTTTATGAATTAGGTTGTGACAGACAGTGAGTGAGTTTCTGATGTGACATGAAATGTTGGTAACTCAGTGTGTTTATGAGTTAGGTTGTGACAGACAGTGAGAGTGTTTCTAATGTGACATGAAATGTTGGTAACTCAGTGTGTTTATGAGTTAGGTTGTGACAGACAGTGAGAGTATTTCTAATGTGACATGAAATTTGGGTAACTCAGTGTGTTTATGAGTCAGGTTGTGACAGACAGTGAGAGTGTTTCTGATGTGACATGAAGTGCTGATAACTCAGTGTCTTTATAAGTCAGGTTGTGACAGACAGTGAGAGTGTTTCTCATGTGACATGAAGTGCTGATAACTCAGTGTGTTTATGAGTCAAGTTGTGACAGACAGTGAGTGTGTTTCTGATGTGACATGAAGTGCTGATAACTCAGTGTGTTTATGAGTCAAGTTGTGACAGATAGTGAGAGTGTTTCTGATGTTACATGAAGTGCTGATAACTCAGTGTATTTATGAGTTAGGTTGTCACAGAAAGTGAGTGTGTTTCTGATGTGACATGAAGTGCTGATAACTCAGTGTGTTTATGAGTTAGGTTGTGACAGATAGTGAGAGTGTTTCTGATGTGACATGAAATGTTGGTAAGTCAGTGTGTTTATGACTTAGGTTGTGACAGATAGTGAGAATGTTTCTAATGTGACATGAAATGTTGGTAACTCAGTGTGTTTATGAGTTAGGTTGTGACAGATAGTGAGAATGTTTCTAATGTGACATGAAATGTTGGTAACTCAGTGTGTTTATGAGTCAGGTTGTGACAGATAGTGAAAATGTTTCTAATGTGACATGAGATGTTAGTAATTAAGTGTGTTTATGATTTAGGTTGTGACAGATAGTGAGAATGTTTCTGATGTGAGATAAATGTTGGTAAGTCAGTGTGTTTATGAGTTAGGTTGTGACAAACAGTGAGTGTGTTTCTGATGTGACATGAAATGTTGGTAACTCAGTGTGTTTATCAGTCAGGTTGTGACATACAGTGAGAGTGTTTCTGATGTGACATGAAGTGTTGATAACTCAGTGTTTTTATGAGTTAGGTTGTGACAGATAGTGAGTGTGTTTCTGATGTGACATGAAATGTTGGTAACTCAGTGTGTTTATGAGTCAGGATGTGACAGACAGTGAGTGTGTTTCTGATGTGACATGAAGTGCTGATAACTCAGTGTGTTTATGAGTTAGGTTGTGACAGATAGTGAGAATGTTTCTGATGTGACATGAAGTGTTGATAACTCAGTGTGTTTATGAGTCAGGTAGTGACAGACAGTGAGAGTGTTTCTGATGTGACATGAAGTGCTGATAACTCAGTGTGTTTATGAGTCAGGTTGTGACAGATAGTGAGTGTGTTTCTGATGTGAGATGAAATGTTGGTAACTCAGTGTGTTTATGAGTTAGGTTGTGACAGACAGAGTGTTTCTGATGAGAGAAGAAATGTTGCTAACTCAGTGTGTTTATGAGTTAGGTTGTGACAGACAGTGAGAGTGTTTCTGATGTGACATGAAATGTTCCTAACTCAGTGTGTTTATGAGTTAGGTTGTGACAGACAGTGAGAGTGTTTCTGATGTGACATGAAATGTTCGTAACTCAGTGTGTTTATTAGTTAGGTTGTGACAGACAGTGAGAGTGTTTCTAATGTGACATGAAATGTTGGTAACTCAGTGTGTTTATGAGTCAGGTTGTGACAGATAGTGAGAATGTTTCTAATGTGACATGAAATGTTGATAATTCAGTGTGTTTATGAGTTAGGTTGTGACAGATAGTGAGAATGTTTCTAATGTGACATGAAATGTTGATAACTCAGTGTGTTTATGAGTTAGGTTGTGACAGATAGTGAGAAGGTTTCTGATGTGACATGAAATGTTTGTAACTCAGTGTGTTTATGAGTTAGGTTGACACAGACAGAGTGTTTCTGATGTGACATGAAATATTCGTAACTAAGTGTGTTTATGAGTCAGGTTGTGACAGATAGTGAGAATCTTTCTGATGTGACATGAAATGTTCGTAACTCAGTGTGATTATGAGTTAGGTTGTGATAGTGAGAGTGTTTCTCATGTGACATGAAGTGCTGATAACTCAGTGTGTTTATTAGTCAGGTTGTGACAGACAGTGAGAGTGTTTCTGATGTGACATGAAATGTTGGTAACGCAGTGTGTTTATGAGTCAGGTTCTGAAATACAGTGAGTGTGTTTCTGATGTGACATGAAGTGCTGATAACTCAGTGTGTTTATAAGTTAGGTTGTGAAATACAGTGAGTGTGTTTCTGATGTGACATGAAGTGCTGATAACTCAGTGTGTTTATAGGTCAGGTTGTGAAATACAGTGAGTGTGTTTCTGATGTGACATGAAGTGCTGATAACTCAGTGTGTTTATAAGTCAGGTTGTGAAATACAGTGAGTGTGTTTCTAATGTAACATGAAGTGCTGATAACTCAGTGTGTTTATGAGTCAAGTTGTGACAGATAGTGAGTGTGTTTCTGATGTGACATGAAGTGCTGATAACTCAGTGTGTTTATGAGTCAAGTTGTGACAGACAGTGAGTGTGTTTCTGATGTGACATGAAGTGCTGATAACTCCGTGTGTTTATGAGTCAAGTTGTGACAGATAGTGAGTGTGTTTCTGATGTGACATGAAGTGCAGATAACTCAGTGTGTTTATGAGTTAGGTTGTGACAGAAAGTGAGTGTGTTTCTGATGTGACATGAAGTGCTGATAACTCAGTGTGTTTATGAGTTAGGTTGTGACAGACAGTGAGAGTGTTTCTGATGTGATATGAAGTGCTGATAACTCAGTGTGTTTATGAGTTAGGTTGTGACAGAAAGTGGGAGTTTTTCTGATGTGACATGAAGTGCTGATAACTCAGTGTGTTTATGAGTTAGGTTGTGACAGAAAGTGAGTGTGTTTCTGATGTGATATGAAGTGCTGATAACTCAGTGAGTTTATCAGTTAGGTTGTGACAGAAAGTGAGAGTGTTTCTGATGTTACATGAAGTGCTGATAACTCAGTGTGTTTATGAGTTAGGTTGTGACAGAAAGTGAGTATGTTTCTGATGTGATATATAGTGCTGATAACTCAGTGTGTTTATGAGTTAGGTTGTGACAGACAGTGAGAGTGTTTCTGATGTAACATGAAGTGCTGATAACTCAGTGTGTTTATGAGTTAGGTTGTGACAGACAGTGAGAGTGTTTCTGATGTGACATGAAGTGCTGATAACTCAGTGTGTTTATGAGTTAGGTTGTGACAGAAAGTGAGTGTGTTTCTGCTGTGATATGAAGTGCTGATAACTCAGTGTGTTTACGAGTTAGGTTGTGACAGACAGTGAGAGTGTTTCTGATGTAACATGAAGTGCTGTTAACTCAGTGTGTTTATGAGTTAGGTTGTGACAGAAAGTGAGTGTGTTTCTGATGTGACATGAAGTGCTGATAACTCAGTGTGTTTATGAGTTAGGTTGTGACAGACAGTGAGTGTGTTTCTGATGTGAGATGAAATGTTCGTAAATCAGTTTGTTTATGAGTTAGGTTTTGACAGATAGTGAGAATGTTTCTGATGTGAAATGAAGTGCTGATAACTCAGTGTGTTTAATAGTTAGGTTGTGACAGACAGTGAGAGTGTTTCTGATGTGACATGAAATGTTGATAACTCAGTGTGTTTATGAGTTAGGTTGTGACAGACAGTGAGTGTGTTTCTGATGTGAGATGAAATGTTCGTAACTCAGTGTGTTTATGAGTTAGGTTGTGACAGAAAGTGAGAGTGTTTCTGATGTGACATGAAGTGCTGATAACTCAGTGTGTTTATGAGTTAGGTTGTGACAGACAGTGAGTGTATTTCTGATGTGACATGAAATGTTGATAACTCAGTGTGTTTATGAGTTAGGTTGTGAAATACAGTGAGTGTGTTTCTGATGTGACATGAAGTGTTGATAACTCAGTGTGTTTATGAGTCAGGTAGTGACAGACAGTGAGAGTGTTTCTGATGTGACATGAAGTGCTGATAACTCAGTGTGTTTATGAGTCAGGTTGTGACAGATAGTGAGTGTGTTTCTAATGTGACATGAAATGTTGGTAACTCAGTGTGTTTATGAGTTAGGTTGTGACAGACAGTGAGTGTGTTTCTAATGTGACATGAAGTGCTGATAACTCAGTGTGTTTATGAGTTAGGTTGTGACAAAGTGAGTGTGTTTCTGATGTGACATGAAGTGCTGATAACTCAGTGTGTTTATGAGTTAGGTTGTGACAAAGTGAGTGTGTTTCTGATGTGACATGAAGTGCTGATAACTCAGTGTGTTTATGAGTTAGGTTGTGACAAAGTGAGTGTGTTTCTGATGTGACATGAAGTGCTGATAACTCAGTGTGTTTATGAGTTAGGTTGTGACAGAAAGTGAGTGTGTTTCTGATGTGACATGAAGTGCTGATAACTCAGTGTGTTTATGAGTTAGGTTGTGACAAAGTGAGTTCGTTTCTGATGTGACATGAAGTGCTGATAACTCAAGTGTGTTTACGAGTTAGGTTGTGACAGACAGTGAGTGTGTTTCTGATGCGAGATGAAATGTTCGTAACTCAGTTTGTTTATGAGTTAGGTTGTGACAGATAGTGAGAATGTTTCTGATGTGACATGAAGTGCTGATAACTCAGTGTGTTTATGAGTTAGGTTGTGACAGACAGTGAGTGTGTTTCTGATGTGACATGAAATGTTGATAACTCAGTGTGTTTATGAGTCAGGTAGTGACAGACAGTGAGAGTGTTTCTGATGTCACATGAAGTGCTGATAACTCAGTGTGTTTATGAGTCAGGTTGTGACAGATAGTGAGAATGTTTCTGATGTGACATGAAGTGTTGATAACTCAGTGTGTTTATGAGTCAGGTAGTGACAGACAGTGAGAGTGTTTCTGATGTGACATGAAGTGCTGATAACTCAGTGTGTTTATGAGTTAGGTTGTGACAGACAGTGAGTGTGTTTCTGATGTGAGATGAAATGTTCGTAAATCAGTTTGTTTATGAGTTAGGTTTTGACAGATAGTGAGAAGGTTTCTGATGTGAAATGAAGTGCTGATAACTCAGTGTGTTTATGAGTTAGGTTGTGACAGACAGTGAGTGTGTTTCTGATGTGACATGAAATGTTGATAACTCAGTGTGTTTATGAGTTAGGTTGTGACAGACAGTGAGTGTGTTTCTGATGTGAGATGAAATGTTCGTAACTCAGTGTGTTTATGAGTTAGGTTGTGACAGAAAGTGAGAGTGTTTCTGATGTGACATGAAGTGCTGATAACTCAGTGTGTTTATGAGTTAGGTTGTGACAGACAGTGAGTGTATTTCTGATGTGACATGAAATGTTGATAACTCAGTGTGTTTATGAGTTAGGTTGTGAAATACAGTGAGTGTGTTTCTGATGTGACATGAAGTGTTGATAACTCAGTGTGTTTATGAGTTAGGTTGTGAAATACAGTGAGTGTGTTTCTGATGTGACATGAAGTGTTGATAACTCAGTGTGTTTATGAGTCAGGTACTGACAGACAGTGAGTGTGTTTCTGATGTGACATGAAGTGCTGATAACTCAGTGTGTTTATGAGTCAGGTTGTGACAGATAGTGAGTGTGTTTCTAATGTGACATGAAATGTTGGTAACTCAGTGTGTTTATGAGTTAGGTTGTGACAAAGTGAGTGTGTTTCTGATGTGACATGAAGTGCTGATAACTCAGTGTGTTTATGAGTTAGGTTGTGACAGAAAGTGAGTGTGTTTCTGATGTGACATGAAGTGCTGATAACTCAGTGTGTTTATGAGTTAGGTTGTGACAAAGTGAGTTCGTTTCTGATGTGACATGAAGTGCTGATAACTCAAGCGTGTTTACGAGTTAGGTTGTGACAGACAGTGAGTGTGTTTCTGATGCGAGATGAAATGTTCGTAACTCAGTTTGTTTATGAGTTAGGTTGTGACAGATAGTGAGAATGTTTCTGATGTGACATGAAGTGCTGATAACTCAGTGTGTTTATGAGTTAGGTTGTGACAGACAGTGAGTGTGTTTCTGATGTGACATGAAATGTTGATAACTCAGTGTGTTTATGAGTCAGGTAGTGACAGACAGTGAGAGTGTTTCTGATGTGACATGAAGTGCTGATAACTCTGTGTTTATGAGTCAGGTTGTGACAGATAGTGAGAATGTTTCTGATGTGACATGAAGTGTTGATAACTCAGTGTGTTTATGAGTCAGGTAGTGACAGACAGTGAGAGTGTTTCTGATGTGACATGAAGTGCTGATAACTCAGTGTGTTTATGAGTCAGGTTGTGACAGATAGTGAGTGTGTTTCTGATGTGAGATGAAATGTTGGTAACTCAGTGTGTTTATGAGTTAGGTTGTGACAGACAGAGTGTTTCTGATGAGAGAAGAAATGTTGCTAACTCAGTGTGTTTATGAGTTAGGATGTGACAGACAGTGAGTGTGTTTCTGATGTGACATGAAATGTTCCTAACTCAGTGTGTTTATGAGTTAGGTTGTGACAGACAGTGAGAGTGTTTCTGATGTGACATGAAATGTTCGTAACTCAGTGTGTTTATTAGTTAGGTTGTGACAGACAGTGAGAGTGTTTCTAATGTGACATGAAATGTAGGTAACTCAGTGTGTTTATGAGTCAGGTTGTGACAGATAGTGAGAATGTTTCTAATGTGACATGAAATGTTGATAATTCAGTGTGTTTATGAGTTAGGTTGTGACAGATAGTGAGAATGTTTCTAATGTGACATGAAATGTTGATAACTCAGTGTGTTTATGAGTTAGGTTGTGACAGATAGTGAGAAGGTTTCTGATGTGACATGAAATGTTTGTAACTCAGTGTGTTTATGAGTTAGGTTGTGACAGACAGTGAGAGTGTTTCTGATGTGACATGAAATATTCGTAACTAAGTGTGTTTATGAGTCAGGTTGTGACAGACAGTGAGAGTGTTTCTGATGTGACATGAAGTGCTGATAACTCAGTGTGTTTATGAGTTAGGTTGTGACAGAAAGTGAGTGAGTTTCTGATGTGACATGAAATGTTGGTAACTCAGTGTGTTTATGAGTTAGGTTGTGACAGACAGTGAGAGTGTTTCTAATGTGACATGAAATGTTGGTAAGTCAGTGTGTTTATGAGTTAGGTTGTAACAGACAGTGAGAGTGTTTCTAATGTGACATGAAATTTGGGTAACTCAGTGTGTTTATGAGTCAGGTTGTGACAGACAGTGAGAGTGTTTCTGATGTGACATGAAATGTTGGTAAGTCAGTGTGTTTATGAGTTAGCTTGTGACAGACAGTGAGAGTGTTTCTAATGTGACATGAAATGTTGGTAACTCAGTGTGTTTATGAGACAGGTTGTGATAGACAGTGAGTGTGTTTCTGATGTGACATGAAATGTTGTTAACTCAGTGTGTTTATGAACCAGTTTGTAACAGATAGTGAGTGTGTTTCTGATGTGAGATGAAATGTTGGTAACTCAGTGTGTTTATGGGTTAGGTTGTGACAGACAGAGTGTTTCTGATGTGAGAAGAAATGTTGATAACTCAGTGTGTTTATGAGTTAGGTTGTGACAGACAGTGAGAGTGTTTCTAATGTGACATGAAATGTTGGATAGTCAGTGTGTTTATGAGTTAGGTTGTGACAGATAGTGAGAATGTTTCTAATGTGACATGAAATGTTGGTAACTCAGTGTGTTTATGAGAAAGGTTGTGATAGACAGTGAGTGTGTTTCTGATGTGACATGAAATGTTGGTAACTCAGTGTGTTTATGAGCCAGGTTGTGACAGATAGTGAGTGTGTTTCTGATGTGACATGAAATGTTGGTAACTCAGTGTGTTTATGAGCAGGTTATGACAGACAGTGAGAGTGTTTCTAATGTGACATGAAATGTTGGTAAGTCAGAGTGTTTATGACTTAGGTTGTGACAGAGAGTAAGAGTGTTTCTGATGTGACATGAAGTGCTGATAACTCAGTGTGTTTATGAGTTAGGTTGTGACAGACAGTGAGAGTGTTTCTGATGTGACATGAAGTGTTGATAACTCAGTGTGTTTATGAATTAGGTTGTGACAGACAGTGAGTGTGTTTCTGATGTGACAAGAAGTGTTGATAACTCAGTGTGTTTATGAGTTAGGTTGTGACAGACAGTGAGTGTGTTTCTGATGTGACATGAAATGTTGGTAACTCAGTGTGTTTATGAGCAGGTTATGACAGACAGTGAGAGTGTTTCTAATGTGACATGAAATGTTGGTAAGTCAGAGTGTTTATGACTTAGGTTGTGACAGACAGTGAGAGTGTTTCTAATGTGAAATGAAATGTTGGTAAGTCAGTGTGTTTATGAGTTAGGTTGTAACAGACAGTGAGAGTGTTTCTAATGTGACATAAATTTGGGTAACTCAGTGTGTTTATGAGTCAGGTTGTGACAGACAGTGAGAGTGTTTCTGATGTGACATGAAATGTTGGTAAGTCAGTGTGTTTATGAGTTAGCTTGTGACAGACAGTGAGAGTGTTTCTAATGTGACATGAAATGTTGGTAACTCAGTGTGTTTATGAGACAGGTTGTGATAGACAGTGAGTGTGTTTCTGATGTGACATGAGATCTTAGTAACTCAGTATGTTTATGAGTCAGGTTGTGACAGATAGTGAGAATGCTTCTGATGTGACATGAAATGTTGGTAAGTCAGTGTGTTTATGAGCCAGGTTGTGACAGACAGTGAGAGTGTTTCTGATGTGACCTGAAATGTTGTTAACTCAGTGTGTTTATGATCCAGGTTGTAACAGATAGTGAGTGTGTTTCTGATGTGAGATGAAATGTTGGTAACTCAGTGTGTTTATGAGTTAGGTTGTGACAGACAGAGTGTTTCTGATGTGAGAAGAAATGTTGCTAACTCAGTGTGTTTATGAGTTAGGTTGTGACAGACAGTGAGAGTGTTTCTAATGTGACATGAAATGTTGGATAGTCAGTGTGTTTATGAGTTAGGTTGTGACAGATAGTGAGAATGTTTCTAATGTGACATGAAATGTTGGTAACTCAGTGTGTTTATGAGTCAGGTTGTGACAGATAGTGAGAATGTTTCTAATGTGACATGAGATGTTAGTAACTCAGAGTGTTTATGAGTCAGGTTGTGACAGATAGTGAGAATGTTTCTGATGTGACATGAGATGTTGGTAAGTCAGTGTGTTTATGAGTTAGGTTGTGACAGACAGTGAGAATGTTTGTAATGTGACATGAAATGTTGGTAACTCAGTGTGCTTATGAGTTAGGTTGTGACAGATAGTGAGAATGTTTCTGATGTGACATGAAATGTTGGTAAGTCACTGTGTTTATGAGTTAGGTTGTGACAGACAGTGAGAGTGTTTCTGATGTGACATGAAATGTTGGTAAGTCAGTGTGTTTCTGAGTCAGGTTGTGACAGACAGTGAGAGTGTTTCTGATGTGACATGAAGTGTTGATAACTCAGTGTGTTTATGAGTTAGGCTGTGACAGATAGTGAGTGTGTTTCTGATGTGACATGAAGTGCTGATAACTCAGTGTGTTTATGAGTTAGGTGGTGACAGACAGTGAGAGTGTTTCTGATGTGACATGAAATGTTGGTAACTCAGTGTGTTTATGAGTTAGGTGTTGATAGATAGTGAGAGTGTTTCTGATGTGACATGAAATGTTGGTAAGTCAGTGTGTTTATGAGTCAGGTTGTGACAGACAGTGAGAATGTTTCTGATGTGACATGAAGTGTTGATAACTCAGTGTTTATGAGTTAGGTTGTGACAGATAGTGTGTTTCTGATGTGACATGAAGTGCTGATAACTCAGTATGTTTATGAGTTAGGTTGTGACAGATAGTGAGAGTGTTTCTGATGTGACATGAAGTGCTGATAACTCAGTGTGTTTATGAGTTAGGTGGTGACAGACAGTGAGAGTGTTTCTAATGTGACATGAAATGTTGATAACTCAGTGTGTTTATGAGTTAGGTAGTGACAGATAGTGAGAATGTTTCTAATGTGACATGAAATGTTGATAACTCAGTGTGTTTATGAGCCAGGTTGTGACAGACAGTGAGAGTGTTTCTGATGTGAAATGAAATATTGATAAGTCAGTGTTTTTATGAGTTAGGTTGTGACAGATAGTGAGAGGTTTCTGATGTAACATGAAATGTTCGTAACTCAGTGTGTTTATGAGTTAGGTTGTGACAGACAGTGAGAGTGTTTCTGATGTGACATGAAATGTTCGTAACTCAGTGTGTTTATTAGTTAGGTTGTGACAGACAGTGAGTGTGTTTCTGATGTGAGATGAAATGGTCGTAACTCAGTGTGTTTATGAGTTAGGTTGTGACAGAAAGTGAGTGTGTTTCTGATGTGACATGAAGTGCTGATAACTCAGTGTGTTTATGAGTTAGATTGTGACAGACAGTGAGAGTGTTTCTAATGTGACATGAAATGCTGATAACTCAGTATGTTTATGAGTTAGGTTGTGACAGACAGTGAGTGTGGTTCTAATGTGACATGAAGTGCTGATAACTCAGTGTGTTTATGAGTTAGGTTGTGACAGACAGTGAGTGTGTTTCTGATGTGACATGAAATGTTGGTAAGTCAGTGTGTTTATGAGTTAGGTTGTGACAGACAGTGTTCTGTTGTGACATGAAGTGCTGATAACTCAGTGTGTTTATGAGTCAGGTTGTGACAGACAGTGAGACTGTTTCTGATGTAACAAGAAGTGTTGATAACTCAGTGTGTTTATGAGTCAGGTTGTGACAGACAGTGAGAGTATTTCTGATGTGAAATGAAGTGCTGATAACTCCGAGTGTTTATGAGTCAGGTTGTGACAGACAGTGAGAGTATTTCTGATGTGACATGAAGTGCTGATAACTCAGTGTGTTTATGAGTCAGGTTGTGACAGACAGTGAGAGTATTTCTGATGTGACATGAAGTGCTGATAACTCAGTGTGTTTATGAGTCAGGTTGTGACAGATAGTGAGAATGTTTCTGATGTGACATGAAGTGCTGATAACTCAGTGTGCTTATGAGTTAGGTTGTGACAGACAGTGAGAGTGTTTCTGATGTGACATGAAGTGCTGATAACTCAGTGTGTTTATGAGTTAGGTTGTGACAGAAAGTGAGTGAGTTTCTGATGTGACATGAAATGTTGGTAACTCAGTGTGTTTATGAGTTAGGTTGTGACAGACAGTGAGAGTGTTTCTAATGTGACATGAAATGTTGGTAAGTCAGTGTGTTTATGAGTTGGGTTGTAACAGACAGTGAGAGTGTTTCTAATGTGACATGAAATTTGGGTAACTCAGTGTGTTTATGAGTCAGGTTGTGACAGACAGTGAGAGTGTTTCTGATGTAACATGAAGTGCTGATAACTCAGTGTGTTTATGAGTCAGGTTGTGACAGATAGTGAGAATGTTTCTAATGTGACATGAAATGTTGATAACTCAGTGTGTTTATGAGTTAGGTAGTGACAGATAGTGAGAATGTTTCTAATGTGACATGAAATGTTGATAACTCAGTGTGTTTATGAGCCAGGTTGTGACAGACAGTGAGAGTGTTTCTGATGTGACATGAAATGTTGATAAGTCAGTGTGTTTATGATTTAGGTTGTGACAGATAGTGAGAATGTTTCTGATGTGACATGAAATGTTCGTAACTCAGTGTGTTTATGAGTTAGGTTGTGACAGACAGTGAGAGTGTTTCTGATGTGACATGAAATGTTCGTAACTCAGTGTGTTTATTAGTTAGGTTGTGACAGACAGTGAGTGTGTTTCTGATGTGAGATGAAATGTTCGTAACTCAGTGTGTTTATGAGTTAGGTTGTGACAGACAGTGAGTGTGTTTCTGATGTGACATGAAGTGCTGATAACTCAGTGTGTTTATGAGTTAGATTGTGACAGACAGTGAGTGTGGTTCTAATGTGACATGAAATGTTGGTAACTCAGTGTGTTTATGAGCCAGGTTATGACAGACAGTGAAAGTGTTTTTCTAATGTGACATGAAATGTTGGTAAGTCAGTGTGTTCATGAGTTAGGTTGTGACAGATAGTGAGAGAGTTTCTGATGTGACATGAAGTGCTGATAACTCAGTGTGTTTATGAATTAGGTTGTGACAGACAGTGAGAGTGTTTCTGATGTGACATGAAGTTTTGATAACTCAGTGTGTTTATGAATTAGGTTGTGACAGACAGTGAGAGTGTTTCTGATGTGACAAGAAGTGTTGATAACTCAGTGTGTTTATGAGTTAGGTTGTGACAGACAGTGAGAGTGTTTCTGATGTGACATGAAGTGCTGATAACTCAGTGTGTTTATGAGTTAGGTTGTGACAGAAAGTGAGTGAGTTTCTGATGTGACATGAAATGTTGGTAACTCAGTGTGTTTATGAGTTAGGTTGTGAAAGACAGTGAGTGTGTTTCTAATGTGACATGAAATGTTGGTAAGTCAGTGTGTTTATGCGTTAGGTGGTAACAGACAGTGAGAGTGTTTCTAATGTGACATGAAATTTGGGTAACTCAGTGTGTTTATGAGTCAGGTTGTGAGAGATAGTGAGAATGTTTCTGATGTGACATGAAATGTTGGTAAGTCAGTGTGTTTATGAGCCAGGTTGTGACAGACAGAGAGAGTGTTTCTGATGTGACATGAAATGTTGTTAACTCAGTGTGTTTATGAGCCAGGTTGTAACAGATAGTGAGTGTGTTTCTGATGTGAGATGAAATGTTGGTAACTCAGTGTGTTTATGAGTTAGGTTGTGACAGACAGAGTGTTTCTGATGTGAGAAGAAATGTTGATAACTCAGTGTGTTTATGAGTTAGGTTGTGACAGACAGTGAGAGTGTTTCTAATGTGACATGAAATGTTGGATAGTCACTGTGTTTATGAGTTAGGTTGTGACAGATAGTGAGAATGTTTCTAATGTGACATGAAATGTTGGTAACTCAGTGTGTTTATGAGACAGGTTTGATACATAGTGAGTGTGTTTCTGATGTGACATGAAATGTTGGTAACTCAGTGTGTTTATGAGCCAGGTTGTGACAGATAGTGAGTGTGTCTCTGATGTGACATGAAATGTTGGTAACTCAGTGTGTTTATGCGCCAGGTTATGACAGACAGTGAGAGTGTTTCTAATGTGACATGAAATGTTGTTAAGTCAGTGTGTTTATGAGTTAGGTTGTGACAGATAGTAAGAGTGTTTCTGATGTGACATGAAGTGCTGATAACTCAGTGTGTTTATGAGTTAGGTTGTGACAGACAGTGAGAGTGTTTCTGATGTGACATGAAGTGTTGATAACTCAGTGTGTTTATGAATTAGGTTGTGACAGACAGTGAGAGTGTTTCTGATGTGACAAGAAGTGTTGATAACTCAGTGTGTTTATGAGTTAGGTTGTGACAGACAGTGAGAGTGTTTCTGATGTGACATGAAGTGCTGATAACTCAGTATGTTTATGAGTTAGGTTGTGACAGAAAGTGAGTGAGTTTCTGATGTGACATGAAATGTTGGTAACTCAGTGTGTTTATGAGTTAGGTTGTGACAGACAGTGAGAGTGTTTCTAATGTGACATGAAATGTTGGTAACTCAGTGTGTTTATGAGTTAGGTTGTGACAGACAGTGAGAGCATTTCTAATGTGACATGAAATTTGGGTAACTCAGTGTGTTTATGAGTCAGGTTGTGACAGACAGTGAGAGTGTTTCTGATGTGACATGAAGTGCTGATAACTCAGTGTCTTTATAAGTCAGGTTGTGACAGACAGTGAGAGTGTTTCTCATGTGACATGAAGTGCTGATAACTCAGTGTGTTTATGAGTCAAGTTGTGACAGACAGTGAGTGTGTTTCTGATGTGACATGAAGTGCTGATAACTCAGTGTGTTTATGAGTCAAGTTGTGACAGATAGTGAGAGTGTTTCTGATGTTACATGAAGTGCTGATAACTCAGTGTATTTATGAGTTAGGTTGTGACAGAAAGTGAGTGTGTTTCTGATGTGACATGAAGTGCTGATAACTCAGTGTGTTTATGAGTTAGGTTGTGACAGATAGTGAGAGTGTTTCTGATGTGACATGAAATGTTGGTAAGTCAGTGTGTTTATGACTTAGGTTGTGACAGATAGTGAGAATGTTTCTAATGTGACATGAAATGTTGGTAACTCAGTGTGTTTATGAGTTAGGTTGTGACAGATAGTGAGAATGTTTCTAATGTGACATGAAATGTTGGTAACTCAGTGTGTTTATGAGTCAGGTTGTGACAGATAGTGAAAATGTTTCTAATGTGACATGAGATGTTAGTAACTCAGTGTGTTTATGATTTAGGTTGTGACAGATAGTGAGAATGTTTCTGATGTGAGATAAATGTTGGTAAGTCAGTGTGTTTATGAGTTAGGTTGTGACAAACAGTGAGTGTGTTTCTGATGTGACATGAAATGTTGGAAACTCAGTGTGTTTTTCAGTCAGGTTGTGACATACAGTGAGAGTGTTTCTGATGTGACATGAAGTGTTGATAACTCAGTGTTTTTATGAGTTAGGTTGTGACAGATAGTGAGTGTGTTTCTGATGTGACATAAAGTGCTGATAACTCAGTGTGTTTATGAGTTAGGTTGTGACAGATAGTGAGTGTGTTTCTGATGTGACATGAAATGTTGGTAACTCAGTGTGTTTATGAGTCAGGTTGTGACAGACAGTGAGTGTGTTTCTGATGTGACATGAAGTGCTGATAACTCAGTGTGTTTATGAGTTAGGTTGTGACAGATAGTGAGAATGTTTCTGATGTGACATGAAGTGTTGATAACTCAGTGTGTTTATGAGTCAGGTAGTGACAGACAGTGAGAGTGTTTCTGATGTGACATGAAGTGCTGATAACTCAGTGTGTTTATGAGTCAGGTTGTGACAGATAGTGAGTGTGTTTCTGATGTGAGATGAAATGTTGGTAACTCAGTGTGTTTATGAGTTAGGTTGTGACAGACAGAGTGTTTCTGATGAGAGAAGAAATGTTGCTAACTCAGTGTGTTTATGAGTTAGGTTGTGACAGACAGTGAGAGTGTTTCTGATGTGACATGAAATGTTCCCAACTCAGTGTGTTTATGAGTTAGGTTGTGACAGACAGTGAGAGTGTATCTGATGTGACATGAAATGTTCGTAACTCAGTGTGTTTATTAGTTAGGTTGTGACAGACAGTGAGAGTGTTTCTAATGTGACATGAAATGTTGGTAACTCAGTGTGTTTATGAGTCAGGTTGTGACAGATAGTGAGAATGTTTCTAATGTGACATGAAATGTTGATAATTCAGTGTGTTTATGAGTTAGGTTGTGACAGATAGTGAGAATGTTTCTAATGTGACATGAAATGTTGATAACTCAGTGTGTTTATGAGTTAGGTTGTGACAGATAGTGAGAAGGTTTCTGATGTGACATGAAATGTTTGTAACTCAGTGTGTTTATGAGTTAGGTTGTGACAGACAGTGAGAGTGTTTCTGATGTGACATGAAATATTCGTAACTAAGTGTGTTTATGAGTCAGGTTGTGACAGATAGTGAGAATGTTTCTGATGTGACATGAAATGTTCGTAACTCAGTGTGATTATGAGTTAGGTTGTGATAGTGAGAGTGTTTCTCATGTGACATGAAGTGCTGATAACTCAGTGTGTTTATTAGTCAGGTTGTGTCAGACAGTGAGAGTGTTTCTGATGTGACATGAAATGTTGGTAACGCAGTGTGTTTATGAGTCAGGTTCTGAAATACAGTGAGTGTGTTTCTGATGTGACATGAAGTGCTGATAACTCAGTGTGTTTATAAGTCAGGTTGTGAAATACAGTGAGTGTGTTTCTGATGTGACATGAAGTGCTGATAACTCAGTGTGTTTATAGGTCAGGTTGTGAAATACAGTGAGTGTGTTTCTGATGTGACATGAAGTGCTGATAACTCAGTGTGTTTATAAGTCAGGTTGTGAAATACAGTGAGTGTGTTTCTGATGTAACATGAAGTGCTGATAACTCAGTGTGTTTATGAGTCAAGTTGTGACAGATAGTGAGTGTGTTTCTGATGTGACATGAAGTGCTGATAACTCAGTGTGTTTATGAGTCAAGTTGTGACAGACAGTGAGTGTGTTTCTGATGTGACATGAAGTGCTGATAACTCCGTGTGTTTATGAGTCAAGTTGTGACAGACAGTGAGTGTGTTTCTGATGTGACATGAAGTGCTGATAACTCAGTGTGTTTATGAGTTAGGTTGTGACAGAAAGTGAGTGTGTTTCTGATGTGACATGAAGTGCTGATAACTCAGTGTGTTTATGAGTTAGGTTGTGACAGAAAGTGAGTGTGTTTCTGATGTGACATGAAGTGCTGATAACTCAGTGTGTTTATGAGTTAGGTTGTGACAGACAGTGAGAGTGTTTCTGATGTGATATGAAGTGCTGATAACTCAGTGTGTTTATGAGTTAGGTTGTGACAGAAAGTGGGAGTGTTTCTGATGTGACATGAAGTGCTGATAACTCAGTGTGTTTATGAGTTAGGTTGTGACAGAAAGTGAGTGTGTTTCTGATGTGATATGAAGTGCTGATAACTCAGTGTGTTTATCAGTTAGGTTGTGACAGAAAGTGAGTGTGTTTCTGATGTTACATGAAGTGCTGATAACTCAGTGTGTTTATGAGTTAGGTTGTGACAGAAAGTGAGTATGTTTCTGATGTGATATATAGTGCTGATAACTCAGTGTGTTTATGAGTTAGGTTGTGACAGACAGTGAGAGTGTTTCTGATGTGACATGAAGTGCTGATAACTCAGTGTGTTTATGAGTTAGGTTGTGACAGAAAGTGAGTGTGTTTCTGCTGTGATATGAAGTGCTGATAACTCAGTGTGTTTACGAGTTAGGTTGTGACAGACAGTGAGAGTGTTTCTGATGTAACATGAAGTGCTGTTAACTCAGTGTGTTTATGAGTTAGGTTGTGACAGAAAGTGAGTGTGTTTCTGATGTGACATGAAGTGCTGATAACTCAGTGTGTTTATGAGTTAGGTTGTGACAGACAGTGAGTGTGTTTCTGATGTGAGATGAAATGTTCGTAAATCAGTTTGTTTATGAGTTAGGTTTTGACAGATAGTGAGAATGTTTCTGATGTGAAATGAAGTGCTGATAACTCAGTGTGTTTATGAGTTAGGTTGTGACAGACAGTGAGTGTGTTTCTGATGTGACATGAAATGTTGATAACTCAGTGTGTTTATGAGTTAGGTTGTGACAGACAGTGAGTGTGTTTCTGATGTGAGATGAAATGTTCGTAACTCAGTGTGTTTATGAGTTAGGTTGTGACAGAAAGTGAGAGTGTTTCTGATGTGACATGAAGTGCTGATAACTCAGTGTGTTTATGAGTTAGGTTGTGACAGACAGTGAGTGTATTTCTGATGTGACATGAAATGTTGATAACTCAGTGTGTTTATGAGTTAGGTTGTGAAATACAGTGAGTGTGTTTCTGATGTGACATGAAGTGTTGATAACTCAGTGTGTTTATGAGTCAGGTAGTGACAGACAGTGAGAGTGTTTCTGATGTGACATGAAGTGCTGATAACTCAGTGTGTTTATGAGTCAGGTTGTGACAGATAGTGAGTGTGTTTCTAATGTGACATGAAATGTTGGTAACTCAGTGTGTTTATGAGTTAGGTTGTGACAGACAGTGAGTGTGTTTCTAATGTGACATGAAGTGCTGATAACTCAGTGTGTTTATGAGTTAGGTTGTGACAAAGTGAGTGTGTTTCTGATGTGACATGAAGTGCTGATAACTCAGTGTGTTTATGAGTTAGGTTGTGACAAAGTGAGTGTGTTTCTGATGTGACATGAAGTGCTGATAACTCAGTGTGTTTATGAGTTAGGTTGTGACAAAGTGAGTGTGTTTCTGATGTGACATGAAGTGCTGATAACTCAGTGTGTTTATGAGTTAGGTTGTGACAGAAAGTGAGTGTGTTTCTGATGTGACATGAAGTGCTGATAACTCAGTGTGTTTATGAGTTAGGTTGTGACAAAGTGAGTTCGTTTCTGATGTGACATGAAGTGCTGATAACTCAAGTGTGTTTACGAGTTAGGTTGTGACAGACAGTGAGTGTGTTTCTGATGCGAGATGAAATGTTCGTAACTCAGTTTGTTTATGAGTTAGGTTGTGACAGATAGTGAGAATGTTTCTGATGTGACATGAAGTGCTGATAACTCAGTGTGTTTATGAGTTAGGTTGTGACAGACAGTGAGTGTGTTTCTGATGTGACATGAAATGTTGATAACTCAGTGTGTTTATGAGTCAGGTAGTGACAGACAGTGAGAGTGTTTCTGATGTGACATGAAGTGCTGATAACTCAGTGTGTTTATGAGTCAGGTTGTGACAGATAGTGAGAATGTTTCTGATGTGACATGAAGTGTTGATAACTCAGTGTGTTTATGAGTCAGGTAGTGACAGACAGTGAGAGTGTTTCTGATGTGACATGAAGTGCTGATAACTCAGTGTGTTTATGAGTCAGGTTGTGACAGATAGTGAGTGTGTTTCTGATGTGAGATGAAATGTTGGTAACTCAGTGTGTTTATGAGTTAGGTTGTGACAGACAGAGTGTTTCTGATGAGAGAAGAAATGTTGCTAACTCAGTGTGTTTATGAGTTAGGATGTGACAGACAGTGAGAGTGTTTCTGATGTGACATGAAATGTTCCTAACTCAGTGTGTTTATGAGTTAGGTTGTGACAGACAGTGAGAGTGTTTCTGATGTGACATGAAATGTTCGTTACTCAGTGTGTTTATTAGTTAGGTTATGACAGACAGTGAGAGTGTTTCTAATGTGACATGAAATGTTGGTAACTCAGTGTGTTTATGAGTCAGGTTGTGACAGATAGTGAGAATGTTTCTAATGTGACATGAAATGTTGATAATTCAGTGTGTTTATGAGTTAGGTTGTGACAGATAGTGAGAATGTTTCTAATGTGACATGAAATGTTGATAACTCAGTGTGTTTATGAGTTAGGTTGTGACAGATAGTGAGAAGGTTTCTGATGTGACATGAAATGTTTGTAACTCAGTGTGTTTATGAGTTAGGTTGTGACAGACAGTGAGAGTGTTTCTGATGTGACATGAAATATTCGTAACTAAGTGTGTTTATGAGTCAGGTTGTGACAGACAGTGAGAGTGTTTCTGATGTGACATGAAGTGCTGATAACTCAGTGTGTTTATGAGTTAGGTTGTGACAGAAAGTGAGTGAGTTTCTGATGTGACATGAAATGTTGGTAACTCAGTGTGTTTATGAGTTAGGTTGTGACAGACAGTGAGAGTGTTTCTAATGTGACATGAAATGTTGGTAAGTCAGTGTGTTTATGAGTTGGGTTGTAACAGACAGTGAGAGTGTTTCTAATGTGACATGAAATTTGGGTAACTCAGTGTGTTTATGAGTCAGGTTGTGACAGACAGTGAGAGTGTTTCTGATGTAACATGAAGTGCTGATAACTCAGTGTGTTTATGAGTCAGGTTGTGACAGATAGTGAGAATGTTTCTAATGTGACATGAAATGTTGATAACTCAGTGTGTTTATGAGTTAGGTAGTGACAGATAGTGAGAATGTTTCTAATGTGACATGAAATGTTGATAACTCAGTGTGTTTATGAGCCAGGTTGTGACAGACAGTGAGAGTGTTTCTGATGTGACATGAAATGTTGATAAGTCAGTGTGTTTATAAGTTAGGTTGTGACAGATAGTGAGAATGTTTCTGATGTGACATGAAATGTTG
Organism: Deroplatys truncata; assembly: GCA_030765065.1. Classification (NCBI taxonomy): domain Eukaryota; kingdom Metazoa; phylum Arthropoda; class Insecta; order Mantodea; family Mantidae; genus Deroplatys; species Deroplatys truncata. The sequence goes on from CM060975.1 coordinate 11,435,548, forward strand.
GTAACTCAGTGTGTTTATGAGCCAGGTTATGACAGACAGTGAGAGTGTTTTTCGAATGTGACATGAAATGTTGGTAAGTCAGTGTGTTCATGAGTTAGGTTGTGACAGATAGTGAGAGAGTTTCTGATGTGACATGAAGTGCTGATAACTCAGTGTGTTTATGAATTAGGTTGTGACAGACAGTGAGAGTGTTTCTGATGTGACATGAAGTTTTGATAACTCAGTGTGTTTATGAATTAGGTTGTGACAGACAGTGAGAGTGTTTCTGATGTGACAAGAAGTGTTGATAACTCAGTGTGTTTATGAGTTAGGTTGTGACAGACAGTGAGAGTGTTTCTGATGTGACATGAAGTGCTGATAACTCAGTGTGTTTATGAGTTAGGTTGTGACAGAAAGTGAGTGAGTTTCTGATGTGACACGAAATGTTGGTAACTCAGTGTGTTTATGAGTTAGGTTGTGAAAGACAGTGAGAGTGTTTCTAATGTGACATGAAATGTTGGTAAGTCAGTGTGTTTATGCGTTAGGTGGTAACAGACAGTGAGAGTGTTTCTAATGTGACATGAAATTTGGGTAACTCAGTGTGTTTATGAGTCAGGTTGTGACAGACAGTGAGAGTGTTTCTGATGTGACATGAAATGTTGGTAACTCAGTGTGTTTATGAGACAGGTGGTGATAGACAGTGAGTGTGTTTCTGATGTGACATGAGATGTTAGTAACTCAGTGTGTTTATGAGTCAGGTTGTGAGAGATAGTGAGAATGTTTCTGATGTGACATGAAATGTTGGTAAGTCAGTGTGTTTATGAGCCAGGTTGTGACAGACAGAGAGAGTGTTTCTGATGTGACATGAAATGTTGTTAACTCAGTGTGTTTATGAGCCAGGTTGTAACAGATAGTGAGTGTGTTTCTGATCTGAGATGAAATGTTGGTAACTCAGTGTGTTTATGAGTTAGGTTGTGACAGACAGAGTGTTTCTGATGTGAGAAGAAATGTTGATAACTCAGTGTGTTTATGAGTTAGGTTGTGACAGACAGTGAGAGTGTTTCTAATGTGACATGAAATGTTGGACAGTCACTGTGTTTATGAGTTAGGTTGTGACAGATAGTGAGAATGTTTCTAATGTGACATGAAATGTTGGTAACTCAGTGTGTTTATGAGACAGGTTGTGATACATAGTGAGTGTGTTTCTGATGTGACATGAAATGTTGGTAACTCAGTGTGTTTATGAACCAGGTTGTGACAGATAGTGAGTGTGTCTCTGATGTGACATGAAATGTTGGTAACTCAGTGTGTTTATGAGCCAGGTTATGACAGACAGTGAGAGTGTTTCTAATGTGACATGAAATGTTGTTAAGTCAGTGTGTTTATGAGTTAGGTTGTGACAGATAGTAAGAGTGTTTCTGATGTGACATGAAGTGCTGATAACTCAGTGTGTTTATGAATTAGGTTGTGACAGACAGTGAGTGAGTTTCTGATGTGACATGAAATGTTGGTAACTCAGTGTGTTTATGAGTTAGGTTGTGACAGACAGTGAGAGTGTTTCTAATGTGACATGAAATGTTGGTAACTCAGTGTGTTTATGAGTTAGGTTGTGACAGACAGTGAGAGTATTTCTAATGTGACATGAAATTTGGGTAACTCAGTGTGTTTATGAGTCAGGTTGTGACAGACAGTGAGAGTGTTTCTGATGTGACATGAAGTGCTGATAACTCAGTGTCTTTATAAGTCAGGTTGTGACAGACAGTGAGAGTGTTTCTCATGTGACATGAAGTGCTGATAACTCAGTGTGTTTATGAGTCAAGTTGTGACAGACAGTGAGTGTGTTTCTGATGTGACATGAAGTGCTGATAACTCAGTGTGTTTATGAGTCAAGTTGTGACAGATAGTGAGAGTGTTTCTGATGTTACATGAAGTGCTGATAACTCAGTGTATTTATGAGTTAGGTTGTCACAGAAAGTGAGTGTGTTTCTGATGTGACATGAAGTGCTGATAACTCAGTGTGTTTATGAGTTAGGTTGTGACAGATAGTGAGAGTGTTTCTGATGTGACATGAAATGTTGGTAAGTCAGTGTGTTTATGACTTAGGTTGTGACAGATAGTGAGAATGTTTCTAATGTGACATGAAATGTTGGTAACTCAGTGTGTTTATGAGTTAGGTTGTGACAGATAGTGAGAATGTTTCTAATGTGACATGAAATGTTGGTAACTCAGTGTGTTTATGAGTCAGGTTGTGACAGATAGTGAAAATGTTTCTAATGTGACATGAGATGTTAGTAATTAAGTGTGTTTATGATTTAGGTTGTGACAGATAGTGAGAATGTTTCTGATGTGAGATAAATGTTGGTAAGTCAGTGTGTTTATGAGTTAGGTTGTGACAAACAGTGAGTGTGTTTCTGATGTGACATGAAATGTTGGTAACTCAGTGTGTTTATCAGTCAGGTTGTGACATACAGTGAGAGTGTTTCTGATGTGACATGAAGTGTTGATAACTCAGTGTTTTTATGAGTTAGGTTGTGACAGATAGTGAGTGTGTTTCTGATGTGACATGAAATGTTGGTAACTCAGTGTGTTTATGAGTCAGGATGTGACAGACAGTGAGTGTGTTTCTGATGTGACATGAAGTGCTGATAACTCAGTGTGTTTATGAGTTAGGTTGTGACAGATAGTGAGAATGTTTCTGATGTGACATGAAGTGTTGATAACTCAGTGTGTTTATGAGTCAGGTAGTGACAGACAGTGAGAGTGTTTCTGATGTGACATGAAGTGCTGATAACTCAGTGTGTTTATGAGTCAGGTTGTGACAGATAGTGAGTGTGTTTCTGATGTGAGATGAAATGTTGGTAACTCAGTGTGTTTATGAGTTAGGTTGTGACAGACAGAGTGTTTCTGATGAGAGAAGAAATGTTGCTAACTCAGTGTGTTTATGAGTTAGGTTGTGACAGACAGTGAGAGTGTTTCTGATGTGACATGAAATGTTCCTAACTCAGTGTGTTTATGAGTTAGGTTGTGACAGACAGTGAGAGTGTTTCTGATGTGACATGAAATGTTCGTAACTCAGTGTGTTTATTAGTTAGGTTGTGACAGACAGTGAGAGTGTTTCTAATGTGACATGAAATGTTGGTAACTCAGTGTGTTTATGAGTCAGGTTGTGACAGATAGTGAGAATGTTTCTAATGTGACATGAAATGTTGATAATTCAGTGTGTTTATGAGTTAGGTTGTGACAGATAGTGAGAATGTTTCTAATGTGACATGAAATGTTGATAACTCAGTGTGTTTATGAGTTAGGTTGTGACAGATAGTGAGAAGGTTTCTGATGTGACATGAAATGTTTGTAACTCAGTGTGTTTATGAGTTAGGTTGACACAGACAGAGTGTTTCTGATGTGACATGAAATATTCGTAACTAAGTGTGTTTATGAGTCAGGTTGTGACAGATAGTGAGAATCTTTCTGATGTGACATGAAATGTTCGTAACTCAGTGTGATTATGAGTTAGGTTGTGATAGTGAGAGTGTTTCTCATGTGACATGAAGTGCTGATAACTCAGTGTGTTTATTAGTCAGGTTGTGACAGACAGTGAGAGTGTTTCTGATGTGACATGAAATGTTGGTAACGCAGTGTGTTTATGAGTCAGGTTCTGAAATACAGTGAGTGTGTTTCTGATGTGACATGAAGTGCTGATAACTCAGTGTGTTTATAAGTTAGGTTGTGAAATACAGTGAGTGTGTTTCTGATGTGACATGAAGTGCTGATAACTCAGTGTGTTTATAGGTCAGGTTGTGAAATACAGTGAGTGTGTTTCTGATGTGACATGAAGTGCTGATAACTCAGTGTGTTTATAAGTCAGGTTGTGAAATACAGTGAGTGTGTTTCTAATGTAACATGAAGTGCTGATAACTCAGTGTGTTTATGAGTCAAGTTGTGACAGATAGTGAGTGTGTTTCTGATGTGACATGAAGTGCTGATAACTCAGTGTGTTTATGAGTCAAGTTGTGACAGACAGTGAGTGTGTTTCTGATGTGACATGAAGTGCTGATAACTCCGTGTGTTTATGAGTCAAGTTGTGACAGATAGTGAGTGTGTTTCTGATGTGACATGAAGTGCAGATAACTCAGTGTGTTTATGAGTTAGGTTGTGACAGAAAGTGAGTGTGTTTCTGATGTGACATGAAGTGCTGATAACTCAGTGTGTTTATGAGTTAGGTTGTGACAGACAGTGAGAGTGTTTCTGATGTGATATGAAGTGCTGATAACTCAGTGTGTTTATGAGTTAGGTTGTGACAGAAAGTGGGAGTTTTTCTGATGTGACATGAAGTGCTGATAACTCAGTGTGTTTATGAGTTAGGTTGTGACAGAAAGTGAGTGTGTTTCTGATGTGATATGAAGTGCTGATAACTCAGTGAGTTTATCAGTTAGGTTGTGACAGAAAGTGAGAGTGTTTCTGATGTTACATGAAGTGCTGATAACTCAGTGTGTTTATGAGTTAGGTTGTGACAGAAAGTGAGTATGTTTCTGATGTGATATATAGTGCTGATAACTCAGTGTGTTTATGAGTTAGGTTGTGACAGACAGTGAGAGTGTTTCTGATGTAACATGAAGTGCTGATAACTCAGTGTGTTTATGAGTTAGGTTGTGACAGACAGTGAGAGTGTTTCTGATGTGACATGAAGTGCTGATAACTCAGTGTGTTTATGAGTTAGGTTGTGACAGAAAGTGAGTGTGTTTCTGCTGTGATATGAAGTGCTGATAACTCAGTGTGTTTACGAGTTAGGTTGTGACAGACAGTGAGAGTGTTTCTGATGTAACATGAAGTGCTGTTAACTCAGTGTGTTTATGAGTTAGGTTGTGACAGAAAGTGAGTGTGTTTCTGATGTGACATGAAGTGCTGATAACTCAGTGTGTTTATGAGTTAGGTTGTGACAGACAGTGAGTGTGTTTCTGATGTGAGATGAAATGTTCGTAAATCAGTTTGTTTATGAGTTAGGTTTTGACAGATAGTGAGAATGTTTCTGATGTGAAATGAAGTGCTGATAACTCAGTGTGTTTAATAGTTAGGTTGTGACAGACAGTGAGAGTGTTTCTGATGTGACATGAAATGTTGATAACTCAGTGTGTTTATGAGTTAGGTTGTGACAGACAGTGAGTGTGTTTCTGATGTGAGATGAAATGTTCGTAACTCAGTGTGTTTATGAGTTAGGTTGTGACAGAAAGTGAGAGTGTTTCTGATGTGACATGAAGTGCTGATAACTCAGTGTGTTTATGAGTTAGGTTGTGACAGACAGTGAGTGTATTTCTGATGTGACATGAAATGTTGATAACTCAGTGTGTTTATGAGTTAGGTTGTGAAATACAGTGAGTGTGTTTCTGATGTGACATGAAGTGTTGATAACTCAGTGTGTTTATGAGTCAGGTAGTGACAGACAGTGAGAGTGTTTCTGATGTGACATGAAGTGCTGATAACTCAGTGTGTTTATGAGTCAGGTTGTGACAGATAGTGAGTGTGTTTCTAATGTGACATGAAATGTTGGTAACTCAGTGTGTTTATGAGTTAGGTTGTGACAGACAGTGAGTGTGTTTCTAATGTGACATGAAGTGCTGATAACTCAGTGTGTTTATGAGTTAGGTTGTGACAAAGTGAGTGTGTTTCTGATGTGACATGAAGTGCTGATAACTCAGTGTGTTTATGAGTTAGGTTGTGACAAAGTGAGTGTGTTTCTGATGTGACATGAAGTGCTGATAACTCAGTGTGTTTATGAGTTAGGTTGTGACAAAGTGAGTGTGTTTCTGATGTGACATGAAGTGCTGATAACTCAGTGTGTTTATGAGTTAGGTTGTGACAGAAAGTGAGTGTGTTTCTGATGTGACATGAAGTGCTGATAACTCAGTGTGTTTATGAGTTAGGTTGTGACAAAGTGAGTTCGTTTCTGATGTGACATGAAGTGCTGATAACTCAAGTGTGTTTACGAGTTAGGTTGTGACAGACAGTGAGTGTGTTTCTGATGCGAGATGAAATGTTCGTAACTCAGTTTGTTTATGAGTTAGGTTGTGACAGATAGTGAGAATGTTTCTGATGTGACATGAAGTGCTGATAACTCAGTGTGTTTATGAGTTAGGTTGTGACAGACAGTGAGTGTGTTTCTGATGTGACATGAAATGTTGATAACTCAGTGTGTTTATGAGTCAGGTAGTGACAGACAGTGAGAGTGTTTCTGATGTCACATGAAGTGCTGATAACTCAGTGTGTTTATGAGTCAGGTTGTGACAGATAGTGAGAATGTTTCTGATGTGACATGAAGTGTTGATAACTCAGTGTGTTTATGAGTCAGGTAGTGACAGACAGTGAGAGTGTTTCTGATGTGACATGAAGTGCTGATAACTCAGTGTGTTTATGAGTTAGGTTGTGACAGACAGTGAGTGTGTTTCTGATGTGAGATGAAATGTTCGTAAATCAGTTTGTTTATGAGTTAGGTTTTGACAGATAGTGAGAAGGTTTCTGATGTGAAATGAAGTGCTGATAACTCAGTGTGTTTATGAGTTAGGTTGTGACAGACAGTGAGTGTGTTTCTGATGTGACATGAAATGTTGATAACTCAGTGTGTTTATGAGTTAGGTTGTGACAGACAGTGAGTGTGTTTCTGATGTGAGATGAAATGTTCGTAACTCAGTGTGTTTATGAGTTAGGTTGTGACAGAAAGTGAGAGTGTTTCTGATGTGACATGAAGTGCTGATAACTCAGTGTGTTTATGAGTTAGGTTGTGACAGACAGTGAGTGTATTTCTGATGTGACATGAAATGTTGATAACTCAGTGTGTTTATGAGTTAGGTTGTGAAATACAGTGAGTGTGTTTCTGATGTGACATGAAGTGTTGATAACTCAGTGTGTTTATGAGTTAGGTTGTGAAATACAGTGAGTGTGTTTCTGATGTGACATGAAGTGTTGATAACTCAGTGTGTTTATGAGTCAGGTACTGACAGACAGTGAGTGTGTTTCTGATGTGACATGAAGTGCTGATAACTCAGTGTGTTTATGAGTCAGGTTGTGACAGATAGTGAGTGTGTTTCTAATGTGACATGAAATGTTGGTAACTCAGTGTGTTTATGAGTTAGGTTGTGACAAAGTGAGTGTGTTTCTGATGTGACATGAAGTGCTGATAACTCAGTGTGTTTATGAGTTAGGTTGTGACAGAAAGTGAGTGTGTTTCTGATGTGACATGAAGTGCTGATAACTCAGTGTGTTTATGAGTTAGGTTGTGACAAAGTGAGTTCGTTTCTGATGTGACATGAAGTGCTGATAACTCAAGCGTGTTTACGAGTTAGGTTGTGACAGACAGTGAGTGTGTTTCTGATGCGAGATGAAATGTTCGTAACTCAGTTTGTTTATGAGTTAGGTTGTGACAGATAGTGAGAATGTTTCTGATGTGACATGAAGTGCTGATAACTCAGTGTGTTTATGAGTTAGGTTGTGACAGACAGTGAGTGTGTTTCTGATGTGACATGAAATGTTGATAACTCAGTGTGTTTATGAGTCAGGTAGTGACAGACAGTGAGAGTGTTTCTGATGTGACATGAAGTGCTGATAACTCTGTGTTTATGAGTCAGGTTGTGACAGATAGTGAGAATGTTTCTGATGTGACATGAAGTGTTGATAACTCAGTGTGTTTATGAGTCAGGTAGTGACAGACAGTGAGAGTGTTTCTGATGTGACATGAAGTGCTGATAACTCAGTGTGTTTATGAGTCAGGTTGTGACAGATAGTGAGTGTGTTTCTGATGTGAGATGAAATGTTGGTAACTCAGTGTGTTTATGAGTTAGGTTGTGACAGACAGAGTGTTTCTGATGAGAGAAGAAATGTTGCTAACTCAGTGTGTTTATGAGTTAGGATGTGACAGACAGTGAGTGTGTTTCTGATGTGACATGAAATGTTCCTAACTCAGTGTGTTTATGAGTTAGGTTGTGACAGACAGTGAGAGTGTTTCTGATGTGACATGAAATGTTCGTAACTCAGTGTGTTTATTAGTTAGGTTGTGACAGACAGTGAGAGTGTTTCTAATGTGACATGAAATGTAGGTAACTCAGTGTGTTTATGAGTCAGGTTGTGACAGATAGTGAGAATGTTTCTAATGTGACATGAAATGTTGATAATTCAGTGTGTTTATGAGTTAGGTTGTGACAGATAGTGAGAATGTTTCTAATGTGACATGAAATGTTGATAACTCAGTGTGTTTATGAGTTAGGTTGTGACAGATAGTGAGAAGGTTTCTGATGTGACATGAAATGTTTGTAACTCAGTGTGTTTATGAGTTAGGTTGTGACAGACAGTGAGAGTGTTTCTGATGTGACATGAAATATTCGTAACTAAGTGTGTTTATGAGTCAGGTTGTGACAGACAGTGAGAGTGTTTCTGATGTGACATGAAGTGCTGATAACTCAGTGTGTTTATGAGTTAGGTTGTGACAGAAAGTGAGTGAGTTTCTGATATGACATGAAATGTTGGTAACTCAGTATGTTTATGAGTTAGGTTGTGACAGACAGTGAGAGTGTTTCTAATGTGACATGAAATGTTGGTAAGTCAGTGTGTTTATGAGTTGGGTTGTAACAGACAGTGAGAGTGTTTCTAATGTGACATGAAATTTGGGTAACTCAGTGTGTTTATGAGTCAGGTTGTGACAGACAGTGAGAGTGTTTCTGATGTAACATGAAGTGCTGATAACTCAGTGTGTTTATGAGTCAGGTTGTGACAGATAGTGAGAATGTTTCTAATGTGACATGAAATGTTGATAACTCAGTGTGTTTATGAGTTAGGTAGTGACAGATAGTGAGAATGTTTCTAATGTGACATGAAATGTTGATAACTCAGTGTGTTTATGAGCCAGGTTGTGACAGACAGTGAGAGTGTTTCTGATGTGACATGAAATGTTGATAAGTCAGTGTGTTTATGAGTTAGGTTGTGACAGATAGTGAGAATGTTTCTGATGTGACATGAAATGTTTGTAACTCAGTGTGTTTATGAGTTAGGTTGTGACAGACAGTGAGAGTGTTTCTGATGTGACATGAAATGTTCGTAACTCAGTGTGTTTATTAGTTAGGTTGTGACAGACAGTGAGTGTGTTTCTGATGTGAGATGAAATGTTCGTAACTCAGTGTGTTTATGAGTTAGGTTGTGACAGACAGTGAGTGTGTTTCTGATGTGACATGATGTGCTGATAACTCAGTGTGTTTATGAGTTAGATTGTGACAGACAGTGAGTGTGGTTCTAATGTGACATGAAATGTTGGTAACTCAGTGTGTTTATGAGCCAGGTTATGACAGACAGTGAGAGTGTTTTTCTAATGTGACATGAAATGTTGGTAAGTCAGTGTGTTCATGAGTTAGGTTGTGACAGATAGTGAGAGAGTTTCTGATGTGACATGAAGTGCTGATAACTCAGTGTGTTTATGAATTAGGTTGTGACAGACAGTGAGAGTGTTTCTGATGTGACATGAAGTTTTGATAACTCAGTGTGTTTATGAATTAGGTTGTGACAGACAGTGAGAGTGTTTCTGATGTGACAAGAAGTGTTGATAACTCAGTGTGTTTATGAGTTAGGTTGTGACAGACAGTGAGAGTGTTTCTGATGTGACATGAAGTGCTGATAACTCAGTGTGTTTATGAGTTAGGTTGTGACAGAAAGTGAGTGAGTTTCTGATGTGACATGAAATGTTGGTAACTCAGTGTGTTTATGAGTTAGGTTGTGAAAGACAGTGAGAGTGTTTCTAATGTGACATGAAATGTTGGTAAGTCAGTGTGTTTATGCGTTAGGTGGTAACAGACAGTGAGAGTGTTTCTAATGTGACATGAAATTTGGGTAACTCAGTGTGTTTATGAGTCAGGTTGTGACAGACAGTGAGAGTGTTTCTGATGTGACATGAAATGTTGGTAACTCAGTGTGTTTATGAGACAGGTTGTGATAGACAGTGAGTGTGTTTCTGATGTGACATGAGATGTTAGTAACTCAGTGAGTTTATGAGTCAGGTTGTGAGAGATAGTGAGAATGTTTCTGATGTGACATGAAATGTTGGTAAGTCAGTGTGTTTATGAGCCAGGTTGTGACAGACAGAGAGAGTGTTTCTGATGTGACATGAAATGTTGTTAACTCAGTGTGTTTATGAGCCAGGTTGTAACAGATAGTGAGTGTGTTTCTGATGTGAGATGAAATGTTGGTAACTCAGTGTGTTTATGAGTTAGGTTGTGACAGACAGAGTGTTTCTGATGTGAGAAGAAATGTTGATAACTCAGTGTGTTTATGAGTTAGGTTGTGACAGACAGTGAGAGTGTTTCTAATGTGACATGAAATGTTGGATAGTCACTGTGTTTATGAGTTAGGTTGTGACAGATAGTGAGAATGTTTGTAATGTGACATGAAATGTTGGTAACTCAGTGTAATTATGAGACAGGTTGTGATACATAGTGAGTGTGTTTCTGATGTGACATGAAACGTTGGTAACTCAGTGTGTTTATGATCCAGGTTGTGACAGATAGTGAGTGTGTCTCTGATGTGACATGAAATGTTGGTAACTCAGTGTGTTTATGAGCCAGGTTATGACAGACAGTGAGAGTGTTTCTAATGTGACATGAAATGTTGTTAAGTCAGTGTGTTTATGAGTTAGGTTGTGACAGTAAGAGTGTTTCTGATGTGACATGAAGTGCTGATAACTCAGTGTGTTTATGAGTTAGGTTGTGACAGACAGTGAGAGTGTTTCTGATGTGACATGAAGTGTTGATAACTCAGTGTGTTTATGAATTAGGTTGTGACAGACAGTGAGAGTGTTTCTGATGTGACAAGAAGTGTTGATAACTCAGTGTGTTTATGAGTTAGGTTGTGACAGACAGTGAGAGTGTTTCTGATGTGACATGAAGTGCTGATAACTCAGTATGTTTATGAGTTAGGTTGTGACAGAAAGTGAGTGAGTTTCTGATGTGACATGAAATGTTGGTAACTCAGTGTGTTTATGAGTTAGGTTGTGACAGACAGTGAGAGTGTTTCTAATGTGACATGAAATGTTGGTAACTCAGTGTGTTTATGAGTTAGGTTGTGACAGACAGTGAGAGTATTTCTAATGTGACATGAAATTTGGGTAACTCAGTGTGTTTATGAGTCAGGTTGTGACAGACAGTGAGAGTGTTTCTGATGTGACATGAAGTGCTGATAACTCAGTGTCTTTATAAGTCAGGTTGTGACAGACAGTGAGAGTGTTTCTCATGTGACATGAAGTGCTGATAACTCAGTGTGTTTATGAGTCAAGTTGTGACAGATAGTGAGAGTGTTTCTGATGTTACATGAAGTGCTGATAACTCAGTGTATTTATGAGTTAGGTTGTGACAGAAAGTGAGTGTGTTTCTGATGTGACATGAAGTGCTGATAACTCAGTGTGTTTATGAGTTAGGTTGTGACAGATAGTGAGAGTGTTTCTGATGTGACATGAAATGTTGGTAAGTCAGTGTGTTTATGACTTAGGTTGTGACAGATAGTGAGAATGTTTCTAATGTGACATGAAATGTTGGTAACTCAGTGTGTTTATGAGTCAGGTTGTGACAGATAGTGAAAATGTTTCTAATGTGACATGAGATGTTAGTAACTCAGTGTGTTTATGATTTAGGTTGTGACAGATAGTGAGAATGTTTCTGATGTGAGATAAATGTTGGTAAGTCAGTGTGTTTATGAGTTAGGTTGTGACAAACAGTGAGTGTGTTTCTGATGTGACATGAAATGTTGGTAATTCAGTGTGTTTATCAGTCAGGTTGTGACATACAGTGAGAGTGTTTCTGATGTGACATGAAGTGTTGATAACTCAGTGTTTTTATGAGTTAGGTTGTGACAGATAGTGAGTGTGTTTCTGATGTGTCATAAAGTGCTGATAACTCAGTGTGTTTATGAGTTAGGTTGTGACAGATAGTGAGTGTGTTTCTGATGTGACATGAAATGTTGGTAACTCAGTGTGTTTATGAGTCAGGTTGTGACAGACAGTGAGTGTGTTTCTGATGTGACATGAAGTGCTGATAACTCAGTGTGTTTATGAGTTAGGTTGTGACAGATAGTGAGAATGTTTCTGATGTGACATGAAGTGTTGATAACTCAGTGTGTTTATGAGTCAGGTAGTGACAGACAGTGAGAGTGTTTCTGATGTGACATGAAGTGCTGATAACTCAGTGTGTTTATGAGTCAGGTTGTGACAGATAGTGAGTGTGTTTCTGATGTGAGATGAAATGTTGGTAACTCAGTGTGTTTATGAGTTAGGTTGTGACAGACAGAGTGTTTCTGATGAGAGAAGAAATGTTGCTAACTCAGTGTGTTTATGAGTTAGGTTGTGACAGACAGTGAGAGTGTTTCTGATGTGACATGAAATGTTCCTAACTCAGTGTGTTTATGAGTTAGGTTGTGACAGACAGTGAGAGTGTTTCTGATGTGACATGAAATGTTCGTAACTCAGTGTGTTTATTAGTTAGGTTGTGACAGACAGTGAGAGTGTTTCTAATGTGACATGAAATGTTGGTAACTCAGTGTGTTTATGAGTCAGGTTGTGACAGATAGTGAGAATGTTTCTAATGTGACATGAAATGTTGATAATTCAGTGTGTTTATGAGTTAGGTTGTGACAGATAGTGAGAATGTATCTAATGTGACATGAAATGTTGATAACTCAGTGTGTTTATGAGTTAGGTTGTGACAGATAGTGAGAAGGTTTCTGATGTGACATGAAATGTTTGTAACTCAGTGTGTTTATGAGTTAGGTTGTGACAGACAGTGAGAGTGTTTCTGATGTGACATGAAATATTCGTAACTAAGTGTGTTTATGAGTCAGGTTGTGACAGATAGTGAGAATGTTTCTGATGTGACATGAAATGTTCGTAACTCAGTGTGATTATGAGTTAGGTTGTGATAGTGAGAGTGTTTCTCATGTGACATGAAGTGCTGATAACTCAGTGTGTTTATTAGTCAGGTTGTGACAGACAGTGAGAGTGTTTCTGATGTGACATGAAATGTTGGTAACGCAGTGTGTTTATGAGTCAGGTTCTGAAATACAGTGAGTGTGTTTCTGATGTGACATGAAGTGCTGATAACTCAGTGTGTTTATAAGTCAGGTTGTGAAATACAGTGAGTGTGTTTCTGATGTGACATGAAGTGCTGATAACTCAGTGTGTTTATAGGTCAGGTTGTGAAATACAGTGAGTGTGTTTCTGATGTGACATGAAGTGCTGATAACTCAGTGTGTTTATAAGTCAGGTTGTGAAATACAGTGAGTGTGTTTCTGATGTAACATGAAGTGCTGATAACTCAGTGTGTTTATGAGTCAAGTTGTGACAGATAGTGAGTGTGTTTCTGATGTGACATGAAGTGCTGATAACTCAGTGTGTTTATGAGTCAAGTTGTGACAGATAGTGAGTGTGTTTCTGATGTGACATGAAGTGCTGATAACTCAGTGTGTTTATGAGTTAGGATGTGACAGAAAGTGAGTGTGTTTCTGATGTGACATGAAGTGCTGATAACTCAGTGTGTTTATGAGTTAGGTTGTGACAGACAGTGAGAGTGTTTCTGATGTGATATGAAGTGCTGATAACTCAGTGTGTTTATGAGTTAGGTTGTGACAGAAAGTGGGAGTGTTTCTGATGTGACATGAAGTGCTGATAACTCAGTGTGTTTATGAGTTAGTTTGTGACAGAAAGTGAGTGTGTTTCTGATGTGATATGAAGTGCTGATAACTCAGTGTGTTTATCAGTTAGGTTGTGACAGAAAGTGAGAGTGTTTCTGATGTTACATGAAGTGCTGATAACTCAGTGTGTTTATGAGTTAGGTTGTGACAGAAAGTGAGTATGTTTCTGATGTGATATATAGTGCTGATAACTCAGTGTGTTTATGAGTTAGGTTGTGACAGACAGTGAGAGTGTTTCTGATGTAACATGAAGTGCTGATAACTCAGTGTGTTTATGAGTTAGGTTGTGACAGACAGTGAGAGTGTTTCTGATGTGACATGAAGTGCTGATAACTCAGTGTGTTTATGAGTTAGGTTGTGACAGAAAGTGAGTGTGTTTCTGCTGTGATATGAAGTGCTGATAACTCAGTGTGTTTACGAGTTAGGTTGTGACAGACAGTGAGAGTGTTTCTGATGTAACATGAAGTGCTGTTAACTCAGTGTGTTTATGAGTTAGGTTGTGACAGAAAGTGAGTGTGTTTCTGATGTGACATGAAGTGCTGATAACTCAGTGTGTTTATGAGTTAGGTTGTGACAGACAGTGAGTGTGTTTCTGATGTGAGATGAAATGTTCGTAAATCAGTTTGTTTATGAGTTAGGTTTTGACAGATAGTGAGAATGTTTCTGATGTGAAATGAAGTGCTGATAACTCAGTGTGTTTATGAGTTAGGTTGTGACAGACAGTGAGTGTGTTTCTGATGTGACATGAAATGTTGATAACTCAGTGTGTTTATGAGTTAGGTTGTGACAGACAGTGAGTGTGTTTCTGATGTGAGATGAAATGTTCGTAACTCAGTGTGTTTATGAGTTAGGTTGTGACAGAAAGTGAGAGTGTTTCTGATGTGACATGAAGTGCTGATAACTCAGTGTGTTTATGAGTTAGGTTGTGACAGACAGTGAGTGTATTTCTGATGTGACATGAAATGTTGATAACTCAGTGTGTTTATGAGTTAGGTTGTGAAATACAGTGAGTGTGTTTCTGATGTGACATGAAGTGTTGATAACTCAGTGTGTTTATGAGTCAGGTAGTGACAGACAGTGAGAGTGTTTCTGATGTGACATGAAGTGCTGATAACTCAGTGTGTTTATGAGTCAGGTTGTGACAGATAGTGAGTGTGTTTCTAATGTGACATGAAATGTTGGTAACTCAGTGTGTTTATGAGTTAGGTTGTGACAGACAGTGAGTGTGTTTCTAATGTGACATGAAGTGCTGATAACTCAGTGTGTTTATGAGTTAGGTTGTGACAAAGTGAGTGTGTTTCTGATGTGACATGAAGTGCTGATAACTCAGTGTGTTTATGAGTTAGGTTGTGACAAAGTGAGTGTGTTTCTGATGTGACATGAAGTGCTGATAACTCAGTGTGTTTATGAGTTAGGTTGTGACAAAGTGAGTGTGTTTCTGATGTGACATGAAGTGCTGATAACTCAGTGTGTTTATGAGTTAGGTTGTGACAGAAAGTGAGTGTGTTTCTGATGTGACATGAAGTGCTGATAACTCAGTGTGTTTATGAGTTAGGTTGTGACAAAGTGAGTTCGTTTCTGATGTGACATGAAGTGCTGATAACTCAAGTGTGTTTACGAGTTAGGTTGTGACAGACAGTGAGTGTGTTTCTGATGCGAGATGAAATGTTCGTAACTCAGTTTGTTTATGAGTTAGGTTGTGACAGATAATGAGAATGTTTCTGATGTGACATGAAGTGCTGATAACTCAGTGTGTTTATGAGTTAGGTTGTGACAGACAGTGAGTGTGTTTCTGATGTGACATGAAATGTTGATAACTCAGTGTGTTTATGAGTCAGGTAGTGACAGACAGTGAGAGTGTTTCTGATGTGACATGAAGTGCTGATAACTCAGTGTGTTTATGAGTCAGGTTGTGACAGATAGTGAGAATGTTTCTGATGTGACATGAAGTGTTGATAACTCAGTGTGTTTATGAGTCAGGTAGTGACAGACAGTGAGAGTGTTTCTGATGTGACATGAAGTGCTGATAACTCAGTGTGTTTATGAGTCAGGTTGTGACAGATAGTGAGTGTGTTTCTGATGTGAGATGAAATGTTGGTAACTCAGTGTGTTTATGAGTTAGGTTGTGACAGACAGAGTGTTTCTGATGAGAGAAGAAATGTTGCTAACTCAGTGTGTTTATGAGTTAGGTTGTGACAGACAGTGAGAGTGTTTCTGATGTGACATGAAATGTTCCTAACTCAGTGTGTTTATGAGTTAGGTTGTGACAGACAGTGAGAGTGTTTCTGATGTGACATGAAATGTTCGTAACTCAGTGTGTTTATTAGTTAGGTTGTGACAGACAGTGAGAGTGTTTCTAATGTGACATGAAATGTTGGTAACTCAGTGTGTTTATGAGTCAGGTTGTGACAGATAGTGAGAATGTTTCTAATGTGACATGAAATGTTGATAATTCAGTGTGTTTATGAGTTAGGTTGTGACAGATAGTGAGAATGTTTCTAATGTGACATGAAATGTTGATAACTCAGTGTGTTTATGAGTTAGGTTGTGACAGATAGTGAGAAGGTTTCTGATGTGACATGAAATGTTTGTAACTCAGTGTGTTTATGAGTTAGGTTGTGACAGACAGTGAGAGTGTTTCTGATGTGACATGAAATATTCGTAACTAAGTGTGTTTATGAGTCAGGTTGTGAAAGACAGTGAGAGTGTTTCTAATGTGACATGAAATGTTGGTAAGTCAGTGTGTTTATGCGTTAGGTGGTAACAGACAGTGAGAGTGTTTCTAATGTGACATGAAATTTGGGTAACTCAGTGTGTTTATGAGTCAGGTTGTGACAGACAGTGAGAGTGTTTCTGATGTGACATGAAATGTTGGTAACTCAGTGTGTTTATGAGACAGGTTGTGATAGACAGTGAGTGTGTTTCTGATGTGACATGAGATGTTAGTAACTCAGTGTGTTTATGAGTCAGGTTGTGAGAGATAGTGAGAATGTTTCTGATGTGACATGAAATGTTGGTAAGTCAGTGTGTTTATGAGCCAGGTTGTGACAGACAGAGAGAGTGTTTCTGATGTGACATGAAATGTTGTTAACTCAGTGTGTTTATGAGCCAGGTTGTAACAGATAGTGAGTGTGTTTCTGATCTGAGATGAAATGTTGGTAACTCAGTGTGTTTATGAGTTAGGTTGTGACAGACAGAGTGTTTCTGATGTGAGAAGAAATGTTGATAACTCAGTGTGTTTATGAGTTAGGTTGTGACAGACAGTGAGAGTGTTTCTAATGTGACATGAAATGTTGGACAGTCACTGTGTTTATGAGTTAGGTTGTGACAGATAGTGAGAATGTTTCTAATGTGACATGAAATGTTGGTAACTCAGTGTGTTTATGAGACAGGTTGTGATACATAGTGAGTGTGTTTCTGATGTGACATGAAATGTTGGTAACTCAGTGTGTTTATGAACCAGGTTGTGACAGATAGTGAGTGTGTCTCTGATGTGACATGAAATGTTGGTAACTCAGTGTGTTTATGAGCCAGGTTATGACAGACAGTGAGAGTGTTTCTAATGTGACATGAAATGTTGTTAAGTCAGTGTGTTTATGAGTTAGGTTGTGACAGATAGTAAGAGTGTTTCTGATGTGACATGAAGTGCTGATAACTCAGTGTGTTTATGAATTAGGTTGTGACAGACAGTGAGTGAGTTTCTGATGTGACATGAAATGTTGGTAACTCAGTGTGTTTATGAGTTAGGTTGTGACAGACAGTGAGAGTGTTTCTAATGTGACATGAAATGTTGGTAACTCAGTGTGTTTATGAGTTAGGTTGTGACAGACAGTGAGAGTATTTCTAATGTGACATGAAATTTGGGTAACTCAGTGTGTTTATGAGTCAGGTTGTGACAGACAGTGAGAGTGTTTCTGATGTGACATGAAGTGCTGATAACTCAGTGTCTTTATAAGTCAGGTTGTGACAGACAGTGAGAGTATTGTTTCTCATGTGACATGAAGTGCTGATAACTCAGTGTGTTTATGAGTCAAGTTGTGACAGACAGTGAGTGTGTTTCTGATGTGACATGAAGTGCTGATAACTCAGTGTATTTATGAGTCAAGTTGTGACAGATAGTGAGAGTGTTTCTGATGTTACATGAAGTGCTGATAACTCAGTGTATTTATGAGTTAGGTTGTCACAGAAAGTGAGTGTGTTTCTGATGTGACATGAAGTGCTGATAACTCAGTGTGTTTATGAGTTAGGTTGTGACAGATAGTGAGAGTGTTTCTGATGTGACATGAAATGTTGGTAAGTCAGTGTGTTTATGACTTAGGTTGTGACAGATAGTGAGAATGTTTCTAATGTGACATGAAATGTTGGTAACTCAGTGTGTTTATGAGTTAGGTTGTGACAGATAGTGAGAATGTTTCTAATGTGACATGAAATGTTGGTAACTCAGTGTGTTTATGAGTCAGGTTGTGACAGATAGTGAAAATGTTTCTAATGTGACATGAGATGTTAGTAATTAAGTGTGTTTATGATTTAGGTTGTGACAGATAGTGAGAATGTTTCTGATGTGAGATAAATGTTGGTAAGTCAGTGTGTTTATGAGTTAGGTTGTGACAAACAGTGAGTGTGTTTCTGATGTGACATGAAATGTTGGTAACTCAGTGTGTTTATCAGTCAGGTTGTGACATACAGTGAGAGTGTTTCTGATGTGACATGAAGTGTTGATAACTCAGTGTTTTTATGAGTTAGGTTGTGACAGATAGTGAGTGTGTTTCTGATGTGACATGAAATGTTGGTAACTCAGTGTGTTTATGAGTCAGGATGTGACAGACAGTGAGTGTGTTTCTGATGTGACATGAAGTGCTGATAACTCAGTGTGTTTATGAGTTAGGTTGTGACAGATAGTGAGAATGTTTCTGATGTGACATGAAGTGTTGATAACTCAGTGTGTTTATGAGTCAGGTAGTGACAGACAGTGAGAGTGTTTCTGATGTGACATGAAGTGCTGATAACTCAGTGTGTTTATGAGTCAGGTTGTGACAGATAGTGAGTGTGTTTCTGATGTGAGATGAAATGTTGGTAACTCAGTGTGTTTATGAGTTAGGTTGTGACAGACAGAGTGTTTCTGATGAGAGAAGAAATGTTGCTAACTCAGTGTGTTTATGAGTTAGGTTGTGACAGACAGTGAGAGTGTTTCTGATGTGACATGAAATGTTCCTAACTCAGTGTGTTTATGAGTTAGGTTGTGACAGACAGTGAGAGTGTTTCTGATGTGACATGAAATGTTCGTAACTCAGTGTGTTTATTAGTTAGGTTGTGACAGACAGTGAGAGTGTTTCTAATGTGACATGAAATGTTGGTAACTCAGTGTGTTTATGAGTCAGGTTGTGACAGATAGTGAGAATGTTTCTAATGTGACATGAAATGTTGATAATTCAGTGTGTTTATGAGTTAGGTTGTGACAGATAGTGAGAATGTTTCTAATGTGACATGAAATGTTGATAACTCAGTGTGTTTATGAGTTAGGTTGTGACAGATAGTGAGAAGGTTTCTGATGTGACATGAAATGTTTGTAACTCAGTGTGTTTATGAGTTAGGTTGACACAGACAGAGTGTTTCTGATGTGACATGAAATATTCGTAACTAAGTGTGTTTATGAGTCAGGTTGTGACAGATAGTGAGAATCTTTCTGATGTGACATGAAATGTTCGTAACTCAGTGTGATTATGAGTTAGGTTGTGATAGTGAGAGTGTTTCTCATGTGACATGAAGTGCTGATAACTCAGTGTGTTTATTAGTCAGGTTGTGACAGACAGTGAGAGTGTTTCTGATGTGACATGAAATGTTGGTAACGCAGTGTGTTTATGAGTCAGGTTCTGAAATACAGTGAGTGTGTTTCTGATGTGACATGAAGTGCTGATAACTCAGTGTGTTTATAAGTTAGGTTGTGAAATACAGTGAGTGTGTTTCTGATGTGACATGAAGTGCTGATAACTCAGTGTGTTTATAGGTCAGGTTGTGAAATACAGTGAGTGTGTTTCTGATGTGACATGAAGTGCTGATAACTCAGTGTGTTTATAAGTCAGGTTGTGAAATACAGTGAGTGTGTTTCTAATGTAACATGAAGTGCTGATAACTCAGTGTGTTTATGAGTCAAGTTGTGACAGATAGTGAGTGTGTTTCTGATGTGACATGAAGTGCTGATAACTCAGTGTGTTTATGAGTCAAGTTGTGACAGACAGTGAGTGTGTTTCTGATGTGACATGAAGTGCTGATAACTCCGTGTGTTTATGAGTCAAGTTGTGACAGATAGTGAGTGTGTTTCTGATGTGACATGAAGTGCTGATAACTCAGTGTGTTTATGAGTTAGGTTGTGACAGAAAGTGAGTGTGTTTCTGATGTGACATGAAGTGCTGATAACTCAGTGTGTTTATGAGTTAGGTTGTGACAGACAGTGAGAGTGTTTCTGATGTGATATGAAGTGCTGATAACTCAGTGTGTTTATGAGTTAGGTTGTGACAGAAAGTGGGAGTTTTTCTGATGTGACATGAAGTGCTGATAACTCAGTGTGTTTATGAGTTAGGTTGTGACAGAAAGTGAGTGTGTTTCTGATGTGATATGAAGTGCTGATAACTCAGTGAGTTTATCAGTTAGGTTGTGACAGAAAGTGAGAGTGTTTCTGATGTTACATGAAGTGCTGATAACTCAGTGTGTTTATGAGTTAGGTTGTGACAGAAAGTGAGTATGTTTCTGATGTGATATATAGTGCTGATAACTCAGTGTGTTTATGAGTTAGGTTGTGACAGACAGTGAGAGTGTTTCTGATGTAACATGAAGTGCTGATAACTCAGTGTGTTTATGAGTTAGGTTGTGACAGACAGTGAGAGTGTTTCTGATGTGACATGAAGTGCTGATAACTCAGTGTGTTTATGAGTTAGGTTGTGACAGAAAGTGAGTGTGTTTCTGCTGTGATATGAAGTGCTGATAACTCAGTGTGTTTACGAGTTAGGTTGTGACAGACAGTGAGAGTGTTTCTGATGTAACATGAAGTGCTGTTAACTCAGTGTGTTTATGAGTTAGGTTGTGACAGACAGTGAGTGTGTTTCTGATGTGAGATGAAATGTTCGTAAATCAGTTTGTTTATGAGTTAGGTTTTGACAGATAGTGAGAATGTTTCTGATGTGAAATGAAGTGCTGATAACTCAGTGTGTTTAATAGTTAGGTTGTGACAGACAGTGAGAGTGTTTCTGATGTGACATGAAATGTTGATAACTCAGTGTGTTTATGAGTTAGGTTGTGACAGACAGTGAGTGTGTTTCTGATGTGAGATGAAATGTTCGTAACTCAGTGTGTTTATGAGTTAGGTTGTGACAGAAAGTGAGAGTGTTTCTGATGTGACATGAAGTGCTGATAACTCAGTGTGTTTATGAGTTAGGTTGTGACAGACAGTGAGTGTATTTCTGATGTGACATGAAATGTTGATAACTCAGTGTGTTTATGAGTTAGGTTGTGAAATACAGTGAGTGTGTTTCTGATGTGACATGAAGTGTTGATAACTCAGTGTGTTTATGAGTCAGGTAGTGACAGACAGTGAGAGTGTTTCTGATGTGACATGAAGTGCTGATAACTCAGTGTGTTTATGAGTCAGGTTGTGACAGATAGTGAGTGTGTTTCTAATGTGACATGAAATGTTGGTAACTCAGTGTGTTTATGAGTTAGGTTGTGACAGACAGTGAGTGTGTTTCTAATGTGACAAGAAGTGCTGATAACTCAGTGTGTTTATGAGTTAGGTTGTGACAAAGTGAGTGTGTTTCTGATGTGACATGAAGTGCTGATAACTCAGTGTGTTTATGAGTTAGGTTGTGACAAAGTGAGTGTGTTTCTGATGTGACATGAAGTGCTGATAACTCAGTGTGTTTATGAGTTAGGTTGTGACAAAGTGAGTGTGTTTCTGATGTGACATGAAGTGCTGATAACTCAGTGTGTTTATGAGTTAGGTTGTGACAGAAAGTGAGTGTGTTTCTGATGTGACATGAAGTGCTGATAACTCAGTGTGTTTATGAGTTAGGTTGTGACAAAGTGAGTTCGTTTCTGATGTGACATGAAGTGCTGATAACTCAAGTGTGTTTACGAGTTAGGTTGTGACAGACAGTGAGTGTGTTTCTGATGCGAGATGAAATGTTCGTAACTCAGTTTGTTTATGAGTTAGGTTGTGACAGATAGTGAGAATGTTTCTGATGTGACATGAAGTGCTGATAACTCAGTGTGTTTATGAGTTAGGTTGTGACAGACAGTGAGTGTGTTTCTGATGTGACATGAAATGTTGATAACTCAGTGTGTTTATGAGTCAGGTAGTGACAGACAGTGAGAGTGTTTCTGATGTCACATGAAGTGCTGATAACTCAGTGTGTTTATGAGTCAGGTTGTGACAGATAGTGAGAATGTTTCTGATGTGACATGAAGTGTTGATAACTCAGTGTGTTTATGAGTCAGGTAGTGACAGACAGTGAGAGTGTTTCTGATGTGACATGAAGTGCTGATAACTCAGTGTGTTTATGAGTCAGGTTGTGACAGATAGTGAGTGTGTTTCTGATGTGAGATGAAATGTTGGTAACTCAGTGTGTTTATGAGTTAGGTTGTGACAGAAAGTGAGTGTGTTTCTGATGTGATATGAAGTGCTGATAACTCAGTGTGTTTATCAGTTAGGTTGTGACAGAAAGTGAGAGTGTTTCTGATGTTACATGAAGTGCTGATAACTCAGTGTGTTTATGAGTTAGGTTGTGACAGAAAGTGAGTATGTTTCTGATGTGATATATAGTGCTGATAAGTCAGTGTGTTTATGAGTTAGGTTGTGACAGACAGTGAGAGTGTTTCTGATGTAACATGAAGTGCTGATAACTCAGTGTGTTTATGAGTTAGGTTGTGACAGACAGTGAGAGTGTTTCTGATGTGACATGAAGTGCTGATAACTCAGTGTGTTTATGAGTTAGGTTGTGACAGAAAGTGAGTGTGTTTCTGCTGTGATATGAAGTGCTGATAACTCAGTGTGTTTACGAGTTAGGTTGTGACAGACAGTGAGAGTGTTTATGATGTAACATGAAGTGCTGTTAACTCAGTGTGTTTATGAGTTAGGTTGTGACAGAAAGTGAGTGTGTTTCTGATGTGACATGAAGTGCTGATACCTCAGTGTGTTTATGAGTTAGGTTGTGACAGACAGTGAGTGTGTTTCTGATGTGAGATGAAATGTTCGTAAATCAGTTTGTTTATGAGTTAGGTTTTGACAGATAGTGAGAAGGTTTCTGATGTGAAATGAAGTGCTGATAACTCAGTGTGTTTATGAGTTAGGTTGTGACAGACAGTGAGTGTGTTTCTGATGTGACATGAAATGTTGATAACTCAGTGTGTTTATGAGTTAGGTTGTGACAGACAGTGAGTGTGTTTCTGATGTGAGATGAAATGTTCGTAACTCAGTGTGTTTATGAGTTAGGTTGTGACAGAAAGTGAGAGTGTTTCTGATGTGACATGAAGTGCTGATAACTCAGTGTGTTTATGAGTTAGGTTGTGACAGACAGTGAGTGTATTTCTGATGTGACATGAAATGTTGATAACTCAGTGTGTTTATGAGTTAGGTTGTGAAATACAGTGAGTGTGTTTCTGATGTGACATGAAGTGTTGATAACTCAGTGTGTTTATGAGTCAGGTACTGACAGACAGTGAGTGTGTTTCTGATGTGACATGAAGTGCTGATAACTCAGTGTGTTTATGAGTCAGGTTGTGACAGATAGTGAGTGTGTTTCTAATGTGACATGAAATGTTGGTAACTCAGTGTGTTTATGAGTTAGGTTGTGACAAAGTGAGTGTGTTTCTGATGTGACATGAAGTGCTGATAACTCAGTGTGTTTATGAGTTAGGTTGTGACAGAAAGTGAGTGTGTTTCTGATGTGACATGAAGTGCTGATAACTCAGTGTGTTTATTAGTTAGGTTGTGACAAAGTGAGTTCGTTTCTGATGTGACATGAAGTGCTGATAACTCAAGCGTGTTTACGAGTTAGGTTGTGACAGACAGTGAGTGTGTTTCTGATGCGAGATGAAATGTTCGTAACTCAGTTTGTTTATGAGTTAGGTTGTGACAGATAGTGAGAATGTTTCTGATGTGACATGAAGTGCTGATAACTCAGTGTGTTTATGAGTTAGGTTGTGACAGACAGTGAGTGTGTTTCTGATGTGACATGAAATGTTGATAACTCAGTGTGTTTATGAGTCAGGTAGTGACAGACAGTGAGAGTGTTTCTGATGTGACATGAAGTGCTGATAACTCAGTGTGTTTATGAGTCAGGTTGTGACAGATAGTGAGAATGTTTCTGATGTGACATGAAGTGTTGATAACTCAGTGTGTTTATGAGTCAGGTAGTGACAGACAGTGAGAGTGTTTCTGATGTGACATGAAGTGCTGATAACTCAGTGTGTTTATGAGTCAGGTTGTGACAGATAGTGAGTGTGTTTCTGATGTGAGATGAAATGTTGGTAACTCAGTGTGTTTATGAGTTAGGTTGTGACAGACAGAGTGTTTCTGATGAGAGAAGAAATGTTGCTAACTCAGTGTGTTTATGAGTTAGGATGTGACAGACAGTGAGTGTGTTTCTGATGTGACATGAAATGTTCCTAACTCAGTGTGTTTATGAGTTAGGTTGTGACAGACAGTGAGAGTGTTTCTGATGTGACATGAAATGTTCGTAACTCAGTGTGTTTATTAGTTAGGTTGTGACAGACAGTGAGAGTGTTTCTAATGTGACATGAAATGTAGGTAACTCAGTGTGTTTATGAGTCAGGTTGTGACAGATAGTGAGAATGTTTCTAATGTGACATGAAATGTTGATAATTCAGTGTGTTTATGAGTTAGGTTGTGACAGATAGTGAGAATGTTTCTAATGTGACATGAAATGTTGATAACTCAGTGTGTTTATGAGTTAGGTTGTGACAGATAGTGAGAAGGTTTCTGATGTGACATGAAATGTTTGTAACTCAGTGTGTTTATGAGTTAGGTTGTGACAGACAGTGAGAGTGTTTCTGATGTGACATGAAATATTCGTAACTAAGTGTGTTTATGAGTCAGGTTGTGACAGACAGTGAGAGTGTTTCTGATGTGACATGAAGTGCTGATAACTCAGTGTGTTTATGAGTTAGGTTGTGACAGAAAGTGAGTGAGTTTCTGATATGACATGAAATGTTGGTAACTCAGTATGTTTATGAGTTAGGTTGTGACAGACAGTGAGAGTGTTTCTAATGTGACATGAAATGTTGGTAAGTCAGTGTGTTTATGAGTTGGGTTGTAACAGACAGTGAGAGTGTTTCTAATGTGACATGAAATTTGGGTAACTCAGTGTGTTTATGAGTCAGGTTGTGACAGACAGTGAGAGTGTTTCTGATGTAACATGAAGTGCTGATAACTCAGTGTGTTTATGAGTCAGGTTGTGACAGATAGTGAGAATGTTTCTAATGTGACATGAAATGTTGATAACTCAGTGTGTTTATGAGTTAGGTAGTGACAGATAGTGAGAATGTTTCTAATGTGACATGAAATGTTGATAACTCAGTGTGTTTATGAGCCAGGTTGTGACAGACAGTGAGAGTGTTTCTGATGTGACATGAAATGTTGATAAGTCAGTGTGTTTATGAGTTAGGTTGTGACAGATAGTGAGAATGTTTCTGATGTGACATGAAATGTTTGTAACTCAGTGTGTTTATGAGTTAGGTTGTGACAGACAGTGAGAGTGTTTCTGATGTGACATGAAATGTTCGTAACTCAGTGTGTTTATTAGTTAGGTTGTGACAGACAGTGAGTGTGTTTCTGATGTGAGATGAAATGTTCGTAACTCAGTGTGTTTATGAGTTAGGTTGTGACAGACAGTGAGTGTGTTTCTGATGTGACATGATGTGCTGATAACTCAGTGTGTTTATGAGTTAGATTGTGACAGACAGTGAGTGTGGTTCTAATGTGACATGAAATGTTGGTAACTCAGTGTGTTTATGAGCCAGGTTATGACAGACAGTGAGAGTGTTTTTCTAATGTGACATGAAATGTTGGTAAGTCAGTGTGTTCATGAGTTAGGTTGTGACAGATAGTGAGAGAGTTTCTGATGTGACATGAAGTGCTGATAACTCAGTGTGTTTATGAATTAGGTTGTGACAGACAGTGAGAGTGTTTCTGATGTGACATGAAGTTTTGATAACTCAGTGTGTTTATGAATTAGGTTGTGACAGACAGTGAGAGTGTTTCTGATGTGACAAGAAGTGTTGATAACTCAGTGTGTTTATGAGTTAGGTTGTGACAGACAGTGAGAGTGTTTCTGATGTGACATGAAGTGCTGATAACTCAGTGTGTTTATGAGTTAGGTTGTGACAGAAAGTGAGTGAGTTTCTGATGTGACATGAAATGTTGGTAACTCAGTGTGTTTATGAGTTAGGTTGTGAAAGACAGTGAGAGTGTTTCTAATGTGACATGAAATGTTGGTAAGTCAGTGTGTTTATGCGTTAGGTGGTAACAGACAGTGAGAGTGTTTCTAATGTGACATGAAATTTGGGTAACTCAGTGTGTTTATGAGTCAGGTTGTGACAGACAGTGAGAGTGTTTCTGATGTGACATGAAATGTTGGTAACTCAGTGTGTTTATGAGACAGGTTGTGATAGACAGTGAGTGTGTTTCTGATGTGACATGAGATGTTAGTAACTCAGTGAGTTTATGAGTCAGGTTGTGAGAGATAGTGAGAATGTTTCTGATGTGACATGAAATGTTGGTAAGTCAGTGTGTTTATGAGCCAGGTTGTGACAGACAGAGAGAGTGTTTCTGATGTGACATGAAATGTTGTTAACTCAGTGTGTTTATGAGCCAGGTTGTAACAGATAGTGAGTGTGTTTCTGATGTGAGATGAAATGTTGGTAACTCAGTGTGTTTATGAGTTAGGTTGTGACAGACAGAGTGTTTCTGATGTGAGAAGAAATGTTGATAACTCAGTGTGTTTATGAGTTAGGTTGTGACAGACAGTGAGAGTGTTTCTAATGTGACATGAAATGTTGGATAGTCACTGTGTTTATGAGTTAGGTTGTGACAGATAGTGAGAATGTTTGTAATGTGACATGAAATGTTGGTAACTCAGTGTAATTATGAGACAGGTTGTGATACATAGTGAGTGTGTTTCTGATGTGACATGAAACGTTGGTAACTCAGTGTGTTTATGATCCAGGTTGTGACAGATAGTGAGTGTGTCTCTGATGTGACATGAAATGTTGGTAACTCAGTGTGTTTATGAGCCAGGTTATGACAGACAGTGAGAGTGTTTCTAATGTGACATGAAATGTTGTTAAGTCAGTGTGTTTATGAGTTAGGTTGTGACAGTAAGAGTGTTTCTGATGTGACATGAAGTGCTGATAACTCAGTGTGTTTATGAGTTAGGTTGTGACAGACAGTGAGAGTGTTTCTGATGTGACATGAAGTGTTGATAACTCAGTGTGTTTATGAATTAGGTTGTGACAGACAGTGAGAGTGTTTCTGATGTGACAAGAAGTGTTGATAACTCAGTGTGTTTATGAGTTAGGTTGTGACAGACAGTGAGAGTGTTTCTGATGTGACATGAAGTGCTGATAACTCAGTATGTTTATGAGTTAGGTTGTGACAGAAAGTGAGTGAGTTTCTGATGTGACATGAAATGTTGGTAACTCAGTGTGTTTATGAGTTAGGTTGTGACAGACAGTGAGAGTGTTTCTAATGTGACATGAAATGTTGGTAACTCAGTGTGTTTATGAGTTAGGTTGTGACAGACAGTGAGAGTATTTCTAATGTGACATGAAATTTGGGTAACTCAGTGTGTTTATGAGTCAGGTTGTGACAGACAGTGAGAGTGTTTCTGATGTGACATGAAGTGCTGATAACTCAGTGTCTTTATAAGTCAGGTTGTGACAGACAGTGAGAGTGTTTCTCATGTGACATGAAGTGCTGATAACTCAGTGTGTTTATGAGTCAAGTTGTGACAGACAGTGAGTGTGTTTCTGATGTGACATGAAGTGCTGATAACTCAGTGTGTTTATGAGTCAAGTTGTGACAGATAGTGAGAGTGTTTCTGATGTTACATGAAGTGCTGATAACTCAGTGTATTTATGAGTTAGGTTGTGACAGAAAGTGAGTGTGTTTCTGATGTGACATGAAGTGCTGATAACTCAGTGTGTTTATGAGTTAGGTTGTGACAGATAGTGAGAGTGTTTCTGATGTGACATGAAATGTTGGTAAGTCAGTGTGTTTATGACTTAGGTTGTGACAGATAGTGAGAATGTTTCTAATGTGACATGAAATGTTGGTAACTCAGTGTGTTTATGAGTCAGGTTGTGACAGATAGTGAAAATGTTTCTAATGTGACATGAGATGTTAGTAACTCAGTGTGTTTATGATTTAGGTTGTGACAGATAGTGAGAATGTTTCTGATGTGAGATAAATGTTGGTAAGTCAGTGTGTTTATGAGTTAGGTTGTGACAAACAGTGAGTGTGTTTCTGATGTGACATGAAATGTTGGTAATTCAGTGTGTTTATCAGTCAGGTTGTGACATACAGTGAGAGTGTTTCTGATGTGACATGAAGTGTTGATAACTCAGTGTTTTTATGAGTTAGGTTGTGACAGATAGTGAGTGTGTTTCTGATGTGTCATAAAGTGCTGATAACTCAGTGTGTTTATGAGTTAGGTTGTGACAGATAGTGAGTGTGTTTCTGATGTGACATGAAATGTTGGTAACTCAGTGTGTTTATGAGTCAGGTTGTGACAGACAGTGAGTGTGTTTCTGATGTGACATGAAGTGCTGATAACTCAGTGTGTTTATGAGTTAGGTTGTGACAGATAGTGAGAATGTTTCTGATGTGACATGAAGTGTTGATAACTCAGTGTGTTTATGAGTCAGGTAGTGACAGACAGTGAGAGTGTTTCTGATGTGACATGAAGTGCTGATAACTCAGTGTGTTTATGAGTCAGGTTGTGACAGATAGTGAGTGTGTTTCTGATGTGAGATGAAATGTTGGTAACTCAGTGTGTTTATGAGTTAGGTTGTGACAGACAGAGTGTTTCTGATGAGAGAAGAAATGTTGCTAACTCAGTGTGTTTATGAGTTAGGTTGTGACAGACAGTGAGAGTGTTTCTGATGTGACATGAAATGTTCCTAACTCAGTGTGTTTATGAGTTAGGTTGTGACAGACAGTGAGAGTGTTTCTGATGTGACATGAAATGTTCGTAACTCAGTGTGTTTATTAGTTAGGTTGTGACAGACAGTGAGAGTGTTTCTAATGTGACATGAAATGTTGGTAACTCAGTGTGTTTATGAGTCAGGTTGTGACAGATAGTGAGAATGTTTCTAATGTGACATGAAATGTTGATAATTCAGTGTGTTTATGAGTTAGGTTGTGACAGATAGTGAGAATGTATCTAATGTGACATGAAATGTTGATAACTCAGTGTGTTTATGAGTTAGGTTGTGACAGATAGTGAGAAGGTTTCTGATGTGACATGAAATGTTTGTAACTCAGTGTGTTTATGAGTTAGGTTGTGACAGACAGTGAGAGTGTTTCTGATGTGACATGAAATATTCGTAACTAAGTGTGTTTATGAGTCAGGTTGTGACAGATAGTGAGAATGTTTCTGATGTGACATGAAATGTTCGTAACTCAGTGTGATTATGAGTTAGGTTGTGATAGTGAGAGTGTTTCTCATGTGACATGAAGTGCTGATAACTCAGTGTGTTTATTAGTCAGGTTGTGACAGACAGTGAGAGTGTTTCTGATGTGACATGAAATGTTGGTAACGCAGTGTGTTTATGAGTCAGGTTCTGAAATACAGTGAGTGTGTTTCTGATGTGACATGAAGTGCTGATAACTCAGTGTGTTTATAAGTCAGGTTGTGAAATACAGTGAGTGTTTTTCTGATGTGACATGAAGTGCTGATAACTCAGTGTGTTTATAGGTCAGGTTGTGAAATACAGTGAGTGTGTTTCTGATGTGACATGAAGTGCTGATAACTCAGTGTGTTTATAAGTCAGGTTGTGAAATACAGTGAGTGTGTTTCTGATGTAACATGAAGTGCTGATAACTCAGTGTGTTTATGAGTCAAGTTGTGACAGATAGTGAGTGTGTTTCTGATGTGACATGAAGTGCTGATAACTCAGTGTGTTTATGAGTCAAGTTGTGACAGATAGTGAGTGTGTTTCTGATGTGACATGAAGTGCTGATAACTCAGTGTGTTTATGAGTTAGGATGTGACAGAAAGTGAGTGTGTTTCTGATGTGACATGAAGTGCTGATAACTCAGTGTGTTTATGAGTTAGGTTGTGACAGACAGTGAGAGTGTTTCTGATGTGATATGAAGTGCTGATAACTCAGTGTGTTTATGAGTTAGGTTGTGACAGAAAGTGGGAGTGTTTCTGATGTGACATGAAGTGCTGATAACTCAGTGTGTTTATGAGTTAGTTTGTGACAGAAAGTGAGTGTGTTTCTGATGTGATATGAAGTGCTGATAACTCAGTGTGTTTATCAGTTAGGTTGTGACAGAAAGTGAGAGTGTTTCTGATGTTACATGAAGTGCTGATAACTCAGTGTGTTTATGAGTTAGGTTGTGACAGAAAGTGAGTATGTTTCTGATGTGATATATAGTGCTGATAACTCAGTGTGTTTATGAGTTAGGTTGTGACAGACAGTGAGAGTGTTTCTGATGTAACATGAAGTGCTGATAACTCAGTGTGTTTATGAGTTAGGTTGTGACAGACAGTGAGAGTGTTTCTGATGTGACATGAAGTGCTGATAACTCAGTGTGTTTATGAGTTAGGTTGTGACAGAAAGTGAGTGTGTTTCTGCTGTGATATGAAGTGCTGATAACTCAGTGTGTTTACGAGTTAGGTTGTGACAGACAGTGAGAGTGTTTCTGATGTAACATGAAGTGCTGTTAACTCAGTGTGTTTATGAGTTAGGTTGTGACAGAAAGTGAGTGTGTTTCTGATGTGACATGAAGTGCTGATAACTCAGTGTGTTTATGAGTTAGGTTGTGACAGACAGTGAGTGTGTTTCTGATGTGAGATGAAATGTTCGTAAATCAGTTTGTTTATGAGTTAGGTTTTGACAGATAGTGAGAATGTTTATGATGTGAAATGAAGTGCTGATAACTCAGTGTGTTTATGAGTTAGGTTGTGACAGACAGTGAGTGTGTTTCTGATGTGACATGAAATGTTGATAACTCAGTGTGTTTATGAGTTAGGTTGTGACAGACAGTGAGTGTGTTTCTGATGTGAGATGAAATGTTCGTAACTCAGTGTGTTTATGAGTTAGGTTGTGACAGAAAGTGAGAGTGTTTCTGATGTGACATGAAGTGCTGATAACTCAGTGTGTTTATGAGTTAGGTTGTGACAGACAGTGAGTGTATTTCTGATGTGACATGAAATGTTGATAACTCAGTGTGTTTATGAGTTAGGTTGTGAAATACAGTGAGTGTGTTTCTGATGTGACATGAAGTGTTGATAACTCAGTGTGTTTATGAGTCAGGTAGTGACAGACAGTGAGAGTGTTTCTGATGTGACATGAAGTGCTGATAACTCAGTGTGTTTATGAGTCAGGTTGTGACAGATAGTGAGTGTGTTTCTAATGTGACATGAAATGTTGGTAACTCAGTGTGTTTATGAGTTAGGTTGTGACAGACAGTGAGTGTGTTTCTAATGTGACATGAAGTGCTGATAACTCAGTGTGTTTATGAGTTAGGTTGTGACAAAGTGAGTGTGTTTCTGATGTGACATGAAGTGCTGATAACTCAGTGTGTTTATGAGTTAGGTTGTGACAAAGTGAGTGTGTTTCTGATGTGACATGAAGTGCTGATAACTCAGTGTGTTTATGAGTTAGGTTGTGACAAAGTGAGTGTGTTTCTGATGTGACATGAAGTGCTGATAACTCAGTGTGTTTATGAGTTAGGTTGTGACAGAAAGTGAGTGTGTTTCTGATGTGACATGAAGTGCTGATAACTCAGTGTGTTTATGAGTTAGGTTGTGACAAAGTGAGTTCGTTTCTGATGTGACATGAAGTGCTGATAACTCAAGTGTGTTTACGAGTTAGGTTGTGACAGACAGTGAGTGTGTTTCTGATGCGAGATGAAATGTTCGTAACTCAGTTTGTTTATGAGTTAGGTTGTGACAGATAATGAGAATGTTTCTGATGTGACATGAAGTGCTGATAACTCAGTGTGTTTATGAGTTAGGTTGTGACAGACAGTGAGTGTGTTTCTGATGTGACATGAAATGTTGATAACTCAGTGTGTTTATGAGTCAGGTAGTGACAGACAGTGAGAGTGTTTCTGATGTGACATGAAGTGCTGATAACTCAGTGTGTTTATGAGTCAGGTTGTGACAGATAGTGAGAATGTTTCTGATGTGACATGAAGTGTTGATAACTCAGTGTGTTTATGAGTCAGGTAGTGACAGACAGTGAGAGTGTTTCTGATGTGACATGAAGTGCTGATAACTCAGTGTGTTTATGAGTCAGGTTGTGACAGATAGTGAGTGTGTTTCTGATGTGAGATGAAATGTTGGTAACTCAGTGTGTTTATGAGTTAGGTTGTGACAGACAGAGTGTTTCTGATGAGAGAAGAAATGTTGCTAACTCAGTGTGTTTATGAGTTAGGTTGTGACAGACAGT
The DNA here is from genome assembly GCA_030765065.1 of Deroplatys truncata. Lineage (NCBI taxonomy): Eukaryota > Metazoa > Arthropoda > Insecta > Mantodea > Mantidae > Deroplatys > Deroplatys truncata. The sequence continues at coordinate 11,467,924 of CM060975.1, forward strand.
GAGAGTGTTTCTGATGTGACATGAAATGTTCCTAACTCAGTGTGTTTATGAGTTAGGTTGTGACAGACAGTGAGAGTGTTTCTGATGCGACATGAAATGTTCGTAACTCAGTGTGTTTATTAGTTAGGTTGTGACAGACAGTGAGAGTGTTTCTAATGTGACATGAAATGTTGGTAACTCAGTGTGTTTATGAGTTAGGTTGTGACAGATAGTGAGAAGGTTTCTGATGTGACATGAAATGTTTGTAACTCAGTGTGTTTATGAGTTAGGTTGTGACAGACAGTGAGAGTGTTTCTGATGTGACATGAAATATTCGTAACTAAGTGTGTTTATGAGTCAGGTTGTGACAGATAGTGAGAATGTTTCTGATGTGACATGAAATGTTCGTAACTCAGTGTGATTATGAGTTAGGTTGTGATAGTGAGAGTGTTTCTCATGTGACATGAAGTGCTGATAACTCAGTGTGTTTATTAGTCAGGTTGTGACAGACAGTGAGAGTGTTTCTGATGTGACATGAAATGTTGGTAACGCAGTGTGTTTATGAGTCAGGTTGTGAAATACAGTGAGTGTGTTTCTGATGTGACATGAAGTGCTGATAACTCAGTGTGTTTATAAGTCAGGTTGTGAAATACAGTGAGTGTGTTTCTGAGGTGACATGAAGTGCTGATAACTCAGTGTGTTTATAGGTCAGGTTGTGAAATACAGTGAGTGTGTTTCTGATGTGACATGAAGTGCTGATAACTCAGTGTGTTTATAAGTCAGGTTGTGAAATACAGTGAGTGTGTTTCTGATGTAACATGAAGTGCTGATAACTCAGTGTGTTTATGAGTCAAGTTGTGACAGATAGTGAGTGTGTTTCTGATGTGACATGAAGTGCTGATAACTCAGTGTGTTTATGAGTCAAGTTGTGACAGACAGTGAGTGTGTTTCTGATGTGACATGAAGTGCTGATAACTCCGTGTGTTTATGAGTCAAGTTGTGACAGATAGTGAGTGTGTTTCTGATGTGACATGAAGTGCTGATAACTCAGTGTGTTTATGAGTTAGGTTGTGACAGAAAGTGAGTGTGTTTCTGATGTGACATGAAGTGCTGATAACTCAGTGTGTTTATGAGTTAGGTTGTGACAGACAGTGAGAGTGTTTCTGATGTGATATGAAGTGCTGATAACTCAGTGTGTTTATGAGTTAGGTTGTGACAGAAAGTGGGAGTGTTTCTGATGTGACATGAAGTGCTGATAACTCAGTGTGTTTATGAGTTAGGTTGTGACAGAAAGTGAGTGTGTTTCTGATGTGATATGAAGTGCTGATAACTCAGTGTGTTTATCAGTTAGGTTGTGACAGAAAGTGAGAGTGTTTCTGATGTTACATGAAGTGCTGATAACTCAGTGTGTTTATGAGTTAGGTTGTGACAGAAAGTGAGTATGTTTCTGATGTGATATATAGTGCTGATAACTTAGTGTGTTTATGAGTTAGGTTGTGACAGACAGTGAGAGTGTTTCTGATGTAACATGAAGTGCTGATAACTCAGTGTGTTTATGAGTTAGGTTGTGACAGACAGTGAGAGTGTTTCTGATGTGACATGAAGTGCTGATAACTCAGTGTGTTTATGAGTTAGGTTGTGACAGAAAGTGAGTGTGTTTCTGCTGTGATATGAAGTGCTGATAACTCAGTGTGTTTACGAGTTAGGTTGTGACAGACAGTGAGAGTGTTTCTGATGTAACATGAAGTGCTGTTAACTCAGTGTGTTTATGAGTTAGGTTGTGACAGAAAGTGAGTGTGTTTCTGATGTGACATGAAGTGCTGATAACTCAGTGTGTTTATGAGTTAGGTTGTGACAGACAGTGAGTGTGTTTCTGATGTGAGATGAAATGTTCGTAAATCAGTTTGTTTATGAGTTAGGTTTTGACAGATAGTGAGAATGTTTCTGATGTGAAATGAAGTGCTGATAACTCAGTGTGTTTATGAGTTAGGTTGTGACAGACAGTGAGTGTGTTTCTGATGTGACATGAAATGTTGATAACTCAGTGTGTTTATGAGTTAGGTTGTGACAGACAGTGAGTGTGTTTCTGATGTGAGATGAAATGTTCGTAACTCAGTGTGTTTATGAGTTAGGTTGTGACAGAAAGTGAGAGTGTTTCTGATGTGACATGAAGTGCTGATAACTCAGTGTGTTTATGAGTTAGGTTGTGACAGACAGTGAGTGTATTTCTGATGTGACATGAAATGTTGATAACTCAGTGTGTTTATGAGTTAGGTTGTGAAATACAGTGAGTGTGTTTCTGATGTGACATGAAGTGTTGATAACTCAGTGTGTTTATGAGTCAGGTAGTGACAGACAGTGAGAGTGTTTCTGATGTGACATGAAGTGCTGATAACTCAGTGTGTTTATGAGTCAGGTTGTGACAGATAGTGAGTGTGTTTCTAATGTGACATGAAATGTTGGTAACTCAGTGTGTTTATGAGTTAGGTTGTGACAGACAGTGAGTGTGTTTCTAATGTGACATGAAGTGCTGATAACTCAGTGTGTTTATGAGTTAGGTTGTGACAAAGTGAGTGTGTTTCTGATGTGACATGAAGTGCTGATAACTCAGTGTGTTTATGAGTTAGGTTGTGACAAAGTGAGTGTGTTTCTGATGTGACATGAAGTGCTGATAACTCAGTGTGTTTATGAGTTAGGTTGTGACAAAGTGAGTGTGTTTCTGATGTGACATGAAGTGCTGATAACTCAGTGTGTTTATGAGTTAGGTTGTGACAGAAAGTGAGTGTGTTTCTGATGTGACATGAAGTGCTGATAACTCAGTGTGTTTATGAGTTAGGTTGTGACAAAGTGAGTTCGTTTCTGATGTGACATGAAGTGCTGATAACTCAAGTGTGTTTACGAGTTAGGTTGTGACAGACAGTGAGTGTGTTTCTGATGCGAGATGAAATGTTCGTAACTCAGTTTGTTTATGAGTTAGGTTGTGACAGATAGTGAGAATGTTTCTGATGTGACATGAAGTGCTGATAACTCAGTGTGTTTATGAGTTAGGTTGTGACAGACAGTGAGTGTGTTTCTGATGTGACATGAAATGTTGATAACTCAGTGTGTTTATGAGTTAGGTTGTGAAATACAGTGAGTGTGTTTCTGATGTGACATGAAATGCTGATAACTCAGTGTGTTTATGAGTTAGGTTGTGACAGACAGTGAGAGTGTTTCTGATGTGACATGAAATGCTGATAACTCAGTGTGTTTATGAGTCAGGTTGTGACAGACAGTGAGTGTGTTTCTGATGTGACATGAAATGCTGATAACTCAGTGTGTTTATGAGTCAGGTTGTGACAGAAAGTGAGTGTGTTTATGAGTTAGGTTGTGAGGACACTGTGCAGGAACTGTTTCTGAAACAAGGTCATATTTCCCCTCCCTTTTTAGTGCTTGTTCTTGCATAGTGGCTACTGGCAACATTTTGTTAACATGCTAACATCCAGTTGTGTTCTTTAAGTGTGTGTGCAGCTCGTACTCTTATACCGTACATGGCAACACTGTAGTTACACAATAGCACGACTTGGAAACAGATTCCACACAACTGAAACATCTCATCTTTGACAACATCAAAGTTGGCATACCTGCTTATACTCCAACAGTTCCAACTGCAGCTGTTGAATCTCCTGTCTCAGCAATACGATGGTACGAGAAGACTTGTCCTGGTTGATGGTCACCCTGTTCTTGATGTTACGAGCTCTGTTGGCATACTTGAGTGTGTTCAGTGTCTCCATGAAGTCCCTGTCACTCGGCGACACACACGCGATCATCACCGTCTGACTGTTCCCTGTAATACACAGCCTCTCTTCAACAACCTACAATCCTCCTGTTTACTCTTTACAACTGTAATTCCTTAAGACCCACGTTATTTCAAGTAAGAACCGACGTTTTTCCTCAAATTGCTGTTTGAAACCTTATTCATTATACTCTTCAGCGAAACAATTCCACTGCTATTTATAAGGGTCCTGGGGGCTGTGCCAACAAACAGATGAAGTATCATTTGACTTTAAAAGGCTTCACATTAAACTTCATGGCCATTTAGTCTTATCTTGGGTACAGACCTCTTAGAAAACTACAGGAATTTCTCTGGATTTCTTAACAAAAGAAACTAGCAGATTTAACAAGAAAACTAGCTGATTTTAGTGGATTTGTTAATGAGAAAACTACAGGAATTTCTCTGGATTTCTTAATAAAAGAAACTAGCAGATTTAACAAGAAAACTAGCAGAATTTAGTGGATTTCTTAACAAAAGAAACTAGCAGATTTAACAAGAAAACTAGCAGATTTTAGTGGATTTGTTAATGAGAAAATTTTAATGAGGGAATTTTACTGGATTTCTTAACAAAAGAAACTAGCAGATTTTAGTGGATTTGTTAATGAGAAAACTAGGGAATTTTACTGGATTTCTTAACAAAAGAAACTAGCAGATTTAACAAGAAAACTACTAGATTTTAGTGGATTTGTTAATGAGAAAACTAGGAAATTTTACTGGATTTCTTAACAAAAGAAACTAGCAGATTTAACAAGAAAACTACTAGATTTTAGTGGATTTGTTAATGAGAAAACTAGGGAATTTTCCTGGATTTCTTAACAAAAGAAACTAGCAGATTTAACAAGAAAACTAGCAGATTTTAGTGGATTTGTTAATGAGAAAACTAGGGAATTTTACTGGATTTCTTAATGAGAAAACTAGTGGTTTTTTCTTAATGAGAAAACTAGCAGATTTCTTCTACTGCAAGGGCTTTGTGGTTGGTATCAAGGTGGAAATCCAGAGTGATGGATTTATCTGCAGATGGCTAGGCTCTCTGTCCAAATACCAGAAGTATTAATGTGTTATCTCGAAAACTTTTTGTGTGACCACACCCATGCAGGTACTTACTGTTCTAGGTTATCTTTTAGGTTTTTACGAACTGCTTATGTCACATTCATAAAGGATTCTGTTTATTATACCACACAAGTTCCCAATCAACAGTATGCAGCTAAAGCAACCGTTAATGAGTTGTTGCATGTTTTAATAGTTCTGAATGCCATTTTGTTGCAGCATGAATGTAGGTAGGTCGCGGGTTCAAACCCGGCAGAGGGTGATGGATTTTTTCGGGCGTAAAAATCCTTAGCATGGCTTCCTTCGGAAGGGAAGTGAAGTCTGTGGTCCTGTGTCGTAGATTTACGGCACGTAAAAGAACCTCAAGTCTGATAAAGAGGCCTCTGAGTAAAATTACCGGTCTTTCACACCCGATATAGAATGGGACACTAAGGACCACAGCAGTTAAAGAGCATCCATAAATAAAACTCTATTTAATTTAAATTTAGGTCCATGCAACACTATTTCCTCATCTCTCCTCAGATTGGATAGCACATCTACGTAAAGTAGGACTCTACAAAGTGCAAAGAGGATGAGGGAAGTGCCTCTCTTTGACTGTCCAGTCCTGACGAGAAACACTTTCTCTATAACCAGAGAAGATCCAGGAAACGATGCTGACATTGGAACCAAGATGTGACAACTTGTTCAGGGAAACAATAACAGCATGCTTTACAATTGGGTTACACAATAAGCCTTTTAGGCCAATACGCAGGAGGTCGATAAGCTCCAACAAAAACCACTCGTTATCTAATCTAAAAAACAGGATGGCATGAAGTAACTGACACATTTCAAATATTAATCTCTCACATGCAAATAGGTGGGAAGAAGTCCAAAAGAGCACACCATTTCATAAAGTCAGTCAGCTTACAAAATGTTCCTTCAGTTTGTAGTTATTATAAAACTAAGTGTATGATGACAGTCTAATGTTGGTCGACATATTGACTTGCATCAGGAAGTTTCAAAGCACACACTTTTGACTGAAATCCTCAATGCTCAGGGCGTCATTTGAACAAGTTTATTACAGATGCTTAAGGAGATCAAATTTCAGCCTTACAAACTGCAAAGAATCACGATTAAATTTCTGCACTGTCATGATTGAGTTGAAATATGCCTTGCCTCTGTCAATAAACAGAACATGTGGTACTGGTGCACTCTCCCAGACCTACATAGTCAACTTTAACTTACAACAGAGCATTCATTTAAAAGCAGACCACATTTCTGATACAATTTTCAAGAAATAAATTTGTGAAGTTTGCATAATAAATGGTGTTTCAGCATATTTATAGATGATTTCACTTAAACTTTCTAGTTTCCATTCTATGAGCATTTGTAATGTGTCACTTGGCTCTGTGCCACCCTACACATAACACCTAGAATAGGGGCAAGTACACTAAAAGATACTGTTTTCTTAAATACAAATCCATTGTTGCATTCACTCGACTTTTGGTTTACAAGCCAAAGCCATTCTACTATGTAATATTACAACAACCAGGTTTATATTTTAAAATACATAAGCAGTCAACATTTACATGCTCTTTCAGACCAATCACAAGAAAAAATACTGCCAACAGTTTGTGACGTCTTTAGAATCGCCAGTTACGATGCACACACATGGTTATTTGGATGTCATGGAATATTAGAAGAAAAGAGTGTCTTACCACCAAGAGAATCCTGCAGCAGTCGAGTCAGCTTTGAATCTCGATATGGAACATGCGATGCTTTCCTCGACTTATCTCCAAGAGCAGATATTACATTTCCCAGTGCCAACTGTAACACAGCATAAACTACAATTGTAAATATCAATGAATATGTTATACCAAAGCCTCAACAATTGTGGCAATTTATTGATTGTAAATTTTATAGGACTTAAATGTTTATGTCCAATTTCAGTGCAATTGTTGTACGGCAAAAATCATGTAGTGCTTTTATAAAATTGTGTTATTTTTTAAACATTAAAATATATATATCACTTTCTACATCCATTATAGTTTGTGTGAAGAAGCCAGTGGGCTGCACCATGTGTGAGAGCATGTCAGCCCCCTTTATCTGGGCACTTTTAAGAAGAGATAATCTGCGCAACAAACTCTTTATGTGCACTACCTGCCCTTCTGGGAGGAACCTCCCCAAAGAAGCTGTCCCATCCAGCTAATGGAGAGAGTCGAGTGCAGTTGAGCAGCGAGAACTTGCATTACGCTAAGTGTTTAAATCAAGTTATTTGGCAGCAGTGTTACACTGGTGTCAGGATCGGGAGGCAATGATTATTAGCTGAAATCAAGACCATGAAACCCAGAAAGGAGAAGATGAAGACAGAGCTACTGGCGACCAGTGTGAAGGACATGGAAGAGCTCAACCAACGAGTTAGTGTCATCATGTGTTACACTGGTGTCAGGATCGGGAGGCAATCATTATTAGCTGAAATCAAGACCATGAAACCCAGAAAGGAGAAGATGAAGACAGAGCTACTGGCGACCAGTGTGAAGGACATGGAAGAGCTCAACCAACGAGTTAGTGTCATCATGTGTTACACTGGTGTCAGGATCGGGAGGCAATCATTATTAGCTGAAATCAAGACCATGAAACCCAGAAAGGAGAAGATGAAGACAGAGCTACTGGCGACCAGTGTGAAGGACATGGAAGAGCTCAACCAACGAGTTAGTGTCATCATGTGTTACACTGGTGTCAGGATCGGGAGGCAATCATTATTAGCTGAAATCAAGACCATGAAACCCAGAAAGGAGAAGATGAAGACAGAGCTACTGGCGACCAGTGTGAAGGACATGGAAGAGCTCAACCAACGAGTTAGTGTCATCATGTGTTACACTGGTGTCAGGATCGGGAGGCAATCATTATTAGCTGAAATCAAGACCATGAAACCCAGAAAGGAGAAGATGAAGACAGAGCTACTGGCGACCAGTGTGAAGGACATGGAAGAGCTCAACCAACGAGATAGTGTCATCATGTGTTACACTGGTGTCAGGATCGGGAGGCAATCATTATTAGCTGAAATCAAGACCATGAAACCCAGAAAGGAGAAGATGAAGACAGAGCTACTGGCGACCAGTGTGAAGGACATGGAAGAGCTCAACCAACGAGTTAGTGTCATCATGTGTTACACTGGTGTCAGGATCGGGAGGCAATCATTATTAGCTGAAATCAAGACCATGAAACCCAGAAAGGAGAAGATGAAGACAGAACTACTGGCGGCCAGTGTCAAGGACATGGAAGAGCTCAACCAACGAGTTAGTGTCATGATAGCAAGAGTCGACGGCACCTCCAAGCAACTGAACGCCATACTGGAATGGATGCTTGACGCAAGACTTAAGGATTTGAAGGTTAAGATGCCAGTACGCAACACAACCAAGCCACCCAAATACGATGGAACGTCAACCTTCAAAGTCTTCTGCCATCAATTTGCCACCTATAAGCGATGGTCAGTACAGCTGATAGCCAGTCTCCAAGGATGGACAGCAGATGTTTTGATTGCAATCCCTCAAAAACCGGTTTGGGAACCATCGCTTGGCTGCACCATACCAGTCAGCTCAAATCAAGGCTGCAGCAGTTCCTGCCCAATTACGTGTCCCAGAAAGCTGCGTACTCCTTTGTTGACGGGGTGCATGATGACAGTGTTCCAGTGCACCTGCCTTAGACATTCCACAACCGGGCAGCAATTTTATCTTCAACACCAACAACAACGGAATAGGAGGCATACTATCTCAGGTACATGATGGGCAGTACTACAGCACGATGCTCTCCAAGGCGGACAAGAACTACTGCATTACCTGGCGGGTCACTGAAACACTTCCATAAGTACCTATAGTGTCAGCCATTCCACCTGAGGACTGACCTCTCTGCCCTCACCTGGTGTTGAGCTTCAGGTGAGAGGAAGCAGCCACTGTCCAGCAGACTCTGCACTAAGGCTGAGGAAAACAAGCATATCAGAGCTCTCTGTGTGATTTTGGCAATGCCTGAGGAGAGAGCAGCTGGTGTTGAGCTTCAGGTGAGAGGAAGCAGCCACTGTCCAGCAGACTCTGCACTAAGGCTGAGGAAAACAAGCATATCAGAGCTCTCTGTGTGATTTTGGCAATGCCTGAGGAGAGAGCAGCTAGTGGACACTGACTTGAGGGAAGCTGAGAAGACATGCACCCAGAAGTAGTGTGTGCAAGTCCTACTGGGCCCAATGGGACTCGCTGAAGACCAGGGACTAGTATATGGGATATACTAGTTCAGAGTTGGGAGTCACCTGACAGGAAGAGCCAGAGAGAGCAGCTGGTGGACACTGACTTGAGGGAAGCTGAGAAGACATGCACCCAGAAGTAGTGTGTGCAAGTCCTACTGGGCCCAATGGGACTCGCTGAAGACCAGGGACTAGTATATGGGATATACTAGTTCAGAGTTGGGAGTCACCTGACAGGAAGAGCCAGAGAGAGCAGCTGGTGGACACTGACTTGAGGGAAGCTGAGAAGACATGCACCCAGAAGTAGTGTGTGCAAGTCCTACTGGGCCCAATGGGACTCGCTGAAGACCAGGGACTAGTATATGGGATATACTAGTTCAGAGTTGGGAGTCACCTGACAGGAAGAGCCAGAGAGAGCAGCTGGTGGACACTGACTTGAGGGAAGCTGAGAAGACATGCACCCAGAAGTAGTGTGTGCAAGTCCTACTGGGCCCAATGGGACTCGCTGAAGACCAGGGACTAGTATATGGGATATACTAGTTCAGAGTTGGGAGTCACCTGACAGGAAGAGCCAGAGAGAGCAGCTGGTGGACATTGACTTGAGGGAAGCTGAGAAGACATGCACCCAGAAGTAGTGTGTGCAAGTCCTACTGGGCCCAATGGGACTCGCTGAAGACCAGGGACTAGTATATGGGATATACTAGTTCAGAGTTGGGAGTCACCTGACAGGAAGAGCCAGAGAGAGCAGCTGGTGGACACTGACTTGAGGGAAGCTGAGAAGACATGCACCCAGAAGAAGTGTGTGCAAGTCCTACTGGGCCCAATGGGACTCGCTGAAGACCAGGGACTAGTATATGGGATATACTAGTTCAGAGTTGGGAGTCACCTGACAGGAAGAGCCAGAGAGAGCAGCTGGTGGACATTGACTTGAGGGAAGCTGAGAAGACATGCACCCAGAAGTAGTATGTGCAAGTCCTACTGGGCCCAATGGGACTCGCTGAAGACCAGGGACTAGTATATGGGATATACTAGTTCAGAGTTGGGAGTCATCTGACAGGAAGAGCCAGAGAGAGCAGCTGGTGGACACTGACTTGAGGGAAGCTGAGAAGACATGCACCCAGAAGAAGTGTGTGCAAGTCCTACTGGGCCCAATGGGACTCGCTGAAGACCAGGGACTAGTATATGGGATATACTAGTTCAGAGTTGGGAGTCACCTGACAGGAAGAGCCAGAGAGAGCAGCTGGTGGACACTGACTTGAGGGAAGCTGAGAAGACATGCACCCAGAAGTAGTGTGTGCAAGTCCTACTGGGCCCAATGGGACTCGCTGAAGACCAGGGACTAGTATATGGGATATACTAGTTCAGAGTTGGGAGTCACCTGACAGGAAGAGCCAGAGAGAGCAGCTGGTGGACACTGACTTGAGGGAAGCTGAGAAGACATGCACCCAGAAGTAGTGTGTGCAAGTCCTACTGGGCCCAATGGGACTCGCTGAAGACCAGGGACTAGTATATGGGATATACTAGTTCAGAGTTGGGAGTCACCTGACAGGAAGAGCCAGAGAGAGCAGCTGGTGGACACTGACTTGAGGGAAGCTGAGAAGACATGCACCCAGAAGTAGTGTGTGCAAGTCCTACTGGGCCCAATGGGACTCGCTGAAGACCAGGGACTAGTATATGGGATATACTAGTTCAGAGTTGGGAGTCACCTGACAGGAAGAGCCAGAGAGAGCAGCTGGTGGACATTGACTTGAGGGAAGCTGAGAAGACATGCACCCAGAAGTAGTGTGTGCAAGTCCTACTGGGCCCAATGGGACTCGCTGAAGACCAGGGACTAGTATATGGGATATACTAGTTCAGAGTTGGGAGTCATCTGACAGGAAGAGCCAGAGAGAGCAGCTGGTGGACACTGACTTGAGGGAAGCTGAGAAGACATGCACCCAGAAGAAGTGTGTGCAAGTCCTACTGGGCCCAATGGGACTCGCTGAAGACCAGGGACTAGTATATGGGATATACTAGTTCAGAGTTGGGAGTCACCTGACAGGAAGAGCCAGAGAGAGCAGCTGGTGGACACTGACTTGAGGGAAGCTGAGAAGACATGCACCCAGAAGTAGTGTGTGCAAGTCCTACTGGGCCCAATGGGACTCGCTGAAGACCAGGGACTAGTATATGGGATATACTAGTTCAGAGTTGGGAGTCACCTGACAGGAAGAGCCAGAGAGAGCAGCTGGTGGACACTGACTTGAGGGAAGCTGAGAAGACATGCACCCAGAAGTAGTGTGTGCAAGTCCTACTGGGCCCAATGGGACTCGCTGAAGACCAGGGACTAGTATATGGGATATACTAGTTCAGAGTTGGGAGTCACCTGACAGGAAGAGCCAGAGAGAGCAGCTGGTGGACACTGACTTGAGGGAAGCTGAGAATACATGCACCCAGAAGTAGTGTGTGCAAGTCCTACTGGGCCCAATGGGACTCGCTGAAGACTAAGGACTAGTATATGGGATATACTAGTTCAGAGTTGGGAGACACCTGACAGGAAGAGCCAGAGAGAGCAGCTGATTCTCCCTTGGAGTAAGGTGACGGAAGGAACTTTGGATGGGCATCTTGGACTCCAGCGAACAATTGGCAAGCTCCAATAAAGATACCACTGGTTGAGGCTACAGGCAGATAGCCCACAGACCAGGAGCATCGTCATCAACATAGCTGGACCGTTCCCTGTGTCCAGCAGGTATCTGTTAGTGGTGTACATCACCAAGTGGCTGGATGTGTATGCCATCCCTAACTGTCTCATGGAAGAACCCTGTCACTTTGGGGTACTGATGGAGCTACACGGTGATCAGGGCACCAAATGTGTGTCAAACCTCATGAAAGAATCACTGGGGTGCATGAGATGCATAACATCTCTCCACCCACAGTCAGATGACATAGTTGAGAGGCAAGCACTTGAGGAAGGTTGTGGCACTGGGATGTTAGGGTGTTGTGGCCTACCACTCATCAACACCAGCCAGCTTCATCTACCATGCGACCTGATGTCTGGGAGCACAACAGCCAGCAATCAAGTACATGACATGCATGAGATGGCCCATCAACGCATCCAGGCGACCGTTATGACCAGCAAGCCAACAACCAAGGCTTCCAGCAAGATGAGCTGGTGTGGTTTATCGCCCTACCAGCCCCAAGCTTTAACAACTATTGCAAAAGCCATACTCGTAATGAGGAGAATTACTTATGTAGTCTACTGCATCCAGAAGCTGGTGGTACACTTAGATTGTCTAGCCTGTTAAGATGGTGCTGGTTGGGACAAGATGCCAGCAGGCCATACTATATGTGAGAGCATACCACATGAAGATCCATAGTTCGGATCCCTATGTCACTGAATTGCTAACTTTGATTCTATATTTCTATAAGTACTTTTTCCCAAAAATGTATGGCTACTGCGTCTCAGAGCTGCTTCTATGTGTGTTTACAAATACATGCCATCACAATTTATTTGATAAATACCTGCCGTGTTCTCCTATAATATCGTATCTATATATTTTGTTTTCATATTTTAAGCAGTTTTACAAATCTTCTGAAACCCAAGAATGAAATGTGTAATTTGTAAGGCTTTCTGTTCCTAGACAGTGGTGACCTGAGTTATTCTGTAATGATACTCACCAAACCACAGTTAATAGAGATTCCTTCCTTGGCCCGCTCGCCTGTAGCACCAGTTCTTTTGAGACGCTCGGACCCTGCCAAGTCGACAAAGTGAAACTTGGCAGTTAAAGTCTCAAACTCATTTGTAGGATCTGTTGCTACGACAGGGTCCATCTCTTCCACATTCTGTAACATGTTCACAACAAGTAAATGTGATGTCTTGCTGAACATGTTTCACAGACTCTTGTCTGCATCACCAGCTTGCTGGCGTTGTAAGAACGTCCGAGTCCTGCTGGAGGATACTTATGAGCTTGAAAGTCACGTTGTCCTGAGTTCCTATGCCAGCAGTCGACAACAAGAGACAAGAGTATGTGAAACATGTTCACAACAAGTAAATGTGATGTCTTGCTGAACATGTTTCACAGACTCTTGTCTGCATCACCAGCTTGCTGGCGTTGTAAGAACATCCGAGTCCTGCTGGAGGATACTTATGAGCTTCAAAGTCACGTTGTCCTGAGTTCCTATGCCAGCAGTCGACAACAAGAGACAAGAGTATGTGAAACATGTTCACAACAAGTAAATGTGATGTCTTGCTGAACATGTTTCACAGACTCTTGTCTGCATCACCAGCTTGCTGGCGTTGTAAGAACGTCCGAGTCCTGCTGGAGGATACTTATGAGCTTCAAAGTCACGTTGTCCTGAGTTCCTATGCCAGCAGTCGACAACAAGAGACAAGAGTATGTGAAACATGTTCACAACAAGTAAATGTGATGTCTTGCTGAACATGTTTCACAGACTCTTGTCTGCATCACCAGCTTGCTGGCGTTGTAAGAACGTCCGAGTCCTGCTGGAGGATACTTATGAGCTTCAAAGTCACGTTGTCCTGAGTTCCTATGCCAGCAGTCGACAACAAGAGACAAGAGTTTGTGAAACATGTTGCATTAATACCGTGACACTATGGCTCAAGTTTATCAGGAGGGTGGTGCCAGCTTTATTGTTAGATCTTCTGGATGTTTCTCCTTCTCGAGCGTTGGAGAACTCTATGGAAATGTCCTTGCTTATGCTATGTCAAGTATGGAGAATTGAATTAGTTGAGCTACTGTAAACTCGGAGAAGTGACACAATATCCTCTATTAATGACAACAGAGTTGCCACACCTTCTTCTGCTGCTAGCACATAACGAAACTGGCAATAATGTAATTATACCAAAATTGTAATAATTTTCAATAATGGGTAAATAACTGTTGAGTTCAAATTACATTTGTTTGAGCTTTTATTATTTTTATTAGTGTTCCACTTAAGAAACTTTGTATACAGCATTTCTTGTGTCACAGAGTACGATGTTTAATTGAAGAAGCTTATGAATTACTGTTAGGTATGAAAAGCTGATTAAAAGTAATTTTTCTGGCTGAGCTTATTATTTGAAAATATAAATATTTAAAGCATAAGTTGCAGTCCTAGGACTGTGATATCACCACTGTAGTGCTTTTATGCAAACTGCCCCAATTTTACAGCACTTCGGCACAGTTTTGCTATGTGATTTTAGTATCTACTCTTTTCCTTTTGTAAATCCATTATTTATTAGTAATTTGATTTGTTTTGCCTGAGAACTATTTGTTTTTGTACAAACATTCTTACAATTTTACATGTCAATACAACTTTTACTTCTTTTTCTTTCAAATTGATTCTTTCCTTACAACATCTCAAGAACAATCAGATGCACGCTCCCAAAACATCAATGTATCGACATCGCCTCACCTGACTTCAAGCCAGAAGACATTTTCAATGCAGATGTAACTGCATTTTTGCATAAAATGTTGCCAAATAAAGGTGAGACCTGTAGTGGTGGTAAGCAATGCCACAAGTGTTGGATCTCTATTGCCAACAGCAAAGCAAGGATGAGAATAGTCTGTTCACAGAAACATTATCTCCTCATCATAGACAACTGCTCTGTGCATAAGATGGACTGCAGGTTAAAAACATCTAGCTTGAATTCCTACCTGCTAGTTGCACATCAATTTAAAAAGTTGAGTTTTATTTACAGACTGTGGTCCTTACTGTCTCATTCTATATTGGACGTGAAAGACCGATAATTTTGCTCAGAGGTCCCTTTATCAGGCTTGAGGTTCTTTTACGTGCCGTAAATCTACGACACGGGACCACTGGCTTTACTTCCCTTCCGATGGAAGCCATGCTAAGGATTTTTAGTGTATCACCCTCCGCTGGAACTTGCACATTGATGTTACAGCGACTAGACCAAGGAATCATCCAGAAGTCAAAGTGCAGTTTTGCAAACGTCTGCTTATCAACATCAATGTTCTGCAGGAATGTGAATGGTTGGGGTAAAACCGGTATTCTGACAAAGGAAGTGGATCTGCCATCCTCGCTAAGGCAGACAGAACACATCACCTTACCTCAGTGATGACTGAACAAGTTGTGTCTTCCGTTGATGCAATGAAGCATATACGTGGAGAAAACTGACAAGTTGGTGGAAGAGAACTTGTTGAAAAAGTCAAAACAAACCAAAATCAATGACTTTACTACCTGTGAGTAAAATGTAAAATATCATGTGATTTGTGTAAATATATGGATTGTAGATACGTACACATACAAGGTGGCTGCAGTGATACATAACTATCATTATAACGCTCTAATTTTTCTTGCATTTGGTAAATCTGTCAATTATAAGTCATCGGATTCTAATGAATTTTTCTGTTTGTTAAATTCCTTTTTCGGTATAACATACTTTTGAGAGTAAAGTATGAATGTTATGATTTTTAAAAGTACTTTATACTGAGATTGCACTGTATATTTGTAGGGAGCTAAATAAAAGTATTCTAACTTACGTGTAGATATTATTTCTCAATGTATGTCATTATTCAATTGTCAGTGTTCCCACCTTAACTATTTATATGCTCTACCATCCTCCAAATATTTCTACACTTCTGCGTTGTTCTCCCTGTAACTTGTTGATCTTTCACTTCTTTTACAACAGATAACCTATGTTTCTCTCTCGTTGCTAGCATTCATCTTTATTTCTCTACACATTATACTTTTAAATTCTTTCTTCACATTTTGTTTGGTTTTTGCGATATGATTTGATAATTAATTGCTCTTCAGCACTTAAGCGCAGTTGAACAAAAGAGCATACAAGTAGGAGGTGAGGTATGACAACAGAGTTTAAAATTTACGCATGAACACATGTACTCGAATGCCAACTCATTGCTCATAACATAACCATTGTTTAGTGCCAGGGAAGGTAAACTGTGCTGTCTACAACTATACCCATATATTATAAAGTGATTCTTGTATTCATCCTATACTAATCAAAACATTTTTGCTTACACATGATTTCAAATTAAGCAACAAGAGCTTGCTTACAGACAACATGTGGGAATGCATTCAAACCTTTATTCATTGTAACAAGCTCTAGTGACAAAAAACAATTTCTTTTTGTGTTACTCTCACATGAAGTTACTTTCTCTACCCTCTATTGTTTGTTAGTGAGTGTACAATTTATTTTCACAAATGTTTATTTCTGTATCTACTTCATTTTAATCCAGATAAACCTTTACAGAAACAGCTACATTACACATTTCGTTATAGAGAACAGCGATAGTCAAATGTTTAACATCTGGACACTATATGCTGGCCTTAAAACTCCTTTAGTATTGAACAATTCAAACCATTAATAATGGAAATGGCTTCGTGTGTTTTAAAGAGATCTACATTTCTTGTGTAGTACATTTTTATCTATCACTTAATGTTTATCAGTTATACAAGATTGTACAAAATTCCTTCCCAATGAAGAGGATTTCACAGGCTACTCCCAGAAAATTCAAGTTACACATTTATTTTGTCATGAAAATGTATTAAACATATGGATTTCAATCAAAATCATTAGACATTTTTGAGAAAATAAAGGGTCCTTAAACAAGAGTGTCCTATCTGTAACATGTGATAGCTGCCGTTGTTATTGAGTTACAGCAGTCATTTTTTCGATGTGTTTACAGTTGTTATTGACAAATAGCCATGGAACGTTACAGCATTCAGCAACGCGTAGAAATTGTGAACATTTATTATCAAAATGGATCATCTGTTCGCCAAAACTTCTGTGTATTGCATGAAGTTTACAGTGTGCATAATCATGCCTGTGAGAGAACGATTCGGCATTTGATCGATAAATTTGAAAGAAGTGGTTCTGTCAGCAATCAAAGAACGCCTGTACGTAATCGACGTAAGCGCTCCAACGAAAACATAGGCGCCGTTCATGAGAACGGAAACAAATCAATTCCTCGTCGAGCGCAAGAATTGGGGCTTTCGCCGACCACAACTTTGGCAAATTCTGCATCTGGACTAGACGTTTCACGCTTACAAAATGGTGTTAACTCAAGAACTAAAGCCCAACGACCATAGGTTGTACAGTGTATTCGCTGACTGGGCTATGGAGCAATTGGAAGCTGACCCGGATTTTTGTTGAAAAATCATCTTCAGCAACAAAGCCCACTTTTGGATGGATGGTTGTGTTAACAAACAAAATTGCCGCTATTGGAGCAATCACAATCCAATAACGACCACTTCATCCCCAAAAGGTTACTGCGTGGTGTGGATTTTGGTATGGTGGAATCATTGGTCCATATTTTTTCCAAGATGAAGATGGAGAAGCTCTAACTGTCAATGCAGAAAGATACCGGGCTCTTATAAGGGACTATTTTTAGCCTCAATTGGATGGTATGGGTCTCAGAAACATCTGGTTCCAGCAAGATGGTGGCACATGTTATACTGCTCTCGAAACAATCGATCTTTTGAAGGGGAAGTTCAGAGGTTTCATCATTTCCCGTGGTGGTGATGTTAACTGGCCCCCAAGGTCATGTGATTTAACGCCATTGGATTACTTCTTCTGGGGTTATGTTAAATCTCGAGTTTATGTCAACAAGCCAGAAATAGTAAATGATCTTATGAATAACATCATTATTCATGAAGTTGGACCTAATTTACGTTCTTCTGTCATTGAAAATTGGGTCAACCGTATACGCGGCGGTCACTTAATTGATGTTCTCTTCCACGCATAATAACATTAATTATGTTCCAAAATAAAAAAAGAAATGAATCTCTATCATTTATAAAACGTGTTTTATTTTAAGTTCAAGGATAGGACACTCTTGTTGAAAGACCCTATACTTTCAAAAATGTTCCATGTCAAGGGTGGTTTACAGCTCGGGGATTTTGTGTCACATCTTTGGAAGATACTGAACTTAAATATCCAGCTTTTTACTTTAAGTTATGCTGTTCTCAGACACACATGAATCTTTTTCCAAAAATGCCTCAAAACATGTAAAATCTGTATATCAAATTTTGCAATACCATATCCATCAAAGAAGAAGAAGAAGAAGAATGAGCACACATACCTCTACCTTGACAAGTCGCTGCTGCTTCATGTGGAGAGTGAAGATGGCGTGTGACCTGGACGACTGGGAGTTCATCTGTGTGCTTGCTGTAGTTCTGGACAACGCACCAGTACGCAGACACTGCAGGGCCTCTTCAGCAGACGTGACAGTCTTCATTGTTACTCCTACTACATAAATACCACCAGACTGGTCCTCGTGGATCTTGATACCACTCTTCCCCTTCAAAACAACAAACTTATCTTAGTAATATCCACTTTATAAAAACACAGTTAGTTCCTAAACGGAGTCAAAATATTTTGTTGCATTACTAAAGTCTAACACAGTAGCTGTATATGCTTCAATTTAATTAATACTTCATTTCTCACTTTAAAACACATACCATTTTCTCAATCTCATGGCCAAGTTCAAATTTCATTTTCTACATTACATTCCCCAATTTTGTTCGCATCTCTAGCATTCCAGATTTTACTTGTTTCCATTTTATTTTGTTTATTCACAGTTTTCATTTCAATTAAAAGTTGAAGTACTCCCTCCTTTGTGGCATTTAAATCCCACTCCTGACACCAATGTGAAACTGTGCAAACGCACCTCTTCTCTTTAACACAGAACTTGATTAAATATAGTTGCTAACAGGGAAGGAGAGATCAGTCTCGTAGTTACACCATTCTTCCACGTGCACCCCATTGTCTCCAACCAATTAGCGCTCAAGGGGCCAGCTTCATCAGGATATGATGCTATATCAAAGATGTGCCTAAGTTTGTCAATCTTTCAGTAATGAATAATCCTAAACAGATTTTACAACACGTTTTATGTATGTGCTTATCCCACTTTGTGGGTTTGGCCCAAAAAAAAATTGGTGGTTCTATTTTCTTTTAAACTTTTATTATGATCCATTGATATATTTAGAATATTGTTATTTGATGGTGGTGTTATGTTTGAAGGCTGAATTGTGTGCTAATGCTTGGTTAAGTGTTCACGATGGAGGTATTTTCATTTTCCAAAAATCAGTTACTTTATGATTTTCATTATTTCCTTGTTTAAGGCAGGTTATGCCAATAGGCATGCACTGATCATTCTGGTCAGGTACTTTTCAGGAATCATCAGATTCTTCTACTTGTGACAATTTCAAGATAATGTTGCCATTTAGCAGACAAAGAGAGTTGATGTGATGTACTTTATGAGCTGGATATCAATAGTCATTTTGTTTTGTTTCATCTTCACTTTAACAAACTCTAGCGCCAAATTAATTGAGATAAAATTCTATTTTATAATACATAGAAATCACAGATGATATAATGTATTGTTGCATTTTTCAAAATCTTTCATTTCCTTATTAGTTTTATAAGGTTTTGAAAATTGCACTGATTTTTCAACCTTTTCATCTGTGTGTTTACAAAATTATTTTACATGCTCTCAGTAGTGCAATGTTTTGTGTATATTTTCATTGATGTACAATTTAAAACGGCGGAGAAATAAATTTGTGAAACAATAAAATTTGAGGCATTTGGGAAGTTCATGAAAGACATTGAAAATCCCTGGCTTTGACATCTTATTCTTCCTACAAATGAAAATGCATTTTCACTGCAAAATCACATATCACAAAAAAGCATTGCTCTATTTAAACCATGAAAAACAATTCTGTAAACACTGCATACAAAAAAATTGAAAAATCAGTATATTTCAAACAACTGTAAAACTAATAATATGCAAAACATTGAAAGCTGTCAAAACAAGTAAACATAATACTATTTGTTCTTTCCGTGTATTAAAACTGATAATTTTATGTCCATTCATTTGTCTACTAGAATTTTTAAACTATATACCAATACTTTTGTCCATCTCTGTAAATATTTCTGTGTAGCTCAACATATAACCACATCCAGGCAATATAGGAACATGATGTGGTGCTTCCCTCAGTCAGAATGCTTGTTTTTGTCACATACACATGGTCCAGAAACCTGCAGCCCTATTGGTGGACATGAGTCACATTCAGGTCAATATAGGAACATGATGTGGTGTTTCCCTCAGACAGAATGCTTGTTTTTGTCACACACACATGGTCCAGAAACCTGCAGCCCTATTGGTGGACATGAACCATGTGCAGGTCAATATAGGAACATGATGTGGTGTTTCCCTCAGACAGAATGCTTGTTTTTGTCACATATACATGGTCCAGAAACCTGCAGCCCTATTGGTGGACATGAACCATATTCAGGTCAATATAGGAACATGATGTGGTGCTTCCCTCAGACAGAATGCTTGTTTTTGTCACACACACATGGTCCAGAAACCTGCAGCCCTATTGGTGGACATGAACCATGTGCAGGTCAATATAGGAACATGATGTGGTGTTTCCCTCAGACAGAATGCTTGTTTTTGTCACATACACATGGTCCAGAAACCTGCAGCCCTATTGGTGGACATGAACCACATCCAGTCAATATAGGAACATGATGTGGTGTTTCCCTCAGACAGAATGCTTGTTTTTGTCACATACACATGGTCCAGAAACCTGCAGCCCTATTGGTGGACATGAGTCACATTCAGGTCAATATAGGAACATGATGTGGTGTTTCCCTCAGTCAGAATGCTTGTTTTTGTCACATATACATGGTCCAGAAACCTGCAGCCCTATTGGTGGACATGAACCATATTCAGGTCAATATAGGAACATGATGTGGTGCTTCCCTCAGACAGAATGCTTGTTTTTGTCACACACACATGGTCCAGAAACCTGCAGCCCTATTGGTGGACATGAACCATGTGCAGGTCAATATAGGAACATGATGTGGTGTTTCCCTCAGACAGAATGCTTGTTTTTGTCACACATACATGGTCCAGAAACCTGCAGCCCTATTGGTGGACATGAGCCAGGTGCAAGTCAATATAGGAACATCATGTGGTGCTTCCCTCAGACAGAATGCTTGTTTTTGTCACATATACATGGTCCAGAAACCTGCAGCCCTATTGGTGGACATGAGCCAGGTGCAAGTCAATATAGGAACATCATGTGGTGCTTCCCTCAGACAGAATGCTTGTTTTTGTCACATATACATGGTCCAGAAACCTGTAGCCCTATTGGTGGACATGAGCCAGGTGCAAGTCAATATAGGAACATGATGTGGTGTTTCCCTCAGACAGAATGCTTGTTTTTGTCACATATACATGGTCCAGAAACCTGTAGCCCTATTGGTGGACATGAACCACATTCAGGTCAATATAGGAACATGATGTAGTGCTTCCCTGAGACAGAATGCTTGTTTTTGTCACATACACATGGTCCAGAAACCTGCAGCCCTATTGGTGGACATGAACCACATCCAGCTAATATAGGAACATGATGTGGTGCTTCCCTCAGTCAGAATGCTTGTTTTTGTCACATACACATGGTCCAGAAACTTGCAGCCCTATTGGTGGACATGAACCATGTGCAGGTCAATATAGGAACATGATGTGGTGCTTCACTCCAGCAATCCAGCAATCGAGAACAGGTCGCCCAGGTTCACCTGGGCGGAATATAATCGCCACAGTACCTAGCCACGTATGCGGCTTTACCTGTGCGATATAGAAGGATAAAAAGAATGTACACAAGCTTTTGATTTTTGTCTGTCTTGGGCGGAGTTTAGCTTGCTGCGCTACCATTGGCTGGGTCTCGGTGTCCCCTCATGGGCGGACTAGCGACCACGTGATGACCAAGCCCAATGCTGCTTAACTTGGGCGACCGCTTGTGTGGTCGTCTAGTTAAGCAGGCCGGCATGGCAGCAAAGCACGATGGGAATGTAGGTAATGGGATGGGGTTACTCAAGTTGGCGGCAGGGCGGATCGTTGCTAAATGGTCACTCATCCAGCTAGCGACCGGGCCCAATGCTACTTAACTTGGGGAAGTTTGTGAGATGAGGGATTGGCAGACCTCAGCCTCGGGGGCCCAAGCCGTCTTTCGGCAACCGGTAGCTCTTCCTCCGCCGCGGCGCCTTGTGGTCATAGCGGCCCAAAGAGTTAACCAGCTGGTTGGTATGGTAGGCGAGTTTCGTGTACATGGTGCGGGTTCTCTCCCGCACCACGTCCACGATGTATGGGAGACTGGAATGGGTATGTAGGATATGTGATGGGAATCTACGCCCGGTATCATAGATCATCCGAAGCGCCCCGTTTTGAACGGTTTGCAGTCTGCGGATGGTGGTCGCTGCCGCCGATCACCAGACCTCGCAGCCGTACAGAATTAGGGGCGGGATAATCGCCTGATATAGGCGTAGTTTGAGGCGTATGGGCATTGTGGAGCGGAATACAGGGTACAGCTGCCTCAGCGCGGAGTGGCCGAGGCCGACCTTTGCCCTGACATGTGGCGCGAAAGTGAGGCCGCGGTCGAGCGTGACTCCGAGGTATTTGGCTGAGGTAACCCAGGGGATTCTCCTCCGCCGCAACCTCAGTGGCCGCTCGGGCCGCCACCGACGGACCTTCGCCAGGAGAAGCGCAGAGCTCTTCCCCGGGCTGATGGCCATCCTTCACTTTTCGCTCCACCTGCCAATGGCTCGGAGCTGTCGCTGTAGTGGAGGGAAACAGAATCGGGCATTCTTGTTCTGTGCCATTATGAGGACGTCGTCGGCATATTGGCACGTAACAGTCCTGGGTTCCGTGGGGAAGTCCGACATGTAGGCCGCGAAGAGAAGCGGGGACAGTACACTGCCTTCCGGGACTCCAGCGGCTATGGGACGGACTGAGGAAACCTTCCCCTCCACTCTCACCCTGAATGTGCGATCCTGGAGGAAACTGCTTATCAGGGCGAGATAGGCGGGAGGGATGTCTGACTCCTTGAGTTTGTACAAAAGGCCTTGGTGCCACATCGTGGCAAAGGCCTTCTCTACGTCCAGCAGCACTGCTATGGTCTTGAAGTTCTCCTGGAAGCCCAGGGAGGCCTTCTCGGCCAGTCGCAGTAACTGCAGGGTTGTGGAGTGCCCATGGCGAAAACCAAACTGATGGTCCGGGAGGAGCTGCCTTTCCTCAAAAAGAGGTGTAAGGCGGGCAAGGAGCAACCGCTCAAAGACTTTTGAGACGGTTGGGAGCAAGCTGATGGAGCGGTAACTGCATGGAAAGACCGGATCCTTGCCGGGCTTTAAAATGCATACCACCCGCGCCTCCTTCCAACTAGTTGGAAAGTGACGGAGGTGAAGGCATGCATTGAAAATCCGCGTCAAATGGATGACGGCCTTCTTGGGTAGGTGCTGGAGCATGGGCGTCGTGACGCCGTCATGTCCAGGGGATTTATTCGGATTGAGTTTTCGGATTTCGGAAGCCAGCTGTTTAGGGGTGACTATGGGAAGATGGACCTCCTCGTGGCGCGGTTGTGGTTCCTCATAGAGGTAGTCCACAGTCGCTTCCACGAGCTCAGTAAAGTTTTCGTCCTGGGGGTCCACCCGCGGTTCGAATTGGAGTTCTAAATGGTCTGCAAACACTGTGGCTTTCTCGCGGGGCTCGAAAGCGAGTCTCCCGCGAGTGCCGTGCAGAGGATGCTGGTACTGCGTCTTATCCTTCCTCAAGGATTTGATTATCCGCCATGGTTTCTTTTCCTGTAGGTTTACAGTCTCCATTGTTCTTTCCCAGGCCTCCTTTCTGTGCACACGGAGCAGTCGCCTTGCCAGGGTTTTGAACCGCTGGTATACTGCCCCTATCCTGGGATGGCGGAAACGCTGCCATAGCTTCCGTACAGTTGCCTTGGCTTTTAGCAGCTGCCGGAGTTCATTAGGTATGGTTCTCGGGTTGGGTATGTCAGACGGGATGCGGTGAGAGTGTGCACGTACCGCAGTCAGGATCTGTTGGGAGAAGTCTGCCGCCGCCGCTTCCAGCGCATCGATGGAGTCGATACGTGGCCGCGGGTCGATAGACCGGTTCAATTCTTGGACGGCTGCGTCCCAGTCGACCTCGTTTACCCAGTCTGGGCTGACCAGAGCTGGCATTGAAACGTTGGAATCCACCAGGACAGCGTCATGGTCGGAATCCAGCTCGTTTACCGCCGAGAGCTAGTCAGAATGCTTGTTTTTGTCACATACACATGGTCCAGGAACCAGCAGCCCTATTGGTGGACATAAACCACATTCAGGTCAATATAGGAACATGATGTGGTGCTTCCCTCAGTCAGAATGCCTGTTTTTGTCACATACACATGGTCCAGGAACCTGCAGCCCTATTGGTGGACATGAACCACATCCAGCCAATATAGGAACATGATGTGGTGCTTCCCTCAGTCAGAATGATTGTTTTTGTCACATACACATGGTCCAGAAACCTGTAGCCCTATTGGTGGACATGAAACACATCCAGCCAATATAGGAACATGATGTGGTGCTTCCCTCAGTCAGAATGCTTGTTGTTGTCACATACACATGGTCCAGAAACCTGCAGCGTGGGTGGGTGCGGCAGGACATGCAACTAGAGAGCACCACGGAGATTTTTCTACGAGGTCCGTCAAAATTTCAGCGTCGCCGCCTCGAGATTTTCTGCGCGGTCCGCCACTTTTTGTGGGTCGGCCAGGTTCTTGAGAACGTACTCACATATACATTTTCATCAGCTCCGAGATGGCGAGGAAGAAGCGTCGCACTGTCGCCGCTCCTGCAGAGGCAGGAACCTCTTCTTCTCCTCCGGCACCCGCCGAGGAGATTTCGCCGCAGCCACCGCAGCCTAGGGCAACCTATGCCGCAACCGCCGCTTCGCCGCCAGCCAGCGCCGCTTCGCCGCGACTGCCTCGGCAGTCGCCGCCTCACTCACCGGCATCCACGCTGCCGACACTGGGCACCTCCCAGCCACCGCAGATCCAGCCTGTGCCTCATGGGAGGTACAGCGCCGTCGTTCGTGGAGTCCCGAGGGACCTGCCAGCCAGGTTCCTCGTCACCGCAGCCCACCAGCAGTGGCCTTCAGCCTTGAAGGCCACCAGGATTCACGGAGCTCAGGGACCCACATCGCTCGTCAGGTTGGAGTTTGCAGATCCAGCCGACTACGAGGTTGCCTTGAGGGCGGGCCTGCCCTTGTTAGGGCGGTGCTTACGCATCGAGGCCAGCCGAGTAGAACGCCAGGCTCCCTGCAGACGCTGCTGTGCCTACGGGCACAACGAGACGACCTGCTCAGCACAACCCAGGTGCCACTACTGTGGAGCAGCCTGCACCACCGCATCGTGCACCCAGCACGACCTTCGCCGCCGACGCCGCTACTGTGCGACCTGTGGAGGGTCATCCCACTTCACCGGCCAGGCGCTCTGCCCCCTGCATCCCCGCAGGAAGGCATCGCCGACGCCGCCAGCTCCTACGCCGCTGACAGTGACATCTCCACAGCCACCTCCTCCAGCACCATCACCAGCGCCGACACCAGCACCATCACCCTCGCAGTTCAACGAGGAAGTCCAGGGCCTACGCGACGCCGTTCAGGATCTCCACGCGGAGTTCCTGAACATGACGACGAAGCTGACAGCCCTGGAGGAACTCATCCGGGAACTTCAAGATTCATCAGCTGCCCAACAGGTTTTCCTGGCTGGTCAGTTCGACAGCACATCTTCCAGACTCACAGCCATCACAGAAGCCATCCGGGTTTCATCGCTCGGTCACCGGCCGAAGCCAGACCCGGCCAGAGAGTCCAGAGTCGCGAACTTCTTGCAGCAATGCAGGGAGTTCAATCAGCAACAGGAACATCAACGTCAGCACCACCCTAGATCCTAACTTCTATTCACTTCCTTAAACCCACGCCATTTTTCCACTAGGGTTGCAGTCAGGTTTCATGGCTGCAACCTAGTACCCACCTATCCCGCTCCAGCCCATAGGGCGGAGACATCCAGCTTTCACTTACTAACGCGGGTGCTATGCGGGACCGCACAAAGCCACGCCATTCCACTTTTACCTTCTTCCTTTTTCCACCGGTGGAGGAGTTTTTAGTGGGTATGCCGACTATTGGAGATTCCCACACTCTCAGTCCCGACTCCCATCGGGGCTGGGGTAAGTGATTAAATCATTTTCTCCTCCACTCGAAAAAAAAAAAAAAAAAAAAAAAAAAAAAAAAAAAGAACGTACTTCTTCAACCAGCTCTTCTGCGTCGCTTTTATTAAGGCGGCCAGTGCATAACTCTACATAGACCTTCAGCGGCCTCGTTACCATCGTGAGGCCAATTTCAGGCAGCGGGTAGGCGAACAAGGCCATAGCCACCTTCCTTAAGGAACGGTAAGGCGCACTAATAGTGTCCGGCCCTCTGTTTCGCTGCGCTATTGAGCACCACAGCTGCCTGCAGGTGAGGGTAAACGATTTTGTGCTTGTGTGCGCTGCACCCCTGGGTGCAGCGCTGTGTATCTTTCCAAGATGCCAAAAACCAAACCCAACCAGTCCTTAACTGGCAAAGGCCCCAGCGGGAATGCCGGTCAGACTCCAACTGCCGCTGCCAGCACCAGCACTGGTGCAGTCAACCAGCCCTCGGGCGGCCCTGCCGCTCTGGAGGGCAAGAAAAGGGCACTTAGCCAAGAACGCGCAAGCGGAAAGGGCAAAGTGCGTTGTTTGGACCAGTCCAAGCTTACCACCAACCAGGGCGTCTCTCGAGATGATTTATCTGACCGAGTAGACAAAATTTCGGAGCGCTGCTCCGACGATGGTCGAGCCAATTTAGGCTCCCAACATTCAAACTACTCCTCCATGGAGGAGGATGAGGCAAGCTCCTCTGGCCTTTCCACGGCCGGAGAAGACGACGACTTTCGTGAAGTGGTTTCACGGAAAAGGAAGCGTGCTTCCCGATTGGCTGCAGGGGGCGTGCCCTCTGGCCAATCAGGGGCGTCCGCGCAGCCTGCCGCTTCTGGGTCCGCCCAGAACGCCGGGCAGCGGAGCCACGTTCCACCAATCATCGTGGACGACTTTGCGGGGTCTGTAGGCTTCCTGAAGGAAGTCATGCCGACCCTGATCGGGTCATGCACGGTGAGGCGGAACAAAAGCCGCTTTATCTTTCAGGCTAAGCAGGGCGGGGACTACTCGACGCTGCTTAAACAACTAGGAAGGAGGGGCATTCCCCATTTTACCTTCGGCCTGGATAAGGCCCGAGATATTCGCAGGGTTATCCGAGGATTGCCAGCGGATACTTCGGTGACTGACATCGAGGACGACCTTATCCTCCAGGGCATCACCCCAAGAGTGGTGAAGCAGCTCACCAGACCAGCTCCAAATGGCCAAGGCCCCACCCCCCTCCCACTATTTTTAGTAGTCGTGGAGCGGTCAGCAGACCCGGAGGCAAAGATAGATGGTGTCATCACCATCTGCTACCTTCGGGTTCACATCGAACCATCCAAGGGCTCTGGCGGTCCCCCACAGTGCTACCGGTGCCTGGGGTTTAACCACTCCAGCCACTTCTGCTTCCGCAACCTGCGCTGCTTAAGGTGCGGAGGCTCCCATCCAAGAGAGGTCTGTCCCCGAACAATCGCCGAGGTTCCCACCTGTGCTAACTGCAAGGGGGAGCATGTGGCGTGTTACGGCGGGTGCCCTACGAGGAAGGCTGTGATAGCCTCAAGGAGACCACCTGCACCAGCAGCCCCCCAAGGTAGGGGAGGCCAACCAGCAACACAACAGCAGCACCCGCCAGCTCCAGCTCCGCCACGGCAACAACATCAGCCTGCTTCCCGACGCTCTTATGCAGCAGCACTACAGAGCACCTCGGGTAGACCTGCGGTGTCAAGGGCCCCCACACAACCCACGTCCAGCAAGACGCAAACACCAGCTCCAGACACCCCAAAACCCCCCCGTCCTAGAAGGACAAGGAGACGTCGTCCAGCGCGAGAACCGGACTCGGAATCCGAGACCTCGTGTGAGCGTGGTACTCCCACTCTTCCACGTAGGTCGAGGGCCGACAAGGGGACCAATGGACCGGCGCCCTTGCCCAAGCCCCCCACTCCTCTCCCGAGAAGACCCCCAACCCCTCCTCCTGCACCACAGGTTTCTGATGTGCTGGGGTGGTTGCAGCAGTTGCTGCAGAACCACGGCCAGCGCATCTGCGATCTGCTGGTCAGGTTCCTATCAACATCTGACCAAGCCGCAAAGATGGTAATTGCCATGGAGGGGCTCGCACTCCTGACCACTGTCATCCAGACGGCCCGAAATGGCGAATCGAACTAGGTCACGTACCTCGTTTCGGTTCGCGTTTTGGAACGCGTGTGGAATGGCCGATCAGGGGAATGAGCTCCAGCACTTTGCTGGCTCATATGCCTTGGACATCATTCTAGTCGGGGAAACACATTTGAAACCCAACAACCGATTCCGTCTACCGGGCTTCAGCTGCCTCAGGACTGACCGTTTGGGCCGCCGGGGAGGTGGCACCGCGGTCCTCGTGAGGAACAGTGTTGTCCAACGCCCAATCCCTCTCCCGCCACTTCAAACCCTGGAGGCCACGGCCGTCTGTATTGATCTCGGCGGTACGGAAGTCATGGTGGTGTCTGTTTACCACCCTCCACAAAGGCTGTTCGTACTCAACGATTACCTATCCATCCTCGCCCTTCATCCTAACGTTATCATGGCTGGGGACTTCAATGCCAAACATATGCGTTGGCATTGCTGCCCCCCGTCGTGTAGACGAGGCAATGAAATTATACGCATGATAGATGCGGACCCTCAACTTAGAGCAGAGGGTCCCTGGCAACCTACACATCATCCACGAGGTCGAGGACGGGCTTCTGTTATCGACTTCGCGATCATCAAGCATTTCCCCTTTCATATCTCACTCACATCAATCAACGCGCTACACTCAGATCACAATCCTGTGTTAGCCGAGGTTAACACCCAGGTTGCCAGTCACGGCGTCCCGGTTCAACACCGGGAGGTCGACTGGGAATGCGTCAAGGTCTGCCTCAACGAATCCCTTCCACCCAACCCGAGAATCGTAGACGACCCAACCCTGGAGGCGGCTGTCTCCTCCTTCACTTCCATCGTGGTACGAACGGTCCATAACCTCACTGTCAACACCCCAGCACCCTTGCACCCTGACGTCCTTCCTCTTGAACTCCACCTGCTTATCCGCCGCTCCTGGGCGGCACGCAGACTCTACCAGCGTCACCGCACGCCACATAATCGAGTGCTTCATAGGCGCCTTTGCCGGGAGGTCCGTCGCCGACTACGCGAGCACAGAGTGCAAGCGTGGAAGGAGACGATGAACCGTATGAACCTCGAAGATGGCGACGTGTGGAGGATAGCCAAACACCTCCGCAACCGCAGAGATCAATACTCCTCCCCTCTCCACGGCACCCAAGGCCTGGCCTACCTCCCCCAAGCCAAAGCAAATGTGTTTGCCGACTACCTTGAGAGGACCATGAGGCCTCGAGATGACCCCCAGGACGATGCCTTTTCCGAACGTACTCGGAGGGAGGTACGCCGATTCCTTCGACGTCCCCCCGACGATGCGGATCGATATCCCATCATAAGACCTTCAGAAATCCAAGGCGCACTCCGGCGTCTCAACCCCAAAAGGGCACCGGGGCCTGACGGGCTTACACCCGCCATGCTACGACGCCTTCCCTTCCGGGCCGTGCTCTTTCTCACCAGGGTCTTCAATATGTGCTTCACCCTAAGTCACTTTCCACGCGAGTGGAGAGAGGCTCGGGTTATCTGCATATTGAAGCCGGGGAAAGATCCGGTACATCCTGCCAATTACAGATCCATTAGCCTCCTCTCTGTCCTTTCAAAAGTGTTTGAAAGGACCATTCTTAACCGCTTGTCTCCCACCTTAGGGGACATTCGAGCCATCCCACCACATCAGTTCGGCTTCCGTCCTGGGCACTCGATCTCCCAGCAATTGCTGCGCGTGGTGGGAGCGGCTGCCCTGGGCTTCCAGGACAGGGCTTACACCGCCGCGGTTTCACTGGATGTCGAGAAGGCCTTCTCGACGACCTGGCATGCGGGGCTCCTCAAAAAGCTCATCCAACTGGAGCTCCCTACACACTTAATACACCTGCTACACACATATTTAAAACACCGCACTTTTGTTGTTTCGGTAGCGGGACACAAATCTACACTAAGGCCAATACGAGGCGGAGTCCCCGAAGGTTCTGTTCTATCCCCCACACTTTTCAGTGTATATGTGGCCGATCTACCCACAGAGCAGCACGTCAACATGGCACAGTACGCTGATGACGTGCTCCTGTATTGTACAAGTAAACACCCAAACAGAGCCTTCAACCCCATTCAGAGACACCTCCGCCTCCTCCAAGAGTGGTGCAGGCGTTGGCGATTATCCATCAATCCGGCAAAAAGCCACGCCATTCTCTTCACTAAGCGCCGCTTTCCCGCAACCTTCCCCACATTCAGCTATCTCGGAAGAAGGATAGAATGGACAAATGCCATCTCCTACCTGGGGGTTAAGTTAGATAAGGGTCTAACTTTTCGGGGACACGTCGGGGACGTCGCGCGTCGGGGACATGGGGCTGCGGCTTCATTGTACCCGATGCTGGGGTCTGAGATGCCTGTCCCTTTAAAGTTACACCTTTTTCGGGCGCTGATAATCCCCTTCCTGCTTTATGCCTGCGAGATCTGGGGCATGGCCGCAGATTCCAACCTGCTGCTCCTGCAACGGGTACAGAATAGGTGCCTTCGGGCCATCTATTGTGTAAACCGCTCCTTTCCCGTGAGACTGCTTCACGAAGCTTCATCTCTTCCTTACGTGGAGGATGAAATTAGGCGCCGGGCCGCAAAATTTTACGACCAGTTGCCATACCATCAGAGCGCCCTAGTTAGGTCTCTTGGGGATTATGACCCCAGAATACGCCGCTTGAGGCATCACCGGCTTCCCCGCATGGCTTGCGGGCATATCCGGTAACAGCGGAGTAATTCCAACAGCAGCTAAAGCTGAACTCCAATACAATCCATTCAAGAGTAGCTTGGACTTCAAAATTAAAATCCCAACATGTTTATAATTACAAAATTCATACCACCAGCGGTGCACAAGGGTAGTTGCACCATGACCGGCTACCGTTGAGGAACAAACTTTGTTACCTCCTTTCTCTCCCCCTACCTAAAGAACAACCGCCATCCTGTAACCCCCATATCCCGTCACTACGTGGTAAAGCCCTAATTAGGGAAGGTACACGCCTAAGCACACCATCGGGTTGCCCTCAACCTGCCATCTGACGCACAGCACAGCTTCCCTCAGTCAGAATGATTGTTTTTGTCACATACACATGGTCCAGAAACCTGTAGCCCTATTGGTGGACATGAACCACATCCAGCCAATATAGGAACATGATGTGGTGCTTCCCTCAGTCAGAATGATTGTTTTTGTCACATACACATGGTCCAGAAACCTGTAGCCCCATTGGTGGACATTCGCCAGGTGCAGGTCAATATAGGAACATGATGTGGTACTTCCCTCAGACAGAATTCTTGTTTTTGTCACATATACATGGTCCAGAAACCTGCAGCCCTATTGGTGGACATGAACCACATGCAGGCCAATATAGGAACATGATGTGGTGCTTCCCTCAGACAGAATTCTTGTTTTTGTCACATATACATGGTCCAGAAACCTGCAGCCCTATTGGTGGACATGAGCCAGGTGCAGGTCAATATAGGAACATGATGTGGTGCTTCCCTCAGTCAGAAGGCTTGTTGTTGTCACATACACATGGTCCAGAAACCAGCAGCCCTATTGGTACATGAACCACATCCAGTCAATATAGGAACATCATGTGGTGCTTCCCTCAGTCAGAATGCTTGTTGTTGTCACATACACATGGTCCAGAAACCTGCAGCCCTATTGGTGGACATGAACCATGTGCAGGTCAATATAGGAACATGATGTGGTGCTTCCCTCAGACAGAATGCTTGTTTTTGTCACATACACATGGCCCAGAAACCTGTAGCCCTATTGGTGGACATGAACCATGTGCAGGTCAATATAGGAACATGATGTGGTGCTTCCCATGGTCAGAATGCTTGTTTTTGTCACATACACATGGTCCAGAAACCAGCAGCCCTATTGGTACATGAACAACATCCAGTCAATATAGGAACATCATGTGGTGCTTCCCTCAGACAGAATGCTTGTTTTTGTCACATATACATGGTCCAGAAACCTGTAGCCCTATTGGTGGACATGAGTCACATTCAGGTCAATATAGGAACATGATGTGGTGCTTCCCTCAGTCAGAATGCTTGTTTTTGTCACATACACATGGTCCAGAAAGTTGCAGCCCTATTGGTGGACATGAGTCACATTCAGGTCAATATAGGAACATGATGTGGTGCTTCCCTCAGTCAGAATGCTTGTTTTTGTCACATACACATGGTCCAGAAAGTTGCAGCCCTATTGGTGGACATGAGTCACATTCAGGTCAATATAGGAACATGATGCGGTGCTTCCCTCAGTCAGAATGCTTGTTTTTGTCACATACACATGGTCCAGAAATTTGCAGCCCTATTGGTGGACATGAACCATGTGCAGGTCAATATAGGAACATGATGTGGTGCTTCCCTCAGTCAGAATGCTTGTTTTTGTCACATACACAATGTCCAGAAACCTATAGCCCTATTGGTGGTCATGAACCATGTGCAGGTTAATATAGGAACATGATGTGGTGCTTCCCTCAGTCAGAATGCTTGTTTTTGTCACATACACAATGTCCAGAAACCTATAGCCCTATTGGTGGACATGAACCATGTGCAGGTCAGTATAGGAACATGATGTGGTGCTTCCCTCAGTCAGAATGCTTGTTTTTATCACATATACATGGTCCAGAAACCTATTGGTGGACATGAACCATGTGCAGGTCAATATAGGAACATGATGTGGTGCTTCCCTCAGACAGAATGCTTGTTTTTGTCACATACACATGGTCCAGAAACCTGCAGCCCTATTGGTGGACATGAACCATGTGCAGGTCAATATAGGAACATGATGTGGTGCTTCCCTCAGACAGAATGCTTGTTTTTGTCACATATACATGGTCCAGAAACCTGTAGCCCTATTGGTGGACATGAGTCACATTCAGGTCAATATAGGAACATGATGTGGTGCTTCCCTCAGTCAGAATGCTTGTTTTTGTCACATACACATGGTCCAGAAACCTGCAGCCCTATTGGTGGACATGAACCATGTGCAGGTCAATATAGGAACCTGATGTGGTGCTTCCCTCAGTCAGAATGCTTGTTTTTGTCACATACACATGGTCCAGAAAGTTGCAGCCCTATTGGTGGACATGAGTCACATTCAGGTCAATATAGGAACATGATGTGGTGCTTCCCTCAGTCAGAATGCTTGTTTTTGTCACATACACATGGTCCAGAAACCTGCAGCCCTATTGGTGGACATGAACCATGTGCAGGTCAATATAGGAACATGATGTGGTGCTTCCCTCAGTCAGAATGTTTGTTTTTGTCACATACACATGGTCCAGAAACCTGCAGCCCTATTGGTGGACATGAACCATGTGCAGGTCAATATAGGAACATGATGTGGTGCTTCCCTTAGTCAGAATGCTTGTTTTTGTCACATACACAATGTCCAGAAACCTATAGCCCTATTGGTGGTCATGAACCATGTGCAGGTTAATATAGGAACATGATGTGGTGCTTCCCTCAGTCAGAATGCTTGTTTTTGTCACATACACATGGTCCAGAAACCTGCAGCCCTATTGGTGGACATGAGTCACATTCAGGTCAATATAGGAACATGATGTGGTGCTTCCCTCAGTCAGAATGCTTGTTTTTGTCACATACACAATGTCCAGAAACCTATAGCCCTATTGGTGGTCATGAACCATGTGCAGGTTAATATAGGAACATGATGTGGTGCTTCCCTCAGTCAGAATGCTTGTTTTTGTCACATACACAATGTCCAGAAACCTATAGCCCTATTGGTGGACATGAACCATGTGCATGTCAGTATAGGAACATGATGTGGTGCTTCCCTCAGTCAGAATGCTTGTTTTTATCACATATACATGGTCCAGAAACCTATTGGTGGACATGAACCATGTGCAGGTCAATATAGGAACATGATGTGGTGCTACCCTCAGACAGAATGCTTGTTTTTGTCACATACACATGGTCCAGAAACCTGCAGCCCTATTGGTGGACATGAACCATGTGCAGGTCAATATAGGAACATGATGTGGTGCTTCCCTCAGACAGAATGCTTGTTTTTGTCACATATACATGGTCCAGAAAACTGTAGCCCTATTGGTGGACATGAACCACATCCAGTCAATATAGGAACATGATGTGGTGCTTCCCTCAGACAGAATGCTTGTTTTTGTCACATACACATGGTCCAGAAACCTGCAGCCCTATTGGTGAACATGAACCATGTGCAGGTCAGTATAGGAACATGATGTGGTGCTTCCCTCAGTCAGAATGCTTGTTTTTGTCACATACACATGGTCCAGAAACCTGCAGCCCTATTGGTGGACATGAGTCACATCCAGTCAATATAGGAACATGATGTGGTGCTTCCCTCAGTCAGAATGCTTGTATTTGTCACATATACATGTTCCAGAAACCTGTAGCCCTATTGGTGGACATGAACCAGGTGCAGGTCAATATAGGAACATGATGTGGTGCTTCCCTCAGACAGAATGCTTGTTTCTGTCACATACACATGGTCCAGAAACCTATAGCCCTATTGGGACATGAACCTCATCCAGTCAATATAGGAACATGATGTGGTGCTTCCCTCAGACAGAATGCTTGTTTTTGTCACATTCACATGGTCCAGAAACCTGTAGCCCTATTGGGACATGAACCACCTTCAGGTCAATATAGGAACATGATGTGGTGCTTCCCTCAGACAGAATGCTTGTTTTTGTCACATACACATGGTCCAGAAACCTGCTGCCCTATCGGTGGACATGAGTCACATTCAGGTCAATATAGGAACCTGATGTGGCGCTTCCCTAAGACAGAATGCTTGTTTTTGCCACATATACATGGTCCAGAAACCTGCAGCCCTATCGGTGGACATGAGTCACATTCAGGTCAATATAGCAACATGTTGTGGTGCTTCCCTCAGTCAGAATGCTTGTTTTTGTCTAATATCCATGGTCCAGAAAACTGTAGCCCTATTGGTGGACATGAACCACATCCAGTCAATATAGGAACATGATGTGTTGCTTCCCTCAGTCAGAATGCTTGTTATTGTCACATACACATGGTCCAGAAACCTGCAGCCCTATTGGTGGACATGAACCATGTGCAGGTCAATATAGGAACATGATGTGGTGCTTCCCTCAGACAGAATGCTTGTTTTTGTCAGATATACATGGTCCAGAAACCTGCAGCCCTATTGGTGGACATGAACCATGTGCAGGTCAATATAGGAACATGATGTGGTGCTTCCCTCAGTCAGAATGCTTGTTTTTGTCACATACACATGGTCCAGAAACCTGCAGCCCTATTGGTGGACATCAACCATATTCAGGTCAATATAGGAACATGATGTGGTGCTTCCCTCATACAGAATGTTTGTTTTTGTCACTATACACATGGTCCAGAAACCTTTAGCCCTATTGGTGGACATGAACCATGTGCAGGTCAATATAGGAACATGATGTGGTGCTTCCCTCAGTCAGAATGCTTGTTTTTGTCACATACACATGTTCCAGAAACCTCCAGCCCTATTGGGACATGAACCACATCCAGTCAATATAGGAACATGTTGTGGTGCTTGCCTCAGTCAGAATGCTTGTTTTTGTCACATACACATGGTCCAGAAACCTGCAGCCCTATTGGTGGACATGAACCACATTCAGGTCAATATAGGAACATGATGTGGTGCTTCCCTCAGTCAGAATGCTGGTTTTTGTCACATACACATGTTCCAGAAACCTCCAGCCCTATTGGGACATGAACCACATCCAGTCAATATAGGAACATGTTGTGGAGCTTGCCTCAGTCAGAATGCTTGTTTTTGTCACATACACATGGTCCAGAAACCTGCAGCCCTATTGGTGGACATGAACCATGCGCAGGTCAATATAGGAACATGATGTGGTGCTTCCCTCAGACAGAATGCTTGTTTTTGTCACATACACATGGTCCAGAAACCTGCAGCCCTATTGGTGGACATGAACCATATTCAGGTCAATATAGGAACATGATGTGGTGCTTGCCTCAGTCAGAATGCTTGTTTCTGTCACATACACATGGTCCAGAAACCTGCAGCCCTATTGGTGGACATGAACCACATCCAGTCAATATAGGAACATGATGTGGTGCTTGCCTCAGTCAATATGCTTGTTTTTGTCACATACACATGGTCCAGAAACCTCCAGCCCTATTGGGACATGAACCACATCCAGTCAATATAGGAACATGTTATGGTGCTTGCCTCAGTCAGAATGCTTGTTTTTGTCACATACACATGGTCCAGAAACCTGCAGCCCTATTGGTGGACATGAACCATGTGCAGGTCAATATAGAAACATGATGTGGTGCTTCCCTCAGTCGGAATGCTTGTTTTTGTCACATACACATGGTCCAGAAACCTGCAGCCCTATTGGTGGACATGAACCATATTCAGGTCAATATAGGAACATGATGTGGTGCTTCCCTCAGACAGAATGCTTGTTTTTGTCACATACACATGGTCCAGAAACCAGCAGCCCTATTGGTACATGAACCTCATCCAGTCAATATAGGAACATCATGTGGTGATTCCCTCAGACAGAATGCTTGTTTTTGTCACATATACATGGTCCAGAAACCTGAAGCCCTATTGGTACATGAACCACATCCAGTCAATATAGGAACACGATGTGGTGCTTCCCTGACAGAATGCTTGTTTTTGTCACATACACATGGTCCAGAAACCTGCAGCCCTATTGGTACATGAACCACATTCAGGTCAATATAGGAACATGATGTGGTGCTTCCCTAAGACAGAATGCTTGTTTTTGTCACATATACATGGTCCAGAAACCTGCAGCCCTATCGGTGGACATGAGTCACATTCAGGTCAATATAGCAACATGTTGTGGTGCTTCCCTCAGTCAGAATGCTTGTTTTTGTCTAATATACATGGTCCAGAAAACTGTAGCCCTATTGGTGGACATGAACCACATCCAGTCAATATAGGAACATGATGTGTTGCTTCCCTCAGTCAGAATGCTTGTTTTTGTCACATACACATGGTCCAGAAACCTGCAGCCCTATTGGTGGACATGAGTCACATTCAGGTCAATATAGGAACATGATGTGGTGCTTCCCTCAGACAGAATGCTTGTTTTTGTCACATACACATGGTCCAGAAACCTGCAGCCCTATTGGTGGACTTGAACCATGTGCAGGTCAATATAGGAACATGATGTGGTGCTTCCCTCAGTCAGAATGCTTGTTTTTGTCACATACACATGGTCCAGAAACCTGCAGCCCTATTGGTGGACTTGAACCATGTGCAGGTCAATATAGGAACATGATGTGGTGCTTCCCTCAGTCAGAATGCTTGTTTTTGTCACATACACATGGTCCAGAAACCTGCAGCCCTATTGGTGGACATGAACCATGTGCAGGTCAATATAGGAACATGATGTGGTGCTTCCCTCAGACAGAATGCTTGTTTTTGTCATATACACATGGTCCAGAAACTTATTGGTGGACATGAACCACATCCAGTCAATATAGGAACATCATGTGGTGCTTCCCTCAGACAGAATGCTTGGTTTTGTCACATATACATGGTCCAGAAACCAGCAGCCCTATTGGTGGACATGAACCATATTCAGGTCAATATAGGAACATGATGTGGTGCTTCCCTCAGACAGAATGCTTGTTTTTGTCACATATACATGGTCCAGAAACCAGCAGCCCTATTGGTGGACATGAACCACATCCAGTCAATATAGGAACATCATGTGGTGCTTCCCTCAGACAGAATGCTAGTTTTTGTCACATATACATGGTCCAGAAACCTGCAGCCCTATTGGTGGACATGAGCCATGTGCAGGTCAATATAGGAACATGATGTGGTGCTTCCCGCAGTCAGAATGCTTGTTTTTGTCAGATATACATGGTCCAGAAACCTGCAGCCCTATTGGTGGACATGAGTCACATTCAGGTCAATATAGGAACATGATGTGGTGCTTCCCTCAGACAGAATGCTTGTTTTTGTCACATACACATGGTCCAGAAACCTGCAGCCCTATTGGTGGTCATGAACCATATTCAGGTCAATATAGGAACATGATGTGGTGCTTCCCTCAGACAGAATGCTTGTTTTTGTCACATACACATGGTCCAGAAACCAGCAGCCCTATTGGTACATGAACCACATCCAGTCAATATAGGAACATCATGTGGTGCTTCCCTCAGACAGAATGCTTGTTTTTGTCACATATATATGGTCCAGAAACCTGCAGCCCTATTGGTACATGAACCACATCCAGTCAATATAGGAACATGATGTGGTGCTTCCCTGACAGAATGCTTGTTTTTGTCACATATACATGGTCCAGAAACCAGCAGCCCTATTGGTACATGAACCACATCCAGTCAATATAGGAACATCATGTGGTGCTTCTCTCAGACAGAATGCTTGTTTTTGTCACATATACATGGTCCAGAAACCTATAGCCCTATTGGTACATGAACCACATCCAGTCAATATAGGAACATCATGTGGTGCTTCCCTCAGACAGAATGCTTGTTTTTGTCACATATACATGTTCCAGAAACCTCCAGCCCTATTGGGACATGAACCACATCCAGTCAATATAGAAACATGTTGTGGTGCTTGCCTCAGTCAGAATGCTTGTTTTTGTCACACACACATGGTCCAGAAACCTGTAGCCCTATTGGTGGACATGAACCAGGTGCAGGTCAGTATAGGAACATGATGTGGTGCTTCCCTCAGTCAGAATGCTTGTTTTTGTCACATACACATGGTCCAGAAACCTGCAGCCCTATTGGTGGACATGAACCATGTGCAGGTCAATATAGGAACATGATGTGGTGCTTCCCTCAGTAAGAATGCTTGTTTTTGTCACATACACATGGCCCAGAAACCAGCAGCCCTATTGGTGGACATGAACCATATTCAGGTCAATATAGGAACATGATGTGGTGCTTCCCTCAGACAGAATGCTTGTTTTTGTCACATATACATGGTCCAGAAACCAGCAGCCCTATTGGTGGACATGAACCACATCCAGTCAATATAGGAACATCATGTGGTGCTTCCCTCAGACAGAATGCTTGTTTTTGTCACATATACATGGTCCAGAAACCTGCAGCCCTATTGGTGGACATGAACCACATCCAGTCAATATAGGAACATCATGTGGTGCTTCCCTTAGACAGAATGCTTGTTTTTGTCACATATACATGGTCCAGAAACCAGCAGCCCTATTGGTGGACATGAAACACATCCAGTCAATATAGGAACATCATGTGGTGCTTCCCTCAGACAGAATGCTTGTTGTTGTCACATACACATGGTCCAGAAACCTGCAGCCCTATTGGTGGACATGAACCATGTGCAGGTCAATATAGGAACATGATGTGGTGCTTCCCAAAGTCAGAATGCTTGTTTTTGTCACATACACATGGTCCAGAAACCTGCAGCCCTATTGGTGGACATGAACCATGTGCAGGTCAATATAGGAACATGATGTGGTGCTTCTCTCAGTCAGAATGCTTGTTTTTGTCACATACACATGGTCCAGAAACCTGCAGCCCTATTGGTGGACATGAGTCACATTCAGGTCAATATAGGAACATGATGTGGTGCTTCCCTCAGACAGAATGCTTGTTTTTGTCACATACACATGGTCCAGAAACCTTTAGCCCTATTGGTACATGAACCATGTGCAGGTCAATATAGGAACATGATGTGGTGCTTCCCTCAGACAGAATGCTTGTTTTTGTCACATACACATGGTCCAGAAACCTGCAGCCCTATTGGTGGACATGAACCATGTGCAGGTCAATATAGGAACATGATGTGGTCCTTCCCTCAGACAGAATGCTTGTTTTTGTCACATACACATGGTCCAGAAACCTTTAGCCCTATTGGTACATGAACCATGTGCAGGTCAATATAGGAACATGATGTGGTGCTTCCCTCAGACAGAATGCTTGTTTTTGTCACATACACATGGTCCAGAAACCTGCAGCCCTATTGGTGGACATGAACCATGTGCAGGTCAATATAGGAACATGATGTGGTCCTTCCCTCAGACAGAATGCTTGTTTTTGTCACATACACATGGTCCAGAAACCTGTAGCCCTATTGGTGGACATGAACCATGTGCAGGTCAATATAGGAACATGATGTGGTGCTTCCCTCTATCAGAATGCTTGTTTTTGTCACATACACATGGTCCAGAAACCAGCAGCCCTATTGGTACATGAACCACATCCAGTCAATATAGGAACATCATGTGGTGCTTCCCTCAGACAGAATGCTTGTTTTTGTCACATATACATGGTCCAGAAACCTGTAGCCCTATTGGTGGACATGAGTCACATTCAGGTCAATATAGGAACATGATGTGGTGCTTCCCTCAATCAGAATGCTTGTTTTTGTCACATACACATGGTCCAGAAACCTGCAGCCTTATTGGTGGACATGAACCATGTGCAGGTCAATATAGGAACATGATGTGGTGCTTCCCTCAGTCAGAATGCTTGTTTTTGTCACATACACATGGTCCAGAAACTTGCAGCTCTATTGGTGGACATGAGTCACATTCAGGTCAATATAGGAACATGATGTGGTGCTTCCCTCAGTCAGAATGTTTGTTTTTGTCACATACACATGGTCCAGAAACCTGCAGCGCTATTGGTGGACATGAACCATTTGCAGGTCAATATAGGAACATGATGTGGTGCTTCCCTCAGTCAGAATGCTTGTTTTTGTCACATACACAATGTCCAGAAACCTGTAGCCCTATTGGTGGACATGAACCATGTGCAGGTTAATATAGGAACATGATGTGGTGCTTCCCTCAGTCAGAATGCTTGTTTTTGTCACATACACATGGTCCAGAAACCTGCAGCCCTATTGGTGGACTTGAACCATGTGCAGGTCAATATAGGAACATGATGTGGTGCTTCCCTCAGTCAGAATGCTTGTTTTTGTCACATACACATGGTCCAGAAACCTGCAGCCCTATTGGTGGACATGAGTCACATTCAGGTCAATATAGGAACATGATGTGGTGCTTCCCTCAGTCAGAATGCTTGTTTTTGTCACATACACAATGTCCAGAAACCTATAGCCCTATTGGTGGACATGAACCATGTGCAGGTCGGTATAGGAACATGATGTGGTGCTTCCCTCACACAGAATGCTTGTTTTTGTCACATACACATGTTCCAGAAACCTGTAGCCCTATTGGTGGACATCAACCATGTGCAGGTCAGTATAGGAACATGATGTGGTGCTTCCCTCAGTCAGAATGCTTGTTTTTGTCACATACACATGGTCCAGAAACCTGCAGCCCTATTGGTGGACATGAACCATGTGCAGGTCAATATAGGAACATGATGTGGTGCTTCTCTCAGTCAGAATGTTTGTTTTTGTCACATACACATGGTCCAGAAACCTGCAGCCCTATTGGTGGACATGAACCATGTGCAGGTCAATATAGGAACATGATGTGGTGCTTCCCTCAGACAGAATGCTTGTTTTTGTCAGATATACATGGTCCAGAAACGTGCAGCCCTATTGGTGGACATGAGTCACATTCAGGTTAATATAGGAACATGATGTGGTGCTTCCCTCAGTCAGAATGCTTGTTTTTGTCACATACACATGGTCCAGAAACCTGCAGCCCTATTGGTGGACATGAACCATGTGCAGGTCAATATAGGAACATGATGTGGTGCTTCCCTCACACAGAATGCTTGTTTTTGTCACATACACATGGTCCAGAAACCTGTAGCCCTATTGGTGGACATGAACCACATCCAGTCAATATAGGAACATGATGTGGTGCTTCCCTCAGACAGAATGCTTGTTTTTGTCACATACACATGGTCCAGAAACCTGCAGCCCTATTGGTGGACATGAACCATGTGCAGGTCAGTATAGGAACATGTTGTGGTGCTTCCCTCAGACAGAATGCTTGATTTTGTCACATACACATGGTCCAGAAACCTGCAGCCCTATTGGTGGACATGAACCACATTCAGGTCAATATAGGAACATGATGTGGTGCTTCCCTCAGACAGAATGCTTGTTTTTGTCACATACACATGGTCCAGAAACCTGCAGCCCTATTGGTGGACATGAACCACATTCAGGTCAATATAGGAACATGATGTGGTGCTTCCCTCAGACAGAATGCTTGTTTTTGTCACATACACATGGTCCAGAAACCTGCAGCCCTATTGGTGGACATGAACCATATTCAGGTCAATATAGGAACATGATGTGGTGCTTCCCTCAGTCAGAATGCTTGTTTTTGTCAGATATACATGGTCCAGAATCCTGCAGCCCTATTGGTGGACATGAGTCACATTCAGGTTAATATAGGAACATGATGTGGTGCTTCTCTCAGTCAGAATGCTTGTTTTTGTCACATACACATGGTCCAGAAACCTGCAGCCCTATTGGTGGACATGAGTCACATTCAGGTCAATATAGGAACATGATGTGGTGCTTCCCTCAGACAGAATGCTTGTTTTTGTCACATACACATGGTCCAGAAACCTTTAGCCCTATTGGTACATGAACCATGTGCAGGTCAATATAGGAACATGATGTGGTGCTTCCCTCAGACAGAATGCTTGTTTTTGTCACATACACATGGTCCAGAAACCTGCAGCCCTATTGGTGGACATGAGTCACATTCAGGTCAATAAAGGAACATGATGTGGTGCTTCCCTCAGACAGAATGCCCTTTTTTGTCACATACACATGGTCCAGAAACCTGCAGCCCTATTGGTGGACATGAACCATGTGCAGGTCAATATAGGAACATGATGTGGTGCTTCCCTCAGTCAGAATGCTTGTTTTTGTCACATACACATGTTCCAGAAACCTATAGCCCTATTGGTGGACATGAACCATGTGCAGGTCAATATAGGAACATGATGTGGTGCTTCCCTCAGTCAGAATGCTTGTTTTTGTCACATACACATGTTCCAGAAACCTATAGCCCTATTGGTGGACATAAACCATGTGCAGGTCAATATAGGAACATGATGTGGTGCTTCCCTCAGTCAGAATGCTTGTTTTTGTCACATACACATGGTCCAGGAACCTGCAGCCCTATTGGTGGACATGAGCCACATCCAGCCAATATAGGAACATGATGTGGTGCTTACCTGAGTCAGAATGCTTGTTTTTGTCATATACACATGTTCCGGAAACCTGTACCCCTATTGGTGGACATGAACCACATTCAGTCAATATAGGAACATGATGTGGTGCTTCCCTCAGAATGCTTGTTTTTGTCACATACACATGTTCCAGAAACCTATAGCCCTATTGGTGGACATGAACCACATCCAGTCAATATAGGAACATCATGTGGTGCTTCCCTCAGACAGAATTCTTGTTTTTGTCACATATACATGTTCCAGAAACCTATAGCCCTATTGGTGGACATGAACCACATCCAGTCAATATAGGAACATGATGTGGTGCTTCCCTCAGTCAGAATGCTTGTTTTTGTCACATACACATGTTCCAGAAACCTATAGCCCTATTGGTGGACATGAACCATGTGCAGGTCAATATAGGAACATGATGTGGTGCTTCCCTCAGACAGAATGCTTGTTGTTGTCACATACACATGGTCCAGAAACCTATAGCCCTATTGGTGGACATGAACCATATGCAGGTCAATATAGGAACATGATGTGGTGCTTCCCTCAGACAGAATGCTTGTTTTTGTCACATATACATGGTCCAGAAACCTGCAGCCCTATTGGTGGACATGAACCATATTCAGGTCAATATAGGAACATGATGTGGTGCTTCCCTCAGTCAGAATGCTTGTTTTTGTCACATACACAATGTCCAGAAACCTGCAGCCCTATTGGTGGACATGAGCCATGTGCAGGTCAGTATAGGAACATGATGTGGTGCTTCCCTCAGTCAGAATGCTTGTTTTTGTCAGATATACATGGTCCAGAAACCTATAGCCCTATTGGTG
This sequence comes from Deroplatys truncata, assembly GCA_030765065.1. Classification (NCBI taxonomy): domain Eukaryota; kingdom Metazoa; phylum Arthropoda; class Insecta; order Mantodea; family Mantidae; genus Deroplatys; species Deroplatys truncata. The sequence continues at coordinate 11,512,107 of CM060975.1, forward strand.
GACATGAACCATGTGCAGGTCAGTATAGGAACATGATGTGGTGCTTCCCTCAGACAGAATGCTTGTTTTTGTCACATACACATGGTCCAGAAACCTGCAGCCCTATTGGTGGACATGAACCATGTGCAGGTCAATATAGGAACATGATGTGGTGCTTCCCTCAGACAGAATGCTTGTTTTTGTCACATACACATGGTCCAGAAACCTGCAGCCCTATTGGTGGACATGAACCATGTGCAGGTCAATATAGGAACATGATGTGGTGCTTCCCTCAGTCAGAATGCTTGTTTTTGTCAGATATACATGGTCCAGAAACCTGCAGCCCTATTGGTGGACATGAACCATGTGCAGGTCAATATAGGAACATGATGTGGTGCTTGCCTCAGTCAATATGCTTGTTTTTGTCACATACACATGGTCCAGAAACCTGCAGCCCTATTGGTGGACATGAACCATGTGCAGGTCAATATAGGAACATGATGTGGTGCTTCCCTCAGTCAGAATGCTTGTTTTTGTCAGATATACATGGTCCAGAAACCTGTGGCCCTATTGGTGGACATGAACCACATCCAGTCAATATAGGAACATCATGTGGTGCTTCCCTCAGACAGAATGCTTGTTTTTGTCAGATACACATGGTCCAGAAACCTATAGCCCTATTGGTGGACATGAACCTTGTGCAGGTCAGTATAGGAACATGATGTGGTGCTTCCCTCAGTCAGAATGCTTGTTTTTGTCACATACACAATGTCCAGAAACCTGCAGCCCTATTGGTGGACATGAACCATGTGCAGGTCAATATAGGAACATGATGTGGTGCTTCCCTCAGACAGAATGCTTGTTTTTGTCACATACACATGGTCCAGAAACCTGCAGCCCTATTGGTGGACATGAACCATGTGCAGGTCAATATAGGAACATGATGTGGTGCTTCCCTCAGTCAGAATGCTTGTTTTTGTCAGATATACATGGTCCAGAAACCTGTAGCGCTATAGGTGGACATGAACCATATTCAGGTCAATATAGGAACATGATGTGGTGCTTCTCTCAGACAGAATGCTTGTTTTTGTCACATATACATGGTCCAGAAACCGGCAGCCCTATTGGCGGACATGAGCCATGTGCAGGTCAATATAGGAACATGATGTGGTGCTTCCCTCAGACAGAATGCTTGTTTTTGTCACATACACATGGTCCAGAAACCTGCAGCCCTATTGGTGGACATGAACCATGTGCAGGTCAATATAGGAACATGATGTGGTGCTTCCCTCAGTCAGAATGCTTGTTTTTGTCAGATATACATGGTCCAGAAACCTGTAGCCCTATTGGTGGACATGAACCATATTCAGGTCAATATAGGAACATGATGTGGTGCTTCTCTCAGACAGAATGCTTGTTTTTGTCACATATACATGGTCCAGAAACCTGCAGCCCTATTGGTGGACATGAGCCATGTGCAGGTCAATATAGGAACATGATGTGGTGCTTCCCTCAGACAGAATGCTTGTTTTTGTCAGATATACATGGTCCAGAAACCTGCAGCCCTATTGGTGGACATGAACCATGTGCAGGTCAGTATAGGAACATGATGTGGTGCTTCCCTCAGACAGAATGCTTGTTTTTGTCAGATATACATGGTCCAGAAACCTGCAGCCCTATTGGTGGACATGAACCATGTGCAGGTCAGTATAGGAACATGATGTGGTGCTTCTCTCAGACAATGCTTGTTTTTGTCAGATATACATGGTCCAGGAACCTGCAGCCCTATTGGTGGACATGAGCCATGTGCAGTTCAATATAGGAACATGATGTGGTGCTTCCCTCAGACAGAATGCTTGTTTTTGTCAGATATACATGGTCCAGAAACCTGCAGCCCTATTGGTGGACATGAACCATGTGCAGGTCAGTATAGGAACATGATGTGGTGCTTCTCTCAGACAATGCTTGTTTTTGTCAGATATACATGGTCCAGGTACCTGCAGCCCTATCGGTGTAGTCAATACTACATTTAACAGCACAGTCAGAGGTTGCAACCACTTTCTCTCCACCGACTTGCAACTCACCTTCGTAGCAAACTGTTCTCGTGCAGGATCAAAAAGATCTATCACTTCTTCATTATACAACTCCATGAACTGTGCCACTATTTTGAACTCGGGAGGAGATTGCCCAAGTTCGCGTGCCTGCTCTGTCCTCTCTTGGATACCTTGGAACAGCTGATGTATGGCTCTAGGGATGATGCCCACTTGTTCCTCCACAACATCGACATCGAAGCCTGTCCCCATCGTGTAGGTCTTTCCTGAACCAGTCTGCAACACAAAGTTATGTAGCTCACCTTCACCTCTTCAAAATGATGCAATGTGATAAGGTAGAACCTTTCGTGACAATCACGTCAGAGGCAGACTCATATCTACTCAGGCAGGGAGGATTACACCATTTCTCATGCTTTATTTTGTGAAAAACATTAAAATGCTACATCTTTGAAACGCCTTAGGATATTTTGTTGCTGGTCTTTTTTCATTTGAAAGATAATTTTCTAATTAACATACACTTATTTCACATTACATTTTGATTCCTCATATATATAAGTAATAGACCGAGCTGTATACAGCGCTACTGGCCATGGCAACGGCAGCACTACACTGCAAAACAAACTTTAAACTACAATTCTGCTGGATACACAGTTACAGCTGTTCACTTCCAATTTGCAGTGTTTTAAAGATTGTAGGTGCCCCAGTTCCAGCAAGGCATCACTCACTCGATATGTAAGGAAAGCATTGATGGCAGTTCTAAACAGAGTGAGTGCACAAGGTGGCATGCTCTGAAACCTGTGTCTCTTATTTACCTTTATAAAGAATTAAAATGTCAAGTCAAATGAGACTACAAGTAGATTCTGAGTTCATCAGACCAATACGTGAGAACATGGTAAATGTATTTATAAAACCTGTTAAACTCAAAAGTACAAGTTCTCCTTTTTAGTACTGCACGGTATTGATCAACAGTAAAAAAAGATTTCTGATTTTTTAAAGGAAATTTGGAAAACTTGGAAGCGCATTCCCAAATAGAGGATTTCCACAGCAACAAAATATATAGAACCATTCCCAGAGATGTAGCATTTTAATATTTTGCAGAAATGGTGCCAAAGGCCCCATCTTGGTGGCCAGGAACATTTTTTGGAGACAACAACAAAAATATGTCTTCCACACTTTGTTCTCAAGTTTAGCAAATTATAATTTCAATAAACTCTATGACAGAAGATAGGATATTTTCTTGTCTGCCTAATTGATATCGACTATGTGGAAATATTTCCACATCAAAAAGATAAATTTAATGATATCATATAGTGAGTATTCTTTAAAGGTGGATAAAGACATTTAAAAATCTTTACCTGTTATCAAATACAGTTTTGGATTTAAGGCCTTTGATGTACATTCATTTTTAGAAAATTAAAAGCTTAATGTAGTTAACCTTTTATTTTCAGGAAAAGCTTTGAAGTTAACAGAATTCAATCTTTGATTCTAAAGAAATGTATTGTGAAATAATATTCAGACTTCAGAAAGTTTAAAAACTCTTAACATGAAGGGCATTTAAACCAAGATTCAATTTTCAGTTATTAAACATTATTTTCTTAAGAAGGCAGGCATGTGACAAGAAAAAATAATTTGTTATCATTATGTTGGACAAATCTGCGAGAAGAATTTGAACTTAACATGTTGTAATTTCTAGGAATTAACATTTTAGTACTGTGCACGTATTTCAAGAAATGTTTACTTTTCCTTTGTTTCCAGCCAGTAAATGTGTACCTGTCCATATGCCAGCACAGTGGCGTTGTACCCCTCCAAAGTTCCATTGACCAGAGATTCCACACATGTCTTGTACACCTCCTCTTGCATTGCCCCCATGTCGAACACATAGTCATATGTAAAGGCCTTATCTGAGCCCAAGGTGACCTGCGGCTCACCAGGAGTCACTGTGGTACACACTCGGCACATATCTATAACTTCCCTCGCTATCTGTGGTCGGATCCTGTAAGAAAACAACAGGTAAAGCTTTCAGCTGACACACATAGTCAAACTCCTAACTTTATTGCAAGCTGACAAATTGAACAGGAAAGTAATCATCCCTATTTATTTTTGAATTTATGCAATGTGCTAAGCGACCTTTCTTGAATGCTTTCTAATGGCTGATTTGCATAACACTTTATAGAGGAGGGATAGATAACTCAGTGTTTTATTTTACGGGACAGAAGGCAATCAATGCCAAAAACATCCCACCCTGACACTGGCAGCTGCAGTAGCATACATTCATACACATCTTTGAAAACGCCCCTGAAGGAACAACTTATCACATGCATCGGTTCACAAAATTATTTGAAAACAAAATGCCAGATCTATGCAGTGCAACCAATTGGATTTAAGCTGTCAGCCTTATCAAAAAATGCTAAATATCAGGTACATAATTTTGCTTCTGTCACAAACTATGACTTTTTCAGTTCATACAGTAATTGAAATGGTTGATGCAGTTTGTTTATTTGAGCTAAAACTACCAAAACGAGCTTCAAACACTGTATGAAGCTGCAAAAAGCGTGTGAAGATTCGATGTGGGGTCTGAGTTCTGCAATTATTTATTTGTATAAGAACCCCAGCTCGCAAGGTAGCATTGGCTGAATTGTATTATCATGGTTGCTTTACCACTGTGCCGCTTCAGTTCAGGTTCAAATACTTTGTTTTAAGTTCAAACTTTTTATTACCTTTTGTATTATCCTTTTGGGGATATAATTTGATACAAAGAACATTTTTGATAACATTATAAGTGTGTACATTCAACCAAATTTAAAACATTTCACACATACAAAGTGGCTTTAGCTATTTGCGCCAATGCTTGGCGTGAATAAACTCCCCATTATCTAGCGAGTATTTGAAATCTTTTTACGATACATGCTGCTGTCATAATGTATACAAATGACGAGATGTTAATCTAGGGAGAAACAAGGTGTCAGCAAAGCGCCTGTATGAACAACAGTTTCCAGGCACCTACTACAGACACTTTTCAAAGGGTCGAAAGATGCCTTCATGAAACAGGGTGATTTGGAAGAGCACCACCTGCTCGCGATGCTCCAGTAACCTCTAGAGGCAATGAAGAAGCTGTGCGAAACGCAATAGACATACCAGTTCAAGAACCATAGCACAAGATCTGTACGTGAGTCTAAGTGGTCCTCAGTGGAAAGTGACCACAGTGATGGGCATGTTGCACTGTAATAAATATCATCTGTACCATCTACAACTACACCAGGCTCTCCATGGACGCGACTTTCAAGTGTGAGTAATACTTGCAAAGTGGCCACAGTGATGGGCATATTGCACAGTAATAAATATAATCTGTAACATCTACAACTACACCAGCTCTCCATGGACGCGACTTTCAAGTGTGAGTAATACTTGCAAAGTGGCCACAGTGATGGGCATATTGCACCGTAATAAATATAATCTGTAACATCTACAACTACACCAGCTCTCCATGGACGCGACTTTCAAGTGTGAGTAATACTTGCAAAGTGGCCACAGTGATGGACATATTGCACTGTAATAAATATCATCTGTGCCATGTACAACTACACCAGGCTCTCCATGAACGCGACTTTCAAGTGAGAGTGATACATGCACAGTGGCCACAGTGATATTGCACTGTAATAAATATCATCTGTACCATGTACAACTACACCAGGCTCTCCATGGACGTGACTTTCAAGTGTGAGTAATACTTGCAAAGTGGCCACAGTGATGGGCATATTGCACCGTAATAAATATAATCTGTAACATCTACAACTACACCAGCTCTCCATGGACGCGACTTTCAAGTGAGAGTGATACTTGCAAAGTGGCCACAGTGATGGACATATTGCACTGTAATAAATATCATCTGTGCCATGTACAACTACACCAGGCTCTCCATGGACGCGACTTTCAAGTGAGAGTGATACATGCACAGTGGCCACAGTGATAGACATACTGCACTGTAATAAATATCATCTGTACCATGTACAACTACACCAGGCTCTCCATGGACGTGACTTTCAAGCGAGAGTAATACTTGCACAGTGATAGACATATTGCACTGTAATAAATATCATCTGTACCATGTACAACTACACCAGGCTCTCCATGGACGTGACTTTCAAGTGTGAGTAATACATGCACAGTGATAGACATATTGCACTGTAATAAATATCATCTGTACCATGTACAACTACACCAGGCTCTCCATGGACGTGACTTTCAAGTGTGAGTAATACTTGCACAGTGATAGACATATTGCACTGTAATAAATATCATCTGTGCCATGTACAACTACACCAGGCTCTCCATGGACGTGACTTTCAAGTGTGAGTAATACTTGCACAGTGATAGACATATTGCACTGTAATAAATATCATCTGTACCATGTACAACTACACCAGGCTCTCCATGGACGTGACTTTCAAGTGTGAGTAATACTTGCACAGTGATAGACATATTGCACTGTAAAAAATATCATCTGTGCCATGTACAACTACACCAGGCTCTCCATGGACGTGACTTTCAAGTGTGAGTAATACATGCACAGTGATAGACATATTGCACTGTAATAAATATCATCTGTACCATGTACAACTACACCAGCTCTCCATGGACGCGACTTTCAAGCGAGAGTGATACATGCACAGTGGCCACAGTGATAGACATATTGCACTGTAATAAATATCATCTGTACCATGTACAACTACACCAGCTCTCCATGGACGCGACTTTCAAGTGAGAGTGATACATGCACAGTGGCCACAGTGATAGACATATTGCACTGTAATAAATATCATCTGTGCCATGTACAACTACACCAGGCTCTCCATGGACGTGACTTTCAAGTGTGAGTAATACTTGCACAGTGATAGACATATTGCACTGTAATAAATATCATCTGTACCATGTACAACTACACCAGGCTCTCCATGGACGTGACTTTCAAGTGTGAGTAATACTTGCACAGTGATAGACATATTGCACTGTAATAAATATCATCTGTGCCATGTACAACTACACCAGGCTCTCCATGGACGTGACTTTCAAGTGTGAGTAATACATGCACAGTGATAGACATATTGCACTGTAATAAATATCATCTGTACCATGTACAACTACACCAGCTCTCCATGGACGCGACTTTCAAGCGAGAGTGATACATGCACAGTGGCCACAGTGATGGGCATATTGCACTGTAATAAATATCATCTGTACCATGTACAACTACACCAGCTCTCCATGGACGCGACTTTCAAGTGAGAGTGATACATGCACAGTGGCCACAGTGATAGACATATTGCACTGTAATAAATATCATCTGTGCCATGTACAACTACACCAGGCTCTCCATGGACGTGACTTTCAAGTGTGAGTAATACTTGCACAGTGATAGACATATTGCACTGTAATAAATATCATCTGTGCCATGTACAACTACACCAGGCTCTCCATGGACGTGACTTTCAAGTGTGAGTAATACTTGCACAGTGATAGACATATTGCACTGTAATAAATATAATCTGTAACATGTACAACTACAGCAGGCTCTCCATGGACGCGACTTTCAAGTGTGAGTAATACTTGCACAGTGATAGACATATTGCACTGTAATAAATATCATCTGTGCCATGTACAACTACAGCAGGCTCTCCATGGACGCGACTTTCAAGTGTGAGTAATACTTGCACAGTGATAGACATATTGCACTGTAATAAATATCATCTGTGCCATGTACAACTACAGCAGGCTCTCCATGGACGCGACTTTCAAGTGAGAGTGATACATACACAGTGGCCACAGTGATAGACATATTGCACTGTAATAAATATCATCTGTACCATGTACAACTACAGCAGGCTCTCCATGGACGCGACTTTCAAGTGAGAGTGATACATGCACAGTGGCCACAGTGATAGACATATTGCACTGTAATAAATATCATCTGTGCCATGTACAACTACACCAGCTCTCCATGGACGCGACTTTCAAGTGAGAGTGATACATACACAGTGGCCACAGTGATAGACATATTGCACTGTAATAAATATCATCTGTGCCATGTACAACTACACCAGCTCTCCATGGACGCGACTTTCAAGTGAGAGTGATACATACACAGTGGCCACAGTGATGGACATATTGCACTGTAATAAATATCATCTGTGCCATGTACAACTACACCAGCTCTCCATGGACGTGACTTTCAAGTGTGAGTAATACTTGCACAGTGATAGACATATTGCACTGTAATAAATATCATCTGTACCATGTACAACTACAGCAGGCTCTCCATGGACGTGACTTTCAAGCGAGAGTGATACATGCACAGTGATAGACATATTGCACTGTAATAAATATCATCTGTACCATGTACAACTACACCAGGCTCTCCATGGACGTGACTTTCAAGCGAGAGTGATACATGCACAGTGATAGACATATTGCACTGTAATAAATATCATCTGTACCATGTACAACTACACCAGGCTCTCCATGGACGTGACTTTCAAGCGAGAGTGATACATGCACAGTGATAGACATATTGCACTGTAATAAATATCATCTGTACCATGTACAACTACACCAGGCTCTCCATGGACGTGACTTTCAAGTGAGAGTGATACATACACAGTGGCCACAGTGATAGACATATTGCACCGTAATAAATATCATCTGTACCATCTACAACTACACCAGGCTCTCCATGGACGCGACTTTCAAGTGAGAGTGATACTTGCACAGTGGCCACAGTGATGGGCATATTGCACTGTAATAAATATCATCTGTACCATGTACAACTACACCAGGCTCTCCATGGACGTGACTTTCAAGTGAGAGTGATACATACACAGTGGCCACAGTGATAGACATATTGCACCGTAATAAATATCATCTGTACCATCTACAACTACACCAGGCTCTCCATGGACGCGACTTTCAAGTGAGAGTGATACTTGCACAGTGGCCACAGTGATGGGCATATTGCACTGTAATAAATATCATCTGTACCATGTACAACTACACCAGGCTCTCCATGGACGCGACTTTCAAGTGAGAGTGATACATGCACAGTGATGGACATATTGCACTGTAATAAATATCATCTGTACCATGTACAACTACACCAGGCTCTCCATGGACGCGACTTTCAAGTGAGAGTGATACATGCACAGTGATGGACATATTGCACTGTAATAAATATCATCTGTGCCATGTACAACTACACCAGGCTCTCCATGGACGCGACTTTCAAGCGAGAGTAATACTTGCACAGTGATGGACATATTGCACTGTAATAAATATCATCTGTACCATGTACAACTACACCAGGCTCTCCATGGACGCGACTTTCAAGCGAGAGTAATACTTGCACAGTGATGGACATATTGAACTGTAATAAATATCATCTGTACCATCTACAACTACACCAGGCTCTCCATGGACGCGACTTTCAAGCGAGAGTAATACTTGCACAGTGATGGACATATTGCACTGTAATAAATATCATCTGTACCATCTACAACTACACCAGGCTCTCCATGGACGCGACTTTCAAGCGAGAGTAATACTTGCACAGTGATGGACATATTGCACTGTAATAAATATCATCTGTACCATCTACAACTACACCAGGCTCTCCATGGACGCGACTTTCAAGCGAGAGTAATACTTGCACAGTGATGGACATATTGCACTGTAATAAATATCATCTGTACCATCTACAACTACACCAGGCTCTCCATGGACGCGACTTTCAAGCGAGAGTAATACTTGCACAGTGATGGACATATTGCACTGTAATAAATATCATCTGTGCCATGTACAACTACAGCAGGCTCTCCATGGACGCGACTTTCAAGCGAGAGTGATACTTGCACAGTGGCCACAGTGATAGACATATTGCACTGTAATAAATATCATCTGTGCCATGTACAACTACACCAGGCTCTCCATGGACGCGACTTTCAAGTGAGAGTGATACATGCACAGTGGCCACAGTGATAGACATATTGCACTGTAATAAATATCATCTGTGCCATGTACAACTACACCAGGCTCTCCATGGACGCGACTTTCAAGCGAGAGTGATACTTGCACAGTGATGGACATATTGCACAGTAATAAATATCATCTGTGCCATGTACAACTACACCAGGCTCTCCATGGACGCGACTTTCAAGTGAGAGTGATACATGCACAGTGATAGACATATTGCACTGTAATAAATATCATCTGTACCATGTACAACTACACCAGGCTCTCCATGGACGTGACTTTCAAGCGAGAGTGATACATACACAGTGGCCACAGTGATAGACATATTGCACTGTAATAAATATCATCTGTACCATGTACAACTACACCAGGCTCTCCATGGACGCGACTTTCAAGCGAGAGTGATACTTGCACAGTGGCCACAGTGATGGACATATTGCACAGTAATAAATATCATCTGTACCATGTACAACTACACCAGGCTCTCCTCGGACGCGACTTTCAAGTGAGAGTGATACATACACAGTGATAGACATATTGCACTGTAATAAATATCATCTGTACCATGTACAACTACACCAGGCTCTCCTCGGACGTGACTTTCAAGCGAGAGTGATACATGCACAGTGATAGACATATTGCACTGTAATAAATATCATCTGTACCATGTACAACTACACCAGGCTCTCCTCGGACGCGACTTTCAAGTGAGAGTGATACATGCACAGTGGCCACAGTGATGGGCATATTGCACTGTAATAAATATCATCTGTACCATGTACAACTACAGCAGGCTCTCCATGGACGCGACTTTCAAGCGAGAGTGATACATACACAGTGGCCACAGTGATGGACATATTGCACTGTAATAAATATCATCTGTACCATGTACAACTACACCAGCTCTCCATGGACGCGACTTTCAAGCGAGAGTGATACATACACAGTGGCCACAGTGATGGACATATTGCACTGTAATAAATATCATCTGTGCCATGTACAACTACAGCAGGCTCTCCATGGACGCGACTTTCAAGCGAGAGTGATACATACACAGTGGCCACAGTGATGGACATATTGCACTGTAATAAATATCATCTGTACCATGTACAACTACACCAGGCTCTCCATGGACGTGACTTTCAAGTGAGTGATACTTGCACAGTGATGGGCATATTGCACTGTAATAAATATCATCTGTAACATGTACAACTACACCAGGCTCTCCATGGACGCGACTTTCAAGCGAGAGTGATACATGCACAGTGGCCACAGTGATGGGCATATTGCACTGTAATAAATATCATCTGTAACATGTACAACTACACCAGGCTCTCCATGGACGTGACTTTCAAGTGAGTGATACTTGCACAGTGATGGGCATATTGCACTGTAATAAATATCATCTGTACCATGTACAACTACACCAGGCTCTCCATGGACGTGACTTTCAAGCGAGAGTGATACATGCACAGTGATAGACATATTGCACTGTAATAAATATCATCTGTGCTATCTACAACTACACCAGGCTCTCCATGGACGTGACTTTCAAGTGAGAGTGATACTTGCACAGTGATGGGCATATTGCACTGTAATAAATATAATCTGTAACATGTACAACTACAGCAGGCTCTCCATGGAGGCGACTTTCAAGTGAGAGTGATACTTGCACAGTGATGGGCATATTGCACTCTAATAAATATCATCTGTGCTATGTACAACTACAGCAGGCTCTCCATGGAGGCGACTTTCAAGTGAGAGTGATACTTGCACAGTGATGGGCATATTGCACTGTAATAAATATCATCTGTGCTATGTACAACTACAGCAGGCTCTCCATGGAGGCGACTTTCAAGTGAGAGTGATACTTGCACAGTGATGGGCATATTGCACTCTAATAAATATCATCTGTGCTATGTACAACTACACCAGGCTCTCCATGGACGTGACTTTCAAGTGAGAGTGATACTTGCACAGTGATGGGCATATTGCACTGTAATAAATATCATCTGTGCTATGTACAACTACACCAGGCTCTCCATGGACGTGACTTTCAAGCGAGAGTGATACTTGCACAGTGATAGACATATTGCACTGTAATAAATATCATCTGTACCATGTACAACTACACCAGGCTCTCCATGGACGTGACTTTCAAGTGAGAGTGATACATACACAGTGGCCACAGTGATGGACATATTGCACTGTAATAAATATCATCTGTACCATGTACAACTACACCAGGCTCTCCATGGACGTGACTTTCAAGCGAGAGTGATACATGCACAGTGGCTACAGCAGTGAGTTTTTAGGAAATGTTCTCTTCAGGGATGAAACCACATTCCACAATAACGGAACCGTTAACCATCATAATGTGCACTACTGGAGTATAGGCAATCCTCACTGGATGTGAGAAGCTGCATTCTAGAGTGGAGCATCAATGTCTGGTGCGAAATATTAGGCGACCAGCTAATTGGACCGCACTTTTTGAAGGCAACCTCACAGGACCACGGTACCTAGCATTAAGAATTACCATTGCTTCTAGAAGATGTGCCACTAGTGAAAAGGACAGGAATGTGGATCCAGCAGGATGGTCACTGATTTTATGGAAACACTTGCATAGAACATATCCGCAAAAATGGATTGGCCGAGGGGCCCGATCACATGGCCCCCTAAATCACCTGATCTCACCCCGCAGGGTCATTTAAAGGAACGGGTCTACGCTCAAGAACCACACAGTCCAAATCATTTACGGGCACTCATACGTGAAGAATGCAGGCAGATTACAGCATGCAAGAAGATCTCTCCGCCAACGTATCTAAGTGTGCATTGATAAAGGGGGTCGTCATTTTGAACATTTACTTCCTTGATGAAATCCACGCCCTTTAACAATTTATTATTCTGTTCACCCGTGAATATAGCACATTCACAACTCCTATGTCAATAAAAGAAGTAAAATATAGGGTTTAAATATGAAACAAAAACTGTTAGATTTAATAGGGTCGACACGTGCCCAAAAGAATGACGGCTAACTACGTAACACGATTTACAACCAGACACGGTACAGATTATTAGGGTAAACATGAATTATTATCTGATTGTAATTATTCTGTCTTTGGCTCAGAGGAGAGCCAATAGCATAAATAAATACATAAATTAGTATACTAAAACAGAAAAATAAACACAAGGAGAAAGAAAACATCTGATGTGTTACACTCAAATGACTTTCTCTACTCTCGTAAAAACTATTTTTACAAACGCTTATTCTCCATAAGCTTCATGTTAATCAAGGTTTTAAGCAATAGTCAAATATTTAAAGAGCTGATTGCTATGTGCAGTATTCCATTCTCTTTACATTGCCAGGACAAAATAATCTGATGTGTTACCTCACATGACGTTCTCTACTCTTGTACAAACTATTTTTACAAACGCTTATTCTCCATCTACTTCATGTTAATCTTGTTGCTAATTTTCTTGTAGATGCAAGGGGAATTGGTAGGCTTTAAGCGATAGTCAAATGTTTTAAGAGCTGGTTGCTATGTGGAGTATTCCATTCTCTTTGTATGTCCAAGACAAAAAAATGAATAACGAATTTGAGAAAAAGTATAAGTATTGGAAAATTTAAGGGAATAACAAGCAATATCTCGAAAATGGTTCACTCAACAAAAAAATGTATATGACATAAATTGTGTATTTTAACGCGATCTACAGTTTTTGTGCAGTAAAATTTTGTCTATCTCTTATGGTTTACCAGTTATGCAAAAGTCGTTCACAATGAAGAATACTTTTGGAGACATTCCCAGAAAATTCGAGATATACATTTCATTTTTCATGAAAATGGGTTAAACACATGATATTTTAATCAAAACCGTTAGCCATTTTTGACAAAATTAAAATTTTCGAAAAATGTTCCATGTAAAGGGTAATCTGGGGTGGGGGGATTTTCTTCAAAACTTCGCGTCACATCTCTGGAAGATACTGAATCTAAATACCAAGTTTGGTGTTTATCCGACTGTTCGTTTCTGAGTTATGCTGTTCAGACACAGACACACACACATGCATACGGACGTGTTTCCAAAAATGCTTTATATGCATTCAGTACACCTCAAAACGTATTTCTGGTGAAATCTCGGTATCGAATTTTTGGGTGGAATACAATATTTCCCCTAATTACTATACGTAGTAGAGAAAGTAAAAAGAAGCAAAACAATTTGATGTTAAGCATTAGTTCGAAGCTAATCTCTGCTTTACCACATCCAGTCAGCTATAACACTCGCCCAGAACCTATATGTTCGGCCCAACATTGCAAACATTATATTCATGAACAGCCGTCTTTATAAGCCTTTCGCTGCTCCTTGCTTCTCAAGCATACCTTTAATCATTAATGGTGGTTGCGTATAATACCGAATAGAAGGGCAGAGCCACAATAGCAGTTTGTTTGCTAAAAGGGTCAATATATATTCACATTAGTACCTAAACTGCAGGTTGCATACATACGAATACCTAGAGGCAGCTGACTCACCTGGTATATCAACAAGTTACCCATGTAGACGTTACAGGAAAAAAAACATTCAACTCAGTCCAATATATATCAACAAGTTACACAAGTAGACGTTACAGGGAAGTGATCACTCAACTCACTCCAATATATATCAACAAGTTATACAAGTAAACGTTACAGGGAAGTGATCACTCAACTCACTCCTATATATATCAACAAGTTATACAAGTAAACGTTACAGGGAAAAAAACATTCAACTCAGTCCAATATATATCAACAAGTTACACAAGTAGACGTTACAGGGAAAAAAACATTCAACTCAGTCCAATATATATCAACAAGTTACACAAGTAGACGTTACAGGAAAAAACCCATTCAACGCAGTCCAATATATATCAACAAGTTACACAAGTAGACGTTACAGGGAAGTGATCACTCAACTCACTCCAATATATATCAACAAGTTATACAAGTAGACGTTACAGGAAAAAAAACATTCAACTCAGTCCAATATATATCAACAAGTTACACAAGTAGACGTTACAGGAAAAAAAACATTCAACTCAGTCCAATATATATCAACAAGTTACACAAGTAGACGTTACAGGAAAAATAACATTCAACTCAGTCCAATATATATCAACAAGTTATACAAGTAGACGTTACAGGGAAAACAACATTCAACTCAGTCCAATATATATCAACAAGTTACACAAGTAGACGTTACAGGGAAAAAAACATTCAACTCAGTCCAATATATATCAACAAGTTACACAAGTAGACGTTACAGGAAAAAACCCATTCAACGCAGTCCAATATATATCAACAAGTTACACAAGTAGACGTTACAGGGAAGTGATCACTCAACTCACTCCAATATATATCAAGTTATACAAGTAGACGTTACAGGGAAAAAAACATTAAACTCAGTCCAATATATATCAACAAGTTACACAAGTAGACGTTATAGGGAAGTGATCACTCAACTCACTCCAATCTATATCAACAAGTTACTCAAGTAGACGTTACAGGGAAGTGATCACTCAACTCACTCCAATATATATCAACAAGCTATACAAGTAGACGTTACAGGGAAGTGATCATTCAACTCACTCCAATATATATCAACAAGTTATACAAGTAGACGTTACAGGGAAATGATCACTCAACTTACTCCAATATATATCAACAAGTTATACAAGTAGACGTTACAGGATAAAAAACCTTCAACTCAGTCCAATATATATCAAAAAGTTATACAAGTAGACGTTACAGGGAAGTGATCACTCAACTCACTCCAATATATATCAACAAGTTACACAAGTAGACGTTACAGGGAAGTGAGCATTCAACTCACCCAATATATATCAACAAGTTAAACAAGTAGACGTTACAGGGAAGTGATCATTCAACTCACTCCAATATATATCAACAAGTTAAACAAGTAGACGTTACAGGGAAGTGATCATTCAACTCACTCCAATATATATCAACAAGTTACACAAGTAGACGTTACAGGAAGTGATCATTCAACTCAGTCCAATATATATCAAAGTTACACAAGTAGACGTTACAGGGAAGTGATCATTCAACTCACTCCAATATATATCAACAAGTTACACAAATAGACGTTACAGGGAAGTGATCATTCAACTCAGTCCAATATATATCAACAAGTTACACAAGTACACGTTACAGGGAAGTGATCATTCAACTCACTCCAATATATATCAACAAGTTATACAAGTAGACGTTACAGGATAAAAAACATTCAACTCAGTCCAATATATATCAAAAAGTTATACAAGTAGACGTTACAGGGAAGTGATCACTCAACTCACTACAATATATATCAACAAGTTACACAAGTAGACGTTACAGGGAAGTGGTCACTCAACTCGCTCAAACATATATCAACAAGTTATACAAGTGGACGTTACAGGGAAAAAAACATTCAACTCAGTCCAATATATATCAACAAGTTATACAAGTAGACGTTACAGGGAAAAAAACATTCAACTCAGTCCAATATATATCAACAAGTTATACAAGTAGACGTTACAGGGAAAAAAACATTCAACTCAGTCCAATATATATCAACAAGTTACACAAGTAGACGTTACAGGGAAGTGATCACTCAACTCACTCCAATATATATCAACAAGTTATACAAGTAGACGTTACAGGGAAAAAAACATTCAACTCAGTCCAATATATATCAACAAGTTACACAAGTAGATGTTACAGGGAAGTGATCATTCAACTCACTCCAATATATATCAACAAGTTACACAAGTAGACGTTACAGGGAAGTGATCACTCAACTCACTCCAATATATATCGACAAGTTACACAAGTAGACGTTACAGGGAGGTATTCATTCAACTCACTCCAATATATATCAACAAGTTACACAAGTAGACGTTACAGGGAAGTGATCACTCAACTCACTCCAATATATATCAACAAGTTACACAAGTAGACGTTACAGGGAAGTGATCATTCAACTCAGTCCAATATATATCAAGTTACACAAGTAGGCGTTACAGGGAAGTGATCATTCAACTCACTCCAATATATATCAACAAGTTAAACAAGTAGACGTTACAGGGAAGTGACCATTCAACTCACTCCAATATATACCAACAAGTTACACAAGTAGACGTTACAGGAAGTGATCATTCAACTCAGTCCAATATATATCAAAGTTACACAAGTAGACGTTACAGGGAAGTGATCACTCAACTCAGTCCAATATATATCATAAAGTTACACAAGTAGACGTTACAGGGAAGTGATCAATCAACTCACTCCAAAATATATCAACAAGTTACACAAATAGACGTTACAGGGAAGTGATCATTCAACTCAGTCCAATATATATCAACAAGTTACACAAGTAGACGTTACAGGGAAGTGATCATTCAACTCAGTCCAATATATATCAACAAGTTACACAAGTAGACGTTACAGGGAAGTGATCATTCAACTCAGTCCAATATATATCAACAAGTTACACAAGTAGACGTTACAGGGAAGTGATCATTCAACTCAGTCCAATATATATCATAAAGTTACAGAAGTAGACGTTAGAGGGAAGTATTCATTCAACTTAGTCCAATATATATATATATATATATATATATATATATCAACAAGTTACACAAGTAGACGTTACAGGGAAGTGATCATTCAACTCAGTCCAATATATATATATATATATATATCAACAAGTTACAAAAGTAGACGTTACAGGGAAGTGATCATTCAACTCAGTCCAATATATATCAACAAGTTATACAAGTAGACGTTACACGGAAAAAAACATTCAACTCAGTCCAATATATATATATATATATATATATATATATATATATCAACAAGTTATACAAGTAGACGTTACACGGAAAAAAACATTCAACTCAGTCCAATATATATCAAAGTTACACAAGTAGACGTTACAGGGAAAAAAACATTCAACTCAGTCCAATATATATCAACAAGTTATACAAGAAGACGTTACAGGGAAAAAAACATTCAACTCACTCCAATATATATCAAGAAGTTATACAAGCAGACGTTACAGGGAAAAAACATTCAACTCAGTCCAATATATATCAACAAGTTACACAAGTAGACGTTACAGGGATGTGATCACTCAACTCACTCCAATATATATCAACAAGTTACACAAGTAGACGTTACAGGGAAGTGATCACTCAACTCACTCCAATATATATCAACAAGTTACACAAGTAGACGTTACAGGAAAAAAAACATTCAACTCAGTCCAATATATATCAACAAGTTACACAAGTAGACGTTACAGGGAAGTGATCACTCAACTCCCTCCAATATATATCAACAAGTTACTCAAGTAGACGTTACAGGGAAGTGATCACTCAACTAACTCCAATATATATCAACAAGTTACACAAGTAGACGTTACAGGGAAGTGATCATTCAACTCACTCCAATATATATCAACAAGTTATACAAGTAGACGTTACAGGGAAGTGATCACTCAACTCACTCCAATATATTTTAACAAGTTATACAAGTAGACGTTACAGGGAAGTGATCACTCAACTCACTCCAATATATATCAACAAGTTAAACAAGTAGACGTTACAGGGAAGTGATCATTCAACTCACTCCAATATATATCAACAAGTTACACAAGTAGACGTTACAGGGAAGTGATCATTCAACTCACTCCAATATATATACCAACAAGTTATACAAGTAGACGTTACAGGGATAAAAAACATTCAACTGAGTCCAATATATATCAACAAGTTATACAACTAGACGTTACAGGGATAAAAAACATTCAACTCAGTCCAATATATATATCAACAAGTTACACAAGTAGACGTTACAGGGAAAAAACATTCAACTGAGTCCAATATATATCAACAAGTTAGACAAGTAGACGTTACAGGATAAAAAACATTCAACTCAGTCCAATATATATCAACAAGTTACACAAGTAGACGTTACAGGGAAAAAAACATTCAACTCAGTCCAATATATATCAACAAGTTATACAAGTAGACGTTACAGGGAAAAAACATTCAACTCAGTCCAATATATATCAACAAGTTACACAAGTATACGTTACAGGATAAAAAACATTCAACTCAGTCCAATATATATCAACAAGTTACACAAGTAGACGTTACAGGAAAAAAAACATTCAACTCAGTCCAATATATATCAACAAGTTACACAAGTAGACGTTACAGGAAAAAAAACATTCAACTCAGTCCAATATATATCAACAAGTTACACAAGTAGACGTTACAGGAAAAAAAACATTCAACTCAGTCCAATATATATCAACAAGTTATACAAGTAGGCGTTACAGGGAAAAAAACATTCAACTCACTACAATATATATCAACAAGTTATACAAGTAGACGTTACAGGGAAAAAAACATTAAACTCACTACAATAGATATCAACAAGTTATACAAGTAGACGTTACAGGGAAAAAAAAACATTCAACTCAGTCCAATACATATCAACAAGTTATACAAGTAGACGTTACAGGGAAAAAAACATTCAACTCAGTCCAATATATATCAACAAGTTATACAAGTAGACGTTACAGGGAAAAAAGCATTCAACTCCAATATATATCAACAAGTTATACAAGTAGACGTTACAGGGAAAAAACATTCAACACAGTCCAATATATATCAACAAGTTACACAAGTAGACGTTACAGGGAAGTGATCACTCAACTCACTCCAATATATATCAACAAGTTATACAGGTAGACGTTACAGGGAAGTGATCACTCAACTCACTCCAATATATATCAACAAGTTACACAAGTAGACGTTACAGGGAAAAAACCTTCAACTCAGTCCAATATATATCAACAAGTTATACAAGTAGACGTTACAGGGAAAAAAACATTCAACTCAGTCCAATATATATCAACAAGTTACACAAGTAGACGTTACAGGGAAGTGTTCACTCAACTCACTCCAATATATATCAACAAGTTATACAAGTAGACGTTACAGGGAAAAAAACATTCAACTAAGTCCTATATATATCAACAAGTTATAGAAGTAGACGTTACAGGATAACAAACATTCAACTCAGTCCAATATATATCAACAAGTTATACAAGTAGACGTTACAGGGAAAAAAAAAACATTCAACTGAGTCCAATATATATCAACAAGTTATACAAGTAGACGTTACAGGGTTAAAAAACATTCAACTGAGTCCAATATATATCAACAAGTTAGACAAGTAGACGTTACAGGATAAAAAACATTCAACTCAGTCCAATATATATCAACAAGTTACACAAGTAGACGTTACAGGGAAACAAACATTCAACTCAGTCCAATATATATCAACACGTTATACAAGTAGACGTTACAGGGAAAAAAACATTCAACTCAGTGCAATATATATCAACAAGTTACACAAGTATACGTTACAGGATAAAAAACATTCAACTCAGTCCAATATATATCAACAAGTTACACAAGTAGACGTTACAGGAAAAAAAAAACATTCAACTCAGTCCAATATATATCAAGTTACACAAGTAGACGTTACAGGAAAAAAACATTCAACTCAGTCCAATATATATCAAGTTACACAAGTAGACGTTACAGGGAAGTGATCATTCAACTCACTCCAATATATGTTAACAAGTTATACAAGTAGACGTTACAGGGAAGTGATCACTCAACTCACTCCAATATATGTTAACAAGTTACACAAGTAGACGTTACAGGGAAGTGATCATTCAACTCACTCCAATATATATCAACAAGTTATACAAGTAGACGTTACAGGGAAGTGATCACTCAACTCACTCCAATATATGTTAACAAGTTACACAAGTAGACGTTACAGGGAAGTGATCATTCAACTCACTCCAATATATATTAACAAGTTACACAAGTAGACGTTACAGGGAAGTGGTCACTCAACTCACTCCAATATATATCAACAAGTTAAACAAGTAGACGTTACAGGGAAGTGATCATTCAACTCACTCCAATATATATCAACAAGTTATACAAGTAGACGTTACAGGGAAGTGATCATTCAACTCACTCCAATATATACCAACAAGTTACACAAGTAGACGTTACAGGGAAGTGATCATTCAACTCACTCCAATATATATCAACAAGTTACACAAGTAGACGTTACAGGGAAGTGATCATTCAACTCACTCCAATATATATCAGCAAGTTATAGAAGTAGACGTTACAGGGAAGTGATCATTCAACTCACTCCAATATATATCAAAAAGTTATACAAGTATACGTTACAGAGAAGTGATCATTCAACTCACTCCAATATATATCAACAAGTTATACAAGTACACGTTAAATGGAAAAAAACATTCAACTGAGTCCTATATATATCACCAAGTTACACAAGTAGACGTTACAGGATAACAAACATTCAACTCAGTCCAATATATATCAACAAGTTATACAAGTAGACGTTACAGGGATAAAAAACATTCAACTGAGTCCAATATATATCAACAAGTTATACAACTAGACGTTACAGGGATAAAAAACATTCAACTCAGTCCAATATATATATCAACAAGTTACACAAGTAGACGTTACAGGGAAAAAAAACATTCAACTGAGTCCAATATAGATCAACAAGTTAGACAAGTAGACGTTACAGGATAAAAACATTCAACTCAGTCCAATATATATCAACAAGTTACACAAGTAGACGTTACAGGGAAAAAAACACTCAACTCAGTCCAATATATATCAACAAGTTATACAAGTAGACGTTACAGGAAAAAAAACATTCAACTCAGTCCAATATATATCAACAAGTTACACAAGTAGACGTTACAGGGAAAAAAACATTCAACTCAGTCCAATATATATCAACAAGTTATACAAGTAGACGTTACAGGGAAAAAACATTCAACTCAGTCCAATATATATCAACAAGTTACACAAGTATACGTTACAGGAAAAAAAACATTCAACTCAGTCCAATATATATCAACAAGTTACACAAGTAGACGTTACAGGAAAAATAACATTCAACTCAGTCCAATATATATCAACAAGTTACACAAGTAGACGTTACTGGAAAAAAAACATTCAACTCAGTCCAATATATATCAACAAGTTACACAAGTAGACGTTACAGGAAAAAAAACATTCAACTCAGTCCAATATATATCAACAAGTTATACAAGTAGGCGTTACAGGGAAAAAAACATTCAACTCAGTCCAATATATATCAACAAGTTATACAAGTAGACGTTACAGGGAAAAAAACATTCAACTCACTACAATATATATCAACAAGTTATACAAGTAGACGTTACAGGGGAAAAAACATTCAACTCACTACAATATATATCAACAAGATATACAAGTAGACGTTACAGGGGAAAAAAACATTCAACTCAGTCCAATATATATCAACAAGTTATACAAGTAGACGTTACAGGGAAAAAAACATTCAACTCAGTCCAATATATATCAACAAGTTATACAAGTAGACGTTACAGGCAAAAAAGCATTCAACTCCAATATATATATCAACAAGTTATACAAGTAGAGGTTACAGGGAAAAAACATTCAACTCAGTCCAATATATATCAACAAGTTATACAAGTAGACGTTACAGGGAAAAAAACATTCAACTCAGTCCAATATATATCAACAAGTTACACAAGTAGACGTTACAGGGAAGTGTTCACTCAACTCACTCCAATATATATCAACAAGTTATACAAGTAGACGTTACAGGAAAAAAGACATTCAACTCAGTCCAATATATATCAACAAGTTACACAAGTAGACGTTACAGGAAAAAAAACATTCAACTCAGTCCAATATATATCAACAAGTTATACAAGTAGACGTTACAGGGAAAAAAACATTCAACTCAGTCCAATATATATCAACAAGTTACACAAGTAGACGTTACAGGGAAGTGTTCACTCAACTCACTCCAATATATATCAACAAGTTATACAAGTAGACGTTACAGGAAAAAAGACATTCAACTCAGTCCAATATATATCAACAAGTTATACAAGTAGGCGTTACAGGGAAAAAAACATTCAACTCAGTCCAATATATATCAACAAGTTATACAAGTAGACGTTACAGGGAAAAAAACATTCAACTCAGTCCAATATATATCAACAAGTTATGCAAGTAGACGTTACAGGGAAAAAAACATTCAACTGAGTCCAATATATATCAACAAGTTATACAAGTAGACGTTACAGGGATAAAAAACATTCAACTGAGTCCAATATATATCAACAAGTTATACATGTAGAAGTTACAGGGATAAAAAACATTCAACTGAGTCCAATATATATCAACAAGTTATACAAGTAGACGTTACAGGGAAAAAAACATTCAACTCACTCCAATATATATCAACAACTTATACAAGCAGACGTTACAGGGAAAAAAACATTCAACTCAGTCCAATATATATCAACAAGTTACACAAGTAGACGTTAAAGGGAAGTGATCACTCAACTCACTCCAATATATATCAACAAGTTACACAAGTAGACGTTACAGGGAAGTGATCACTCAACTCAGTCCAATATATATCAACAAGTTACACAAGTAGACGTTACAGGAAAAAAAACATTCAACTCCGTCCAATATATATCAACAAGTTACACAAGTAGACGTTACAGGGAAGTGATCACTCAACTCACTCCAATATATATCAACAAGTTACTCAAGTAGACGTTACAGGGAAGTGATCACTCAACTAACTCCAATATATATCAACAAGTTACACAAGTAGACGTTACAGGGAAGTGATCATTCAACTCATTCCAATATATATCAACAAGTTATACAGGTAAACGTTACAGGGAAGTGATCACTCAACTCACTCCAATATATTTTAACAAGTTATACAAGTAGACGTTACAGGGAAGTGATCACTCTACTCACTCCAATATATATCAACAAGTTATACAAGTAGACGTTACAGGGAAGTGATCACTCAACTCACTCCAATATATATATCAACAAGTTACACAAGTAGACGTTACAGGGAAGTGATCATTCAACTCAGTCCAATATATATCAACAAGTTACACAAGTAGACGTTACAGGGAAGTGATCACTCAACTCACTCCAATATGTATCAACAAGTTACACAATTAGACGTTACAGGGAAGTGATCATTCAACTCACTCCAATATATATCAACAAGTTACACAAGTAGACGTTAGAGGGAAGTGATCATTCAACTCACTCCAATATATATCAGCAAGTTATACAAGTAGACGTTACAGAGAAGTGATCATTCAACTCACTCCAATATATATCACGTTATACAAGTAGACGTTACAGGGAAAAAAACATTCAGCTCAGTCCAATATATATCAACAAGTTATACAAGTAGACGTTACAGGGAAAAAAAACATTCAACTGAGTCCAATATATATCAACAAGTTATACAAGTAGACGTTACAGGGTTAAAAAACATTCAAGTGAGTCCAATATATATCAACAAGTTAGACAAGTAGACGTTACAGGATAAAAAACATTCAACTCAGTCCAATATATATCAACAAGTTACACAAGTAGACGTTACAGGGAAACAAACATTCAACTCAGTCCAATATATATCAACACGTTATACAAGTAGACGTTACAGGGAAAAAACATTCAACTCAGTGCAATATATATCAACAAGTTACACAAGTATACGTTACAGGATAAAAAACATTCAACTCAGTCCAATATATATCAACAAGTTACACAAGTAGACGTTACAGGAAAAAAACATTCAAGTCAGTCCAATATATATCAAGTTACACAAGTAGACGTTACAGGAAAAAAAAACATTCAACTCAGTCCAATATATATCAACAAGTTACACAAGTAGACGTTACAGGAAAAAAACATTCAACTCAGTTCAATTTATATCAACAAGTTATACAAGTAGGCGTTACAGGGAAAAAAACATTGAACTCAGTCCAATATATATCAACAAGTTATACAAGTAGACGTTACAGGGAAAAAAACATTCAACTCACTACAATATATATCAACAAGTTATACAAGTAGACGTTACAGGGAAAAAAACATTCAACTCACTACAATATATATCAACAAGTTATACAAGTAGACGTTACAGGGAAAAAAAAACATTCAACTCAGTCCAATATATATCAACAAGTTATACAAGTAGACGTTACAGGGGAAAAACATTCAACTCAGTCCAATATATATCAACAACTTATACAAGTAGACGTTACAGGGAAAAAAGCATTCAACTCCAATATATATCAACAAGTTATACAAGTAGACGTTACAGGGAAAAAACATTCAACTCAGTCCAATATATATCAACAAGTTACACAAGTAGACGTTACAGGGAAGTGATCACTCAACTCACTCCAATATATATCAACAAGTAATACAAGTAGACGTTACAGGGAAGTGATCACTCAACTCACTCCAATATATATCAACAAGTTACACAAGTAGACGTTACAGGGAATCAAACATTAAACTCAGTCCAATATATATCAACAAGTTATACAAGTAGACGTTACAGGGAAAAAAACATTCAACTCAGTCCAATATATATCAACAAGTTACACAAGTAGACGTTACAGGGAAGTGATCACTCAACTCACTCCAATATATATCAACAAGTTATACAAATAGACGTTACAGGAAAAAAGACATTCAACTCAGTCCAATATATATCAACAAGTTACACAAGTAGACGTTACAGGAAAAAAAACATTCAACTCAGTCCAATATATATCAACAAGTTAAACAAGTAGACGTTACAGGAAAAAAAAACATTCAACTCAGTCCAATATATATCAACAAGTTATACAAGTAGACGTTACAGGGAAAAAAACATTCAACTCAGTCCAATATATATCAACAAGTTATACAAGTAGACGTTACAGGGAAAAAAACCTTCAACTCACTACAATATATATCAACCAGTTATACAAGTAGACGTTACAGGGAAAAAAACATTCAACTCAGTCCAATATATATCAACAAGTTACACAAGTAGACGTTACAGGGAAAAAACATTCAACTCAGTCCAAAATATATCAACAAGTTATACAAGTAGACGTTACAGGGAAAAAAAATTAAACTCACTCCAATATATATCAACAAGTTATACAAGTAGACGTTACAGGGAAAAAACATTCAACTCAGTCCAACATATATATATATATATATATATATATATATCAACAAGTTACACAAGTAGACGCTACAGGGAAGTGATCACTCAACTCACTCCTATATATCAACAAGTAATACAAGTAGACGTTACAGCAAAAAAAACATTCAACTCAGTCCAATATATATCAACAAGTTACACAAGTAGACGTTACAGGAAAAAAAACATTCAACTCAGTCCAATATATATCAACAAGTTACACAGGTAGACGTTACAGGAAAAAAAACATTCAACTCAGTCCAATATATATCAACAAGTTATACAAGTAGACGTTACAGGGAAAAAAACATTCAACTCAGTCCAATATATATCAACAAGTTATACAAGTAGACGTTACAGGGAAAAAAACATTCAACTCACTCCAATATATATCAACAAGTTATACAAGTAGACGTTACAGGGAAAAAAACATTCAACTCAGTCCAATATATATCAACAAGTTACACAAGTAGACGTTACAGGGAAGTGATCACTCAACTCACTCCAATATATATCAACAAGTTATACAAGTAGACGTTACAGGGAAAAAAACACTCAACTCAGTCCAATATATATCAACAACTTACACATGTAGACGTTACAGGGAAAAAAACATTCAACTCAATCCAATATATATCAACAAGTTATACAAGTAGACGTTAGAGGGAAAAAAACATTCAACTCACTCCAATATATATCAACAAGTTATACAAGTAGACGTTACAGGGAAAAAAACATTCAAATGAGTCCAATATATACCAACAAGTTATACAAGTAGACGTTACAGGGAAAAAAACATTCAACTCAGTCCAATATATATATCAACAAGTTATACAAGTAGACGTTACAGGGATATAAAACATTCAACTCAGTCCAATATATATACCAACAAGTTACACAAGTAGACGTTACAGGGAAAAAAACATTCAACTGAGTCAAATATATATCAACAAGTTACACAAGTAGACGTTACAGGATAAAAACATTCAACTCAGTCCAATATGTATCAACAAGTTACACAAGTAGACGTTACAGGGAAAAAAACATTCAACTCAGTCCAATATATATCAACAAGTTACACAAGTATACGTTACAGGATAAAAAACATTCAACTCAGTCCAATATATATCAACAAGTTACACAAGTAGACGTTACAGGGAAAAAACATTCAACTCAGTCCAATATATATCAACAAGTTACACAAGTAGACGTTACAGGGAAAAAAAACATTCAACTCAGTCCAATATATATCAACAAGTTACACAAGTATACGTTACAGGATAAAAAACATTCAACTCAGTCCAATATATATCAACAAGTTACACAAGTAGACGTTATAGGGAAAAAAACATTCAACACAGTCCAATATATATCAACAAGTTACACAAGTAGACGTTACAGGGAAAAAACATTCAACTCAGTCCAATATATATCAACAAGTTACACAAGTATACGTTACAGGATAAAAACATTCAACTCAGTCCAATATATATCAACAGGTTACACAAGTAGACGTTACACGGAAAAAAACATTCAACTCAGGCCAATATATATCAACAAGTTACACAAGTAGACGTTACAGGGAAAAAAACATTCAACTCAGTCCAATATATATCAACAAGTTACACTAGTATAAGTTACAGGATAAAAAACATTCAACTCAGTCCAATATATATCAACACGTTACACAAGTAGACGTTACAGGGAAAAAACATTCAACACAGTCCAATATATATCAACAAGTTACACAAGTAGACGTTACAGGATAAAAAACATTCAACTCAGTCCAATATATATCAACAAGTTACACAAGTAGACGTTACAGGAAAGTGATCATTCAACTCAGTCCAATATATATCAACAAATTACACCAGTAGACGTTACAGGAAAAAACAACATTCAACTCATTCCAATATATATCAAGTTACTGAAGTAGACGTTACAGGGAAAAAAAACTTTACACTCAGTCCTATATATATCAACAAGTTACACAAGTAGACGTTACAGGGAAAAAAACATTCAACTCAGTCAAATATATATCCACAAGTTACACAAGTAGACGTTACAGGAAAGTGATCATTCAACTTAGTCCAATATATATCAACAAGTTACACAAGTAGACGTTACAGGGTAAACAAACAATCAACTCAGTCCAATATATATCAACAAGTTACACAAGTAGACGTTACAGGAAAGTAATCATTCAAATCATTCAAAATATATAAAAAGGTTACTCAAGTGGATACTACAGGAAAGTAATTATTCAAAAAATCCAAAATATATCAACAAGTTACTCAAGTAGACATTACAGGAAAGTAATCATTAAAATCATCCAAAATATATCAACAAGTTACTCAAGTGGACATTACACGAAAGTGATCATTCAAATCCAAAATATATCAACAAGTTACTCAAGTGGACATTACAGGAAAGTGATCATTCAAATCCAAAATATATCAACAAGTTACTCAAGTGGACATTACACGAAAGTGATCATTCAAATCCAAAATATATCAACAAGTTACTCAAGTGGACATTACAGGAAAGTGATCATTCAAATCCAAATTATATCAACAAGTTACTCAAGTAGATATTACAGGAAGGGGACCATATCAGCACATTTATCAATAAGTTCTCAAGCAGATGCTACAAGAAGATGACCGCATCAGGACATTCATCAATAAGTTCTCAAGCAGATGCTACAAGAAGATGACCGCATCAGGACATTCATCAATAAGTTCTCAAGCAGATGTTAGAGGAAGATGACCATGTCAGGACATTTATCAATAAGTTCTCAAGCAGATGTAAGAGGAAGATGACCATGTCAGGACATTTATCAATATGTTCTCAAGCAGATGTAAGAGGAAGATGACCATGACAGGACATTTATCAATAAGTTTTCAAGCAGATGTAAGAGGAAGGTGACCATGACAGGACATTTATCAATAAGTTCTCAAGCAGATGTAAGAGGAGCATGACCATGACAGGACATTTATCAATAAGTTCTCAAGCAGATGTAAGAGGAAGATGACCATGACAGGACATTTATCAATAAGTTCTCAAGCAGATGTAAGAGGAACATGACCATGTCAGGACATTTATCAATAAGTTCTCAAGCAGATGTAAGAGGAAGATGACCATGACAGGACATTTATCAATAAGTTCTCAAGCAGATGTAAGAGGAAGATGACCATGACAGGACATTTATCAATAAGTTCTCAAGCAGATGTAAGAGGAAGATGACCATGACAGGACATTTATCAATAAGTTCTCAAGCAGATGTAAGAGGAAGGTGACCATGACAGGACATTTATCAATTAGTTCTCAAGCAGATGTAAGAGGAACATGACCATGACAGGACATTTATCAATAAGTTCTCAAGCAGATGTAAGAGGAAGATGACCATGACAGGACATTTATGAATAAGTTCTCAAGCAGATGTAAGAGGAAGATGACCATGACAGGACATTTATGAATAAGTTCTCAAGCAGATGTAAGAGGAAGATGACCATGTCAGGACATTTATCAATAAGTTCTCAAGCAGATGTAAGAGGAAGATGACCATGTCAGGACATTTATCAATACGTTCTCAAGCAGATGTAAGAGGAACATGACTATGTCAGGACATTTATCAATAAGTTCTCAAGCAGATGTAAGAGGAACATGACCATGTCAGGACATTTATCAATAAGTTCTCAAGCAGATGTAAGAGGAAGATGACCATGACAGGACATTTATCAATAAGTTCTCAAGCAGATGTAAGAGGAAGATGACCATGACAGGACATTTATCAATAAGTTCTCAAGCAGATGTAAGAGGAAGATGACCATGTCAGGACATTTATCAATAAGTTCTCAAGCAGATGTAAGAGGAAGATGACCATGTCAGGACATTTATCAATAAGTTCTCAAGCAGATGTAAGAGGAAGATGACCATGACAGGACATTTATGAATAAGTTCTCAAGCAGATGTAAGAGGAACATGACCATGTCAGGACATTTATCAATAAGTTCTCAAGCAGATGTAAGAGGAAGATGACCATGACAGGAAATTTATGAATAAGTTCTCAAGCAGATGTAAGAGGAAGATAACCATGTCAGGACATTTATCAATAAGTTCTCAAGCAGATGTAAGAGGAAGATGACCATGTCAGGACATTTATCAATAAGTTCTCAAGCAGATGTAAGAGGAACATGACAATGTCAGGACATTTATCAATAAGTTCTCAAGCAGATGTAAGAGGAACATGACCATGTCAGGACATTTATCAATAAGTTCTCAAGCAGATGTAAGAGGAAGATGACCATGTCAGGATATTTATCAATAAGTTCTCAAGCAGATGTAAGAGGAACATGACCATGTCAGGACATTTATCAATAAGTTCTCAAGCAGATGTAAGAGGAACATGACCATGTCAGGACATTTATCAATAAGTTCTCAAGCAGATGTAACAGGAAGATGACCATGTCAGGACATTTATCAATAAGTTCTCAAGCAGATGTAAGAGGAACATGACCATGTCAGGACATTTATCAATAAGTTCTCAAGCAGATGTAAGAGGAAGATGACCATGTCAGGATATTTATCAATAAGTTCTCAAGCAGATGTAAGAGGAACATGACCATGTCAGGACATTTATCAATAAGTTCTCAAGCAGATGTAAGAGGAACATGACCATGTCAGGACATTTATCAATAAGTTCTCAAGCAGATGTAACAGGAAGATGACCATGTCAGGACATTTATCAATAAGTTCTCAAGCAGATGTAAGAGGAACATGACCATGTCAGGACATTTATCAATAAGTTCTCAAGCAGATGTAAGAGGAACATGACCATGTCAGGACATTTATCAATAAGTTCTCAAGCAGATGTAAGAGGAAGATGACCATGTCAGGACATTTATCAATAAGTTCTCAAGCAGATGTAAGAGGAAGATGACCATGACAGGACATTTATCAATAAGTTCTCAAGCAGATGTAAGAGGAAGATGACCATGACAGGACATTTATCAATAAGTTCTGAAGCAGATGCTACCGGAAGATGACCATGACAGGACATTTATCAATAAGTTCTCAAGCAGATGTAAGAGGAAGATGACCATGTCAGGACATTTATCAATAAGTTCTCAAGCAGATGTAAGAGGAAGATGACCATGTCAGGACATTTATCAATAAGTTCTCAAGCAGATGTAAGAGGAAGATGACCATGTCAGGACATTTATCAATAAGTTCTCAAGCAGATGTAAGAGGAACATGACCATGTCAGGACATTTATCAATAAGTTCTCAAGCAGATGTAAGAGGAAGATGACCATGTCAGGACATTTATCAATAAGTTCTCAAGCAGATGTAAGAGGAACATGACCATGTCAGGACATTTATCAATAAGTTCTCAAGCAGATGTAAGAGGAAGATGACCATGTCAGGACATTTATCAATAAGTTCTCAAGCAGATGTAAGAGGAACATGACCATGTCAGGACACTTATCAATAAGTTCTGAAGCAGATGCTACAGGAAGATGACCATGACAGGACATTTATCAATAAGTTCTCAAGCAGATGTAAGAGGAAGATGACCATGACAGGACATTTATCAATAAGTTCTCAAGCAGATGTAAGAGGAAGATGACCATGACAGGACATTTATCAATAAGTTCTGAAGCAGATGCTACAGGAAGATGACCATGACAGGACATTTATCAATAAGATCTCAAGCAGATGTAAGAGGAACATGACCATGTCAGGACATTTATCAATAAGTTCTCAAGCAGATGTAAGAGGAAGATGACCATGTCAGGACATTTATCAATAAGTTCTCAAGCAGATGTAAGAGGAAGATGACCATGACAGGACATTTATCAATAAGTTCTCAAGCAGATGTAAGAGGAAGATGACCATGTCAGGACATTTATCAATAAGTCCTCAAGCAGATGTAAGAGGAAGATGACCATGTCAGGACATTTATCAATAAGTTCTCAAGCAGATGTAAGAGGAACATGACCATGTCAGGACATTTATCAATAAGTTCTCAAGCAGATGTAAGAGGAACATGACCATGTCAGGACATTTATCAATAAGTTCTCAAGCAGATGTAAGAGCAAGATGACCATGTCAAGATATTTATCAATAAGTTCTCAAGCAGATGTAAGAGGAACATGACCATGTCAGGACATTTATCAATAAGTTCTCAAGCAGATGTAAGAGGAACATGACCAAGTCAGGACATTTATCAATAAGTTCTCAAGCAGATGTAAGAGGAACATGATCATGTCAGGACATTTATGAATAAGTTCTCAAGCAGATGTAAGAGGAAGATGACCATGTCAGGACATTTATCAATAAGTTCTCAAGCAGATGTAAGAGGAACATGACTATGTCAGGACATTTATCAATAAGTTCTCAAGCAGATGTAAGAGGAACATGACCATGTCAGGACATTTATCAATAAGTTCTCAAGCAGATGTAAGAGGAAGATGACCATGTCAGGACATTTATCAATAAGTTCTCAAGCAGATGTAAGAGGAAGATGACCATGTCAGGATATTTATCAATAAGTTCTCAAGCAGATGTAAGAGGAAGATGACCATGACAGGACATTTATGAATAAGTTCTCAAGCAGATGCTACAGGAAGATGACCATGACAGGACATTTATCAATAAGTTCTCAAGCAGATGTAAGAGGAAGATGACGATGACAGGACATTTATGAATAAGTTCTCAAGCAGATGCTACAGGAAGATGACAATGTCAGGACATTTATCAATAAGTTCTCAAGCAGATGTAAGAGGAAGATGACCATGTCAGGACATTTATCAATAAGTTCTCAAGCAGATGCTACAGGAACATGACCATGTCAGGACATTTATCAATAAGTTCTCAAGCAGATGTAAGAGGAAGATGACCATGACAGGACATTTATCAATAAGTTCTCAAGCAGATGTAAGAGGAATGTGACCATGTCAGGACATTTATCAATAAGTTCTCAAGCAGATGCTACAGGAACATGATCATGTCAGGACATTTATCAATAAGTTCTCAAGCAGATGCTACAGGAAGATGACCATGTCAGGACATTTATCAATAAGTTCTCAAGCAGATGTAAGAGGAACATGACCATGTCAGGACATTTATCAATAAGTTCTCAAGCAGATGTAAGAGGAAGATGACCATGTCAGGACATTTATCAATAAGTTCTCAAGCAGATGTAAGAGGAAGATGACCATGACAGGACATTTATCAATAAGTTCTCAAGCAGATGTAAGAGGAAGATGACCATGACAGGATATTTATCAATAAATTCTCAAGCAGATGTAAGAGGAACATGACCATGACAGGACATTTATCAATAAGTTCTCAAGCAGATGTAAGAG
Source organism: Deroplatys truncata (assembly GCA_030765065.1). Classification (NCBI taxonomy): domain Eukaryota; kingdom Metazoa; phylum Arthropoda; class Insecta; order Mantodea; family Mantidae; genus Deroplatys; species Deroplatys truncata. The sequence continues at coordinate 11,545,747 of CM060975.1, forward strand.
GAACATGACCATGTCAGGACATTTATCAATAAGTTCTCAAGCAGATGTAAGAGGAACATGATCATGTCAGGACATTTATCAATAAGTTCTCAAGCAGATGTAAGAGGAACATGATCATGTCAGGACATTTATCAATAAGTTCTCAAGCAGATGTAAGAGGAACATGATCATGTCAGGACATTTATCAATAAGTTCTGAAGCAGATGAAGGAGGAAGATGAACATGTCAGGACATTTATCAATAAGTTCTCAAGCAGATGTAAGAGGAACATGACCATGTCAGGACATTTATCAATAAGTTCTCAAGCAGATGTAAGAGGAACATGACCATGTCACGACATTTATCAATAAGTTCTCAAGCAGATGTAAGAGGAAGATGACCATGTCAGGACATTTATCAATAAGTTCTCAAGCAGATGTAAGAGGAACATGACCATGTCAGGACATTTATCAATAAGTTCTCAAGCAGATGTAAGAGGAACATGACCATGACAGGACATTTATCAATAAGTTCTCAAGCAGATGTAAGAGGAACATGATCATGTCAGGACATTTATCAATAAGTTCTCAAGCAGATGTAAGAGGAACATGACCATGTCAGGACATTTATCAATAAGTTCTCAAGCAGATGTAAGAGGAACATGACCATGACAGGACATTTATCAATAAGTTCTCAAGCAGATGTAAGAGGAACATGATCATGTCAGGACATTTATCAATAAGTTCTCAAGCAGATGTAAAAGGAAGATGACCATGACAGGACATTTATCAATAAGTTCTGAAGCAGATGCTACAGGAAGATGACCATGACAGGACATTTATCAATAAGTTCCCAAGCAGATGTAAGAGGAACATGACCATGACAGGACATTTATCAATAAGTTCTCAAGCAGATGTAAGAGGAAGGTGACCATGTCAGGACATTTATCAATAAGTTCTCAAGCAGATGCTACAGGAACATGATCATGTCAGGACATTTATCAATAAGTTCTCAAGCAGATGTAAGAGGAACATGACCATGTCAGGACATTTATCAATAAGTTCTCAAGCAGATGTAAGAGGTAGATGACCATGTCAGGACATTTATCAATAAGTTCTCAAGCAGATGCTACAGGAAGATGACCATGTCAGGACATTTATCAATAAGTTCTCAAGAAGATGTAAGAGGAAGATGACCATGTCAGGACATTTATCAATAAGTTCTCAAGCAGATGCTACAGGAAGATGACCATGACAGGACATTTATCAATAAGTTCTCAAGCAGATGCTACAGGAATATGACCATGACAGGACATTTATGAATAAGTTCTCAAGCAGATGTAAGAGGAAGATGACCATGTCAGGACATTTATCAATAAGTTCTCAAGCAGATGTAAGAGGAAGATGACCATGACAGGACATTTATCAATAAGTTCTCAAGCAGATGTAAGAGGAAGATGACCATGACAGGACATTTATCAATAAGTTCTCAAGCAGATGCTACAGGAAGATGACCATGACAGGACATTTATCAATAAGTTCTCAAGCAGATGTAAGAGGAAGATGACCATGTCAGGACATTTATCAATAAGTTCTCAAGCAGATGTAAGAGGAAGATGACCATGTCAGGACATTTATCAATAAGTTCTCAAGCAGATGTAAGAGGAAGGTGACCATGACAGGACATTTATCAATAAGTTCTGAAGCAGATGCTACAGGAAGATGACCATGTCAGGACATTTATCAATATGTTCTCAAGCAGATGTAAGAGGAACATGACCATGTCAGGACATTTATCAATAAGTTCTCAAGCAGATGCTACAGGAAGATGACCATGTCAGGACATTTATCAATAAGTTCTCAAGCAGATGCTACAGGAAGATGACCAAGTCAGGATATTTATCAATAAGTTCTCAAGCAGATGCTACAGGAAGATGACCATGTCAGGACATTTATCAATAAGTTCTCAAGCAGATGCTACAGGAAGATGACCAAGTCAGGATATTTATCAATAAGTTCTCAAGCAGATGCTACAGGAAGATGACCAAGTCAGGACATTTATCAATAAGTTCTCAAGCAGATGCTACAGGAAGATGACCATGTCAGGACATTCATCAATAAGTTCTCAAGCAGATGTAAGAGGAAGATGACCATGACAGGACATTCATCAATAAGTTCTCAAGCAGATGTAAGAGGAACATGTCAGGACATTTATCAATAAGTTCTCAAGCAGATGTAAGAGGAACATGATCATGTCAGGACATTTATCAATAAGTTCTCAAGCAGATGTAAGAGGAAGATGACCATGTCAGGACATTTATCAATAAGTTCTCAAGCAGATGCTACAGGAAGATGACCAAGTCAGGATATTTATCAATAAGTTCTCAAGCAGATGTAAGAGGAAGATGACCATGTCAGGACATTTATCAATAAGTTCTCAAGCAGATGTAAGAGGAACATGACCATGACAGGACATTTATTAATAAGTTCTCAAGCAGATGTAAGAGGAACATGACCATGTCAGGACATTTATCAATAAGTTCTCAAGCAGATGTAAGAGGAACATGACCATGTCAGGACATTTATCAATAAGTTCTCAAGCAGATGTAAGAGGAAGGTGACCATGTCAACACATTTATCAATAAGTTCTCAAGCAGATGTAAGAGGAATATGACCATGACAGGACATTTATCAATAAGTTCTCAAGCAGATGTAAGAGGAAGATGACCATGACAGGACATTTATCAATGAGTTCTCAAGCAGATGCTACAGGAAGATGACCATGTCAGGACATTTATGAATAAGTTCTCAAGCAGATGTAACAGGAAGATGACAATGTCAGGATATTTTTCAATGAGTTCTCAAGCAGATGCTACAGGAAGATGACCATATCAGGAGATTTATCAACAAGTTGGTCAAGGAAATGATACATGCAAATGGCCATGTAAGTCATGTCATATCCAACAAGTTATTCAAGCAGTTAGTACGGGAAATGATCATGTAACTCGTGTCATCTATCAAGTTATTTAGGCAAATGTAACTGAATATGATCATGTCAGATTTACTCAATAAGTTGCTCAAGCAGTTGGAACAGGAAGATATCATGCAATTCTGACATTAACAGTTTACTTACGCAAACGGAAGAAGAAAACATGATCATGTAACTCGTGTCATTTATCCACAAGTTACTGAATCAAACGGTACAGAAAGGTGACCATGCATCTCTGGTCACCTATCAACAAATTAGCCAACCAGAAAGATGCCTTCCCCAAGTGATATGTGACACACCCTACGCTACAAAAAACTCTTGACTGCCCTCTAAATAGTGTCCATGATTATTGAAAAAACTTATTGAGAACATGCAGGAGATGAGCAAATGTGTATCCCAAATTTTTGTGTCACACAAAAGGCATTTCTAGAACATTATTTTGTGTAGACAATGACATTAAAATATATTTACTCTAAGGCAGGAGTCCACTTCTTCTCTTATTATAGCCTGAAACCATTGTTCCCGTCATCAATTTAAAGACAAATGGTTTCGTTTTGTAACAATGTTCATTAAACCTTTGGATTAATTTGAATGAAGCAAAAGGACCTTTTCGCTACCTCCACGTCTGTGTTAAACGCCCATGATGAACTTGCAGAATCGCGTTGCATTGTTCTAGATTACGAAACAATGTCCCAAGTTAGAGGCTTTTAACTGTCTCCAGTAAGAATTCTGCCGTGCGAATCTGATACTTCATCACCTGCTACTTCAAACAAAGATCTAACTTTGGAGACAGGGCAGAAATATGAATCTGATGCTTCATCACCTGCTACCTCAAACAAAGATCTAACTTTGGAAACGGGACAGTAATATGAATCTGATACTTCATCACCTGCTACCTCAAACATCTGGCTTTGGAGACGGGACAGTAATATGAATCTGATACTTCATCACCTGCTACCTCAAACAAAGATCTGGCTTTGGAAACGGGACAGTAATATGAATCTGATACTTCATCACCTGCTACCTCAAACATCTGGCTTTGGAAACGGGACAGTAATATGAATCTGATACTTCATCACCTGCTACCTCAAACAAAGATCTGGCTTTGGAAACGGGACAGTAATATGAATCTGATACTTCATCACCTGCTACCTCAAACATCTGGCTTTGGAAACGGGACAGTAATATGAATCTGATACTTCATCACCTGCTACCTCAAACAAAGATCTGGCTTTGGAAACGGGACAGTAATATGAATCTGATACTTCATCACCTGCTACCTCAAACAAAGGTTGGCTTTGGAAACGGGACAGTAATATGAATCTGGTACTTCATCACCTGCTGCCTCAAACAAAGATCTGGCTTTGGAGACGGGACAGTAATATGAACCTGATACTTCATCACCTGCTACCTCAAACATCTGGCTTTGGAGACGGGACAGTAATATGAACCTGATACTTCATCACCTGCTACCTCAAACATCTGGCTTTGGAGACGGGACAGTAATATGAACCTGATACTTCATCACCTGCTACCTCAAACAAACATCTGGCTTTGGAGACGGGACAGTAATATGAACCTGATACTTCATCACCTGCTACCTCAAACATCTGGCTTTGGAGACGGGACAGTAATATGAACCTGATACTTCATCACCTGCTACCTCAAACAAAGGTTGGCTTTGGAGACGGGACAGTAATATGAATCTGATACTTCATCACCTGCTACCTCATACAAAGGTTGGCTTTGGAGACGGGACAGTAATATGAATCTGATACTTCATCACCTGCTACCTCAAACATCTGGCTTTGGAGACGGGACAGTAATATGAATCTGATACTTCATCACCTGCTACCTCAAACAAAGTTTGGCTTAGGAGACGGGACAGTAATATGAATCTGATACTTCATCACCTGCTACCTCAAACAAAGTTTGGCTTAGGAGACGGGACAGTAATATGAATCTGATACTTCATCACCTGCTACTTCAAACAAAGATCTAACTTTGGAGACAGGGCAGAAATATGAATCTGATGCTTCATCACCTGCTACCTCAAACAAAGATCTAACTTTGGAAACGGGACAGTAATATGAATCTGATACTTCATCACCTGCTACCTCAAACAAAGGTTGGCTTTGGAGACGGGACAGTAATATGAATCTGATACTTCATCACCTGCTACCTCAAACAAAGATCTGGCTTTGGAGACGGGACAGTAATATGAATCTGGTACTTCATCACCTGCTACCTCAAACAAAGATCTAACTTTGGAGACGGGGCAGAAATATGAATCTGATGCTTCATCACCTGCTACCTCAAACAAAGGTTGGCTTAGGAGACAGGGCAGAAATATGAATCTGATACTTCATCACCTGCTACCTCAAACAAAGGTTGGCTTTGGAAACGGGACAGAAATATGAATCTGATACTTCATCACCTGCTACCTCAAACTGCTGGCTTTGGAGACGGGACAGTAATATGAATCTGATACTTCATCACCTGCTACCTCAAACAAAGGTTGGCTTTGGAAACGGGACAGTAATATGAATCTGATACTTCATCACCTGCTACCTCAAACAAACATCTGGCTTTGGAGACGGGACAGTAATATGAATCTGATACTTCATCACCTGCTACCTCAAACAAAGGTTGGCTTAGGAGACAGGGCAGAAATATGAATCTGATGCTTCATCACCTGCTACCTCAAACAAAGGTTGGCTTAGGAGACAGGGCAGAAATATGAATCTGATACTTCATCACCTGCTACCTCAAACAAAGGTTGGCTTTGGAGACGGGACAGTAATATGAATCTGATACTTCATCACCTGCTACCTCAAACAAAGGTTGGCTTAGGAGACAGGGCAGAAATATGAATCTGATACTTCATCACCTGCTACCTCAAACAAAGGTTGGCTTAGGAGACAGGGCAGAAATATGAATCTGATACTTCATCACCTGCTACCTCAAACAAAGATCTGGCTTTGGAGACGGGACAGTAATATGAATCTGATACTTCATCACCTGCTACCTCAAACAAAGGTTGGCTTAGGAGACGGGACAGTAATATGAATCTGATACTTCATCACCTGCTACCTCAAACAAAGGTTGGCTTAGGAGACGGGACAGTAATATGAATCTGATACTTCATCACCTGCTACCTCAAACAAAGATCTGGCTTTGGAGACGGGACAGTAATATGAACCTGATACTTCATCACCTGCTACCTCAAACAAAGGTTGGCTTAGGAGACGGGACAGTAATATGAATCTGATACTTCATCACCTGCTACCTCAAACAAAGATCTGGCTTTGGAGACGGGACAGTAATATGAACCTGATACTTCATCACCTGCTACCTCAAACAAAGGTTGGCTTAGGAGACGGGACAGTAATATGAATCTGATACTTCATCACCTGCTACCTCAAACAAAGGTTGGCTTAGGAGACGGGACAGTAATATGAATCTGATACTTCATCACCTGCTACCTCAAACAAAGATCTGGCTTTGGAGACGGGACAGTAATATGAACCTGATACTTCATCACCTGCTACCTCAAACAAAGGTTGGCTTAGGAGACGGGACAGTAATATGAATCTGATACTTCATCACCTGCTACCTCAAACAAAGGTTGGCTTTGGAGACGGGACAGTAATATGAACCTGATACTTCATCACCTGCTACCTCAAACAAAGGTTGGCTTAGGAGACGGGACAGTAATATGAATCTGATACTTCATCACCTGCTACCTCAAACAAAGATCTGGCTTTGGAGACGGGACAGTAATATGAACCTGATACTTCATCACCTGCTACCTCAAACATCTGGCTTTGGAGACGGGACAGTAATATGAATCTGATACTTCATCACCTGCTACCTCAAACATCTGGCTTTGGAGACGGGACAGTAATATGAATCTGGTACTTCATCACCTGCTACCTCAAACAAAGGTTGGCTTTGGAGACGGGACAGTAATATGAACCTGATACTTCATCACCTGCTACCTCAAACATCTGGCTTTGGAGACGGGACAGTAATATGAATCTGGTACTTCATCACCTGCTACCTCAAACAAAGGTTGGCTTTGGAGACGGGACAGTAATATGAATCTGGTACTTCATCACCTGCTACCTCAAACAAAGATCTGGCTTTGGAGACGGGACAGTAATATGAACCTGATACTTCATCACCTGCTACCTCAAACATCTGGCTTTGGAGACGGGACAGTAATATGAATCTGATACTTCATCACCTGCTACCTCAAACATCTGGCTTTGGAGACGGGACAGTAATATGAATCTGGTACTTCATCACCTGCTACCTCAAACATCTGGCTTTGGAGACGGGACAGTAATATGAACCTGATACTTCATCACCTGCTACCTCAAACATCTGGCTTTGCAGACGGGACAGTAATATGAACCTGATACTTCATCACCTGCTACCTCAAACATCTGGCTTTGGAGACGGGACAGTAATATGAATCTGATACTTCATCACCTGCTACCTCAAACAAAGGTTGGCTTTGGAGGCGGGACAGTAATATGAATCTGATACTTCATCACCTGCTACCTCAAACAAAGGTTGGCTTTGGAGGCGGGACAGTAATATGAATCTGATACTTCATCACCTGCTACTTCAAACAAAGGTTGGCTTTGGAGACGGGACAGTAATATGAATCTGATACTTCATCACCTGCTACTTCAAACAAAGATCTAACTTTGGAGACGGGACAGTAATATGAATCTGATACTTCATCACCTGCTACTTCAAACAAAGATCTAACTTTGGAGACAGGACAGTAATATGAATCTGATACTTCATCACCTGCTACTTCAAACAAAGATCTAACTTTGGAGACTGGACAGTAATATGAATCTGATACTTCATCACCTGCTACCTCAAACAAAGGTTGGCTTTGAGGACGGGACAGTAATCTGAATCTGATACTTCATCACCTGCTACCTCAAACAAAGGTTGGCTTTGAGGACGGGACAGTAATATGAATCTGATACTTCATCATCTGCTACCTCAAACAAAGGTTGGCTTTGAGGACGGGACAGTAATATGAATCTGATACTTCATCACCTGCTACCTCAAACAAAGATCTGGCTTTGAGGACGGGACAGTAATATGAATCTGATACTTCATCACCTGCTACCTCAAACAAAGGTTGGCTTTGAGGACGGGACAGTAATCTGAATCTGATGCTTCATCACCTGCTACCTCAAACAAAGGTTGGCTTTAAGGACGGGACAGTAATCTGAACCTGATACTTCATCACCTGCTACCTCAAACAAAGGTTGGCTTTGAGGACGGGACAGTAATATGAATCTGATACTTCATCACCTGCTACCTCAAACAAAGATCTGGCTTTGAGGACGGGACAGTAATATGAATCTGATACTTCATCACCTGCTACCTCAAACAAAGGTTGGCTTTGGAGACGGGACAGTAATATGAATCTGATACTTCATCACCTGCTACCTCAAACATCTGGCTTTGGAGACGGGACAGTAATATGAATCTGATGCTGCATCACCTGCTACCTCAAACAAAGATCTGGCTTTGAGGACGGGACAGTAATATGAATCTGATACTTCATCACCTGCTACCTCAAACAAAGATCTGGCTTTGAGGACGGGACAGTAATATGAATCTGATGCTTCATCACCTGCTACCTCAAACAAAGATCTGGCTTTGAGGACGGGACAGTAATATGAATCTGATGCTTCATCACCTGCTACCTCAAACAAAGATCTGGCTTTGAGGACGGGACAGTAATATGAATCTGATACTTCATCACCTGCTATGTCAAACAAAGGTTGGCTTTGGAGACGGGACAGTAATATGAATCTGATGCTGCATCACCTGCTACCTCAAACAAAGGTTGGCTTAGCAGACGGGACAGTAATATGAATCTGATACTTCATCACCTGCTACCTCAAACAAAGGTTGGCTTTGGAGACGGGACAGTAATATGAATCTGATACTTCATCACCTGCTACCTCAAACAAAGGTTGGCTTTGGAGACGGGACAGTAATATGAATCTGATACTTCATCACCTGCTACCTCAAACAAAGGTTGGCTTTGGAGACGGGACAGTAATATGAATCTGATACTTCATCACCTGCTACCTCAAACAAAGGTTGGCTTTGGAGACGGGACAGTAATATGAATCTGAAACTTCATCACCTGCTACCTCAAACAAAGGTTGGCTTTGGAGACGGGACAGTAATATGAATCTGAAACTTCATCACCTGCTACCTCAAACAAAGGTTGGCTTTGGAGACGGGACAGTAATATGAATCTGATACTTCATCACCTGCTACCTCAAACAAAGGTTGGCTTTGGAGACGGGACAGTAATATGAATCTGATACTTCATCACCTGCTGCCTCAAACAAAGGTTGGCTTTGGAGACGGGACAGTAATATGAATCTGAAACTTCATCACCTGCTACCTCAAACATCTGGCTTTGGAGACGGGACAGTAATATGAATCTGATACTTCATCACCTGCTACCTCAAACATCTGGCTCTGGGGACGGGACAGTAATCTGAATCTGATACTTCAACACCTGCTACCTCAAACATCTGGCTTTGGAGACTGGACAGTAATATGAATCTGATACTTCATCACCTGCTACCTCAAACATCTGGCTTTGGAGATGGGACAGTAATATGAATCTGATACTTCATCACCTGCTACCTCAAACATCTGGCTTTGGAGACGGGACAGTAATATGAATCTGATACTTCATCACCAGCTACCTCAAACATCTGGCTTTGGAGACAGGACAGTAATATGAATCTGATACTTCATCACCTGCTACCTCAAACATCTGGCTTTAGAGACGGCACAGTAATATGAAGCTGATACTTCATCACCTGCTACCTCAAACATCTGGCTTTGTAGATGGGACAGTAATATGAATCTGATACTTCATCACCTGCTACCTCAAATAAAGGTTGGCTTTGGAGACGGGACAGTAATATGAATCTGATGCTTCATCACCTGCTACCTCAAATAAAGGTTGGCTTTGGAGATGGGACAGTAATATGAATCTGGTACTTCATCACCTGCTACCTCAAACATCTGGCTTTGGAGACGGGACAGTAATATGAATCTGATGCTTCATCACCTGCTACCTCAAATAAAGGTTGGCTTTGGAGATGGGACAGTAATATGAATCTGATACTTCATCACCTGCTACCTCAAACAAAGGTTGGCTTTGGAGACGGGACAGTAATATGAATCTGATACTTCATCACCTGCTACCTCAAACAAAGGTTGGCTTTGGAGACAGGGCAGAAGTATGAACCTGATACTTCATCACCTGCTACCTCAAACAAAGGTTGGCTTTGGAGACGGGACAGTAATATGAATCTGGTACTTCATCACCTGCTACCTCAAACATCTGGCTTTGGAGACGGGACAGTAATATGAATCTGATACTTCATCACCTGCTACCTCAAACAAAGGTTGGCTTTGGAGACAGGGCAGAAATATGAACCTGATACTTCATCACCTGCTACCTCAAACAAAGGTTGGCTTTGGAGACGGGACAGTAATATGAATCTGGTACTTCATCACCTGCTACCTCAAACATCTGGCTTTGGAGACGGGACAGTAATATGAACCTGATACTTCATCACCTGCTACCTCAAACATCTGACTTTGGAGACAGGACAGTAATATGAACCTGATACTTCATCACCTGCTACCTCAAACATCTGGCTTTGGAGACAGGACAGTAATATGAACCTGATACTTCATCACCTGCTACCTCAAACATCTGGCTTTGGAGACAGGACAGTAATATGAACCTGATACTTCATCACCTGCTACCTCAAACATCTGGCTTTGGAGACAGGACAGTAATATGAATCTGGTACTTCATCACCTGCTACCTCAAACATCTGGCTTTGGAGACGGGACAGTAATATGAATCTGATACTTCATCACCTGCTACCTCAAACAAAGTTTGGCTTAGGAGACGGGACAGTAATATGAATCTGATACTTCATCACCTGCTACCTCAAACAAAGTTTGGCTTAGGAGACGGGACAGTAATATGAATCTGATACTTCATCACCTGCTACTTCAAACAAAGATCTAACTTTGGAGACAGGGCAGAAATATGAATCTGATGCTTCATCACCTGCTACCTCAAACAAAGATCTAACTTTGGAAACGGGACAGTAATATGAATCTGATACTTCATCACCTGCTACCTCAAACAAAGGTTGGCTTTGGAGACGGGACAGTAATATGAATCTGATACTTCATCACCTGCTACCTCAAACAAAGATCTGGCTTTGGAGACGGGACAGTAATATGAATCTGGTACTTCATCACCTGCTACCTCAAACAAAGATCTAACTTTGGAGACGGGGCAGAAATATGAATCTGATGCTTCATCACCTGCTACCTCAAACAAAGGTTGGCTTAGGAGACAGGGCAGAAATATGAATCTGATACTTCATCACCTGCTACCTCAAACAAAGGTTGGCTTTGGAAACGGGACAGAAATATGAATCTGATACTTCATCACCTGCTACCTCAAACTGCTGGCTTTGGAGACGGGACAGTAATATGAATCTGATACTTCATCACCTGCTACCTCAAACAAAGGTTGGCTTTGGAAACGGGACAGTAATATGAATCTGATACTTCATCACCTGCTACCTCAAACAAACATCTGGCTTTGGAGACGGGACAGTAATATGAATCTGATACTTCATCACCTGCTACCTCAAACAAAGGTTGGCTTAGGAGACAGGGCAGAAATATGAATCTGATGCTTCATCACCTGCTACCTCAAACAAAGGTTGGCTTAGGAGACAGGGCAGAAATATGAATCTGATACTTCATCACCTGCTACCTCAAACAAAGGTTGGCTTTGGAGACGGGACAGTAATATGAATCTGATACTTCATCACCTGCTACCTCAAACAAAGGTTGGCTTAGGAGACAGGGCAGAAATATGAATCTGGTACTTCATCACCTGCTACCTCAAACATCTGGCTTTGGAGACGGGACAGTAATATGAACCTGATACTTCATCACCTGCTACCTCAAACATCTGACTTTGGAGACAGGACAGTAATATGAACCTGATACTTCATCACCTGCTACCTCAAACAAAGGTTGGCTTAGGAGACGGGACAGTAATATGAATCTGATACTTCATCACCTGCTACCTCAAACAAAGGTTGGCTTAGGAGACGGGACAGTAATATGAATCTGATACTTCATCACCTGCTACCTCAAACAAAGATCTGGCTTTGGAGACGGGACAGTAATATGAACCTGATACTTCATCACCTGCTACCTCAAACAAAGGTTGGCTTAGGAGACGGGACAGTAATATGAATCTGATACTTCATCACCTGCTACCTCAAACAAAGATCTGGCTTTGGAGACGGGACAGTAATATGAACCTGATACTTCATCACCTGCTACCTCAAACAAAGGTTGGCTTAGGAGACGGGACAGTAATATGAATCTGATACTTCATCACCTGCTACCTCAAACAAAGGTTGGCTTAGGAGACGGGACAGTAATATGAATCTGATACTTCATCACCTGCTACCTCAAACAAAGATCTGGCTTTGGAGACGGGACAGTAATATGAACCTGATACTTCATCACCTGCTACCTCAAACAAAGGTTGGCTTAGGAGACGGGACAGTAATATGAATCTGATACTTCATCACCTGCTACCTCAAACAAAGGTTGGCTTTGGAGACGGGACAGTAATATGAACCTGATACTTCATCACCTGCTACCTCAAACAAAGGTTGGCTTAGGAGACGGGACAGTAATATGAATCTGATACTTCATCACCTGCTACCTCAAACAAAGATCTGGCTTTGGAGACGGGACAGTAATATGAACCTGATACTTCATCACCTGCTACCTCAAACATCTGGCTTTGGAGACGGGACAGTAATATGAATCTGATACTTCATCACCTGCTACCTCAAACATCTGGCTTTGGAGACGGGACAGTAATATGAATCTGGTACTTCATCACCTGCTACCTCAAACAAAGGTTGGCTTTGGAGACGGGACAGTAATATGAACCTGATACTTCATCACCTGCTACCTCAAACATCTGGCTTTGGAGACGGGACAGTAATATGAATCTGGTACTTCATCACCTGCTACCTCAAACAAAGGTTGGCTTTGGAGACGGGACAGTAATATGAATCTGGTACTTCATCACCTGCTACCTCAAACAAAGATCTGGCTTTGGAGACGGGACAGTAATATGAACCTGATACTTCATCACCTGCTACCTCAAACATCTGGCTTTGGAGACGGGACAGTAATATGAATCTGATACTTCATCACCTGCTACCTCAAACATCTGGCTTTGGAGACGGGACAGTAATATGAATCTGGTACTTCATCACCTGCTACCTCAAACATCTGGCTTTGGAGACGGGACAGTAATATGAACCTGATACTTCATCACCTGCTACCTCAAACATCTGGCTTTGCAGACGGGACAGTAATATGAACCTGATACTTCATCACCTGCTACCTCAAACATCTGGCTTTGGAGACGGGACAGTAATATGAATCTGATACTTCATCACCTGCTACCTCAAACAAAGGTTGGCTTTGGAGGCGGGACAGTAATATGAATCTGATACTTCATCACCTGCTACCTCAAACAAAGGTTGGCTTTGGAGGCGGGACAGTAATATGAATCTGATACTTCATCACCTGCTACTTCAAACAAAGGTTGGCTTTGGAGACGGGACAGTAATATGAATCTGATACTTCATCACCTGCTACTTCAAACAAAGATCTAACTTTGGAGACGGGACAGTAATATGAATCTGATACTTCATCACCTGCTACTTCAAACAAAGATCTAACTTTGGAGACAGGACAGTAATATGAATCTGATACTTCATCACCTGCTACTTCAAACAAAGATCTAACTTTGGAGACTGGACAGTAATATGAATCTGATACTTCATCACCTGCTACCTCAAACAAAGGTTGGCTTTGAGGACGGGACAGTAATCTGAATCTGATACTTCATCACCTGCTACCTCAAACAAAGGTTGGCTTTGAGGACGGGACAGTAATATGAATCTGATACTTCATCATCTGCTACCTCAAACAAAGGTTGGCTTTGAGGACGGGACAGTAATATGAATCTGATACTTCATCACCTGCTACCTCAAACAAAGATCTGGCTTTGAGGACGGGACAGTAATATGAATCTGATACTTCATCACCTGCTACCTCAAACAAAGGTTGGCTTTGAGGACGGGACAGTAATCTGAATCTGATGCTTCATCACCTGCTACCTCAAACAAAGGTTGGCTTTAAGGACGGGACAGTAATCTGAACCTGATACTTCATCACCTGCTACCTCAAACAAAGGTTGGCTTTGAGGACGGGACAGTAATATGAATCTGATACTTCATCACCTGCTACCTCAAACAAAGATCTGGCTTTGAGGACGGGACAGTAATATGAATCTGATACTTCATCACCTGCTACCTCAAACATCTGGCTTTGGAGACGGGACAGTAATATGAATCTGATGCTGCATCACCTGCTACCTCAAACAAAGATCTGGCTTTGAGGACGGGACAGTAATATGAATCTGATACTTCATCACCTGCTACCTCAAACAAAGATCTGGCTTTGAGGACGGGACAGTAATATGAATCTGATGCTTCATCACCTGCTACCTCAAACAAAGATCTGGCTTTGAGGACGGGACAGTAATATGAATCTGATGCTTCATCACCTGCTACCTCAAACAAAGATCTGGCTTTGAGGACGGGACAGTAATATGAATCTGATACTTCATCACCTGCTATCTCAAACAAAGGTTGGCTTTGGAGACGGGACAGTAATATGAATCTGATGCTGCATCACCTGCTACCTCAAACAAAGGTTGGCTTAGCAGACGGGACAGTAATATGAATCTGATACTTCATCACCTGCTACCTCAAACAAAGGTTGGCTTTGGAGACGGGACAGTAATATGAATCTGATACTTCATCACCTGCTACCTCAAACAAAGGTTGGCTTTGGAGACGGGACAGTAATATGAATCTGATACTTCATCACCTGCTACCTCAAACAAAGGTTGGCTTTGGAGACGGGACAGTAATATGAATCTGATACTTCATCACCTGCTACCTCAAACAAAGGTTGGCTTTGGAGACGGGACAGTAATATGAATCTGAAACTTCATCACCTGCTACCTCAAACAAAGGTTGGCTTTGGAGACGGGACAGTAATATGAATCTGAAACTTCATCACCTGCTACCTCAAACAAAGGTTGGCTTTGGAGACGGGACAGTAATATGAATCTGATACTTCATCACCTGCTACCTCAAACAAAGGTTGGCTTTGGAGACGGGACAGTAATATGAATCTGATACTTCATCACCTGCTGCCTCAAACAAAGGTTGTCTTTGGAGACGGGACAGTAATATGAATCTGAAACTTCATCACCTGCTACCTCAAACATCTGGCTTTGGAGACGGGACAGTAATATGAATCTGATACTTCATCACCTGCTACCTCAAACATCTGGCTCTGGGGACGGGACAGTAATCTGAATCTGATACTTCAACACCTGCTACCTCAAACATCTGGCTTTGGAGACTGGACAGTAATATGAATCTGATACTTCATCACCTGCTACCTCAAACATCTGGCTTTGGAGATGGGACAGTAATATGAATCTGATACTTCATCACCTGCTACCTCAAACATCTGGCTTTGGAGACGGGACAGTAATATGAATCTGATACTTCATCACCAGCTACCTCAAACATCTGGCTTTGGAGACAGGACAGTAATATGAATCTGATACTTCATCACCTGCTACCTCAAACATCTGGCTTTAGAGACGGCACAGTAATATGAAGCTGATACTTCATCACCTGCTACCTCAAACATCTGGCTTTGTAGATGGGACAGTAATATGAATCTGATACTTCATCACCTGCTACCTCAAATAAAGGTTGGCTTTGGAGACGGGACAGTAATATGAATCTGATGCTTCATCACCTGCTACCTCAAATAAAGGTTGGCTTTGGAGATGGGACAGTAATATGAATCTGGTACTTCATCACCTGCTACCTCAAACATCTGGCTTTGGAGACGGGACAGTAATATGAATCTGATGCTTCATCACCTGCTACCTCAAATAAAGGTTGGCTTTGGAGATGGGACAGTAATATGAATCTGATACTTCATCACCTGCTACCTCAAACAAAGGTTGGCTTTGGAGACGGGACAGTAATATGAATCTGATACTTCATCACCTGCTACCTCAAACAAAGGTTGGCTTTGGAGACAGGGCAGAAGTATGAACCTGATACTTCATCACCTGCTACCTCAAACAAAGGTTGGCTTTGGAGACGGGACAGTAATATGAATCTGGTACTTCATCACCTGCTACCTCAAACATCTGGCTTTGGAGACGGGACAGTAATATGAATCTGATACTTCATCACCTGCTACCTCAAACAAAGGTTGGCTTTGGAGACAGGGCAGAAATATGAACCTGATACTTCATCACCTGCTACCTCAAACAAAGGTTGGCTTTGGAGACGGGACAGTAATATGAATCTGGTACTTCATCACCTGCTACCTCAAACATCTGGCTTTGGAGACGGGACAGTAATATGAACCTGATACTTCATCACCTGCTACCTCAAACATCTGACTTTGGAGACAGGACAGTAATATGAACCTGATACTTCATCACCTGCTACCTCAAACATCTGGCTTTGGAGACAGGACAGTAATATGAACCTGATACTTCATCACCTGCTACCTCAAACATCTGGCTTTGGAGACAGGACAGTAATATGAACCTGATACTTCATCACCTGCTACCTCAAACATCTGGCTTTGGAGACAGGACAGTAATATGAATCTGGTACTTCATCACCTGCTACCTCAAACATCTGGCTTTGGAGACGGGACAGTAATATGAATCTGATACTTCATCACCTGCTACCTCAAACAAAGTTTGGCTTAGGAGACGGGACAGTAATATGAATCTGATACTTCATCACCTGCTACCTCAAACAAAGTTTGGCTTAGGAGACGGGACAGTAATATGAATCTGATACTTCATCACCTGCTACTTCAAACAAAGATCTAACTTTGGAGACAGGGCAGAAATATGAATCTGATGCTTCATCACCTGCTACCTCAAACAAAGATCTAACTTTGGAAACGGGACAGTAATATGAATCTGATACTTCATCACCTGCTACCTCAAACAAAGGTTGGCTTTGGAGACGGGACAGTAATATGAATCTGATACTTCATCACCTGCTACCTCAAACAAAGATCTGGCTTTGGAGACGGGACAGTAATATGAATCTGGTACTTCATCACCTGCTACCTCAAACAAAGATCTAACTTTGGAGACGGGGCAGAAATATGAATCTGATGCTTCATCACCTGCTACCTCAAACAAAGGTTGGCTTAGGAGACAGGGCAGAAATATGAATCTGATACTTCATCACCTGCTACCTCAAACAAAGGTTGGCTTTGGAAACGGGACAGAAATATGAATCTGATACTTCATCACCTGCTACCTCAAACTGCTGGCTTTGGAGACGGGACAGTAATATGAATCTGATACTTCATCACCTGCTACCTCAAACAAAGGTTGGCTTTGGAAACGGGACAGTAATATGAATCTGATACTTCATCACCTGCTACCTCAAACAAACATCTGGCTTTGGAGACGGGACAGTAATATGAATCTGATACTTCATCACCTGCTACCTCAAACAAAGGTTGGCTTAGGAGACAGGGCAGAAATATGAATCTGATGCTTCATCACCTGCTACCTCAAACAAAGGTTGGCTTAGGAGACAGGGCAGAAATATGAATCTGATACTTCATCACCTGCTACCTCAAACAAAGGTTGGCTTTGGAGACGGGACAGTAATATGAATCTGATACTTCATCACCTGCTACCTCAAACAAAGGTTGGCTTAGGAGACAGGGCAGAAATATGAATCTGATACTTCATCACCTGCTACCTCAAACAAAGGTTGGCTTAGGAGACAGGGCAGAAATATGAATCTGATACTTCATCACCTGCTACCTCAAACAAAGATCTGGCTTTGGAGACGGGACAGTAATATGAACCTGATACTTCATCACCTGCTACCTCAAACAAAGGTTGGCTTAGGAGACGGGACAGTAATATGAATCTGATACTTCATCACCTGCTACCTCAAACAAAGGTTGGCTTAGGAGACGGGACAGTAATATGAATCTGATACTTCATCACCTGCTACCTCAAACAAAGATCTGGCTTTGGAGACGGGACAGTAATATGAACCTGATACTTCATCACCTGCTACCTCAAACAAAGGTTGGCTTAGGAGACGGGACAGTAATATGAATCTGATACTTCATCACCTGCTACCTCAAACAAAGATCTGGCTTTGGAGACGGGACAGTAATATGAACCTGATACTTCATCACCTGCTACCTCAAACAAAGGTTGGCTTAGGAGACGGGACAGTAATATGAATCTGATACTTCATCACCTGCTACCTCAAACAAAGGTTGGCTTAGGAGACGGGACAGTAATATGAATCTGATACTTCATCACCTGCTACCTCAAACAAAGATCTGGCTTTGGAGACGGGACAGTAATATGAACCTGATACTTCATCACCTGCTACCTCAAACAAAGGTTGGCTTAGGAGACGGGACAGTAATATGAATCTGATACTTCATCACCTGCTACCTCAAACAAAGGTTGGCTTTGGAGACGGGACAGTAATATGAACCTGATACTTCATCACCTGCTACCTCAAACAAAGGTTGGCTTAGGAGACGGGACAGTAATATGAATCTGATACTTCATCACCTGCTACCTCAAACAAAGATCTGGCTTTGGAGACGGGACAGTAATATGAACCTGATACTTCATCACCTGCTACCTCAAACATCTGGCTTTGGAGACGGGACAGTAATATGAATCTGATACTTCATCACCTGCTACCTCAAACATCTGGCTTTGGAGACGGGACAGTAATATGAATCTGGTACTTCATCACCTGCTACCTCAAACAAAGGTTGGCTTTGGAGACGGGACAGTAATATGAACCTGATACTTCATCACCTGCTACCTCAAACATCTGGCTTTGGAGACGGGACAGTAATATGAATCTGGTACTTCATCACCTGCTACCTCAAACAAAGGTTGGCTTTGGAGACGGGACAGTAATATGAATCTGGTACTTCATCACCTGCTACCTCAAACAAAGATCTGGCTTTGGAGACGGGACAGTAATATGAACCTGATACTTCATCACCTGCTACCTCAAACATCTGGCTTTGGAGACGGGACAGTAATATGAATCTGATACTTCATCACCTGCTACCTCAAACATCTGGCTTTGGAGACGGGACAGTAATATGAATCTGGTACTTCATCACCTGCTACCTCAAACATCTGGCTTTGGAGACGGGACAGTAATATGAACCTGATACTTCATCACCTGCTACCTCAAACATCTGGCTTTGGAGACGGGACAGTAATATGAACCTGATACTTCATCACCTGCTACCTCAAACATCTGGCTTTGGAGACGGGACAGTAATATGAATCTGATACTTCATCACCTGCTACCTCAAACAAAGGTTGGCTTAGGAGACGGGACAGTAATATGAATCTGATACTTCATCACCTGCTACCTCAAACATCTGGCTTTGGAGACGGGACAGTAATATGAATCTGATACTTCATCACCTGCTACCTCAAACAAAGGTTGGCTTTGGAGACGGGACAGTAATATGAATCTGATGCTGCATCACCTGCTACCTCAAACAAAGGTTGGCTTTGGAGACGGGACAGTAATATGAACCTGATACTTCATCACCTGCTACCTCAAACATCTGGCTTTGGAGACGGGACAGTAATATGAATCTGGTACTTCATCACCTGCTACCTCAAACAAAGGTTGGCTTTGGAGACGGGACAGTAATATGAATCTGAAACTTCATCACCTGCTACCTCAAACAAAGGTTGGCTTTGGAGACGGGACAGTAATATGAATCTGAAACTTCATCACCTGCTACCTCAAACAAAGGTTGGCTTTGGAGACGGGACAGTAATATGAATCTGATACTTCATCACCTGCTACCTCAAACAAAGGTTGGCTTTGGAGACGGGACAGTAATATGAATCTGATACTTCATCACCTGCTGCCTCAAACAAAGGTTGGCTTTGGAGACGGGACAGTAATATGAATCTGAAACTTCATCACCTGCTACCTCAAACATCTGGCTTTGGAGACGGGACAGTAATATGAATCTGATACTTCATCACCTGCTACCTCAAACATCTGGCTCTGGGGACGGGACAGTAATCTGAATCTGATACTTCAACACCTGCTACCTCAAACATCTGGCTTTGGAGACTGGACAGTAATATGAATCTGATACTTCATCACCTGCTACCTCAAACATCTGGCTTTGGAGATGGGACAGTAATATGAATCTGATACTTCATCACCTGCTACCTCAAACATCTGGCTTTGGAGACGGGACAGTAATATGAATCTGATACTTCATCACCAGCTACCTCAAACATCTGGCTTTGGAGACAGGACAGTAATATGAATCTGATACTTCATCACCTGCTACCTCAAACATCTGGCTTTGTAGATGGGACAGTAATATGAATCTGATACTTCATCACCTGCTACCTCAAATAAAGGTTGGCTTTGGAGACGGGACAGTAATATGAATCTGATGCTTCATCACCTGCTACCTCAAATAAAGGTTGGCTTTGGAGATGGGACAGTAATATGAATCTGGTACTTCATCACCTGCTACCTCAAACATCTGGCTTTGGAGACGGGACAGTAATATGAATCTGATGCTTCATCACCTGCTACCTCAAATAAAGGTTGGCTTTGGAGATGGGACAGTAATATGAATCTGATACTTCATCACCTGCTACCTCAAACAAAGGTTGGCTTTGGAGACGGGACAGTAATATGAATCTGATACTTCATCACCTGCTACCTCAAACAAAGGTTGGCTTTGGAGACAGGGCAGAAGTATGAACCTGATACTTCATCACCTGCTACCTCAAACAAAGGTTGGCTTTGGAGACGGGACAGTAATATGAATCTGGTACTTCATCACCTGCTACCTCAAACATCTGGCTTTGGAGACGGGACAGTAATATGAATCTGATACTTCATCACCTGCTACCTCAAACAAAGGTTGGCTTTGGAGACAGGGCAGAAATATGAACCTGATACTTCATCACCTGCTACCTCAAACAAAGGTTGGCTTTGGAGACGGGACAGTAATATGAATCTGGTACTTCATCACCTGCTACCTCAAACATCTGGCTTTGGAGACGGGACAGTAATATGAACCTGATACTTCATCACCTGCTACCTCAAACATCTGACTTTGGAGACAGGACAGTAATATGAACCTGATACTTCATCACCTGCTACCTCAAACATCTGGCTTTGGAGACAGGACAGTAATATGAACCTGATACTTCATCACCTGCTACCTCAAACATCTGGCTTTGGAGACAGGACAGTAATATGAACCTGATACTTCATCACCTGCTACCTCAAACATCTGGCTTTGGAGACAGGACAGTAATATGAATCTGGTACTTCATCACCTGCTACCTCAAACATCTGGCTTTGGAGACGGGACAGTAATATGAATCTGATACTTCATCACCTGCTACCTCAAACAAAGTTTGGCTTAGGAGACGGGACAGTAATATGAATCTGATACTTCATCACCTGCTACCTCAAACAAAGTTTGGCTTAGGAGACGGGACAGTAATATGAATCTGATACTTCATCACCTGCTACTTCAAACAAAGATCTAACTTTGGAGACAGGGCAGAAATATGAATCTGATGCTTCATCACCTGCTACCTCAAACAAAGATCTAACTTTGGAAACGGGACAGTAATATGAATCTGATACTTCATCACCTGCTACCTCAAACAAAGGTTGGCTTTGGAGACGGGACAGTAATATGAATCTGATACTTCATCACCTGCTACCTCAAACAAAGATCTGGCTTTGGAGACGGGACAGTAATATGAATCTGGTACTTCATCACCTGCTACCTCAAACAAAGATCTAACTTTGGAGACGGGGCAGAAATATGAATCTGATGCTTCATCACCTGCTACCTCAAACAAAGGTTGGCTTAGGAGACAGGGCAGAAATATGAATCTGATACTTCATCACCTGCTACCTCAAACAAAGGTTGGCTTTGGAAACGGGACAGAAATATGAATCTGATACTTCATCACCTGCTACCTCAAACTGCTGGCTTTGGAGACGGGACAGTAATATGAATCTGATACTTCATCACCTGCTACCTCAAACAAAGGTTGGCTTTGGAAACGGGACAGTAATATGAATCTGATACTTCATCACCTGCTACCTCAAACAAACATCTGGCTTTGGAGACGGGACAGTAATATGAATCTGATACTTCATCACCTGCTACCTCAAACAAAGGTTGGCTTAGGAGACAGGGCAGAAATATGAATCTGATGCTTCATCACCTGCTACCTCAAACAAAGGTTGGCTTAGGAGACAGGGCAGAAATATGAATCTGATACTTCATCACCTGCTACCTCAAACAAAGGTTGGCTTTGGAGACGGGACAGTAATATGAATCTGATACTTCATCACCTGCTACCTCAAACAAAGGTTGGCTTAGGAGACAGGGCAGAAATATGAATCTGATACTTCATCACCTGCTACCTCAAACAAAGGTTGGCTTAGGAGACAGGGCAGAAATATGAATCTGATACTTCATCACCTGCTACCTCAAACAAAGATCTGGCTTTGGAGACGGGACAGTAATATGAACCTGATACTTCATCACCTGCTACCTCAAACAAAGGTTGGCTTAGGAGACGGGACAGTAATATGAATCTGATACTTCATCACCTGCTACCTCAAACAAAGGTTGGCTTAGGAGACGGGACAGTAATATGAATCTGATACTTCATCACCTGCTACCTCAAACAAAGATCTGGCTTTGGAGACGGGACAGTAATATGAACCTGATACTTCATCACCTCCTACCTCAAACAAAGGTTGGCTTAGGAGACGGGACAGTAATATGAATCTGATACTTCATCACCTGCTACCTCAAACAAAGATCTGGCTTTGGAGACGGGACAGTAATATGAACCTGATACTTTATCACCTGCTACCTCAAACAAAGGTTGGCTTAGGAGACGGGACAGTAATATGAATCTGATACTTCATCACCTGCTACCTCAAACAAAGGTTGGCTTAGGAGACGGGACAGTAATATGAATCTGATACTTCATCACCTGCTACCTCAAACAAAGATCTGGCTTTGGAGACGGGACAGTAATATGAACCTGATACTTCATCACCTGCTACCTCAAACAAAGGTTGGCTTAGGAGACGGGACAGTAATATGAATCTGATACTTCATCACCTGCTACCTCAAACAAAGGTTGGCTTTGGAGACGGGACAGTAATATGAACCTGATACTTCATCACCTGCTACCTCAAACAAAGGTTGGCTTAGGAGACGGGACAGTAATATGAATCTGATACTTCATCACCTGCTACCTCAAACAAAGATCTGGCTTTGGAGACGGGACAGTAATATGAACCTGATACTTCATCACCTGCTACCTCAAACATCTGGCTTTGGAGACGGGACAGTAATATGAATCTGATACTTCATCACCTGCTACCTCAAACATCTGGCTTTGGAGACGGGACAGTAATATGAATCTGGTACTTCATCACCTGCTACCTCAAACAAAGGTTGGCTTTGGAGACGGGACAGTAATATGAACCTGATACTTCATCACCTGCTACCTCAAACATCTGGCTTTGGAGACGGGACAGTAATATGAATCTGGTACTTCATCACCTGCTACCTCAAACAAAGGTTGGCTTTGGAGACGGGACAGTAATATGAATCTGGTACTTCATCACCTGCTACCTCAAACAAAGATCTGGCTTTGGAGACGGGACAGTAATATGAACCTGATACTTCATCACCTGCTACCTCAAACATCTGGCTTTGGAGACGGGACAGTAATATGAATCTGATACTTCATCACCTGCTACCTCAAACATCTGGCTTTGGAGACGGGACAGTAATATGAATCTGGTACTTCATCACCTGCTACCTCAAACATCTGGCTTTGGAGACGGGACAGTAATATGAACCTGATACTTCATCACCTGCTACCTCAAACATCTGGCTTTGGAGACGGGACAGTAATATGAACCTGATACTTCATCACCTGCTACCTCAAACATCTGGCTTTGGAGACGGGACAGTAATATGAATCTGATACTTCATCACCTGCTACCTCAAACAAAGGTTGGCTTAGGAGACGGGACAGTAATATGAATCTGATACTTCATCACCTGCTACCTCAAACAAAGGTTGGCTTTGGAGGCGGGACAGTAATATGAATCTGATACTTCATCACCTGCTACCTCAAACAAAGGTTGGCTTTGGAGGCGGGACAGTAATATGAATCTGATACTTCATCACCTGCTACTTCAAACAAAGGTTGGCTTTGGAGACGGGACAGTAATATGAATCTGATACTTCATCACCTGCTACTTCAAACAAAGATCTAACTTTGGAGACGGGACAGTAATATGAATCTGATACTTCATCACCTGCTACTTCAAACAAAGATCTAACTTTGGAGACAGGACAGTAATATGAATCTGATACTTCATCACCTGCTACTTCAAACAAAGATCTAACTTTGGAGACTGGACAGTAATATGAATCTGATACTTCATCACCTGCTACCTCAAACAAAGGTTGGCTTTGAGGACGGGACAGTAATCTGAATCTGATACTTCATCACCTGCTACCTCAAACAAAGGTTGGCTTTGAGGACGGGACAGTAATATGAATCTGATACTTCATCATCTGCTACCTCAAACAAAGGTTGGCTTTGAGGACGGGACAGTAATATGAATCTGATACTTCATCACCTGCTACCTCAAACAAAGATCTGGCTTTGAGGACGGGACAGTAATATGAATCTGATACTTCATCACCTGCTACCTCAAACAAAGGTTGGCTTTGAGGACGGGACAGTAATCTGAATCTGATGCTTCATCACCTGCTACCTCAAACAAAGGTTGGCTTTAAGGACGGGACAGTAATCTGAACCTGATACTTCATCACCTGCTACCTCAAACAAAGGTTGGCTTTGAGGACGGGACAGTAATATGAATCTGATACTTCATCACCTGCTACCTCAAACAAAGATCTGGCTTTGAGGACGGGACAGTAATATGAATCTGATACTTCATCACCTGCTACCTCAAACAAAGGTTGGCTTTGGAGACGGGACAGTAATATGAATCTGATACTTCATCACCTGCTACCTCAAACATCTGGCTTTGGAGACGGGACAGTAATATGAATCTGATACTTCATCACCTGCTACCTCAAACAAAGGTTGGCTTTGGAGACGGGACAGTAATATGAATCTGATGCTGCATCACCTGCTACCTCAAACAAAGATCTGGCTTTGAGGACGGGACAGTAATATGAATCTGATACTTCATCACCTGCTACCTCAAACAAAGATCTGGCTTTGAGGACGGGACAGTAATATGAATCTGATGCTTCATCACCTGCTACCTCAAACAAAGATCTGGCTTTGAGGACGGGACACTAATATGAATCTGATGCTTCATCACCTGCTACCTCAAACAAAGATCTGGCTTTGAGGACGGGACAGTAATATGAATCTGATACTTCATCACCTGCTATCTCAAACAAAGGTTGGCTTTGGAGACGGGACAGTAATATGAATCTGATGCTGCATCACCTGCTACCTCAAACAAAGGTTGGCTTAGCAGACGGGACAGTAATATGAATCTGATACTTCATCACCTGCTACCTCAAACAAAGGTTGGCTTTGGAGACGGGACAGTAATATGAATCTGATACTTCATCACCTGCTACCTCAAACAAAGGTTGGCTTTGGAGACGGGACAGTAATATGAATCTGATACTTCATCACCTGCTACCTCAAACAAAGGTTGGCTTTGGAGACGGGACAGTAATATGAATCTGATACTTCATCACCTGCTACCTCAAACAAAGGTTGGCTTTGGAGACGGGACAGTAATATGAATCTGAAACTTCATCACCTGCTACCTCAAACAAAGGTTGGCTTTGGAGACGGGACAGTAATATGAATCTGAAACTTCATCACCTGCTACCTCAAACAAAGGTTGGCTTTGGAGACGGGACAGTAATATGAATCTGATACTTCATCACCTGCTACCTCAAACAAAGGTTGGCTTTGGAGACGGGACAGTAATATGAATCTGATACTTCATCACCTGCTGCCTCAAACAAAGGTTGGCTTTGGAGACGGGACAGTAATATGAATCTGAAACTTCATCACCTGCTACCTCAAACATCTGGCTTTGGAGACGGGACAGTAATATGAATCTGATACTTCATCACCTGCTACCTCAAACATCTGGCTCTGGGGACGGGACAGTAATCTGAATCTGATACTTCAACACCTGCTACCTCAAACATCTGGCTTTGGAGACTGGACAGTAATATGAATCTGATACTTCATCACCTGCTACCTCAAACATCTGGCTTTGGAGATGGGAGAGTAATATGAATCTGATACTTCATCACCTGCTACCTCAAACATCTGGCTTTAGAGACGGCACAGTAATATGAAGCTGATACTTCATCACCTGCTACCTCAAACATCTGGCTTTGTAGATGGGACAGTAATATGAATCTGATACTTCATCACCTGCTACCTCAAATAAAGGTTGGCTTTGGAGACGGGACAGTAATATGAATCTGATGCTTCATCACCTGCTACCTCAAATAAAGGTTGGCTTTGGAGATGGGACAGTAATATGAATCTGGTACTTCATCACCTGCTACCTCAAACATCTGGCTTTGGAGACGGGACAGTAATATGAATCTGATGCTTCATCACCTGCTACCTCAAATAAAGGTTGGCTTTGGAGATGGGACAGTAATATGAATCTGATACTTCATCACCTGCTACCTCAAACAAAGGTTGGCTTTGGAGACGGGACAGTAATATGAATCTGATACTTCATCACCTGCTACCTCAAACAAAGGTTGGCTTTGGAGACAGGGCAGAAGTATGAACCTGATACTTCATCACCTGCTACCTCAAACAAAGGTTGGCTTTGGAGACGGGACAGTAATATGAATCTGGTACTTCATCACCTGCTACCTCAAACATCTGGCTTTGGAGACGGGACAGTAATATGAATCTGATACTTCATCACCTGCTACCTCAAACAAAGGTTGGCTTTGGAGACAGGGCAGAAATATGAACCTGATACTTCATCACCTGCTACCTCAAACAAAGGTTGGCTTTGGAGACGGGACAGTAATATGAATCTGGTACTTCATCACCTGCTACCTCAAACATCTGGCTTTGGAGACGGGACAGTAATATGAACCTGATACTTCATCACCTGCTACCTCAAACATCTGACTTTGGAGACAGGACAGTAATATGAACCTGATACTTCATCACCTGCTACCTCAAACATCTGGCTTTGGAGACAGGACAGTAATATGAACCTGATACTTCATCACCTGCTACCTCAAACATCTGGCTTTGGAGACAGGACAGTAATATGAACCTGATACTTCATCACCTGCTACCTCAAACATCTGGCTTTGGAGACAGGACAGTAATATGAATCTGGTACTTCATCACCTGCTACCTCAAACATCTGGCTTTGGAGACGGGACAGTAATATGAATCTGATACTTCATCACCTGCTACCTCAAACAAAGTTTGGCTTAGGAGACGGGACAGTAATATGAATCTGATACTTCATCACCTGCTACCTCAAACAAAGTTTGGCTTAGGAGACGGGACAGTAATATGAATCTGATACTTCATCACCTGCTACTTCAAACAAAGATCTAACTTTGGAGACAGGGCAGAAATATGAATCTGATGCTTCATCACCTGCTACCTCAAACAAAGATCTAACTTTGGAAACGGGACAGTAATATGAATCTGATACTTCATCACCTGCTACCTCAAACAAAGGTTGGCTTTGGAGACGGGACAGTAATATGAATCTGATACTTCATCACCTGCTACCTCAAACAAAGATCTGGCTTTGGAGACGGGACAGTAATATGAATCTGGTACTTCATCACCTGCTACCTCAAACAAAGATCTAACTTTGGAGACGGGGCAGAAATATGAATCTGATGCTTCATCACCTGCTACCTCAAACAAAGGTTGGCTTAGGAGACAGGGCAGAAATATGAATCTGATACTTCATCACCTGCTACCTCAAACAAAGGTTGGCTTTGGAAACGGGACAGAAATATGAATCTGATACTTCATCACCTGCTACCTCAAACTGCTGGCTTTGGAGACGGGACAGTAATATGAATCTGATACTTCATCACCTGCTACCTCAAACAAAGGTTGGCTTTGGAAACGGGACAGTAATATGAATCTGATACTTCATCACCTGCTACCTCAAACAAACATCTGGCTTTGGAGACGGGACAGTAATATGAATCTGATACTTCATCACCTGCTACCTCAAACAAAGGTTGGCTTAGGAGACAGGGCAGAAATATGAATCTGATGCTTCATCACCTGCTACCTCAAACAAAGGTTGGCTTAGGAGACAGGGCAGAAATATGAATCTGATACTTCATCACCTGCTACCTCAAACAAAGGTTGGCTTTGGAGACGGGACAGTAATATGAATCTGATACTTCATCACCTGCTACCTCAAACAAAGGTTGGCTTAGGAGACAGGGCAGAAATATGAATCTGATACTTCATCACCTGCTACCTCAAACAAAGGTTGGCTTAGGAGACAGGGCAGAAATATGAATCTGATACTTCATCACCTGCTACCTCAAACAAAGATCTGGCTTTGGAGACGGGACAGTAATATGAACCTGATACTTCATCACCTGCTACCTCAAACAAAGGTTGGCTTAGGAGACGGGACAGTAATATGAATCTGATACTTCATCACCTGCTACCTCAAACAAAGGTTGGCTTAGGAGACGGGACAGTAATATGAATCTGATACTTCATCACCTGCTACCTCAAACAAAGATCTGGCTTTGGAGACGGGACAGTAATATGAACCTGATACTTCATCACCTGCTACCTCAAACAAAGGTTGGCTTAGGAGACGGGACAGTAATATGAATCTGATACTTCATCACCTGCTACCTCAAACAAAGATCTGGCTTTGGAGACGGGACAGTAATATGAACCTGATACTTCATCACCTGCTACCTCAAACAAAGGTTGGCTTAGGAGACGGGACAGTAATATGAATCTGATACTTCATCACCTGCTACCTCAAACAAAGGTTGGCTTAGGAGACGGGACAGTAATATGAATCTGATACTTCATCACCTGCTACCTCAAACAAAGATCTGGCTTTGGAGACGGGACAGTAATATGAACCTGATACTTCATCACCTGCTACCTCAAACAAAGGTTGGCTTAGGAGACGGGACAGTAATATGAATCTGATACTTCATCACCTGCTACCTCAAACAAAGGTTGGCTTTGGAGACGGGACAGTAATATGAACCTGATACTTCATCACCTGCTACCTCAAACAAAGGTTGGCTTAGGAGACGGGACAGTAATATGAATCTGATACTTCATCACCTGCTACCTCAAACAAAGATCTGGCTTTGGAGACGGGACAGTAATATGAACCTGATACTTCATCACCTGCTACCTCAAACATCTGGCTTTGGAGACGGGACAGTAATATGAATCTGATACTTCATCACCTGCTACCTCAAACATCTGGCTTTGGAGACGGGACAGTAATATGAATCTGGTACTTCATCACCTGCTACCTCAAACAAAGGTTGGCTTTGGAGACGGGACAGTAATATGAACCTGATACTTCATCACCTGCTACCTCAAACATCTGGCTTTGGAGACGGGACAGTAATATGAATCTGGTACTTCATCACCTGCTACCTCAAACAAAGGTTGGCTTTGGAGACGGGACAGTAATATGAATCTGGTACTTCATCACCTGCTACCTCAAACAAAGATCTGGCTTTGGAGACGGGACAGTAATATGAACCTGATACTTCATCACCTGCTACCTCAAACATCTGGCTTTGGAGACGGGACAGTAATATGAATCTGATACTTCATCACCTGCTACCTCAAACATCTGGCTTTGGAGACGGGACAGTAATATGAATCTGGTACTTCATCACCTGCTACCTCAAACATCTGGCTTTGGAGACGGGACAGTAATATGAACCTGATACTTCATCACCTGCTACCTCAAACATCTGGCTTTGGAGACGGGACAGTAATATGAACCTGATACTTCATCACCTGCTACCTCAAACATCTGGCTTTGGAGACGGGACAGTAATATGAATCTGATACTTCATCACCTGCTACCTCAAACAAAGGTTGGCTTAGGAGACGGGACAGTAATATGAATCTGATACTTCATCACCTGCTACCTCAAACATCTGGCTTTGGAGACGGGACAGTAATATGAATCTGATACTTCATCACCTGCTACCTCAAACAAAGGTTGGCTTTGGAGACGGGACAGTAATATGAATCTGATGCTGCATCACCTGCTACCTCAAACAAAGATCTGGCTTTGAGGACGGGACAGTAATATGAATCTGATACTTCATCACCTGCTACCTCAAACAAAGATCTGGCTTTGAGGACGGGACAGTAATATGAATCTGATGCTTCATCACCTGCTACCTCAAACAAAGATCTGGCTTTGAGGACGGGACAGTAATATGAATCTGATGCTTCATCACCTGCTACCTCAAACAAAGATCTGGCTTTGAGGACGGGACAGTAATATGAATCTGATACTTCATCACCTGCTATCTCAAACAAAGGTTGGCTTTGGAGACGGGACAGTAATATGAATCTGATGCTGCATCACCTGCTACCTCAAACAAAGGTTGGCTTAGCAGACGGGACAGTAATATGAATCTGATACTTCATCACCTGCTACCTCAAACAAAGGTTGGCTTTGGAGACGGGACAGTAATATGAATCTGATACTTCATCACCTGCTACCTCAAACAAAGGTTGGCTTTGGAGACGGGACAGTAATATGAATCTGATACTTCATCACCTGCTACCTCAAACAAAGGTTGGCTTTGGAGACGGGATAGTAATATGAATCTGATACTTCATCACCTGCTACCTCAAACAAAGGTTGGCTTTGGAGACGGGACAGTAATATGAATCTGAAACTTCATCACCTGCTACCTCAAACAAAGGTTGGCTTTGGAGACGGGACAGTAATATGAATCTGAAACTTCATCACCTGCTACCTCAAACAAAGGTTGGCTTTGGAGACGGGACAGTAATATGAATCTGATACTTCATCACCTGCTACCTCAAACAAAGGTTGGCTTTGGAGACGGGACAGTAATATGAATCTGATACTTCATCACCTGCTGCCTCAAACAAAGGTTGGCTTTGGAGACGGGACAGTAATATGAATCTGAAACTTCATCACCTGCTACCTCAAACATCTGGCTTTGGAGACGGGACAGTAATATGAATCTGATACTTCATCACCTGCTACCTCAAACATCTGGCTCTGGGGACGGGACAGTAATCTGAATCTGATACTTCAACACCTGCTACCTCAAACATCTGGCTTTGGAGACTGGACAGTAATATGAATCTGATACTTCATCACCTGCTACCTCAAACATCTGGCTTTGGAGATGGGACAGTAATATGAATCTGATACTTCATCACCTGCTACCTCAAACATCTGGCTTTGGAGACGGGACAGTAATATGAATCTGATACTTCATCACCAGCTACCTCAAACATCTGGCTTTGGAGACAGGACAGTAATATGAATCTGATACTTCATCACCTGCTACCTCAAACATCTGGCTTTAGAGACGGCACAGTAATATGAAGCTGATACTTCATCACCTGCTACCTCAAACATCTGGCTTTGTAGATGGGACAGTAATATGAATCTGATACTTCATCACCTGCTACCTCAAATAAAGGTTGGCTTTGGAGACGGGACAGTAATATGAATCTCATGCTTCATCACCTGCTACCTCAAATAAAGGTTGGCTTTGGAGATGGGACAGTAATATGAATCTGGTACTTCATCACCTGCTACCTCAAACATCTGGCTTTGGAGACGGGACAGTAATATGAATCTGATGCTTCATCACCTGCTACCTCAAATAAAGGTTGGCTTTGGAGATGGGACAGTAATATGAATCTGATACTTCATCACCTGCTACCTCAAACAAAGGTTGGCTTTGGAGACGGGACAGTAATATGAATCTGATACTTCATCACCTGCTACCTCAAACAAAGGTTGGCTTTGGAGACAGGGCAGAAGTATGAACCTGATACTTCATCACCTGCTACCTCAAACAAAGGTTGGCTTTGGAGACGGGACAGTAATATGAATCTGGTACTTCATCACCTGCTACCTCAAACATCTGGCTTTGGAGACGGGACAGTAATATGAATCTGATACTTCATCACCTGCTACCTCAAACAAAGGTTGGCTTTGGAGACAGGGCAGAAATATGAACCTGATACTTCATCACCTGCTACCTCAAACAAAGGTTGGCTTTGGAGACGGGACAGTAATATGAATCTGGTACTTCATCACCTGCTACCTCAAACATCTGGCTTTGGAGACGGGACAGTAATATGAACCTGATACTTCATCACCTGCTACCTCAAACATCTGACTTTGGAGACAGGACAGTAATATGAACCTGATACTTCATCACCTGCTACCTCAAACATCTGGCTTTGGAGACAGGACAGTAATATGAACCTGATACTTCATCACCTGCTACCTCAAACATCTGGCTTTGGAGACAGGACAGTAATATGAACCTGATACTTCATCACCTGCTACCTCAAACATCTGGCTTTGGAGACAGGACAGTAATATGAATCTGGTACTTCATCACCTGCTACCTCAAACATCTGGCTTTGGAGACGGGACAGTAATATGAATCTGATACTTCATCACCTGCTACCTCAAACAAACTTTGGCTTAGGAGACGGGACAGTAATATGAATCTGATACTTCATCACCTGCTACCTCAAACAAAGTTTGGCTTAGGAGACGGGACAGTAATATGAATCTGATACTTCATCACCTGCTACTTCAAACAAAGATCTAACTTTGGAGACAGGGCAGAAATATGAATCTGATGCTTCATCACCTGCTACCTCAAACAAAGATCTAACTTTGGAAACGGGACAGTAATATGAATCTGATACTTCATCACCTGCTACCTCAAACAAAGGTTGGCTTTGGAGACGGGACAGTAATATGAATCTGATACTTCATCACCTGCTACCTCAAACAAAGATCTGGCTTTGGAGACGGGACAGTAATATGAATCTGGTACTTCATCACCTGCTACCTCAAACAAAGATCTAACTTTGGAGACGGGGCAGAAATATGAATCTGATGCTTCATCACCTGCTACCTCAAACAAAGGTTGGCTTAGGAGACAGGGCAGAAATATGAATCTGATACTTCATCACCTGCTACCTCAAACAAAGGTTGGCTTTGGAAACGGGACAGAAATATGAATCTGATACTTCATCACCTGCTACCTCAAACTGCTGGCTTTGGAGACGGGACAGTAATATGAATCTGATACTTCATCACCTGCTACCTCAAACAAAGGTTGGCTTTGGAAACGGGACAGTAATATGAATCTGATACTTCATCACCTGCTACCTCAAACAAACATCTGGCTTTGGAGACGGGACAGTAATATGAATCTGATACTTCATCACCTGCTACCTCAAACAAAGGTTGGCTTAGGAGACAGGGCAGAAATATGAATCTGATGCTTCATCACCTGCTACCTCAAACAAAGGTTGGCTTAGGAGACAGGGCAGAAATATGAATCTGATACTTCATCACCTGCTACCTCAAACAAAGGTTGGCTTTGGAGACGGGACAGTAATATGAATCTGATACTTCATCACCTGCTACCTCAAACAAAGGTTGGCTTAGGAGACAGGGCAGAAATATGAATCTGATACTTCATCACCTGCTACCTCAAACAAAGGTTGGCTTAGGAGACAGGGCAGAAATATGAATCTGATACTTCATCACCTGCTACCTCAAACAAAGATCTGGCTTTGGAGACGGGACAGTAATATGAACCTGATACTTCATCACCTGCTACCTCAAACAAAGGTTGGCTTAGGAGACGGGACAGTAATATGAATCTGATACTTCATCACCTGCTACCTCAAACAAAGGTTGGCTTAGGAGACGGGACAGTAATATGAATCTGATACTTCATCACCTGCTACCTCAAACAAAAATCTGGCTTTGGAGACGGGACAGTAATATGAACCTGATACTTCATCACCTCCTACCTCAAACAAAGGTTGGCTTAGGAGACGGGACAGTAATATGAATCTGATACTTCATCACCTGCTACCTCAAACAAAGATCTGGCTTTGGAGACGGGACAGTAATATGAACCTGATACTTCATCACCTGCTACCTCAAACAAAGGCTGGCTTAGGAGACGGGACAGTAATATGAATCTGATACTTCATCACCTGCTACCTCAAACAAAGGTTGGCTTAGGAGACGGGACAGTAATATGAATCTGATACTTCATCACCTGCTACCTCAAACAAAGATCTGGCTTTGGAGACGGGACAGTAATATGAACCTGATACTTCATCACCTGCTACCTCAAACAAAGGTTGGCTTAGGAGACGGGACAGTAATATGAATCTGATACTTCATCACCTGCTACCTCAAACAAAGGTTGGCTTTGGAGACGGGACAGTAATATGAACCTGATACTTCATCACCTGCTACCTCAAACAAAGGTTGGCTTAGGAGACGGGACAGTAATATGAATCTGATACTTCATCACCTGCTACCTCAAACAAAGATCTGGCTTTGGAGACGGGACAGTAATATGAACCTGATACTTCATCACCTGCTACCTCAAACATCTGGCTTTGGAGACGGGACAGTAATATGAATCTGATACTTCATCACCTGCTACCTCAAACATCTGGCTTTGGAGACGGGACAGTAATATGAATCTGGTACTTCATCACCTGCTACCTCAAACAAAGGTTGGCTTTGGAGACGGGACAGTAATATGAACCTGATACTTCATCACCTGCTACCTCAAACATCTGGCTTTGGAGACGGGACAGTAATATGAATCTGGTACTTCATCACCTGCTACCTCAAACAAAGGTTGGCTTTGGAGACGGGACAGTAATATGAATCTGGTACTTCATCACCTGCTACCTCAAACAAAGATCTGGCTTTGGAGACGGGACAGTAATATGAACCTGATACTTCATCACCTGCTACCTCAAACATCTGGCTTTGGAGACGGGACAGTAATATGAATCTGATACTTCATCACCTGCTACCTCAAACATCTGGCTTTGGAGACGGGACAGTAATATGAATCTGGTACTTCATCACCTGCTACCTCAAACATCTGGCTTTGGAGACGGGACAGTAATATGAACCTGATACTTCATCACCTGCTACCTCAAACATCTGGCTTTGGAGACGGGACAGTAATATGAACCTGATACTTCATCACCTGCTACCTCAAACATCTGGCTTTGGAGACGGGACAGTAATATGAATCTGATACTTCATCACCTGCTACCTCAAACAAAGGTTGGCTTAGGAGACGGGACAGTAATATGAATCTGATACTTCATCACCTGCTACCTCAAACAAAGGTTGGCTTTGGAGGCGGGACAGTAATATGAATCTGATACTTCATCACCTGCTACTTCAAACAAAGGTTGGCTTTGGAGACGGGACAGTAATATGAATCTGATACTTCATCACCTGCTACTTCAAACAAAGATCTAACTTTGGAGACGGGACAGTAATATGAATCTGATACTTCATCACCTGCTACTTCAAACAAAGATCTAACTTTGGAGGCGGGACAGTAATATGAATCTGATACTTCATCACCTGCTACCTCAAACAAAGGTTGGCTTTGGAGGCGGGACAGTAATATGAATCTGATACTTCATCACCTGCTACTTCAAACAAAGGTTGGCTTTGGAGACGGGACAGTAATATGAATCTGATACTTCATCACCTGCTACTTCAAACAAAGATCTAACTTTGGAGACGGGACAGTAATATGAATCTGATACTTCATCACCTGCTACTTCAAACAAAGATCTAACTTTGGAGACTGGACAGTAATATGAATCTGATACTTCATCACCTGCTACCTCAAACAAAGGTTGGCTTTGAGGACGGGACAGTAATCTGAATCTGATACTTCATCACCTGCTACCTCAAACAAAGGTTGGCTTTGAGGACGGGACAGTAATATGAATCTGATACTTCATCATCTGCTACCTCAAACAAAGGTTGGCTTTGAGGACGGGACAGTAATATGAATCTGATACTTCATCACCTGCTACCTCAAACAAAGATCTGGCTTTGAGGACGGGACAGTAATATGAATCTGATACTTCATCACCTGCTACCTCAAACAAAGGTTGGCTTTGAGGACGGGACAGTAATCTGAATCTGATGCTTCATCACCTGCTACCTCAAACAAAGGTTGGCTTTAAGGACGGGACAGTAATCTGAACCTGATACTTCATCACCTGCTACCTCAAACAAAGGTTGGCTTTGAGGACGGGACAGTAATATGAATCTGATACTTCATCACCTGCTACCTCAAACAAAGATCTGGCTTTGAGGACGGGACAGTAATATGAATCTGATACTTCATCACCTGCTACCTCAAACAAAGGTTGGCTTTGGAGACGGGACAGTAATATGAATCTGATACTTCATCACCTGCTACCTCAAACATCTGGCTTTGGAGACGGGACAGTAATATGAATCTGATACTTCATCACCTGCTACCTCAAACAAAGGTTGGCTTTGGAGACGGGACAGTAATATGAATCTGATGCTGCATCACCTGCTACCTCAAACAAAGATCTGGCTTTGAGGACGGGACAGTAATATGAATCTGATACTTCATCACCTGCTACCTCAAACAAAGATCTGGCTTTGAGGACGGGACAGTAATATGAATCTGATGCTTCATCACCTGCTACCTCAAACAAAGATCTGGCTTTGAGGACGGGACACTAATATGAATCTGATGCTTCATCACCTGCTACCTCAAACAAAGATCTGGCTTTGAGGACGGGACAGTAATATGAATCTGATACTTCATCACCTGCTATCTCAAACAAAGGTTGGCTTAGGAGACGGGACAGTAATATGAATCTGATGCTGCATCACCTGCTACCTCAAACAAAGGTTGGCTTAGCAGACGGGACAGTAATATGAATCTGATACTTCATCACCTGCTACCTCAAACAAAGGTTGGCTTTGGAGACGGGACAGTAATATGAATCTGATACTTCATCACCTGCTACCTCAAACAAAGGTTGGCTTTGGAGACGGGACAGTAATATGAATCTGATACTTCATCACCTGCTACCTCAAACAAAGGTTGGCTTTGGAGACGGGACAGTAATATGAATCTGATACTTCATCACCTGCTACCTCAAACAAAGGTTGGCTTTGGAGACGGGACAGTAATATGAATCTGAAACTTCATCACCTGCTACCTCAAACAAAGGTTGGCTTTGGAGACGGGACAGTAATATGAATCTGAAACTTCATCTCCTGCTACCTCAAACAAAGGTTGGCTTTGGAGACGGGACAGTAATATGAATCTGATACTTCATCACCTGCTACCTCAAACAAAGGTTGGCTTTGGAGACGGGACAGTAATATGAATCTGATACTTCATCACCTGCTGCCTCAAACAAAGGTTGGCTTTGGAGACGGGACAGTAATATGAATCTGAAACTTCATCACCTGCTACCTCAAACATCTGGCTTTGGAGACGGGACAGTAATATGAATCTGATACTTCATCACCTGCTACCTCAAACATCTGGCTCTGGGGACGGGACAGTAATCTGAATCTGATACTTCAACACCTGCTACCTCAAACATCTGGCTTTGGAGACTGGACAGTAATATGAATCTGATACTTCATCACCTGCTACCTCAAACATCTGGCTTTGGAGATGGGACAGTAATATGAATCTGATACTTCATCACCTGCTACCTCAAACATCTGGCTTTGGAGACGGGACAGTAATATGAATCTGATACTTCATCACCTGCTACCTCAAACATCTGGCTTTGGAGACAGGACAGTAATATGAATCTGATACTTCATCACCTGCTACCTCAAACATCTGGCTTTAGAGACGGCACAGTAATATGAAGCTGATACTTCATCACCTGCTACCTCAAACAAAGGTTGGCTTTGGAGACGGGACAGTAATATGAATCTGATACTTCATCACCTGCTACCTCAAACAAAGGTTGGCTTTGGAGACGGGACAGTAATATGAATCTGATACTTCATCACCTGCTACCTCAAACAAAGGTTGGCTTTGGAGACGGGACAG
This sequence comes from Deroplatys truncata, assembly GCA_030765065.1. Taxonomy (NCBI): domain Eukaryota; kingdom Metazoa; phylum Arthropoda; class Insecta; order Mantodea; family Mantidae; genus Deroplatys; species Deroplatys truncata. The sequence continues at coordinate 11,584,327 of CM060975.1, forward strand.
TAATATGAATCTGATACTTCATCACCTGCTACCTCAAACAAAGGTTGGCTTTGGAGACGGGACAGTAATATGAATCTGAAACTTCATCACCTGCTACCTCAAACAAAGGTTGGCTTTGGAGACGGGACAGTAATATGAATCTGAAACTTCATCTCCTGCTACCTCAAACAAAGGTTGGCTTTGGAGACGGGACAGTAATATGAATCTGATACTTCATCACCTGCTACCTCAAACAAAGGTTGGCTTTGGAGACGGGACAGTAATATGAATCTGATACTTCATCACCTGCTGCCTCAAACAAAGGTTGGCTTTGGAGACGGGACAGTAATATGAATCTGAAACTTCATCACCTGCTACCTCAAACATCTGGCTTTGGAGACGGGACAGTAATATGAATCTGATACTTCATCACCTGCTACCTCAAACATCTGGCTCTGGGGACGGGACAGTAATCTGAATCTGATACTTCAACACCTGCTACCTCAAACATCTGGCTTTGGAGACTGGACAGTAATATGAATCTGATACTTCATCACCTGCTACCTCAAACATCTGGCTTTGGAGATGGGACAGTAATATGAATCTGATACTTCATCACCTGCTACCTCAAACATCTGGCTTTGGAGACGGGACAGTAATATGAATCTGATACTTCATCACCTGCTACCTCAAACATCTGGCTTTGGAGACAGGACAGTAATATGAATCTGATACTTCATCACCTGCTACCTCAAACATCTGGCTTTAGAGACGGCACAGTAATATGAAGCTGATACTTCATCACCTGCTACCTCAAACATCTGGCTTTGTAGATGGGACAGTAATATGAATCTGATACTTCATCACCTGCTACCTCAAATAAAGGTTGGCTTTGGAGACGGGACAGTAATATGAATCTGATGCTTCATCACCTGCTACCTCAAATAAAGGTTGGCTTTGGAGATGGGACAGTAATATGAATCTGGTACTTCATCACCTGCTACCTCAAACATCTGGCTTTGGAGACGGGACAGTAATATGAATCTGATGCTTCATCACCTGCTACCTCAAATAAAGGTTGGCTTTGGAGATGGGACAGTAATATGAATCTGATACTTCATCACCTGCTACCTCAAACAAAGGTTGGCTTTGGAGACGGGACAGTAATATGAATCTGATACTTCATCACCTGCTACCTCAAACAAAGGTTGGCTTTGGAGACAGGGCAGAAGTATGAACCTGATACTTCATCACCTGCTACCTCAAACAAAGGTTGGCTTTGGAGACGGGACAGTAATATGAATCTGGTACTTCATCACCTGCTACCTCAAACATCTGGCTTTGGAGACGGGACAGTAATATGAATCTGATACTTCATCACCTGCTACCTCAAACAAAGGTTGGCTTTGGAGACAGGGCAGAAATATGAACCTGATACTTCATCACCTGCTACCTCAAACAAAGGTTGGCTTTGGAGACGGGACAGTAATATGAATCTGGTACTTCATCACCTGCTACCTCAAACATCTGGCTTTGGAGACGGGACAGTAATATGAACCTGATACTTCATCACCTGCTACCTCAAACATCTGGCTTTGGAGACAGGACAGTAATATGAATCTGGTACTTCATCACCTGCTACCTCAAACAAAGGTTGGCTTAGGAGACGGGACAGTAATATGAATCTGATACTTCATCACCTGCTACCTCAAACAAAGGTTGGCTTTGGAGACGGGACAGTAATATGAATCTGGTACTTCATCATCTGCTACCTCAAACATCTGGCTTTAGAGACGGGACAGTAATATGAATCTGATACTTCATCACCTGCTACCTCAAACAAAGGTTGGCTTTGGAGACGGGACAGTAATATGAACCTGATACTTCATCACCTGCTACCTCAAACATCTGGCTTTGGAAACGGGACAGTAATATGAATCTGATACTTCATCACCTGCTACCTCAAACAAAGTTTGGCTTAGGAGACGGGACAGTAATATGAACCTGATACTTCATCACCTGCTACCTCAAACATCTGGCTTTGGAAACGGGACAGTAATATGAATCTGATACTTCATCATCTGCTACCTCAAACATCTGGCTTTGGAGACGGGACAGTAATATGAATCTGATACTTCATCACCTGCTACCTCAAACAAAGTTTGGCTTAGGAGACGGGACAGTAATATGAATCTGATACTTCATCACCTGCTACCTCAAACAAAGGTTGGCTTTGGAGACGGGACAGTAATATGAATCTGATACTTCATCACCTGCTACCTCAAACAAAGGTTGGCTTTGGAAACGGGACAGTAATATGAATCTGATACTTCATCATCTGCTACCTCAAACATCTGGCTTTGGAGACGGGACAGTAATATGAATCTGATACTTCATCACCTGCTACCTCAAACAAAGGTTGGCTTTGGAGACGGGACAGTAATATGAATCTGATACTTCATCATCTGCTACCTCAAACATCTGGCTTTGGAGACGGGACAGTAATATGAATCTGATACTTCATCACCTGCTACCTCAAACAAAGGTTGGCTTTGGAGACGGGACAGTAATATGAATCTGATACTTCATCATCTGCTACCTCAAACATCTGGCTTTGGAGACGGGACAGTAATATGAATCTCATACTTCATCACCTGCTACCTCAAACAAAGGTTGGCTTTGGAGACGGGACAGTAATATGAATCTGATACTTCATCACCTGCTACCTCAAACAAAGGTTGGCTTTGGAGACGGGACAGTAATATGAATCTGATACTTCATCACCTGCTGCCTCAAACAAAGGTTGGCTTTGGAGACGGGACAGTAATATGAATCTGATACTTCATCACCTGCTACCTCAAACAAAGGTTGGCTTTGGAGACGGGACAGTAATATGAATCTGGTACTTCATCACCTGCTGCCTCAAACAAAGGTTGGCTTTGGAGACGGGACAGTAATATGAATCTGATACTTCATCACCTGCTGCCTCAAACAAAGGTTGGCTTTGGAGACGGGACAGTAATATGAATCTGATACTTCATCACCTGCTGCCTCAAACAAAGGTTGGCTTTGGAGACGGGACAGTAATATGAATCTGATACTTCATCACCTGCTGCCTCAAACAAAGGTTGGCTTTGGAGACGGGACAGTAATATGAATCTGATACTTCATCACCTGCTACCTCAAACAAAGTTTGGCTTAGGAGACGGGACAGTAATATGAATCTGATGCTTCATCACCTGCTACCTCAAACATCTGGCTTTGGAAACGGGACAGTAATATGAATCTGATACTTCATCACCTGCTACCTCAAACATCTGGCTTTGGAGACGGGACAGTAATATGAATCTGATACTTCATCACCTGCTACCTCAAACATCTGGCTTTGGAGACGGGACAGTAATATGAATCTGATACTTCATCACCTGCTACCTCAAACAAAGTTTGGCTTAGGAGACGGGACAGTAATATGAATCTGATGCTTCATCACCTGCTACCTCAAACAAAGGTTGGCTTGGAGACGGGACAGTAATATGAATCTGATACTTCATCACCTGCTACCTCAAACAAAGTTTGGCTTAGGAGACGGGACAGTAATATGAATCTGATACTTCATCACCTGCTACCTCAAACAAAGGTTGGCTTTGGAGACGGGACAGTAATATGAATCTGATGCTTCATCACCTGCTACCTCAAACAAAGATCTGGCTTTGAGGACGGGACAGTAATATGAATCTGATACTTCATCACCTGCTACCTCAAACAAAGGTTGGCTTTGGAGACGGGACAGTAATATGAATCTGATGCTGCATCACCTGCTACCTCAAACAAAGGTTGGCATAGCAGACGGGACAGTAATATGAATCTGATACTTCATCACCTGCTACCTCAAACAAAGGTTGGCTTTGGAGACGGGACAGTAATATGAATCTGATACTTCATCACCTGCTACCTCAAACAAAGGTTGGCTTTGGAGACGGGACAGTAATATGAATCTGATACTTCATCACCTGCTACCTCAAACAAAGGTTGGCTTTGGAGACGGGACAGTAATATGAATCTGATACTTCATCATCTGCTACCTCAAACAAAGGTTGGCTTTGGAGACGGGACAGTAATATGAATCTGAAACTTCATCACCTGCTACCTCAAACAAAGGTTGGCTTTGGAGACGGGACAGTAATATGAATCTGAAACTTCATCACCTGCTACCTCAAACAAAGGTTGGCTTTGGAGACGGGACAGTAATATGAATCTGATACTTCATCACCTGCTACCTCAAACAAAGGTTGGCTTTGGAGACGGGACAGTAATATGAATCTGATACTTCATCACCTGCTGCCTCAAACAAAGGTTGGCTTTGGAGACGGGACAGTAATATGAATCTGAAACTTCATCACCTGCTACCTCAAACATCTGGCTTTGGAGACGGGACAGTAATATGAATCTGATACTTCATCACCTGCTACCTCAAACATCTGGCTCTGGGGACGGGACAGTAATCTGAATCTGATACTTCAACACCTGCTACCTCAAACATCTGGCTTTGGAGACTGGACAGTAATATGAATCTGATACTTCATCACCTGCTACCTCAAACATCTGGCTTTGGAGATGGGACAGTAATATGAATCTGATACTTCATCACCTGCTACCTCAAACATCTGGCTTTGGAGACGGGACAGTAATATGAATCTGATACTTCATCACCTGCTACCTCAAACATCTGGCTTTGGAGACAGGACAGTAATATGAATCTGATACTTCATCACCTGCTACCTCAAACATCTGGCTTTAGAGACGGCACAGTAATATGAAGCTGATACTTCATCACCTGCTACCTCAAACATCTGGCTTTGTAGATGGGACAGTAATATGAATCTGATACTTCATCACCTGCTACCTCAAATAAAGGTTGGCTTTGGAGACGGGACAGTAATATGAATCTGATGCTTCATCACCTGCTACCTCAAATAAAGGTTGGCTTTGGAGATGGGACAGTAATATGAATCTGGTACTTCATCACCTGCTACCTCAAACATCTGGCTTTGGAGACGGGACAGTAATATGAATCTGATGCTTCATCACCTGCTACCTCAAATAAAGGTTGGCTTTGGAGATGGGACAGTAATATGAATCTGATACTTCATCACCTGCTACCTCAAACAAAGGTTGGCTTTGGAGACGGGACAGTAATATGAATCTGATACTTCATCACCTGCTACCTCAAACAAAGGTTGGCTTTGGAGACAGGGCAGAAGTATGAACCTGATACTTCATCACCTGCTACCTCAAACAAAGGTTGGCTTTGGAGACGGGACAGTAATATGAATCTGGTACTTCATCACCTGCTACCTCAAACATCTGGCTTTGGAGACGGGACAGTAATATGAATCTGATACTTCATCACCTGCTACCTCAAACAAAGGTTGGCTTTGGAGACAGGGCAGAAATATGAACCTGATACTTCATCACCTGCTACCTCAAACAAAGGTTGGCTTTGGAGACGGGACAGTAATATGAATCTGGTACTTCATCACCTGCTACCTCAAACATCTGGCTTTGGAGACGGGACAGTAATATGAACCTGATACTTCATCACCTGCTACCTCAAACATCTGACTTTGGAGACAGGACAGTAATATGAACCTGATACTTCATCACCTGCTACCTCAAACATCTGGCTTTGGAGACAGGACAGTAATATGAACCTGATACTTCATCACCTGCTACCTCAAACATCTGGCTTTGGAGACAGGACAGTAATATGAACCTGATACTTCATCACCTGCTACCTCAAACATCTGGCTTTGGAGACAGGACAGTAATATGAATCTGGTACTTCATCACCTGCTACCTCAAACAAAGGTTGGCTTAGGAGACGGGACAGTAATATGAATCTGATACTTCATCACCTGCTACCTCAAACAAAGGTTGGCTTTGGAGACGGGACAGTAATATGAATCTGGTACTTCATCATCTGCTACCTCAAACATCTGGCTTTAGAGACGGGACAGTAATATGAATCTGATACTTCATCACCTGCTACCTCAAACAAAGGTTGGCTTTGGAGACGGGACAGTAATATGAACCTGATACTTCATCACCTGCTACCTCAAACATCTGGCTTTGGAAACGGGACAGTAATATGAATCTGATACTTCATCACCTGCTACCTCAAACAAAGTTTGGCTTAGGAGACGGGACAGTAATATGAACCTGATACTTCATCACCTGCTACCTCAAACATCTGGCTTTGGAAACGGGACAGTAATATGAATCTGATACTTCATCATCTGCTACCTCAAACATCTGGCTTTGGAGACGGGACAGTAATATGAATCTGATACTTCATCACCTGCTACCTCAAACAAAGTTTGGCTTAGGAGACGGGACAGTAATATGAATCTGATACTTCATCACCTGCTACCTCAAACAAAGGTTGGCTTTGGAGACGGGACAGTAATATGAATCTGATACTTCATCACCTGCTACCTCAAACAAAGGTTGGCTTTGGAAACGGGACAGTAATATGAATCTGATACTTCATCATCTGCTACCTCAAACATCTGGCTTTGGAGACGGGACAGTAATATGAATCTGATACTTCATCACCTGCTACCTCAAACAAAGGTTGGCTTTGGAGACGGGACAGTAATATGAATCTGATACTTCATGATCTGCTACCTCAAACATCTGGCTTTGGAGACGGGACAGTAATATGAATCTGATACTTCATCACCTGCTACCTCAAACAAAGGTTGGCTTTGGAGACGGGACAGTAATATGAATCTGATACTTCATCATCTGCTACCTCAAACATCTGGCTTTGGAGACGGGACAGTAATATGAATCTCATACTTCATCACCTGCTACCTCAAACAAAGGTTGGCTTTGGAGACGGGACAGTAATATGAATCTGATACTTCATCACCTGCTACCTCAAACAAAGGTTGGCTTTGGAGACGGGACAGTAATATGAATCCGATACTTCATCACCTGCTGCCTCAAACAAAGGTTGGCTTTGGAGACGGGACAGTAATATGAATCTGATACTTCATCACCTGCTACCTCAAACAAAGGTTGGCTTTGGAGACGGGACAGTAATATGAATCTGGTACTTCATCACCTGCTGCCTCAAACAAAGGTTGGCTTTGGAGACGGGACAGTAATATGAATCTGATACTTCATCACCTGCTGCCTCAAACAAAGGTTGGCTTTGGAGACGGGACAGTAATATGAATCTGATACTTCATCACCTGCTGCCTCAAACAAAGGTTGGCTTTGGAGACGGGACAGTAATATGAATCTGATACTTCATCACCTGCTGCCTCAAACAAAGGTTGGCTTTGGAGACGGGACAGTAATATGAATCTGATACTTCATCACCTGCTACCTCAAACAAAGTTTGGCTTAGGAGACGGGACAGTAATATGAATCTGATGCTTCATCACCTGCTACCTCAAACATCTGGCTTTGGAAACGGGACAGTAATATGAATCTGATACTTCATCACCTGCTACCTCAAACATCTGGCTTTGGAGACGGGACAGTAATATGAATCTGATACTTCATCACCTGCTACCTCAAACATCTGGCTTTGGAGACGGGACAGTAATATGAATCTGATACTTCATCACCTGCTACCTCAAACAAAGTTTGGCTTAGGAGACGGGACAGTAATATGAATCTGATGCTTCATCACCTGCTACCTCAAACAAAGGTTGGCTTGGAGACGGGACAGTAATATGAATCTGATACTTCATCACCTGCTACCTCAAACAAAGTTTGGCTTAGGAGACGGGACAGTAATATGAATCTGATACTTCATCACCTGCTACCTCAAACAAAGGTTGGCTTTGGAGACGGGACAGTAATATGAATCTGATACTTCATCACCTGCTACCTCAAACAAACATCTGACTTTGGAGACGGGACAGTAATATGAATCTGATACTTCATCACCTGCTACCTCAAACAAAGTTTGGCTTAGGAGACGGGACAGTAATATGAATCTGATACTTCATCACCTGCTACCTCAAACATCTGGCTTTGGAGACGGGACAGTAATATGAATCTGGTACTTCATCATCTGCTACCTCAAACAAAGGTTGGCTTTGGAGACGGGACAGTAATATGAATCTGATACTTCATCACCTGCTACCTCAAACATCTGGCTTTGGAGACGGGGCAGTAATATGAATCTGATACTTCATCACCTGCTACCTCAAACATCTGGCTTTGGAGACGGGACAGTAATATGAATCTGATACTTCATCACCTGCTACCTCAAACAAAGGTTGGCTTTGGAGATGGGACAGTAATATGAATCTGATACTTCATCACCTGCTACCTCAAACATCTGGCTTTGGAGACGGGACAGTAATATGAATCTGATACTTCATCACCTGCTACCTCAAACATCTGGCTTTGGAGACGGGACAGTAATATGAATCTGATACTTCATCACCTGCTACCTCAAACATCTGGCTTTGGAGACGGGACAGTAATATGAATCTGATGCTTCATCACCTGCTACCTCAAACATCTGGCTTTGGAAACGGGACAGTAATATGAATCTGATACTTCATCACCTGCTACCTCAAACAAAGGTTGGCTTTGGAGACGGGACAGTAATATGAATCTGATACTTCATCACCTGCTACCTCAAACATCTGGCTTTGGAGACGGGGCAGTAATATGAATCTGATACTTCATCACCTGCTACCTCAAACAAAGGTTGGCTTTGGAGACGGGACAGTAATATGAATCTGATGCTTCATCACCTGCTACCTCAAACATCTGGCTTTGGAAACGGGACAGTAATATGAATCTGATACTTCATCACCTGCTACCTCAAACAAAGGTTGGCTTTGGAGACGGGACAGTAATATGAATCTGATACTTCATCACCTGCTACCTCAAACATCTGGCTTTGGAGACGGGACAGTAATATGAATCTGATACTTCATCACCTGCTACCTCAAACATCTGGCTTTGGAGACGGGACAGTAATATGAATCTGATACTTCATCACCTGCTACCTCAAACATCTGGCTTTGGAAACGGGACAGTAATATGAATCTGATACTTCATCACCTGCTACCTCAAACATCTGGCTTTGGAAACGGGACAGTAATATGAATCTGATACTTCATCACCTGCTACCTCAAACAAAGGTTGGCTTTGGAGACGGGACAGTAATATGAATCTGATACTTCATCACCTGCTACCCCAAACATCTGGCTTTGGAAACGGGACAGTAATATGAATCTGATACTTCATCACCTGCTACCTCAAACAAACATCTGGCTTTGGAGACGGGACAGTAATATGAATCTGGTACTTCATCACCTGCTACCTCAAACATCTGGCTTTGGAAACGGGACAGTAATATGAATCTGATACTTCATCAGCTGCTACCTCAAACATCTGGCTTTGGAAACGGGACAGTAATATGAATCTGATACTTCATCACCTGCTACCTCAAACATCTGGCTTTGGAGACGGGACAGTAATATGAATCTGATACTTCATCACCTGCTACCCCAAACATCTGGCTTTGGAAACGGGACAGTAATATGAACCTGATACTTCATCACCTGCTACCTCAAACAAACATCTGGCTTTGGAGACGGGACAGTAATATGAATCTGATACTTCATCACCTGCTACCCCAAACATCTGGCTTTGGAAACGGGACAGTAATATGAATCTGATACTTCATCACCTGCTACCTCAAACAAACATCTGGCTTTGGAGACGGGACAGTAATATGAATCTGGTACTTCATCACCTGCTACCTCAAACATCTGGCTTTGGAAACGGGACAGTAATATGAATCTGATACTTCATCACCTGCTACCTCAAACATCTGGCTTTGGAGACGGGACAGTAATATGAATCTGATACTTCATCACCTGCTACCTCAAACATCTGGCTTTGGAGACAGGACAGTAATATGAATCTGATATTTCATCACCTGCTACCTCAAACAAACATCTGGCTTTGGAGACGGGACAGTAATATGAACCTGATACTTCATCACCTGCTACCTCAAACAAAGATCTGGCTTTGGAAACGGGACAGTAATATGAATCTGATACTTCATCACCTGCTACCTCAAACATCTGGCTTTGGAGACGGGACAGTAATATGAATCTGATACTTCATCACCTGCTACCTCAAACATCTGGCTTTGGAGACGGGACAGTAATATGAATCTGATACTTCATCACCTGCTACCTCAAACAAAGTTTGGCTTAGGAGACGGGACAGTAATATGAATCTGATGCTGCATCACCTGCTACCTCAAACAAAGATCTGGCTTTGGAAACGGGACAGTAATATGAATCTGATACTTCATCACCTGCTACCTCAAACAAAGGTTGGCTTTGGAGACGGGACAGTAATATGAATCTGATACTTCATCACCTGCTACCTCAAACAAAGGTTGGCTTTGGAAACGGGACAGTAATATGAATCTGATACTTCATCATCTGCTACCTCAAACAAAGGTTGGCTTTGGAAACGGGACAGTAATATGAATCTGATACTTCATCACCTGCTACCTCAAACATCTGGCTTTGGAGACGGGACAGTAATATGAATCTGATACTTCATCACCTGCTACCTCAAACAAAGATCTGGCTTTGGAAACGGGACAGTAATATGAATCTGATACTTCATCACCTGCTACCTCAAACATCTGGCTTTGGAAACGGGACAGTAATATGAATCTGATACTTCATCACCTGCTACCTCAAACAAAGATCTGGCTTTGGAAACGGGACAGTAATATGAATCTGATACTTCATCACCTGCTACCTCAAACATCTGGCTTTGGAAACGGGACAGTAATATGAATCTGATACTTCATCACCTGCTACCTCAAACAAAGATCTGGCTTTGGAAACGGGACAGTAATATGAATCTGATACTTCATCACCTGCTACCTCAAACAAAGGTTGGCTTTGGAAACGGGACAGTAATATGAATCTGGTACTTCATCACCTGCTGCCTCAAACAAAGATCTGGCTTTGGAGACGGGACAGTAATATGAACCTGATACTTCATCACCTGCTACCTCAAACATCTGGCTTTGGAGACGGGACAGTAATATGAACCTGATACTTCATCACCTGCTACCTCAAACATCTGGCTTTGGAGACGGGACAGTAATATGAACCTGATACTTCATCACCTGCTACCTCAAACAAACATCTGGCTTTGGAGACGGGACAGTAATATGAACCTGATACTTCATCACCTGCTACCTCAAACATCTGGCTTTGGAGACGGGACAGTAATATGAACCTGATACTTCATCACCTGCTACCTCAAACAAAGGTTGGCTTTGGAGACGGGACAGTAATATGAATCTGATACTTCATCACCTGCTACCTCAAACATCTGGCTTTGGAGACGGGACAGTAATATGAATCTGATACTTCATCACCTGCTACCTCAAACAAAGTTTGGCTTAGGAGACGGGACAGTAATATGAATCTGATACTTCATCACCTGCTACCTCAAACAAAGTTTGGCTTAGGAGACGGGACAGTAATATGAATCTGATACTTCATCACCTGCTACCTCAAACAAAGTTTGGCTTAGGAGACGGGACAGTAATATGAATCTGATACTTCATCACCTGCTACCTCAAACAAAGATCTGGCTTTGGAAACGGGACAGTAATATGAATCTGATGCTGCATCACCTGCTACCTCAAACAAAGTTTGGCTTAGGAGACGGGACAGTAATATGAATCTGATACTTCATCACCTGCTACCTCAAACAAAGTTTGGCTTAGGAGACGGGACAGTAATATGAATCTGATACTTCATCACCTGCTACCTCAAACAAAGATCTGGCTTTGGAAACGGGACAGTAATATGAATCTGATGCTGCATCACCTGCTACCTCAAACAAAGATCTGGCTTTGGAAACGGGACAGTGATATGAATCTGATACTTCATCACCTGCTACCTCAAACAAAGGTTGGCTTTGGAGACGGGACAGTAATATGAATCTGATACTTCATCACCTGCTACCTCAAACAAAGATCTGGCTTTGGAAACGGGACAGTAATATGAATCTGATACTTCATCACCTGCTGCCTCAAACAAAGGTTGGCTTTGGAAACGGGACAGTAATATGAATCTGATACTTCATCACCTGCTACCTCAAACATCTGGCTTTGGAGACAGGACAGTAATATGAATCTGATACTTCATCACCTGCTACCTCAAACATCTGGCTTTGGAGACGGGACAGTAATATGAATCTGATACTTCATCACCTGCTACCTCAAACAAAGGTTGGCTTAGGAGACGGGACAGTAATATGAATCTGATACTTCATCACCTGCTACCTCAAACAAAGGTTGGCTTTGGAGACGGGACAGTAATATGAATCTGATACTTCATCACCTGCTACCTCAAACAAAGGTTGGCTTTGGAGACGGGACAGTAATATGAATCTGATACTTCATCACCTGCTACCTCAAACAAAGATCTGGCTTTGGAGACAGGACAGTAATATGAACCTGATACTTCATCACCTGCTACCTCAAACAAACATCTGACTTTGGAGACAGGACAGTAATATGAACCTGATACTTCATCACCTGCTACCTCAAACAAACATCTGACTTTGGAGACAGGACAGTAATATGAATCTGATACTTCATCACCTGCTACCTCAAACAAAGTTTGGCTTAGGAGACGGGACAGTAATATGAATCTGATACTTCATCACCTGCTACCTCAAACAAACATCTGACTTTGGAGACGGGACAGTAATATGAACCTGATACTTCATCACCTGCTACCTCAAACAAAGGTTGGCTTTGGAGACGGGACAGTAATATGAATCTGATACTTCATCACCTGCTACCTCAAACAAAGATCTGGCTTTGGAAACGGGACAGTAATATGAATCTGGTACTTCATCATCTGCTACCCCAAACAAACATCTGACTTTGGAGACGGGACAGTAATATGAATCTGATACTTCATCACCTGCTACCCCAAACAAACATCTGACTTTGGAGACGGGACAGTAATATGAATCTGGTACTTCATCATCTGCTACCCCAAACAAACATCTGACTTTGGAGACGGGACAGTAATATGAATCTGATACTTCATCACCTGCTACCCCAAACAAACATCTGACTTTGGAAACGGGACAGTAATATGAATCTGATACTTCATCACCTGCTACCCCAAACAAACATCTGACTTTGGAAACGGGACAGTAATATGAATCTGGTACTTCATCATCTGCTACCCCAAACAAAGATCTGGCTTTGGAAACGGGACAGTAATATGAATCTGGTACTTCATCACCTGCTACCCCAAACAAACATCTGACTTTGGAGACGGGACAGTAATATGAATCTGATACTTCATCACCTGCTACCTCAAACAAACATCTGACTTTGGAGACAGGACAGTAATATGAACCTGATACTTCATCACCTGCTACCTCAAACAAACATCTGACTTTGGAGACGGGACAGTAATATGAATCTGGTACTTCATCATCTGCTACCCCAAACAAAGATCTGGGTTTGGAGACGGAAATAGGTGGTCGACACCGGAACATGTTAAGTAGCGTTAATGACATTTTTCATCTTTGTGTCTACTCTGTTAAATTTCACAACTTTCCGTTGTTATTGTGGGGATTTTTGTGGCGTTTAACCGCAGTTGTATTGCATACAGCACCACAAGCGGTGGACACTGATGATGTTTGGGAGGGAAGCGTTCTAGGCTTAAACTTAAGGCAGCTCCCTTGAGTTTGCCAGTTACGAGGACCGAGCAGAATGTGCAAATTGAACCACGGATCTGCGCTTATCTGTGCTAATTGTTAGTTTCATATGCATAAACTATCACTTAATAGTAGAAAAGGTCGTTAAGGTTTCAGCGTAGCAACTTGAAGTAACCAAGGTTGTTCTGCCAAACTCTTATTGCAATACTGCTTGCACACTAAAACTGAGTCATTCTCTCCGTTAATTTGGCTGCTACAATTTTACTTTCCCACCAATCTGATACCGACATGTCACGGGAAATACACGTTTTGAGGCGCCCTGGATAAAATAAGCAGTTTTACAGAAAGGTCCTGTGTTTGTCTGTGGACGTAAAAACCGAAAAGTTGGTTCCGAATTTGGAATTTGAGTTCAGCGTCTTCCAAATATACGACACCAATTTTCAAGAGAATCGTCGCAACGGGAACTTCTGTTTAAACCATTCATTATTGTTGGTTCTCTCAGAAATGACTAACAATTTCCATTAAATGCCTTGTATACTCAAGATATTTTCATGGCCAATAAAACGCGTATCTTGAAGTTTCTGTTCATATCTTACTACACAAAAAATTGAGTTGTTGCTGTCAAAAAACTTTGAGGCATTACCCATTTCCGAGATATTTGTTAGTGGTTTCAATCTGACTTATCTACAACGATGTATGTAACGAAAGCTATGTGTGTTGGCAACTGTAGGCCAGCCTCCGCACCTGTGCGCCCACTGCTACTGCCATATGAGGTCAGGGGCAAGTAACAAGTCACTCTTTCTTACGTCTGCAATTTGTGAAATGAAAACGACTTGAAATGGTCATTCCTTCAAGGGTGACCCGGTAGACAATGTATAACACGAGCAAAGTAATAGATCTCATGGTAGGCGAGCAGACGGAAGTATTTGTCTTCACTTTAACAAATTAGTCGACATAAAATTCTTTCTTTAATATACAGAAAGAACAAGCGCTATTACATTGTATGTGTAGTGCAGTTTTCAAAATCTTTCCTGTAATGTTTTGAAAATGGCACAGATTTTTCAAGCTCTTCATCAAAATTATTTACATGCACCTAGTAGTGTGTACACTACCTGATATTTTCATTGTCGTGTGATTTTAACTGCGGAGAAGTACATTTGTGAGGCGTTAATGAGGAAAAAAGTTGCAAGTACCTGATTATGACGTATTATTCTCCCTACTTTCACCAAAATCAAGTGGCCTACAAAAAAGATCACTGTATTTAACGCACGAAAAATAATTCTGTAAACACCACGCACAAAAAAGTTGAAAAATCTGTACATTTTTCAAACAATTGTAAAACTCTTTGTTCTTAATAATGAGAATTTTATTTCCATTAATTTGTCCGCCTCTGTATACATTAAAAACATTAGAACTCAAAGATACGTCCTTTACAAATACTGGACAAACAATTAACATTTTGTTTAACTCTTACACTTTGCCAACTATGGAAAGGCATTGAGGATGAAGGAGCTCACAGTCTATTTCCAGAAAATTCAAGATATGCGTTTTATTTGCTATGAAAATATCTTAAACGTGTGGCATTTTAACCCTCTTACGCCACTCCTACCCTAACTTGAACCACTTTTTAAATAGGCGTGACTGTTAAGGACTGGCGCCGAACATCGCGAGCTTTACGTTTTACAACACAAAATATCTACAAAGACTTGTATTTTATTGTTAAAGGCTTCACTGAATATCTTTGTTCCCAGATGCAACATTATGCAATAGACGTTACAGGGTACTTTGGGGTGGGGAATATTCTTGTCGCAGCCTTAGAACATGTTCAACTTAAATACCAGCTTTCATATTTAACCGAGTGATCGTTTTTCAATTTGGCGTCTCAAAACGTGATTTCTGCTGGAATCTTGGTATCACTGTTAAGGTGCATCTTCTGAAATCATTAAATGTATATTTGCAGATAAACATTGTAATTATGAGACACACGCGGGCTATAAAAGACAAATTGTCTTTTTTAACTGTACATATGGCAGCTTGAATCTTTTATGTATAGCTCAGAGGTACTGGTAATTCCCAACTTGTCTCCTAAAACTCGTAACTATTCCATGACACTTTCTTACTTGTATTGTTTAAAATCAAAGTATACTATTTTATGAGCTCTTTAATCTCGTTATACAGCCATATTTAATTATTCAGTATACAATTAAATTCTTTCTTTTCTATTTAATTGTTCACAAATCTATCCATTTTATTACACATTAATCAGTATTTTTACTTTCTCTACTACGTATAGTAAGTAGGGGAAGTATTGTATTCCACCCAAAAATTAGATACCGAGATTTCACCGGAAATGCATGTTTTGAGACCCCTGAATCCAAAAATAGCATTTTTAGAAACATGTCCGTGTGTGTGTTTGTGAACAGCATAACTCTGAAACGAACAGTCGGATAAACACCAAACTTGGTATTTAAGTTCAGTATTTTCCAGAGATACGACACGAAGGTTTTCAAGAAAATCCCCCCACCCCAAATTACCCTTTACATGGAACATTTTTCGAAAATTTTAATTTTCTCAAAAATGGCTATAACGATTTTGATTAAAATATCATATGTTTAAGATATTTTTATGACAAATGAAACGTATATCTCGAATTTTCTGGGAATGTATTCTTCATTGTGAACGACTTTTGCATAACTGGTAAACCATATGAGATAGATAAAGTTTTGCTACACAAAAAATGTAGATCGCTTAAAATACACAATTTATGTCATATACATTGTTTTTGTTGAGTGAACCATTTTCGAGATATTGCTCGTTATTCCCTTAAATTTTCCAATAGTTATACTTTTTCTCAAATGGGAATTCGTTATTCATTATTTTGGTCCTGGACATGCAAAGAGAATGGAATACTCCACATAGCAACCAGCTCTTAAAACATTTGACTATCGCTTAAAACCTACCATATCCCCCTTGCATCTACAAGAAAATTAGCAACAAGATTAACGTCTCGATTAACATGAAAAATATGGAGAATAAGCGTTTGTAAAAGTAGTTTGTACAAGAGTGGAGAAAGTCATGTGAGTGTAACACATCAGAGTTTTCTTCTGTTTTCCTCGTTTATTTTGCCACTTGTTGGTGTAACCTGAGTGCTGTTCTATTTTCTTCCTACGAGATGTCAGTTGTTTCAATGGGATTATTGCTTCTTGTATCATGTTTTCACTTTAACTTCGATAATTACGCCACTTTCAAGAATTAACACCTTATTTTTACTTTTGTTACTACTGATAGTAAACTAATACGTATTTTTTAAATTTCTAACTTCTTCCTTGACGAACACAATCTTATAGTTTTATGAAAGACAATTCCTTTTACCAAGTTTTAGCAAACCATTCTCAGTATCTATTTTCTATACTATGAACCATTCTTCTTCGTTATGAAATATTCCAGATTGTAAATTTCAATGCCTAAATAAATGTATCCCAAACATTTTTTCACTTCAAATTGTTAAATGCGCCAATTTTTTCGGTATACTACATGAATGAGCAGTAATCAATGCCACCAACAGTAGCGATGAGAAAATGAAGATAATCTGAAACCAGAGCACAATAAAGTGATAATTTAGTTGGAAATTCATACTGTTTGAATGTGCATAGTTTACTAAAGTTGAAGAAATCCGGTGGTTTTCCACGAAAGAAGCAAGTGTATGCTGAGGTAGTAGGATTTCGCAACAATCGAGATGGATGACGTAGCGTTATTTTGTTTTACAAAGCTCGCAGATGTTTCCGTGACCATGGGAACGCAAGCGAAAGTGACAAGAAGTTGCGTAAACAGGACCATGAAGAGGCCACACCGACCTTGTGGAAGAAAGGTGTGACGTCAACAATGATGTAACAAGGCAGATGCCCAGATTACAACAAACACGATAGGTAGATGGCTCTGTTATTTTCAGACTTCTCAAGCAAAGAGAATGTCTTAGGATCGAGTTAACACGCGCTATTAGCGCAGGAAACACATCACTTAGCATGCGCTTTCAGACGAGATCAGCGTGCATATGAAAAACCATTTCATTCTACTCCAACAATTCCAACCACTTTCCTCCACCCCAAATACTCTTTACGTGGAAAATGGTTTGTAATTCTTGACCTTCCCTCAAATGGGTCAAACGACTTCAGAGGGAGGGTTTTTGGGGATGGAACGCCCCCTACTAAAAATCTAAAGAACTGATATAAAAAGTAACTGCGCTGAAATAATAGCACCTTTTTATGTTGGCAGGAACGAGATACGTGTCTCTGACCAAAGGTAGGTGGCGTTGCTACAACCATGTTAAGATATCGGGGGCAGGTTTTCGTTGCGGTAATATAAAATAAATACTTCATAGCAGTCATTAATTCTCATGTCACAACACACTATCCTAATTTTAATTCCAATTGCTCCACCTTCATCTCTAGGCATAAAATCCATTTGGACACATGGACATGCGCTACTGAACGATTATCATACCTTCAACATGTTTGTATGTTGAATTTTCTGCGAACTCTGTGACTCCTCTAGATTTGAATATACTATAAAAATGGTAAACGATAGGAGGGAAAGACGGAGTACACACGACAAAAGATCTCTTTAAAACACACAGTTTTAATCAAACAATAATCATTGCTACTTGCGGGATGTACAAGGTCACCACTACATATGTACGTTCTTTAAACTTTAAAGGGAGACTCGACCATTTATTTTACTTACTCGCTGTCACGGCCGAATATCGACTTGCTTCCCGTCAATTTATTACGTTACTCAGACGGGACACAGTTGTTCCTTTACTGCAAACATACAGCATCAACTGGTCAATGATTTAACAACCTCTTTCCTGCTGCATATCAAAGACAGTATACTATTTCTAAAACAATCCTTTCTTCACTTCGTCGCAGCACATCGCTCCAGTTCTAGAGATGTGCCATTGCTACTCTTGTAGCACAAACCGTCTACTACGGCATTTCAAATCCACAATCATATCAGTTAGTACTTGCTGTAATTCTTGACAGAAAGGGTTTTATTGTTTCATTTGTACAGCCCCCCCCATATGAATAGAGAAACAACTCGTTGACTTTTGCAGAATGTACGGAGGGCGGGAACCTCCAGCAGGGAATAGTACCCCGACCTCTGGTCTCATAACAAACAATGCAATACGTACAGAAGTGATATGCTTGCCCTGATTACGTCATATTCTTCAGAAGAAACAAAACAACAGCGCTTCAAAGTATATTGCTTAAAAACACTGAAAGTTTCAAAGGAACAACAATCAATATTTCTGAAATGGTTAATTCTATTAAAAACGTGTCATACATTCACATGACATACTCCACTCAGTGGATAGACCAGTGGTTCTTACTAAAGCTTACTACATTTTAATCCAAATAAACCTTTCCTTAACAGCTACATTAGACATTTCGTTATAGATACAAAGAGAACTGCGATAGTCAAATGTTTAACAACTGGACGCTATCTGCTGCCTTAAAATTCCATGCTGTTTCCATGACATCGCAAGAAACAACTGAATGTCGACAGGACTTTAAAAGAATGACTAAGTATTGAACAATTCGTACCAGAATGGAGTATGCCACAAAGTTATTTGAAATAAATTGTGTCTTATAAGAAATGTACATTTCTTGTGTAGTACGTTTTCGTCTATCGCTTAACGTTTACCACATATACAAGAGTATACAAACTTCCAATTGAAGAGGATTTCAAACGCTATTTCCAAAAATTCAACATATACATTTTATTTGTCATGTAAATAACTTTCATGTACGGTGTTTTAATCAAAATCATAAGAGCGATTTCTTACAAAATCGAAATTTTTCGAAAAAAAATGTTCCATGTAAACAGTACTTTGAGGTGGCGAGATTTTCTTCAAAATCTTCGTGTCAGGATATACTCAAATTAAATACAAAGTTTGGTGTTTATCCTGCTTTTAATTTAAGCTATAGTGTTCACAATCACACGGACCTATTTCTAAAGTGCTTTTTTAGTTTCAGGGGACCTCAAAACAACTATTATAGATGAAATCTCCGTATGGAATTTTTGGGTGGAATGCAATACCTTCTATGAACGCGGTAGAGAAAGTAAAAATTGTTTCGCAAAATGTATATTTCAATGAGACGTATAACCATTTAAGTTTTTGTCCACCCCTCGAGGTTGTCATTCCTTGAGAAACAAGAATACTCGTAGACTATTTGTATTATTTCAATGAGATGTACAAGTATTTAAGTTTTTGTCCACCCCTCGAGGTTGTCATTCCTTCAGAAACAAGAACACTCGTAGACTATTTGTATTATTTCAATGAGATGTACAAGTATTTAAGTTTTTGTTACCATACCTCGAGGTTGTCATTCCTTCAGAAACAAGAATACTCGTACACTATTTGTATTATTTCAATGAGATGTACAAGTATTTAAGTTTTTGTTACCATACCTCGAGGTTGTCATTCCTTGAGAAACAAGAACACTCGTACACTATTTGTATTATTTCAATGAGATGTACAAGTATTTAAGTTTTTGTTACCATACCTCGAGGTTGTCATTCCTTGAGAAACAAGAACACTCGTACACTATTTGTATTATTTCAATGAGATGTACAAGTATTTAAGTTTTTGTTACCATACCTCGAGGTTGTCATTCCTTCAGAAACAAGAACACTCGTACACTATTTGTATTATTTCAATGAGATGTACAAGTATTTAAGTTTTTGTTACCATACCTCGAGGTTGTCATTCCTTCAGAAACAAGAACACTCGTACACTATTTGTATTATTTCAATGAGATGTACAAGTATTTAAGTTTTTGTTACCATATCTCGAGGTTGCCATTCCTTCAGAAACAAGAACACTCGTACACTATTTGTATTATTTCAATGAGATGTACAAGTATTTAAGTTTTTGTTACCATATCTCGAGGTTGTCATTCCTTCAGAAACAAGAACACTCGTACACTATTTGTATTATTTCAATGAGATGTACAAGTATTTAAGTTTTTGTTACCATATCTCGAGGTTGTCATTCCTTCAGAAACAAGAACACTCGTACACTATTTGTATTATTTCAATGAGATGTACAAGTATTTAAGTTTTTGTTACCATATCTCGAGGTTGTCATTCCTTGAGAAACAAGAACACTCGTACACTATTTGTATTATTTCAATGAGATGTACAAGTATTTAAGTTTTTGTTACCATATCTCGAGGTTGTCATTCCTTCAGAAACAAGAACACTCGTACACTATTTGTATTATTTCAATGAGATGTACAAGTATTTAAGTTTTTGTTACCATATCTCGAGGTTGTCATTCCTTCAGAAACAAGAACACTCGTACACTATTTGTATTATTTCAATGAGATGTACAAGTATTTAAGTTTTTGTTACCATATCTCGAGGTTGTCATTCCTTGAGAAACAAGAACACTCGTACACTATTTGTATTATTTCAATGAGATGTACAAGTATTTAAGTTTTTGTTACCATACCTCGAGGTTGTCATTCCTTGAGAAACAAGAACACTCGTAGACTATTTGTATTATTTCAATGAGATGTACAAGTATTTAAGTTTTTGTCCACCCCTCGAGGTTGTCATTCCTTGAGAAACAAGAATACTCGTACACTATTTGTATTATTTCAATGAGATGTACAAGTATTTAAGTTTTTGTTACCATACCTCGAGGTTGTCATTCCTTGAGAAACAAGAATATTCGTAGACTATTTGTATTATTTCAATGAGATGTACAAGTATTTAAGTTTTTGTTACCATATCTCGAGGTTGTCATTCCTTGAGAAAAAATAAGAACACTCGTACACTATTTGTATTATTTCAATGAGATGTACAAGTATTTAAGTTTTTGTTACCATACCTCGAGGTTGTCATTCCTTGAGAAACAAGAACACTCGTAGACTATTTGTATTATTTCAATGAGATGTACAAGTATTTAAGTTTTTGTTACCATATCTCGAGGTTGTCATTCCTTCAGAAACAAGAACACTCGTACACTATTTGTATTATTTCAATGAGATGTACAAGTATTTAAGTTTTTGTTACCATACCTCGAGGTTGTCATTCCTTGAGAAACAAGAACACTCGTAGACTATTTGTATTATTTCAATGAGATGTACAAGTATTTAAGTTTTTGTTACCATACCTCGAGGTTGTCATTCCTTGAGAAACAAGAACACTCGTACACTATTTGTATTATTTCAATGAGATGTACAAGTATTTAAGTTTTTGTTACCATACCTCGAGGTTGTCATTCCTTGAGAAACAAGAACACTCGTACACTATTTGTATTATTTCAATGAGATGTACAAGTATTTAAGTTTTTGTTACCATACCTCGAGGTTGTCATTCCTTCAGAAACAAGAACACTCGTACACTATTTGTATTATTTCAATGAGATGTACAAGTATTTAAGTTTTTGTTACCATACCTCGAGGTTGTCATTCCTTCAGAAACAAGAACACTCGTACACTATTTGTATTATTTCAATGAGATGTACAAGTATTTAAGTTTTTGTTACCATACCTCGAGGTTGTCATTCCTTCAGAAACAAGAACACTCGTACACTATTTGTATTATTTCAATGAGATGTACAAGTATTTAAGTTTTTGTTACCATATCTCGAGGTTGTCATTCCTTCAGAAACAAGAACACTCGTACACTATTTGTATTATTTCAATGAGATGTACAAGTATTTAAGTTTTTGTTACCATATCTCGAGGTTGTCATTCCTTGAGAAACAAGAACACTCGTACACTATTTGTATTATTTCAATGAGATGTACAAGTATTTAAGTTTTTGTTACCATACCTCGAGGTTGTCATTCCTTGAGAAACAAGAACACTCGTACACTATTTGTATTATTTCAATGAGATGTACAAGTATTTAAGTTTTTGTTACCATACCTCGAGGTTGTCATTCCTTGAGAAACAAGAACAATCGTACACTATTTGTATTATTTCAATGAGATGTACAAGTATTTAAGTT
Source organism: Deroplatys truncata (assembly GCA_030765065.1). Lineage (NCBI taxonomy): Eukaryota > Metazoa > Arthropoda > Insecta > Mantodea > Mantidae > Deroplatys > Deroplatys truncata. Next base: position 11,607,100 of record CM060975.1, read on the forward strand.
TTTGTTACCATACCTCGAGGTTGTCATTCCTTGAGAAACAAGAACACTCGTACACTATTTGTATTATTTCAATGAGATGTACAAGTATTTAAGTTTTTGTTACCATACCTCGAGGTTGTCATTCCTTGAGAAACAAGAACACTCGTACACTCTTTGTATTATTTCAATGAGATGTACAAGTATTTAAGTTTTTGTTACCATACCTCGAGGTTGTCATTCCTTCAGAAACAAGAACACTCGTACACTATTTGTATTATTTCAATGAGATGTACAAGTATTTAAGTTTTTGTTACCATACCTCGAGGTTGTCATTCCTTCAGAAACAAGAACACTCATACACTATTTGTATTATTTCAATGAGATGTACAAGTATTTAAGTTTTTGTTACCATATCTCGAGGTTGTCATTCCTTCAGAAACAAGAACACTCGTACACTATTTGTATTATTTCAATGAGATGTACAAGTATTTAAGTTTTTGTTACCATATCTCGAGGTTGTCATTCCTTGAGAAACAAGAACACTCGTACACTATTTGTATTATTTCAATGAGATGTACAAGTATTTAAGTTTTTGTTACCATACCTCGAGGTTGTCATTCCTTCAGAAACAAGAACACTCGTACACTATTTGTATTATTTCAATGAGATTTACAAGTATTTAAGTTTTTGTTACCATACCTCGAGGTTGTCATTCCTTCAGAAACAAGAACACTCGTACACTATTTGTATTATTTCAATGAGATGTACAAGTATTTAAGTTTTTGTTACCATACCTCGAGGTTGTCATTCCTTCAGAAACAAGAACACTCGTACACTATTTGTATTATTTCAATGAGATGTACAAGTATTTAAGTTTTTGTTACCATATCTCGAGGTTGTCATTCCTTCAGAAACAAGAACACTCGTACACTATTTGTATTATTTCAATGAGATGTACAAGTATTTAAGTTTTTGTTACCATATCTCGAGGTTGTCATTCCTTGAGAAACAAGAACACTCGTACACTATTTGTAATATTTCAATGAGATGTACAAGTATTTAAGTTTTTGTTACCATACCTCGAGGTTGTCATTCCTTGAGAAACAAGAACACTCGTACACTCTTTGTATTATTTCAATGAGATGTACAAGTATTTAAGTTTTTGTTACCATACCTCGAGGTTGTCATTCCTTCAGAAACAAGAACACTCGTACACTATTTGTATTATTTCAATGAGATGTACAAGTATTTAAGTTTTTGTTACCATACCTCGAGGTTGTCATTCCTTCAGAAACAAGAACACTCATACACTATTTGTATTATTTCAATGAGATGTACAAGTATTTAAGTTTTTGTTACCATATCTCGAGGTTGTCATTCCTTCAGAAACAAGAACACTCGTACACTATTTGTATTATTTCAATGAGATGTACAAGTATTTAAGTTTTTGTTACCATATCTCGAGGTTGTCATTCCTTGAGAAACAAGAACACTCGTACACTATTTGTATTATTTCAATGAGATGTACAAGTATTTAAGTTTTTGTTACCATACCTCGAGGTTGTCATTCCTTCAGAAACAAGAACACTCGTACACTATTTGTATTATTTCAATGAGATGTACAAGTATTTAAGTTTTTGTTACCATACCTCGAGGTTGTCATTCCTTCAGAAACAAGAATACTCGTACACTATTTGTATTATTTCAATGAGATGTACAAGTATTTAAGTTTTTGTTACCATACCTCGAGGTTGTCATTCCTTGAGAAACAAGAACACTCGTACACTATTTGTATTATTTCAATGAGATGTACAAGTATTTAAGTTTTTGTTACCATACCTCGAGGTTGTCATTCCTTGAGAAACAAGAACACTCGTACACTATTTGTATTATTTCAATGAGATGTACGAGTATTTAAGTTTTTGTTACCATACCTCGAGGTTGTCATTCCTTCAGAAACAAGAACACTCGTACACTATTTGTATTATTTCAATGAGATGTACAAGTATTTAAGTTTTTGTTACCATACCTCGAGGTTGTCATTCCTTCAGAAACAAGAACACTCGTACACTATTTGTATTATTTCAATGAGATGTACAAGTATTTAAGTTTTTGTTACCATACCTCAAGGTTGTCATTCCTTGAGAAACAAGAATACTTGTAGACTATTTGTATTATTTCAATGAGATGTACAAGTATTTAAGTTTTTGTTACCATACCTCGAGGTTGTCATTCCTTCAGAAACAAGAACACTCGTACACTATTTGTATTATTTCAATGAGATGTACAAGTATTTAAGTTTTTGTTACCATATCTCGAGGTTGTCATTCCTTGAGAAACAAGAACACTCGTACACTATTTGTATTATTTCAATGAGATGTACAAGTATTTAAGTTTTTGTTCACCCCTCGAGGGTGTCATTCCTTCAGAAACAAGAACACTCGTACACTATTTGTATTATTTCAATGAGATGTACAAGTATTTAAGTTTTTGTTACCATACCTCGAGGTTGTCATTCCTTGAGAAACAAGAACACTCGTACACTATTTGTATTATTTCAATGAGATGTACGAGTATTTAAGTTTTTGTTACCATACCTCGAGGTTGTCATTCCTTCAGAAACAAGAACACTCGTACACTATTTGTATTATTTCAATGAGATGTACAAGTATTTAAGTTTTTGTTACCATACCTCGAGGTTGTCATTCCTTCAGAAACAAGAACACTCGTACACTATTTGTATTATTTCAATGAGATGTACAAGTATTTAAGTTTTTGTTACCATACCTCAAGGTTGTCATTCCTTGAGAAACAAGAATACTTGTAGACTATTTGTATTATTTCAATGAGATGTACAAGTATTTAAGTTTTTGTTACCATACCTCGAGGTTGTCATTCCTTCAGAAACAAGAACACTCGTACACTATTTGTATTATTTCAATGAGATGTACAAGTATTTAAGTTTTTGTTACCATACCTCGAGGTTGTCATTCCTTGAGAAACAAGAACACTCGTACACTATTTGTATTATTTCAATGAGATGTACAAGTATTTAAGTTTTTGTTCACCCCTCGAGGGTGTCATTCCTTCAGAAACAAGAACACTAGTACACTATTTGTATTATTTCAATGAGATGTACAAGTATTTAAGTTTTTGATACCATACCTCGAGGTTGTCATTCCTTCAGAAACAAGAACACTCGTACACTATTTGTATTATTTCAATGAGATGTACAAGTATTTAAGTTTTTGTTACCATACCTCAAGGTTGTCATTCCTTGAGAAACAAGAATACTTGTAGACTATTTGTATTATTTCAATGAGATGTACAAGTATTTAAGTTTTTGTTACCATACCTCGAGGTTGTCATTCCTTCAGAAACAAGAACACTCGTACACTATTTGTATTATTTCAATGAGATGTACAAGTATTTAAGTTTTTGTTACCATATCTCGAGGTTGTCATTCCTTGAGAAAAAATAAGAACACTCGTAGACTATTTGTATTATTTCAATGAGATGTACAAGTATTTAAGTTTTTGTCCACCCCTCGAGGTTGTCATTCCTTCAGAAACAAGAACACTCGTACACTATTTGTATTATTTCAATGAGATGTACAAGTATTTAAGTTTTTGTTACCATATCTCGAGGTTGTCATTCCTTGAGAAACAAGAACACTCGTACACTATTTGTATTATTTCAATGAGATGTACAAGTATTTAAGTTTTTGTTACCATACCTCGAGGTTGTCATTCCTTGAGAAACAAGAACACTCGTAGACTATTTGTATTATTTCAATGAGATGTACAAGTATTTAAGTTTTTGTCCACCCCTCGAGGTTGTCATTCCTTGAGAAACAAGAATACTCATACACTATTTGTATTATTTCAATGAGATGTACAAGTATTTAAGTTTTTGTTACCATACCTCGAGGTTGTCATTCCTTGAGAAACAAGAATACTCGTAGACTATTTGTATTATTTCAATGAGATGTACAAGTATTTAAGTTTTTGTTACCATATCTCGAGGTTGTCATTCCTTGAGAAAAAATAAGAACACTCGTACACTATTTGTATTATTTCAATGAGATGTACAAGTATTTAAGTTTTTGTTACCATACCTCGAGGTTGTCATTCCTTGAGAAACAAGAATACTCGTAGACTATTTGTATTATTTCAATGAGATGTACAAGTATTTAAGTTTTTGTTACCATATCTCGAGGTTGTCATTCCTTCAGAAACAAGAACACTCGTACACTATTTGTATTATTTCAATGAGATGTACAAGTATTTAAGTTTTTGTTACCATACCTCGAGGTTGTCATTCCTTGAGAAACAAGAACACTCGTAGACTATTTGTATTATTTCAATGAGATGTACAAGTATTTAAGTTTTTGTTACCATACCTCGAGGTTGTCATTCCTTGAGAAACAAGAACACTCGTACACTATTTGTATTATTTCAATGAGATGTACAAGTATTTAAGTTTTTGTTACCATACCTCGAGGTTGTCATTCCTTCAGAAACAAGAACACTCGTACACTATTTGTATTATTTCAATGAGATGTACAAGTATTTAAGTTTTTGTTACCATACCTCGAGGTTGTCATTCCTTCAGAAACAAGAACACTCGTACACTATTTGTATTATTTCAATGAGATGTACAAGTATTTAAGTTTTTGTTACCATACCTCGAGGTTGTCATTCCTTCAGAAACAAGAACACTCGTACACTATTTGTATTATTTCAATGAGATGTACAAGTATTTAAGTTTTTGTTACCATATCTCGAGGTTGTCATTCCTTCAGAAACAAGAACACTCGTACACTATTTGTATTATTTCAATGAGATGTACAAGTATTTAAGTTTTTGTTACCATATCTCGAGGTTGTCATTCCTTGAGAAACAAGAACACTCGTAGACTATTTGTATTATTTCAATGAGATGTACAAGTATTTAAGTTTTTGTTACCATATCTCGAGGTTGTCATTCCTTCAGAAACAAGAACACTCGTACACTATTTGTATTATTTCAATGAGATGTACAAGTATTTAAGTTTTTGTTACCATATCTCGAGGTTGTCATTCCTTGAGAAACAAGAACACTCGTACACTATTTGTATTATTTCAATGAGATGTACAAGTATTTAAGTTTTTGTTACCATACCTCGAGGTTGTCATTCCTTCAGAAACAAGAACACTCGTACACTATTTGTATTATTTCAATGAGATGTACAAGTATTTAAGTTTTTGTTACCATACCTCGAGGTTGTCATTCCTTCAGAAACAAGAACACTCGTACACTATTTGTATTATTTCAATGAGATGTACAAGTATTTAAGTTTTTGTTACCATATCTCGAGGTTGTCATTCCTTCAGAAACAAGAACACTCGTACACTATTTGTATTATTTCAATGAGATGTACAAGTATTTAAGTTTTTGTTACCATATCTCGAGGTTGTCATTCCTTCAGAAACAAGAACACTCGTACACTATTTGTATTATTTCAATGAGATGTACAAGTATTTAACTTTTTGTTACCATATCTCGAGGTTGTCATTCCTTCAGAAACAAGAACACTCGTACACTATTTGTATTATTTCAATGAGATGTACAAGTATTTAAGTTTTTGTTACCATATCTCGAGGTTGTCATTCCTTGAGAAACAAGAACACTCGTACACTATTTGTATTATTTCAATGAGATGTACAAGTATTTAAGTTTTTGTTACCATACCTCGAGGTTGTCATTCCTTGAGAAACAAGAACACTCGTAGACTATTTGTATTATTTCAATGAGATGTACAAGTATTTAAGTTTTTGTTACCATACCTCGAGGTTGTCATTCCTTGAGAAACAAGAACACTCGTAGACTATTTGTATTATTTCAATGAGATGTACAAGTATTTAAGTTTTTGTCCACCCCTCGAGGTTGTCATTCCTTGAGAAACAAGAACACTCGTAGACTATTTGTATTATTTCAATTAGATGTACAAGTATTTAAGTTTTTGTTACCATATCTCGAGGTTGTCATTCCTTGAGAAACAAGAACACTCGTACACTATTTGTATTATTTCAATGAGATGTACAAGTATTTAAGTTTTTGTTACCATATCTCGAGGTTGTCATTCCTTCAGAAACAAGAACACTCTTAGACTATTTGTATTATTTCAATGAGATGTACAAGTATTTAAGTTTTTGTTACCATATCTCGAGGTTGTCATTCCTTGAGAAACAAGAACACTCGTAGACTATTTGTATTATTTCAATGAGATGTACAAGTATTTAAGTTTTTGTCCACCCCTCGAGGTTGTCATTCCTTGAGAAACAAGAACACTCGTACACTATTTGTATTATTTCAATGAGATGTACAAGTATTTAAGTTTTTGTTCACCCCTCGAGGGTGTCATTCCTTCAGAAACAAGAACACTCGTACACTATTTGTATTATTTCAATGAGATGTACAAGTATTTAAGTTTTTGATACCATACCTCGAGGTTGTCATTCCTTCAGAAACAAGAACACTCGTACACTATTTGTATTATTTCAATGAGATGTACAAGTATTTAAGTTTTTGTTACCATACCTCAAGGTTGTCATTCCTTGAGAAACAAGAATACTTGTAGACTATTTGTATTATTTCAATGAGATGTACAAGTATTTAAGTTTTTGTTACCATACCTCGAGGTTGTCATTCCTTCAGAAACAAGAACACTCGTACACTATTTGTATTATTTCAATGAGATGTACAAGTATTTAAGTTTTTGTTACCATATCTCGAGGTTGTCATTCCTTGAGAAAAAATAAGAACACTCGTAGACTATTTGTATTATTTCAATGAGATGTACAAGTATTTAAGTTTTTGTCCACCCCTCGAGGTTGTCATTCCTTCAGAAACAAGAACACTCGTACACTATTTGTATTATTTCAATGAGATGTACAAGTATTTAAGTTTTTGTTACCATATCTCGAGGTTGTCATTCCTTCAGAAACAAGAACACTCGTACACTATTTGTATTATTTCAATGAGATGTACAAGTATTTAAGTTTTTGTTACCATACCTCGAGGTTGTCATTCCTTGAGAAACAAGAATACTCGTACACTATTTGTATTATTTCAATGAGATGTACAAGTATTTAAGTTTTTGTTACCATATCTCGAGGTTGTCATTCCTTCAGAAACAAGAACACTCGTACACTATTTGTATTATTTCAATGAGATGTACAAGTATTTAAGTTTTTGTTACCATACCTCGAGGTTGTCATTCCTTGAGAAACAAGAACACTCGTACACTATTTGTATTATTTCAATGAGATGTACAAGTATTTAAGTTTTTGTTACCATACCTCGAGGTTGTCATTCCTTCAGAAACAAGAACACTCGTACACTATTTGTATTATTTCAATGAGATGTACAAGTATTTAAGTTTTTGTTACCATACCTCGAGGTTGTCATTCCTTCAGAAACAAGAACACTCGTACACTATTTGTATTATTTCAATGAGATGTACAAGTATTTAAGTTTTTGTTACCATACCTCGAGGTTGTCATTCCTTCAGAAACAAGAACACTCGTACACTATTTGTATTATTTCAATGAGATGTACAAGTATTTAAGTTTTTGTTACCATACCTCGAAGTTGTCATTCCTTGAGAAACAAGAACACTCGTACACTATTTGTATTATTTCAATGAGATGTACAAGTATTTAAGTTTTTGTTACCATACCTCGAGGTTGTCATTCCTTCAGAAACAAGAACACTCGTACACTATTTGTATTATTTCAATGAGATGTACAAGTATTTAAGTTTTTGTTACCATATCTCGAGGTTGTCATTCCTTGAGAAAAAATAAGAACACTCGTAGACTATTTGTATTATTTCAATGAGATGTACAAGTATTTAAGTTTTTGTCCACCCCTCGAGGTTGTCATTCCTTCAGAAACAAGAACACTCGTACACTATTTGTATTATTTCAATGAGATGTACAAGTATTTAAGTTTTTGTTACCATATCTCGAGGTTGTCATTCCTTCAGAAACAAGAACACTCGTACACTATTTGTATTATTTCAATGAGATGTACAAGTTTTTAAGTTTTTGTTACCATACCTCGAGGTTGTCATTCCTTGAGAAACAAGAATACTCGTACACTATTTGTATTATTTCAATGAGATGTACAAGTATTTAAGTTTTTGTTACCATACCTCGAGGTTGTCATTCCTTCAGAAACAAGAACACTCGTACACTATTTGTATTATTTCAATGAGATGTACAAGTATTTAAGTTTTTGTTACCATACCTCGAGGTTGTCATTCCTTCAGAAACAAGAACACTCGTACACTATTTGTATTATTTCAATGAGATGTACAAGTATTTAAGTTTTTGTTACCATATCTCGAGGTTGTCATTCCTTGAGAAACAAGAACACTCGTACACTATTTGTATTATTTCAATGAGATGTACAAGTATTTAAGTTTTTGTTACCATATCTCGAGGTTGTCATTCCTTGAGAAACAAGAACACTCGTACAATATTTGTATTATTTCAATGAGATGTACAAGTATTTAAGTTTTTGTTACCATATCTCGAGGTTGTCATTCCTTGAGAAACAAGAACACTCGTACACTATTTGTAATATTTCAATGAGATGTACAAGTATTTAAGTTTTTGTTACCATATCTCGAGGTTGTCATTCCTTCAGAAACAAGAACACTCGTACACTATTTGTATTATTTCAATGAGATGTACAAGTATTTAAGTTTTTGTTACCATATCTCGAGGTTGTCATTCCTTGAGAAACAAGAACACTCGTACACTATTTGTATTATTTCAATGAGATGTACAAGTATTTAAGTTTTTGTTACCATATCTCGAGGTTGTCATTCCTTGAGAAACAAGAACACTCGTACACTATTTGTATTATTTCAATGAGATGTACAAGTATTTAAGTTTTTGTTACCATATCTCGAGGTTGTCATTCCTTGAGAAACAAGAACACTCGTACACTATTTGTATTATTTCAATGAGATGTACAAGTATTTAAGTTTTTGTTACCATACCTCGAGGTTGTCATTCCTTCAGAAACAAGAACACTCGTACACTATTTGTATTATTTCAATGAGATGTACAAGTATTTAAGTTTTTGTTACCATATCTCGAGGTTGTCATTCCTTGAGAAACAAGAACACTCGTACACTATTTGTATTATTTCAATGAGATGTACAAGTATTTAAGTTTTTGTTACCATACCTCGAGGTTGTCATTCCTTCAGAAACAAGAACACTCGTACACTATTTGTATTATTTCAATGAGATGTACAAGTATTTAAGTTTTTGTTACCATATCTCGAGGTTGTCATTCCTTGAGAAACAAGAATACTCGTACACTATTTGTATTATTTCAATGAGATGTACAAGTATTTAAGTTTTTGTTACCATATCTCGAGGTTGTCATTCCTTCAGAAACAAGAACACTCGTACACTATTTGTATTATTTCAATGAGATGTACAAGTATTTAAGTTTTTGTTACCATACCTCGAGGTTGTCATTCCTTCAGAAACAAGAACACTCGTACACTATTTGTATTATTTCAATGAGATGTACAAGTATTTAAGTTTTTGTTACCATATCTCGAGGTTGTCATTCCTTGAGAAACAAGAACACTCGTACACTATTTGTATTATTTCAATGAGATGTACAAGTATTTAAGTTTTTGTTACCATACCTCGAGGTTGTCATTCCTTCAGAAACAAGAACACTCGTACACTATTTGTATTATTTCAATGAGATGTACAAGTATTTAAGTTTTTGTTACCATATCTCGAGGTTGTCATTCCTTGAGAAACAAGAATACTCGTACACTATTTGTATTATTTCAATGAGATGTACAAGTATTTAAGTTTTTGTTACCATACCTCGAGGTTGTCATTCCTTGAGAAACAAGAACACTCGTACACTATTTGTATTATTTCAATGAGATGTACAAGTATTTAAGTTTTTGTTACCATATCTCGAGGTTGTCATTCCTTGAGAAACAAGAACACTCGTACACTATTTGTATTATTTCAATGAGATGTACAAGTATTTAAGTTTTTGTTACCATATCTCGAGGTTGTCATTCCTTGAGAAACAAGAACACTCGTACACTATTTGTATTATTTCAATGAGATGTACAAGTATTTAAGTTTTTGTTACCATATCTCGAGGTTGTCATTCCTTGAGAAACAAGAACACTCGTACACTATTTGTATTATTTCAATGAGATGTACAAGTATTTAAGTTTTTGATACCATATCTCGAGGTTGTCATTCCTTGAGAAACAAGAACACTCGTACACTATTTGTATCATTTCAATGAGATGTACAAGTATTTAAGTTTTTGTTACCATATCTCGAGGTTGTCATTCCTTGAGAAACAAGAACACTCGTACACTATTTGTATTATTTCAATGAGATGTACAAGTATTTAAGTTTTTGTTACCATATCTCGAGGTTGTCATTCCTTGAGAAACAAGAACACTCGTACACTATTTGTATTATTTCAATGAGATGTACAAGTATTTAAGTTTTTGTTACCATATCTCGAGGTTGTCATTCATTGAGAAACAAGAACACTCGTACACTATTTGTATTATTTCAATGAGATGTACAAGTATTTAAGTTTTTGTTACCATATCTCGAGGTTGTCATTCCTTGAGAAACAAGAACACTCGTACACTATTTGTATTATTTCAATGAGATGTACAAGTATTTAAGTTTTTGTTACCATATCTCGAGGTTGTCATTCCTTGAGAAACAAGAACACTCGTACACTATTTGTATTATTTCAATGAGATGTACAAGTATTTAAGTTTTTGTTACCATATCTCGAGGTTGTCATTCCTTGAGAAAAAATAAGAACACTCGTACACTATTTGTATTATTTCAATGAGATGTACAAGTATTTAAGTTTTTGTTACCATATCTCGAGGTTGTCATTCCTTGAGAAACAAGAACACTCGTACACTATTTGTATTATTTCAATGAGATGTACAAGTATTTAAGTTTTTGTTACCATACCTCGAGGTTGTCATTCCTTGAGAAACAAGAACACTCGTACACTATTTGTATTATTTCAATGAGATGTACAAGTATTTAAGTTTTTGTTACCATACCTCGAGGTTGTCATTCCTTGAGAAACAAGAACACTCGTACACTATTTGTATTATTTCAATGAGATGTACAAGTATTTAAGTTTTTGTTACCATACCTCGAGGTTGTCATTCCTTCAGAAACAAGAACACTCGTACACTATTTGTATTATTTCAATGAGATGTACAAGTATTTAAGTTTTTGTTACCATACCTCGAGGTTGTCATTCCTTGAGAAACAAGAACACTCGTACACTATTTGTATTATTTCAATGAGATGTACAAGTATTTAAGTTTTTGTTACCATATCTCGAGGTTGTCATTCCTTGAGAAACAAGAACACTCGTACACTATTTGTATTATTTCAATGAGATGTACAAGTATTTAAGTTTTTGTTACCATATCTCGAGGTTGTCATTCCTTCAGAAACAAGAACACTCTTAGACTATTTGTATTATTTCAATGAGATGTACAAGTATTTAAGTTTTTGTTACCATACCTCGAGGTTGTCATTCCTTGAGAAACAAGAACACTCGTACACTATTTGTATTATTTCAATGAGATGTACAAGTATTTAAGTTTTTGTTACCATATCTCGAGGTTGTCATTCCTTCAGAAACAAGAACACTCGTACACTATTTGTATTATTTCAATGAGATGTACAAGTATTTAAGTTTTTGTTCACCCCTCGAGGGTGTCATTCCTTCAGAAACAAGAACACTCGTACACTATTTGTATTATTTCAATGAGATGTACAAGTATTTAAGTTTTTGATACCATACCTCGAGGTTGTCATTCCTTCAGAAACAAGAACACTCGTACACTATTTGTATTATTTCAATGAGATGTACAAGTATTTAAGTTTTTGTTACCATACCTCGAGGTTGTCATTCCTTGAGAAACAAGAATACTCGTAGACTATTTGTATTATTTCAATGAGATGTACAAGTATTTAAGTTTTTGTTACCATATCTCGAGGTTGTCATTCCTTCAGAAACAAGAACACTCGTACACTATTTGTATTATTTCAATGAGATGTACAAGTATTTAAGTTTTTGTTACCATAACTCGAGGTTGTCATTCCTTGAGAAACAAGAACACTCGTAGACTATTTGTATTATTTCAATGAGATGTACAAGTATTTAAGTTTTTGTTACCATACCTCGAGGTTGTCATTCCTTGAGAAACAAGAACACTCGTACACTATTTGTATTATTTCAATGAGATGTACAAGTATTTAAGTTTTTGTTACCATACCTCGAGGTTGTCATTCCTTGAGAAACAAGAACACTCGTACACTATTTGTATTATTTCAATGAGATGTACAAGTATTTAAGTTTTTGTTACCATACCTCGAGGTTGTCATTCCTTCAGAAACAAGAACACTCGTACACTATTTGTATTATTTCAATGAGATGTACAAGTATTTAAGTTTTTGTTACCATACCTCGAGGTTGCCATTCCTTCAGAAACAAGAACACTCGTACACTATTTGTATTATTTCAATGAGATGTACAAGTATTTAAGTTTTTGTTACCATACCTCGAGGTTGTCATTCCTTCAGAAACAAGAACACTCGTACACTATTTGTATTATTTCAATGAGATGTACAAGTATTTAAGTTTTTGTTACCATATCTCGAGGTTGTTATTCCTTCAGAAACAAGAACACTCGTACACTATTTGTATTATTTCAATGAGATGTACAAGTATTTAAGGTTTTGTTACCATATCTCGAGGTTGTCATTCCTTGAGAAACAAGAACACTCGTACACTATTTGTATTATTTCAATGAGATGTACAAGTATTTAAGTTTTTGTTACCATACCTCGAGGTTGTCATTCCTTGAGAAACAAGAACACTCGTACACTATTTGTATTATTTCAATGAGATGTACAAGTATTTAAGTTTTTGTTACCATACCTCGAGGTTGTCATTCCTTGAGAAACAAGAACACTCGTACACTATTTGTATTATTTCAATGAGATGTACAAGTATTTAAGTTTTTGTTACCATACCTCGAGGTTGTCATTCCTTGAGAAACAAGAACACTCGTACACTATTTGTATTATTTCAATGAGATGTACAAGTATTTAAGTTTTTGTTACCATACCTCGAGGTTGTCATTCCTTGAGAAACAAGAACACTCGTACACTCTTTGTATTATTTCAATGAGATGTACAAGTATTTAAGTTTTTGTTACCATACCTCGAGGTTGTCATTCCTTCAGAAACAAGAACACTCGTACACTATTTGTATTATTTCAATGAGATGTACAAGTATTTAAGTTTTTGTTACCATACCTCGAGGTTGTCATTCCTTCAGAAACAAGAACACTCATACACTATTTGTATTATTTCAATGAGATGTACAAGTATTTAAGTTTTTGTTACCATATCTCGAGGTTGTCATTCCTTCAGAAACAAGAACACTCGTACACTATTTGTATTATTTCAATGAGATGTACAAGTATTTAAGTTTTTGTTACCATATCTCGAGGTTGTCATTCCTTGAGAAACAAGAACACTCGTACACTATTTGTATTATTTCAATGAGATGTACAAGTATTTAAGTTTTTGATACCATACCTCGAGGTTGTCATTCCTTCAGAAACAAGAACACTCGTACACTATTTGTATTATTTCAATGAGATGTACAAGTATTTAAGTTTTTGTTACCATACCTCGAGGTTGTCATTCCTTCAGAAACAAGAATACTCGTACACTATTTGTATTATTTCAATGAGATGTACAAGTATTTAAGTTTTTGTTACCATACCTCGAGGTTGTCATTCCTTGAGAAACAAGAACACTCGTACACTATTTGTATTATTTCAATGAGATGTACAAGTATTTAAGTTTTTGTTACCATACCTCGAGGTTGTCATTCCTTGAGAAACAAGAACACTCGTAGACTATTTGTATTATTTCAATGAGATGTACAAGTATTTAAGTTTTTGTTACCATACCTCGAGGTTGTCATTCCTTCAGAAACAAGAACACTCGTACACTATTTGTATTATTTCAATGAGATGTACAAGTATTTAAGTTTTTGTTACCATACCTCGAGGTTGTCATTCCTTCAGAAACAAGAACACTCGTACACTATTTGTATTATTTCAATGAGATGTACAAGTATTTAAGTTTTTGTTACCATATCTCGAGGTTGTCATTCCTTCAGAAACAAGAACACTCGTACACTATTTGTATTATTTCAATGAGATGTACAAGTATTTAAGTTTTTGTTACCATATCTCGAGGTTGTCATTCCTTAAGAAACAAGAACACTCGTACACTATTTGTATTATTTCAATGAGATGTACAAGTTTTTAAGTTTTTGTTACCATATCTCGAGGTTGTCATTCCTTCAGAAACAAGAACACTCGTACACTATTTGTATTATTTCAATGAGATGTACAAGTATTTAAGTTTTTGTTACCATATCTCGAGGTTGTCATTCCTTGAGAAACAAGAACACTCGTACACTATTTGTATTATTTCAATGAGATGTACAAGTATTTACGTTTTTGTTACCATATCTCGAGGTTGTCATTCCTTCAGAAACAAGAACACTCGTACACTATTTGTATTATTTCAATGAGATGTACAAGTATTTAAGTTTTTGTTACCATATCTCGAGGTTGTCATTCCTTCAGAAACAAGAACACTCGTACACTATTTGTATTATTTCAATGAGATGTACAAGTATTTAAGTTTTTGTTATCATATCTCGAGGTTGTCATTCCTTGAGAAACAAGAACACTCGTACACTATTTGTATTATTTCAATGAGATGTACAAGTATTTAAGTTTTTGTTACCATACCTCGAGGTTGTCATTCCTTGAGAAACAAGAACACTCGTAGACTATTTGTATTATTTCAATGAGATGTACAAGTATTTAAGTTTTTGTCCACCCCTCGAGGTTGTCATTCCTTGAGAAACAAGAATACTCATACACTATTTGTATTATTTCAATGAGATGTACAAGTATTTAAGTTTTTGTTACCATACCTCGAGGTTGTCATTCCTTGAGAAACAAGAATACTCGTAGACTATTTGTATTATTTCAATGAGATGTACAAGTATTTAAGTTTTTGTTACCATATCTCGAGGTTGTCATTCCTTGAGAAAAAATAAGAACACTCGTACACTATTTGTATTATTTCAATGAGATGTACAAGTATTTAAGTTTTTGTTACCATACCTCGAGGTTGTCATTCCTTGAGAAACAAGAATACTCGTAGACTATTTGTATTATTTCAATGAGATGTACAAGTATTTAAGTTTTTGTTACCATATCTCGAGGTTGTCATTCCTTCAGAAACAAGAACACTCGTACACTATTTGTATTATTTCAATGAGATGTACAAGTATTTAAGTTTTTGTTACCATACCTCGAGGTTGTCATTCCTTGAGAAACAAGAACACTCGTAGACTATTTGTATTATTTCAATGAGATGTACAAGTATTTAAGTTTTTGTTACCATACCTCGAGGTTGTCATTCCTTGAGAAACAAGAACACTCGTACACTATTTGTATTATTTCAATGAGATGTACAAGTATTTAAGTTTTTGTTACCATACCTCGAGGTTGTCATTCCTTGAGAAACAACAACACTCGTACACTATTTGTATTATTTCAATGAGATGTACAAGTATTTAAGTTTTTGTTACCATACCTCGAGGTTGTCATTCCTTGAGAAACAAGAACACTCGTACACTATTTGTATTATTTCAATGAGATGTACAAGTATTTAAGTTTTTGTTACCATACCTCGAGGTTGTCATTCCTTCAGAAACAAGAACACTCGTACACTATTTGTATTATTTCAATGAGATGTACAAGTATTTAAGTTTTTGTCCACCCCTCGAGGTTGTCATTCCTTCAGAAACAAGAACACTCGTACACTATTTGTATTATTTCAATGAAATGTACAAGTATTTAAGTTTTTGTTACCATACCTCGAGGTTGTCATTCCTTCAGAAACAAGAACACTCGTACACTATTTGTATTATTTCAATGAGATGTACAAGTATTTAAGTTTTTGTTACCATACCTCGAGGTTGTCATTCCTTCAGAAACAAGAACACTCGTACACTATTTGTATTATTTCAATGAGATGTACAAGTATTTAAGTTTTTGTTACCATATCTCGAGGTTGTCATTCCTTCAGAAACAAGAACACTCTTAGACTATTTGTATTATTTCAATGAGATGTACAAGTATTTAACTTTTTGTCCACCCCTCGAGGTTGTCATTCCTTCAGAAACAAGAACACTCGTACACTATTTGTATTATTTCAATGAGATGTACAAGTATTTAAGTTTTTGTTACCATACCTCGAGGTTGTCATTCCTTCAGAAACAAGAACACTCGTACACTATTTGTATTATTTCAATGAGATGTACAAGTATTTAAGTTTTTGTTACCATATCTCGAGGTTGTCATTCCTTCAGAAACAAGAACACTCGTACACTATTTGTATTATTTCAATGAGATGTACAAGTATTTAAGTTTTTGTTACCATATCTCGAGGTTGTCATTCCTTCAGAAACAAGAACACTCGTACACTATTTGTATTATTTCAATGAGATGTACAAGTATTTAAGTTTTTGTTACCATATCTCGAAGTTGTCATTCCTTGAGAAACAAGAACACTCTTACACTATTTGTATTATTTCAATGAGATGTACAAGTATTTAAGTTTTTGTTACCATACCTCGAGGTTGTCATTCCTTCAGAAACAAGAACACTCGTACACTATTTGTATTATTTCAATGAGATGTACAAGTATTTAAGTTTTTGTTACCATACCTCGAGGTTGTCATTCCTTGAGAAACAAGAACACTCGTACACTATTTGTATTATTTCAATGAGATGTACAAGTATTTAAGTTTTTGTTACCATACCTCGAGGTTGTCATTCCTTGAGAAACAAGAACACTCGTACACTATTTGTATTATTTCAATGAGATGTACAAGTATTTAAGTTTTTGTTACCATACCTCGAGGTTGTCATTCCTTCAGAAACAAGAACACTCTTAGACTATTTGTATTATTTCAATGAGATGTACAAGTATTTAAGTTTTTGTTACCATATCTCGAGGTAGTCATTCTTTCAGAAACAAGAACACTCGTACACTATTTGTATTATTTCAATGAGATGTACAAGTATTTAAGTTTTTGTTACCATACCTCGAGGTTGTCATTCCTTGAGAAACAAGAACACTCGTAGACTATTTGTATTATTTCAATGAGATGTACAAGTATTTAAGTTTTTGTTACCATATCTCGAGGTTGTCATTCTTTCAGAAACAAGAACACTCGTAGACTATTTGTATTATTTCAATGAGATGTACAAGTATTTAAGTTTTTGTTACCATATCTCGAGGTTGTCATTCTTTCAGAAACAAGAACACACGTAGACTATTTGTATTATTTCAATGAGATGTACAAGTATTTAAGTTTTTGTTACCATATCTCGAGGTAGTCATTCTTTCAGAAACAAGAACACTCGTACACTATTTGTATTATTTCAATGAGATGTACAAGTATTTAAGTTTGTGTTACCATATCTCGAGGTTGTCATTCCTTGAGAAACAAGAACACTCGTACACTATTTGTATTATTTCAATGAGATGTACAAGTATTTAAGTTTTTGTTACCATACCTCGAGGTTGTCATTCCTTCAGAAACAAGAACACTCGTACACTATTTGTATTATTTCAATGAGATGTACAAGTATTTAAGTTTTTGTTACCATACCTCGAGGTTGTCATTCCTTCAGAAACAAGAACACTCGTACACTATTTGTATTATTTCAATGAGATGTACAAGTATTTAAGTTTTTGTTACCATACCTCGAGGTTGTCATTCCTTGAGAAACAAGAACACTCGTACACTATTTGTATTATTTCAATGAGATGTACAAGTATTTAAGTTTTTGTTACCATACCTCGAGGTTGTCATTCCTTGAGAAACAAGAACACTCGTACACTATTTGTATTATTTCAATGAGATGTACAAGTATTTAAGTTTTTGTTACCATATCTCGAGGTTGTCATTCCTTGAGAAACAAGAACACTCGTACACTATTTGTATTATTTCAATGAGATGTACAAGTATTTAAGTTTTTGTTACCATACCTCGAGGTTGTCATTCCTTGAGAAACAAGAACACTCGTACACTATTTGTATTATTTCAATGAGATGTACAAGTATTTAAGTTTTTGTTACCATATCTCGAGGTTGTCATTCCTTGAGAAACAAGAACACTCGTACACTATTTGTATTATTTCAATGAGATGTACAAGTATTTAAGTTTTTGTTACCATATCTCGAGGTTGTCATTCCTTGAGAAACAAGAACACTCGTACACTATTTGTATTATTTCAATGAGATGTACAAGTATTTAAGTTTTTGTTACCATATCTCGAGGTTGTCATTCCTTGAGAAACAAGAACACTCGTACACTATTTGTATTATTTCAATGAGATGTACAAGTATTTAAGTTTTTGTTACCATATCTCGAGGTTGTCATTCCTTGAGAAACAAGAACACTCGTACACTATTTGTATTATTTCAATGAGATGTACAAGTATTTAAGTTTTTGTTACCATATCTCGAGGTTGTCATTCCTTGAGAAACAAGAACACTCGTACACTATTTGTATTATTTCAATGAGATGTACAAGTATTTAAGTTTTTGTTACCATATCTCGAGGTTGTCATTCCTTGAGAAACAAGAACACTCGTACACTATTTGTATTATTTCAATGAGATGTACAAGTATTTAAGTTTTTGTTACCATATCTCGAGGTTGTCATTCATTGAGAAACAAGAACACTCGTACACTATTTGTATTATTTCAATGAGATGTACAAGTATTTAAGTTTTTGTTACCATATCTCGAGGTTGTCATTCCTTGAGAAACAAGAACACTCGTACACTATTTGTATTATTTCAATGAGATGTACAAGTATTTAAGTTTTTGTTACCATATCTCGAGGTTGTCATTCCTTGAGAAACAAGAACACTCGTACACTATTTGTATTATTTCAATGAGATGTACAAGTATTTAAGTTTTTGTTACCATATCTCGAGGTTGTCATTCCTTGAGAAAAAATAAGAACACTCGTACACTATTTGTATTATTTCAATGAGATGTACAAGTATTTAAGTTTTTGTTACCATATCTCGAGGTTGTCATTCCTTGAGAAACAAGAACACTCGTACACTATTTGTATTATTTCAATGAGATGTACAAGTATTTAAGTTTTTGTTACCATACCTCGAGGTTGTCATTCCTTGAGGAACAAGAACACTCGTACACTATTTGTATTATTTCAATGAGATGTACAAGTATTTAAGTTTTTGTTACCATACCTCGAGGTTGTCATTCCTTGAGAAACAAGAACACTCGTACACTATTTGTATTATTTCAATGAGATGTACAAGTATTTAAGTTTTTGTTACCATACCTCGAGGTTGTCATTCCTTCAGAAACAAGAACACTCGTACACTATTTGTATTATTTCAATGAGATGTACAAGTATTTAAGTTTTTGTTACCATACCTCGAGGTTGTCATTCCTTGAGAAACAAGAACACTCGTACACTATTTGTATTATTTCAATGAGATGTACAAGTATTTAAGTTTTTGTTACCATATCTCGAGGTTGTCATTCCTTGAGAAACAAGAACACTCGTACACTATTTGTATTATTTCAATGAGATGTACAAGTATTTAAGTTTTTGTTACCATATCTCGAGGTTGTCATTCCTTCAGAAACAAGAACACTCTTAGACTATTTGTATTATTTCAATGAGATGTACAAGTATTTAAGTTTTTGTTACCATACCTCGAGGTTGTCATTCCTTGAGAAACAAGAACACTCGTACACTATTTGTATTATTTCAATGAGATGTACAAGTATTTAAGTTTTTGTTACCATATCTCGAGGTTGTAATTCCTTCAGAAACAAGAACACTCGTACACTATTTGTATTATTTCAATGAGATGTACAAGTATTTAAGTTTTTGTTCACCCCTCGAGGGTGTCATTCCTTCAGAAACAAGAACACTCGTACACTATTTGTATTATTTCAATGAGATGTACAAGTATTTAAGTTTTTGATACCATACCTCGAGGTTGTCATTCCTTCAGAAACAAGAACACTCGTACACTATTTGTATTATTTCAATGAGATGTACAAGTATTTAAGTTTTTGTTACCATACCTCGAGGTTGTCATTCCTTGAGAAACAAGAATACTCGTAGACTATTTGTATTATTTCAATGAGATGTACAAGTATTTAAGTTTTTGTTACCATATCTCGAGGTTGTCATTCCTTCAGAAACAAGAACACTCGTACACTATTTGTATTATTTCAATGAGATGTACAAGTATTTAAGTTTTTGTTACCATAACTCGAGGTTGTCATTCCTTGAGAAACAAGAACACTCGTAGACTATTTGTATTATTTCAATGAGATGTACAAGTATTTAAGTTTTTGTTACCATACCTCGAGGTTGTCATTCCTTGAGAAACAAGAACACTCGTACACTATTTGTATTATTTCAATGAGATGTACAAGTATTTAAGTTTTTGTTACCATACCTCGAGGTTGTCATTCCTTGAGAAACAAGAACACTCGTACACTATTTGTATTATTTCAATGAGATGTACAAGTATTTAAGTTTTTGTTACCATACCTCGAGGTTGTCATTCCTTCAGAAACAAGAACACTCGTACACTATTTGTATTATTTCAATGAGATGTACAAGTATTTAAGTTTTTGTTACCATACCTCGAGGTTGCCATTCCTTCAGAAACAAGAACACTCGTACACTATTTGTATTATTTCAATGAGATGTACAAGTATTTAAGTTTTTGTTACCATACCTCGAGGTTGTCATTCCTTCAGAAACAAGAACACTCGTACACTATTTGTATTATTTCAATGAGATGTACAAGTATTTAAGTTTTTGTTACCATATCTCGAGGTTGTTATTCCTTCAGAAACAAGAACACTCGTACACTATTTGTATTATTTCAATGAGATGTACAAGTATTTAAGTTTTTGTTACCATATCTCGAGGTTGTCATTCCTTGAGAAACAAGAACACTCGTACACTATTTGTATTATTTCAATGAGATGTACAAGTATTTAAGTTTTTGTTACCATACCTCGAGGTTGTCATTCCTTGAGAAACAAGAACACTCGTACACTATTTGTATTATTTCAATGAGATGTACAAGTATTTAAGTTTTTGTTACCATACCTCGAGGTTGTCATTCCTTGAGAAACAAGAACACTCGTACACTATTTGTATTATTTCAATGAGATGTACAAGTATTTAAGTTTTTGTTACCATACCTCGAGGTTGTCATTCCTTGAGAAACAAGAACACTCGTACACTATTTGTATTATTTCAATGAGATGTACAAGTATTTAAGTTTTTGTTACCATACCTCGAGGTTGTCATTCCTTGAGAAACAAGAACACTCGTACACTCTTTGTATTATTTCAATGAGATGTACAAGTATTTAAGTTTTTGTTACCATACCTCGAGGTTGTCATTCCTTCAGAAACAAGAACACTGGTACACTATTTGTATTATTTCAATGAGATGTACAAGTATTTAAGTTTTTGTTACCATACCTCGAGGTTGTCATTCCTTCAGAAACAAGAACACTCATACACTATTTGTATTATTTCAATGAGATGTACAAGTATTTAAGTTTTTGTTACCATATCTCGAGGTTGTCATTCCTTCAGAAACAAGAACACTCGTACACTATTTGTATTATTTCAATGAGATGTACAAGTATTTAAGTTTTTGTTACCATATCTCGAGGTTGTCATTCCTTGAGAAACAAGAACACTCGTACACTATTTGTATTATTTCAATGAGATGTACAAGTATTTAAGTTTTTGATACCATACCTCGAGGTTGTCATTCCTTCAGAAACAAGAACACTCGTACACTATTTGTATTATTTCAATGAGATGTACAAGTATTTAAGTTTTTGTTACCATACCTCGAGGTTGTCATTCCTTCAGAAACAAGAACACTCGTACACTATTTGTATTATTTCAATGAGATGTACAAGTATTTAAGTTTTTGTTACCATACCTCGAGGTTGTCATTCCTTGAGAAACAAGAACACTCGTACACTATTTGTATTATTTCAATGAGATGTACAAGTATTTAAGTTTTTGTTACCATACCTCGAGGTTGTCATTCCTTGAGAAACAAGAACACTCGTAGACTATTTGTATTATTTCAATGAGATGTACAAGTATTTAAGTTTTTGTTACCATACCTCGAGGTTGTCATTCCTTCAGAAACAAGAACACTCGTACACTATTTGTATTATTTCAATGAGATGTACAAGTATTTAAGTTTTTGTTACCATACCTAGAGGTTGTCATTCCTTCAGAAACAAGAACACTCGTACACTATTTGTATTATTTCAATGAGATGTACAAGTATTTAAGTTTTTGTTACCATATCTCGAGGTTGTCATTCCTTCAGAAACAAGAACACTCGTACACTATTTGTATTATTTCAATGAGATGTACAAGTATTTAACTTTTTGTTACCATATCTCGAGGTTGTCATTCCTTAAGAAACAAGAACACTCGTACACTATTTGTATTATTTCAATGAGATGTACAAGTATTTAAGTTTTTGTTACCATATCTCGAGGTTGTCATTCCTTCAGAAACAAGAACACTCGTACACTATTTGTATTATTTCAATGAGATGTACAAGTATTTAAGTTTTTGTTACCATATCTCGAGGTTGTCATTCCTTGAGAAACAAGAACACTCGTACACTATTTGTATTATTTCAATGAGATGTACAAGTATTTACGTTTTTGTTACCATATCTCGAGGTTGTCATTCCTTCAGAAACAAGAACACTCGTACACTATTTGTATTATTTCAATGAGATGTACAAGTATTTAAGTTTTTGTTACCATATCTCGAGGTTGTCATTCCTTCAGAAACAAGAACACTCGTACACTATTTGTATTATTTCAATGAGATGTACAAGTATTTAAGTTTTTGTTACCATATCTCGAGGTTGTCATTCCTTGAGAAACAAGAACACTCGTACACTATTTGTATTATTTCAATGAGATGTACAAGTATTTAAGTTTTTGTTACCATACCTCGAGGTTGTCATTCCTTGAGAAACAAGAACACTCGTAGACTATTTGTATTATTTCAATGAGATGTACAAGTATTTAAGTTTTTGTCCACCCCTCGAGGTTGTCATTCCTTGAGAAACAAGAATACTCATACACTATTTGTATTATTTCAATGAGATGTACAAGTATTTAAGTTTTTGTTACCATACCTCGAGGTTGTCATTCCTTGAGAAACAAGAATACTCGTAGACTATTTGTATTATTTCAATGAGATGTACAAGTATTTAAGTTTTTGTTACCATATCTCGAGGTTGTCATTCCTTGAGAAAAAATAAGAACACTCGTACACTATTTGTATTATTTCAATGAGATGTACAAGTATTTAAGTTTTTGTTACCATACCTCGAGGTTGTCATTCCTTGAGAAACAAGAATACTCGTAGACTATTTGTATTATTTCAATGAGATGTACAAGTATTTAAGTTTTTGTTACCATATCTCGAGGTTGTCATTCCTTCAGAAACAAGAACACTCGTACACTATTTGTATTATTTCAATGAGATGTACAAGTATTTAAGTTTTTGTTACCATACCTCGAGGTTGTCATTCCTTGAGAAACAAGAACACTCGTAGACTATTTGTATTATTTCAATGAGATGTACAAGTATTTAAGTTTTTGTTACCATACCTCGAGGTTGTCATTCCTTGAGAAACAAGAACACTCGTACACTATTTGTATTATTTCAATGAGATGTACAAGTATTTAAGTTTTTGTTACCATACCTCGAGGTTGTCATTCCTTGAGAAACAACAACACTCGTACACTATTTGTATTATTTCAATGAGATGTACAAGTATTTAAGTTTTTGTTACCATACCTCGAGGTTGTCATTCCTTGAGAAACAAGAACACTCGTACACTATTTGTATTATTTCAATGAGATGTACAAGTATTTAAGTTTTTGTTACCATACCTCGAGGTTGTCATTCCTTCAGAAACAAGAACACTCGTACACTATTTGTATTATTTCAATGAGATGTACAAGTATTTAAGTTTTTGTCCACCCCTCGAGGTTGTCATTCCTTCAGAAACAAGAACACTCGTACACTATTTGTATTATTTCAATGAGATGTACAAGTATTTAAGTTTTTGTTACCATACCTCGAGGTTGTCATTCCTTCAGAAACAAGAACACTCGTACACTATTTGTATTATTTCAATGAGATGTACAAGTATTTAAGTTTTTGTTACCATACCTCGAGGTTGTCATTCCTTCAGAAACAAGAACACTCGTACACTATTTGTATTATTTCAATGAGATGTACAAGTATTTAAGTTTTTGTTACCATATCTCGAGGTTGTCATTCCTTCAGAAACAAGAACACTCTTAGACTATTTGTATTATTTCAATGAGATGTACAAGTATTTAACTTTTTGTCCACCCCTCGAGGTTGTCATTCCTTCAGAAACAAGAACACTCGTACACTATTTGTATTATTTCAATGAGATGTACAAGTATTTAAGTTTTTGTTACCATACCTCGAGGTTGTCATTCCTTCAGAAACAAGTACACTCGTACACTATTTGTATTATTTCAATGAGATGTACAAGTATTTAAGTTTTTGTTACCATATCTCGAGGTTGTCATTCCTTCAGAAACAAGAACACTCGTACACTATTTGTATTATTTCAATGAGATGTACAAGTATTTAAGTTTTTGTTACCATATCTCGAGGTTGTCATTCCTTCAGAAACAAGAACACTCGTACACTATTTGTATTATTTCAATGAGATGTACAAGTATTTAAGTTTTTGTCCACCCCTCGAGGTTGTCATTCCTTCAGAAACAAGAACACTCGTACACTATTTGTATTATTTCAATGAGATGTACAAGTATTTAACTTTTTGTTACCATATCTCGAGGTTGTCATTCCTTCAGAAACAAGAACACTCGTACACTATTTGTATTATTTCAATGAGATGTACAAGTATTTAAGTTTTTGTTACCATATCTCGAGGTTGTCATTCCTTGAGAAACAAGAACACTCGTACACTATTTGTATTATTTCAATGAGATGTACAAGTATTTAAGTTTTTGTTACCATACCTCAGGTTGTCATTCCTTGAGAAACAAGAACACTCGTAGACTATTTGTATTATTTCAATGAGATGTACAAGTATTTAAGTTTTTGTTACCATACCTCGAGGTTGTCATTCCTTCAGAAACAAGAACACTCGTACACTATTTGTATTATTTCAATGAGATGTACAAGTATTTAAGTTTTTGTTACCATATCTCGAGGTTGTCATTCCTTCAGAAACAAGAACACTCTTAGACTATTTGTATTATTTCAATGAGATGTACAAGTATTTAAGTTTTTGTTACCATATCTCGAGGTTGTCATTCCTTCAGAAACAAGAACACTCGTACACTATTTGTATTATTTCAATGAGATGTACAAGTATTTAAGTTTTTGTTACCATACCTCGAGGTTGTCATTCCTTCAGAAACAAGAACACTCGTACACTATTTGTATTATTTCAATGAGATGTACAAGTATTTAAGTTTTTGTTACCATATCTCGAGGTTGTCATTCCTTCAGAAACAAGAACACTCGTACACTATTTGTATTATTTCAATGAGATGTACAAGTATTTAAGTTTTTGTTACCATATCTCGAGGTTGTCATTCCTTGAGAAACAAGAACACTCGTACACTATTTGTATTATTTCAATGAGATGTACAAGTATTTAAGGTTTTGTCCACCCCTCGAGGTTGTCATTCCTTGAGAAACAAGAACACTCGTACACTATTTGTATTATTTCAATGAGATGTACAAGTATTTAAGTTTTTGTTACCATATCTCGAGGTTGTCATTCCTTCAGAAACAAGAACACTCGTACACTATTTGTATTATTTCAATGAGATGTACAAGTATTTAAGTTTTTGTTACCATATCTCGAGGTTGTCATTCCTTCAGAAACAAGAACACTCTTAGACTATTTGTATTATTTCAATGAGATGTATAAGTATTTAAGTTTTTGTTACCATACCTCGAGGTTGTCATTCCTTGAGAAACAAGAACACTCGTACACTATTTGTATTATTTCAATGAGATGTACAAGTATTTAAGTTTTTGTCCACCCCTCGAGGTTGTCATTCCTTGAGAAACAAGAACACTCGTACACTATTTGTATTATTTCAATGAGATGTACAAGTATTTAAGTTTTTGTTCACCCCTCGAGGTTGTCATTCCTTGAGAAACAAGAACACTCGTACACTATTTGTATTATTTCAATGAGATGTACAAGTATTTAAGTTTTTGTTACCATACCTCGAGGTTGTCATTCCTTGAGAAACAAGAACACTCGTAGACTATTTGTATTATTTCAATGAGATGTACAAGTATTTAAGTTTTTGTTACCATACCTCGAGGTTGTCATTCCTTGAGAAACAAGAACACTCGTAGACTATTTGTATTATTTCAATGAGATGTACAAGTATTTAAGTTTTTGTTACCATACCTCGAGGTTGTCATTCCTTGAGAAACAAGAACACTCGTACACTATTTGTATTATTTCAATGAGATGTACAAGTATTTAAGTTTTTGTTCACCCCTCGAGGTTGTCATTCCTTGAGAAACAAGAACACTCGTACACTATTTGTATTATTTCAATGAGATGTACAAGTATTTAAGTTTTTGTTACCATACCTCGAGGTTGTCATTCCTTGAGAAACAAGAACACTCGTAGACTATTTGTATTATTTCAATGAGATGTACAAGTATTTAAGTTTTTGTTACCATACCTCGAGGTTGTCATTCCTTGAGAAACAAGAATACTCGTAGACTATTTGTATTATTTCAATGAGATGTACAAGTATTTAAGTTTTTGTTCACCCCTCGAGGTTGTCATTCCTTGAGAAACAAGAACACTCGTACACTATTTGTATTATTTCAATGAGATGTACAAGTATTTAAGTTTTTGTTACCATATCTCGAGGTTGTCATTCCTTCAGAAACAAGAACACTCTTACACTATTTGTATTATTTCAATGAAATCGTGAGAGGCATCTCAGTGCAGTTCTTTATTGATGTGGTGGCGGCGGGCGGGACAAAGATGACAGGATGTTATATTTATAAACAAGGTAGCACCCTCCCCTCCCCCTCTAGCACGGCACTTCCTTACTGTCTCTCAGTATTATGTCGACACTTCACCACAATATACACGTTTTGAGATCCCATGAAAACCGCGTGCAGGATGCGACACGAAGATTTTCAAGAAACACCTTTTACATGGAAAATAGTTGGTTATTTCTGTATTTTCTCAAAAACGGCTCTACCATATGTTTAAATGTCAAACAAAATGTACATTTTAAATTTTACGCGATAAACCACAAAAGCGCCGATCTCCTTATTCGCACAATTTATTTCGAGTAACTTTGTTGTAGCATAAGTCATTTCTTGGTATAGATATTTTCCAACACTTCGCCATTTCTACTTTCTCTATTACGTATAGTATTGTACTCCACCCAAAACTTTTATGTCGCGATTTCACCAGAATGTATATTCTGAGGTCCCTGAACCCAAAAAAAGTACTTTTAGAAAAAACGGCTGTGTATGTGTGGCATAACCCAAAACAGAAAAGTCGAAAAATACCAAACTAGGACCTTTCAAAGATGCCATACGAAAATTTTCAAGGAAACCTCCCCACGCAAAGCTACTCTTTACATGGAACATGTTTTCCAAAATTTCGATTTTCTAAACATTGGCTCTCACGATTTTCATTAAAATACCACATATTCGAGATATTTACATGACAAATAAAATGTATATCTTGAATTTTCTGGGAATAGACTGTAAACTCCTCTTCATTCTGAATGAATTTTATATAATCTTTTAACTTTTTGTGGCATAAGCCTTTTCGAAATATCCGTTATTAATCGTTCGAATCGTTCAATACTTTATCATTCTGTTAAAGTGCTGTCGATTTTCAGTTGTTTCTCGCGATGTGATGGAGAGCGTATGCAATTTTAAGGCCAGCGTATAGCGTCCAGTTCTAAAACATTAGACAATCGCTTTTCCCTTTATATCTATAGCGAAATTTGTAATGCAAGTATTTTCGAAAATGTTTATCTCAATTAAAATGATAGGAAAATAAACTTACGTAAGAGTAATTTATGTGCGCACTAATAAGCGATAGAGGTTAGAGAATGTAACCCTGGCCACCATCAGATAGCGGCCCGCTTTTAAACTGCTATCACTTCGGTTTCCTGAATCCACCTGCGAGGAAATGGGTAGAGAAAGTCATGTGAATGTAACCGTGTAAGACTCTCTTTGCCAGTCATTCAGAATGAAGACATTTTATGTGTCTTAAACCGTGATGCTTTAATCCTAAATATTAAAAGCAATTGTGAGAGAATGAAAAATAACAACATTTTGGATGAAAGTGGGGGGGGGTTCGTCTCGCATCTTCGGGAGATACCGAGGTTGCTATATTTAACCACATTTGCTGTTCACAAAACACGCGCACACATAGTTTTGGTTTTAGGGGACCTCAATGAAATCTTACTTTATGGAGTGCAATAGTTCTTCTAGTTACTATAGGTAGGCAGAGAAGAAATTAAAGGTCTCGGGTAGAACTGCCGTGTTGGTAACGAACACTCGCTTGACATGCTGTGGCGGACAGAACAGGAGGGATAACACCAGCTGGTATTAATTTGAAATGTTTATACGGCGAGTAGCGCGGGCTACACCAAGTCCGTCCGGGAAACCTCGCGTTTGTTCCTGCTGCTACATGAGGTCATATCAGCTTGGTGGAGTTCGAAGCGCTTCGCTATTGCTTCTTTTTCTCCACACGGTCTTTTCCATGTGCAATCATTCAATTTCACTGCCGCCAACGTATGAAAAAAAACATGTCTCCAGTCCTGTCTAAAATTTAATTCTCTTATATGAATTCGTTTAACATTTATTAAATTCTGGAGTATACTCCGATTTAAAGTATATCGCTGTAGAATTAGCGATTCAGAGCAAAAAATAAATAATTCCCCTTATACGTTGGTAGTTTTTGTTTGCCCCTCACGCAGGGATGTGATTGACACGCGTACAGGAATCGGCAGCACGTGTTGTGTACAATACCTTTCAGTGCAAGTTAAAAATGCGTAATTGTGCACTTAAAGTTAAATTAATTAGTTGAACAGACTTAGCCATGCTATATTGAGAAGGCCCCGAACAAAAGGAGAGGAGAATGGACTGCATGTAACAATATTAACTGCAAGTAGATGCCTAATAATTTCTTACTCTTTAACATTCTTCCAATGCATCACATACACTTTAGACACGAGAAAAGGTTGGGCAACGAGCAAAAACAAAACTACGCGTTCCCACTTAACAATTCATGTTCTTTACTTTGACATCTGAATAAATATTATTACAGAGGGTTGCAACTTAAAGAAATATGTTCACGAAACACGGACTTATCGACGTGCAAGGATGTGCGATAATTTATTTTGTGAAAACAATGTGTAGGATATGCGTTTGTTATAAAACCGTGTGTTCTCCACTAAAATTTTATCCGTAAAATGCTTCCAGCTATTGAAGGGGATATTACAACAATTATTAATGTCGGCCGGACCGTACCACGTAAACGACAGGCATGTCACTTGGATCACAACACATGTTGAAATTGATGACCTTCAACGCGAACACATTCCCTGTACAATTCTTGTAACGTTCCCCATAAATAACAATCGTGTGGAGACAGGTCAGGGAACAGTCCTCGACATCATACACACTTCGCAGCGGTTCAACCCTGCTAAACCAGCCGCACAAGCTTTCATTTCTTGTTAGTTGCGGACAAAAATTATTTCAAACTGAATTTACATAAACGTGTGAATGAAATGTTGTGTCGAAAAATATGGGACCTATAATTCTAAGCACATTCACCGCGCATCAAACCCCAACTGACGCAGCGTGGCCAGAATAATATGGGGATTTTCGGTATCTATTGTTGCGAGTAGAAACGCGACCTTGAAGATAAAAACACGCTTCATCAGTGCGATCGCTACAGTACCACTTCGCGTCACTCCTCACCCAGTCCAATATCGCCGCGGAACGGTACGGCCGATCTACGAACGTACGTTCGCTTTGATACAAGCGTTTTATTTCAGAATTTTACCAATGCATAGGATTTTGTGCGTGCAGTAAACTAACAAACTAGAAATTACGTGTAGAATACTTTTGTTTATATAGTTGCTTTGTTTACATAAACGAACACATCACCTGCAGCCCTACCAAACTTGCAAATCAAAGCCGCCACTGTTTTTGTGAATACATAAGGGATTGATGAGTGGGGAAAGTGAATTGTGTCATAAGTAACAGAACGGACTTCTGTTCAACACATATTCCAGCAAATTAAGTTCAACTGTAACTGGACGTCGCAGAAAATAAACCAGCCTCCATCCCTCGTGCATAGAGGTCTAGACGGGTCGGAATTCCTAGGTCCGGACGGACGTTATACTGTACCGCCCGACCCTGGCCGGTCTGAACGGAGTCAGAATAGGTTATACTGCACCACCCGACCCTGTCCGGTCTGCACGGAGTCTGAGAATACGTTATACTGTACCACCCGACCCTGGCCGGTCTGCACGGAGTCTGATAATAGGTTATACTGTACCGCCCGACATTGGCCGGTCTGAAAGTAGCCTGAGAATAGGTTATACTGTACCGCCCGACCCTCGCCGGTCTGAACGGAGTCTGAGAATAGGTTATACTGTACCACCCGACCCTGGCCGGTTTGAACGGATCCTGACAATAGGTTATACTGTACCACCCGATCCTGGTCGGTCTGAACGGAGCCTGAGAATAGATTATACTGTACCACCCGACCCTGGCCGGTCTGAACGGAGCCTGAGAATAGATTATACTGTACCACCCGACCCTGGCCGGTCTGAACGGAGCCTGAGAATAGGTTATACTGTACCACCCGATCCTGGTCGGTCTGAACGGAGTCTGAGAATAGATTATACTGTACCACCCGACCCTGGCCGGTCTGAACGGGGCCTGAGAATAGGTTATACTGTACCACCCGATCCTGGTCGGTCTGAACGGAGCCTGAGAATAGATTATACTGTACCACCCGACCCTGGCCGGTCTGAACGGAGCCTGAGAATAGATTATACTGTACCACCCGATCCTGGTCGGTCTGAACGGAGCCTGAGAATAGATTATACTGTACCACCCGACCCTGGCCGGTCTGAACGGAGCCTGAGAATAGATTATACTGTACCACCCGATCCTGGTCGGTCTGAACGGAGTCTGAGAATAGATTATACTGTACCACCCGACCCTGGCCGGTCTGAACGGAGCCTGAGAATAGGTTATACTGTACCACCCGACCCTGGCTGGTCTGAACGGAGCCTGAGAATAGATTATACTGTACCACCCGACCCTGGCCGGTCTGAACGGAGCCTGAGAATAGATTATACTGTACCACCCGATCCTGGTCGGTCTGGACGGAGCCTGAGAATAGATTATACTGTACCACCCGACCCTGGCCGGTCTGAACGGAGCCTGAGAATAGATTATACTGTACCATCCGACTAAGACACGATAGTCTAATTTTGTTTTAAATGCAATTATTTTGCACTTCGTGACTATTGTTATTATTATTCACAAAGCGGTTCTGTCTGCGGTGGTAAGGGACTGGGTTCGAACTCTGGTACCGTTTGGGAATGTTTTCCAATGCTCACAGGCAGGGATACTTTCAGGACCTTGGGATCAATCCAGGAGGCACTTTACAGAAATAGTGACGTCTAAGGTCCTGGAATCCTCATGACTTACTGCCTTATTGACCACACGGCACCCTGTGCAATGTCTTGAGTGTGAATCGATGGAGGGAGGCGGAATTTGCAGCTGTCGTAACGTTATCCAATATTGGCAGAAGTGAACAGTTATTATTATTACTGCTAAGGATGTGTGCTGCTATTCTGTGCATCTCAACATTTCGGAAAATACAATGTTAACTATACCTCTTTCGATTTTATTTCTCCTTACATGTTATTTTTTATTTTCTGAAAAATAGCGCCAATGATTTTGATTAACATTATGATATTTGCACCACAAACAAAATACTGTGTTCAATGTGATAATTTACGGTCGAACCCGTGCTATTTACATTGACAATGTTTCTCCTTTACTCTCCGGACTCCCACCACAACAGTTACAATATCTCCGAAACCGCCTCACATTATTCTCAACTTACAAAAAGCACATATCATAAGGAAATTGTTTTTTTTTAGTTCCTTTAACTACAATGGTCTTATCGACGGCCTTTCCTTTGGAACATGTTGCCCATACTCAATGGCCGTTAACTCGCATTCCTTGCATTTCTGCTAACATTAGAGTTTTAATCAATTAAATCACAGAAACATTCACACTTGCAGACTCTGGAGAGAATAGCAATAATCTTGGTTAAGAGAAAAATTCTCGCACCCCAGCCGGGAATCGAACCCGAGAGGCAGGTACTCTACCGACTGAGACACGAGGCCAGCAGAAGCAAATGTTGTCGTTCTCTACAGATACACACATTTCTGGCATCTTCTAAGCAAATTTGCATTCACACTCGAGAGTTCAATATCCCAAACTGAGTCAACTTCTCGGCTGATACTTCCATTTAGTGTATGGGGGTTTGTTGAATAAACCTCATTTCTCACGTGATAATTTCCGTAACTGGATATGACACAGTAATAGTCTCTGATGAAGCATGCCTATGGCAAAATAACAGATATTGGAGCACCGAGAAACCTGCTTTTAAACACGAGATTCCCTTGCAGTAAATGCACACAGAGTACTAGGAACTATCTTTTCTAAAAGAACAATAAATGCCATCTCACGTTGAGAATGCTGGCGAGTCATTAAATTTAATTACGTCCTTCGCGAACCTCTCATTCAACTGTGTGCGGTAGACTCCCACGCGCTGTAACAACTAAAACAAAACATCAGTATTTTGGATTTTGAGTGTGTCAATGCAAATTCAGAAATATATGCACAGAAAAGAACAACGTTTCTTTCGATAAGATATGTGCTTATATTAACTGTGTGGCGGGGTCCTAGCTGAGGAGACCAGCCACAGCGTCAAGGAAAAACAATGTAGAAACTGTTTAAGGATTGCTATGCCCATGTGGTGCCCGCATGTGCAACGGGAAACCCTCATAATGCATTGTCCTTGGTTTTATCATGCCTGAGTGTTCCATTAGACCGAAGATGTGGCAAATTAATTTTAGGTGATACAAGCAAGGCACACACAGTTAAGGGTAATATTTTAGTGTGTTGAAGAAAATGGACAAACATCTTATGTTATGTTGCAGCTCTAGGAGCACCATCCTTGTTCAGCCAGACAGCTGAGTTACTGTTGTTAACACTAGACAGTCGGTAATCACCTGGTCTTTATCCTTATATAACATCCCAAAAATTCATTTTAGTAAAACTTGCTTACTTTATGAAGCGGAAGCACAATATAAAACCAAAAACTAGCGCTGCAGTTATATATTTGAAGCCCCTTGTTCCAATAACATTTGCAATTCTTGGCATACTCCCTGTAACACTTATTGTGCGCATCCCTGTATATAAAAAAAACTGGTGGTGCAGTGTCTCGCGTGGAACGGGATCTGTAGCTCGAGGGGTCAGACACCATCAAAGGTGCACCCATGAACATGGTGCATGACGAGACTACCAAACAGGTCGTGGGCATGAACAGTAACGTTGTGTTCAAGTCAACAAAATAAACAAAGGAAACATTCGTTTGGGAACTAACACCTCAAAGTAATCCCAGTTGGACAACACAGTGTTGTCTCAATGAAACGTTACGTTATTATAGCTTCATTATCCGTGTGATATCTGGGAAACATTGCTCCTTCCTGTGAGTGTTGTCTCAATGTAACGTTACGTTATTAAAGCCTCATTATCCGTGTGATATCTGGGAAACATTTGATTCCTGTGAGTGTTGTCTCAATGTAACGTTACTTTATTAAAGCCTCATCCGTGTGATATCTGGGAAACATTGCTGCTTCCTGTGAGTGTTGTCTTAATGTAACGTTACGTTATTAAAACCTTATCATCCGTGTGATATCTGGGAAACATTGCTCCTTCCTGTGAGTGTTGTCTCAATGTAACGTTACGTTATTAAAGCCTCATTATCCGTGTGATATCTGGGAAACATTGCTCCTTCCTGTGAGTGTTGTCCCAATGTAACGTTACGTTATTAAAGCCTCATTATCCGTGTGATATCTGGGAAACATTGCTCCTTCCTGTGAGTGTTGTATCAATGTAACGTTACGTTATTAAAGCCTCATTATCCTTGTGATATCTGGGAAACATTGCTCCTACCTGTGAGTGTTGTATCAACGTAACGTTACGTTATTAAAGCCTCATTATCCTTGTGATATCTGGGAAACATTGCTCCTTCCTGTGAGTGTTGTCGCAATGTAACGCTACGTTATTAAAGCCTCATTATCCGTGTGATATCTGGGATACATTGCTCCTTCCTGTGAGTGTTGTCTCAATGTAACGTTACGTTATTAAAGCCTCATCCGTGTGATATCTGGGAAACATTGCTGTTTCCTGTGAGTGTTGTCTCAATGTTACGTTATTAAAGCTTCATTATCCGTGTGATATCTGGGAAACATTGCTGTTTCCTGTGAGTGTTGTCTCAATGTAACGTTACGTTATTAAAGCCTCATCCGTGTGATATCTGGGAAACATTGCTGATTCCTGTGAGTGTTGTCTCAATGTAACGTTACGTTATTAAAGCCTCATCCGTGTGATATCTGGGAAACATTTCTGATTCCTGTGAGTTTTGTGTC
Source organism: Deroplatys truncata (assembly GCA_030765065.1). Taxonomy (NCBI): domain Eukaryota; kingdom Metazoa; phylum Arthropoda; class Insecta; order Mantodea; family Mantidae; genus Deroplatys; species Deroplatys truncata. The sequence goes on from CM060975.1 coordinate 11,642,219, forward strand.
AATGTAACGTTACGTTATTAAAGCTTCATTATCCGTGTGATATCTGGGATACATTTCTGATTCCTGTGAGTTTTGTCTCAATGTAACGTTACGTTATTAAAGCCTCATTATCCGTGTGATATCTGGGAAACATTGCTGTTTCCTGTGAGTGTTGTCTCAATGTTACGTTACGTTATTAAAGCCTCATTATCCGTGTAATATCTGGGAAACATTGCTGTTTCCTGTGAGTGTTGTCTCAATGTTACGTTACGTTATTAAAGCTTCATTATCCGTGTGATATCTGGGAAACATTGCTGTTTCCTGTGAGTGTTGTCTCAATGTTACGTTACGTTATTAAAGCCTCATTATCCGTGTGATATCTGGGATACATTGCTGTTTCCTGTGAGTGTTGTCTCAATGTTACGTTACGTTATTAAAGCCTCATTATCCGTGTAATATCTGGGAAACATTGCTGTTTCCTGTGAGTGTTGTCTCAATGTTACGTTACGTTATTAAAGCCTCATTATCCGTGTGATATCTGGGATACATTGCTGTTTCCTGTGAGTGTTGTCTCAATGTTACGTTATTAAAGCCTCATTATCCGTGTGATATCTGGGATACATTGCTGTTTCCTGTGAGTGTTGTCTCAATGTAACGTTATTAAAGCTTCATTATCCGTGTGATATCTGGGAAACATTGCTGTTTCCTGTGAGTGTTGTCTCAATGTAACGTTATTAAAGTTTCATTATCCGTGTGATATCTGGGAAACATTGCTGTTTCCTGTGAGTGTTGTCTCAATGTAACGTTACGTTATTAAAGCTTCATTATCCGTGTGATATCTGGGATACATTGCTCCTTCCTGTGAGTGTTGTGTCAATGTTACGTTATTAAAGCTTCATTATCCGTGTGATATCTGGGAAACATTGCTGCTTCCTGTGAGTGTTGTGTCAATGTAACGTTACGTTATTAAAGCTTCATTATCCGTGTGATATCTGGGATACATTGCTCCTTCCTGTGAGTGTTGTCTCAATGTAACGTTACGTTATTAAAGCTTCATTATCCGTGTGATATCTGGGAAACATTGCTGCTTCCTGTGAGTGTTGTCTCAATGTTACGTTATTAAAGCCTCATTATCCGTGTGATATCTGGGAAACATTGCTCCTTCCTGTGAGTGTTGTCTCAATGTTACGTTATTAAAGCTTCATTATCCGTGTGATATCTGGGAAACATTGCTGCTTCCTGTGAATGTTGTCTCAATGTAACGTAACGTTATTAAAGCCTCATTATCCGTGTGATATCTGGGAAACATTGCTCCTTCCTGTGAGTGTTGTCTCAATGTTACGTTATTAAAGCTTCATTATCCGTGTGATATCTGGGAAACATTGCTCCTTCCTGTGAGTGTTGTCTCAATGTTACGTTATTAAAGCTTCATTATCCGTGTGATATCTGGGAAACATTGCTGCTTCCTGTGTGTGTTGTGTCAATGTTACGTTATTAAAGCTTCATTATCCGTGTGATATCTGGGAAACATTGCTGCTTCCTGTGAATGTTGTCTCAATGTTACGTTATTAAAGCTTCATTATCCGTGTGATATCTGAAACATTGCTGCTTCCTGTGAGTGTTGTCTCAATGTTACGTTATTAAAGCCTCATTATCCGTGTGATATCTGGGAAACATTGCTGCTTCCTGTGAATGTTGCCTCAATGTTACGTTATTAAAGCCTCATTATCCGTGTGATATCTGAAACATTGCTGCTTCCTGTGAGTGTTGTCTCAATGTTACGTTATTAAAGCCTCATTATCCGTGTGATATCTGAAACATTGCTGCTTCCTGTGAATGTTGTGTCAATGTTACGTTATTAAAGCCTCATTATCCGTGTGATATCTGAAACATTGCTGCTTCCTGTGAGTGTTGTCTCAATGTTACGTTATTAAAGCTTCATTATCCGTGTGATATCTGAAACATTGCTGCTTCCTGTGAATGTTGTCTCAATGTTACGTTATTAAAGCCTCATTATCCGTGTGATATCTGAAACATTGCTGCTTCCTGTGAATGTTGTGTCAATGTTACGTTATTAAAGCCTCATTATCCGTGTGATATCTGAAACATTGCTGCTTCCTGTGAATGTTGTGTCAATGTTACGTTATTAAAGCCTCATTATCCGTGTGATATCTGAAACATTGCTGCTTCCTGTGAGTGTTGTGTCAATGTTACGTTATTAAAGCCTCATTATCCGTGTGATATCTGAAACATTGCTGCTTCCTGTGAATGTTGTCTCAATGTTACGTTATTAAAGCTTCATTATCCGTGTGATATCTGGGAAACATTGCTGCTTCCTGTGAATGTTGTCTCAATGTTACGTTATTAAAGCCTCATTATCCGTGTGATATCTGAAACATTGCTGCTTCCTGTGAGTGTTGTCTCAATGTAACGTTACGTTATTAAAGCTTCATTATCCGTGTGATATCTGGGAAACATTGCTGTTTCCTGTGAGTGTTGTCTCAATGTTACGTTACGTTATTAAAGCTTCATTATCCGTGTGATATCTGGGAAACATTGCTGCTTCCTGTGAGTGTTGTATCAATGTAACGTTATTAAAGCTTCATTATCCGTGTGATATCTGGGAAACATTGCTGTTTCCTGTGAGTGTTGTCTCAATGTAACGTTACGTTATTAAAGCTTCATTATCCGTGTGATATCTGGGAAACATTGCTGCTTCCTGTGAGTGTTGTCTCAATGTTACGTTATTAAAGCTTCATTATCCGTGTGATATCTGGGAAACATTGCTGCTTCCTGTGAGTGTTGTCTCAATGTAACGTTACGTTATTAAAGCCTCATTATCCGTGTGATATCTGAAACATTGCTGCTTCCTGTGAGTGTTGTCTCAATGTAACGTTACGTTATTAAAGCTTCATTATCCGTGTAATATCTGGGAAACATTGCTGCTTCCTGTGAATGTTGTCTCAATGTTACGTTATTAAAGCTTCATTATCCGTGTGATATCTGGGAAACATTGCTCCTTCCTGTGAGTGTTGTCTCAATGTAACGTTACGTTATTAAAGCCTCATTATCCGTGTGATATCTGAAACATTGCTGCTTCCTGTGAGTGTTGTCTCAATGTAACGTTACGTTATTAAAGCTTCATTATCCGTGTGATATCTGGGAAACATTGCTGCTTCCTGTGAGTGTTGTCTCAATGTTACGTTATTAAAGCTTCATTATCCGTGTGATATCTGGGAAACATTGCTCCTTCCTGTGAATGTTGTCTCAATGTTACGTTATTAAAGCTTCATTATCCGTGTGATATCTGGGAAACATTGCTGCTTCCTGTGAGTGTTGTCTCAATGTTACGTTATTAAAGCTTCATTATCCGTGTGATATCTGGGAAACATTGCTGCTTCCTGTGAATGTTGTCTCAATGTTACGTTATTAAAGCTTCATTATCCGTGTGATATCTGGGAAACATTGCTGCTTCCTGTGAGTGTTGTGTCAATGTTACGTTATTAAAGCTTCATTATCCGTGTGATATCTGGGAAACATTGCTGTTTCCTGTGAGTGTTGTCTCAATGTTACGTTATTAAAGCCTCATTATCCGTGTGATATCTGGGAAACATTGCTGTTTCCTGTGAGTGTTGTCTCAATGTTACGTTACGTTATTAAAGCTTCATTATCCGTGTGATATCTGGGAAACATTGCTGCTTCCTGTGAGTGTTGTCTCAATGTTACGTTATTAAAGCTTCATTATCCGTGTGATATCTGGGAAACATTGCTGCTTCCTGTGAGTGTTGTCTCAATGTTACGTTATTAAAGCTTCATTATCCGTGTGATATCTGGGAAACATTGCTGCTTCCTGTGAGTGTTGTCTCAATGTTACGTTATTAAAGCTTCATTATCCGTGTGATATCTGAAACATTGCTGCTTCCTGTGAGTGTTGTGTCAATGTAACGTTACGTTATAAAAGCTTCATTATCCGTGTGATATCTGAGAAACATTGCTGCTTCCTGTGAGTGTTGTCTCAATGTTACGTTATTAAAGCTTCATTATCCGTGTGATATCTGGGAAACATTGCTGCTTCCTGTGAATGTTGTCTCAATGTAACGTTATTAAAGCTTCATTATCCGTGTGATATCTGGGAAACATTGCTGCTTCCTGTGAGTGTTGTGTCAATGTTACGTTATTAAAGCCTCATTATACGTGTGATATCTGAAACATTGCTGCTTCCTGTGAGTGTTGTCTCAATGTTACGTTATTAAAGCTTCATTATCCGTGTGATATCTGGGAAACATTGCTGCTTCCTGTGAGTGTTGTATCAATGTAACGTTATTAAAGCTTCATTATCCGTGTGATATCTGGGAAACATTGCTGTTTCCTGTGAGTGTTGTGTCAATGTTACGTTATTAAAGCTTCATTATCCGTGTGATATCTGGGAAACATTGCTGTTTCCTGTGAGTGTTGTGTCAATGTTACGTTATTAAAGCTTCATTATCCGTGTGATATCTGGGAAACATTGCTGTTTCCTGTGAGTGTTGTGTCAATGTTACGTTATTAAAGCTTCATTATCCGTGTGATATCTGGGAAACATTGCTGCTTCCTGTGAGTGCTGTCTCAATGTTACGTTATTAAAGCTTCATTATCCGTGTGATATCTGGGAAACATTGCTGCTTCCTGTGAGTGTTGTCTCAATGTAACGTTACGTTATTAAAGCCTCATTATCCTTGTGATATCTGGGAAACATTGCTCCTACCTGTGAGTGTTGTATCAACGTAACGTTACGTTATTAAAGCCTCATTATCCTTGTGATATCTGGGAAACATTGCTCCTTCCTGTGACTGTTGTCGCAATGTAACGTTACGTTATTAAAGCCTCATTATCCGTGTGATATCTGGGATACATTGCTCCTTCCTGTGAGTGTTGTCTCAATGTAACGTTACGTTATTAAAGCCTCATCCGTGTGATATCTGGGAAACATTGCTGTTTCCTGTGAGTGTTGTCTCAATGTTACGTTATTAAAGCTTCATTATCCGTGTGATATCTGGGAAACATTGCTGTTTCCTGTGAGTGTTGTCTCAATGTAACGTTACGTTATTAAAGCCTCATCCGTGTGATATCTGGGAAACATTGCTGATTCCTGTGAGTGTTGTCTCAATGTAACGTTACGTTATTAAAGCCTCATCCGTGTGATATCTGGGAAACATTTCTGATTCCTGTGAGTTTTGTGTCAATGTAACGTTACGTTATTAAAGCTTCATTATCCGTGTGATATCTGGGATACATTTCTGATTCCTGTGAGTTTTGTCTCAATGTAACGTTACGTTATTAAAGCCTCATTATCCGTGTGATATCTGGGAAACATTGCTGTTTCCTGTGAGTGTTGTCTCAATGTTACGTTACGTTATTAAAGCCTCATTATCCGTGTAATATCTGGGAAACATTGCTGTTTCCTGTGAGTGTTGTCTCAATGTTACGTTACGTTATTAAAGCTTCATTATCCGTGTGATATCTGGGAAACATTGCTGTTTCCTGTGAGTGTTGTCTCAATGTTACGTTACGTTATTAAAGCCTCATTATCCGTGTGATATCTGGGATACATTGCTGTTTCCTGTGAGTGTTGTCTCAATGTTACGTTACGTTATTAAAGCCTCATTATCCGTGTGATATCTGGGAAACATTGCTGTTTCCTGTGAGTGTTGTCTCAATGTTACGTTACGTTATTAAAGCCTCATTATCCGTGTGATATCTGGGATACATTGCTGTTTCCTGTGAGTGTTGTCTCAATGTTACGTTATTAAAGCCTCATTATCCGTGTGATATCTGGGATACATTGCTGTTTCCTGTGAGTGTTGTCTCAATGTAACGTTATTAAAGCTTCATTATCCGTGTGATATCTGGGAAACATTGCTGTTTCCTGTGAGTGTTGTCTCAATGTAACGTTACGTTATTAAAGCTTCATTATCCGTGTGATATCTGGGATACATTGCTCCTTCCTGTGAGTGTTGTGTCAATGTTACGTTATTAAAGCTTCATTATCCGTGTGATATCTGGGAAACATTGCTCCTTCCTGTGAGTGTTGTGTCAATGTTACGTTATTAAAGCTTCATTATCCGTGTGATATCTGGGATACATTGCTCCTTCCTGTGAGTGTTGTGTCAATGTTACGTTATTAAAGCTTCATTATCCGTGTGATATCTGGGATACATTGCTCCTTCCTGTGAGTGTTGTGTCAATGTAACGTTACGTTATTAAAGCTTCATTATCCGTGTGATATCTGGGATACATTGCTCCTTCCTGTGAGTGTTGTGTCAATGTAACGTTATTAAAGCTTCATTATCCGTGTGATATCTGGGAAACATTGCTCCTTCCTGTGAGTGTTGTGTCAATGTTACGTTATTAAAGCTTCATTATCCGTGTGATATCTGGGAAACATTGCTCCTTCCTGTGAGTGTTGTGTCAATGTAACGTTATTAAAGCTTCATTATCCGTGTGATATCTGGGAAACATTGCTGTTTCCTGTGAGTGTTGTGTCAATGTAACGTTACGTTATTAAAGCTTCATTATCCGTGTGATATCTGGGAAACATTGCTGTTTCCTGTGAGTGTTGTGTCAATGTAACGTTACGTTATTAAAGCTTCATTATCCGTGTGATATCTGGGAAACATTGCTGCTTCCTGTGAGTGTTGTCTCAATGTTACGTTATTAAAGCTTCATTATCCGTGTGATATCTGGGATACATTGCTCCTTCCTGTGAGTGTTGTGTCAATGTAACGTTATTAAAGCTTCATTATCCGTGTGATATCTGGGAAACATTGCTCCTTCCTGTGAGTGTTGTGTCAATGTAACGTTATTAAAGCTTCATTATCCGTGTGATATCTGGGATACATTGCTGTTTCCTGTGAGTGTTGTGTCAATGTAACGTTATTAAAGCTTCATTATCCGTGTGATATCTGGGATACATTGCTGTTTCCTGTGAGTGTTGTGTCAATGTAACGTTATTAAAGCTTCATTATCCGTGTGATATCTGGGAATTATTGCTCCTTCCTGTGAGTGTTGTGTCAATGTAACGTTATTAAAGCTTCATTATCCGTGTGATATCTGGGATACATTGCTCCTTCCTGTGAGTGTTGTGTCAATGTAACGTTATTAAAGCTTCATTATCCGTGTGATATCTGGGATACATTGCTGTTTCCTGTGAGTGTTGTGTCAATGTTACGTTATTAAAGCTTCATTATCCGTGTGATATCTGGGAAACATTGCTGTTTCCTGTGAGTGTTGTCTCAATGTAACGTTACGTTATTAAAGCTTCATTATCCGTGTGATATCTGGGATACATTGCTCCTTCCTGTGAGTGTTGTGTCAATGTTACGTTATTAAAGCTTCATTATCCGTGTGATATCTGGGAAACATTGCTGCTTCCTGTGAGTGTTGTCTCAATGTTACGTTATTAAAGCTTCATTATCCGTGTGATATCTGGGAAACATTGCTGCTTCCTGTGAGTGTTGTCTCAATGTTACGTTATTAAAGCTTCATTATCCGTGTGATATCTGAAACATTGCTGCTTCCTGTGAGTGTTGTGTCAATGTAACGTTACGTTATAAAAGCTTCATTATCCGTGTGATATCTGGGAAACATTGCTGCTTCCTGTGAGTGTTGTCTCAATGTTACGTTATTAAAGCTTCATTATCCGTGTGATATCTGGGAAACATTGCTCCTTCCTGTGAATGTTGTCTCAATGTAACGTTATTAAAGCTTCATTATCCGTGTGATATCTGGGAAACATTGCTGCTTCCTGTGAGTGTTGTGTCAATGTTACGTTATTAAAGCCTCATTATCCGTGTGATATCTGAAACATTGCTGCTTCCTGTGAGTGTTGTCTCAATGTTACGTTATTAAAGCTTCATTATCCGTGTGATATCTGGGAAACATTGCTGCTTCCTGTGAGTGTTGTATCAATGTAACGTTATTAAAGCTTCATTATCCGTGTGATATCTGGGAAACATTGCTGTTTCCTGTGAGTGTTGTGTCAATGTTACGTTATTAAAGCTTCATTATCCGTGTGATATCTGGGAAACATTGCTGTTTCCTGTGAGTGTTGTGTCAATGTTACGTTATTAAAGCTTCATTATCCGTGTGATATCTGGGAAACATTGCTGTTTCCTGTGAGTGTTGTGTCAATGTTACGTTATTAAAGCTTCATTATCCGTGTGATATCTGGGAAACATTGCTGCTTCCTGTGAGTGCTGTCTCAATGTTACGTTATTAAAGCTTCATTATCCGTGTGATATCTGGGAAACATTGCTGCTTCCTGTGAGTGTTGTCTCAATGTAACGTTACGTTATTAAAGCCTCATTATCCTTGTGATATCTGGGAAACATTGCTCCTACCTGTGAGTGTTGTATCAACGTAACGTTACGTTATTAAAGCCTCATTATCCTTGTGATATCTGGGAAACATTGCTCCTTCCTGTGAGTGTTGTCGCAATGTAACGTTACGTTATTAAAGCCTCATTATCCGTGTGATATCTGGGATACATTGCTCCTTCCTGTGAGTGTTGTCTCAATGTAACGTTACGTTATTAAAGCCTCATCCGTGTGATATCTGGGAAACATTGCTGTTTCCTGTGAGTGTTGTCTCAATGTTACGTTATTAAAGCTTCATTATCCGTGTGATATCTGGGAAACATTGCTGTTTCCTGTGAGTGTTGTCTCAATGTAACGTTACGTTATTAAAGCCTCATACGTGTGATATCTGGGAAACATTGCTGATTCCTGTGAGTGTTGTCTCAATGTAACGTTACGTTATTAAAGCCTCATCCGTGTGATATCTGGGATACATTTCTGATTCCTGTGAGTTTTGTCTCAATGTAACGTTACGTTATTAAAGCCTCATTATCCGTGTGATATCTGGGAAACATTGCTGTTTCCTGTGAGTGTTGTCTCAATGTTACGTTACGTTATTAAAGCCTCATTATCCGTGTAATATCTGGGAAACATTGCTGTTTCCTGTGAGTGTTGTCTCAATGTTACGTTACGTTATTAAAGCTTCATTATCCGTGTGATATCTGGGAAACATTGCTGTTTCCTGTGAGTGTTGTCTCAATGTTACGTTACGTTATTAAAGCCTCATTATCCGTGTAATATCTGGGAAACATTGCTGTTTCCTGTGAGTGTTGTCTCAATGTTACGTTACGTTATTAAAGCCTCATTATCCGTGTGATATCTGGGATACATTGCTGTTTCCTGTGAGTGTTGTCTCAATGTTACGTTATTAAAGCCTCATTATCCGTGTGATATCTGGGATACATTGCTGTTTCCTGTGAGTGTTGTCTCAATGTAACGTTATTAAAGCTTCATTATCCGTGTGATATCTGGGAAACATTGCTGTTTCCTGTGAGTGTTGTCTCAATGTAACGTTACGTTATTAAAGCTTCATTATCCGTGTGATATCTGGGATACATTGCTCCTTCCTGTGAGTGTTGTGTCAATGTTACGTTATTAAAGCTTCATTATCCGTGTGATATCTGGGAAACATTGCTCCTTCCTGTGAGTGTTGTGTCAATGTTACGTTATTAAAGCTTCATTATCCGTGTGATATCTGGGATACATTGCTCCTTCCTGTGAGTGTTGTGTCAATGTTACGTTATTAAAGCTTCATTATCCGTGTGATAACTGGGATACATTGCTCCTTCCTGTGAGTGTTGTGTCAATGTAACGTTACGTTATTAAAGCTTCATTATCCGTGTGATATCTGGGATACATTGCTCCTTCCTGTGAGTGTTGTGTCAATGTAACGTTATTAAAGCTTCATTATCCGTGTGATATCTGGGAAACATTGCTCCTTCCTGTGAGTGTTGTGTCAATGTTACGTTATTAAAGCTTCATTATCCGTGTGATATCTGGGAAACATTGCTCCTTCCTGTGAGTGTTGTGTCAATGTAACGTTATTAAAGCTTCATTATCCGTGTGATATCTGGGAAACATTGCTGTTTCCTGTGAGTGTTGTGTCAATGTAACGTTACGTTATTAAAGCTTCATTATCCGTGTGATATCTGGGAAACATTGCTGTTTCCTGTGAGTGTTGTGTCAATGTAACGTTACGTTATTAAAGCTTCATTATCCGTGTGATATCTGGGAAACATTGCTGCTTCCTGTGAGTGTTGTCTCAATGTTACGTTATTAAAGCTTCATTATCCGTGTGATATCTGGGATACATTGCTCCTTCCTGTGAGTGTTGTGTCAATGTAACGTTATTAAAGCTTCATTATCCGTGTGATATCTGGGAAACATTGCTCCTTCCTGTGAGTGTTGTGTCAATGTAACGTTATTAAAGCTTCATTATCCGTGTGATATCTGGGATACATTGCTGTTTCCTGTGAGTGTTGTGTCAATGTAACGTTATTAAAGCTTCATTATCCGTGTGATATCTGGGATACATTGCTGTTTCCTGTGAGTGTTGTGTCAATGTAACGTTATTAAAGCTTCATTATCCGTGTGATATCTGGGAAACATTGCTCCTTCCTGTGAGTGTTGTGTCAATGTAACGTTATTAAAGCTTCATTATCCGTGTGATATCTGGGATACATTGCTCCTTCCTGTGAGTGTTGTGTCAATGTAACGTTATTAAAGCTTCATTATCCGTGTGATATCTGGGATACATTGCTGTTTCCTGTGAGTGTTGTGTCAATGTTACGTTATTAAAGCTTCATTATCCGTGTGATATCTGGGAAACATTGCTGTTTCCTGTGAGTGTTGTCTCAATGTAACGTTACGTTATTAAAGCTTCATTATCCGTGTGATATCTGGGATACATTGCTCCTTCCTGTGAGTGTTGTGTCAATGTTACGTTATTAAAGCTTCATTATCCGTGTGATATCTGGGAAACATTGCTGCTTCCTGTGAGTGTTGTCTCAATTTTACGTTATTAAAGCTTCATTATCCGTGTGATATCTGGGAAACATTGCTGCTTCCTGTGAGTGTTGTCTCAATGTTACGTTATTAAAGCTTCATTATCCGTGTGATATCTGGGAAACATTGCTGCTTCCTGTGAGTGTTGTCTCAATGTAACGTTACGTTATTAAAGCTTCATTATCCGTGTGATATCTGGGAAAGATTGCTGCTTCCTGTGAGTGTTGTGTCAATGTTACGTTATTAAAGCTTCATTATCCGTGTGATATCTGGGAAACATTGCTGCTTCCTGTGAGTGTTGTGTCAATGTAACGTTACGTTATTAAAGCTTCATTATCCGTGTGATATCTGGGAAACATTGCTGCTTCCTGTGAGTGTTGTGTCAATGTAACGTTACGTTATTAAAGCTTCATTATCCGTGTGATATCTGGGAAACATTGCTGCTTCCTGTGAATGTTGTCTCAATGTAACGTTACGTTATTAAAGCTTCATTATCCGTGTGATATCTGGGAAACATTGCTGCTTCCTGTGAATGTTGTCTCAATGTAACGTTACGTTATTAAAGCTTCATTATCCGTGTGATATCTGGGAAACATTGCTGCTTCCTGTGAATGTTGTCACAATGTAACGTTACGTTATTAAAGCTTCATTATCCGTGTGATATCTGGGAAACATTGCTGCTTCCTGTGAATGTTGTCTCAATGTAACGTTACGTTATTAAAGCCTCATTATCCGTGTAATATCTGGGAAACATTGCTGCTTCCTGTGAGTGTTGTCTCAATGTTACGTTATTAAAGCTTCATTATCCGTGTGATATCTGGGAAACATTGCTGCTTCCTGTGAATGTTGTCTCAATGTTACGTTATTAAAGCTTCATTATCCGTGTGATATCTGAAACATTGCTGCTTCCTGTGAGTGTTGTCTCAATGTAACGTTACGTTATTAAAGCTTCATTATCCGTGTGATATCTGGGAAACATTGCTCCTTCCTGCGAGTGTTGTCTCAATGTTACGTTATTAAAGCTTCATTATCCGTGTGATATCTGGGATACATTGCTCCTTCCTGTGAGTGTTGTCTCAATGTTACGTTATTAAAGCTTCATTATCCGTGTGATATCTGGGATACATTGCTCCTTCCTGTGAGTGTTGTCTCAATGTTACGTTATTAAAGCCTCATTATCCGTGTGATATCTGGGAAACATTGCTCCTTCCTGTGAGTGTTGTCTCAATGTTACGTTATTAAAGCTTCATTATCCGTGTGATATCTGGGAAACATTGCTGCTTCCTGTGAGTGTTGTCTCAATGTAACGTTACGTTATTAAAGCCTCATTATCCGTGTGATATCTGAAACATTGCTGCTTCCTGTGAGTGTTGTGTCAATGTTACGTTATTAAAGCTTCATTATCCGTGTGATATCTGGGAAACATTGCTGCTTCCTGTGAGTGTTGTCTCAATGTAACGTTACGTTATTAAAGCCTCATTATCCGTGTGATATCTGGGATACATTGCTCCTTCCTGTGAGTGTTGTGTCAATGTAACGTTATTAAAGCTTCATTATCCGTGTGATATCTGGGAAACATTGCTCCTTCCTGTGAGTGTTGTGTCAATGTTACGTTATTAAAGCTTCATTATCCGTGTGATATCTGGGAAACATTGCTCCTTCCTGTGAGTGTTGTGTCAATGTTACGTTATTAAAGCTTCATTATCCGTGTGATATCTGGGAAACATTGCTGCTTCCTGTGAGTGTTGTCTCAATGTAACGTTACGTTATTAAAGCCTCATTATCCGTGTGATATCTGGGATACATTGCTCCTTCCTGTGAGTGTTGTGTCAATGTAACGTTATTAAAGCTTCATTATCCGTGTGATATCTGGGAAACATTGCTCCTTCCTGTGAGTGTTGTGTCAATGTTACGTTATTAAAGCTTCATTATCCGTGTGATATCTGGGAAACATTGCTCCTTCCTGTGAGTGTTGTGTCAATGTTACGTTATTAAAGCTTCATTATCCGTGTGATATCTGGGAAACATTGCTCCTTCCTGTGAGTGTTGTCTCAATGTTACGTTATTAAAGCTTCATTATCCGTGTGATATCTGGGAAACATTGCTCCTTCCTGTGAGTGTTGTGTCAATGTTACGTTATTAAAGCTTCATTATCCGTGTGATATCTGGGAAACATTGCTCCTTCCTGTGAGTGTTGTGTCAATGTTACGTTATTAAAGCTTCATTATCCGTGTGATATCTGGGAAACATCGCTCCTTCCTGTGAGTGTTGTCTCAATGTTACGTTATTAAAGCCTCATTATCCGTGTGATATCTGGGAAACATTGCTCCTTCCTGTGAGTGTTGTCTCAATGTTACGTTATTAAAGCTTCATTATCCGTGTGATATCTGGGATACATTGCTGCTTCCTGTGAGTGTTGTCTCAATGTTACGTTATTAAAGCTTCATTATCCGTGTGATATCTGGGAAACATTGCTCCTTCCTGTGAGTGTTGTGTCAATGTTACGTTATTAAAGCTTCATTATCCGTGTGATATCTGGGAAACATTGCTCCTTCCTGTGAGTGTTGTGTCAATGTTACGTTATTAAAGCTTCATTATCCGTGTGATATCTGGGAAACATTGCTCCTTCCTGTGAGTGTTGTCTCAATGTTACGTTATTAAAGCTTCATTATCCGTGTGATATCTGGGAAACATTGCTCCTTCCTGTGAGTGTTGTGTCAATGTTACGTTATTAAAGCCTCATTATCCGTGTGATATCTGGGAAACATTGCTGCTTCCTGTGAGTGTTGTCTCAATGTTACGTTATTAAAGCCTCATTATCCGTGTGATATCTGGGAAACATTGCTGCTTCCTGTGAGTGTTGTCTCAATGTTACGTTATTAAAGCTTCATTATCCGTGTGATATCTGGGATACATTGCTCCTTCCTGTGAGTGTTGTGTCAATGTAACGTTATTAAAGCTTCATTATCCGTGTGATATCTGGGAAACATTGCTCCTTCCTGTGAGTGTTGTGTCAATGTTACGTTATTAAAGCTTCATTATCCGTGTGATATCTGGGAAACATTGCTGTTTCCTGTGAGTGTTGTCTCAATGTAACGTTACGTTATTAAAGCTTCATTATCCGTGTGATATCTGGGATACATTGCTCCTTCCTGTGAGTGTTGTGTCAATGTTACGTTATTAAAGCTTCATTATCCGTGTGATATCTGGGAAACATTGCTGCTTCCTGTGAGTGTTGTGTCAATGTAACGTTACGTTATTAAAGCTTCATTATCCGTGTGATATCTGGGAAACATTGCTGTTTCCTGTGAGTGTTGTGTCAATGTAACGTTACGTTATTAAAGCTTCATTATCCGTGTGATATCTGGGAAACATTGCTGTTTCCTGTGAGTGTTGTCTCAATGTAACGTTACGTTATTAAAGCTTCATTATCCGTGTGATATCTGGGAAACATTGCTGTTTCCTGTGAGTGTTGTGTCAATGTAACGTTACGTTATTAAAGCTTCATTATCCGTGTGATATCTGGGAAACATTGCTGTTTCCTGTGAGTGTTGTCTCAATGTAACGTTACGTTATTAAAGCTTCATTATCCGTGTGATATCTGGGAAACATTGCTGCTTCCTGTGAGTGTTGTGTCAATGTTACGGTATTAAAGCTTCATTATCCGTGTGATATCTGGGAAACATTGCTCCTTCCTGTGAGTGTTGTGTCAATGTAACGTTATTAAAGCTTCATTATCCGTGTGATATCTGGGAAACATTGCTGCTTCCTGTGAGTGTTGTCTCAATGTTACGTTATTAAAGCTTCATTATCCGTGTGATATCTGGGAAACATTGCTGCTTCCTGTGAGTGTTGTGTCAATGTTACGTTATTAAAGCTTCATTATCCGTGTGATATCTGGGAAACATTGCTGCTTCCTGTGAGTGTTGTGTCAATGTTACGTTATTAAAGCTTCATTATCCGTGTGATATCTGGGAAACATTGCTGCTTCCTGTGAGTGTTGTCTCAATGTTACGTTATTAAAGCTTCATTATCCGTGTGATATCTGGGAAACATCTGCTTCCTGTGAGTGTTGTCTCAATGTTACGTTATTAAAGCTTCATTATCCGTGTGATATCTGGGAAACATTGCTGCTTCCTGTGAGTGTTGTCTCAATGTTACGTTATTAAAGCTTCATTATCCGTGTGATATCTGGGAAACATTGCTGCTTCCTGTGAGTGTTGTCTCAATGTTACGTTACGTTATTAAAGCTTGATTATCCGTGTGATATCTGGGAAACATTGCTGCTTCCTGTGAGTGTTGTCTCAATGTTACGTTATTAAAGCTTCATTATCCGTGTGATATCTGGGAAACATTGCTGTTTCCTGTGAGTGTTGTCTCAATGTAACGTTACGTTATTAAAGCCTCATTATCCGTGTGATATCTGAAACATTGCTGCTTCCTGTGAGTGTTGTGTCAATGTTACGTTATTAAAGCTTCATTATCCGTGTGATATCTGGGAAACATTGCTGCTTCCTGTGAGTGTTGTCTCAATGTAACGTTACGTTATTAAAGCCTCATTATCCGTGTGATATCTGGGATACATTGCTCCTTCCTGTGAGTGTTGTGTCAATGTAACGTTATTAAAGCTTCATTATCCGTGTGATATCTGGGAAACATTGCTCCTTCCTGTGAGTGTTGTGTCAATGTTACGTTATTAAAGCTTCATTATCCGTGTGATATCTGGGAAACATTGCTCCTTCCTGTGAGTGTTGTGTCAATGTTACGTTATTAAAGCTTCATTATCCGTGTGATATCTGGGAAACATTGCTGCTTCCTGTGAGTGTTGTCTCAATGTAACGTTACGTTATTAAAGCCTCATTATCCGTGTGATATCTGGGATACATTGCTCCTTCCTGTGAGTGTTGTGTCAATGTAACGTTATTAAAGCTTCATTATCCGTGTGATATCTGGGAAACATTGCTCCTTCCTGTGAGTGTTGTGTCAATGTTACGTTATTAAAGCTTCATTATCCGTGTGATATCTGGGAAACATTGCTCCTTCCTGTGAGTGTTGTGTCAATGTTACGTTATTAAAGCTTCATTATCCGTGTGATATCTGGGAAACATTGCTCCTTCCTGTGAGTGTTGTCTCAATGTTACGTTATTAAAGCTTCATTATCCGTGTGATATCTGGGAAATATTGCTCCTTCCTGTGAGTGTTGTGTCAATGTTACGTTATTAAAGCTTCATTATCCGTGTGATATCTGGGAAACATTGCTCCTTCCTGTGAGTGTTGTGTCAATGTTACGTTATTAAAGCTTCATTATCCGTGTGATATCTGGGAAACATTGCTCCTTCCTGTGAGTGTTGTCTCAATGTTACGTTATTAAAGCCTCATTATCCGTGTGATATCTGGGAAACATTGCTCCTTCCTGTGAGTGTTGTCTCAATGTTACGTTATTAAAGCTTCATTATCCGTGTGATATCTGGGATACATTGCTGCTTCCTGTGAGTGTTGTCTCAATGTTACGTTATTAAAGCTTCATTATCCGTGTGATATCTGGGAAACATTGCTCCTTCCTGTGAGTGTTGTGTCAATGTTACGTTATTAAAGCTTCATTATCCGTGTGATATCTGGGAAACATTGCTCCTTCCTGTGAGTGTTGTGTCAATGTTACGTTATTAAAGCTTCATTATCCGTGTGATATCTGGGAAACATTGCTCCTTCCTGTGAGTGTTGTCTCAATGTTACGTTATTAAAGCTTCATTATCCGTGTGATATCTGGGAAACATTGCTCCTTCCTGTGAGTGTTGTGTCAATGTTACGTTATTAAAGCCTCATTATCCGTGTGATATCTGGGAAACATTGCTGCTTCCTGTGAGTGTTGTCTCAATGTTACGTTATTAAAGCCTCATTATCCGTGTGATATCTGGGAAACATTGCTGCTTCCTGTGAGTGTTGTCTCAATGTTACGTTATTAAAGCTTCATTATCCGTGTGATATCTGGGATACATTGCTCCTTCCTGTGAGTGTTGTGTCAATGTAACGTTATTAAAGCTTCATTATCCGTGTGATATCTGGGAAACATTGCTCCTTCCTGTGAGTGTTGTGTCAATGTTACGTTATTAAAGCTTCATTATCCGTGTGATATCTGGGAAACATTGCTGTTTCCTGTGAGTGTTGTCTCAATGTAACGTTACGTTATTAAAGCTTCATTATCCGTGTGATATCTGGGATACATTGCTCCTTCCTGTGAGTGTTGTGTCAATGTTACGTTATTAAAGCTTCATTATCCGTGTGATATCTGGGAAACATTGCTGCTTCCTGTGAGTGTTGTGTCAATGTAACGTTACGTTATTAAAGCTTCATTATCCGTGTGATATCTGGGAAACATTGCTGTTTCCTGTGAGTGTTGTGTCAATGTAACGTTACGTTATTAAAGCTTGATTATCCGTGTGATATCTGGGAAACATTGCTGTTTCCTGTGAGTGTTGTCTCAATGTAACGTTACGTTATTAAAGCTTCATTATCCGTGTGATATCTGGGAAACATTGCTGTTTCCTGTGAGTGTTGTGTCAATGTAACGTTACGTTATTAAAGCTTCATTATCCGTGTGATATCTGGGAAACATTGCTGTTTCCTGTGAGTGTTGTCTCAATGTAACGTTACGTTATTAAAGCTTCATTATCCGTGTGATATCTGGGAAACATTGCTGCTTCCTGTGAGTGTTGTGTCAATGTTACGGTATTAAAGCTTCATTATCCGTGTGATATCTGGGAAACATTGCTCCTTCCTGTGAGTGTTGTGTCAATGTAACGTTATTAAAGCTTCATTATCCGTGTGATATCTGGGAAACATTGCTGCTTCCTGTGAGTGTTGTCTCAATGTTACGTTATTAAAGCTTCATTATCCGTGTGATATCTGGGAAACATTGCTGCTTCCTGTGAGTGTTGTGTCAATGTTACGTTATTAAAGCTTCATTATCCGTGTGATATCTGGGAAACATTGCTGCTTCCTGTGAGTGTTGTGTCAATGTTACGTTATTAAAGCTTCATTATCCGTGTGATATCTGGGAAACATTGCTGCTTCCTGTGAGTGTTGTCTCAATGTTACGTTATTAAAGCTTCATTATCCGTGTGATATCTGGGAAACATTGCTGCTTCCTGTGAGTGTTGTCTCAATGTTACGTTATTAAAGCTTCATTATCCGTGTGATATCTGGGAAACATTGCTGCTTCCTGTGAGTGTTGTCTCAATGTTACGTTATTAAAGCTTCATTATCCGTGTGATATCTGGGAAACATTGCTGCTTCCTGTGAGTGTTGTCTCAATGTTACGTTACGTTATTAAAGCTTCATTATCCGTGTGATATCTGGGAAACATTGCTGTTTCCTGTGAGTGTTGTCTCAATGTAACGTTACGTTATTAAAGCTTCATTATCCGTGTGATATCTGGGATACATTGCTCCTTCCTGTGAGTGTTGTGTCAATGTTACGTTATTAAAGCTTCATTATCCGTGTGATATCTGGGAAACATTGCTGCTTCCTGTGAGTGTTGTGTCAATGTAACGTTACGTTATTAAAGCTTCATTATCCGTGTGATATCTGGGAAACATTGCTGTTTCCTGTGAGTGTTGTGTCAATGTAACGTTACGTTATTAAAGCTTCATTATCCGTGTGATATCTGGGAAACATTGCTGTTTCCTGTGAGTGTTGTCTCAATGTAACGTTACGTTATTAAAGCTTCATTATCCGTGTGATATCTGGGAAACATTGCTGTTTCCTGTGAGTGTTGTGTCAATGTAACGTTACGTTATTAAAGCTTCATTATCCGTGTGATATCTGGGAAACATTGCTGTTTCCTGTGAGTGTTGTCTCAATGTAACGTTACGTTATTAAAGCTTCATTATCCGTGTGATATCTGGGAAACATTGCTGCTTCCTGTGAGTGTTGTGTCAATGTTACGGTATTAAAGCTTCATTATCCGTGTGATATCTGGGAAACATTGCTCCTTCCTGTGAGTGTTGTGTCCATGTAACGTTATTAAAGCTTCATTATCCGTGTGATATCTGGGAAACATTGCTGCTTCCTGTGAGTGTTGTCTCAATGTTACGTTATTAAAGCTTCATTATCCGTGTGATATCTGGGAAACATTGCTGCTTCCTGTGAGTGTTGTGTCAATGTTACGTTATTAAAGCTTCATTATCCGTGTGATATCTGGGAAACATTGCTGCTTCCTGTGAGTGTTGTGTCAATGTTACGTTATTAAAGCTTCATTATCCGTGTGATATCTGGGAAACATTGCTGCTTCCTGTGAGTGTTGTCTCAATGTTACGTTATTAAAGCTTCATTATCCGTGTGATATCTGGGAAACATTGCTGCTTCCTGTGAGTGTTGTCTCAATGTTACGTTATTAAAGCTTCATTATCCGTGTGATATCTGGGAAACATTGCTGCTTCCTGTGAGTGTTGTCTCAATGTTACGTTATTAAAGCTTCATTATCCGTGTGATATCTGGGAAACATTGCTGCTTCCTGTGAGTGTTGTCTCAATGTTACGTTACGTTATTAAAGCTTCATTATCCGTGTGATATCTGGGAAACATTGCTGCTTCCTGTGAGTGTTGTCTCAATGTTACGTTATTAAAGCTTCATTATCCGTGTGATATCTGGGAAACATTGCTGTTTCCTGTGAGTGTTGTCTCAATGTAACGTTACGTTATTAAAGCCTCATTATCCGTGTGATATCTGAAACATTGCTGCTTCCTGTGAGTGTTGTGTCAATGTTACGTTATTAAAGCTTCATTATCCGTGTGATATCTGGGAAACATTGCTGCTTCCTGTGAGTGTTGTCTCAATGTAACGTTACGTTATTAAAGCCTCATTATCCGTGTGATATCTGGGATACATTGCTCCTTCCTGTGAGTGTTGTGTCAATGTAACGTTATTAAAGCTTCATTATCCGTGTGATATCTGGGAAACATTGCTCCTTCCTGTGAGTGTTGTGTCAATGTTACGTTATTAAAGCTTCATTATCCGTGTGATATCTGGGAAACATTGCTCCTTCCTGTGAGTGTTGTGTCAATGTTACGTTATTAAAGCTTCATTATCCGTGTGATATCTGGGAAACATTGCTGCTTCCTGTGAGTGTTGTCTCAATGTAACGTTACGTTATTAAAGCCTCATTATCCGTGTGATATCTGGGATACATTGCTCCTTCCTGTGAGTGTTGTGTCAATGTAACGTTATTAAAGCTTCATTATCCGTGTGATATCTGGGAAACATTGCTCCTTCCTGTGAGTGTTGTGTCAATGTTACGTTATTAAAGCTTCATTATCCGTGTGATATCTGGGAAACATTGCTCCTTCCTGTGAGTGTTGTGTCAATGTTACGTTATTAAAGCTTCATTATCCGTGTGATATCTGGGAAACATTGCTCCTTCCTGTGAGTGTTGTCTCAATGTTACGTTATTAAAGCTTCATTATCCGTGTGATATCTGGGAAACATTGCTCCTTCCTGTGAGTGTTGTGTCAATGTTACGTTATTAAAGCTTCATTATCCGTGTGATATCTGGGAAACATTGCTCCTTCCTGTGAGTGTTGTGTCAATGTTACGTTATTAAAGCTTCATTATCCGTGTGATATCTGGGAAACATTGCTCCTTCCTGTGAGTGTTGTCTCAATGTTACGTTATTAAAGCCTCATTATCCGTGTGATATCTGGGAAACATTGCTCCTTCCTGTGAGTGTTGTCTCAATGTTACGTTATTAAAGCTTCATTATCCGTGTGATATCTGGGATACATTGCTGCTTCCTGTGAGTGTTGTCTCAATGTTACGTTATTAAAGCTTCATTATCCGTGTGATATCTGGGAAACATTGCTCCTTCCTGTGAGTGTTGTGTCAATGTTACGTTATTAAAGCTTCATTATCCGTGTGATATCTGGGAAACATTGCTCCTTCCTGTGAGTGTTGTGTCAATGTTACGTTATTAAAGCTTCATTATCCGTGTGATATCTGGGAAACATTGCTCCTTCCTGTGAGTGTTGTCTCAATGTTACGTTATTAAAGCTTCATTATCCGTGTGATATATGGGAAACATTGCTCCTTCCTGTGAGTGTTGTGTCAATGTTACGTTATTAAAGCCTCATTATCCGTGTGATATCTGGGAAACATTGCTGCTTCCTGTGAGTGTTGTCTCAATGTTACGTTATTAAAGCCTCATTATCCGTGTGATATCTAGGAAACATTGCTGCTTCCTGTGAGTGTTGTCTCAATGTTACGTTATTAAAGCTTCATTATCCGTGTGATATCTGGGATACATTGCTCCTTCCTGTGAGTGTTGTGTCAATGTAACGTTATTAAAGCTTCATTATCCGTGTGATATCTGGGAAACATTGCTCCTTCCTGTGAGTGTTGTGTCAATGTTACGTTATTAAAGCTTCATTATCCGTGTGATATCTGGGAAACATTGCTGTTTCCTGTGAGTGTTGTCTCAATGTAACGTTACGTTATTAAAGCTTCATTATCCGTGTGATATCTGGGATACATTGCTCCTTCCTGTGAGTGTTGTGTCAATGTTACGTTATTAAAGCTTCATTATCCGTGTGATATCTGGGAAACATTGCTGCTTCCTGTGAGTGTTGTGTCAATGTAACGTTACGTTATTAAAGCTTCATTATCCGTGTGATATCTGGGAAACATTGCTGTTTCCTGTGAGTGTTGTGTCAATGTAACGTTACGTTATTAAAGCTTCATTATCCGTGTGATATCTGGGAAACATTGCTGTTTCCTGTGAGTGTTGTCTCAATGTAACGTTACGTTATTAAACCTTCATTATCCGTGTGATATCTGGGAAACATTGCTGTTTCCTGTGAGTGTTGTGTCAATGTAACGTTACGTTATTAAAGCTTCATTATCCGTGTGATATCTGGGAAACATTGCTGTTTCCTGTGAGTGTTGTCTCAATGTAACGTTACGTTATTAAAGCTTCATTATCCGTGTGATATCTGGGAAACATTGCTGCTTCCTGTGAGTGTTGTGTCAATGTTACGTTATTAAAGCTTCATTATCCGTGTGATATCTGGGAAACATTGCTGCTTCCTGTGAGTGTTGTGTCAATGTTACGTTATTAAAGCTTCATTATCCGTGTGATATCTGGGAAACATTGCTGCTTCCTGTGAGTGTTGTCTCAATGTTACGTTATTAAAGCTTCATTATCCGTGTGATATCTGGGAAACATTGCTGCTTCCTGTGAGTGTTGTCTCAATGTTACGTTATTAAAGCTTCATTATCCGTGTGATATCTGGGAAACATTGCTGCTTCCTGTGAGTGTTGTCTCAATGTTACGTTATTAAAGCTTCATTATCCGTGTGATATCTGGGAAACATTGCTGCTTCCTGTGAGTGTTGTCTCAATGTTACGTTACGTTATTAAAGCTTCATTATCCGTGTGATATCTGGGAAACATTGCTGCTTCCTGTGAGTGTTGTCTCAATGTTACGTTATTAAAGCTTCATTATCCGTGTGATATCTGGGAAACATTGCTGTTTCCTGTGAGTGTTGTCTCAATGTAACGTTACGTTATTAAAGCCTCATTATCCGTGTGATATCTGGGAAACATTGCTGCTTCCTGTGAGTGTTGTCTCAATGTAACGTTACGTTATTAAAGCCTCATTATCCGTGTGATATCTGGGAAACATAGCTGCTTCCTGTGAGTGTTGTCTCAATGTAACGTTACGTTATTAAAGCTTCATTATCCGTGTGATATCTGGGAAACATTGCTGCTTCCTGTGAGTGTTGTCTCAATGTAACGTTACGTTATTAAAGCTTCATTATCCGTGTGATATCTGGGAAAGATTGCTGCTTCCTGTGAGTGTTGTGTCAATGTTACGTTATTAAAGCTTCATTATCCGTGTGATATCTGGGAAACATTGCTGTTTCCTGTGAGTGTTGTGTCAATGTTACGTTATTAAAGCTTCATTATCCGTGTGATATCTGGGAAACATTGCTGCTTCCTGCGAGTGTTGTGTCAATGTAACGTTACGTTATTAAAGCTTCATTATCCGTGTGATATCTGGGAAACATTGCTGCTTCCTGTGAGTGTTGTGTCAATGTAACGTTACGTTATTATAGCTTCATTATCCGTGTGATATCTGGGAAACATTGCTGTTTCCTGTGAGTGTTGTGTCAATGTAACGTTATTAAAGCTTCATTATCCGTGTGATATCTGAAACATTGCTGCTTCCTGTGAGTGTTGTCTCAATGTAACGTTACGTTATTAAAGCTTCATTATCCGTGTGATATCTGGGAAACATTGCTCCTTCCTGTGAGTGTTGTCTCAATGTTACGTTATTAAAGCCTCATTATCCGTGTGATATCTGGGAAACATATCTCCTTCCTGTGAGTGTTGTCTCAATGTTACGTTATTAAAGCTTCATTATCCGTGTGATATCTGGGAAACATTGCTGCTTCCTGTGAGTGTTGTGTCAATGTTACGTTATTAAAGCTTCATTATCCGTGTGATATCTGGGAAACATTGCTCCTTCCTGTGAGTGTTGTCTCAATGTCACGTTATTAAAGCTTCATTATCCGTGTGATATCTGGGAAACATTGCTGCTTCCTGTGAGTGTTGTGTCAATGTTACGTTATTAAAGCTTCATTATCCGTGTGATATCTGGGAAACATTGCTGCTTCCTGTGAATGTTGTCTCAATGTTACGTTATTAAAGCTTCATTATCCGTGTGATATCTGAAACATTGCTGCTTCCTGTGAGTGTTGTCTCAATGTAATGTTACGTTATTAAAGCTTCATTATCCGTGTGATATCTGGGAAACATTGCTGCTTCCTGTGAGTGTTGTCTCAATGTTACGTTATTAAAGCTTCATTATCCGTGTGATATCTGGGAAACATTGCTGCTTCCTGTGAATGTTGTCTCAATGTAACGTTATTAAAGCTTCATTATCCGTGTGATATCTGGGAAACATTGCTGCTTCCTGTGAGTGTTGTATCAATGTAACGTTATTAAAGCTTCATTATCCGTGTGATATCTGGGAAACATTGCTGTTTCCTGTGAGTGTTGTCTCAATGTAACGTTACGTTATTAAAGCTTCATTATCCGTGTGATATCTGGGAAATATTGCTGCTTCCTGTGAGTGTTGTCTCAATGTTACGTTATTAAAGCTTCATTATCCGTGTGATATCTGGGAAACATTGCTGCTTCCTGTGAGTGTTGTCTCAATGTAACGTTACGTTATTAAAGCCTCATTATCCGTGTGATATCTGAAACATTGCTGCTTCCTGTGAGTGTTGTCTCAATGTAACGTTACGTTATTAAAGCTTCATTATCCGTGTGATATCTGGGAAACATTGCTGCTTCCTGTGAGTGTTGTCTCAATGTAACGTTACGTTATTAAAGCCTCATTATCCGTGTGATATCTGAAACATTGCTGCTTCCTGTGAGTGTTGTCTCAATGTTACGTTACGTTATTAAAGCCTCATTATCCGTGTGATATCTGGGAAACATTGCTGCTTCCTGTGAGTGTTGTCTCAATGTAACGTTACGTTATTAAAGCCTCATTATCCGTGTGATATCTGGGAAACATTGCTGCTTCCTGTGAGTGTTGTCTCAATGTAACGTTACGTTATTAAAGCCTCATTATCCGTGTGATATCTGAAACATTGCTGCTTCCTGTGAGTGTTGTCTCAATGTAACGTTACGTTATTAAAGCCTCATTATCCGTGTGATATCTGAAACATTGCTGCTTCCTGTGAGTGTTGTCTCAATGTTACGTTATTAAAGCTTCATTATCCGTGTGATATCTGGGAAACATTGCTGCTTCCTGTGAGTGTTGTCTCAATGTTACGTTATTAAAGCTTCATTATCCGTGTGATATCTGGGAAACATTGCTGCTTCCTGTGAATGTTGTCTCAATGTTACGTTATTAAAGCTTCATTATCCGTGTGATATCTGGGAAACATTGCTGCTTCCTGTGAGTGTTGTCTCAATGTTACGTTATTAAAGCTTCATTATCCGTGTGATATCTGGGAAACATTGCTGCTTCCTGTGAGTGTTGTGTCAATGTTACGTTATTAAAGCTTCATTATCCGTGTGATATCTGGGAAACATTGCTGCTTCCTGTGAATGTTGTCTCAATGTTACGTTATTAAAGCTTCATTATCCGTGTGATATCTGGGAAACATTGCTGCTTCCTGTGAGTGTTGTCTGAATGTTACGTTATTAAAGCTTCATTATCCGTGTGATATCTGGGAAACATTGCTGCTTCCTGTGAGTGTTGTCTCAATGTAACGTTACGTTATTAAAGCCTCATTATCCGTGTGATATCTGAAACATTGCTGCTTCCTGTGAGTGTTGTCTCAATGTTACGTTATTAAAGCTTCATTATCCGTGTGATATCTGGGAAACATTGCTGCTTCCTGTGAATGTTGTCTCAATGTAACGTTATTAAAGCTTCATTATCCGTGTGATATCTGGGAAACATTGCTGCTTCCTGTGAGTGTTGTGTCAATGTAACGTTATTAAAGCTTCATTATCCGTGTGATATCTGGGAAACATTGCTGCTTCCTGTGAGTGTTGTGTCAATGTTACGTTATTAAAGCCTCATTATCCGTGTGATATCTGAAACATTGCTGCTTCCTGTGAGTGTTGTCTCAATGTTACGTTATTAAAGCTTCATTATCCGTGTGATATCTGGGAAACATTGCTGCTTCCTGTGAGTGTTGTATCAATGTAACGTTATTAAAGCTTCATTATCCGTGTGATATCTGGGAAACATTGCTGTTTCCTGTGAGTGTTGTGTCAATGTAACGTTACGTTATTAAAGCTTCATTATCCGTGTGATATCTGGGAAACATTGCTGTTTCCTGTGAGTGTTGTGTCAATGTAACGTTACGTTATTAAAGCTTCATTATCCGTGTGATATCTGGGAAACATTGCTGTTTCCTGTGAGTGTTGTGTCAATGTTACGTTATTAAAGCTTCATTATCCGTGTGATATCTGGGAAACATTGCTGTTTCCTGTGAGTGTTGTGTCAATGTTACGTTATTAAAGCTTCATTATCCGTGTGATATCTGGGAAACATTGCTGTTTCCTGTGAGTGTTGTGTCAATGTTACGTTATTAAAGCTTCATTATCCGTGTGATATCTGGGAAACATTGCTGTTTCCTGTGAGTGTTGTCTCAATGTAACGTTACGTTATTAAAGCTTCATTATCCGTGTGATATCTGGGAAACATTGCTGTTTCCTGTGAGTGTTGTCTCAATGTTACGTTACGTTATTAAAGCTTCATTATCCGTGTGATATCTGGGAAACATTGCTGCTTCCTGTGAGTGTTGTCTCAATGTAACGTTACGTTATTAAAGCTTCATTATCCGTGTGATATCTGGGAAACATTGCTGTTTCCTGTGAGTGTTGTCTCAATGTAACGTTACGTTATTAAAGCTTCATTATCCGTGTGATATCTGGGAAACATTGCTGCTTCCTGTGAGTGTTGTATCAATGTAACGTTATTAAAGCTTCATTATCCGTGTGATATCTGGGAAACATTGCTGTTTCCTGTGAGTGTTGTCTCAATGTAACGTTACGTTATTAAAGCCTTATCCGTGTGATATCTGGGAAACATTGCTGCTTCCTGTGAGTGTTGTGTCAATGTAACGTTACGTTATTAAAGCTTCATTATCCGTGTGATATCTGGGAAACATTGCTGTTTCCTGTGAGTGTTGTGTCAATGTAACGTTACGTTATTAAAGCTTCATTATCCGTGTGATATCTGGGAAACATTGCTGTTTCCTGTGAGTGTTGTGTCAATGTAACGTTACGTTATTAAAGGTTCATTATCCGTGTGATATCTGGGAAACATTGCTGTTTCCTGTGAGTGTTGTGTCAATGTAACGTTACGTTACTAAAGGTTCATTATCCGTGTGATATCTGGGAAACATTGCTGTTTCCTGTGAATGTTGTCTCAATGTAACGTTACGTTATTAAAGCTTCATTATCCGTGTGATATCTGGGAAACAGTGCTGCTTCCTGTGAGTATTGTCTCAATGTAACGTTACGTTATTAAAGCCTCATTATCCGTGTGATATCTGGGATACATTGCTGTTTCCTGTGAATGTTGTCTCAATGTTACGTTATTAAAGCTTCATTATCCGTGTGATATCTGGGATACATTGCTGTTTCCTGTGAGTGTTGTCTCAATGTTACGTTATTAAAGCCTCATTATCCGTGTGATATCTGGGATACATTGCTGTTTCCTGTGAGGGTTGTCTCAATGTTACGTTACGTTATTAAAGCTTCATTATCCGTGTGATATCTGGGAAACATTGCTGTTTCCTGTGAATGTTGTCTCAATGTAACGTTACGTTATTAAAGCTTCATTATCCGTGTGATATCTGGGAAACAGTGCTGCTTCCTGTGAGTGTTGTCTCAATGTAACGTTACGTTATTAAAGCCTCATTATCCGTGTGATATCTGGGATACATTGCTGTTTCCTGTGAATGTTGTCTCAATGTTACGTTATTAAAGCTTCATTATCCGTGTGATATCTGGGATACATTGCTGTTTCCTGTGAGTGTTGTCTCAATGTTACGTTATTAAAGCCTCATTATCCGTGTGATATCTGGGATACATTGCTGTTTCCTGTGAATGTTGTCTCAATGTTACGTTATTAAAGCTTCATTATCCGTGTGATATCTGGGATACATTGCTGTTTCCTGTGAGTGTTGTCTCAATGTTACGTTATTAAAGCCTCATTATCCGTGTGATATCTGGGATATATTGCTGTTTCCTGTGAGTGTTGTCTCAATGTTACGTTACGTTATTAAAGCTTCATTATCCGTGTGATATCTGGGAAACATTGCTGCTTCCTGTGAATTTTGTCTCAATGTAACGTTACGTTATTAAAGCTTCATTATCCGTGTGATATCTGGGAAACATTGCTGCTTCCTGTGAGTGTTGTCTCAATGTTACGTTATTAAAGCTTCATTATCCGTGTGATATCTGGGAAACATTGCTGCTTCCTGTGAGTGTTGTGTCAATGTTACGTTATTAAAGCTTCATTATCCGTGTGATATCTGGGAAACATTGCTCCTTCCTATGAGTATTGTCTCAATGTAACGTTAGGTTATTAAAGCCTCAGTATCCGTGTGATATCTGGGAAACATTGCTCCTTCCTGTGAGTGTTGTCTCAATGTAACGTTACGTTATTAAAGCTTCATTATCCGTGTGATATCTGGGAAACATTGCTGCTTCCTGTGAGTGTTGTCTCAATGTAACGTTAGGTTATTAAAGCCTCAGTATCCGTGTGATATCTGGGAAACATTGCTCCTTCCTGTGAGTGCTGTGTCAATGTAACGTTACGTTATTAAAGCTTCATTATCCGTGTGATATCTGGGAAACATTGCTGTTTCCTGTGAATGTTGTCTCAATGTAACGTTATTAAAGCTTCATTATCCGTGTGATATCTGGGAAACATTGCTGTTTCCTGTGAGTGTTGTGTCAATGTTACGTTATTAAAGCTTCATTATCCGTGTGATATCTGGGAAACATTGCTGGTTCCTGTGAATGTTGTCTCAATGTAACGTTATTAAAGCTTCATTATCCGTGTGATATCTGGGAAACATTGCTGTTTCCTGTGAGTGTTGTGTCAATGTTACGTTATTAAAGCTTCATTATCCGTGTGATATCTGGGAAACATTGCTCCTTCCTGTGAGTGTTGTCTCAATGTTACGTTATTAAAGCCTCATTATCCGTGTGATATCTGGGAAACATTGCTCCTTCCTGTGAGTGTTGTCTCAATGTAACGTTACGTTATTAAAGCTTCATTATCCGTGTGATATCTGGGAAACATTGCTGTTTCCTGTGAGTGTTGTGTCAATGTTACGTTATTAAAGCTTCATTATCCGTGTGATATCTGGGAAACATTGCTGCTTCCTGTGAGTGTTGTCTCAATGTTACGTTATTAAAGCTTCATTATCCGTGTGATATCTGGGAAACATTGCTGCTTCCTGTGAATGTTGTCTCAATGTTACGTTATTAAAGCTTCATTATCCGTGTGATATCTGGGAAACATTGCTCCTTCCTGTGAGTGTTGTCTCAATGTTACGTTATTAAAGCCTCATTATCCGTGTAATATCTGGGAAACATTGCTGCTTCCTGTGAATGTTGTCTCAATGTAACGTTACGTTATTAAAGCTTCATTATCCGTGTGATATCTGGGATACATTGCTCCTTCCTGTGAGTGTTGTGTCAATGTTACGTTATTAAAGCTTCATTATCCGTGTGATATCTGGGAAACATTGCTGCTTCCTGTGAGTGTTGTGTCAATGTAACGTTACGTTATTAAAGCTTCATTATCCGTGTGATATCTGGGAAACATTGCTGTTTCCTTTGAGTGTTGTGTCAATGTAACGTTACGTTATTAAAGCTTCATTATCCGTGTGATATCTGGGAAACATTGCTGTTTCCTGTGAGTGTTGTCTCAATGTAACGTTACGTTATTAAAGCTTCATTATCCGTGTGATATCTGGGAAACATTGCTGTTTCCTGTGAGTGTTGTGTCAATGTAACGTTACGTTATTAAAGCTTCATTATCCGTGTGATATCTGGGAAACATTGCTGTTTCCTGTGAGTGTTGTCTCAATGTAACGTTACGTTATTAAAGCTTCATTATCCGTGTGATATCTGGGAAACATTGCTGCTTCCTGTGAGTGTTGTGTCAATGTTACGGTATTAAAGCTTCATTATCCGTGTGATATCTGGGAAACATTGCTCCTTCCTGTGAGTGTTGTGTCAATGTAACGTTATTAAAGCTTCATTATCCGTGTGATATCTGGGAAACATTGCTGCTTCCTGTGAGTGTTGTCTCAATGTTACGTTATTAAAGCTTCATTATCCGTGTGATATCTGGGAAACATTGCTGCTTCCTGTGAGTGTTGTGTCAATGTTACGTTATTAAAGCTTCATTATCCGTGTGATATCTGGGAAACATTGCTGCTTCCTGTGAGTGTTGTGTCAATGTTACGTTATTAAAGCTTCATTATCCGTGTGATATCTGGGAAACATTGCTGCTTCCTGTGAGTGTTGTCTCAATGTTACGTTATTAAAGCTTCATTATCCGTGTGATATCTGGGAAACATTGCTGCTTCCTGTGAGTGTTGTCTCAATGTTACGTTATTAAAGCTTCATTATCCGTGTGATATCTGCGAAACATTGCTGCTTCCTGTGAGTGTTGTCTCAATGTTACGTTATTAAAGCTTCATTATCCGTGTGATATCTGGGAAACATTGCTGCTTCCTGTGAGTGTTGTCTCAATGTTACGTTACGTTATTAAAGCTTCATTATCCGTGTGATATCTGGGAAACATTGCTGCTTCCTGTGAGTGTTGTCTCAATGTTACGTTATTAAAGCTTCATTATCCGTGTGATATCTGGGAAACATTGCTGTTTCCTGTGAGTGTTGTCTCAATGTAACGTTACGTTATTAAAGCCTCATTATCCGTGTGATATCTGGGAAACATTGCTGCTTCCTGTGAGTGTTGTCTCAATGTAACGTTACGTTATTAAAGCCTCATTATCCGTGTGATATCTGGGAAACATAGCTGCTTCCTGTGAGTGTTGTCTCAATGTAACGTTACGTTATTAAAGCTTCATTATCCGTGTGATATCTGGGAAACATTGCTGCTTCCTGTGAGTGTTGTCTCAATGTAACGTTACGTTATTAAAGCTTCATTATCCGTGTGATATCTGAGAAAGATTGCTGCTTCCTGTGAGTGTTGTGTCAATGTTACGTTATTAAAGCTTCATTATCCGTGTGATATCTGGGAAACATTGCTGTTTCCTGTGAGTGTTGTGTCAATGTTACGTTATTAAAGCTTCATTATCCGTGTGATATCTGGGAAACATTGCTGCTTCCTGTGAGTGTTGTGTCAATGTAACGTTACGTTATTAAAGCTTCATTATCCGTGTGATATCTGGGAAACATTGCTGCTTCCTGTGAGTGTTGTGTCAATGTAACGTTACGTTATTATAGCTTCATTATCCGTGTGATATCTGGGAAACATTGCTGTTTCCTGTGAGTGTTGTGTCAATGTAACGTTATTAAAGCTTCATTATCCGTGTGATATCTGAAACATTGCTGCTTCCTGTGAGTGTTGTCTCAATGTAACGTTACGTTATTAAAGCTTCATTATCCGTGTGATATCTGGGAAACATTGCTCCTTCCTGTGAGTGTTGTCTCAATGTTACGTTATTAAAGCCTCATTATCCGTGTGATATCTGGGAAACATATCTCCTTCCTGTGAGTGTTGTCTCAATGTTACGTTATTAAAGCTTCATTATCCGTGTGATATCTGGGAAACATTGCTGCTTCCTGTGAGTGTTGTGTCAATGTTACGTTATTAAAGCTTCATTATCCGTGTGATATCTGGGAAACATTGCTCCTTCCTGTGAGTGTTGTCTCAATGTTACGTTATTAAAGCTTCATTATCCGTGTGATATCTGGGAAACATTGCTGCTTCCTGTGATTGTTGTGTCAATGTTACGTTATTAAAGCTTCATTATCCGTGTGATATCTGGGAAACATTGCTGCTTCCTGTGAATGTTGTCTCAATGTTACGTTATTAAAGCTTCATTATCCGTGTGATATCTGAAACATTGCTGCTTCCTGTGAGTGTTGTCTCAATGTAACGTTACGTTATTAAAGCTTCATTATCCGTGTGATATCTGGGAAACATTGCTGCTTCCTGTGAGTGTTGTCTCAATGTTACGTTATTAAAGCTTCATTATCCGTGTGATATCTGGGAAACATTGCTGCTTCCTGTGAATGTTGTCTCAATGTAACGTTATTAAAGCTTCATTATCCGTGTGATATCTGGGAAACATTGCTGCTTCCTGTGAGTGTTGTATCAATGTAACGTTATTAAAGCTTCATTATCCGTGTGATATCTGGGAAACATTGCTGTTTCCTGTGAGTGTTGTCTCAATGTAACGTTACGTTATTAAAGCTTCATTATCCGTGTGATATCTGGGAAATATTGCTGCTTCCTGTGAGTGTTGTCTCAATGTTACGTTATTAAAGCTTCATTATCCGTGTGATATCTGGGAAACATTGCTGCTTCCTGTGAGTGTTGTCTCAATGTAACGTTACGTTATTAAAGCCTCATTATCCGTGTGATATCTGAAACATTGCTGCTTCCTGTGAGTGTTGTCTCAATGTAACGTTACGTTATTAAAGCTTCATTATCCGTGTGATATCTGGGAAACATTGCTGCTTCCTGTGAGTGTTGTCTCAATGTAACGTTACGTTATTAAAGCCTCATTATCCGTGTGATATCTGAAACATTGCTGCTTCCTGTGAGTGTTGTCTCAATGTTACGTTACGTTATTAAAGCCTCATTATCCGTGTGATATCTGGGAAACATTGCTGCTTCCTGTGAGTGTTGTCTCAATGTAACGTTACGTTATTAAAGCCTCATTATCCGTGTGATATCTGGGAAACATTGCTGCTTCCTGTGAGTGTTGTCTCAATGTAACGTTACGTTATTAAAGCCTCATTATCCGTGTGATATCTGAAACATTGCTGCTTCCTGTGAGTGTTGTCTCAATGTAACGTTACGTTATTAAAGCCTCATTATCCGTGTGATATCTGAAACATTGCTGCTTCCTGTGAGTGTTGTCTCAATGTTACGTTATTAAAGCTTCATTATCCGTGTGATATCTGGGAAACATTGCTGCTTCCTGTGAGTGTTGTCTCAATGTTACGTTATTAAAGCTTCATTATCCGTGTGATATCTGGGAAACATTGCTGCTTCCTGTGAATGTTGTCTCAATGTTACGTTATTAAAGCTTCATTATCCGTGTGATATCTGGGAAACATTGCTGCTTCCTGTGAGTGTTGTCTCAATGTTACGTTATTAAAGCTTCATTATCCGTGTGATATCTGGGAAACATTGCTGCTTCCTGTGAGTGTTGTGTCAATGTTACGTTATTAAAGCTTCATTATCCGTGTGATATCTGGGAAACATTGCTGCTTCCTGTGAATGTTGTCTCAATGTTACGTTATTAAAGCTTCATTATCCGTGTGATATCTGGGAAACATTGCTGCTTCCTGTGAGTGTTGTCTCAATGTTACGTTATTAAAGCTTCATTATCCGTGTGATATCTGGGAAACATTGCTGCTTCCTGTGAGTGTTGTCTCAATGTAACGTTACGTTATTAAAGCCTCATTATCCGTGTGATATCTGAAACATTGCTGCTTCCTGTGAGTGTTGTCTCAATGTTACGTTATTAAAGCTTCATTATCCGTGTGATATCTGGGAAACATTGCTGCTTCCTGTGAATGTTGTCTCAATGTAACGTTATTAAAGCTTCATTATCCGTGTGATATCTGGGAAACATTGCTGCTTCCTGTGAGTGTTGTGTCAATGTAACGTTATTAAAGCTTCATTATCCGTGTGATATCTGGGAAACATTGCTGCTTCCTGTGAGTGTTGTGTCAATGTTACGTTATTAAAGCCTCATTATCCGTGTGATATCTGAAACATTGCTGCTTCCTGTGAGTGTTGTCTCAATGTTACGTTATTAAAGCTTCATTATCCGTGTGATATCTGGGAAACATTGCTGCTTCCTGTGAGTGTTGTATCAATGTAACGTTATTAAAGCTTCATTATCCGTGTGATATCTGGGAAACATTGCTGTTTCCTGTGAGTGTTGTGTCAATGTAACGTTACGTTATTAAAGCTTCATTATCCGTGTGATATCTGGGAAACATTGCTGTTTCCTGTGAGTGTTGTGTCAATGTAACGTTACGTTATTAAAGCTTCATTATCCGTGTGATATCTGGGAAACATTGCTGTTTCCTGTGAGTGTTGTGTCAATGTTACGTTATTAAAGCTTCATTATCCGTGTGATATCTGGGAAACATTGCTGTTTCCTGTGAGTGTTGTGTCAATGTTACGTTATTAAAGCTTCATTATCCGTGTGATATCTGGGAAACATTGCTGTTTCCTGTGAGTGTTGTGTCAATGTTACGTTATTAAAGCTTCATTATCCGTGTGATATCTGGGAAACATTGCTGTTTCCTGTGAGTGTTGTCTCAATGTTACGTTACGTTATTAAAGCTTCATTATCCGTGTGATATCTGGGAAACATTGCTGCTTCCTGTGAGTGTTGTCTCAATGTAACGTTACGTTATTAAAGCTTCATTATCCGTGTGATATCTGGGAAACATTGCTGTTTCCTGTGAGTGTTGTCTCAATGTAACGTTACGTTATTAAAGCTTCATTATCCGTGTGATATCTGGGAAACATTGCTGCTTCCTGTGAGTGTTGTATCAATGTAACGTTATTAAAGCTTCATTATCCGTGTGATATCTGGGAAACATTGCTGTTTCCTGTGAGTGTTGTCTCAATGTAACGTTACGTTATTAAAGCCTTATCCGTGTGATATCTGGGAAACATTGCTGCTTCCTGTGAGTGTTGTGTCAATGTAACGTTACGTTATTAAAGCTTCATTATCCGTGTGATATCTGGGAAACATTGCTGTTTCCTGTGAGTGTTGTGTCAATGTAACGTTACGTTATTAAAGCTTCATTATCCGTGTGATATCTGGGAAACATTGCTGTTTCCTGTGAGTGTTGTGTCAATGTAACGTTACGTTATTAAAGGTTCATTATCCGTGTGATATCTGGGAAACATTGCTGTTTCCTGTGAGTGTTGTGTCAATGTAACGTTACGTTACTAAAGGTTCATTATCCGTGTGATATCTGGGAAACATTGCTGTTTCCTGTGAATGTTGTCTCAATGTAACGTTACGTTATTAAAGCTTCATTATCCGTGTGATATCTGGGAAACAGTGCTGCTTCCTGTGAGTGTTGTCTCAATGTAACGTTACGTTATTAAAGCCTCATTATCCGTGTGATATCTGGGATACATTGCTGTTTCCTGTGAATGTTGTCTCAATGTTACGTTATTAAAGCTTCATTATCCGTGTGATATCTGGGATACATTGCTGTTTCCTGTGAGTGTTGTCTCAATGTTACGTTATTAATGCCTCATTATCCGTGTGATATCTGGGATACATTGCTGTTTCCTGTGAGGGTTGTCTCAATGTTACGTTACGTTATTAAAGCTTCATTATCCGTGTGATATCTGGGAAACATTGCTGTTTCCTGTGAATGTTGTCTCAATGTAACGTTACGTTATTAAAGCTTCATTATCCGTGTGATATCTGGGAAACAGTGCTGCTTCCTGTGAGTGTTGTCTCAATGTAACGTTACGTTATTAAAGCCTCATTATCCGTGTGATATCTGGGATACATTGCTGTTTCCTGTGAATGTTGTCTCAATGTTACGTTATTAAAGCTTCATTATCCGTGTGATATCTGGGATACATTGCTGTTTCCTGTGAGTGTTGTCTCAATGTTACGTTATTAAAGCCTCATTATCCGTGTGATATCTGGGATACATTGCTGTTTCCTGTGAATGTTGTCTCAATGTTACGTTATTAAAGCTTCATTATCCGTGTGATATCTGGGATACATTGCTGTTTCCTGTGAGTGTTGTCTCAATGTTACGTTATTAAAGCCTCATTATCCGTGTGATATCTGGGATATATTGCTGTTTCCTGTGAGTGTTGTCTCAATGTTACGTTACGTTATTAAAGCTTCATTATCCGTGTGATATCTGGGAAACATTGCTGCTTCCTGTGAATGTTGTCTCAATGTAACGTTACGTTATTAAAGCTTCATTATCCGTGTGATATCTGGGAAACATTGCTGCTTCCTGTGAGTGTTGTCTCAATGTTACGTTATTAAAGCTTCATTATCCGTGTGATATCTGGGAAACATTGCTGCTTCCTGTGAGTGTTGTGTCAATGTTACGTTATTAAAGCTTCATTATCCGTGTGATATCTGGGAAACATTGCTCCTTCCTATGAGTGTTGTCTCAATGTAACGTTAGGTTATTAAAGCCTCAGTATCCGTGTGATATCTGGGAAACATTGCTCCTTCCTGTGAGTGTTGTCTCAATGTAACGTTACGTTATTAAAGCTTCATTATCCGTGTGATATCTGGGAAACATTGCTGCTTCCTGTGAGTGTTGTCTCAATGTAACGTTAGGTTATTAAAGCCTCAGTATCCGTGTGATATCTGGGAAACATTGCTCCTTCCTGTGAGTGTTGTGTCAATGTAACGTTACGTTATTAAAGCTTCATTATCCGTGTGATATCTGGGAAACATTGCTGTTTCCTGTGAATGTTGTCTCAATGTAACGTTATTAAAGCTTCATTATCCGTGTGATATCTGGGAAACATTGCTGTTTCCTGTGAGTGTTGTGTCAATGTTACGTTATTAAAGCTTCATTATCCGTGTGATATCTGGGAAACATTGCTGCTTCCTGTGAGTGTTGTGTCAATGTAACGTTACGTTATTAAAGCTTCATTATCCGTGTGATATCTGGGAAACATTGCTGTTTCCTGTGAGTGTTGTGTCAATGTAACGTTACGTTATTAAAGCTTCATTATCCGTGTGATATCTGGGAAACATTGCTGTTTCCTGTGAGTGTTGTCTCAATGTAACGTTACGTTATTAAAGCTTCATTATCCGTGTGATATCTGGGAAACATTGCTGTTTCCTGTGAGTGTTGTGTCAATGTAACGTTACGTTATTAAAGCTTCATTATCCGTGTGATATCTGGGAAACATTGCTGTTTCCTGTGAGTGTTGTCTCAATGTAACGTTACGTTATTAAAGCTTCATTATCCGTGTGATATCTGGGAAACATTGCTGCTTCCTGTGAGTGTTGTGTCAATGTTACGGTATTAAAGCTTCATTATCCGTGTGATATCTGGGAAACATTGCTCCTTCCTGTGAGTGTTGTGTCAATGTAACGTTATTAAAGCTTCATTATCCGTGTGATATCTGGGAAACATTGCTGCTTCCTGTGAGTGTTGTCTCAATGTTACGTTATTAAAGCTTCATTATCCGTGTGATATCTGGGAAACATTGCTGCTTCCTGTGAGTGTTGTGTCAATGTTACGTTATTAAAGCTTCATTATCCGTGTGATATCTGGGAAACATTGCTGCTTCCTGTGAGTGTTGTGTCAATGTTACGTTATTAAAGCTTCATTATCCGTGTGATATCTGGGAAACATTGCTGCTTCCTGTGAGTGTTGTCTCAATGTTACGTTATTAAAGCTTCATTATCCGTGTGATATCTGGGAAACATTGCTGCTTCCTGTGAGTGTTGTCTCAATGTTACGTTATTAAAGCTTCATTATCCGTGTGATATCTGGGAAACATTGCTGCTTCCTGTGAGTGTTGTCTCAATGTTACGTTATTAAAGCTTCATTATCCGTGTGATATCTGGGAAACATTGCTGCTTCCTGTGAGTGTTGTCTCAATGTTACGTTACGTTATTAAAGCTTCATTATCCGTGTGATATCTGGGAAACATTGCTGCTTCCTGTGAGTGTTGTCTCAATGTTACGTTATTAAAGCTTCATTATCCGTGTGATATCTGGGAAACATTGCTGTTTCCTGTGAGTGTTGTCTCAATGTAACGTTACGTTATTAAAGCCTCATTATCCGTGTGATATCTGGGAAACATTGCTGCTTCCTGTGAGTGTTGTCTCAATGTAACGTTACGTTATTAAAGCCTCATTATCCGTGTGATATCTGGGAAACATAGCTGCTTCCTGTGAGTGTTGTCTCAATGTAACGTTACGTTATTAAAGCTTCATTATCCGTGTGATATCTGGGAAACATTGCTGCTTCCTGTGAGTGTTGTCTCAATGTAACGTTACGTTATTAAAGCTTCATTATCCGTGTGATATCTGGGAAAGATTGCTGCTTCCTGTGAGTGTTGTGTCAATGTTACGTTATTAAAGCTTCATTATCCGTGTGATATCTGGGAAACATTGCTGTTTCCTGTGAGTGTTGTGTCAATGTTACGTTATTAAAGCTTCATTATCCGTGTGATATCTGGGAAACATTGCTGCTTCCTGTGAGTGTTGTGTCAATGTAACGTTACGTTATTAAAGCTTCATTATCCGTGTGATATCTGGGAAACATTGCTGCTTCCTGTGAGTGTTGTGTCAATGTAACGTTACGTTATTATAGCTTCATTATCCGTGTGATATCTGGGAAACATTGCTGTTTCCTGTGAGTGTTGTGTCAATGTAACGTTATTAAAGCTTCATTATCCGTGTGATATCTGAAACATTGCTGCTTCCTGTGAGTGTTGTCTCAATGTAACGTTACGTTATTAAAGCTTCATTATCCGTGTGATATCTGGGAAACATTGCTCCTTCCTGTGAGTGTTGTCTCAATGTTACGTTATTAAAGCCTCATTATCCGTGTGATATCTGGGAAACATATCTCCTTCCTGTGAGTGTTGTCTCAATGTTACGTTATTAAAGCTTCATTATCCGTGTGATATCTGGGAAACATTGCTGCTTCCTGTGAGTGTTGTGTCAATGTTACGTTATTAAAGCTTCATTATCCGTGTGATATCTGGGAAACATTGCTCCTTCCTGTGAGTGTTGTCTCAATGTTACGTTATTAAAGCTTCATTATCCGTGTGATATCTGGGAAACATTGCTGCTTCCTGTGAGTGTTGTGTCAATGTTACGTTATTAAAGCTTCATTATCCGTGTGATATCTGGGAAACATTGCTGCTTCCTGTGAATGTTGTCTCAATGTTACGTTATTAAAGCTTCATTATCCGTGTGATATCTGAAACATTGCTGCTTCCTGTGAGTGTTGTCTCAATGTAACGTTACGTTATTAAAGCTTCATTATCCGTGTGATATCTGGGAAACATTGCTGCTTCCTGTGAGTGTTGTCTCAATGTTACGTTATTAAAGCTTCATTATCCGTGTGATATCTGGGAAACATTGCTGCTTCCTGTGAATGTTGTCTCAATGTAACGTTATTAAAGCTTCATTATCCGTGTGATATCTGGGAAACATTGCTGCTTCCTGTGAGTGTTGTATCAATGTAACGTTATTAAAGCTTCATTATCCGTGTGATATCTGGGAAACATTGCTGTTTCCTGTGAGTGTTGTCTCAATGTAACGTTACGTTATTAAAGCTTCATTATCCGTGTGATATCTGGGAAATATTGCTGCTTCCTGTGAGTGTTGTCTCAATGTTACGTTATTAAAGCTTCATTATCCGTGTGATATCTGGGAAACATTGCTGCTTCCTGTGAGTGTTGTCTCAATGTAACGTTACGTTATTAAAGCCTCATTATCCGTGTGATATCTGAAACATTGCTGCTTCCTGTGAGTGTTGTCTCAATGTAACGTTACGTTATTAAAGCTTCATTATCCGTGTGATATCTGGGAAACATTGCTGCTTCCTGTGAGTGTTGTCTCAATGTAACGTTACGTTATTAAAGCCTCATTATCCGTGTGATATCTGAAACATTGCTGCTTCCTGTGAGTGTTGTCTCAATGTTACGTTACGTTATTAAAGCCTCATTATCCGTGTGATATCTGGGAAACATTGCTGCTTCCTGTGAGTGTTGTCTCAATGTAACGTTACGTTATTAAAGCCTCATTATCCGTGTGATATCTGGGAAACATTGCTGCTTCCTGTGAGTGTTGTCTCAATGTAACGTTACGTTATTAAAGCCTCATTATCCGTGTGATATCTGAAACATTGCTGCTTCCTGTGAGTGTTGTCTCAATGTAACGTTACGTTATTAAAGCCTCATTATCCGTGTGATATCTGAAACATTGCTGCTTCCTGTGAGTGTTGTCTCAATGTTACGTTATTAAAGCTTCATTATCCGTGTGATATCTGGGAAACATTGCTGCTTCCTGTGAGTGTTGTCTCAATGTTACGTTATTAAAGCTTCATTATCCGTGTGATATCTGGGAAACATTGCTGCTTCCTGTGAATGTTGTCTCAATGTAACGTTACGTTATTAAAGCTTCATTATCCGTGTGATATCTGGGAAACATTGCTGCTTCCTGTGAGTGTTGTCTCAATGTTACGTTATTAAAGCTTCATTATCCGTGTGATATCTGGGAAACATTGCTGCTTCCTGTGAGTGTTGTGTCAATGTTACGTTATTAAAGCTTCATTATCCGTGTGATATCTGGGAAACATTGCT
Organism: Deroplatys truncata; assembly: GCA_030765065.1. Lineage (NCBI taxonomy): Eukaryota > Metazoa > Arthropoda > Insecta > Mantodea > Mantidae > Deroplatys > Deroplatys truncata. The sequence continues at coordinate 11,682,200 of CM060975.1, forward strand.
GCTTCCTGTGAATGTTGTCTCAATGTTACGTTATTAAAGCTTCATTATCCGTGTGATATCTGGGAAACATTGCTGCTTCCTGTGAGTGTTGTCTCAATGTTACGTTATTAAAGCTTCATTATCCGTGTGATATCTGGGAAACATTGCTGCTTCCTGTGAGTGTTGTCTCAATGTAACGTTACGTTATTAAAGCCTCATTATCCGTGTGATATCTGAAACATTGCTGCTTCCTGTGAGTGTTGTCTCAATGTTACGTTATTAAAGCTTCATTATCCGTGTGATATCTGGGAAACATTGCTGCTTCCTGTGAATGTTGTCTCAATGTAACGTTATTAAAGCTTCATTATCCGTGTGATATCTGGGAAACATTGCTGCTTCCTGTGAGTGTTGTGTCAATGTAACGTTATTAAAGCTTCATTATCCGTGTGATATCTGGGAAACATTGCTGCTTCCTGTGAGTGTTGTGTCAATGTTACGTTATTAAAGCCTCATTATCCGTGTGATATCTGAAACATTGCTGCTTCCTGTGAGTGTTGTCTCAATGTTACGTTATTAAAGCTTCATTATCCGTGTGATATCTGGGAAACATTGCTGCTTCCTGTGAGTGTTGTATCAATGTAACGTTATTAAAGCTTCATTATCCGTGTGATATCTGGGAAACATTGCTGTTTCCTGTGAGTGTTGTGTCAATGTAACGTTACGTTATTAAAGCTTCATTATCCGTGTGATATCTGGGAAACATTGCTGTTTCCTGTGAGTGTTGTGTCAATGTAACGTTACGTTATTAAAGCTTCATTATCCGTGTGATATCTGGGAAACATTGCTGTTTCCTGTGAGTGTTGTGTCAATGTTACGTTATTAAAGCTTCATTATCCGTGTGATATCTGGGAAACATTGCTGTTTCCTGTGAGTGTTGTGTCAATGTTACGTTATTAAAGCTTCATTATCCGTGTGATATCTGGGAAACATTGCTGTTTCCTGTGAGTGTTGTGTCAATGTTACGTTATTAAAGCTTCATTATCCGTGTGATATCTGGGAAACATTGCTGTTTCCTGTGAGTGTTGTCTCAATGTAACGTTACGTTATTAAAGCTTCATTATCCGTGTGATATCTGGGAAACATTGCTGTTTCCTGTGAGTGTTGTCTCAATGTAACGTTACGTTATTAAAGCTTCATTATCCGTGTGATATCTGGGAAACATTGCTGTTTCCTGTGAGTGTTGTCTCAATGTAACGTTACGTTATTAAAGCTTCATTATCCGTGTGATATCTGGGAAACATTGCTGCTTCCTGTGAGTGTTGTATCAATGTAACGTTATTAAAGCTTCATTATCCGTGTGATATCTGGGAAACATTGCTGTTTCCTGTGAGTGTTGTCTCAATGTAACGTTACGTTATTAAAGCCTTATCCGTGTGATATCTGGGAAACATTGCTGCTTCCTGTGAGTGTTGTGTCAATGTAACGTTACGTTATTAAAGCTTCATTATCCGTGTGATATCTGGGAAACATTGCTGTTTCCTGTGAGTGTTGTGTCAATGTAACGTTACGTTATTAAAGCTTCATTATCCGTGTGATATCTGGGAAACATTGCTGTTTCCTGTGAGTGTTGTGTCAATGTAACGTTACGTTATTAAAGGTTCATTATCCGTGTGATATCTGGGAAACATTGCTGTTTCCTGTGAGTGTTGTGTCAATGTAACGTTACGTTACTAAAGGTTCATTATCCGTGTGATATCTGGGAAACATTGCTGTTTCCTGTGAATGTTGTCTCAATGTAACGTTACGTTATTAAAGCTTCATTATCCGTGTGATATCTGGGAAACAGTGCTGCTTCCTGTGAGTGTTGTCTCAATGTAACGTTACGTTATTAAAGCCTCATTATCCGTGTGATATCTGGGATACATTGCTGTTTCCTGTGAATGTTGTCTCAATGTTACGTTATTAAAGCTTCATTATCCGTGTGATATCTGGGATACATTGCTGTTTCCTGTGAGTGTTGTCTCAATGTTACGTTATTAATGCCTCATTATCCGTGTGATATCTGGGATACATTGCTGTTTCCTGTGAGGGTTGTCTCAATGTTACGTTACGTTATTAAAGCTTCATTATCCGTGTGATATCTGGGAAGCATTGCTGTTTCCTGTGAATGTTGTCTCAATGTAACGTTACGTTATTAAAGCTTCATTATCCGTGTGATATCTGGGAAACAGTGCTGCTTCCTGTGAGTGTTGTCTCAATGTAACGTTACGTTATTAAAGCCTCATTATCCGTGTGATATCTGGGATACATTGCTGTTTCCTGTGAATGTTGTCTCAATGTTACGTTATTAAAGCTTCATTATCCGTGTGATATCTGGGATACATTGCTGTTTCCTGTGAGTGTTGTCTCAATGTTACGTTATTAAAGCCTCATTATCCGTGTGATATCTGGGATACATTGCTGCTTCCTGTGAATGTTGTCTCAATGTTACGTTATTAAAGCTTCATTATCCGTGTGATATCTGGGATACATTGCTGTTTCCTGTGAGTGTTGTCTCAATGTTACGTTATTAAAGCCTCATTATCCGTGTGATATCTGGGATATATTGCTGTTTCCTGTGAGTGTTGTCTCAATGTTACGTTACGTTATTAAAGCTTCATTATCCGTGTGATATCTGGGAAACATTGCTGCTTCCTGTGAATGTTGTCTCAATGTAACGTTTCGTTATTAAAGCTTCATTATCCGTGTGATATCTGGGAAACATTGCTGCTTCCTGTGAGTGTTGTCTCAATGTTACGTTATTAAAGCTTCATTATCCGTGTGATATCTGGGAAACATTGCTGCTTCCTGTGAGTGTTGTGTCAATGTTACGTTATTAAAGCTTCATTATCCGTGTGATATCTGGGAAACATTGCTCCTTCCTATGAGTGTTGTCTCAATGTAACGTTAGGTTATTAAAGCCTCAGTATCCGTGTGATATCTAGGAAACATTGCTCCTTCCTGTGAGTGTTGTCTCAATGTAACGTTACGTTATTAAAGCTTCATTATCCGTGTGATATCTGGGAAACATTGCTGCTTCCTGTGAGTGTTGTCTCAATGTAACGTTAGGTTATTAAAGCCTCAGTATCCGTGTGATATCTGGGAAACATTGCTCCTTCCTGTGAGTGTTGTGTCAATGTAACGTTACGTTATTAAAGCTTCATTATCCGTGTGATATCTGGGAAACATTGCTGTTTCCTGTGAATGTTGTCTCAATGTAACGTTATTAAAGCTTCATTATCCGTGTGATATCTGGGAAACATTGCTGTTTCCTGTGAGTGTTGTGTCAATGTTACGTTATTAAAGCTTCATTATCCGTGTGATATCTGGGAAACATTGCTGGTTCCTGTGAATGTTGTCTCAATGTAACGTTATTAAAGCTTCATTATCCGTGTGATATCTGGGAAACATTGCTGTTTCCTGTGAGTGTTGTGTCAATGTTACGTTATTAAAGCTTCATTATCCGTGTGATATCTGGGAAACATTGCTCCTTCCTGTGAGTGTTGTCTCAATGTTACGTTATTAAAGCCTCATTATCCGTGTGATATCTGGGAAACATTGCTCCTTCCTGTGAGTGTTGTCTCAATGTAACGTTACGTTATTAAAGCTTCATTATCCGTGTGATATCTGGGAAACATTGCTGTTTCCTGTGAGTGTTGTGTCAATGTTACGTTATTAAAGCTTCATTATCCGTGTGATATCTGGGAAACATTGCTGCTTCCTGTGAGTGTTGTCTCAATGTTACGTTATTAAAGCTTCATTATCCGTGTGATATCTGGGAAACATTGCTGCTTCCTGTGAATGTTGTCTCAATGTTACGTTATTAAAGCTTCATTATCCGTGTGATATCTGGGAAACATTGCTCCTTCCTGTGAGTGTTGTCTCAATGTTACGTTATTAAAGCCTCATTATCCGTGTAATATCTGGGAAACATTGCTGCTTCCTGTGAATGTTGTCTCAATGTTACGTTATTAAAGCTTCATTATCCGTGTGATATCTGGGAAACATTGCTCCTTCCTGTGAGTGTTGTCTCAATGTTACGTTATTAAAGCCTCATTATCCGTGTAATATCTGGGAAACATTGCTGCTTCCTGTGAGTGTTGTCTCAATGTTACGTTATTAAAGCTTCATTATCCGTGTGATATCTGGGAAACATTGCTGTTTCCTGTGAGTGTTGTGTCAATGTAACGTTATTAAAGCTTCATTATCCGTGTGATATCTGGGAAACATTGCTGCTTCCTGTGAGTGTTGTCTCAATGTTTCGTTATTAAAGCTTCATTATCCGTGTGATATCTGGGAAACATTGCTGTTTCCTGTGAGTGTTGTCTCAATGTAACGTTACGTTATTAAAGCTTCATTATCCGTGTGATATCTGGGAAACATTGCTGCTTCCTGTGAGTGTTGTCTCAATGTTACGTTATTAAAGCTTCATTATCCGTGTGATATCTGGGAAACATTGCTGCTTCCTGTGAGTGTTGTCTCAATGTAACGTTACGTTATTAAAGCCTCATTATCCGTGTGATATCTGAAACATTGCTGCTTTCTGTGAGTGTTGTCTCAATGTAACGTTACGTTATTAAAGCTTCATTATCCGTGTGATATCTGGGAAACATTGCTGCTTCCTGTGAGTGTTGTCTCAATGTAACGTTACGTTATTAAAGCCTCATTATCCGTGTGATATCTGAAACATTGCTGCTTCCTGTGAGTGTTGTCTCAATGTTACGTTACGTTATTAAAGCCTCATTATCCGTGTGATATCTGGGAAACATTGCTGCTTCCTGTGAGTGTTGTCTCAATGTAACGTTACGTTATTAAAGCCTCATTATCCGTGTGATATCTGGGAAACATTGCTGCTTCCTGTGAGTGTTGTCTCAATGTAACGTTACGTTATTAAAGCCTCATTATCCGTGTGATATCTGAAACATTGCTGCTTCCTGTGAGTGTTGTCTCAATGTAACGTTACGTTATTAAAGCCTCATTATCCGTGTGATATCTGAAACATTGCTGCTTCCTGTGAGTGTTGTCTCAATGTTACGTTATTAAAGCTTCATTATCCGTGTGATATCTGGGAAACATTGCTGCTTCCTGTGAGTGTTGTCTCAATGTTACGTTATTAAAGCTTCATTATCCGTGTGATATCTGGGAAACATTGCTGCTTCCTGTGAATGTTGTCTCAATGTTACGTTATTAAAGCTTCATTATCCGTGTGATATCTGGGAAACATTGCTGCTTCCTGTGAGTGTTGTCTCAATGTTACGTTATTAAAGCTTCATTATCCGTGTGATATCTGGGAAACATTGCTGCTTCCTGTGAGTGTTGTGTCAATGTTACGTTATTAAAGCTTCATTATCCGTGTGTATCTGGGAAACATTGCTGCTTCCTGTGAATGTTGTCTCAATGTTACGTTATTAAAGCTTCATTATCCGTGTGATATCTGGGAAACATTGCTGCTTCCTGTGAGTGTTGTCTCAATGTTACGTTATTAAAGCTTCATTATCCGTGTGATATCTGGGAAACATTGCTGCTTCCTGTGAGTGTTGTCTCAATGTAACGTTACGTTATTAAAGCCTCATTATCCGTGTGATATCTGAAACATTGCTGCTTCCTGTGAGTGTTGTCTCAATGTTAGGTTATTAAAGCTTCATTATCCGTGTGATATCTGGGAAACATTGCTGCTTCCTGTGAGTGTTGTGTCAATGTAACGTTACGTTATTAAAGCCTCATTATCCGTGTGATATCTGAAACATTGCTGCTTCCTGTGAGTGTTGTCTCAATGTAACGTTACGTTATTAAAGCTTCATTATCCGTGTGATATCTGGGAAACATTGCTGCTTCCTGTGAGTGTTGTGTCAATGTTACGTTATTAAAGCTTCATTATCCGTGTGATATCTGAAACATTGCTGCTTCCTGTGAGTGTTGTCTCAATGTAACGTTACGTTATTAAAGCCTCATTATCCGTGTGATATCTGAAACATTGCTGCTTCCTGTGAGTGTTGTCTCAATGTTACGTTATTAAAGCTTCATTATCCGTGTGATATCTGGGAAACATTGCTGCTTCCTGTGAGTGTTGTCTCAATGTTACGTTATTAAAGCTTCATTATCCGTGTGATATCTGAAACATTGCTGCTTCCTGTGAGTGTTGTCTCAATGTTACGTTATTAAAGCTTCATTATCCGTGTGATATCTGGGAAACATTGCTGCTTCCTGTGAATGTTGTCTCAATGTAACGTTATTAAAGCTTCATTATCCGTGTGATATCTGGGAAACATTGCTGCTTCCTGTGAGTGTTGTGTCAATGTAACGTTATTAAAGCTTCATTATCCGTGTGATATCTGGGAAACATTGCTGCTTCCTGTGAGTGTTGTGTCAATGTTACGTTATTAAAGCCTCATTATCCGTGTGATATCTGAAACATTGCTGCTTCCTGTGAGTGTTGTCTCAATGTTACGTTATTAAAGCTTCATTATCCGTGTGATATCTGGGAAACATTGCTGCTTCCTGTGAGTGTTGTATCAATGTAACGTTATTAAAGCTTCATTATCCGTGTGATATCTGGGAAACATTGCTGTTTCCTGTGAGTGTTGTGTCAATGTAACGTTACGTTATTAAAGCTTCATTATCCGTGTGATATCTGGGAAACATTGCTGTTTCCTGTGAGTGTTGTGTCAATGTAACGTTACGGTATTAAAGCTTCATTATCCGTGTGATATCTGGGAAACATTGCTGTTTCCTGTGAGTGTTGTGTCAATGTTACGTTATTAAAGCTTCATTATCCGTGTGATATCTGGGAAACATTGCTGTTTCCTGTGAGTGTTGTGTCAATGTTACGTTATTAAAGCTTCATTATCCGTGTGATATCTGGGAAACATTGCTGTTTCCTGTGAGTGTTGTGTCAATGTTACGTTATTAAAGCTTCATTATCCGTGTGATATCTGGGAAACATTGCTGTTTCCTGTGAGTGTTGTCTCAATGTAACGTTACGTTATTAAAGCTTCATTATCCGTGTGATATCTGGGAAACATTGCTGCTTCCTGTGAGTGTTGTCTCAATGTAACGTTACGTTATTAAAGCTTCATTATCCGTGTGATATCTGGGAAACATTGCTGTTTCCTGTGAGTGTTGTCTCAATGTAACGTTACGTTATTAAAGCTTCATTATCCGTGTGATATCTGGGAAACATTGCTGCTTCCTGTGAGTGTTGTATCAATGTAACGTTATTAAAGCTTCATTATCCGTGTGATATCTGGGAAACATTGCTGTTTCCTGTGAGTGTTGTCTCAATGTAACGTTACGTTATTAAAGCCTCATCCGTGTGATATCTGGGAAACTTTGCTGCTTCCTGTGAGTGTTGTGTCAATGTAACGTTACGTTATTAAAGCTTCATTATCCGTGTGATATCTGGGAAACATTGCTGTTTCCTGTGAGTGTTGTGTCAATGTAACGTTACGTTATTAAAGCTTCATTATCCGTGTGATATCTGGGAAACATTGCTGCTTCCTGTGAATGTTGTCTCAATGTAACGTTACGTTACTAAAGCTTCATTATCCGTGTGATATCTGGGAAACATTGCTGCTTCCTGTGAGTGTTGTCTCAATGTTACGTTATTAAAGCTTCATTATCCGTGTGATATCTGGGAAACATTGCTGCTTCCTGTGAGTGTTGTGTCAATGTTACGTTATTAAAGCTTCATTATCCGTGTGATATCTGGGAAACATTGCTCCTTCCTGTGAGTGTTGTCTCAATGTAACGTTAGGTTATTAAAGCCTCAGTATCCGTGTGATATCTGGGAAACATTGCTCCTTCCTGTGAGTGTTGTCTCAATGTAACGTTACGTTATTAAAGCTTCATTATCCGTGTGATATCTGGGAAACATTGCTGCTTCCTGTGAGTGTTGTGTCAATGTAACGTTACGTTATTAAAGCTTCATTATCCGTGTGATATCTGGGAAACATTGCTGTTTCCTGTGAGTGTTGTGTCAATGTTACGTTATTAAAGCTTCATTATCCGTGTGATATCTGGGAAACATTGCTCCTTCCTGTGAGTGTTGTCTCAATGTTACGTTATTAAAGCCTCATTATCCGTGTGATATCTGGGAAACATTGCTCCTTCCTGTGAGTGTTGTCTCAATGTAACGTTACGTTATTAAAGCTTCATTATCCGTGTGATATCTGGGAAACACTGCTGTTTCCTGTGAGTGTTGTGTCAATGTTACGTTATTAAAGCTTCATTATCCGTGTGATATCTGGGAAACATTGCTCCTTCCTGTGAATGTTGTCTCAATGTTACGTTATTAAAGCTTCATTATCCGTGTGATATCTGGGAAACATTGCTGCTTCCTGTGAATGTTGTCTCAATGTTACGTTATTAAAGCTTCATTATCCGTGTGATATCTGGGAAACATTGCTCCTTCCTGTGAGTGTTGTCTCAATGTTACGTTATTAAAGCCTCATTATCCGTGTAATATCTGGGAAACATTGCTGCTTCCTGTGAATGTTGTCTCAATGTTACGTTATTAAAGCTTCATTATCCGTGTGATATCTGGGAAACATTACTCCTTCCTGTGAGTGTTGTCTCAATGTTACGTTATTAAAGCCTCATTATCCGTGTAATATCTGGGAAACATTGCTGCTTCCTGTGAATGTTGTCTCAATGTTACGTTATTAAAGCTTCATTATCCGTGTGATATCTGGGAAACATTGCTCCTTCCTGTGAGTGTTGTCTCAATGTTACGTTATTAAAGCCTCATTATCCGTGTAATATCTGGGAAACATTGCTGCTTCCTGTGAATGTTGTCTCAATGTTACGTTATTAAAGCTTCATTATCCGTGTGATATCTGGGAAACATTGCTCCTTCCTGTGAGTGTTGTCTCAATGTTACGTTATTAAAGCTTCATTATCCGTGTAATATCTGGGAAACATTGCTGCTTCCTGTGAGTGTTGTCTCAATGTTACGTTATTAAAGCTTCATTATCCGTGTGATATCTGGGAAACATTGCTGTTTCCTGTGAGTGTTGTGTCAATGTAACGTTATTAAAGCTTTATTATCCGTGTGATATCTGGGAAACATTGCTGCTTCCTGTGAGTGTTGTCTCAATGTTACGTTATTAAAGCTTCATTATCCGTGTGATATCTGGGAAACATTGCTGCTTCCTGTGAATGTTGTCTCAATGTTACGTTATTAAAGCTTCATTATCCGTGTGATATCTGGGAAACATTGCTGTTTCCTGTGAGTGTTGTGTCAATGTTACGTTATTAAAGCTTCATTATCCGTGTGATATCTGGGAAACATTGCTCCTTCCTGTGAATGTTGTCTCAATTTTACGTTATTAAAGCTTCATTATCCGTGTGATATCTGGCAAACATTGCTGCTTCCTGTGAATGTTGTCTCAATGTTACGTTATTAAAGCTTCATTATCCGTGTGATATCTGGGAAACATTGCTCCTTCCTGTGAGTGTTGTCTTAATTATACGTTATTAAAGCTTCATTATCCGTGTGATATCTGGGAAACATTGCTCCTTCCTGTGAGTGTTGTCTCAATGTAACGTTACGTTATTAAAGCTTCATTATCCGTGTGATATCTGGGAAACATTGCTGTTTCCTGTGAGTGTTGTGTCAATGTTACGTTATTAAAGCTTCATTATCCGTGTGATATCTGGGAAACATTGCTGCTTCCTGTGAGTGTTGTGTCAATGTAACGTTATTAAAGCCTCATTATCCGTGTAATATCTGGGAAACATTGCTCCTTCCTGTGAGTGTTGTCTCAATGTTACGTTATTAAAGCCTCATTATCCGTGTGATATCTGGGAAACATTGCTCCTTCCTGTGAGTGTTGTCTCAATGTTACGTTATTAAAGCCTCATTATCCGTGTAATATCTGGGAAACATTGCTCCTTCCTGTGAGTGTTGTCTCAATGTTACGTTATTAAAGCCTCATTATCCGTGTAATATCTGGGAAACATTGCTGCTTCCTGTGAATGTTGTCTCAATGTTACGTTATTAAAGCTTCATTATCCGTGTGATATCTGGGAAACATTGCTCCTTCCTGTGAGTGTTGTCTCAATGTTACGTTATTAAAGCCTCATTATCCGTGTAATATCTGGGAAACATTGCTGCTTCCTGTGAATGTTGTCTCAATGTTACGTTATTAAAGCTTCATTATCCGTGTGATATCTGGGAAACATTGCTCCTTCCTGTGAATGTTGTCTCAATGTTACGTTATTAAAGCTTCATTATCCGTGTGATATCTGGGAAACATTGCTGTTTCCTGTGAGTGTTGTGTCAATGTAACATTATTAAAGCTTCATTATCCGTGTGATATGTGGGAAACATTGCTGCTTCCTGTGAGTGTTGTCTCAATGTTACGTTATTAAAGCTTCATTATCCATGTGATATCTGGGAAACATTGCTGCTTCCTGTGAGTGTTGTCTCAATGTTACGTTATTAAAGCTTCATTATCCTTGTGATATCTGGGAAACATTGCTGCTTCCTGTGAGTGTTGTATCAATGTAACGTTACGTTATTAAGGCTTCATTATCCGTGTGATATCTGGGAAACATTGCTGCTTCCTGTGAGTGTTGTCTCAATGTTACGTTATTAAAGCTTCATTATCCGTGTGATATCTGGGAAACATTGCTGCTTCCTGTGAGTGTTGTCTCAATGTTACGTTATTAAAGCTTCATTATCCTTGTGATATCTGGGAAACATTGCTGCTTCCTGTGATTGTTGTATCAATGTTACGTTATTAAAGCTTCATTATCCGTGTGATATCTGGGATACATTGCTCCTTCCTGTGAGTGTTGTCTCAATGTAACGTTACGTTATTAAGGCTTCATTATCCGTGTGATATCTGGGAAACATTGCTGCTTCCTGTGAGTGTTGTCTCAATGTAACGTTACGTTATTAAAGCTTCATTATCCTTGTGATATCTGGGAAACATTGCTGCTTCCTGTGAGTGTTGTCTCAATGTAACGTTACGTTATTAAGGCTTCATTATCCGTGTGATATCTGGGAAACATTGCTGCTTCCTGTGAGTGTTGTCTCAATGTAACGTTACGTTATTAAAGCTTCATTATCCTTGTGATATCTGGGAAACATTGCTGCTTCCTGTGAGTGTTGTCTCAATGTAACGTTACGTTATTAAGGCTTCATTATCCGTGTGATATCTGGGAAACATTGCTGCTTCCTGTGAGTGTTGTCTCAATGTAACGTTACGTTATTAAAGCTTCATTATCCTTGTGATATCTGGGAAACATTGCTGCTTCCTGTGAGTGTTGTCTCAATGTAACGTTACGTTATTAAGGCTTCATTATCCGTGTGATATCTGGGAAACATTGCTGCTTCCTGTGAGTGTTGTCTCAATGTAACGTTACGTTATTAAAGCTTCATTATCCTTGTGATATCTGGGAAACATTGCTGCTTCCTGTGAGTGTTGTCTCAATGTAACGTTACGTTATTAAGGCTTCATTATCCGTGTGATATCTGGGAAACATTGCTGCTTCCTGTGAGTGTTGTCTCAATGTAACGTTACGTTATTAAAGCTTCATTATCCTTGTGATATCTGGGAAACATTGCTGCTTCCTGTGAGTGTTGTATCAATGTTACGTTATTAAAGCTTCATTATCCGTGTGATATCTGGGATACATTGCTGTTTCCTGTGAGTGTTGTCTCAATGTAACGTTACGTTATTAAGGCTTCATTATCCGTGTGATATCTGGGAAACATTGCTGCTTCCTGTGAGTGTTGTCTCAATGTAACGTTACGTTATTAAAGCTTCATTATCCGTGTGATATCTGGGAAACATTGCTCCTTCCTGTGAGTGTTGTCTCAATGTAACGTTATTAAAGCCTCATTATCCGTGTAATATCTGGGAAACATTGCTGCTTCCTGTGAGTGTTGTGTCAATGTAACGTTACGTTATTAAAGCTTCATTATCCGTGTGATATCTGGGAAACATTGCTGCTTCCTGTGAGTGTTGTCTCAATGTTACGTTATTAAAGCTTCATTATCCTTGTGATATCTGGGAAACATTGCTGCTTCCTGTGAGTGTTGTATCAATGTAACGTTATTAAAGCTTCATTATCCGTGTGATATCTGGGAAACATTGCTGCTTCCTGTGAGTGTTGTCTCAATGTTACGTTATTAAAGCTTCATTATCCGTGTGATATCTGGGAAACATTGCTGCTTCCTGTGAGTGTTGTCTCAATGTTACGTTATTAAAGCTTCATTATCCGTGTGATATCTGGGAAACATTGCTGTTTCCTGTGAGTGTTGTCTCAATGTAACGTTACGTTATTAAAGCCTCATTATCCGTGTGATATCTGGGAAACATTGCTGCTTCCTGTGAATGTTGTCTCAATGTTACGTTATTAAAGCTTCATTATCCGTGTGATATCTGGGAAACATTGCTGCTTCCTGTGAGTGTTGTCTCAATGTTACGTTATTAAAGCTTCATTATCCGTGTGATATCTGGGAAACATTGCTGTTTCCTGTGAGTGTTGTCTCAATGTAACGTTACGTTATTAAAGCCTCATTATCCGTGTGATATCTGGGAAACATTGCTGCTTCCTGTGAATGTTGTCTCAATGTTACGTTATTAAAGCTTCATTATCCGTGTGATATCTGGGAAACATTGCTGTTTCCTGTGAGTGTTGTGTCAATGTTACGTTATTAAAGCTTCATTATCCGTGTGATATTTGGGAAACATTGCTCCTTCCTGTGAATGTTGTCTCAATGTTACGTTATTAAAGCTTCATTATCCGTGTGATATCTGGGAAACATTGCTCCTTCCTGTGAGTGTTGTCTCAATGTTACGTTATTAAAACTTCATTATCCGTGTGATATCTGGGAAACATTGCTGCTTCCTGTGAATGTTGTCTCAATGTTACGTTATTAAAGCTTCATTATCCGTGTGATATCTGGGATACATTGCTGCTTCCTGTGAGTGTTGTGTCAATGTAACGTTACGTTATTAAAGCTTCATTATCCGTGTGATATCTGGGAAACATTGCTGCTTCCTGTGAATGTTGTGTCAATGTGACGTTATTAAAGCTTCATTATCCGTGTGATATCTGGGAAACATTGCTGTTTCCTGTGAATGTTGTGTCAATGTTACGTTATTAAAGCTTCATTATCCGTGTGATATCTGGGAAACATTGCTGCTTCCTGTGAGTGTTGTGTCAATGTTACGTTATTAAAGCTTCATTATCCGTGTGATATCTGGGAAACATTGCTGCTTCCTGTGAGTGTTGTGTCAATGTTACGTTATTAAAGCTTCATTATCCGTGTGATATCTGGGAAACATTGCTGCTTCCTGTGAGTGTTGTGTCAATGTTACGTTATTAAAGCTTCATTATCCGTGTGATATCTGGGAAACATTGCTGCTTCCTGTGAGTGTTGTATCAATGTTACGTTATTAAAGCTTCATTATCCGTGTGATATCTGGGAAACATTGCTGCTTCCTGTGAGTGTTGTGTCAATGTTACGTTATTAAAGCTTCATTATCCGTGTGATATCTGGGATACATTGCTGTTTCCTGTGAATGTTGTGTCAATGTTACGTTATTAAAGCTTCATTATCCGTGTGATATCTGGGAAACATTGCTGCTTCCTGTGAGTGTTGTGTCAATGTTACGTTATTAAAGCTTCATTATCCGTGTGATATCTGGGATACATTGCTGTTTCCTGTGAGTGTTGTCTCAATGTTACGTTATTAAAGCTTCATTATCCGTGTGATATCTGGGAAACATTGCTGTTTCCTGTGAGTGTTGTGTCAATGTTACGTTATTAAAGCTTCATTATCCGTGTGATATCTGGGAAACATTGCTCCTTCCTGTGAGTGTTGTGTCAATGTTACGTTATTAAAGCTTCATTATCCGTGTGATATCTGGGAAACATTGCTGCTTCCTGTGAGTGTTGTCTCAATGTTACGTTATTAAAGCTTCATTATCCGTGTGATATCTGGGAAACATTGCTGTTTCCTGTGAGTGTTGTGTCAATGTAACGTTACGTTATTAAAGCCTCATTATCCGTGTGATATCTGGGAAACATTGCTGCTTCCTGTGAGTGTTGTCTCAATGTAACGTTACGTTATTAAAGCCTCATTATCCGTGTGATATCTGAAACATTGCTGCTTCCTGTGAATGTTGTCTCAATGTTACGTTATTAAAGCTTCATTATCCGTGTGATATCTGGGAAACATTGCTCCTTCCTGTGAGTGTTGTGTCAATGTTACGTTATTAAAGCTTCATTATCCGTGTGATATCTGGGAAACATTGCTGCTTCCTGTGAGTGTTGTGTCAATGTTACGTTATTAAAGCTTCATTATCCGTGTGATATCTGGGAAACATTGCTGCTTCCTGTGAGTGTTGTGTCAATGTTACGTTATTAAAGCTTCATTATCCGTGTGATATCTGGGAAACATTGCTGCTTCCTGTGAGTGTTGTATCAATGTTACGTTATTAAAGCTTCATTATCCGTGTGATATCTGGGAAACATTGCTGCTTCCTGTGAATGTTGTCTCAATGTTACGTTATTAAAGCTTCATTATCCGTGTGATATCTGGGAAACATTGCTCATTCCTGTGAATGTTGTCTCAATGTTACGTTATTAAAGCTTCATTATCCGTGTGATATCTGGGAAACATTGCTGCTTCCTGTGAGTGTTGTCTCAATGTTACGTTATTAAAGCTTCATTATCCGTGTGATATCTGGGAAACATTGCTGTTTCCTGTGAGTGTTGTGTCAATGTTACGTTATTAAAGCTTCATTATCCGTGTGATATCTGGGATACATTGCTGTTTCCTGTGAGTGTTGTGTCAATGTTACGTTATTAAAGCCTCATTATCCGTGTGATATCTGGGAAACATTGCTCCTTCCTGTGAGTGTTGTCTCAATGTTACGTTATTAAAGCTTCATTATCCGTGTGATATCTGGGATACATTGCTGCTTCCTGTGAGTGTTGTGTCAATGTTACGTTATTAAAGCTTCATTATCCGTGTGATATCTGGGAAACATTGCTCCTTCCTGTGAGTGTTGTCTCAATGTTACGTTATTAAAGCTTCATTATCCGTGTGATATCTGGGAAACATTGCTCCTTCCTGTGAGTGTTGTGTCAATGTTACGTTATTAAAGCTTCATTATCCGTGTGATATCTGGGAAACATTGCTGTTTCCTGTGAGTGTTGTATCAATGTTACGTTATTAAAGCTTCATTATCCGTGTGATATCTGGGAAACATTGCTGTTTCCTGTGAATGTTGTGTCAATGTAACGTTACGTTATTAAAGCTTCATTATCCGTGTGATATCTGGGAAACATTGCTGCTTCCTGTGAATGTTGTGTCAATGTAACGTTACGTTATTAAAGCTTCATTATCCGTGTGATATCTGGGAAACATTGCTGTTTCCTGTGAATGTTGTGTCAATGTAACGTTACGTTATTAAAGCTTCATTATCCGTGTGATATCTGAAACATTGCTGTTTCCTGTGAGTGTTGTGTCAATGTAACGTTACGTTATTAAAGCTTCATTATCCGAGTGATATCTGAAACATTGCTGCTTCCTGTGAGTGTTGTGTCAATGTAACGTTACGTTATTAAAGCTTCATTATCCGTGTGATATCTGGGAAACATTGCTCCTTCCTGTGAGTGTTGTGTCAATGTAACGTTACGTTATTAAAGCTTCATTATCCGTGTGATATCTGGGAAACATTGCTCCTTCCTGTGAGTGTTGTGTCAATGTAACGTTACGTTATTAAAGCTTCATTATCCGTGTGATATCTGGGAAACATTGCTCCTTCCTGTGAGTGTTGTGTCAATGTAACGTTACGTTATTAAAGCTTCATTATCCGTGTGATATCTGGGAAACATTGCTCCTTCCTGTGAGTGTTGTGTCAATGTAACGTTACGTTATTAAAGCTTCATTATCCGTGTGATATCTGAAACATTGCTCCTTCCTGTGAGTGTTGTGTCAATGTAACGTTACGTTATTAAAGCTTCATTATCCGTGTGATATCTGGGAAACATTGCTGCTTCCTGTGAGTGTTGTCTCAATGTTACGTTATTAAAGCTTCATTATCCGTGTGATATCTGGGAAACATTGCTGTTTCCTGTGAGTGTTGTCTCAATGTTACGTTATTAAAGCTTCATTATCCGTGTGATATCTGGGAAACATTGCTGTTTCCTGTGAGTGTTGTATCAATGTTACGTTATTAAAGCTTCATTATCCGTGTGATATCTGGGAAACATTGCTGTTTCCTGTGAGTGTTGTCTCAATGTTACGTTACGTTATTAAAGCTTCATTATCCGTGTGATATCTGGGATACATTGCTGTTTCCTGTGAATGTTGTGTCAATGTTACGTTATTAAAGCTTCATTATCCGTGTGATATCTGGGAAACATTGCTGTTTCCTGTGAGTGTTGTCTCAATGTTACGTTATTAAAGCTTCATTATCCGTGTGATATCTGGGAAACATTGCTGCTTCCTGTGAGTGTTGTCTCAATGTTACGTTATTAAAGCTTCATTATCCGTGTGATATCTGGGAAACATTGCTGCTTCCTGTGAGTGTTGTCTCAATGTTACGTTATTAAAGCTTCATTATCCGTGTGATATCTGGGAAACATTGCTGCTTCCTGTGAGTTTTGTCTCAATGTTACGTTATTAAAGCTTCATTATCCGTGTGATATCTGGGAAACATTGCTGTTTCCTGTGAGTGTTGTCTCAATGTAACGTTACGTTATTAAAGCTTCATTATTCGTGTGATATCTGGGAAACATTGCTGTTTCCTGTGAGTGTTGTCTCAATGTTACGTTATTAAAGCTTCATTATCCGTGTGATATCTGGGAAACATTGCTGTTTCCTGTGAGTGTTGTCTCAATGTTACGTTATTAAAGCTTCATTATCCGTGTGATATCTGGGAAACATTGCTGTTTCCTGTGAGTGTTGTCTCAATGTAACGTTACGTTATTAAAGCTTCATTATCCGTGTGATATCTGGGAAACATTGCTGTTTCCTGTGAGTGTTGTCTCAATGTAACGTTACGTTATTAAAGCTTCATTATCCGTGTGATATCTGGGAAACATTGCTGCTTCCTGTGAGTGTTGTATCAATGTTACGTTACGTTATTAAAGCTTCATTATCCGTGTGATATCTGGGAAACATTGCTGTTTCCTGTGAGTGTTGTCTCAATGTTACGTTATTAAAGCTTCATTATCCGTGTGATATCTGGGATACATTGCTGCTTCCTGTGAGTGTTGTCTTAATGTAACGTTACGTTATTAAAACCTTATCATCCGTGTGATATCTGGGATACATTGCTGCTTCCTGTGAGTGTTGTCTCAATGTAACGTTACGTTATTAAAGCCTCATTATCCGTGTGATATCTGGGATACATTGCTGTTTCCTGTGAATGTTGTCTCAATGTTACGTTATTAAAGCTTCATTATCCGTGTGATATCTGGGAAACATTGCTGCTTCCTGTGAGTGTTGTCTCAATGTAACGTTATTAAAGCCTCATTATCCGTGTGATATCTGGGAAACATTGCTGCTTCCTGTGAGTGTTGTCTCAATGTAACGTTAATAAAGCTTCATTATCCGTGTGATATCTGGGAAACATTGCTGTTTCCTGTGAGTGTTGTATCAATGTAACGTTACGTTATTAAAGCCTCATTATCCGTGTGATATCTGGGATACATTGCTCCTTCCTGTGAGTGTTGTGTCAATGTAACGTTACGTTATTAAAGCCTCATTATCCGTGTGATATCTGGGAAACATTGCTCCTTCCTGTGAGTGTTGTGTCAATGTAACGTTACGTTATTAAAGCTTCATTATCCGTGTGATATCTGGGATACATTGCTCCTTCCTGTGAGTGTTGTGTCAATGTAACGTTACGTTATTAAAGCCTCATTATCCGTGTGATATCTGGGATACATTGCTCCTTCCTGTGAGTGTTGTCTCAATGTAACGTTACGTTATTAAAGCTTATTATCCGTGTGATATCTGGGATACATTGCTCCTTCCTGTGAGTGTTGTCTCAATGTAACGTTACGTTATTAAAGCTTCATTATCCGTGTGATATCTGGGAAACATTGCTGTTTCCTGTGAGTGTTGTCTCAATGTAACGTTATTAAAGCCTCATTATCCGTGTGATATCTGGGAAACATTGCTGTTTCCTGTGAGTGTTGTCTCAATGTAACGTTACGTTATTAAAGCTTCATTATCCGTGTGATATCTGGGAAACATTGCTGTTTCCTGTGAGTGTTGTCTCAATGTTACGTTACGTTATTAAAGCTTCATTATCCGTGTGATATCTGGGAAACATTGCTGTTTCCTGTGAGTGTTGTCTCAATGTTACGTTACGTTATTAAAGCTTCATTATCCGTGTGATATCTGGGATACATTGCTGTTTCCTGTGAATGTTGTCTCAATGTAACGTTACGTTATTAAAGCTTCATTATCCGTGTGATATCTGGGAAACATTGCTGCTTCCTGTGAGTGTTGTGTCAATGTAACGTTACGTTATTAAAGCTTCATTATCCGTGTGATATCTGGGATACATTGCTGTTTCCTGTGAATGTTGTGTCAATGTTACGTTATTAAAGCCTCATTATCCGTGTGATATCTGGGAAACATTGCTCCTTCCTGTGAGTGTTGTCTCAATGTTACGTTATTAAAGCCTCATTATCCGTGTAATATCTGGGAAACATTGCTCCTTCCTGTGAGTGTTGTCTCAATGTTACGTTATTAAAGCCTCATTATCCGTGTAATATCTGGGAAACATTGCTGCTTCCTGTGAATGTTGTCTCAATGTTACGTTATTAAAGCTTCATTATCCGTGTGATATCTGGGAAACATTGCTCCTTCCTGTGAGTGTTGTCTCAATGTTACGTTATTAAAGCCTCATTATCCGTGTAATATCTGGGAAACATTGCTGCTTCCTGTGAATGTTGTCTCAATGTTACGTTATTAAAGCTTCATTATCCGTGTGATATCTGGGAAACATTGCTCCTTCCTGTGAATGTTGTCTCAATGTTACGTTATTAAAGCTTCATTATCCGTGTGATATCTGGGAAACATTGCTGTTTCCTGTGAGTGTTGTGTCAATGTAACATTATTAAAGCTTCATTATCCGTGTGATATCTGGGAAACATTGCTGCTTCCTGTGAGTGTTGTCTCAATGTTACGTTATTAAAGCTTCATTATCCGTGTGATATCTGGGAAACATTGCTGCTTCCTGTGAGTGTTGTCTCAATGTTACGTTATTAAAGCTTCATTATCCTTGTGATATCTGGGAAACATTGCTGCTTCCTGTGAGTGTTGTATCAATGTAACGTTACGTTATTAAGGCTTCATTATCCGTGTGATATCTGGGAAACATTGCTGCTTCCTGTGAGTGTTGTCTCAATGTTACGTTATTAAAGCTTCATTATCCGTGTGATATCTGGGAAACATTGCTGCTTCCTGTGAGTGTTGTCTCAATGTTACGTTATTAAAGCTTCATTATCCTTGTGATATCTGGGAAACATTGCTGCTTCCTGTGATTGTTGTATCAATGTTACGTTATTAAAGCTTCATTATCCGTGTGATATCTGGGATACATTGCTCCTTCCTGTGAGTGTTGTCTCAATGTAACGTTACGTTATTAAGGCTTCATTATCCGTGTGATATCTGGGAAACATTGCTGCTTCCTGTGAGTGTTGTCTCAATGTAACGTTACGTTATTAAAGCTTCATTATCCTTGTGATATCTGGGAAACATTGCTGCTTCCTGTGAGTGTTGTCTCAATGTAACGTTACGTTATTAAGGCTTCATTATCCGTGTGATATCTGGGAAACATTGCTGCTTCCTGTGAGTGTTGTCTCAATGTAACGTTACGTTATTAAAGCTTCATTATCCTTGTGATATCTGGGAAACATTGCTGCTTCCTGTGAGTGTTGTCTCAATGTAACGTTACGTTATTAAGGCTTCATTATCCGTGTGATATCTGGGAAACATTGCTGCTTCCTGTGAGTGTTGTCTCAATGTAACGTTACGTTATTAAAGCTTCATTATCCTTGTGATATCTGGGAAACATTGCTGCTTCCTGTGAGTGTTGTCTCAATGTAACGTTACGTTATTAAGGCTTCATTATCCGTGTGATATCTGGGAAACATTGCTGCTTCCTGTGAGTGTTGTCTCAATGTAACGTTACGTTATTAAAGCTTCATTATCCTTGTGATATCTGGGAAACATTGCTGCTTCCTGTGAGTGTTGTCTCAATGTAACGTTACGTTATTAAGGCTTCATTATCCGTGTGATATCTGGGAAACATTGCTGCTTCCTGTGAGTGTTGTCTCAATGTAACGTTACGTTATTAAAGCTTCATTATCCTTGTGATATCTGGGAAACATTGCTGCTTCCTGTGAGTGTTGTATCAATGTTACGTTATTAAAGCTTCATTATCCGTGTGATATCTGGGATACATTGCTGTTTCCTGTGAGTGTTGTCTCAATGTAACGTTACGTTATTAAGGCTTCATTATCCGTGTGATATCTGGGAAACATTGCTGCTTCCTGTGAGTGTTGTCTCAATGTAACGTTACGTTATTAAAGCTTCATTATCCGTGTGATATCTGGGAAACATTGCTCCTTCCTGTGAGTGTTGTCTCAATGTAACGTTATTAAAGCCTCATTATCCGTGTAATATCTGGGAAACATTGCTGCTTCCTGTGAGTGTTGTGTCAATGTAACGTTACGTTATTAAAGCTTCATTATCCGTGTGATATCTGGGAAACATTGCTGCTTCCTGTGAGTGTTGTCTCAATGTTACGTTATTAAAGCTTCATTATCCTTGTGATATCTGGGAAACATTGCTGCTTCCTGTGAGTGTTGTATCAATGTAACGTTATTAAAGCTTCATCATCCGTGTGATATCTGGGAAACATTGCTGCTTCCTGTGAGTGTTGTCTCAATGTTACGTTATTAAAGCTTCATTATCCGTGTGATATCTGGGAAACATTGCTGCTTCCTGTGAGTGTTGTCTCAATGTTACGTTATTAAAGCTTCATTATCCGTGTGATATCTGGGAAACATTGCTGTTTCCTGTGAGTGTTGTCTCAATGTAACGTTACGTTATTAAAGCCTCATTATCCGTGTGATATCTGGGAAACATTGCTGCTTCCTGTGAATGTTGTCTCAATGTTACGTTATTAAAGCTTCATTATCCGTGTGATATCTGGGAAACATTGCTGCTTCCTGTGAGTGTTGTCTCAATGTTACGTTATTAAAGCTTCATTATCCGTGTGATATCTGGGAAACATTGCTGTTTCCTGTGAGTGTTGTCTCAATGTAACGTTACGTTATTAAAGCCTCATTATCCGTGTGATATCTGGGAAACATTGCTGCTTCCTGTGAATGTTGTCTCAATGTTACGTTATTAAAGCTTCATTATCCGTGTGATATCTGGGAAACATTGCTGTTTCCTGTGAGTGTTGTGTCAATGTTACGTTATTAAAGCTTCATTATCCGTGTGATATCTGGGAAACATTGCTCCTTCCTGTGAATGTTGTCTCAATGTTACGTTATTAAAGCTTCATTATCCGTGTGATATCTGGGAAACATTGCTCCTTCCTGTGAGTGTTGTCTCAATGTTACGTTATTAAAGCTTCATTATCCGTGTGATATCTGGGAAACATTGCTGCTTCCTGTGAATGTTGTCTCAATGTTACGTTATTAAAGCTTCATTATCCGTGTGATATCTGGGATACATTGCTGCTTCCTGTGAGTGTTGTGTCAATGTAACGTTACGTTATTAAAGCTTCATTATCCGTGTGATATCTGGGAAACATTGCTGCTTCCTGTGAATGTTGTGTCAATGTTACGTTATTAAAGCTTCATTATCCGTGTGATATCTGGGAAACATTGCTGTTTCCTGTGAATGTTGTGTCAATGTTACGTTATTAAAGCTTCATTATCCGTGTGATATCTGGGAAACATTGCTGCTTCCTGTGAGTGTTGTGTCAATGTTACGTTATTAAAGCTTCATTATCCGTGTGATATCTGGGAAACATTGCTGCTTCCTGTGAGTGTTGTGTCAATGTTACGTTATTAAAGCTTCATTATCCGTGTGATATCTGGGAAACATTGCTGCTTCCTGTGAGTGTTGTGTCAATGTTACGTTATTAAAGCTTCATTATCCGTGTGATATCTGGGAAACATTGCTGCTTCCTGTGAGTGTTGTATCAATGTTACGTTATTAAAGCTTCATTATCCGTGTGATATCTGGGAAACATTGCTGCTTCCTGTGAGTGTTGTGTCAATGTTACGTTATTAAAGCTTCATTATCCGTGTGATATCTGGGATACATTGCTGTTTCCTGTGAATGTTGTGTCAATGTTACGTTATTAAAGCTTCATTATCCGTGTGATATCTGGGAAACATTGCTGCTTCCTGTGAGTGTTGTGTCAATGTTACGTTATTAAAGCTTCATTATCCGTGTGATATCTGGGATACATTGCTGTTTCCTGTGAGTGTTGTCTCAATGTTACGTTATTAAAGCTTCATTATCCGTGTGATATCTGGGAAACATTGCTGTTTCCTGTGAGTGTTGTGTCAATGTTACGTTATTAAAGCTTCATTATCCGTGTGATATCTGGGAAACATTGCTCCTTCCTGTGAGTGTTGTGTCAATGTTACGTTATTAAAGCTTCATTATCCGTGTGATATCTGGGAAACATTGCTGCTTCCTGTGAGTGTTGTCTCAATGTTACGTTATTAAAGCTTCATTATCCGTGTGATATCTGGGAAACATTGCTGTTTCCTGTGAGTGTTGTGTCAATGTAACGTTACGTTATTAAAGCCTCATTATCCGTGTGATATCTGGGAAACATTGCTGCTTCCTGTGAGTGTTGTCTCAATGTAAAGTTACGTTATTAAAGCCTCATTATCCGTGTGATATCTGAAACATTGCTGCTTCCTGTGAATGTTGTCTCAATGTTACGTTATTAAAGCTTCATTATCCGTGTGATATCTGGGAAACATTGCTCCTTCCTGTGAGTGTTGTGTCAATGTTACGTTATTAAAGCTTCATTATCCGTGTGATATCTGGGAAACATTGCTGCTTCCTGTGAGTGTTGTGTCAATGTTACGTTATTAAAGCTTCATTATCCGTGTGATATCTGGGAAACATTGCTGCTTCCTGTGAGTGTTGTGTCAATGTTACGTTATTAAAGCTTCATTATCCGTGTGATATCTGGGAAACATTGCTGCTTCCTGTGAGTGTTGTATCAATGTTACGTTATTAAAGCTTCATTATCCGTGTGATATCTGGGAAACATTGCTGCTTCCTGTGAATGTTGTCTCAATGTTACGTTATTAAAGCTTCATTATCCGTGTGATATCTGGGAAACATTGCTCATTCCTGTGAATGTTGTCTCAATGTTACGTTATTAAAGCTTCATTATCCGTGTGATATCTGGGAAACATTGCTGCTTCCTGTGAGTGTTGTCTCAATGTTACGTTATTAAAGCTTCATTATCCGTGTGATATCTGGGAAACATTGCTGTTTCCTGTGAGTGTTGTGTCAATGTTACGTTATTAAAGCTTCATTATCCGTGTGATATCTGGGATACATTGCTGTTTCCTGTGAGTGTTGTGTCAATGTTACGTTATTAAAGCCTCATTATCCGTGTGATATCTGGGAAACATTGCTCCTTCCTGTGAGTGTTGTCTCAATGTTACGTTATTAAAGCTTCATTATCCGTGTGATATCTGGGATACATTGCTGCTTCCTGTGAGTGTTGTGTCAATGTTACGTTATTAAAGCTTCATTATCCGTGTGATATCTGGGAAACATTGCTCCTTCCTGTGAGTGTTGTCTCAATGTTACGTTATGAAAGCTTCATTATCCGTGTGATATCTGGGAAACATTGCTCCTTCCTGTGAGTGTTGTGTCAATGTTACGTTATTAAAGCTTCATTATCCGTGTGATATCTGGGAAACATTGCTGTTTCCTGTGAGTGTTGTATCAATGTTACGTTATTAAAGCTTCATTATCCGTGTGATATCTGGGAAACATTGCTGTTTCCTGTGAATGTTGTGTCAATGTAACGTTACGTTATTAAAGCTTCATTATCCGTGTGATATCTGGGAAACATTGCTGCTTCCTGTGAATGTTGTGTCAATGTAACGTTACGTTATTAAAGCTTCATTATCCGTGTGATATCTGGGAAACATTGCTGTTTCCTGTGAATGTTGTGTCAATGTAACGTTACGTTATTAAAGCTTCATTATCCGTGTGATATCTGAAACATTGCTGTTTCCTGTGAGTGTTGTGTCAATGTAACGTTACGTTATTAAAGCTTCATTATCCGTGTGATATCTGAAACATTGCTGCTTCCTGTGAGTGTTGTGTCAATGTAACGTTACGTTATTAAAGCTTCATTATCCGTGTGATATCTGGGAAACATTGCTCCTTCCTGTGAGTGTTGTGTCAATGTAACGTTACGTTATTAAAGCTTCATTATCCGTGTGATATCTGGGAAACATTGCTCCTTCCTGTGAGTGTTGTGTCAATGTAACGTTACGTTATTAAAGCTTCATTATCCGTGTGATATCTGGGAAACATTGCTCCTTCCTGTGAGTGTTGTGTCAATGTAACGTTACGTTATTAAAGCTTCATTATCCGTGTGATATCTGGGAAACATTGCTCCTTCCTGTGAGTGTTGTGTCAATGTAACGTTACGTTATTAAAGCTTCATTATCCGTGTGATATCTGAAACATTGCTCCTTCCTGTGAGTGTTGTGTCAATGTAACGTTACGTTATTAAAGCTTCATTATCCGTGTGATATCTGGGAAACATTGCTGCTTCCTGTGAGTGTTGTGTCAATGTAACGTTACGTTATTAAAGCTTCATTATCCGTGTGATATCTGGGCAACATTGCTGCTTCCTGTGAGTGTTGTCTCAATGTTACGTTATTAAAGCTTCATTATCCGTGTGATATCTGGGAAACATTGCTGTTTCCTGTGAGTGTTGTCTCAATGTTACGTTATTAAAGCTTCATTATCCGTGTGATATCTGGGAAACATTGCTGTTTCCTGTGAGTGTTGTATCAATGTTACGTTATTAAAGCTTCATTATCCGTGTGATATCTGGGAAACATTGCTGTTTCCTGTGAGTGTTGTCTCAATGTTACGTTACGTTATTAAAGCTTCATTATCCGTGTGATATCTGGGATACATTGCTGTTTCCTGTGAATGTTGTGTCAATGTTACGTTATTAAAGCTTCATTATCCGTGTGATATCTGGGAAACATTGCTGTTTCCTGTGAGTGTTGTCTCAATGTTACGTTATTAAAGCTTCATTATCCGTGTGATATCTGGGAAACATTGCTGCTTCCTGTGAGTGTTGTCTCAATGTTACGTTATTAAAGCTTCATTATCCGTGTGATATCTGGGAAACATTGCTGCTTCTTGTGAGTGTTGTCTCAATGTTACGTTATTAAAGCTTCATTATCCGTGTGATATCTGGGAAACATTGCTGCTTCCTGTGAGTTTTGTCTCAATGTTACGTTATTAAAGCTTCATTATCCGTGTGATATCTGGGAAACATTGCTGTTTCCTGTGAGTGTTGTCTCAATGTAACGTTACGTTATTAAAGCTTCATTATTCGTGTGATATCTGGGAAACATTGCTGTTTCCTGTGAGTGTTGTCTCAATGTTACGTTATTAAAGCTTCATTATCCGTGTGATATCTGGGAAACATTGCTGTTTCCTGTGAGTGTTGTCTCAATGTTACGTTATTAAAGCTTCATTATCCGTGTGATATCTGGGAAACATTGCTGTTTCCTGTGAGTGTTGTCTCAATGTAACGTTACGTTATTAAAGCTTCATTATCCGTGTGATATCTGGGAAACATTGCTGTTTCCTGTGAGTGTTGTCTCAATGTAACGTTACGTTATTAAAGCTTCATTATCCGTGTGATATCTGGGAAACATTGCTGCTTCCTGTGAGTGTTGTATCAATGTTACGTTACGTTATTAAAGCTTCATTATCCGTGTGATATCTGGGAAACATTGCTGTTTCCTGTGAGTGTTGTCTCAATGTTACGTTATTAAAGCTTCATTATCCGTGTGATATCTGGGATACATTGCTGCTTCCTGTGAGTGTTGTCTTAATGTAACGTTACGTTATTAAAACCTTATCATCCGTGTGATATCTGGGATACATTGCTGCTTCCTGTGAGTGTTGTCTCAATGTAACGTTACGTTATTAAAGCCTCATTATCCGTGTGATATCTGGGATACATTGCTGTTTCCTGTGAATGTTGTCTCAATGTTACGTTATTAAAGCTTCATTATCCGTGTGATATCTGGGAAACATTGCTGCTTCCTGTGAGTGTTGTCTCAATGTAACGTTATTAAAGCCTCATTATCCGTGTGATATCTGGGAAACATTGCTGCTTCCTGTGAGTGTTGTCTCAATGTAACGTTAATAAAGCTTCATTATCCGTGTGATATCTGGGAAACATTGCTGTTTCCTGTGAGTGTTGTATCAATGTAACGTTACGTTATTAAAGCCTCATTATCCGTGTGATATCTGGGATACATTGCTCCTTCCTGTGAGTGTTGTGTCAATGTAACGTTACGTTATTAAAGCCTCATTATCCGTGTGATATCTGGGAAACATTGCTCCTTCCTGTGAGTGTTGTGTCAATGTAACGTTACGTTATTAAAGCTTCATTATCCGTGTGATATCTGGGATACATTGCTCCTTCCTGTGAGTGTTGTGTCAATGTAACGTTACGTTATTAAAGCCTCATTATCCGTGTGATATCTGGGATACATTGCTCCTTCCTGTGAGTGTTGTCTCAATGTAACGTTACGTTATTAAAGCTTATTATCCGTGTGATATCTGGGATACATTGCTCCTTCCTGTGAGTGTTGTCTCAATGTAACGTTACGTTATTAAAGCTTCATTATCCGTGTGATATCTGGGAAACATTGCTGTTTCCTGTGAGTGTTGTCTCAATGTAACGTTATTAAAGCCTCATTATCCGTGTGATATCTGGGAAACATTGCTGTTTCCTGTGAGTGTTGTCTCAATGTAACGTTACGTTATTAAAGCTTCATTATCCGTGTGATATCTGGGAAACATTGCTGTTTCCTGTGAGTGTTGTCTCAATGTTACGTTACGTTATTAAAGCTTCATTATCCGTGTGATATCTGGGAAACATTGCTGTTTCCTGTGAGTGTTGTCTCAATGTTACGTTACGTTATTAAAGCTTCATTATCCGTGTGATATCTGGGATACATTGCTGTTTCCTGTGAATGTTGTCTCAATGTAACGTTACGTTATTAAAGCTTCATTATCCGTGTGATATCTGGGAAACATTGCTGCTTCCTGTGAGTGTTGTGTCAATGTAACGTTACGTTATTAAAGCTTCATTATCCGTGTGATATCTGGGATACATTGCTGTTTCCTGTGAATGTTGTGTCAATGTTACGTTATTAAAGCCTCATTATCCGTGTGATATCTGGGAAACATTGCTGTTTCCTGTGAGTGTTGTCTCAATGTAACGTTACGTTATTAAAGCTTCATTATCCGTGTGATATCTGGGAAACATTGCTGCTTCCTGTGAGTGTTGTATCAATGTTACGTTATTAAAGCTTCATTATCCGTGTGATATCTGGGAAACATTGCTGTTTCCTGTGAGTGTTGTCTCAATGTAACGTTATTAAAGCTTCATTATCCGTGTGATATCTG
Organism: Deroplatys truncata; assembly: GCA_030765065.1. Lineage (NCBI taxonomy): Eukaryota > Metazoa > Arthropoda > Insecta > Mantodea > Mantidae > Deroplatys > Deroplatys truncata. The sequence continues at coordinate 11,709,948 of CM060975.1, forward strand.
GGATACATTGCTGTTTCCTGTGAGTGTTGTCTCAATGTTACGTTATTAAAGCTTCATTATCCATGTGCTATCTGGGATACATTGCTGTTTCCTGTGAGTGTTGTCTTAATGTTACGTTATTAAAGCTTCATTATCCGTGTGATATCTGGGAAACGTTGCTGTTTCCTGTGAGTGTTGTCTCAATGTTACGTTACGTTATTAAAGCTTCATTATCCGTGTGATATCTGGGAAACATTGCTGTTTCCTGTGAGTGTTGTCTCAATGTTACGTTATTAAAGCTTCATTATCCGTGTGATATCTGGGAAACATTGCTGTTTCCTGTGAGTGTTGTCTCAATGTAACGTTACGTTATTAAAGCTTCATTATCCGTGTGATATCTGGGAAACATTGCTCCTTCCTGTGAGTGTTGTCTCAATGTTACGTTACGTTATTAAAGCTTCATTATCCGTGTGATATCTGGGAAACATTGCTCCTTCCTGTGAATGTTGTATCAATGTAACGTTACGTTATTAAAGCTTCATTATCCGTGTGATATCTGGGAAACATTGCTGTTTCCTGTGAGTGTTGTCTCAATGTTACGTTATTAAAGCTTCATTATCCGTGTGATATCTGGGATACATTGCTGTTTCCTGTGAGTGTTGTCTTAATGTAACGTTACGTTATTAAAGCTTCATTATCCGTGTGATATCTGGGAAACATTGCTGCTTCCTGTGAGTTGTCTCAATGTTACGTTACGTTATTAAAGCTTCATTATCCGTGTGATATCTGGGATACATTGCTGTTTCCTGTGAGAGTTGTCTCAATGTTACGTTATTAAAGCTTCATTATCCGTGTGATATCTGGGATACATTGCTGTTTCCTGTGAGTGTTGTCTCAATGTTACGTTACGTTATTAAAGCTTCATTATCCGTGTGATATCTGGGATACATTGCTGTTTCCTGTGAGTGTTGTCTCAATGTTACGTTACGTTATTAAAGCTTCATTATCCGTGTGATATCTGGGATACATTGCTGTTTCCTGTGAGTGTTGTCTCAATGTTACGTTACGTTATTAAAGCTTCATTATCCGTGTGATATCTGGGATACATTGCTGTTTCCTGTGAGTGTTGTCTTAATGTAACGTTACGTTATTAAAGCTTCATTATCCGTGTGATATATGGGAAACATTGCTCCTTCCTGTGAGTGTTGTCTCAAAGTAACGTTATTAAAGCTTCATTATCCGTGTGATATATGGGATACATTGCTGTTTCCTGTGAGTGTTGTCTCAAAGTAACGTTATTAAAGCTTCATTATCCGTGTGATATATGGGAAACATTGCTCCTTCCTGTGAGTGTTGTCTCAAAGTAACGTTATTAAAGCTTCATTATCCGTGTGATATATGGGAAACATTGCTCCTTCCTGTGAGTGTTGTCTCAAAGTAACGTTATTAAAGCTTCATTATCCGTGTGATATATGGGATACATTGCTGTTTCCTGTGAGTGTTGTCTCAATGTTACGTTACGTTATTAAAGCTTCATTATCCGTGTGATATCTGGGAAACATTGCTCCTTCCTGTGAGTGTTGTCTCAAAGTAACGTTATTAAAGCTTCATTATCCGTGTGATATCTGGGATACATTGCTGTTTCCTGTGAATGTTGTCTCAATGTAATGTTACGTTATTAAAGCTTCATTATCCGTGTGATATCTGCGAAACATTGCTCCTTCCTGTGAGTGTTGTCTCAATGTAACGTTACGTTATTAAAGCTTCATTATCCGTGTGATATCTGGGAAACATTGCTGTTTCCTGTGAGTGTTGTGTCAATGTAACGTTACGTTATTAAAGGTTCATTATCCGTGTGATATCTGGGAAACATTGCTGTTTCCTGTGAATGTTGTCTCAATGTAACGTTACGTTATTAAAGCTTCATTATCCGTGTGATATCTGGGAAACAGTGCTGCTTCCTGTGAGTGTTGTCTCAATGTAACGTTACGTTATTAAAGCCTCATTATCCGTGTGATATCTGGGATACATTGCTGTTTCCTGAGAATGTTGTCTCAATGTTACGTTATTAAAGCTTCATTATCCGTGTGATATCTGGGAAACATTGCTGTTTCCTGTGAGTGTTGTCTCAATGTAACGTTACGTTATTAAAGCTTCATTATCCGTGTGATATCTGGGAAACATTGCTGTTTCCTGTGAGTGTTGTGTCAATGTAACGTTACGTTATTAAAGCTTCATTATCCGTGTGATATCTGGGAAACATTGCTGTTTCCTGTGAATGTTGTATCAATGTAACGTTACGTTATTAAAGCTTCATTATCCGTGTGATATCTGGGAAACATTGCTGTTTCCTGTGAATGTTGTGTCAATGTTACGTTATTAAAGCTTCATTATCCGTGTGATATCTGGGATACATTGCTGTTTCCTGTGAGTGTTGTCTCAATGTAACGTTATTAAAGCTTCATTATCCGTGTGATATCTGGGAAACATTGCTGCTTCCTGTGAGTGTTGTCTCAATGTAACGTTACGTTATTAAAGCCTCATTATCCGTGTGATATCTGGGATACATTGCTGTTTCCTGTGAATGTTGTCTCAATGTTACGTTATTAAAGCTTCATTATCCGTGTGATATCTGGGAAACATTGCTGTTTCCTGTGAGTGTTGTCTCAATGTTACGTTATTAAAGCTTCATTATCCGTGTGATATCTGGGAAACAGTGCTGCTTCCTGTGAGTGTTGTCTCAATGTAACGTTACGTTATTAAAGCCTCATTATCCGTGTGATATCTGGGATACATTGCTGTTTCCTGTGAATGTTGTCTCAATGTTACGTTATTAAAGCTTCATTATCCGTGTGATATCTGGGAAACATTGCTGTTTCCTGTGAGTGTTGTCTCAATGTTACGTTATTAAAGCTTCATTATCCGTGTGATATCTGGGAAACATTGCTGCTTCCTGTGAGTGTTGTCTCAATGTTACGTTATTAAAGCTTCATTATCCGTGTGATATCTGGGAAACATTGCTGCTTCCTGTGAGTGTTGTCTCAATGTTACGTTATTAAAGCTTCATTATCCGTGTGATATCTGGGAAACATTGCTGCTTCCTGTGAGAGTTGTCTCAATGTTACGTTATTACAGCTTCATTATCCGTGTGATATCTGGGAAACATTGCTGTTTCCTGTGAGTGTTGTCTCAATGTAACGTTACGTTATTAAAGCTTCATTATTCGTGTGATATCTGGGAAACATTGCTGTTTCCTGTGAGTGTTGTCTCAATGTTACGTTATTAAAGCTTCATTATCCGTGTGATATCTGGGAAACATTGCTGTTTCCTGTGAGTGTTGTCTCAATGTTACGTTATTAAAGCTTCATTATCCGTGTGATATCTGGGATACATTGCTGCTTCCTGTGAGTGTTGTCTTAATGTAACGTTACGTTATTAAAACCTTATCATCCGTGTGATATCTGGGATACATTGCTGCTTCCTGTGAGTGTTGTCTCAATGTAACGTTACGTTATTAAAGCCTCATTATCCGTGTGATATCTGGGATACATTGCTGTTTCCTGTGAATGTTGTCTCAATGTTACGTTATTAAAGCTTCATTATCCGTGTGATATCTGGGAAACATTGCTGCTTCCTGTGAGTGTTGTCTCAATGTAACGTTATTAAAGCTTCATTATCCGTGTGATATCTGGGATACATTGCTGTTTCCTGTGAGTGTTGTCTCAATGTAACGTTATTAAAGCCTCATTATCCGTGTGATATCTGGGAAACATTGCTCCTTCCTGTGAATGTTGTGTCAATGTAACGTTATTAAAGCCTCATTATCCGTGTGATATCTGGGAAACATTGCTGCTTCCTGTGAGTGTTGTCTCAATGTAACGTTATTAAAGCCTCATTATCCGTGTGATATCTGGGAAACATTGCTGCTTCCTGTGAGTGTTGTCTCAATGTAACGTTATTAAAGCTTCATTATCCGTGTGATATCTGGGAAACATTGCTGTTTCCTGTGAGTGTTGTATCAATGTAACGTTACGTTATTAAAGCCTCATTATCCGTGTGATATCTGGGATACATTGCTCCTTCCTGTGAGTGTTGTGTCAATGTAACGTTACGTTATTAAAGCCTCATTATCCGTGTGATTCCTGGGAAACATTGCTCCTTCCTGTGAGTGTTGTGTCAATGTAACGTTACGTTATTAAAGCTTCATTATCCGTGTGATATCTGGGATACATTGCTCCTTCCTGTGAGTGTTGTGTCAATGTAACGTTACGTTATTAAAGCCTCATTATCCGTGTGATATCAGGGATACATTGCTCCTTCCTGTGTGTGTTGTCTCAATGTAACGTTACGTTATTAAAGCTTATTATCCGTGTGATATCTGGGATACATTGCTCCTTCCTGTGAGTGTTGTCTCAATGTAACGTTACGTTATTAAAGCCTCATTATCCGTGTGATATCTGGGAAACATTGCTCCTTCCTGTGAGTGTTGTGTCAATGTAACGTTACGTTATTAAAGCTTCATTATCCGTGTGATATCTGGGATACATTGCTCCTTCCTGTGAGTGTTGTGTCAATGTAACGTTACGTTATTAAAGCCTATTATCCGTGTGATATCTGGGATACATTGCTCCTTCCTGTGAGTGTTGTCTCAATGTAACGTTACGTTATTAAAGCTTCATTATCCGTGTGATATCTGGGATACATTGCTGTTTCCTGTGAGTGTTGTCTCAATGTAACGTTACGTTATTAAAGCTTCATTATCCGTGTGATATCTGGGATACATTGCTCCTTCCTGTGAGTGTTGTCTCAATGTAACGTTACGTTATTAAAGCCTCATTATCCGTGTGATATCTGGGATACATTGCTGTTTCCTGTGAGTGTTGTGTCAATGTTACGTTATTAAAGCTTCATTATCCGTGTGATATCTGGGAAACATTGCTGCTTCCTGTGAGTGTTGTGTCAATGTAACGTTACGTTATTAAAGCTTCATTATCCGTGTGATATCTGGGATACATTGCTGTTTCCTGTGAATGTTGTGTCAATGTTACGTTATTAAAGCCCCATCATCCGTGTGATATCTGGGAAACATTGCTGTTTCCTGTGAGTGTTGTCTCAATGTAACGTTACGTTATTAAAGCTTCATTATCCGTGTGATATCTGGGAAACATTGCTGTTTCCTGTGAGTGTTGTCTCAATGTAACGTTATTAAAGCTTCATTATCCGTGTGATATCTGGGATACATTGCTGTTTCCTGTGAGTGTTGTCTCAATGTTACGTTATTAAAGCTTCATTATCCGTGTGATATCTGGGATACATTGCTGTTTCCTGTGAGTGTTGTCTTAATGTTACGTTATTAAAGCTTCATTATCCGTGTGATATCTGGGAAACTTTGCTGTTTCCTGTGAGTGTTGTCTCAATGTTACGTTACGTTATTAAAGCTTCATTATCCGTGTGATATCTGGGAAACATTGCTCCTTCCTGTGAATGTTGTATCAATGTAACGTTACGTTATTAAAGCTTCATTATCCGTGTGATATCTGGGAAACATTGCTGTTTCCTGTGAGTGTTGTCTCAATGTTACGTTACGTTATTAAAGCTTCATTATCCTTGTGATATCTGGGATACATTGCTGTTTCCTGTGAGTGTTGTCTCAATGTAACGTTACGTTATTAAAGCTTCATTATCCGTGTGATATCTGGGAAACATTGCTGTTTCCTGTGAGTGTTGTCTCAATGTTACGTTACGTTATTAAAGCTTCATTATCCGTGTGATATCTGGGAAACATTGCTCCTTCCTGTGAGTGTTGTCTCAATGTAACGTTATTAAAGCTTCATTATCCGTGTGATATCTGGGATACATTGCTGTTTCCTGTGAATGTTGTCTCAATGTAATGTTACGTTATTAAAGCTTCATTATCCGTGTGATATCTGGGAAACATTGCTCCTTCCTGTGAGTTGTTTCTCAATGTAACGTTACGTTATTAAAGCTTCATTATCCGTGTGATATCTGGGAAACATTGCTGCTTCCTGTGAGTGTTGTCTCAATGTTACGTTATTAAAGCTTTATTATCCGTGTGATATCTGGGAAACATTGCTCCTTCCTGTGAGTGTTGTCTCAATGTAACGTTATTAAAGCTTCATTATCCGTGTGATATCTGGGAAACATTGCTCCTTCCTGTGAGTGTTGTATCAATGTTACGTTATTAAAGCTTCATTATCCGTGTGATATCTGGGAAACATTGCTGTTTTCTGTGAGTGTTGTCTCAATGTTACGTTATTAAAGCTTCATTATCCGTGTGATATCTGGGAAACATTGCTGTTTCCTGTGAGTGTTGTCTCAATGTAACGTTATTAAAGCTTCATTATCCGTGTGATATCTGGGAAACATTGCTGCTTCCTGTGAGTGTTGTCTCAATGTTACGTTATTAAAGCTTCATTATCCGTGTGATATCTGGGAAACATTGCTCCTTCCTGTGAGTGTTGTATCAATGTAACGTTATTAAAGCTTCATTATCCGTGTGATATCTGGGATACATTGCTGTTTCCTGTGAGTGTTGTGTCAATGTAACGTTACGTTATTAAAGCTTCATTATCCGTGTGATATCTGGGAAACATTGCTGTTTCCTGTGAATGTTGTCTCAATGTAACGTTACGTTATTAAAGCTTCATTATCCGTGTGATATCTGGGAAACAGTGCTGCTTCCTGTGAGTGTTGTCTCAATGTAACGTTACGTTATTAAAGCCTCATTATCCGTGTGATATCTGGGTTACATTGCTGTTTCCTGTGAATGTTGTCTCAATGTTACGTTATTAAAGCTTCATTATCCGTGTGATATCTGGGAAACATTGCTGTTTCCTGTGAGTGTTGTCTCAATGTAACGTTACGTTATTAAAGCTTCATTATCCGTGTGATATCTGGGAAACATTGCTGTTTCCTGTGAGTGTTGTGTCAATGTAACGTTACGTTATTAAAGCTTCATTATCCGTGTGATATCTGGGAAATATTGCTGTTTCCTGTGAATGTTGTATCAATGTAACGTTACGTTATTAAAGCTTCATTATCCGTGTGATATCTGGGAAACATTGCTGTTTCCTGTGAATGTTGTCTCAATGTAACGTTACGTTATTAAAGCTTCATTATCCGTGTGATATCTGGGAAACATTGCTGTTTCCTGTGAGTGTTGTCTCAATGTTACGTTATTAAAGCTTCATTATCCGTGTGATATCTGGGAAACATTGCTGCTTCCTGTGAGTGTTGTCTCAATGTTACGTTATTAAAGCTTCATTATCCGTGTGATATCTGGGAAACAGTGCTGCTTCCTGTGAGTGTTGTCTCAATGTAACGTTACGTTATTAAAGCCTCATTATCCGTGTGATATCTGGGATACATTGCTGTTTCCTGTGAATGTTGTCTCAATGTTACGTTATTAAAGCTTCATTATCCGTGTGATATCTGGGAAACATTGCTGCTTCCTGTGAGTGTTGTCTCAATGTTACGTTATTAAAGCTTCATTATCCGTGTGATATCTGGGAAACATTGCTGCTTCCTGTGAGTGTTGTCTCAATGTTACGTTATTAAAGCTTCATTATCCGTGTGATATCTGGGAAACATTGCTGTTTCCTGTGAGTGTTGTCTCAATGTAACGTTACGTTATTAAAGCTTCATTATTCGTGTGATATCTGGGAAACATTGCTGTTTCCTGTGAGTGTTGTCTCAATGTTACGTTATTAAAGCTTCATTATCCGTGTGATATCTGGGAAACATTGCTGTTTCCTGTGAGTGTTGTCTCAATGTTACGTTATTAAAGCTTCATTATCCGTGTGATATCTGGGAAACATTGCTGTTTCCTGTGAGTGTTGTCTCAATGTAACGTTATTAAAGCTTCATTATCCGTGTGATATCTGGGAAACATTGCTGCTTCCTGTGAGTGTTGTCTCAATGTAACGTTACGTTATTAAAGCTTCATTATCCGTGTGATATCTGGGAAACATTGCTGTTTCCTGTGAGTGTTGTCTCAATGTAACGTTACGTTATTAAAGCTTCATTATCCGTGTGATATCTGGGAAACATTGCTGCTTCCTGTGAGTGTTGTATCAATGTTACGTTACGTTATTAAAGCTTCATTATCCGTGTGATATCTGGGAAACATTGCTGTTTCCTGTGAGTGTTGTCTCAATGTTACGTTATTAAAGCTTCATTATCCGTGTGATATCTGGGATACATTGCTGCTTCCTGTGAGTGTTGTCTTAATGTAACGTTACGTTATTAAAACCTTATCATCCGTGTGATATCTGGGATACATAGCTGCTTCCTGTGAGTGTTGTCTCAATGTAACGTTACGTTATTAAAGCCTCATTATCCGTGTGATATCTGGGATACATTGCTGTTTCCTGTGAATGTTGTCTCAATGTTACGTTATTAAAGCTTCATTATCCGTGTGATATCTGGGAAACATTGCTGCTTCCTGTGAGTGTTGTCTCAATGTAACGTTATTAAAGCTTCATTATCCGTGTGATATCTGGGATACATTGCTGTTTCCTGTGAGTGTTGTCTCAATGTAACGTTATTAAAGCCTCATTATCCGTGTGATATCTGGGAAACATTGCTCCTTCCTGTGAATGTTGTGTCAATGAAACGTTATTAAAGCCTCATTATCCGTGTGATATCTGGGAAACATTGCTGCTTCCTGTGAGTGTTGTCTCAATGTAACGTTATTAAAGCCTCATTATCCGTGTGATATCTGGGAAACATTGCTGCTTCCTGTGAGTGTTGTCTCAATGTAACGTTATTAAAGCTTCATTATCCGTGTGATATCTGGGAAACATTGCTGTTTCCTGTGAGTGTTGTATCAATGTAACGTTACGTTATTAAAGCCTCATTATCCGTGTGATATCTGGGATACATTGCTCCTTCCTGTGAGTGTTGTGTCAATGTAACGTTACGTTATTAAAGCCTCATTATCCGTGTGATATCTGGGAAACATTGCTCCTTCCTGTGAGTGTTGTGTCAATGTAACGTTACGTTATTAAAGCTTCATTATCCGTGTGATATCTGGGATACATTGCTCCTTCCTGTGAGTGTTGTGTTAATGTAACGTTACGTTATTAAAGCCTCATTATCCGTGTGATATCTGGGATACATTGCTCCTTCCTGTGAGTGTTGTCTCAATGTAACGTTACGTTATTAAAGCTTCATTATCCGTGTGATATCTGGGATACATTGCTCCTTCCTGTGAGTGTTGTCTCAATGTTACGTTATTAAAGCCTCATTATCCGTGTGATATCTGGGATACATTGCTGCTTCCTGTGAGTGTTGTGTCAATGTTACGTTATTAAAGCTTCATTATCCGTGTGATATCTGGGAAACATTGCTCCTTCCTGTGAGTGTTGTCTCAATGTTACGTTATTAAAGCCTCATTATCCGTGTGATATCTGGGATACATTGCTCCTTCCTGTGAGTGTTGTCTCAATGTAACGTTACGTTATTAAAGCCTCATTATCCGTGTGATATCTGGGAAACATTGCTCCTTCCTGTGAGTGTTGTGTCAATGTAACGTTACGTTATTAAAGCTTCATTATCCGTGTGATATCTGGGATACATTGCTCCTTCCTGTGAGTGTTGTGTCAATGTAACGTTACGTTATTAAAGCCTCATTATCCGTGTGATATCTGGGATACATTGCTCCTTCCTGTGAGTGTTGTCTCAATGTAACGTTACGTTATTAAAGCCTCATTATCCGTGTGATATCTGGGAAACATTGCTGTTTCCTGTGAGTGTTGTCTCAATGTAACGTTACGTTATTAAAGCTTCATTATCCGTGTGATATCTGGGAAACATTGCTCCTTCCTGTGAGTGTTGTGTCAATGTAACGTTACGTTATTAAAGCTTCATTATCCGTGTGATATCTGGGAAACATTGCTGCTTCCTGTGAGTGTTGTCTCAATGTTACGTTATTAAAGCTTCATTATCCGTGTGATATCTGGGAAACATTGCTCCTTCCTGTGAGTGTTGTCTCAATGTAACGTTACGTTATTAAAGCTTCATTATCCGTGTGATATCTGGGAAACATTGCTCCTTTCTGTGAGTGTTGTGTCAATGTAACGTTACGTTATTAAAGCTTCATTATCCGTGTGATATCTGGGAAACATTGCTGCTTCCTGTGAGTGTTGTCTCAATGTTACGTTATTAAAGCTTCATTATCCGTGTGATATCTGGGAAACATTGCTGTTTCCTGTGAGTGTTGTCTCAATGTTACGTTATTAAAGCTTCATTATCCGTGTGATATCTGGGAAACATTGCTGCTTCCTGTGAGTGTTGTCTCAATGCTACGTTATTAAAGCTTCATTATCCGTGTGATATCTGGGAAACATAGCTCCTTCCTGTGAGTGTTGTCTCAATGTAACGTTACGTTATTAAAGCCTCATTATCCGTGTGATATCTGGGATACATTGCTCCTTCCTGTGAGTGTTGTCTCAATGTAAGTTTACGTTATTAAAGCTTCATTATCCATGTGATATCTGGGAAACATTGCTCCTTCCTGTGAGTGTTGTCTCAATGTTACGTTATTAAAGCTTCATTATCCGTGTGATATCTGGGAAACATTGCTCCTTCCTGTGAGTGTTGTCTCAATGTAACGTTATTAAAGCTTCATTATCCATGTGATATCTGGGAAACATTGCTCCTTCCTGTGAGTGTTGTCTCAATGTTACGTTATTAAAGCTTCATTATCCGTGTGATATCTGGGATACATTGCTCCTTCCTGTGAGTGTTGTGTCAATGTTACGTTATTAAAGCCTCATTATCCGTGTGATATCTGGGAAACATTGCTCCTTCCTGAGAGTTGTCTCAATGTAACGTTATTAAAGCTTCATTATCCGTGTGATATCTGGGAAACATTGCTGTTTCCTGTGAGTGTTGTCTCAATGTAACGTTACGTTATTAAAGCTTCATTATCCGTGTGATATCTGGGATACATTGCTCCTTCCTGTGAGTGTTGTGTCAATGTAACGTTACGTTATTAAAGCTTCATTATCCGTGTGATATCTGGGAAACATTGCTGTTTCCTGTGAATGTTGTGTCAATGTAACGTTACGTTATTAAAGCTTCATTATCGGTGTGATATCTGGGATACATTGCTGTTTCCTGTGAGTGTTGTGTCAATGTAACGTTACGTTATTAAAGCCTCATTATCCGCGTGATATCTGGGAAACATTGCTCCTTTCTGTGAATGTTGTCTCAATGTTACGTTACGTTATTAAAGCCTCATTATCCGTGTGATATCTGGGAAACATTGCTGCTTCCTGTGAGTGTTGTGTCAATGTTACGTTACGTTATTAAAGCCTCATTATCCGTGTGATATCTGGGAAACATTGCTCCTTCCTGTGAATGTTGTCTCAATGTTACGTTATTAAAGCCTCATTATCCGTGTGATATCTGGGAAACATTGCTCCTTCCTGTGAGTGTTGTCTCAATGTAACGTTACGTTATTAAAGCCTCATTATCCGTGTGATATCTGGGATACATTGCTCCTTCCTGTGAGTGTTGTGTCAATGTAACGTTACGTTATTAAAGCTTCATTATCCGTGTGATATCTGGGATACATTGCTGTTTCCTCTGAGTGTTGTGTCAATGTAACGTTACGTTATTAAAGCTTCATTATCCGTGTGATATCTGGGATACATTGCTGTTTCCTGTGAGTGTTGTGTCAATGTAACGTTACGTTATTAAAGCTTCATTATCCGTGTGATATCTGGGATACATTGCTCCTTCCTGTGAGTGTTGTGTCAATGTAACGTTACGTTATTAAAGCTTCATTATCCGTGTGATATCTGGGATACATTGCTGTTTCCTGTGAGTGTTGTGTCAATGTAACGTTACGTTATTAAAGCTTCATTATCCGTGTGATATCTGGGATACATTGCTGTTTCCTGTGAGTGTTGTGTCAATGTAACGTTACGTTATTAAAGCTTCATTATCCGTGTGATATCTGGGATACATTGCTGTTTCCTGTGAGTGTTGTGTCAATGTAACGTTACGTTTTTAAAGCTTCATTATCCGTGTGATATCTGGGATACATTGCTGTTTCCTGTGAGTGTTGTGTCAATGTAACGTTACGTTATTAAAGCTTCATTATCCGTGTGATATCTGGGATACATTGCTGTTTCCTGTGAGTGTTGTGTCAATGTAACGTTACGTTATTAAAGCTTCATTATCCGTGTGATATCTGGGATACATTGCTGTTTCCTATGAGTGTTGTCTCAATGTTACGTTATTAAAGCCTCATTATCCGTGTGATATCTGGGATACATTGCTCCTTCCTGTGAGTGTTGTGTCAATATAACGTTACGTTATTAAAGCTTCATTATCCGTGTGATATCTGGGATACATTGCTGTTTCCTGTGAGTGTTGTGTCAATGTAACGTTACGTTATTAAAGCTTCATTATCCGTGTGATATCTGGGATACATTGCTGTTTCCTGTGAGTGTTGTCTCAATGTTACGTTATTAAAGCCTCATTATCCGTGTGATATCTGGGATACATTGCTGTTTCCTGTGAGTGTTGTGTCAATGTAACGTTACGTTATTAAAGCTTCATTATCCGTGTGATATCTGGGATACATTGCTGTTTCCTGTGAGTGTTGTCTCAATGTAACGTTATTAAAGCCTCATTATCCGTGTGATATCTGGGAAACATTGCTGTTTCCTGTGAGTGTTGTCTCAATGTAACGTTATTAAAGCCACATTATCCGTGTGATATCTGGGATACATTGCTGTTTCCTGTGAGTGTTGTCTCAATGTAACGTTACGTTATTAAAGCTTCATTATCCGTGTGATATCTGGGAAACATTGCTGTTTCCTGTGAGTATTGTCTCAATGTAACGTTACGTTATTAAAGCTTCATTATCCGTGTGATATCTGGGAAACATTGCTGTTTCCTGTGAGTGTTGTCTCAATGTAACGTTACGTTATTAAAGCCTCATTATCCGTGTGATATCTGGGAAACATTGTTGCTTCCTGTGAGTGTTGTGTCAATGTTACGTTATTAAAGCCTCATTATCCGTGTGATATCTGGGAAACATTGCTGCTTCCTGTGAGTGTTGTCTCAATGTAACGTTATTAAAGCCTCATTATCCGTGTGATATCTGGGATACATTGCTGCTTCCTGTGAGTGTTGTCTCAATGTAACGTTATTAAAGCCTCATTATCCGTGTGATATCTGGGAAACATTGCTCCTTCCTGTGAATGTTGTCTCAATGTTACGTTATTAAAGCCTCATTATCCGTGTGATATCTGGGAAACATTGCTGCTTCCTGTGAGTGTTGTGTCAATGTTACGTTACGTTATTAAAGCCTCATTATCCGTGTGATATCTGGGATACATTGCTGTTTCCTGTGAGTGTTGTCTCAATGTTACGTTATTAAAGCTTCATTATCCGTGTGATATCTGGGAAACATTGCTGCTTCCTGTGAGTGTTGTGTCAATGTTACGTTACGTTATTAAAGCTTCATTATCCGTGTGATATCTGGGATACATTGCTGTTTCCTGTGAGTGTTGTCTCAATGTTACGTTATTAAAGCTTCATTATCCGTGTGATATCTGGGAAACATTGCTGTTTCCTGTGAGTGTTGTGTCAATGTTACGTTACGTTATTAAAGCCTCATTATCCGTGTGATATCTGGGAAACATTGCTCCTTCCTGTGAATGTTGTCTCAATGTTACGTTATTAAAGCTTCATTATCCGTGTGATATCTGGGATACATTGCTGTTTCCTGTGAGTGTTGTGTCAATGTTACGTTACGTTATTAAAGCCTCATTATCCGTGTGATATCTGGGAAACATTGCTGTTTCCTGTGAGTGTTGTGTCAATGTTACGTTACGTTATTAAAGCCTCATTATCCGTGTGATATCTGGGAAACATTGCTGTTTCCTGCGAGTGTTGTCTTAATGTAACGTTACGTTATTAAAGCCTCATTATCCGTGTGATATCTGGGAAACATTGCTGTTTCCTGTGAGTGTTGTGTCAATGTTACGTTATTAAAGCTTCATTATCCGTGTGATATCTGGGAAACATTGCTGTTTCCTGTGAGTGTTGTCTCAATGTAACGTTACGTTATTAAAGCTTCATTATCCGTGTGATATCTGGGAAACATTGCTGTTTCCTGTGAGTGTTGTCTTAATGTAACGTTACGTTATTAAAGCTTCATTATCCGTGTGATATCTGGGATACATTGCTGTTTCCTGTGAGTGTTGCGTCAATGTTACGTTACGTTATTAAAGCCTCATTATCCGTGTGATATCTGGGAAACATTGCTCCTTCCTGTGAATGTTGTCTCAATGTTACGTTCTTAAAGCTTCATTATCCGTGTGATATCTCGGAAACATTGCTGTTTCCTGTGAGTGTTGAGTCAATGTTACGTTACGTTATTAAAGCTTCATTATCCGTGTGATATCTGGGAAACATTGCTGTTTCCTGTGAGTGTTGTGTCAATGTTACGTTATTAAAGCTTCATTATCCGTGTGATATCTGGGAAACATTGCTGTTTCCTGTGAGTGTTGTCTCAATGTAACGTTACGTTATTAAAGCTTCATTATCCGTGTGATATCTGGGAAACATTGCTGTTTCCTGTGAGTGTTGTCTCAATGTAACGTTACGTTATTAAAGCCTCATTATCCGTGTGATATCTGGGAAACATTGCTCCTTCCTGTGAGTGTTGTCTCAATGTTACGTTATTAAAGCTTCATTATCCGTGTGATATCTGGGAAACATTGCTCCTACCTGTGAGTGTTGTCTCAATGTTACGTTATTAAAGCCTCATTATCCGTGTGATATCTGGGAAACATTGCTGTTTCCTGTGAGTGTTGTGTCAATGTTACGTTACGTTATTAAAGCCTCATTATCCGTGTGATATCTGGGAAACATTGCTGTTTCCTGTGAGTGTTGTCTTAATGTAACGTTACGTTATTAAAGCCTCATTATCCGTGTGATATCTGGGAAACATTGCTCCTACCTGTGAGTGTTGTCTCAATGTTACGTTATTAAAGCCTCATTATCCGTGTGATATCTGGGAAACATTGCTGTTTCCTGTGAGTGTTGTGTCAATGTTACGTTACGTTATTAAAGCCTCATTATCCGTGTGATATCTGGGAAACATTGCTGTTTCCTGTGAGTGTTGTCTTAATGTAACGTTACGTTATTAAAGCCTCATTATCCGTGTGATATCTGGGAAAAATTGCTGTTTCCTGTGAGTGTTGTGTCAATGTTACGTTATTAAAGCCTCATTATCCGTGTGATATCTGGGAAACATTGCTGTTTCCTGTGAGTGTTGTCTTAATGTAACGTTACGTTATTAAAGCTTCATTATCCGTGTGATATCTGGGATACATTGCTGTTTCCTGTGAGTGTTGTGTCAATGTTACGTTACGTTATTAAAGCCTCATTATCCGTGTGATATCTGGGAAACATTGCTCCTTCCTGTGAATGTTGTCTCAATGTTACGTTATTAAAGCTTCATTATCCGTGTGATATCTCGGAAACATTGCTGTTTCCTGTGAGTGTTGAGTCAATGTTACGTTACGTTATTAAAGCTTCATTATCCGTGTGATATCTGGGAAACATTGCTGTTTCCTGTGAGTGTTGTGTCAATGTTACGTTATTAAAGCTTCATTATCCGTGTGATATCTGGGAAACATTGCTGTTTCCTGTGAGTGTTGTCTCAATGTAACGTTACGTTATTAAAGCTTCATTATCCGTGTGATATCTGGGAAACATTGCTGTTTCCTGTGAGTGTTGTCTCAATGTAACGTTACGTTATTAAAGCTTCATTATCCGTGTGATATCTGGGAAACATTGCTGTTTCCTGTGAGTGTTGTGTCAATGTTACGTTATTAAAGCTTCATTATCCGTGTGATATCTGGGAAACATTGCTGTTTCCTGTGAGTGTTGTCTCAATGTAACGTTACGTTATTAAAGCTTCATTATCCGTGTGATATCTGGGAAACATTGCTCCTTCCTGTGAGTGTTGTCTCAATGTAACGTTACGTTATTAAAGCCTCATTATCCGTGTGATATCTGGGAAACATTGCTCCTTCCTGTGAGTGTTGTCTCAATGTTACGTTATTAAAGCTTCATTATCCGTGTGATATCTGGGAAACATTGCTCCTACCTGTGAGTGTTGTCTCAATGTTACGTTATTAAAGCCTCATTATCCGTGTGATATCTGGGAAACATTGCTCCTTCCTGTGAGTGTTGTCTCAATGTTACGTTATTAAAGCTTCATTATCCGTGTGATATCTGGGAAACATTGCTCCTTCCTGTGAGTGTTGTCTCAATGTAACGTTACGTTATTAAAGCTTCATTATCCGTGTGATATCTGGGAAACATTGCTGTTTCCTGTGAGTGTTGTGTCAATGTTACGTTACGTTATTAAAGCCTCATTATCCGTGTGATAACTGGGATACATTGCTGTTTCCTGTGAGTGTTGTGTCAATGTTACGTTACGTTATTAAAGCCTCATTATCCGTGTGATAACTGGGATACATTGCTCCTTCCTGTGAGTGTTGTCTCAATGTAATGTTACGTTATTAAAGCCTCATTATCCGTGTGATATCTGGGAAACATTGCTGTTTCCTGTGAGTGTTGTGTCAATGTTACGTTACGTTATTAAAGCCTCATTATCCGTGTGATATCTGGGATACATTGCTCCTTCCTGTGAGTGTTTGTCAATGTAATGTTACGTTATTAAAGCCTCATTATCCGTGTGATAACTGGGATACATTGCTCCTTCCTGTGAGTGTTGTGTCAAGGTAATGTTACGTTATTAAAGCCTCATTATCCGTGTGATATCTGGGATACATTGCTCCTTCCTGTGAGTGTTGTCTCAATGTTACGTTATTAAAGCTTCATTATCCGTGTGATATCTGGGATACATTGCTCCTTCCTGTGAGTGTTGTCTCAATGTAACGTTATTAAAGCCTCATTATCCGTGTGATATCTGGGAAACATTGCTCCTTCCTGTGAATGTTGTCTCAATGTAACGTTACGTTAATAAAGCCTCATCCGTGTGATATCTGGGAAGCATTGCTGCTTCCTGTGAGTGTTGTCTCAATGTAATGTTACGTTATTAAAGCTTCATTATCCGTGTGATATCTGGGATACATTGCTCCTTCCTGTGAGTGTTGTCTCAATGTAACGTTACGTTATTAAAGCTTCATTATCCGTGTGATATCTGGGAAACATTGCTCCTTCCTGTGAGTGCTGTCTCAATGTAACGTTACGTTATTAAAGCTTCATTATCCGTGTGATATCTGGGAAACATTGCTCCTTCCTGTGAGTGTTGTCTCAATGTAACGTTACGTTATTAAAGCCTCATTATCCTTGTGATATCTGGGAAACATTGCTCCTTCCTGTGAGTGTTGTCTCAATGTTACGTTATTATAGCTTCATTATCCGTGTGATATCTGGGAAACATAGCTCCTTCCTGTGAGTGTTGTCTCAATGTTACGTTATTATAGCTTCATTACCCGTGTGATATCTGGGAAACATTGCTGCTTCCTGTGAGTGTTGTCTCAATGTTACGTTATTATAGCTTCATTATCCGTGTGATATCTGGGAAACATTGCTCCTACCTGTGAGTGTTGTCTCAATGTTACGTTATTAAAGCTTCATTATCCGTGTGATATCTGGGATACATTGCTGTTTCCTGGGAGTGTTGTCTCAATGTTACGTTATTATAGCTTCATTATCCGTGTGATATCTGGGAAACATTGCTCCTAACTGTGAGTGTTGTCTCAATGTTACGTTATTAAAGCTTCATTATCCGTGTGATATCTGGGATACATTGCTGCTTCCTGTGAGTGTTGTCTCAATGTTACGTTATTATAGCTTCATTATCCGTGTGATATCTGGGAAACATTGCTCCTACCTGTGAGTGTTGTCTCAATGTTACGTTATTATAGCTTCATTATCCGTGTGATATCTGGGATACATTGCTGTTTCCTGTGAGTGTTGTCTCAATGTTACGTTATTAAATCTTCATTATCGGTGTGATATCTGGGAAACATCGCTACTTCCTGTGAGTGTTGTCTCAATGTAACGTTACGTTATTAAAGCCTCATTATCCGTGTGATATCTGGGAAACATAGCTCCTTACTGTGAGTGTTGTGTCAATGTAACGTTACGTTATTAAAGCCTCATTATCCGTGTGATATCTGGGAAACATAGCTGCTTCCTGTGAGTGTTGTCTCAATGTAACGTTACGTTATTAAAGCTTCATTATCCGTGTGATATCTGGGAAACATTGCTGCTTCCTGTGAGTGTTGTCTCAATGTAACGTTACGTTATTAAAGCCTCATTATCCGTGTGATATCTGGGAAACATTGCTCCTTCCTGTGAGTGTTGTCTCAATGTAACGTTACGTTATTAAAGCCTCATTATCCTTGTGATATCTGGGAAACATTGCTGCTTCCTGTGAGTGTTGTCTTAATGTAACGTTACGTTATTAAAACCTTATCATCCGTGTGATATCTGGGATACATTGCTGCTTCCTGTGAATGTTGTCTTAATGTAACGTTACGTTATTAAAGCCTCATTATCCGTGTGATATCTGGGAAACATTGCTCCTTCCTGTGAGTGTTGTCTCAATGTTACGTTATTAAAGCCTCATCATCCGTGTGATATCTGGGATACATTGCTGTTTCCTGTGAGTGTTGTCTTAATGTAACGTTACGTTATTAAAGCCTCATTATCCGTGTGATATCTGGGAAACATTGCTGTTTCCTGTGAGTGTTGTCTTAATGTAACGTTACGTTATTAAAGCCTCATTATCCGTGTGATATCTGGGAAACATTGCTGTTTCCTGTGAGTGTTGTCTTAATGTAACGTTACGTTATTAAAGCCTCATTATCCGTGTGATATCTGGGAAACATTGCTGTTTCCTGTGAGTGTTGTCTTAATGTAACGTTACGTTATTAAAGCCTCATTATCCGTGTGATATCTGGGATACATTGCTGTTTCCTCTGAGTGTTGTCTTAATGTAACGTTAGGTTATTAAAGCCTCAGTATCCGTGTGATATCTGGGAAACATTGCTCCTTGCTGTGAGTGTTGTCTCAATGTTACGTTATTAAAGCTTCATTATTCGTGTGATATCTGGGAAACATTGCTGCTTCCTGTGAGTGTTGTCTTAATGTAACGTTACGTTATTAAAGCCTCATTATCCGTGTGATATCTGGGAAACATTGCTCCTTCCTGAGAGTGTTGTCTCAATGAAACGTTACGTTATAAAGCATGACTATCCTTGTGATATCTGGGAAACATTGCTGCTTCCTGTGAGTGTTGTCTTAATGTAACGTTACGTTATTAAAACCTTATCATCCGTGTGATATCTGGGATACATTGCTGCTTCCTGGGAGTGTTGTCTTAATGTAACGTTACGTTATTAAAGCCTCATTATCCGTGTGATATCTGGGAAACATTGCTCCTTCCTGTGAGTGTTGTCTAATGTTACGTTATTAAAGCCTCATCATCCGTGTGATATCTGGGATACATTGCTGTTTCCTGTGAGTGTTGTCTTAATGTAACGTTACGTTATTAAAGCCTCATTATCCGTGTGATATCTGGGAAACATTGCTGTTTCCTGTGAGTGTTGTCTTAATGTAACGTTACGTTATTAAAGCCTCATTATCCGTGTGATATCTGGGAAACATTGCTGTTTCCTGTGAGTGTTGTGTTAATGTAACGTTACGTTATTAAAGCCTCATTATCCCTGTGATATCTGGGAAACATTGCTGCTTCCTGTGAGTGTTGTCTTAATGTAACGTTACGTTATTAAAGCCTCATTATCCGTGTGATATCTGGGAAACATTGCTCCTTCCTGTGAGTGTTGTCTCAATGTTACGTTATTAAAGCCTCATTATCCGTGTGATATCTGGGATACATTGCTGTTTCCTGTGAGTGTTGTCTTAATGTAACGTTACGTTATTAAAGCCTTATCATCCGTGTGATATCTGGGATACATTGCTGTTTCCTGTGAGTGTTGTCTTAATGTAACGTTACGTTATTAAAACCTTATCACCCGTGTGATATCTGGGATACATTGCTGTTTCCTGTGAGTGTTGTCTTAATGTAACGTTACGTTATTAAAGCCTCATTAGCCTTGTGATATCTGGGATACATTGCTGCTTCCTGTGAGTGTTGTCTCAACGTAACGTTACGTTATTAAAGCCTCATTATCCTTGTGATATCTGGGATACATTGCTGCTTCCTGTGAGTGTTGTATCAATGTAACGTTACGTTATTTTAACCTCATTATCCGTGTGATATCTGGGATACATTGTTCCTTCCTGTGAGTGTTGTATCAATGTAACGTTACGTTATTATAGCTTCATTATCCGTGTAATATCTGGGATACATTGCTGCTTCCTGTGAGTGTTGTATCAATGTAACGTTACGTTATTAAAGCCTCATTATGCGTGTGATATCTGGGATACATTGCTGTTTCCTGTGAGTGTTGTCTTAATGTAACGTTACGTTATTAAAACCTTATCATCCGTGTGATATCTGGGATACATTGCTGTTTCCTGTGAGTGTTGTCTTAATGTAACGTTACGTTATTAAAGCCTCATTAGCCTTGTGATATCTGGGATACATTGCTGCTTCCTGTGAGTGTTGTCTCAACGTAACGTTACGTTATTAAAGCCTCATTATCCTTGTGATATCTGGGATACATTGCTGCTTCCTGTGAGTGTTGTATCAATGTAACGTTACGTTATTTTAACCTCATTATCCGTGTGATATCTGGGATACATTGTTCCTTCCTGTGAGTGTTGTATCAATGTAACGTTACGTTATTATAGCTTCATTATCCGTGTAATATCTGGGATACATTGCTGCTTCCTGTGAGTGTTGTATCAATGTAACGTTACGTTATTAAAGCCTCATTATGCGTGTGATATCTGGGATACATTGCTGTTTCCTGTGAGTGTTGTCTTAATGTAACGTTAGGTTATTAAAGCTTCATTATCCGTGTGATATCTGGGAAACATTGCTCCTTCCTGTGAGTGTTGTCTCAATGTTACGTTATTAAAGCCTCATTATCCGTGTGATATCTGGGATACATTGCTCCTTCCTGTGAGTGTTGTCTCAATGTAACGTTATGTTATTAAAGCCTTATTATCCGTGTGATACCTGGGAAACATTGCTGCTTCCTGTGAGTGCTGATGTCTTTACTTACTACAAAGTATTCTTAAAAATCTTATTGCTCTCGCTACTACGTGTAGTGTGTAGGGGAAGTATTGTATAGCACCTAAACATTGGGTATAGGGATTTTATCGAAAATACATGTTTTCAGGCCCCCTAAAAATAGAAAAAAGTTCGCGTGTTAGTGTCTGTGTGCGTAAGCAGCGTCACTCAAAAACGAAAAGTCGGACAACCACCAAACTTGGCAATGAGGTGTAGTACCTTCAAAGGATGCGACACGATTTTCAAGAATATCCCCCACACCAGACTAACCTTTACATCGAAGATTTTTCGAAGTAGTTTCTAAAAAACGGCTGTAACTATCTGGATTAACGTACTATATATTAAAGATATTTACAATGTAACTAAGATGTATACCTTGAGCTTTCTAGGAATAGCCTGTAATGTCCACTTCATTTGGAAGAAATTTTGTATGTCTTGTATACCTAATAAACCTTAAGCGATAGACGGAAACGTACTACACAAAAAAATAAAAAATAGATATCCTTAAAACATACAATTTATTTCACATAATTTCTTTTTGTGGCAAAATCCATTTCTGAAATACCCGTTATTAAAGGTTCGAATTGTTCATTTCTTCGTCATTCTCTTACAAGTCCTGTCTACATTCAGTTGTTTCTCGGGATGTCATGGAAACAGTAAGGCATTTTAAGGCCAGCATATAGCGTCCAGTTGTGAAACATTTGACTATCGCTGTTCTCTATAACGTAATGTAGCTGTTTCTGTAAAGGTTTATCTGGATTAAAATGTGGTAGAGAGAAAACTAATCTTTGGTAAGAATAGTTTGTGTACTACTAATAAACTAATGTATTACATCAGATTTCTTTTATCTTAATGCAGGAAACACCTACATTACACATTATGCTGTGGACACAGAAAACTGAAGTGATAGTCAAACGTTTAAAAAGGAAGGCTTTGAAATTGCATCACATAACAAGAGTGCCAGTCTCATCAGTTGTACAAAATGAAGAGAAAACCTTAAGAAAATTCTCGATACAAACTTCCGATAATCTTCAAAATATCTTAAATGTACTACTTCAATACAACTTTTTAGAGCAACCTTAGTGAAAATGAAAAATAAGGAGAAATTTTCCAAGTATTTACCAGTTATATGAGTTAATGAGATTTCCTAGAAAATGTTCGTCTCCCATCTTTAGAACATGCACAGCTGAATGCTTCTTTTTCCGGGGGAGAGGGGATATTGAGGACGTCAAAAATGTATTTTCAGCGCAATTTCAATATCGAGCTTTTGCGTGAACCTACTGTACTTACCACAAGTATGTGGCAGAGAAAGCAAATAGGAAACGCTTTCTTTTGTTATATCCTGTGTGAAAGATGCTGTGAAATACTTAACCTAAACGTAGGAGCGCATTTTAGTAGAGTTGTGCACGAGCGTAGATTCTTAGGACCGGCTCGAGTCCAACAATAGGTTATATGTACAACCAGACACAAGTACAGGAATAGGTTATACTGTACCACCAGACACAAGTAAAAGAATAGGTTATACTGTACCACCAGACACAAGCACGGGAATAGGTTATACTGTACCACCAGACACAAGTGCAAGGACAGGTCATAATGTACCACCAGACACAAGTACAAGAATAGGTTATACTGTACCACCAGACACAAGTACAAGGACAGGTTATACTGTACCACCAGACACAAGTACAAGGACAGGTCATAATGTACCACCAGACACAAGTACAAGAATAGGTTATACTGTACCACCAGACACAAGTACAAGGACAGGTTATACTGTACCACCAGACACAAGTACAAGGACAGGTCATAATGTACCACCAGACACAAGTACAAGAATAGGTTATACTGTACCACCAGACACAAGTACAAGGACAGGTTATACTGTACCACCAGACACAAGTACAAGGATAGGTTATACTGTACCACCAGACACAAGTACAAGGATAGGTTATACTGTACCACCAGACACAAGTACAAGGACAGGTTATACTGTACCACCAGACACAAGTACAAGGACGAGTTATACTGTACCACCAGACACAAGTACAAGGACGAGTTATACTGTACCACCAGACACAAGTACAAGAATAGGTTATACTGTACCACCAGACACAAGTACCAGAATAGGTTATACTGTACCACCAGACACAAGTACAAGGACAGGTTATACTGTACCACCAGACACAAGTACAAGGACAGGTTATACTGTACCACCAGACACAAGTACAAGGATAGGTTATACTGTACCACCAGACACAAGTACAAGGATAGGTTATACTGTACCACCAGACACAAGTGCAAGGATAGGTTATATGTACCACTAGACACAAGTACAAGGATAGGTTATACTGTATCACCAGACACAAGTACAAGGATAGGTTATATGTACCACCAGGCACAAGTACAAGGATAGGTTATATTGTACCACCAGACACAAGTACAAGGTTAGGTTATATGTACCACCTGACACAAGTACAAGTATAGGTTATACTGTACCACCAGACACAAGTAGAAGGATAGGTTATATGTACCACCAGACACAAGCACAAGGATAGGTTATACTGTACCACCAGACACAAGTAGGACAGGTTATATGTACCACCAGACACAAGTACAATAATAGGTTATATGTACCACCAGACACAAGTACAAGGATAGGTTATAATGTACCACCAGACACAAGTACAAGGACAGGTTATACTGTACCACCAGACACAGGTACAAGGACAGGTTATACTGTACCACCAGTCACAAGTACAAGGACAGGTTATACTGTAGCACCAGACACAAGTACAAGGACAGGTTATACTGTACCGCCAGTTTACAGAAATAGTGATTACTGTGGTCTTTGAACCCTTATGCAGTAAGCCACATACTACCTTATTGACCACATGGCACCCCTATTACTGCACTCTGCGCAGGATGTACTGGGTGGATAGGGTGAGAAAGGCGGAGTTTATTGCTGCCGTTGCGAAAGCGAGCATCTGACCCGACAACCAGGCCTGGTCAGAGCTCTAATGTTTGTACGCCATTCATGAAACTCTTAGCGTTGTGTAGAAACGAGTTGTTTGGTATTCAGACATCTTTTTGATTGTGAAGAAGAGTAGGCGTTACTATGAATGTTACAATCTCGGCGTCTATATTAAGGAAGCTCTTTTGCTGAAACTAAACGCTCAATGTTCTGCTGCGTGTAAGTTTCTACTAGCCCATGCGTTACATGTTGTACGAGAGAAAGCACGGAAATGGAGCGAGTCACACTGTTGTCTTTTATTAAACGACACATTTGTTTCATGCACGTAAACACTCCAAACAAAACCTGACTCTGCGAGCGCTTCCCACCAAAAATTATACAAAACTTGTGTACGTACTTTTATCAAAATCTTATGTGTAGCATTCACATCGCTTTCTCTACCCATTATCTTGTAAAACTTCTACTAATTATTCTTATGAAAGCTTACTTTTTATTTCATATTAATCGAGATAAACCCTTTCGTTACAGGTACAAGGTGGATACAGGAAACCAAAGTAATACATGATCAAGCCAGCTGGTCCTCGAATTCCATGGCATCATGAGAAACAACCGAATAGCGACAGAACATTCGTTTGTTAACTTTAACGTCCTTTAGGTCATATCGGATAATAAATGACGCTGAAATGAGCCCGACATTCACATTTTTAGGTTAAGGGAAAACCCCGAACTTGGGCCCTATGAATGTGAAGCTACCTCCACAGCACAGAGTTACTAGTTATACAAGCCACTCAGGATAAAGAGTGTTCCCAAGAAATTCCAGATATACATTTTATTTGCCATGTAAATATCTTAAACATATGCTATTGTAATTAAAATCGTTAGGGCTATTTTTGAGAAAAGAATATCTACTTAAATGGTAGTTTGGGAGTGGAAACCTATGTTTGAAAGATACTGGAGTTAAATAGCAATTCCTTGGACGGATGAAGAGGGTGAAGGCAACATGACCCAATGTCTTCTAGCAAAGAGTCTGCTGCACTTCAAGGACTACTACTATGCATCCATGTGCTTACGATGGCAGCAGACTGGGAAATCGCCAAATGTGAAAAATTAAAATGGACCATAACCTCATAAATCTCCAGGAAGCAATGGCCCTTCAGCTAAGGTTTTGAATGTTGATACAAATCCTAAGAGCAAGTTTGGCCTTAGGCTACATATCAATAACCTGGAGGCATCTTAGGTGATATGTATACCCTTGACCCTGGGTAAGTCCCTCTTGAGAAATTAA
The DNA here is from genome assembly GCA_030765065.1 of Deroplatys truncata. NCBI lineage: Eukaryota > Metazoa > Arthropoda > Insecta > Mantodea > Mantidae > Deroplatys > Deroplatys truncata. The sequence goes on from CM060975.1 coordinate 11,735,421, forward strand.
GAGGTACGTCCCCTGCACCAGAATCAGCTTGCCTATCGTACACTGCCCCCTATAAACTGGAAAAGGAGGTTAGACTTCATGCCTTTCATAACCTCCTTTAATGCTGCAAGGAAATTGATGTAACCTGTTATTAGTGGATTCAATCCATGCTGAAAGGCAGAATTGTTCATACAAGGGATAATAGTTGCAAAAGTCATGAACCCTGCAACGGAATCTGGTGGTTGATATCACAAACAGTCAGGCAACTCGTGCAGTCGGCCATGAGGTCTTAACTATTAATTTTCATAAAACAGCCATAGTACCATTCACAGAAGAAGAGACATAGGACCTTTATAGTAAATAACTTAAAATGTCTGAGGAAGTCAAAGGTTTTGGAATCACTTTTGACTCCAAGATGGACTGCAAACAGCATTTCAAGAAAACAACTTTTGAAGCATGCAGGACTAAAACCTGCTATGAGGTTGATAACCCATGGACCACTAATTTAGTGGCGCAAGATTCTTCAAACAGGCAATGAAGCTGGATATCTCGGAAGTGGCTGTTGTCACAAACAAAAGTTATTTTAAATAGTGTTCCAAAGAGATCCAGTATGATATCACATAATGTTATACAATTCCTTTTGAATGAAGAGAACTTATTACCACAAAATTCAAGATAAACTAGTCGCGGGCATCCTTTCCCCAACCGGCTACAAAGCGAACGGAAAGCTTTGAAGCCTGACCATAAACCCATCTGTAAACGATTAGTAGGGCCTTCCCATCCCTTAAATACAACACGTGGTCCTTTCTCGAGCTCCACCAAAGCAAAGCGTTGTTGCAATGTCATTTCTGCTGTTTCTTCGGTTTTAGCAGCTGTGACTGTTTGCTCGTGCTTTTCTTCCATGTTCAGCTAAGCTTCTATATTACTTCTTCAGAGAAGTTATATAGTGTTTTACTTAGTGCAGCTTTGTAAGTTTAGCAGTGTTTAATAGTTATTAGCGTTTAATAGTTTAATTAAGATGTGGAGACCTTGGGAAACGAACCAAGTTGCTGCCCCTCCGGCCGCACCAGCAAGTGACCCTCTGCCGAATATCAGTAATGCCAAGACCACGAAGAAAAGGGCTACAAAAACTGAATAAGCAAAGCCAGATTTTTATGTGTAATGTTCAAGAACATGTAGAAAAGAACCCTTTATGTGGAAAAATGTTTGTTATTGTTTTGAATTTCTCAAAAACAGCGTAACGATTTTTAGTAAAATACCGCAAGTTTAAGATATTTGCAGGAAAAATAAAATTTGTATCATGAATTTTATATTCTGGGAATAACTTGTAAATTTTTCCTCGTTCTCAACTTGTTGTATTACTGGTAAATTCTAAGAGAGAGACAAAATCTTACTTTGCGTAAAATGCAATCTCGGTAAAGGACACATTTTAGGTCAAATTGTGTTAACCATTTCCGAGAAATTTTTTGTTGTTGGTTTGAATTTTGAAATACAAGTTGGAAGTCTCTGTTTGTATTTTCCTTGTGGTCATGCTAAGAGCATGGAATTTCAAAATCATATAGTCATCTGTATTTTAAAAATCTGACTATCGCTTTAGCCTATGTATCCTTATATTTACAACGATATGTGCAATGAAATTTTATCTTATTATTTAAGAAGTAGATAGAAGAATAAGCTTTTGTGAAAGTAGTTTGTAGAAGAGTGAGTAGAGATAATCTTGTGAATATAATACATAAGATTTTTTTTTATTTTCTTTCTTTTGCCTTCGTATTTTTACTTATCCTGCATTTTATAATAAAGCTATTCATTTAAGTAAACAGAAGATAAATCTTACACCTTAAACAATACACAACTTCTAGGATTAGCTTTATATTAATAAAACATTGTTGTGATACAAGTGATAAAAAACTTTTTACCATAGCTCCGCGCACAGCATAATCAAAAATGATGCTTTTATTTGGGAGTAAGAGTTCCTTTCAAAATAAATTAATATTTATGTATTTTAATTATTTAATGATACTCCAACAATGTATAGTTTATTCGGGACATGTTTCTAAGTTTCTCTCGGATATGTTAACATGCATTTCCATTCTTGTAGCGCAGTATATTAGTTCAGATCATTCATTAGTTCAGTTATATTTTAAAGCGTTTGCAACTTAAATGTAATTACTATGCGATTCATAGTTATTTACATAGTTATTTTGTGTGTAAAGCAAGCAGACAAACTGCATGATTGTATTCTGTACATGTGGAAATCACCTGCAAAGTTTTGCTTTTAAATACTATTTTTAATTTTGGCAACAACGCGCATATGCACATGGATGTCACTAAGATTTTATGGTGCTTGCGGTTAGGGAGGGTAGGGAACAAGTGTTTGGCTACTGCACAAAGGCCGCCGCTTGGGGATCCTAAGGCTGCGATGACTTTATGGATTTTATCTGTCATGTAAATATCTTTAATATATGTGGTATTTTAACCAAAATCATATGGGTCCTTTTTTTTTAGAAAATCCAAAATTTCGATAAGTGTTGCATGTAAAGAATAGTTGGGAGGGGGAGTTTCCTGGATATCTTTGATTGCATCTTTGGAAGATACTGAACTTAAATACCAAGTTTGGTGTTTAGCCAACTTTTCGTTTTTGAGTTATGCTCTTCATAGGCACACACATAAACTGACCTTTTTCTAAAAATGCTTTTTATGGATTCAGGGGGCCTCAAAACATGTACATATTTCTGGTGAAATCTCAGCATCGAATTTTTCGATACAACACTTCCCCTATGCAGTATGCATAGTAGAGAAAATAGAAAACTAATGAAATTATAATAGTTTTAACATTTTTTTAAATCTGTGCATAGCTACTGGGTGTGGTGGTGGTGGTGTGGAGTTTAAGGGCCCATCGACATAGCTACTGGGTAGAAGGTAAATTTTCTATACTGCACATCAGGTTTTTTTTTTTCCGGTGTTGTCATTTCTTCCAAGTGTTTAAGGATTTTGGATTTTCGTTTTTAGTGATATGCAGTACAGAAAATTCACCTTCCAACCGATAGCTATGCACAATTTTTAAGGAACTTGATTAAATCAAACAAATGAAAAACCAGGGGTACTTCAGATTAGCTGTTTGGATCGTGATAGGAAAAACAAAGAGAAGGTTAAAAGTGAGTGGAAAGCTAGCCACAACATAAATGGAGAAATTAAACTCTTAAAGACAACCAGAGCTGCTAAAGAATTGGATGTCTGGGAAAAGATCTTTATTAAGAAATATGAAGGACATGTGATGAACTTTCCTAATGACGCCAATGCCTATGAAAAATTGTTCCAAGTTACACTGATGGCATAGACAAGGTGCTACTGCATTAATTATGTGTAGGTGAAACCTACGAGTGTTAAGTTGTTCCTGCATTGTATTTATAGTAGCTTCTTCCTCGTACAGCACAGTTTAGTAAGTAAATGCTCATATTTACACTCTTTCGTGCAGTTTCTTTTTTCTGTGTTCATTTAAGTTAGTACATTTCTCAGAATTACATATCACATTTTGTTTCCTGGAAAACGGTAAAACTCTTCCTCTCCTATTGCGTTTAATTAACAATATGGACTTCACCCTTACATGACAGTGAGCTGGTGTAGTCTATTGTTACAATACAAGCCTGGCCTTTACAATCTGGGCACCAGACAAGTGTGTGTACTTCAGGAAAGATGCAAACAGTTTGTACCTCGACTGGACGAGAAAGTGTTTTTGGCTGATGGTATAATACTGCATTGTAAACTGTGAGATGGAAATGTTGCAAGAAAAAAATTGTGTTCCATTTCAATGTTTTGTTCGCTTAATTACATTCAAATAATATTGTCCATTAGGCTCCTGGCAGCCAAAGTTTGAAGGTTCTCGCTGCATATTGCGACTCAGCATTCAAACTCTCAGCACAATATCAAATTCTTAAGTAAATACTTTGCCACAAACTCATCTGTTAAACAATTGAAATCTTACTTCATTATAATACTGTATATTATAATGCTTTTTCATTTTCTAATTTTAGGTCACTGCGGCACACACTATTTTGCATATTATGGTGATTTTTAGGCCATAAAAATCCTAGCCTTACTGGTATAATGAGAAACAACATAAAAGGTGTGCCACAACATTTAGGTAAACAGCGTTCATTTTGGAAATTATGACTGGCACACAAGTTTAAATTTGAGATATATACTCGTATTGTATGTGTTAAAACTGCCCCCCCTCTCTCTCTCTCTCTCTCTCTCTCTCTCTCTCTCTCTCTCTCTCTCTCTCTCTCTCTCTCTCTCTCTGTGTGTTTGCAATTATATGAGAGGCATTTGATAATTCATAAAAAAAACTGTCACTTATTTTTGAGACACTACAAATAATGCAATGTTTGCCAAATTGACAAAGGATTACTGAATTCAGTATTTACCCGACTGACATGTCTTCTCGAGATGGACTTGCTGGGGCCAGTTTTAAGCTAAATATAAATGTATACGTTAGTCAAGCTGCAAAAATTCCTACACAAATATGCACCAAAAAGTGGCAGCAACTTTCATTTGTCATCTCTTGGAGACATTTGAAATGTCTGGAAGCCTGCTGCCTTCATTTGTTAAAAAGTGTCAACATAATTTTCACCCCCACAGTAACACCACGCAATGAACAAATGGTGTATTGTGGGAAACTCTCCAATTTTAGGGGAGAGGTGTTTTGGTCACAGTGAACATTTGCTATTAAATGCCAAGTGGTATGAACCTATTATCAAATACACATTTAGGAATGTAACAGAACAGAACTTGGCCTTTCCATCAAAACTTAGTAAATTAATTGGTAGTAGTAAGTCCATTTGTGTGTTTTATTACCTCAGGAAAATGTTCACTCTAGTGGACTATTGAGGGAAAACAGAGTAGGCATTATGTGTTTTTAAACACCTTTTCACAATCAGTACAGTTTACTATTATTATTGCATAGTTGATTACCGACTGAAATACACAATTTTAAAACAGGCACTATTTAGCTTAACTAAATATTTAATGTGATCCTTCCATTTAAATTGGTTGTCTACAAATAAACCAAGTAATTTGGCTGAATGTATCATTTTTATATCTACATTGATTTCCATTGTTACTAATGTTATAAACTTTAAAAGGTTATTTTTATCTTCATTTAATTTCTATCTATTTGCTTGATACCATTCATTTTATCTAAAATGTATTTTATACTCTTAGCCATGTCTTTAAGTATTTTTTCTTTAATTATAGAAATTGTATCACCTGCATATAATATAACACTGTTGTGGACATGTTCTGGTATATCATTTGTATACATTGTAAGAAGTAAAGGTCCTAATACAGAACCCTGTGGAACACCTGCATAACCTTTTGCCAATTTGAGTGCACATTCTGTTTGTGTGTATTTATTACAGTTTTTTGTTTCCTGACATTTAAACAAGATCCAAGCTTTTTTACAACTGCATAATAATCTAATTTGTTTAATAATATTCTATGATTTACACAATCAAATGCCTTAGATATATCACATATTAGCGTTGCTGTTTAATTGTCATTATGTAAAGATTTAGAGACTCCATTTATTAACTGTACTAATGCTGTAGAGGTTGAATAATTTTTAAGAAGCCCATGTTGTGCTTTCCTAAATAAGACATCAGTCTACTATGAACTAGTTTTTCAATAATAATTGAGAAGCTACATGTAAGAGAAATAGCTCTACAATTTTTAAATATTTCTGGTCCTCCTCTATGCAGTGGTTTTACAATAATGTCAGGGAATACTGATGTCAGAAATGATAGACAGTGACAGCACAAAATAAAAGAAGGATACAGACGGCTGAAATGAAATTTCTCAGACCTATAGCAGGATACACAAGACTGGATAAAACGCCAAACAACGAAATAAGGCAAAAGTTAAAAACAGAAGAGTTAAATAAAGTAATAATAGAATATAGAACTAACTGGAAACAACACTTAGAAATAATGTCATTAAATAGGATACCCGAGCAGACCCCAAGGATACAGAAACCTAGGAAGAGATGGAAGAAGAAATGACTGGTGGAGCAAGAGGTTCACTTGTGTATTCATTAACTTGTTTTATAATAACTGGTGAGATTTCATTCCACCCAGAAGAGTTTTTTGCCTTTAAACATGAGATCTGTTTCTTAACATCATCTTAAGCAGCAGGTTCTGATTCAAAAGTTGGTATTAATTGTCAATAATTATCTATACTTTTCATTTTATCCATTGCAGCTTGCAGATCAGGTTGTTTATCCCAAATCTCATGTGATACATTTAAAAAGTAACCCTTAAAAGTCTCTGCTATCTTATTTTTTTCCATTTACAACAGCAGTCAGTACGTGTTCTTAAATTATTGATTTCTTTATTCTGATACTGCTTAATTCCCACTTCATTTCGTATTATTGCTTTGGTTTTTTTTATAAAGTTGTTTATTGCTAGCCTTTTCACTCGTTTGTATATTTTATTGTACATTCTATAATAGGAATTTTGGAACAGCAGTTTGCAATTTTTGCTTCATTTTGAAGATACCTTCTGTTTTTGTTGGATATTTTTATACCATGTGTTATCCAATTTAATACAAAATTATTACAAACTTTATTTTTTGGTAATTAGTGGAAATGATGCATTATAACAAAGTACAAAGTTTTTATCAAAGATGTTACATGGAACTCGTCAAATGTTAACCTAAACTGAATTCATAATCTGAACACACATATCAGTGTCTTTGACTTGTGGGAAGATGTGCTAGCAACATAAGTTGATAAGCCTTTTCACACACTCTAGTACACAATGTAACTTTCTTTGTAATTTAATTGTTAAGAGGTGATACTCCACACTTGTCTGCATAGTTCTCCCAGTTTCTTTGTACAACCACCTTCATCCTCAAAACTAGCCAACATTTCTTATTGTGTCACTCCTTTCCAAACTCCACTACTATTGTTAGTACTTTATTGATATACCATTTGTTCCATTCTAGCAATTTTTCAAACTTCAAAACCAACTCTCTTTTCCTGTTGCATCTCCTTTATTGTCAGTGTGGGTCTTTCATGCAACAGCTCTCATGGATATTTTCCCTTTTGTTTGTACACATTTGGTCTGGGCCTCCCACCTTTCATTACTTGACAATCTAACTGAAGATAATTAATACTTTCACTACATCTATTTGACCACCACTTTTATGTCATCTCTCATTTTTTCTTACCTTTGATCACTTTTTAAACACTATTATCTTTGATTTAAATACTAAGTTACGTTATTAAAACAATTTTCAAGTAAGCTGAAAACCTTTGTTTTAGTAACACAACTACTTAACGTTTAAAAGCAAAAGATCATTGTGACCAAAAGATTCCTCCGGCTAAATTTGGAGAGTTTAAGTAATAAATATGGCAATATTCCCCTGAGTATTTTGTAATTTCTTTGGCAACTGTTTTTATTCAGACCCAGACATTAAGACTTCATAGATTTAAATATGTTTTACCATAAGAAATTTAAAATCTAACCTTTAAAGAATCTAAGCATACTATTCCGTTTAAAGAACAGCTAAGCAAATTTACTACCATGAAAGTAAAACGTAATTTTTCAGCGGTAGCATTCTGTCTCTAAGTTTAATAAGCTCTGTATGTAAAAGAAATCAAGAAAAATAAATAAATAAAATGTGTTGTGCTGAACCATCAACACATTTTTCTCTTCACTTATAGTTATTGTAAAAATAGGAGTCAATAATTACCTGACCGCCACTCTTACACTGGAGTCTTCGTCTGCAGAAGACATGATTGAAAATGTTTTAAGAATTAACTAAACGACCAATATTTGCTCCGCTTCATAATTTACGAAACCATTAACTGTCGCGCTTGCCGTATATCACAGTCATAGTTAACACACAAAGGCCTCGTATTCTTGCATACAGTTAAAATATTCACATTGAATGACAGCCTACACAAATTCTCCACTTTCATCCATATGACAACCTATACTCACAACGCTCTTATCGACACTCGCACAAATAAGACAAAAGCTGCAATCACTACTCCTGCTTTCGGATCTACCAACTTAACAAACAAAATATGTAATTTAAAACACGCAGTAAAATTATATTACTTGAAATTAATTATTTTATTTATATAAAAGATACATTTTATGACATAAAAGTCTTATTGCGTGAAATATTTCTGCAATAAATCTACACTGTATAGTGCAAACAGATAAGTGTATTGGCTACCTTGTTTATATAATCATGCACCATCTATTGGGAATCACCTGGAACTACAGAACCTCCGCATGGAGAGCAGGTGACAAAGCAAGGTAGTTCTTCACAGCTGTTTGACAGCGAGTGTTAAGTATTGTTTGTAAATACTATTCAGAAACAATGGAACCTCTAGAAGTAAGAATTAGACAGCTCGAACAAGAATTAGAGATGGAAAGGCATAAAAATGGAACTGTTCAGCCTGTTAGAGAAAAAATTACACAAATGTCATCTGAAGTGGTGGATTCTAACCCTTACAGGTATGTATTTCAGTTTAGTTATGCTTAGAGAAACTTTTGTTATTGAAGAAAGTTTTATAAAACGAATTTTTATTACAGTCGGTTGATGGCATTGAAGAGAATGGGTATTGTTGACAATTACGAGAAAATACGCGAGTTCACCGTGGCTGTGGTTGGTGTTGGTGGAGTTGGCAGTGTTACTGCTGAGATGTTGACACGTTGTGGTATCGGTAAGGTTAGTAACACCACTTTTCACATCGCTGTATACCAGTGGTAACTTACAACGTTAACTCATGGACTTTTGTTACAGTTGCTGCTCTTTGATTATGACAAAGTAGAATTGGCAAACATGAACAGGTTGTTCTTCCAACCACATCAGGCAGGGCTGTCAAAAGTGGAGGCGGCAGCAAGGACTCTAACCTTTATAAACCCTGATGTTACCATGGAAACGTATAACTACAATATAACGACTGTTGACAACTTCCAGGACTTCATGAACAGGCTCAGGTTAGCATGTTGGCATGTGTGTCATCTTCTTGACATTAACTTGTGAGTGTTATTGACAGTATCTTTGTGTTACAGCAAGGGCAGCCTCTCACAAGGACCAGTCGACCTTGTACTCAGTTGTGTTGACAACTTTGAAGCACGAATGGCTATCAACTCTGCTTGTAATGAACTAAATCTCTTGTGGTTTGAGTCTGGAGTCTCGGAGAATGCTGTATCAGGACACATCCAATTCATCATCCCGGGAGAAACTGCTTGCTTTGGAGTAAGTGTATGGTAAATATGCTATTGCCTTTCCTAGTTTGACAGTTGTCTGACAAGATATTCTTGTTCCACAGTGTGCGCCGCCACTGGTTGTTGCCTCCAACATTGATGAGAAGACACTAAAGAGGGATGGTGTCTGTGCTGCAAGTCTACCCACAACAATGGGCATAGTCGCAGGATTCCTCGTACAGAACACGCTCAAGTATGTTGTATTGCATTTCATATCAACACCTTCTGAATATGTAAAACATCTTGTACAGAACACACTCAAGTATGTTGTATTGCATTTCATATCAACACCTTCTGAATATATAAAACATCTCGTACAGAACACACTCAAGTATGTTGTATTGCATTTCATATCAACACCTTCTGAATATGTAAAACATCTTGTATAGAACACCCTCAAGTATGTTGTATTGCATTTCATATCAACACCTTCTGAATATGTAAAACATCTTGTACAGAACACCCTCAAGTATGTTGTAGTACATTTCATATCAACACCTTCTGAATATGTAAAACATCTTGTACAGAACACCCTCAAGTATGTTGTAGTACATTTCATATCAACACCTTCTGAATATGTAAAACATCTTGTACAGAACACCCTCAAGTATGTTGTAGTACATTTCATATCAACACCTTCTGAATATGTAAAACATCTTGTATAGAACACACTCAAGTATGCTGTATTGCATTTCATATCAACACTTTCTGAATATGTAAAACATCTCGTACAGAACACACTCAAGTATGCTGTATTGCATTTCATATCAACACTTTCTGAATATGTAAAACATCTTGTACAGAACACACTCAAGTATGCTGTATTGCATTTCATATCAACACTTTCTGAATATGTAAAACATCTCGTACAGAACACACTCAAGTATGCTGTATTGCATTTCATATCAACACTTTCTGAATATGTAAAACATCTTGTACAGAACACACTCAAGTATGCTGTATTACATTTCATATCAACACTTTCTGAATATGTAAAACATCTCGTACAGAACACACTCAAGTATGCTGTATTGCATTTCATATCAACACTTTCTGAATATGTAAAACATCTTGTACAGAACACACTCAAGTATGCTGTATTACATTTCATATCAACACTTTCTGAATATGTAAAGCATCTCGTACAGAACACACTCAAGTATGTTGTATTGTATTTCATATCAACACTTTCTGAATATGTAAAACATCTTGTACAGAACACACTCAAGTATGCTGTATTGTATTTCATATCAACACTTTCTGAATATGTAAAACAAAAGACAATTCTGATGTGTCACACTCACATGATTTTATCTACTCAGTACAAGTTTACATAATTTCTTATGGTACTCATATAAAAAATTCTACATCTGCATTGTGTTATTCATGATAAATGTATTTTCAGTAAGCAATATGGTCGTTGTCAGATTGTAAGTTAGTTTTATGTACTAATAGACAGCAGATGTGGGAGCAGTATAAGGTACTTTACAAACTAGGAAAACTTGGCTAATGCTACAGTAAAGGTTGCTGACGTACATTGTAAGTTTGATGATGTTAACTAAGTTGGATATCTACTGCTGTACTTAAGATACTAAAACATAGTGATTTAGGAAATGAAAATACATATGAGAGTGGCATTTAGAGGAAATGCAAACACTAATACTTTCTTGTATGATAAATTCATTGCAGAATGTCAGAAAACTGCTCTATTTTATTAATACTGCACTGTGCAGAAGAAATTGCCAACTCAAGTGCATTAGCGTAATCCACAAATATAGCTATGTGTTTACTTCGGCATTATTTGAAAGCAATTCATATCCACGCTCACTAACCTTGGGCGAAATATCACCTCATGCTCCTTTCTATTTTATTTACTCTTGCATATTAATCACATCCATTTGCTGCCCACCACATATGTCGTGTTATTTTCAGTCAAATATTGGCGGCTCTTCAAGAAGAACTGCTACTATTGGCCAAACTGTCAACTAACTAGTGGCAGATGTTACTTTTTGCCAGTTTTACAAAATGAAGAGAACTTCACACAAAATTCAAGATATACACTTTTTGTTTTCCTTTCTTGTCATGCAAGTATTTTAATCAAAATTATAAGAGTTTTTTTTAAATAAAATGCAATGAAAATGTTGCATATAAAGGGAGTTTGGGGTGAAGGGATTTCCTTGAAATCCTTTATGCTGCTTTCTTGGAAGATCTTGAACTTAAATACCAATTTTAGTATTCATGTCAGTTTTAGTTTTTGACTTCTGCTGTATGCACTTATGTATGCGTTTGAATCATTACTTCCTCTACCTATGTATGTTTTTGTTTTATTTTAATGGCAAGTACATATAATTGGTATCAACCTTGTTTGGGGACAGACATTCTTATCAATAGAGGATTAATACAGTGTTTGTCATAACAACTTTCCTAAACCTCTCAATTGACTTTTATGTGAAGGGGCGTTCACAGTAGCCCGAGAAACAAGATTCGGTTCATTGTTGCCCAGCAATGAGAACGGGATCACATTCATAACAAAGTGGAAAGATAATTTTGCACATTTGGATTTCATTTGTGTTTGTCATAACAGCTTTCCTAAACCTCTCAATTGACTTTTATGTGAAGGGGCATTCACAATAGCCCGAGAAACAAGATTCGGTTCATTGTTGCCCAGCAATGAGAATGGGATCACATTGATGATAACAAAGTGGAAAGATAATTTTGCACATTTGGATTTCATTTGTGTTTGTCATAACAACTTTCCTAAACCTCTCAATTGACTTTTATGTGAAGGGGCATTCACAATAGCCCGAGAAACAAGAGTCAGTTCATTGTTGCCCAGCAATGAGAACGGGATCACATTGATAACAAAGTGGAAACATAATTTTGCACGTTTGGATTTCATTTGTTTTTAACTGACCAATGAAATGTTTTCTCCTGCCAACATAATGTGGGTTAGTCAGCATCAAAATTCAATAGAATGCAGGTAGATTACTGTTGCTGGTCACACCAAACTTTCATTCCTTTATGTAATGGCTGTTAACTTGTACAGTTTGTGCTGTTGTATGTTGTTTTTGAGGCAGTAGCCAGTTTTGAATTGCTATAAACAAACTAAGATGACAGTTTTACTACAAAAACCAACACTCAACGTATCAGCATATATGCTACTAATTTGTTTCAGTTTCCAACTATAGAGAGCACTAGCCACTCTAAGTGAAGAAGCTAATATGCCTGGGAAAGAGAACAAGAACTTTACTGTTCCCGCAGTCAGCACTCCCATTAAAATACATCTACTTCAACTTTGTCATTCTCGTTCTGGTTACTGTGAACCGGCCTTTGTACAAGATTATTTACTCCTACTACTTTATTTGTCTTTAACCATTTCTTTTTTATCGCCTCATTTGTCTCTTTGCAATCAAACATTACATGTAATTGATTTTTTTCTGCCCCGCAGATTGGACAAAGCCCTGTATAACTAGTCCCTGATATCTCGTTTCTATTACACACTTTGACATGTACTTGCTGCTTTTCTACACCTTCTTTAACTTTGTTATAAAATTGCAGTGACTTTTTGTGTCTCATTTGAAACTGCCATTTCAGACCAAATATCTCGTAATGCTCCAGGCCATGCACAAGTTTCCAAGAGAGTTGTGCAGTTACATAGCACACTAAGTCCAAGTGACGGAAGTCCTCTCGTATCAGAGGTGTTACTTCACTTTAAATGAATGCATTTTGAAGCAGTTGTGTGAAATATTAGGGCAACATGTTGGAAATAGCTTGTTTTGCTTCATGATCATGGCAGTTGTGAAGGTTTTCATAAAGATAAAATGGAGGCTTTACATTTTGTTAGAATGGAGCATATTTAACAACATAATAGCAGAGAATGAAGACAGTATAACCAGTTTTAGAGTTCACACTGCTTCATTATAAAACCAAAATATAACAGAACACCAAACACTCGTTTTGACTAAGCTTCAGGATACGTGCACTTTAGAGTTAATGAGATGTTCCTGCTGCTGCTGGGAGATCTCTGCAGTTACCTAACAACTTTATTGTAACTCACCTCAAGTAAAAATGGGTTCTGCTTTATGTTAGTCGATACACTTAGTGATTTTTGGAAAATTACACAAACTTGGCTTTGTAACAGTGATGAATTGTTAAAATGTATGTTTTAATGTCTACGACAACATAGCTGCAAAATCTTTTGGACATAGCGTGTCACAAAATATGGTTAGTTTGCAGTCTGATCTTTTAGAAAACTCTACACGTTACTATGGCAACCAATACATACAAGTTTTGAGTTGTATAATCAATTCTGTCTTTGTCTTTGATTTATAAAAGTAAGAAATTATCATCACATAAGTGTATCTTAAATTTTCTTACTTGCCTTCTGTGTGCAACTGTTTGCTTGCAATGTTGCATTTAAGTACACACATTATACTCTACAAAAGTGGCAACATTTGGATTTTCTAGCACTTAAACTGCCAGAGAACATCCAGCTAGTCTGGGGCTGGCAAAACATAACAAGGTTACTCTTGGGTGGGTGCCTGGACATAAGGGAGTCTTAGAGGCAAGGAGAGCATCTCCTCTACTGGACCAGAACCAGTTTTTGGCACTGCTTCAAATACTGTTCGAAGGAGGGCTGGCTCCAGAAATTTTGGCATCTCCCCTCACACTTTGATATATAGCTAATTTTTATTTGCAATGTCAGGGGTAATGCATAAATAAAACTCGAGTAGAGATATATGTGGTGAAACAATGAGATTGTTCTGAGTGAAAGATAAAACTTGTAAAGTCATACAAAATAAAAACACACTTTACATTTGACTGCACTAGTTAACAGTCCACAACACGTTTGGACGTGAACTTGTTTTTATTTACACATGAGTAGCACAAAAACAAAAGTTGCCCTTATTTCATTGTAATGTTACACCCAGTAAGGTTCATCAAATAAAGTAAAGCTACTGGATTGTTATAAATGTGATGCTTGTTATTGGACATGTGACACGCACAGGATGTTTTGATGATGAGAATGGAGCTTCATAACAAAAATCTCAAGAAAGCGGCTAGATTTTAAGCATAAGTTGTAATTGTGTCATGTTTTAAGATTTAGCTGCCCTGGGAGTGGATTAGTGGGTTCAAATAGAGTAAGTAAACGTCCTTGTTGCTTGCTATCTAATAACTAAGACATTGGAGAGTAAGTAAATATCTGAATATTTAAATAAGAACCAGCATTTAGACTATGCAGTGCTTCTCATAAAAGAGGGAGATTCTACTGACCCTTATTAAAGGAACACGTCTATCTATTTAAATAAAAGTAGAAAGGCAGCAGAACAATACAACAAATCTCAAGTGTTTGTGTTAAGGAAAGATACATCCCACCTCCATCTTTATAAATCAAATGTGATGTTATCAAAACACCAGTAATGGGTTTAACTATAGTGCTATATGCACACTAAAAATGTTGAAATTTTATAAATAACAAAAGTTGCTATATGGTGTTTATCAAAGAAATTATGTGAGAAAGTTGCTTTAACAATGAAATGGTGTACACAAAAGGCAATAAACTCCATTTTGTTACCAAATGGGAGGATAGCTCAGGCAGCAACATCTGGCCATGGGGTTTTCCCCTGATAGCCGGGGTACTCTACCACAATTTCATGTCTCAGGGTCCTGCAGTGCTGGTGGTGTGGATGTTTGTGCATTGAAAACATTTCTCCCCAATGTGTGGGTGTTCAAACTAGAAATATTAGGACCTGGGGGGTTTCTCGTAGTGCACAAGGCGTACCCCTCTGATAAACACATCTTACTCCACACAACAATATTAGCTTATTCTGTGAAAATAGCAATATTTAAGTTACTTGCTTTGGCCTCCTTTACCGCACACTTTCTTAGATGATACCACTCTATAGATACATAATTTATTAATCTTTAGAATACAAGTATTCATGATGTCGTCAGTATAAATACTGGCATCATCATAAAGCAAAGTAACACTCATCAATACTAGAAACAGGATTCACCCTCAATAACAGCCTGACCCTGCTCTTGAATGCCTCAAGTGTGTAGGGATGGTGCTAAAAAGCCTTAGTGAAGTGTGATAAAAACTATTTACACTTAAACTGTATTTATTCTTGTGTGTACACGTGCGTGTGTTGCATAATTATGTATAGAAGCACAAAAAGTAAAATCATTTATATGTTTCTTTATATACAAGAGGCAGGCCAGAACGTATATTGAGGGCAAGGTGAGTACACCTGATTGGATAAAAAGTGGCTTATAACGAGATCTAAGTGAAGCTCATATATTATTCTCAAAGCCCTCTTTTGGAATATGAAAAGTCTTGATGGAGAAACATGGTTACCCCATATTAAAAGTCCCTAATTCAAATGACTGTGAATGTAACCATAATAGGCTGCAATCAAAATTATATTATTTTTAAGTACTCTTAATATAAACAAGCCCTTTCTTAGCAATATGGGTTCGCCAGCATAAATTTGATTCAAGATATGAACCTAAGAGTTTTCTCAATTAACTCTCCTTAAACTAAAGAATACAATGTCTCAGTGTTTGTACCATTTAAAATTAAAATACTGGCATTACAACAGTTGGAATGAGTTTCATATTCAGTAAGTCAGCATAGGTGATAGCTGCAGGAGTGCATGCTTACCTAACTCACATAAGGTACTACTGTTAAGTTCGGTGTTCCCCAAGGCTCAGTCCTCGGTCCTTTACTTTTCATCATATATATACTTCACTGATGAGAAACACTGTAGTGAATATAGGAAACAGTTTGCTGCACTTAGAAAACACTACAAAACATAATATTAATCAGGTGGTGCAGTATCTAAAGACTAATAAATGCTGACAAAACAAACTGTATGGTTATTCAGATGCAGCATAATAGGAATATTACTAATATAACCGTAAAAGTGGATGAAAGAGATTATAAATGCAAACTTCTTAGGTATGATTCTTGATAAACATTTGATTTGGGATAAACACATAGATAAAATTGTTAATAAAATTAGCTCTAGCTTATATGTGTTAATTAATATGGCAAAAATAGTTAATATAAACACATTAAAGATAATATAATTTATGTTATGCTATATTGATCTGGGGACATAGTCCGGCTAAATATACAAACAGAATTTTTATTTTACAGAAGAGAGCAATCAGGATTATGCTGGGTTTAAAGCAAACGGATTCCTGTAGAAAAGTATTTAAAGGTTTAAAAATCCTAACATTATACTTGGTGTGTATATATATATATTCAAGGTAATATTGCTTGCAAGAACTAAATTTACTAACCAAACGACCAAATACATAATTATGAAACCAGATTTAATAAACATTTTCACTCGTCTACGCGCAGGATTGAACTGTATAAGACTAAACCAAGTTATGCCGCTTGTTACCTGTATAATAAATTGCCTGAGGAGACAAAAGAAATGCAGATAATAAGTAGGTTTAAAAAAAGAATTGAAAAAATTCTGCATAAATGGTAGCTTTTATACATTAGATGAGTATTTAAACATGAACAAATATTAATTATTAAATTAAATAATACGTCAAGTGTATATAAGACTATATTTTTCAATTTTGTTAATTTTGCGTTAGTTTTTAAGTTATTTCTAGCCATTATGATTTTTTCTGTTGTACTTATATATATATGCCTATTTTATTTATTTCTGTGATAGTCTCAATTGTATGACTTACTTCTGACTTTCTCATGTATGTGATCAATGGGTTAAATAAAGAATAGAATATATGACTCTGAAGAACTAGGAATAAAATTAAGGAAATTGTTAGTATATATTATAAAGTATAGGTAGCAATGTTGGCCCCTGAGGTACTCCATGTTTCAACAGTTTAAAAGAAGAAACTTGCTAAGATAACTAGAGTCATTAAATCTGTAAAATTTTAATTTATGTTGAACAGTTATATGTGAAACTGTGTCGTAAAATCAACTGCAGATTAAATTACTGGAGTCAAAACCTGAGGTGCAACAGAAACCTAACCTCAGGTAAATCTCAAAAGTACATGACCCTGTTGATGGCCTCATACCCATCTTGAATATTGATTTTGTGTCCTGCTGTATGGTTACATAACCATTCAGTATTTGTCAATCCAATGTGGATGGCTCTTCACAATCAGCTGTATGAATTACAATAGCCACAAAGTGCCTTCTACTGGCCACACTGTGAACTAAAAACATTAGGTAAATGTGGAATAATGCCCAAAATGTTTTTGTCTTCCAGGACATCATACACATTTCACAATTTTGTTATACACAGGCATTTTTACAGTAGTTTGATATGGTTTAAATATCATCTTTGGGAGTTTATGGTGTTCCATTTAAAAAGTCACATAAACTGTATGAATGTTTTTATTTAAAGGTGAGTCGAAATTGTAACACTAACATCACTTAAGTTTACTCAAGTAAGTGAGTAAACTTAAGTGATGTTAGTGTTACAATTTCGACTCACCTTTAAATAAATTCAATACACATCACTGTTTCTAGCTTCTTTTCATTACAATACATATGTATGAATGTTGTTTTTTACTTTCCTTGCCACGTACGTATGGTAAGTAATAATAAAAGATTTTGTTGTCATTAAGCTTAGTTAGCAATAGACAACGTCAGATAGCTACAATGGTATGCACATCATATACGGATACAATTGTTTAAGATGATATAACAATTAATAGCATAAATATATATTAGTCATAGTGAAAAGTGAGATATATGTTGATACAACTGAAAAATTACAATGCTACACAACAATAATAATTCTAGCTTACAAATGTATAAATTCATATTAGTCATTTAATAAAAAACAATATATATATATATATATATATATGCTGCGTACAATTGAAGAATACAAGTACATTCAATAGTACCAATGGATTTAAATCAAGAGCAGGACATTTAATAAAATTAAAATATTGTTGTATGCAATAATGAGGATTAGCAAGCAATCTTTCATAAAATCTACATTGAAAACTTGTGTATGATAATTGAATTAAATCAGTTGGTAATGTGTTGTACAATCTTATACCTAACACTTCAAAACTATTGTGTGGTTTAGACAATCTTTGGTTGTTATTCCTTGTATTTAACAGTGTATATCCTGTCTTTGATGGTAGTCGGATAAGTTATTCTTTAAATACATAAGGACGGTATATATAAATAACTTTTTTGGCTTGAGAAGCATGCCTGTGTTCTAGTTCATTTAGTGTTACCCAGGGAACACCACGTGGAGGCGAACTACGTTGTTCCCTGAGTCAATAGAAACAGATACAAGTGGTACCACACAGCAGATACTATAAGTAATTTAAAAACTCAAATAAGCTTCAGAACATATATTAATAACTTAAAATACAAGAACATAATTACAGCAGAGGTAACGAGTCCAATAGAATACATTTATATACAACATCAGAATGACCTGATATATACAATACACAAACAAAACAATATACCAGATGAAGTGAGAGCCATAACAAATGAAAGATACCCAGAAAAAGAATGGCTCCGAATATATACAGATGGGTCCCTCATCAATTAAAAAAAATGCTGATGCAGGAGTATACTGTAAACACTTTGCACAGTATCTAACATTAGATGAAATGTCAAACCACTATGATGGAGAATTAATAGCTATAAAAGCAGCATTACAAAACATTTTATATAGACCATACATAAAACAAAAAATAGTCATCTTATGAGACTCAAAATCAGCCATAGATGGAATAGTAAATTACAATAATAAAACAACAAGAAATATTAAAGAGATAAGAAGCCTAATTAAAGCAGTTGAAACTAGAAATCATGTCACTCTACAATGGATCCCAGTTCATGTCGGACTTTTGAACAATGAACATGTGGATCAATTAGCAAAGAAAGGTGCAATACAACAAATAAAACCTGTAGGACAAATAGAAATAAATAAACAATTAAATAAAATTAAACAACATGTCAAAAGACAGCAGAGACTTGATGAAGAAGGTAAATTAAAAGAAAAAGATTATAAGAATATTAAAGATAAAGTTGATATACAAAAAATGCCAAGGAAGACTGCAGTGGCCTTATTTAGGATGGCAACTGGCCATGATTGCCTCGCAGAACACCTCTACAAGATAGGATGCCTACCTACACCCAAGTGCACTCTCTGTGAAGATGTCATCCTGAACAAACAACAACTCGCCAAATGCAAAGGCCTTAAAAGTGATAACTTACAGACTTGGGAAGCCAGAGGGAAAATGATGCAGATCAATTAATCCCCAGTGCCATTGGTGAACAACAACAAGATATATGTACATTTGTTACTGTCATTACTCTTAATCTAATAAAAAGTGGCTTACAGTGTGCCAACTAGTCTGAATCTGATGTAATACGAATTATGTTTTTTCTGTAATATTAGAATATTATTAATATGACTGCTGTTACCCCAAATTAATTTACAGAATATGCTGATCTGATATAAGTATGAGGTACAGTTCTTTATAAGAAATATAGCAGTAATATAGTTGATGTGAGGCTCCACCACTACACCCAACAACTTTACATCCTTAAAGGTATTTAATTATGGTATGTCCCTTAAATTAAATAATAGTGGCTGTTTTCATTTAACAAGAAACCATACATTTGCTTGCAGCAAGGTACTTCTACTGTTGCCTTGAGGTTTTCATAGTCAGGGCTGGTGTCGTTGGCATATAATACTGTATGTGTGTTTATAAAGAAAGGCGCAAGGATGGAACCTTGCAGAACCCTACATTTTAGCTCGGCCATTCTAGATCTTCACTACAACACAGACAATTTGTTTGTGATTCACCAAATATGATTGAAAAAGCTTTAAGGCAGTGTCACTTACACCATAAAATTTTAATTTGGTTATAAGATGTGTATGGTTCACACAATCAACTGCCTGAGCTACATTCTTTGTTTCAAAAGCAATGAGAATCTTTTTAACTAGAGAAACTGGCATCTACTGTTGACGTGCCTTTTCTAAAACCAAACTGTACTATGTCAGCTTCTTCTAGATAAGTACTAAGCTGAGTATACATAATCACTTGCAACACTTTTGAAATTATTGGGACTAACAATAAATGTGCTGTTTCTATAAATAGGCACAACCCTTGAAAGTTTTAGTGCACTGAGAAAAGTTCCTTCTGAAAGACTCTTAAGACAAAAAGTTGGTGGAAATAACTTTCTTAAGAAGAGTGTTAAATATATCATAAATGTCCACACTATCAAGCATAACAGTGTTCAATACAATCTCTTCATGAAAAACAAAGCTACCTTGATTATATACGTGTTCACTGTTCTAAAATGGATTCCTTGGGTTTGATTAGGTCATGACTGATTTCTTCAACCGATTTGACAAAAAAATAATTTAAGTCATTAGGAGTTAACTCAATAACATTCGTATTCTCTTTTTTGGCAACCAAGTTTATCAGATTCCAGGCCATTTTACATTTATTGTTAGACGTTTCAATACTTTTAAGGTTGTGCAGTTTTTTGGTTTCATTAATTTATTGTTTGTATTCCTTTCTAATTTTCATGTAGGAAGACTTGTTCCTCTTATATAAATCTTATGCATAATTACTTTTTTGTTTCATGCTTGCCAGGTGGGGATTATACTAGATATTCCCCTCCTTTTTGAAAGTCTTAATGTCTAATCACAGTATTGTAGATTTTGTGGAATACACAATTCAAAAGCATTTAAGAATATAGTAAAAAAATGTTTCATGTATATCATTTGCAGATAATGAATCACATAGCACCGTTGTAAAGTAGGTATGACTTTTTATCATTGGTTGTTGGTGTAGTAACTATGATCTTGGGCTTCATTGGCAACAAGTTTTAGCCAGACAGAGTCATGATGTTAGACTGGTGGGCTTATGATTAGTACAACTGCCTGAGAATATTTTGAAATTCTGTTATATCAAAGTGTAAATTTACATCACCATCAATTACAATATTGAAATGTTTCCACTTAGGCCCAGCTTTTCAAGAAAAACACTAGGATCTCCTTTAGGTGATCTATACAGTGAAGCAATTACTCCCGTAACTTCACTACACCTAGATCCAAGGTCTTTCTTTTTGCAGCAATGTGTAAGATTCTCTTTATATTAGATTTCAATGGAAATACATGTTTTGAGGCCCTCTGAATGCAACAAAAGATTGTATTCTGAAAAAGGTGCAGCTGTGTGCATAAATGTATCTAAAGAAGAGTGAGATACAACACTTTATATGGAACATTTTGTTTTATTTTCTCAAAAATGCCTTTTAACAATTTTCATTAAAATACAATATATTAAAGATACTTACACAACAAATAAAATGTGTATCTTCAATTTCCTGTTCATTCAGAAGGAACTTTATAGTTTTATTTAACTAGTAAATCATAAATTACACATTGGTTTAAAAAAGGATAATTTATTACAAACTTGTGGTTACATAAACATTTGTATTGATTAATAACGTAGAGTGGTGTGATGTGTGCAGGTATCTGCTTGGATTTGGGGAGGTGTCCCACTATCTTGGCTACAGTGCTCTAACAGACTTCTTCCCCAAGATGACACTGCGACCGAATGCTTCATGCAATGATGGATTCTGTAGACAACGGCAGGCTGAGTTTAATGCTCGACCTCGCAAAGAGCAATCTAAGACAGACGTCTCTGAGGACAGTAAAGTTACTCATGAGGATAATGAATGGGGTAAGTTTATTGGGAAACAATCTATGTTTGTTGGTTAGAATGTAAGAGGCTCATCTTGTTAATTTAAAGACTATTTCACAACAGTGCAGATGTGGGCAAAACTATTCGACTTCTAGCAGCCAAATTAATGGAGATAAAATTATCTTTTTTAATACATAGAAAGAATAAGTGGTATTACATTTTACATGTTGTTGTGTTTCAAAATCTTTCATTTTATTAGTTTTGTCATGCTTTAAAACTTTCACCAATTTTTCAAGCATTTCATCTGTGATGTTCACAAAATTATTTTATATGCACTTAACAGTGCAATTTTTTGTATATATTGCCTGATATTTTCATCAATGCATGATTTAAATTAGTGGAGAAATAAATTTGTGAAGTCATAAAATTTGAGGCAGTAATTAGGAAGTTCAGGAAAAACCCTGACTTTGAGATTTTATTCTTCCTACAAATGAAGCTCTATTTTCACCGCAAAATCAGGTATTGCAAAAAAAAAAAAAAAAAAAAAAAAAAAAAAAAAGATTGCTCTATGTAATGCTTGAAAAATGATTATGTAAACGCCACATACAAAAAGGTTGAAAAATCAGTATATTTTTCAAACAATTGTAAAACTAATAATAGAAAGCTGCCAAAATAAGTGAATTGTAATACTGCTTGTTCTTTCTATTAAAAATAAGAATTTCATTTCCATTAATTTGGCTACTAGATTTTTTGAAAATGTATACAAATAGTTTTGTCCACCTCTGTGAAAGTGAAAAGTAAATTTTGCGCATTGGGATATCATTTGTTTGTAGCTTCACCTGCCTCCAGACGGCCAGTCAACAGATGTTTTCATATGTAAACCTTATTGTACTCAACGGCACTATACTATCCGAAGTTGGTTGTTAATTCAAGAGCAGGATAAAGCTTCTGTAAATGCAGATCCATTCCTCTAGTTTATTAACAGCATACATTGAACTTGTTTGTAGTAGTTGCATGTAAACAAGCAATGCTCGATGGGTCTGTGACCAGGACACACATTTGCTGTGCAGTTTCATTTTCCCAGCTTGCGACTAGACACACATCTCGTGGCTCTTTCACGGTCACCTTGAATAAATTCTGCAGTTTCACAGTGCGATAAGCTGAGCTTATACATGGCTTGGCTTAAATCGTACTCAACTCTGGTTTAAGCTAAGGAGTTGCTGTGTTATCTGAAGAAGATGGTATCAGTGATGAGGAGATGTAAATTATTTTAACCAACATGCTGAACACAAGAGGCTCTACAATGTGTGCAACCCATTTTCACCTGTGGAATGATCGAGAATTCTATGAGAGATTGCAATTAAGTGAAGAGTTGGCAATGATATTGATGATACAATTAAACATAAAAGTGACTGGTAAGAACCAAAGTTTATTCTGGCATGCCCTTAATTTTAAATTTATACTTTTATTGTGTACATTGTTGCACTCATTGCTTTATATTTGAGTAACAAAGCTCTCTCGTCGTCAAAATCAGTACTTCTCTTAACATTGAGACAAGTGAAAGCGTGCTAACTGCAGCATCTCAAAATTGTTTCACACATTCTAATCCACTCTTTCTCCCCAAATTTGGTTTTTCTTACTCCACAGTACAAGAGCTAAGAAATATTTATATACAATTTTCAATCCAGAAGATAGTGATATTATCAAAGAATATTTTCATATATAAAAGAAAAGTGGAAAAGGTCAGGATATCACATTAGAGGCTTTTGGAAAGAAGTAGAATTAAGGCTGGAAGATATTGAGAGACAAGAGAAAAGCTCCTTGAGGATATATAGGGAAATAAAAAGAGTATGGGAGAGGGAAAAGTACATAGAGATATGCAATAAACTAGGATGAGAAGGATTTGCATGGGCAAAAACAAGAGTTAGAAACTTGAAAGGCATGATGAGCATACAGTGGTGAAGTGAACACAAATTTCCACTCTAATCAAACAAAAACACAATTTTGGCAACAGAAATGGAAAAACTTGGATAGGGATTAATTAATAAGGAAGATTCTTGCTGTAAAAATGGATAAAAATATGAAAGTTAAGGATAAGGTGAGAGAGAAATGGCTACAAAGATGGGACTAAGACAGTGGGTCATCTGTACACGTGCGTATTGAGACTGTAGATTAGCATAGGCAGTGATTTTATAGTGTAAAAAGACTAATATTTTAAAATATTAGTCTAAATTGTATGTAACTGTATATTATTTATTCATACTGCACAGTAATGCTATCACATGCTAGTGGTGCTTCACAATTTCTAGGAGAAGTTTTGCCTCGTTTTAACTTTAATGTTGCTGGATAATCTACAAAAGCTTATTTTAGCAACAGTGTCACATTAAACAATTGACTCGATGTGCAAGCACAAGCGCTACCAACTTGTCGTTCTCAATCTGGCTAATGTGACGTTCCTCCTGTGTTGAAAAATGCTGTAAAGTTTCATTTAAGTCTGTCAGCGAGGACTTCTCAAGCATTTGCATAACTAAAGACAAAGCACACAATGCTTCAACTGATAGAATATAATTTCTCTGCAGCTCTCGTTATGATCAATTATATTATAACCTCCTTATATCTGAGTCAGATCAAAAACTATCAATGAAAGAACATGTAAACAATATAACGTATAAAATCAACAAAAATAACATTTTAAAATGTTTAGCAGCAATAAAATGGGCTGGAAACATGCACCTCCTTAATAATACATATAACATATACATAAAACATAAACTATTGTATGGAGGAGAACTACTAGCAACAGTAAACAAGAGACTTAAAAGTAAACTAGAAATTTCACAAAATAATTCACTAAAAATAATAACAGGAACTGTAAAAACAACATCAATTACAGCGTGTGTCAATTGTCGTGACACTCCAAATGCGCAAGAGAGGAGAAGTGGTGAGAGTGGTGGGGAGCAAGTGATATCAGAACTCGGAGGCAGCCACATACACAAAGCATTGTAAACAAATGTGTAAGGTTACCTTGCATTTGAGATCGCAGCAGTTGGAACACTGACCCCACCTCTCTTATTATGCAAGTGAACTGGTCAGTACTATTGCGCATATGTGCTTCAGGAGTGGGGGACTGTCACGGCGATTTACACAAACTATACAGTACTACAAAGCTTCACAAACAACATTGCTATAGAATTGGAACATGAGTTGAAAGCAATTACTCTAGCACAAAAACTGCAAGTCAATAGAAACAGATACAAATGGTACCACACAGCAGATACTATAAGTAATTTAAAAACTCAAATAAGCTTCAGAACATTTATTAATAACTTAAAATACAAGAATATAATTACAACAGAGGTAACGAGTCCAATAGAATATATTGATATACAATATCAGAATGACCTGATATTGATACGGTAATTTGTATCACAAATTACTTAAATGTAAATAATGATAGTAATATGAATATGTATTTATATGTGACATTGATTTCAGAGGTTTATTAATTGTAATTAATAATTGGTAAATAATAATATACGGCTTTACTGAAACTGTCAATAATAACGCAATAATGCAGCAAGGGGGTGAGTTGTTTATCAGTACCGGGAACAAGGAAGTTACGTAATGTTTCGCGCCTTTTCGGTAAAAGCTTCTAGAATGTTCCCTAAAAGAAATATGTATTAGTGGTTTTCATTGGATATTAAAATAGACGCTAATGTTGGCGCGTTTTATTAGCCAATGGCAGTTCATTTATAATCTTTAGGCGTATCTTAAGGCAAGCCTATAAATAAGCCAGGCCAAGGTAGCGTGTCCCCCAGTTCAACGGAATTCTCAGTACACTACATATCGTCAGCCAGTCCTTCATTTCGTCAAGTTACGCGCAGCAGAATTACAAGAATCTAAATTATTATAAAGTTAATTCTACACAAAATCGAAGTACGTGAGTTAAAAGTGATAAGAAGTTATTACAAACAGTTTCAGTTTGGCGAGTATCCAGATAAATATGTAAATGTGTTAGTGAACGTGTTCGACAATAAAAGTTATAAAACCAATTTCTTCATCAGTATCATTTCTAGACAAAAGATTCCTTTCCGCTTCACACCCTGCAAGAGATACTTGTTCTACTAAGATAATATGATAGCTAGCCGGAGGACAATATACAAAACTTTAAATTCTTTCGAACCCTAATTGATGCAAATTGCTACGCCAGATGGAGTTAAACGAACCAAACAAGGAGTGACGTCACAAGGAGGCTTCAACACACGTGATGTAAACAACATTACGTAAAGCAGCAACCGTTGCATATTGGCTTCCAAACGCGGAGCTACAATTAATGTTAAATAAATACAACATTAATACTACTACAAATTGGCTCCAAAACGTGGTGCTATAATAATGTCAAACACATGTAACATTAATACCACTTCAAATTGGCGCCCAACGTGGGGCAGTTAAAGTTATGTAAACAAACATTTATTTGCAACATACAATATGTAACATTAATACCCCATCATAATTGGCGCCCAACGTGGGGCTAGATGACTAGGAAAGGAAGAAGAATAACCAGGAAGTAGCAGAATTAACTAGGAATGAAGCAGAGTAACCAGGAATGCAGCGGTGAAATGATCTACAAGACGCAGATTCCAGAAACAACAGGAACGACAGACTTCGATCGTAATTCCGAGATTACGATGCAACAAGGAATTCAACTACAAAACAACAAGACGACGTAGATTCATCACAACACAACGCAGAAGCGACATACAAACATAGGAGAATGGGGCAGAACGCTGGACATCAAAGCTACATCAACATACAGCATCACAAAGGTATCGTAATTTTTTTTTAGAAAACAAAAACAATGGCTGCTAGTAATACAGAAGAAATAATTATGGAGGGAGATAGTGTAACAATTAGATGTGATCCAATACAAGTTACAGGAAATAGCCCAGACTTTTTAGGATTTGAAGATGAAAATGTTAGTGTAGAAAGTGAGAATAGAATAGCAGGAAATGTTAATCATGATACTAGTATGATTATGGAAATGCTGAAAAATTTGAATGAGAATATGAAAGATATGCAAAAGAATAATGAGAAATTAAGGGAAGATATGCAAAAGAATAATGAGAAATTAAGGGAAGATCTTAGTAATAAAATAGATCAAAATAGGGAAGATATTAGTAAGAGTATTACAGATCAATTAAGAGAAAATATGCAAAAGATTCATAAGGAATTAAGGGAAGATATTCGTAGGAGCTTTGAACAAAACAGAAAAGATATTGGTAGGAGTAATGAGGTATTAGAGCAAAAAGTAGATCAAAGCAGTGAAGAAATTGAAAAGAAAGTTACGAAGCTAGATATTAGTATGCCAGAAATGAGAGATAAAAATGAGGAAGTAATAGCAAGTGAGACAGGAGAAATTTCAAAGAAAATGCTAGACATGAGCAAGGAAATAGGTAACAAAGAAAGTGAGGTTAATACTAAAATGTACAGAGTTAGGAAGTCAAATGAGTAGTATTTCAAGTGAGCCAAGAGAGATAAATGAGGTTAGGAATGTAGATGTAAATCAGGCGCAAGTTAATTTCAGAGGGGAGATATCAGAAAAACAGAAGGAGTCAATAACGCAAAGAAAGAAATTGTACCAAGATATTCAAAATGAAAACTCCAGTCCAGATTTGTTAAAGTATTCTCAAATTATAGAGATAGTAGAAGAATTGAAAATGACAGTTGTTAAAAGATTTGTTGTACAAGAAACTTTAGATTGTTTTCAAATGTTATCAGGGAACGAAATGTCATATGAATACAAGAGGTTATTCATGAACAAAAATTTGAAGGTTAGGTTGCGGCTACGAGTAATGTTTCGCCACACACAATTTGATCCAGGAGGGTAAATAGCAATGAGATGTAAAGTAAATGCTGGATAGGTAAAGATGACTTGCAGAGAAATGTATTGGAACGTAAGAGGGTTAACTATTTATATATATATATATCATTTGAAAAGAGAAATAAATTATAAAATAAAAAAAAAAAAGAGAAATGTTTAAAAAAAAATAAATAAATAAATAAATTTTTAGTAACTGTAACAACATTTGAAAATTAAGAATGCAAAGATTGAAACTTAAGATGATATTAAATTAAAAGTACGTAAATACAATTCCAAGATTTAAAAATTAAGAATGCAAAGATTGAAACTTAATATGATATTAAATTAAAAGTATGTAAATACAATTCCAAAAGTATTGTTAAAATAATAATAAATTCATAATAAAAAAAAAAATTTTGGTAAATATAATTAAAAACAAATATTTATGTAGCAAACAGAAAAGGTGAAACAGTGTCTAGATTTAAGAGATATCAATATATTTGTGTAAAGGGTGAATATTTTTGGTAAATATGGTTAATAATTATACAAAATTCTTGAATTGATAAATTTTTGTTAACAACTTAAGAAAGTAAACAATTTGGTAACAGTGATTAAATAATTTAGGGTAAAGTATTTGCTATAAAAAAAAATTTGTGATGTCAGATGAATATCTAAATTAATTAAACCAGAGCCAGTAAGTAGTGGCGAGATAAAAAAACATGTCGTGTGTTAAATGCGTGTGAAGTGTTAAGTGAAAGTGATAACGTGTGTTCCAAGATTTAGGAGACTAAAAACACAATTTTAAAATTTCTAAACAAGTTATAAATATTTATAATTATGTTTCTAGTGGGGCATATGATACGGTAATTTGTATCACAAATTACTTAAATGTAAATAATGATAGTAATATGAATATGTATTTATATGTGACATTGATTTCAGAGGTTTATTAATTGTAATTAATAATTGGTAAATAATAATATACGGCTTTACTGAAACTGTCAATAATAACGCAATAATGCAGCAAGGGGGTGAGTTGTTTATCAGTACCGGGAACAAGGAAGTTACGTAATGTTTCGCGCCTTTTCGGTAAAAGCTTCTAGAATGTTCCCTAAAAGAAATATGTATTAGTGGTTTTCATTGGATATTAAAATAGACGCTAATGTTGGCGCGTTTTATTAGCCAATGGCAGTTCATTTATAATCTTTAGGTGTATCTTAAGGCAAGCCTATAAATAAGCCAGGCCGAGGTAGCGTGTCCCCCAGTTCAACGGAATTCTCAGTACACTACATATCGTCAGCCAGTCCTTCATTTCGTCAAGTTACGCGCAGCAGAATTACAAGAATCTAAATTATTATAAAGTTAATTCTACACAAAATCGAAGTACGTGAGTTAAAAGTGATAAGAAGTTATTACAAACAGTTTCAGTTTGGCGAGTATCCAGATAAATATGTAAATGTGTTAGTGAACGTGTTCGACAATAAAAGTTATAAAACCAATTTCTTCATCAGTATCATTTCTAGACAAAAGATTCCTTTCCGCTTCACACCCTGCAAGAGATACTTGTTCTACTAAGATAATATGATAGCTAGCCGGAGGACAATATACAAAACTTTAAATTCTTTCGAACCCTAATTGATGCAAATTGCTACGCCAGATGGAGTTAAACGAACCAAACAAGGAGTGACGTCACAAGGAGGCTTCAACACACGTGATGTAAACAACATTACATAAAGCAGCAACCGTTGCATATTGGCTTCCAAACGCGGAGCTACAATTAATGTTAAATAAATACAACATTAATACTACTACAAATTGGCTCCCAAACGTGGTGCTATAATAATGTCAAACACATGTAACATTAATACCACTTCAATATATACAATACACAAACAAAACAATATACCAGATGAAATGAGAGCCATAGCAAATGAAAGATACCCAGAAAAAGAATGGCACCGAATATATACAGATGGATCCCTCATCAATAATAAAAATGCTGGTGCAGGACTATACTGTAAACATTTTGCACAGTATCTAACATTAGATGAAATGTCAAACCACTATGATGGAGAATTAACAGCTATAAAAGCAGCATTACACAACATTTTATATAGACCATACATAAAACAAAAAATAGCCATCTTATCAGACTCAAAATCAGCCATAGATGGAATAGTAAATTACAATAATAATATTAAAGAAATAAGAAGCCTAATTAAAGCAGTTGAAACTAGAAATCATGTCACTCTACAATGGATCCCAGCCCATGTTGGACTTTTGGGCAATGAACATGTGGATCAATTAGCAAAGAAAGGTGCAATACAACAAATAAAACCTGTAGGACAAATAGAAATAAATAAACAATTAAATAACGTTAAACAACATTTCAAAAAACAGCAGAGACTTGATGAAGAAGATAAATTAAAGAATAAAGATTATAAGAATATTAAAGATAGAGTTGATATATAAAAAACGCCAAGGAAGACTGCAGTGGCCTTATTTAGGATGACAACTGGCCACGATTGCCTCACAGAACATCTCTACAAGATACAATGCCTACAAGTGCACTCTCTGTGAAGATGTCATCCTGAACAAACAACACCTCGCCAAATGCAAAGGCCTTAAAAGTGATAACTTACAGACTTGGGAAGCCAGAGGGAAAATGATGCAGATCAATTAATCTCCAGTGCCATTGGTCGTCAACAACAACAACATATCTTAGTCAGGGTCTAGGTTCTAGCACATTTGCTTTATGGCAGCCAGAATCTGGGATTTTAACCTCCAAATCATGAATGATTGATGTGGTTTCAAAAGTGTCTTTAAACTCTGATATGAGAAAGCCATAAATTCTGTTCTGTGAGGAGTGAGTATAGAAGAAAGACTTTAAACGTTTGATTAAGTTTAGGTAACATGGAAGGTGGCTATTGCAGAATAGTAACAACCTCAATTTTTGAAGATTTAGAAGCTTGTAACAGTGATGTGTCATAATTTAAAATAGAGAGTTGAGGGTTGTTACACTACATCACTATGATAAACTTACTTGAACGTGTTACTCCTCACAGAACAGAATTTATGGCTTTCTCATATCAGAGTTTAAAGACACTTTTGAAACCACATCAATCATTCATGATTTGGAGGTTAAAATCCCAGATTCTGGCTGCCATAAAGCAAATGTGCTAGAACCTAGACCCTGACTAAGATATGTTGTTGTTGTTGACGACCAATGGCACTGGAGATTAATTGATCTGCATCATTTTCCCTCTGGCTTCCCAAGTCTGTAAGTTATCACTTTTAAGGCCTTTGCATTTGGCGAGGTGTTGTTTGTTCAGGATGACATCTTCACAGAGAGTGCACTTGTAGGCATTGTATCTTGTAGAGATGTTCTGTGAGGCAATCGTGGCCAGTTGTCATCCTAAATAAGGCCACTGCAGTCTAGTTGAGAGAGAATGCTGACGATGGGGACAAGCCGTCTCCCGAAACGCGTTCAAGTAAGTTTATCATAGTGATGTAGTGTAACAACCCTCAACTCTCTATTTTAAAAAAATAGTAACAACCTGTTTGCTGGTCTATGCAAATTGCCTGCATACCCCTCGTTGAGGTCATGCACTGCAAGGTTATGTATAACATAGCCCAACAGAGGATATATGTACTCAGCAGTAACAGTTTTATGCATTTTAAATAAGGGCCTATGGTAATAATGGGCCACAAATAAAATATATGACTTCTTTTGTCTTATAAATCCTTACTTGCTGTGTGCCCAAAGATTATTCCATATCACAAGTGAGTGAAAGTAGGCAAAGCAAGCTGAGCTAACTTTTCACCTTGTACTTGAAGCCCAAAAATTTTGTAGCAGATATTTTACTTGTGGTGTAATTGTTAAAGCCTGATTCGTTTGAAATTGAATAAAGTTCAAATGTTGAGTTGTTCAAACACTTTAAGGATAGAATATCTTTGATGTGAGTTTTCACATATAAGCACATGGCTATTATCTGCAAAAAGCACAGATATTAACTCTTTGCTAAGATAATATTGTAACGTATGGGTCAAGTTAAGTTAAATTATTTTCCTAAAAACTTTGAAGTAAAACTAAATACCCAGAAAAATATATGCAAAAGAAAAGCGTGCAGCTGGTAATTCATAACACAAAATTCATGCATCACATGATAGCTAAGAAATGAGGATTGGATTTTTCCTATTGATCATTATTGGTACTGATCTGCACATCTTCATACAATGGATACCACACGTCGTTTACAACAGTAGACAAGACTTCCACATCCTGTTGCAGTGAGTGATAACGGACTGCTGGATTTTGCAGCTTTATCAGAGATCTATACAGGGCATGTCACTTGCTTCATTACTTCAAGAATTATGTGTAATTACTGTGACTTCCGGCCCGTGGTTCGATGTCCCAGGGTGACCAACATATTCAAGCACTCTATCTATTTCCGTATTTATGTTACCGTGTTTGTTAATTGTGTTTTGCTATTCCGAGTTGCTTACCAACCCTTAATGCTGTCCCTTCAAATTAAAGGCGTGACAATATGGCAGCTCACTTATACATATTAAAATAACAAAGGGTTGACGATAGAACCTTGTGGGACACCTTCAGTAATAACCTGGTTCAATGTCCCAGGGTGACCAACATATTCAAGCACTCTATCTATTTCCGTATTTATGTTACCGTGTTTGTTAATTGTGTTTTGCTATTCCGAGTTGCTCACCAACCCTTAATGCTGTCCCTTCAAATTAAAGGCGTGACAATATGGCAGCTCATTTACACATATAGGGTCGCCAATAGAACCTTGTGGGACACCTTCAGTAATAACCTGGTTCATTAACTCTGCTTTTCTGCATTCTATAGACGTTTGTGCAGTTAGGATGAACAAGACGTAACATGAAAGTTTAACACACTGTATTAAATGCAGCCGTTTAACCGCTTCGCCATGTCATCCTCTGTGATTTAGTGGTACCATTCTAGCTTCTAGTTCCCGAGGTCATGGGTTATAAACCAGCAGAGGGCGATGAATTTTTTTCGGGTGTAAAAATCCTTAGCATGACTTTCTTCGGAAGGGAAGCAAAGCCGGTGGTCCCATGTCATAGATTTATGGCACGTAAA
Source organism: Deroplatys truncata (assembly GCA_030765065.1). Lineage (NCBI taxonomy): Eukaryota > Metazoa > Arthropoda > Insecta > Mantodea > Mantidae > Deroplatys > Deroplatys truncata. The sequence continues at coordinate 11,768,353 of CM060975.1, forward strand.
AGAATCTCAAGTCTGATAAAGAGGCCTCTGAGCAAAATTACCGGTCTTTCACACCCAGTATAGAATGGGACGCTAAGAACCACAGCAGTTAAAGAGTGTCCATAAATAAAACTCAATTTAATTTCCTTCACCAATATGGACATGATATGGCATTCTGTGCAGCACTTTTGAATGATTAATTTAACTAACTGCTACTTGGCTTTGACATTTGCACGTGGTCTAAGGCACAATGGGAGCAGCTAACCTATGTTTTGTATTCTGTGGGAATGGTTGGATGCTGATGGGTTTCAACTGAATGCAATTTACCCTTTTATTATGTTTAAAAATACTCACAATATTATGCAGTTAATGAGATCAGACGATGCCACAACTATCATGTGTTTGGATAGCCAAGTGGTGTAAGGCCCCAAACAAACAAAATATGTTTTATTCCTGTTCCAAGAGGACACCTCATTGGGTATCTGGAAGGGGTTAAAGTTGACGTAACTTACCTCAATTTAACATGAAAGTGTAACACAAATGTGTGTTAAAAGTTGCTACAGGTGTCCTGCACAGTTCAGTATTGGAACCTTTTATTAAAGTTTATCTAAGTTAATCTCCAAAAACTAATGAATGATTCACACAGAATAGGCTATTATTAAATGAAATTATTTATTATGCTAGTAATATAGACATATGAATTTAAAATAATTAGGAGTATATTTGGATGAGAAAGTTAGTTGCGGTGTTGATACAGAACTGTGTAAGAAACTATCTAAAGTTCTTTTAAACGTAACTCTAAAAGTAGTAGAAGGCATACACTTACAATGTAGTACTTGCTTCTAGCCTTTGTTGGGGCAAAATTAGCATTTAAATTGCAAAGAAACGCCATTGGATGTATATGTGCTATTAGTAATCCAGAAAGTTGTGGAGTTGCTTTTAAAAATAATTACTCTATATTTATCATGTTTTGTTATTCATTACAGATAACTTGCACCTTTTAATGAACGTAGCTTAATTCACAACCACAATATGTACAACACATAAAGTAAATATTGATACACCGTATGTAAGATTATCTAGCACATATAATAAATTGCCAACTAAGATTAGACAGTTTCAGACTATTATTCAGAAATAGTTAATTCACCACGTTATAGTATTGAATATCACTGTATATTCACTTTGTATCTTCTGGTACATGTAATATGTATGACACAATTTTGTAATAAGCTCTAGATCACTTATTAAAATTTAATTGCCATAAGCAACTATTTGTTTGTAATTTTGAATTTGACAAAGTGTGTTACAATTTACTGAAACATCATTGCAAATAAATAACCAGAGTACATACACAGTGCCTTGTTGATATGGTGGTTAACCTTTTGCACAAAAGCCTGTTAAAATGCAATATTCAGGCATGTCCCTGACAAGTAACACTGTACACCTTCTATTCATCACAAAGCCGAGATGTATACGAGTATTCTGGTATAAGTCATTAACATGCATCTCTTACCTGGCATTACATTGCTACATTCTATAAGTACAGGGTTCAAAATAAGGATTGGGCTGATTTTTGATAACCTGTACATTTACCTAAGTGTCGAGATTGGTCAAATAGTCACAATTTTTACATAATGAGTAGGGCTAGGATTTTTATGATAGGGCATATATTTTTGGTAGGACTGACATATAAATGCTTCTTATGAAACAGCAAAATGAATTAACCTCATTTGTTAAGTCATATTTTTGCATATATGGCCATTTCTCTCTGATAGAGCATATTTTAGTAAGTAAATGGTCACATTCGTCATATTTTCACTCTTTCAAGAAGAAAATAACTTTCTTGTGCAAATTATTTATTCCGTGTTACATTTCTCAGAATTGCGCACCTCATTTTGTTTCCTGGAAAATGGCAAGTATCTACATTCCTTCCCTGTTTCCTTTGAATTCACAATATGGACTTCACCCTTATGCATCAGTGAGTTTGTGTAAGCTATTGTTACTCTATGAACAGGTAGCTGATTAAGTCATTCTGGACCCTGGACTGCAGACAAATGTCTAATTCACTCATTGTGTTATTCAGTCTTATTGAAGTCTTAAGCGTGTGCAGTACAGTTCAGAAAAAATGCCTAAAGTGAAGCAAAATGTTCAAGTAAAACTAAAAAAGTTTGTCTCTCAATATGGTGAGAAAGTATTTTCAAGTGATGGTAAAATACTCTATTGTAAACTGTGCGACGTAAGAGTAACTGCAGAGAAGTCATTTAATGTTCAGCAGCATGTGGCAACAGATAAACACAAATGTGGAGTACAACGGATTGAAAATGAAAAAATACTGCAGCAAATGCTCCTAGGGGAATCCCGCCAGTCTTATTCACCATTCTGCAAAGAACTTTGTACAGCTTTCCTTTGTGCTGATATTCCCTTAAGTAAACTAAACCATCCAAAATGTTGTGAATTCTTAGAAAAATACACAGACAACTCTTCCTGATTCTTCCACATTAAGAAAGAACTTTGTCAGCCGAAGCTACGAAAAAACAATACAACAAATGAGACAACAGCTTGTAAATAAAAAAATTTGGGTATCAATTGATGAAACTACAGACTCTATGGGAAGATATATTGCAAATGTCATTGTGGGAACTTTGGAAGAAGATGGTCCAGGCGAAAACTTTCTAATAAACTGTGAACATTTAGAAAAAGTAAATTTTTCCACCATTTCTAAGTTGTTCGACAGATCTATGGTTGCCATATGGCTCGAAGGTGTTAAGCATGGCAATGTACTTCTCTTCGTAACGGATGCTGCACCTTATATGGTGAAAGCTGCCGATTCTCTAAAAGCATTGTACAGTAAAATGGTGCATGTGACTTGTTTAGCTCACGCCTTGCACCGAGTTGCAAAGGAGATTCATAGTAAATTCAGTGATGTTGACAAATTTATTGGATGTGTCAAAAAGGTATTTTTGAAAGCCCCTTCACGTGTTGCAGCATTTAAGTTGTTAGCTCCAGACATTCCCTTGCACCATCTCCCATTTTGACAAGATGGAGGTCCTGGATTGATGCCTGCAACTAGTACTGCCAGAACTTCAACGTTGTGAAAAGCATCATTGATTCATTCGAAAGCAGTAAAGCTACTCCAATTGGACTAGCTCAAGAACTAATATCTAATGGTAAAATTTCAGGCAAACTTTCATACATGAAATCAAATTTTGGATTTATTCCTGCTTTGGAGGAATCAAAAGTGCCACTAGTGAAGCAGATAGAACAAGTGAAAAAGGTTGTGAATAAATTAGAGGGTGTTTGTGGTAAAGTGGGAAAAGAAGTGTCAAAGAAAATGGAAAAGGTGTTAGAAAAAAATTAAAGAGTATCATACACTGTGTTCCATTTCAATGATTTTGTTGGGTGAAAAGTTCTCTCTTAATCATTCAGATTTAGATTCAAATGATGTTGTTCATTTTAAATATGCTCCTCTTGTGTCAGCTGAAGTAGAAAGGAGCTTTTCGAAGTACAAGGCTTTGTTGGCTGACAATAGGAAATCTTTTTCATTTGAAAATTTGCACAAGGTATTCATTGTTGCAACTCAGAGCTTATATGAAGTAGAATGAGGATGTAAAAAGCACATAGGTTAACTATGTTCCTATAATGTTAATAAAAATCATACTGAATATCAAATTACATAGTTTAGCTTGCTTCGCATGTGCATTTTATTCTGAAATAAATAGTTCATTATCAAAACTGACTTACTAATTTATTTTACAACAGAAATTTTACCTCAATTTAATATTGTTAGGTCATATTTATTATGTTATTGTGAATATTTTGGTAAATGTTTGGTCATAAAAGCATATTTTTTGGTGCATATTATGGTGATTTTTAGGTCATAAATATCCTAGCCCTAATAATGAGTATAGGCAGATAACTTTGTGAACTTGTATATCATCCTATGATGTTCACTCTAAGTGCAAAAATTTGTGCCCTGGTTCTATAAGGGGTTGAAAATAAAGTAAGAGTAGTTTTTAAAAATGTTGACCGCTATATAATTAAAAATAAGGATTGGCTGGTTTTTGGAAATTGTAACATATCTTATCGTTTTTGCCAACTAAGCTTATAACTTTCGTGGTTGTATAGTATGAGCGTACAAAGAATATTAACAAAATTCTAGTGGCAACACGCTCTAACTTGACTCTTTCAACAAGAATACCTTGTCTTCATCATGAGCTAAGAGCCTCTAACTTGTGTGTTTGGGTACCATATCATTTTTGTCAGTTTTTAGTATCCAAATGTACGTGGTTTTTTAAAATCATACCAAAAATATTACTTGGTAACAGTTTAGGGAAATGTGGTGTAAATTTCCATTTCTGTAAGGAAGTGTTTTTTGCCAGTAACTTGTGTGTTTTGTTTTTGTGCTAGGTTGTATGTGAACAGTTTTTGTTGACATTGCAGGAATCTGTCTGGTGGATGAGACGGACCCCAGCGAGCTTCAGAACCAAGAACAAGAAGTAGCTGCTGGCGTGAGAGTGGCATATTCACTGCCACCTACACTGGACACACCACCAAATGAAGTGGATCCATCAGGCCCAAGTTTAGAAGAACTAATGGCTCAGATGAAGTCAATGTAAACTGGTGCAATTGGAAAATAAAGATGCTGTATCATATTGTTTGTTTTAAACAGGCCGAGGAAACTAGGGATGACTAATACTTTGATTATGGTAGATAACGAGTTGAGACATTCCATAGACTCTTGTGTCTAAATCACGTTGCTGACTCACTATTACGACAGCAAATCAAAAAGCCTTTGCTCCTATTTTTTTTTCTGCCAAATTACGAATGTAAAACAAAAACCAACATATACATTCGAAGTAGTGGACTTTTCATGGGCTGGTCCTCATAGAGTTTCCAGCTGCTGTGGGCAGATGTGCTTAACACATCCACGGCTTACGAGCAATGAAGTGTGATCCATTTTCTATGGCGTAAGGGACGAACGCCCATCGAGATCCACAGGGAAATGTAGCCATCATATGGGGAAAGGTGTCTTGCTTTGAGAAGTGTGAGACGGTGGTGTTCTGAGTTCGAAAATGAGCGTGCAGGGAGACCGCATGTATCGATGACTGATGACAATATTCTCATACGATGGTAAAAGCAGAGCGGCACGTGCGCATCAAAGACATTGCTCAGGAGCTTGACATTTCTTTTGGGAGTGCTTACGGTACAGGAAGGTTTCATGTCGATGGGTTCCTAAGCAGTTGGATGGCGTGATGAAAGGCAAGCGAATGATATGCCGAGGAGGGTGACTACATTACACGTCGGAATCAAAACAGCAGAGTATCGTGACTGCACCATCTGTTCACAAAGTGATGTTAACAGCATTCTGGGATTACCGTGAACTGCTCGTGCTGGATTTCATGCAGCGAGGTGCCGCCGACAGATATTGTTGCACAATGTCACTTCTACGGGCAGCGATCAGAAAGAAGCGCCAAGGGATTCTCGATGTTGACTAATGTGATCATCCTCCATGACAATGCGAGACCACATGTGGCAAACAAGACTGTCGGCAAGCTAAGGAACTTTCACTGGGAGTTTCTAGAGGCCGGATCTTGCCGCTAGTGATTTCCATCTTTTCAGTCCACTGACGAAGTTGCTGGCAGGACAGCGATTCACTTGCGACAGCAGACTTCTACCGCAGCGGCATCGCAAAATTAGTGCTGCAATGCGACAAATGTCTGAACCGGCACGTGGACTATGTGGAAAAATAGTGAAAGGTACAAGGAATAATATCTGCATGTTTAGTTGGCTGTATGTATCTTATATTACCAGGAAAAAATAGGGGCAAAGACTTCTTGATTTGCCATCGTACATTTGCATATTCCAGTGACCAAAATCTGCAAATCAGAAGTTGACACGTGAGATAATACAGCACACGGAAATACTTGATCTTACCTTCCACCTGTTACTTTGTGTGTACACAAGTCAAACTCGCATCATGAGCATAGCTTACAGGTATAACATATTCCAGTGAGCAGAACTTGACACGTGAGATAATACAGCACATGGAAATACTTGATCTTACCTTCCACCTGTTACTTTGTGTACATGAGCATAGCTTACAGGTATAACATATTCCAGGGACCACAACTTGACACGTGAGATAATACAGCACACGGAAATACTTGATCTTACCTTCCACCTGTTACTTTGTGTGTACATGAGCATAGCTTACAGGTATAACATATTCCAGTGACCACAACTTGACACGTGAGATAATACAGCACACGGAAATACTTGATCTTACCTTCCACCTGTTACTTTGTGTGTACATGAGCATAGCTTACAGGTATAACATATTCCAGTGACCACAACTTGACACGTGAGATAATAGCACATGGAAATACTTGATCTTACCTTCCACCTGTTACTTTGTGTGTACATGAGCATAGCTTACAGGTATAACATATTCCAGTGACCACAACTTGACACGTGAGATAATACAGCACACGGAAATACTTGATCTTACCTTCCACCTGTTACTTTGTGTGTACATGAGCATAGCTTACAGGTATAACATATTCCAGTGACCACAACTTGACACATGAGATAATACAGCACATGGAAATACTTGATCTTACCATCCACCTGTTACTTTGTGTGTACATGAGCATAGCTTACAGGTATAACATATTCCAGTGACCACAACTTGACACGTGAGATAATACAGCACATGGAAATACTTGATCTTACCTTCCACCTGTTACTTTGTGTGTACATGAGCATAGCTTACAGGTATAACATATTCCAGTGACCACAACTTGACACGTGAGATAATACAGCACATGGAAATACTTGATCTTACCTTCCACCTGTTACTTTGTGTGTACATGAGCATAGCTTACAGGTATAACATATTCCAGTGACCACAACTTGACACGTGAGATAATACAGCACACGGAAATACTTGATCTTACCTTCCACCTGTTACTTTGTGTGTACATGAGCATAGCTTACAGGTATAACATATTCCAGTGACCACAACTTGACACGTGAGATAATACAGCACACGGAAATACTTGATCTTACCTTCCACCTGTTACTTTGTGTGTACATGAGCATAGCTTACAGGTATAACATATTCCAGTGACCACAACTTGACACGTGAGATAATACAGCACATGGAAATACTTGATCTTACCATCCACCTGTTACTTTGTGTGTACATGAGCATAGCTTACAGGTATAACATATTCCAGTGACCACAACTTGACACGTGAGATAATACAGCACATGGAAATACTTGATCTTACCTTCCACCTGTTACTTTGTGTGTACATGAGCATAGCTTACAGGTATAACATATTCCAGTGACCACAACTTGACACGTGAGATAATACAGCACATGGAAATACTTGATCTTACCTTCCACCTGTTACTTTGTGTGTACACAAGTCAAAGTCGCATCATGAGCATAGCTTACAGGTATAACATATTCCAGTGAGCAGAACTTGACACGTGAGATAATACAGCACATGGAAATACTTGATCTTACCTTCCACCTGTTACTTTGTGTGTACACAAGTCAAACTCGCATCATGAGCATAGCTTACAGGTATAACATATTCCAGTGACCACAACTTGACACGTGAGATAATACAGCACATGGAAATACTTGATCTTACCTTCCACCTGTTACTTTGTGTGTACACAAGTCAAACTCGCATCATGAGCATAGCTTACAGGTATAACATATTCCAGTGAGCAGAACTTGACACGTGAGATAATACAGCACACGGAAATACTTGATCTTACCTTCCACCTGTTACTTTGTGTGTACACAAGTCAAACTCGCATCATGAGCATAGCTTACAGGTGTAACATATTCCAGTGACCACAACTTGACACGTGAGATAATACAGCACATGGAAATACTTGATCTTACCTTCCACCTGTTACTTTGTGTGTACACAAGTCAAACTCGCATCATGAGCATAGCTTACAGGTGTAACATATTCCAGTGACCACAACTTGACACGTGAGATAATACAGCACATGGAAATACTTGATCTTACCTTCCACCTGTTACTTTGTGTACATGAGCATAGCTTACAGATATAACATATTCCAGTGAGCAGAACTTGACACGTGAGATAATACAGCACACGGAAATACTTGATCTTACCTTCCACCTGTTACTTTGTGTGTACACAAGTCAAACTCGCATCATGAGCATAGCTTACAGGTATAACATATTCCAGTGAGCAGAACTTGACACGTGAGATAATACAGCACATGGAAATACTTGATCTTACCTTCCACCTGTTACTTTGTGTACATGAGCATAGCTTACAGGTATAACATATTCCAGTGACCACAACTTGACACGTGAGATAATACAGCACACGGAAATACTTGATCTTACCTTCCACCTGTTACTTTGTGTGTACACAAGTCAAACTCGCATCATGAGCATAGCTTACAGGTGTAACATATTCCAGTGAGCAGAACTTGACACATGAGATAATACAGCACATGGAAATACTTGATCTTACCTTCCACCTGTTACTTTGTGTACATGAGCATAGCTTACAGGTATAACATATTCCAGTGAGCAGAACTTGACACGTGAGATAATACAGCACATGGAAATACTTGATCTTACCTTCCACCTGTTACTTTGTGTGTACACAAGTCAAACTCGCATCATGAGCATAGCTTACAGGTATAACATATTCCAGTGAGCAGAACTTGACACGTGAGATAATACAGCACACGGAAATACTTGATCTTACCTTCCACCTGTTACTTTGTGTGTACACAAGTCAAACTCGCATCATGAGCATAGCTTACAGGTGTAACATATTCCAGTGACCACAACTTGACACGTGAGATAATACAGCACATGGAAATACTTGATCTTACCTTCCACCTGTTACTTTGTGTGTACACAAGTCAAACTCGCATCATGAGCATAGCTTACAGGTGTAACATATTCCAGTGACCACAACTTGACACGTGAGATAGTACAGCACATGGAAATACTTGATCTTACCTTCCACCTGTTACTTTGTGTGTACACAAGTCAAACTCGCATCATGAGCATAGCTTACAGGTGTAACATATTCCAGTGACCACAACTTGACACGTGAGATAATACAGCACATGGAAATACTTGATCTTACCTTCCACCTGTTACTTTGTGTGTACACAAGTCAAACTCGCATCATGAGCATAGCTTAAAGGTATAACATATTCCAGTGAGCAGAACTTGACACGTGAGATAATACAGCACACGGAAATACTTGATCTTACCTTCCACCTGTTACTTTGTGTGTACACAAATCAAACTCGCATCATGAGCATAGCTTACAGGTGTAACATATTCCAGTGACCACAACTTGACACGTGAGATAATACAGCACATGGAAATACTTGATCTTACCTTCCACCTGTTACTTTGTGTGTACACAAGTCAAAGTCGCATCATGAGCATAGCTTACAGGTGTAACATATTCCAGTGACCACAACTTGACACGTGAGATAATACAGCACATGGAAATACTTGATCTTACCTTCCACCTGTTACTTTGTGTACATGAGCATAGCTTACAGGTATAACATATTCCAGTGAGCAGAACTTGACACGTGAGATAATACAGCACACGGAAATACTTGATCTTACCTTCCACCTGTTACTTTGTGTGTACACAAGTCAAACTCGCATCATGAGCATAGCTTACAGGTATAACATATTCCAGTGAGCAGAACTTGACACGTGAGATAATACAGAACATGGAAATACTTGATCTTACCTTCCACCTGTTACTTTGTGTGTACACAAGTCAAACTCGCATCATGAGCATAGCTTACAGGTATAACATATTCCAGTGAGCAGAACTTGACACGTGAGATAATACAGCACACGGAAATACTTGATCTTACCTTCCACCTGTTACTTTGTGTACATGAGCATAGCTTACAGGTATAACATATTCCAGTGACCACAACTTGACACGTGAGATAATACAGCACATGGAAATACTTGATCTTACCTTCCACCTGTTACTTTGTGTGTACACAAGTCAAACTCGCATTATGAGCATAGCTTACAGGTGTAACATATTCCAGTGACCACAACTTGACACGTGAGATAATACAGTACATGGAAATACTTGATCTTACCTTCCACCTGTTACTTTGTGTACATGAGCATAGCTTACAGGTATAACATATTCCAGTGACCACAACTTGACACGTGAGATAATACAGCAAATGGAAATACTTGATCTTACCTTCCACTTGTTACTTTGTGTACATGAGCATAGCTTACAGGTATAACATATTCCAGTGACCACAACTTGACACGTGAGATAATACAGCACATGGAAATACTTGATCTTACCTTCCACCTGTTACTTTGTGTGTACACAAGTCAAACTCGCATCATGAGCATAGCTTACAGGTATAACATAGGACTATTTCCATAATAATGGATTAAAAATCCTTTAAAAGAAAGTTTTCAGCACAAAATATACCGTGTTTATGCAAATCTAATGCGCATCTTTTTTGACCAAATGTAGTACTCAAAATTGTGGTGTGCATTAGATTTGAGTGCAAATCCATTTTGTAGAACACCAATAACTCCATTCAATTTTTGTTTGTTTATTACGTCACAATGGATTGCTGGAGTTAACATGCATCCGGAAACTTGCGACAAGCTAGCCACTCATTTATCATTAAGTGTTTTTAGTTATGACATGGAGGGCAAGGGCAAACACAGAAGAACATCTTTATGTTGAGAAAAATGGTAATAGAAAGGCAGGATGGTGTATCAGAGAGCAACGTGGCGAAAACACAAATTGGCATTATTTGATACTAAAGGTAGTCATTCAAGAAATGCTTTGGATGGCAGCAAGGGTGATGGGGAGAGAGGAAATTAACCTTTTTTGGGGGGGGGGCAATGGTGTTAACTCGTGTTGTTGGGTTTCTTGCACTTAGATCATACATTCACATTCATACTTCCAGACTCTGGGGAAGATAGGCATTAATCTTGGCTAGAGAAAAATTCACACCCCCAGCCAGGAATTGAACCCGGGACCCCTCGCAGCACAGCAGGCAGTTGCTCTACCGACTGAGCTATGGGGCCAGTTTCTGATGTGGACACTTGTGAGGATTCCAACGAATGATAATGATTCACGCTGGTTATTTTTGGTATTGTATTAATAAATTTGTTTTCAATGTGCACTTTCCTTATTTCATGTCACCTAACAATAGGGCACTTTCAATTTTACAATGTGATGGTTTATATATATGGTAAATCCATTGTTGTATTAAATAAAACACCTGTCATTCATGTGCTTTACATTTGATACAAACAGTTTTTTTTCACAATTGTAAGTTGTGTATTAGATTCACGTAAATACGGTAGTTAAAAGGGAAGCAAATAAATTATTATTATTTGCACCTTTCTTTGATACAAATGAAGCTGGTTGTAACCACTGCACCATCCTTGTCCACTAACATTTGTTTTAACCTTTTAGAAACATTATTCCAAGCAAGACCTATTCTTTCAAATTGATTGTGTATGTCTACATACTTCTCTCTCCCCCAATATCTCTTGTACAGACCTTTATCCTCTTAGAACTAGCCCATGTCTTTCACCCTCATTCTCACTTCTTTCCTGGTGTTTTGTTTTTTGGGGGTACTTTCATTTAACTACATTGGTGTTATTGTCTTTGCATCATTAGATCACACACACTCTGGGGAGAATAGGGAATAATCTTGGCTAGAGAAAAATTCCCACCCCCCAGCAAGAAATCAAACCCAGGGGCAGGTGCTCTACCGACTGAGCTACGGGGCCAGCCCCCACTGCTATTGTTTTCATCTAATAGACAAATATTCCTCATGCCAATTTCTTCTAACACATTTCCAATCTCCCCAAACCAATTGTCTCTTCCTAAAACATCTGTTTGGAGCTGCCATCTAGATTTAAACATGTGTACCAATAGTTCAAAATTCTCTCCATTATTATACCCCTTCCTGCTACACCCCTTGGTGAGCTCTTAGGTAGAGCCAAAACTTGTCTACAAAACATTCTATGGACCTGATCACCCCACATAACATCTTCGACTTTACTGCTTTGTAAAGTCTTTCCAGACAGTGGGGGGGGGGGGGGTAACAGCTTCCATGTGCCAAATTCTTTTACTACCTCTTTGGCTCTCCTTTTATAAACAATCTTTCACCTCGTTTTCATACTTAATGTAACTTATGGCATTATCAAAATAAAAAAAATTGCTGTAATTGCGGAATGTGAAACAGGAACAATTAACATACAATACAAAATTGCTTACACACACAAAACTACTAACAAGAACATAGCTCAGTGAAGAAGCTATCACCTTTATAGTTTTTTATAAACTGAGTATTGACAAATAGTGGTACTGTCCTGTCACTAATAAAAACCAATGGATCAGGAGAATGACCAACATACAGGGTGCTCACCCTCTGGCAGCATCTAACAACCCATAAGCCTACCTGAAATATGACCAGCCCCAGGAATTGAACCCGATACTTCCTAAACATGAGGTCCACATGTTACCAGTCAGTATCAAAACAATAGTTATTTATTGCACAAGTCAACTCTCTCATAAGTTGCTCATTTAATTTTCTTGTTAGATATTATGGTTTCTTAGTAACAGACAGAAGCTTTACTTGGAACACAAAATGAAGTCATCAAATAAAACTTTTACATTTGGTCACACATACACAAATTTTACTATGACTGGATGGCCTGCCCGCCGTGGCTGTAAGGATTTGGTCCTTTGAGATCTCAAAGTTCATTAACTTGGTCAATTTTTTCATAAAAATAATTTTTTGTTATTCATGTGCAATGCCATCTAAAGCTTGCTCTGTTCCTTTTCTTATAAAATGGATGTCTACTAATAATGCAGTCAATACTTATGAAAATTAGTTGATTTGTTCTTCTCTGCTCTCCAAAGTAAAGGCCTTATTAACGTGCGTACTCATTACTCGAATTATTGATTCAGATTAGACATCTACGCATTTCTCACATGGTCTCTATTTTTGTGAATATGCATTTTCTCCCAGGTAGTTGGCGGCACTGCTACTGCTCAGATAAATTACATTTTGTTTTTCCAATGTACAGTAGAGCAAATTAGTATAAAGGCATAGATATGTGTAGTAAAATGAACAAGTTCTGTAGGAATATTGTTGCATATAGCATATCTGCGACAGTATGACAAGGAATCAACAATTCAGGTGGTTTGCATGTGCCTCTACTGTAGTCCATAAACCATTAATGTGGGAAATGGTTATAAAAATCAGTGTGTACAAGAAAATGGGATTGTTTAGTCATCCGATGCCAAGAAGTTAAACCTTTATAGTTCAATGGTTGGTAGTCTTGTTACATTGGATACACAATATGGAAAGAACATGAGCTATGTGTAAAGTAGGAAATTATCTCAGGTATTTAAACAGTTACTTTGGAGTCCAAAATTGTTAATTGTTTCCAACCTGTTGCTGATTTGCAAGACAAATTTTGTCAAATGAGAAACATCCTCAATTCAAGAAACAATCGCATAATCCAGCTCCAACACTCACTCATAACAAGGCTTCATTGCATTTTGTGAAAAAGTGTCTCATGGACTTGAGAATGGGAGAAAGTGATGAGAAGAAGTGTAATTTATATTTCAATATTATCATCTTAGAACAGAGCAGCCAATAAGAATGAGGAGAAATTTTGGTGGCAGAGGTGTTTATTTGTGAATCCTCCTGCGCTAAAGGTAAATCATGCATTGCTTGGCTGAACAAACATGTACGCTAAGATGCTAGAGACAGAATTTTCAACAAGATATTGCATCTGTGCATTCTTCTGCTACAGCCAAAATGTGGTTTGAAGAAACAGATGTTGTCTTGCCCTGGCCAGCATGTACCCAGTTTTCAATACTTCCAAGGCATCTTTTTCGCAATGGAGGGCAACTTCAGTCCAGCATTTCAATGCAAGAAATAAAAACTCCACCAAAAAGGGCCTAAGATACTTCTTGATGTATATATGAATAAAGGTGGTTTGACGAAGTACTAGCAATGCAATAACCAACAGAATAGAGGGTATCAAGAAGTGCAAATGTCTTATTTTGTTACTCATTTTGTGATAGAAACTAATTCTAACTTTTATGCTGCCCACATAATACATTAGATACATATGGCTAAGAAATTGTATGTACTACCTTTCAATAGGAACTGCAGTGCCTTTATAGTCACTTCCAGTCGGCCAGTAAGGTACCGTTGCTATAGCTTTAGTTGGCTTATTTATTAATGAAGATAACAATTTTAACTTTACAGTGTGTTCATTTTTATGATGAGGCAGGTGAACTAATATTGTTACAAACTTGTCGGAGGCATCTTTGTTTCTAGGAAACAAATCAGAATCTGCAACATTTAACAAAATTAGAACCCAATGAAGTTGAAGCATCTATTACTACAGGAAAACAGCAGCAAGATGCCACTCAAACATGTTCAAAGGTAATTAGCAAAGTTCCATTGAACGTTATTACAGTTTGTTGTGCTTTCTTAGCTGGCAGACTTGTTGCTTTATCAGCATGCAAGAAACCACTCATAAAAATGAACACAATAGTAAGTAAAATTGAAATGGAATGCTATTTTTTCCATTGCCAACTTAAATAAAGAATTAGATGGGTTGACTGTTATTTACACACTTCCGTGACAGTTGTTATCTTACCAAACACTAGCAGCGTGGGTAAGAGAAGCTTATAATGGGTGCATAGACAGTTGAAGGAGCAGGCATTGTCACTTTAGTGCACCGGTTCATGTGCCTTGTGGCAAAGATATTTGTGTGTTCTCAACATTGTTTCTGGTAATGGCCAGGATATTACAAAAATGTAGTACTGTATCTCCGAGGATGCGGGTTCTTCTTGGGTATTATAGTTTCATTTTACATGTGCTGAGGAGATGTTTGAACATTGTTAAATGCACAGGAACGTCTGAGTGACACCCTACTAGGGTTGCCACCTCTCTTGCTTGTGCCTTAATTGCTATTCCAAAACATTTTTGTGTGTTTAACACAGCCATGATTGATGAAACAGTTATACCTGGTCACAGAGATCGCAAGCAAAGCACAGCTCATTACCAACTTGTGCACCGTACTAGTCCAAGTGACTACCGTAAGATAAAGGAACCACTTTAACGCATTTGCTTCTTTTTGTGTGTTTAACACAGCCATGATTGATGAAACAGTTATACCTGGTCACAGAGATCGCAAGCAAAGCACAGCTCATTACCAACTTGTGCGCCATACTAGTCCGACTACTGTAAGATAAAGGAACCACTTTAACACATTTGCTTCTTTTTGTGTGTTTGTTTAACACAGCCATGATTGATGAAACAGTTATACCTGGTCACAGAGATCGCAAGCAAAGCACAGCTCATTACCAACTTGTGCACCGTACTAGTCCAAGTGACTACTGTAAGATAAAGGAACCACTTTAACACATTTGCTTCCTACAACTTGGAGGCAACTAACTGCTCTATTTACACCATCACCGATGCAAATGGGATCCAACATCTTCCACAAGGCTGGTGGCATATCGAAGGCCTCAGAAACTTAAGTATGCATCACAAAACAAATGAACTGCTTGACGCTTGTATAAATGCATATGTTTTTACAGATTTATTACATCGTTGTGACCATCTTTTACTGGAACCCATCATTTTGTGAAGATCCTGGCATGTCATGAAACAACAAGAGATGCTTGGGTCCTTTGATCTAATCTGGCGGCTTTTCATGACCCACCTAGGATCTTTGCAAAATTATGTTTGTTCAGCAAACGTATAAAACACTAGGAGAGAAACAAGATAATAAACATATATTTGAAATCAAATAAATTAGTAAAGTCTTACATTACATGGAAATGTTTCAGTTTCATATGAATTAACAGCCAACACTTTCTCTACCCATAGGTACAGGATTCAATATCAGGATTTCAATGCAAATACATGTTTTGAGGCCCCACGAATCAAAAAGGAGTGTCTGCAGCATAAACAAAACATTGCATAAATACCAAAGTTGGAACAAAAACATTTTCAAGAAAATCCCACCACCCTCAACTACTCTTTTTAAATGAAACATTTTTTTTAAATTTTTGATTTTGTCAAAAATGGCTCTAACAATTTTGATTAAAACACCATATAAGATATTTAGATGACAAATAAAGCATATATCTTGAATTTTCTGGCAAGTCCTGTTGATTCCAAAGCAATTTTGTATAATTGATAAATATTAAGTAATGTATTACACACATACAGAGATTAATTTTTTGAAATAACTTTTCTGTGGCATACGCCATCTCCCAGATATCCTTATTAAGACTTCAAATTCTCCAACACTTGGTCATTCTTTATTACATTCAGTTGTTTCTCGTGATGTCATGGAAACAGTACGGAATTTTAGCCCAGCATATAGTGTCCAGTTCTAAAACATTTGACTATCGCTGTTCCCTTTGCAAGCATAATAAAATTCTGCAAGGATTCATGTTGATTAAAATAAAGAAAATAGAAAAATAAACCCTTGTAAGAATAGTTTGTATACTCGCAATAAATGATAGAGGGCAGAGAAACTCGTGTGAATGTAACATATGCAACTGCTCTAGAACCAAGCATGTGTATGTAACAAAACAAAAACATAGTGTTGTGTGGAAGAAGGATGAATTATTTTATAGTTACACCATGTTTCAGGTATTGTTACATCTAAATACTTCTCTGTAAACTCACGCTAACAGGAATTATCACAGTAATCGTTGTGTGTATCGCAAGATATATTGCTCTCGTGAGCGTCACTTCTAGGACTGGTTATAGCAATAAACTCACCTTGCAATGCTGGTACACAACAGGGAGTGTATATGGAGCACCTGCTTCCAGTTCAGCCAACATAATACACGTATACATTACATTTCTGATTCCTCTTGTCGACCAAGCTTTCATTCCTTTATTTAATGACGTACATCAAAATTGTTTGAGCCAACAGCCGTTGAGTTGGATCTCAGGTTAGGAAGTACATATGCTTCTGTTTCATGTTGTTAGTTTGCTACATGACATGGCTGTACAGTGAATATGACCAGCCTGGGAACGAGAAGTTAAAACCTGCCCAAATCTACTTTCCTGTTCCTGGGACCCGGGAAAGCTTGCATTGAAATACATGTGGTTGCTGTGTACCAACGTAGAATGTTTCATAGAGCATGTCTCCACGGTAACTGGGGTGCATTGTATCATTTAATTTCTTTATGGTATTTCAGGTTCAAAGGTGTGTCAGGATGTTTAAATTTAATTAAAAGTTTTTGTGCTGCATCCTCTTCTTCATGAAGAAACTTGGTAGCAATGCTACGCAGGCCATCAGTGACATCTTGAGCATGTTGGTGAAAGTGAACAAATCCTCGACGCTGCTCAGTGAGCCTAGTATCTGTCCGGCCTGCACAGTCAGGAAGTTGTACGGAGCCAGTCCTGCAAACAAAGCTCTAATTACACGATAGTCAAATGTTTCTTATCAAATCAATAATAATGCAAATGGCTGATACAACAAAGAGACCTACATTTTCTTCTGTCTCTTGGTTTACCAGTAATGTAACATTTGAGTTATTAACAAAAAACTTCCATTTAAAGGATGGGGAGATACTAAACTCAAATATACAGTTTGGCATTTATCCGAGTGGAAGTGACACCTTATCTACCTAATGTGTCTGGGGTAGTAACACATTTCTCTACCAATGCCAACATTCCCACTAAACCAGAGTACTTTGTGATTTTCTGGAAATTGGAGAATTTTATTACGACACACAACAGTTGCCAACATGGGAACAGTCTTCAATTTCAATGTTCCCCGTTGTACAAATTCGTAGAACCACCACCAGAGCAGTCAATGTCTGGTAGACGAGTGTTGTTTTTTATGACTCACTTTAATGTTTATCTGACATTTCATTGTTGACTTATGGCATAGACAGAACAGAAAAGTGTTAAGTGGGGGTTATAAAATAATCCTGTAGCGTAGAGGGCATTATGTCCTATGCAGATGTGGGGGGGTGAGTGGACACCTATCCTATACCCTCGACATCACCATGGATCGAACCAGAGGTCTAGCCACAGTGCAGGAAGGGATTAATTAATCCTGAGTTGAAATATTTAAATAAATTGATCGCAGCAATTAGAATTAACATAGGATATTGTAAGTGCTAGATGTGTTGTGAAACAACCACTGTGGGCCACACTACAAAATACGCTTTCTGGGAGACATTTGGAAACCACTCAAAGTTTAGCACCGGAATGAAAACATGCCCCCCACAGCAGCATCTGTTGCTGCCACTTTTGTCTAAGACATGCGGCGTAAATATGGCGCTACCAGTGTCTCATTCCTGCCAACTTAGAAACATGCTATAATTTTAACAAAGCGATTTTTGCTGTTAATTCTTACATTTATTTTGCAAGGGGGGAGGGTTGCAACCCTGAAAACCCCTCCCTAGCTATGCCTCTGTGTTCTATAAAAAAAGTTTTTTTTTGTATTCGGGGGATCTCAAAGCGTGTATTTGGAAAACACTCATAAAATTTTGTAGTGGAATATAAGACTTCCTATAGGTAGGTGTAAGAGAAAGTGATGTGAATGTAACACATCACACTTTCTGTTTAATGTCCTTTAACCAGTTAGGTCAAATTAGATGGTGAATGAGTTAGCCAACATTTGTCTCCTTAGAAAAGAGAAAAGCTTATCTGTGCAACGATTATTGAATGTAAGTTAACAGAAGCCCGCCAGAATAAATAAATACTAAGATGAGGGGTTGTCAAGGAGTTGGGGTTGGCGAATGAGTGGCGCAGCAGGAAGCTTATGGCTAAAGGAAAGGCAGCAATGACAGCAGTAAGGATGTGCATATACAATTTAGAAATGCCAACTAAATGGATAGAAAGAATGAGTGGCGCAGCAGGAAGCTTATGGCTAAAGGAAAGGCGGCAATGACAGCAGTAAGGATGTGCATATACAAATTAGAAATGCCAACTAAATGGCTAGAAAGAATGAGTGGCGCAGCAGGAAGCTTATGGATAAAGGAAAGGCAGCAATGACAGCAGTAAGGATGTGCAAATACAAATTAGAAATGCCAACTAAATGGATAGAAAGAATGAGTGGCGCAGTAGGAAGCTTATGGCTAAAGGAAAGGCGGCAATGACAGCAGTAAGGATGTGCATATACAAATTAGAAATGCCAACTAAATGGATAGAAAGAATGAGTGGCGCAGCAGGAAGCTTATGGCTAAAGGAAAGGCGGCAATGACAGCAGTAAGGATGTGCATATATAAATTAGAAATGCCAACTAAATGGATAGAAAGAATGAGTGGCGCAGTAGGAAGCTTATGGCTAAAGGAAAGGCGGCAATGACAGCAGTAAGGATGTGCATATACAAATTAGAAATGCCAACTAAATGGATAGAAAGAATGAGTGGCGCAGCAGGAAGCTTATGGCTAAAGGAAAGACGGCAATGACAGCAGTAAGGATGTGCATATACAAATTAGAAATGCCAACTAAATGGATAGAAAGGAGGAGTGGCGCAGCAGGAAGCTTATGGCTAAAGGAAAGGCGGCAATGACAGCAGTAAGGATGTGCATATACAAATTAGAAATGCCAACTAAATGGATAGAAAGAATGAGTGGCGCAGCAGGAAGCTTATGGCTAAAGGAAAGGCGGCAATGACAGCAGTAAGGATGTGCATATACAAATTAGAAATGCCAACTAAATGGATAGAAAGAATGAGTGGCGCAGCAGGAAGCTTATGGCTAAAGGAAAGGCGGCAATGACAGCAGTAAGGATGTGCAAATACAAATTAGAAATGCCAACTAAATGGCTAGAAAGAATGAGTGGCGCAGCAGGAAGCTAAAGGAAAGGCGGCAATGACAGCAGTAAGGATGTGCAAATACAAATTAGAAATGCCAACTAAATGGCTAGAAAGAATGAGTGGCGTAGCAGGAAGCTTATGGCTAAAGGAAAGGCGGCAACGACAGCAGTAAGGATGTGCATATATAAATTAGAAATGCCAACTAAATGGCTAGAAAGAATGAGTGGCGCAGCAGGAAGCTTATGGCTAAAGGAAAGGCGGCAATGACAGCAGTAAGGATGTGCAAATACAAATTAGAAATGCCAACTAAATGGATAGAAAGAATGAGTGGCGCAGTAGGAAGCTTATGGCTAAAGGAAAGGCGGCAATGACAGCAGTAAGGATGTGCATATACAAATTAGAAATGCCAACTAAATGGATAGAAAGAATGAGTGGCGCAGCAGGAAGCTTATGGCTAAAGGAAAGGCGGCAATGACAGCAGTAAGGATGTGCAAATACAAATTAGAAATGCCGACTAAATGGATAGAAAGAATGAGTGGCGCAGCAGGAAGCTTATGGCTAAAGGAAAGGCGGCAATGACAGCAGTAAGGATGTGCATATACAAATTAGAAATGCCGACTAAATGGCTAGAAAGAATGAGTGGCGCAGCAGGAAGCTTATGGCTAAAGGAAAGGCAGCAATGACAGCAGTAAGGATGTGCATATACAAATTAGAAATGCCAACTAAATGGATAGAAAGAATGAGTGGCGCAGCAGGAAGCTTATGGCTAAAGGAAAGGCGGCAATGACAGCAGTAAGGATGTGCAAATACAAATTAGAAATGCCAACTAAATGGCTAGAAAGAATGAGTGGCGCAGCAGGAAGCTAAAGGAAAGGCGGCAATGACAGCAGTAAGGATGTGCATATATAAATTAGAAATGCCAACTAAATGGCTAGAAAGAATGAGTGGCGCAGCAGGAAGCTTATGGCTAAAGGAAAGGCGGCAATGACAGCAGTAAGGATGTGCAAATACAAATTAGAAATGCCAACTAAATGGCTAGAAAGAATGAGTGGCGCAGCAGGAAGCTAAAGGAAAGGCGGCAATGACAGCAGTAAGGATGTGCATATATAAATTAGAAATGCCAACTAAATGGCTAGAATGAATGAGTGGCGCAGCAGGAAGCTTATGGCTAAAGGAAAGGCGGCAATGACAGCAGTAAGGATGTGCAAATACAAATTAGAAATGCCAACTAAATGGCTAGAAAGAATGAGTGGCGCAGCAGGAAGCTAAGGAAAGGCGGCAATGACAGCAGTAAGGATGTGCATATACAAATTAGAAATGCCAACTAAATGGATAGAAAGAATGAGTGGCGCAGCAGGAAGCTTATGGCTAAAGGAAAGGCGGCAATGACAGCAGTAAGGATGTGCAAATACAAATTAGAAATGCCAACTAAATGGCTAGAAAGAATGAGTGGTGCAGCAGGAAGCTTATGGCTAAAGGAAAGGCGGCAATGACAGCAGTAAGGATGTGCATATATAAATTAGAAATGCCAACTAAATGGCTAGAAAGAATGAGTGGCGCAGCAGGAAGCTTATGGCTAAAGGAAAGGCAGCAATGACAGCAGTAAGGATGTGCATATACAAATTAGAAATGCCAACTAAATGGATAGAAAGGAGGAGTGGCGCAGCAGGAAGCTTATGGCTAAAGGAAAGGCGGCAATGACAGCAGTAAGGATGTGCATATACAAATTAGAAATGCCAACTAAATGGATAGAAAGGAGGAGTGGCGCAGCAGGAAGCTTATGGCTAAAGGATAGGCGGCAATGACAGCAGTAAGGATGTGCATATACAAATTAGAAATGCCAACTAAATGGATAGAAAGGAGGAGTGGCGCAGCAGGAAGCTTATGGCTAAAGGAAAGACGGCAATGACAGCAGTAAGGATGTGCATATACAAATTAGAAATGCCAACTAAATGGATAGAAAGAATGAGTGGCGCAGCAGGAAGCTTATGGCTAAAGGAAAGGCGGCAATGACAGCAGTAAGGATGTGCATATACAAATTAGAAATGCCAACTAAATGGATAGAAAGAATGAGTGGCGCAGCAGGAAGCTTATGGCTAAAGGAAAGGCGGCAATGGCAGCAGTAAGGATGTGCATATACAAATTAGAAATGCCGACTAAATGGCTAGAAAGAATGAGTGGCGCAGCAGGAAGCTTATGGCTAAAGGAAAGGCGGCAATGACAGCAGTAAGGATGTGCAAATACAAATTAGAAATGCCAACTAAATGGATAGAAAGAATGAGTGGCGCAGTAGGAAGCTTATGGCTAAAGGAAAGGCGGCAATGACAGCAGTAAGGATGTGCATATACAAATTAGAAATGCCAACTAAATGGATAGAAAGAATGAGTGGCGCAGCAGGAAGCTTATGGCTAAAGGAAAGGCGGCAATGACAGCAGTAAGGATGTGCATATACAAATTAGAAATGCCAACTAAATGGATAGAAAGAATGAGTGGCGCAGCAGGAAGCTTATGGCTAAAGGAAAGGCGGCAATGACAGCAGTAAGGATGTGCATATACAAATTAGAAATGCCGACTAAATGGATAGAAAGAATGAGTGGCGCAGCAGGAAGCTTATGGCTAAAGGAAAGGCGGCAATGACAGCAGTAAGGATGTGCATATACAAATTAGAAATGCCAACTAAATGGCTAGAAAGAATGAATGGTGCAGCAGGAAGCTTATGGCTAAAGGAAAGGCGGCAATGACAGCAGTAAGGATGTGCAAATACAAATTAGAAATGCCAACTAAATGGCTAGAAAGAATGAGTGGCGCAGCAGGAAGCTTATGGCTAAAGGAAAGGCGGCAATGACAGCAGTAAGGATGTGGATATACAAATTAGAAATGCCAACTAAATGGCTAGAAAGAATGAATGGTGCAGCAGGAAGCTTATGGCTAAAGGAAAGGCGGCAATGACAGCAGTAAGGATGTGCAAATACAAATTAGAAATGCCAACTAAATGGATAGAAAGAATGTATGAAGCACTGGTAGAAGCAAGAATGCTATATGCAGGGGGGATCTGAATTAAGAAAAAAATAGACCAGAGCTACAGAACGTTCTGTAAAGAGCTATTGGGGTTAACAAGATCAGCACCAGGGGAAGTAGCATTAGTGCAATTAGGAAGAACAAGAAGAAAGGGAGTGATACTGGAAAGGATATTAAAATTTTGGTTTAGTGCCTGAGAAAAGATGGAGGGGAAATTTTAAAGATATGCATGGAACAACAAAAGAGTACGAAAAATAAAAATAGGTGGTGGACAGGGGTATAAAAAATTATGGAGAAGATAGGAATGGGAGATATTTGGAGAACAGGAGAAAGAAATAGGAACAGTAAGAAAGAGAGTGGAGGACATAGACAAGAGATTTGGGGAAGCTTAGAAAATAAAAAATCAATAAGGTTCTATAGATTAGTGAGAAGGGTATGTATAGAGCAGAAAAAGAAGCGTTTGCATGGATGAGAACAGGATTTGTGAACTATGTGGAGGTAGTGAAAGCACAGAGCGTTATATGACAGAATGCAAAGAATTACCAGAATGGAGACAAAAAGTATGGGAGGAAAACTAGTAGCAATTAAAATGTAAAGAAGAAAACAAAAATAAGAATAAGGGGGAGTTGTTAAAGAAAGTAAAGGAGAAATGGATAAGAATGGTAGAAGGGCTGCTCAGCTGAGCCAAGAAAATTTGTACTAAGTTAATTTACAAGTGGAATATTGTAACAAAAAGTTTATTCATTCATACTAAAGCCATCACGCTCCCTCTGGTTTAAACAAAGCTTGCATGTCACTTTCTCCACTACTCACCTTTAGTAAGTAGTGCAAGCATGAGACTTTCTCAGCCCAAAAATCATTTCTGTTTGTCTGTGAAGAGCATAACTCGAAAACAAAAGTTTGGATATTTAAGTTCAACATATTCCAAAGATGCAAGACAAAGACTTTACATGCTCCCATTCCGATGCCTGGCTCTAACCATTTTCATTAAAATAACATTCAGTAAAGATGTTTACATCATGAATAAAATGTATATCTTGAAATTTCTGGTGAAGTCCTCTTCATTCTGAAGGAATTTTCTATACACTAAACCCTCAATTTAACAGATCCACAATTAACAGACTTTTGAGTTAAGACCGAATTTGACTGATGTAACAAATGCGATTAGGGGAAACAAACTGTTGAGGAAAAAAATTTGACTACATTTATGAAAGGAACAGCAATTGTAATTTGGCAGCAGCTCTCGTGGTTTACACACAAACAACAGTGCCTCCTCATCTGGATGCACTCGCAGCTTCAAATCAGCAGAGTTTTGGGTGCACATGGTTGCAGTATTATGTATTTTAATCTTGAACCTACTTGTAATAACTGATGTCTCTACTTAAACAAAAGCTTGAGCATAATGAAGAAAGTGTAGCTGGTTAATGAGCACATAGTGGGGAGAAGTGTTGCCTTATTATCAAACGGAATAGTCTCTTTCAGCCTTCAATAAGCTCATATAAATACATTTTTATATGCACATTTACATTACAATGTCAAGTAAATCTTCATTATATGATTGATGACCCCCTTTAGTCCATTAAATCGAGGGTTTATGTAATTCTGTATAACTGGTCAAAGTTAAAAGAGAAGTGCTATACAAAAAATGTAGAGTAATTTTTTGAGACATTCTCGGAGATATCCATTAAAACTCTCAATACTTTACTCTAAGCAAGTCTCTTGAATCTGTCAGATTAGTTGTGAGAATAGATAAAACAAAAAGAAACTTGGGAACCAGACTGAAGGAACACGAGAGAAACATAAAAGTAAAACAAATAGAGAAATCTGCTGTATCATACCATTTTTGGACACAAAATCATGATATTAGCCAGATATAAAATTGTTGAAACCACACCAGTAGAACTGAATATTTGAGAAAATACATATATCATTTAAAACATCGCTACTTTCAAAATCCCAGAGCAGGAAGAGAGAGAGCTTCAGTCACCTAACAGCTGATGAGGACAAATGTTCTCAAAAAGTGACTCAATGAAACTTTCAACTCCAGTCATAGAAACAGTGCCTGCCCTGCCTTTAAGCATCTGACCACCAACTTGGCTATGATCCTTGTACTACAACATTTATCTCGATTAACTGGTTACTATAGTGGACACAAAGTTATGTCATCGAAGCAATGAAACATTTGCAACAACTTATGTATTCAAAGTACCTGATTTCACAGGTAACTTTTTAAACTTGAATGCTGATATAGTTTCGTTTTTTATGAAACTACAATGCACTTAAACAGAGTCAAGTAAAACTCTAAGAACAAAATAAAAAACTGAGAAGACACTATATAATCACAAATAGCACAGTTTGTAATGATGATTTCTCGTGAATGCAGCCGAGTGAGTGTTTATAGGGAGAATCTGACTTGCGAAGAAATAATAGCAACGTCAATATAAACTTGTTTGTTCTACACACATAAAACTACTAAGAAAAGCCAAAGAAGAAGAATAATGAGAAATTACAAATTATAGTAAGTGAACATTAGAAGAATGCAGGAACTTTGAGTTATTTGTTACTATTACGTTAGCAATGTTTGAGCAACACAGACACTATTGTGGTCAATATGAGTATGCTTAATAACAATCAGTGGTTTGATGTTATCACAGTCTAATATAATACAGTTCAAAATTTTGTTTAATTTCTCAAGCAAGCATAGCTGTTCTAATTATGAGGTGCATTCAAGTTATAACACCTCCGATTTTTTTTCTCACTAACTAATCACATGAAACTTGTGTCATTTCTCGATGTAATTTCCCTGTAGCCGTACACATTTTTTGCAATGTCGACGCTATGATTCCATGGCCACTGTGAACGCTTCTTTAGGAGTCTGTTTTGATCACTGATGCAATAGCGGCACGGTTGGTGAATGTGCGGCCACAGAGAGTGTCTTTCATCATTGGAAGTCGCTAGGAGCCAGGTCGGGTGAGTAGGGAGCATGAGGAAGGACTTCAAAGTTGTTTGCACAAAGAAACTGCCCAATGCACTGGTGCGTTGACTTGGTGAAACAGCACATGTGCAGCCTTTTCTGGCCGTTTTTCACACAATGCTGGAAGGAGTTTCTTTTTCAAAACATCTTTGTGGGATGCACCTGTCACCATGGTTCCCTTTGGAACGCAATGAGTAAGGATTACACCATTGCTGTCCCAGAACATGGCCACCATCATTTTTTCAGCACTGGTGCTTACCCGAAATTTTTTTGGTGGCAGTGAATCTGTGTGCTTCCATTGAACAGACTGGCAATTCATCCATTGTCACAATTGACAAAAAGAAAGTGCCATTCATGCCTTCATCTCACATCAACATTGCCTGGCAACATGCCACGCGCGCAGCCTTGTGATCATCCGTCAGCATTATGGCACCCATCTGGAGGACACTTTTTGCATTTTCAGGTCGTCATGCAGGACTGTGTAGGCGATCTGTTCCAAGTCATTCGTTGATCATGTCATCAGACCGGCTTGTTCGAGGCCGAGATTCTCTTGGTTTGTTGTCACACGACGTTCTGCCTTCTTTGAACTGTCGCACCCACAAACGCACATAAGACGCCATCACCACATGTCTCACTTAATTTCAATCGGTGTCACACCACGCAAATGGAGATAATAAATGATTACACACTGACCATGTAATGAAAAGTTTGCCATTTTAAGTATACAAAACAATGCTCACTCTAGCCATCTTTGTCACGCATTAGCAACCACTTACTTTAAAACAAACCACATGTTTCCAGTTCTGAGAAACAAAATTGTACGTGTTAATAACTTGAATGCACCTCGTATTTATTTGACTGTGTTATTACTCCACGAATAATACCTTCTTTGTTATTTTGTGAGGCCGTGAAAGCTTAAGTAATTATTATTTTTATGTTGGCAATGTTCAACCTATTACTATTATCGTTGAGCTTGCATCACATAAAATTAAATAATTAATTGGTGGAATTTCAAATTCTAAGCTAGGCAGTAATTTTTACCTTGTGTCAAAGGTTATCTGTGCCAAGTTTGATTGAAATCAGTGCCTATAAGAAACACACACACACTTTTATATGTCCAAGTAAACACAAGCAGCACAGATTTCCTGAAAAACCAATATTAACTGAAACCAGTGGAAGTGGCTGCTGATATGGAAACATGTACTATTTAAATACAGTGCTGCAGGTTAGACTAAAAATACCTGTTTGTAGAGGAAATACATGTGTCAGTAACCCTCTGACTGAAACCTGGTATATTAATAATGAACTGCCATTGTATGAAAAGAGGTGTTTCTTGGGAATATTTTCTGCCTCTGGTGTTATCAATAGCATTTACTAAGTCTTCCAATAAGATTATTTTGCCATATGAAATGTAAGAGATCCGACATCATCCTGAATTGTTCCATTCCACAGAGCACTGAAATAATCTTTACTGTGCTACAAGCTTATTGTGATTCCATTCGAGATGGAGATTAAAGTTGCTGCCAAGGAGTCACAAAATGTTTCCATTAACTATGTATGTGTAAAAACAACACCAATTACAGTACGACAAACCTTCACAAAAAACATGGCTATAGAATTGGAACATGAGTTGAAAGCAATTACTCTAGCACAAAAACTGCAAGTTGAAGTGGTATTATTGTTACAAATTATATGTTGCAAATAAATGTTTGTTTACATAACTTTAACTGCCCCACGTATGGGTGCCAATATGCTGCAGTATTAATGTTGTTGATCATTAATTACAGCTCCGTGTTTGGAAGCCAATATGCGACGGTTGCTGCTTTACGTAATGTTGTTTACATTACGTGTGTTGAAGCCTCCTTGTGACGTCATTCTTTGTTTGGTTCGTAGCTCTCTCTGACGTTAGCAATTTGTATCAATTAGTTTCTGAAAGAATTTAAGGTTATGTATATTGTCCTCCGGCTAGCTATCATCTTTTCTTGGTAGAACTTGTATCTCTTGCAGGGTGTGAATCGGAAAGGAATCTTTTATCCAAAAATTACTAGTGAAGAAATGTGTTTTATAATGTTTTATTGTCGAACACGTGCACTAACACATTTACATATTAATCTGAATACTCGCCCAAACTGAAACTGTTTATAATAACTTCTTATCACTTTTAACTCACGTACTTCAACTTTATATATTTAACTGTATAATACTTATAAGATTTCTCGTACTTCTGCTGCGCGTAACTTGAATTTAGAGACCGACATGAGAATCTTGTTGAACTGGGAGCTGACGTGTTATATGTTGAGAATCTTGTTGAACACTGGGGGGACGTATAATGTTTTGAGAATCTTGCCGAACTGGGGACGATGTGTAATGTGTCGAGAATCTTGTTGCACACTGGGATACCCGCTAACTCGACCTGGCTTATTTATAGGCTTGCCTTAAGATACGCCTAAAGATTATAAATGAGTTACCATTGGCTAATAAAACGCGCCAACATTAGCGTCTATTTTACTATCCAATGAAAACCACTAATACATATTACTTTTAGAGAATGTTCTAGAAGCTTTTTTTACCGAAAAGGCGCGAAACATTACGTAACTTCCTGGTTCCCGGTAACGATAAACAACTCACCCCATTGCTGCAGTATTGTGTTATTGTTAACAGTTTCAATAGAGCCGTATATTATTATTTACCAATAATAATTACAATTATTAAACCTCTGAAATCAATGTTACACAAAAATACATATTCATATTAAAATAATTATTTACATTAAAGTAATTTGTGATACAAATTACCGTCTCATATGCCCCACTATAAACATAATTATAAACATTTATAACCTGTTTGGAAATTTTATAATTTTGTTTTTAGTCTCCTAAATCTTGTAACACACGCTATCACTTTCACTTTACACTTCACACGTATTTAACACACGACATATGTTTTATCTCGCCACTACTTACTGGCTCTGTTTTAATTTGTTTAGATATTAATCTGACATTACAATTTTTTTTTTTATAGCAAATACTGTACCCTGAATTATTTAATCACTGTTTCAAAATTGTTTACCCTCTTACATTGTTGACAAAAATATATACATTTAAGATTTTTTTTATAATAATTATACATATTTACCAAAATATTTATCCTCTACACAGATATTTACATCTCTTAAATCTAGGCACTGTTTCACCTTTTCTGTTTGCTACTTAAGTATTTGTTTTGAATTATTTTTACCATTTTTTGTTATTTTGAATTTTATTTTAACAATACTCTTTGAATTGTATTTAATTTAATATCATATTAAATTTCAATCTTTGCATTCTTAATTTTTAAATCTTGGAATTGTATTTACGTACATTTAATTTAATATCATATTAAGTTTCAATCTTTGCATTCTTATTTTTCAAATGTTGTTACAGTTACTAAAAATTTATTTATTTATTTATTTATTTATTTTTAAACATTTCTCTTTTTTATTTATTTTTTTTTTTATATTTTATCATTTATTTCTTTTTTCAAATGATATATATATATAAATAGTTAACCCTCTTACGTTCCAATACATTTCTCTGCAAGTCGTCTTTAACTATCCAGCATTTACTTTACATCTCATTGCTATTTACCCTCCTGGATCAAATTGTGTGTGGCTAAACATTACTCGTAGCCGTAACCTAACCTTCAAATTTTTGTTCATGAATAACCTATTGTATTCATTTGACATTTCGTTCCCTGATAATATTTGAAAACAATCTACAGTTTCTTGAACAACACGTCTTTTAACAACATTCATTTTCAATTCTTCTGCAATCATTTTAATCTGAGAATACTCTGAAAAATCTGTACTAAACTGTACTGGACTGGAGTTTTCAATTTGAACATATTGGTACAATTTATCTCTTTGCATTTCTGATTCTTTTTGTATTTCTGATATCTCCGCTCTGAAATTGACTTGAGCCTGATTTACATCTACGATCCTAACCTCTTTTATCTCTATTAGCTCACTTGAAATACTACTCATTTGACTTCCTAACTCTGTACTTTCTACATTAACCTCACTTTTAGTATTAACCTCACTTTCTTTGTTATCTATTTCCATGCTCATGTCTAGCATTTTCTTTGAAATTTCTCCTATCTCACTTACTAC
Source organism: Deroplatys truncata (assembly GCA_030765065.1). Taxonomy (NCBI): domain Eukaryota; kingdom Metazoa; phylum Arthropoda; class Insecta; order Mantodea; family Mantidae; genus Deroplatys; species Deroplatys truncata. Next base: position 11,798,359 of record CM060975.1, read on the forward strand.
CACTTCCTTTTTATCACTCATTTCTGGCCTACTACTATCTAACTTAACTTTCTTTTCACTTTCTTCATTGCTTTGATCTACTGTTTGCTCTAATTTCTCATTACTCCTACCAATATTTTCAATTGATTTCCTGTTTTGTTCTAAGCTTTTACCAATATCTTCCCTCAATTCCCTATTATTCTTTTCCATATCTTCCCTTAATTCCCTATGACTCTTTTGCATATTCTGAGTTAGTTTTTGTTCTAATTTCTCACTAGTCTTTTCCATATCTTCCCTCATTTTCTCATTATTCTTATCTAGTTTTTCACCAAAATTTCTAAACATTTCCATAATCATACCAGCATCAAAATTAACATTTCCTGCTATTCTATTCTGACTTTCTGTACTAACATTTTCATCTTCAAATCCTAAAAAATCTGGACTATTTCCTGTAACCTGTATTGAATTACAACTAACTGTTACATTATCTCCCTCCATAATTATTTCTTCTATATTATTGGTAGCCATTGTTTTTATTATCCTACCACTCCTCAATAACATTGAAAGTTGTTTACCTTTCTGATGCTGTATGTTGCTGTTACTTTGATGTCTCAGCTTTCTGCCCCTTTCTCCTAGATTTGATGTCGCTTCTGCGTTGTGTTGTGATGAATCTACGTCGTTTCGATGTTTTCTTGTAGTTGAATTCCTTGTTGCATCGTAATCTCGGAATTACGATCGAAGTCAGTCGTCCCTGTCGTTTCTTGAATCTAAGTCTTGTAGATGATTTCACCTCTGCATTCCTGGTTATGTTGATCCTTTCCTAGTTAATTCTGCTACTTCCTGGTTATTCTTGTTCCTTTCCTAGTCATCTAGCTCCACGTTCTGGTTATTCTTATTCCTTTCCTGGTCACTTCGCCCCACGTTGGTGGCGCCAATTTGATGCGGTATAGCTTACGTATTCTGTTTTACGTAAATTATTATATCTTGAAGATCTTATAGTTAGCCCCACGTTGGGCGCCAATATGAAGTGGTATTATTGTTACAAATTATATGTTGCAAATAAATGTTTGTTTACATAACTTTAACTGCCCCACGTATGGGTGCCAATATGCTGCGGTATTAATGTTGTTGATCATTAATTACAGCTCCGTGTTTGGAAGCCAATATGCGACGGTTGCTGCTTTACGTAATGTTGTTTACATTACGTGTGTTGAAGCCTCCTTGTGACGTCATTCTTTGTTTGGTTCGTAGCTCTCTCTGACGTTAGCAATTTGTATCAATTAGTTTCTGAAAGAATTTAAGGTTATGTATATTGTCCTCCGGCTAGCTATCATCTTTTCTTGGTAGAACTTGTATCTCTTGCAGGGTGTGAATCGGAAAGGAATCTTTTATCCAAAAATTACTAGTGAAGAAATGTGTTTTATAATGTTTTATTGTCGAACACGTGCACTAACACATTTACATATTAATCTGAATACTCGCCCAAACTGAAACTGTTTATAATAACTTCTTATCACTTTTAACTCACGTACTTCAACTTTATATATTTAACTGTATAATACTTATAAGATTTCTCGTACTTCTGCTGCGCGTAACTTGAATTTAGAGACCGACATGAGAATCTTGTTGAACTGGGAGCTGACGTGTTATATGTTGAGAATCTTGTTGAACACTGGGGGGACGTATAATGTTTTGAGAATCTTGCCGAACTGGGGACGATGTGTAATGTGTCGAGAATCTTGTTGCACACTGGGATACCCGCTAACTCGACCTGGCTTATTTATAGGCTTGCCTTAAGATACGCCTAAAGATTATAAATGAGTTACCATTGGCTAATAAAACGCGCCAACATTAGCGTCTATTTTACTATCCAATGAAAACCACTAATACATATTACTTTTAGAGAATGTTCTAGAAGCTTTTTTTACCGAAAAGGCGCGAAACATTACGTAACTTCCTGGTTCCCGGTAACGATAAACAACTCACCCCATTGCTGCAGTATTGTGTTATTGTTAACAGTTTCAATAGAGCCGTATATTATTATTTACCAATAATAATTACAATTATTAAACCTCTGAAATCAATGTTACACAAAAATACATATTCATATTAAAATAATTATTTACATTAAAGTAATTTGTGATACAAATTACCGTCTCAAAGTCAATAGAAACAGATACAAGTGGTACCACACAGCAGACACTATAAGTGATTTAAAAACTCATATAATGTTCAGAACATATATTAATAACTTAAAATACAAGAATATAATTGCAACAGAGGTAACGAGTCCAATAGAATACATTTATATTGTGGCATGTGCACAGATAGTCTTGTTAAGACGCTCTCTGGTTACCAAGGTCAGAGAGGGCAGTTTGTCTGAGTAGGGGCGATTCAGGGGAAACAGTGTGTCATTGGAAGGGATATGGCGTTACTGACGCTTGGGTATTTTAGCGTGGCTTCGGTTCATTCTGTGACTAGGCTTCGAGTGAGTCAGACGGACAACTGCCTAAGACATGGCATCCGCGCCCGGCAGACACATGGGGTAAGAAAACTTTTATAATAAATCTACCAGCTATCCATTCTCTTGCAGTTTTAATTATGATAGTGTAGAGTTCCTTTCCTCTCCCTTCAGCCAGAAATTGTGTTGGTGTATTAATTATTTAGAGAGATAACTTAGCTGCATTCCTTCGTCGTTGCCTCGAGTTTAAAGTTCTTTGTTAATTTAACGATCCCTCTCGCAAGCGAGTTGCTCCCATCTGAATTTCTAAGTTAATATAAGTGAGGCATACGACAATTGGCGGTGGCGCCGAGTAATTGGTTTGATTGTTTTGAGATTTTAAGTGCAAAATTTTTTTTTTCCCTCCAAATGTAACGATTTGTGCTTCTCCACGTGGTCGTGAAAAATGTAAAATTTGTTTCTGGCTAAAGGGTAAGGATTTTTATGCTTTAATTTGTGATTCTCTTCTTCTAAATTTTGTTTCTATCATATCTGAAAGTCTGGTTTCGAAATTTTAATTTTGAGCTCTTTTTGCATTTTCCCATTGTCTGCCGGCGTGACGCTAAAGCTTCTGACTCCATTTTCCCCTTGTTTTGGCTTCATTTCCTTTAAATTATATCACTGTGTTAAGTTCTTCGTGCTGGTCATTTTGAAGTATAAAGTTTTGAAAATTGTGGAAAGTGAATTGTGAAATTGGGTGATATTTGTGTCGTTGATAATGTGTTTGCGTGTGTGAGCTGATTTACGTAACATTGCATTCTAGATTGCGTCATATTGAAAGTATTAACGACTCGAAAGTGCAACAAATTCGTTCAAAATTCGTGTGTTGCGTGTTTAAAATTTACGTGTGTATAAAAAGTGTGGCATCTGTTTGAAATATTTAAAGTAATAAAATGAAAGAGGTCACGTATATATATTGAACAATTTTTGCATTGTACACTCGCGGAAAAATAGTGATAATAATAATGCTGATAATTTTGCTTCACCGTTACCAAGTTTGGTTTATTTAATTACGCAATGCATATTTTTAGGGGAAAAATGCTTCATAATTACTCATGTAAGTAAAAGTTTCAGGAGCCTACCAGCCTTGCCAGTATCTGCACCTAATTAGGTTTGATGTGCTTCTAATATGGACCAGTACGATGTGGATGTTGATGAACCAGCTGTACGTGTGTTACCAGATTTTGGAAAATTTGCACTGGAATTTTGTGGTAAACGAGTAAGAGAAAAGAAAAAAAAAATCACCTGTAAGTATGTAAACATTGTGAGTGCTAAAGTTTGGACGAATGAAACAGTTTTACAACTCACACAGGTATGCTAAATTTATTGTTTCACTGACTGATGCTTAATTAAGCTTTGTTTTTCAGGAATAATGTGATATGAATGTCTCTGCTAAATTACAAGTGTATTATTATTGTGGGTGTAACTTAAATTTTGAATTATGTTTTGGGAACTGCAAATCATTTGTTTTGTTGTATTATGCTGCAGGAATGTGTTTCATGTGTACTATGTGCTTAATTGAGCTTTCATTTTCAGGAATGTTCTGTGACAATATTGTTTTGAGTAATGATGTGATGTTGTTTTGTTGCATTCGATTTGGTTTGATATGATATGATTTGATTTCATTTGACTCGATTTGATTTTGGGTTTCATAATGATGCTGTGATCTTTATCTGCAGAAAATTGTTGCATGAATAGTGTGTGTATTTGAGGTTATGTGATATATGTGAGATTTGCCTCGGTGGGAGTGCCAAAGAGTAACCCCGATGGCGTAGTGTGAGGTTATGTGAGGAATAAGAGTTGAGATTTGCCTCGGTGGGAGTGCCAAAGAGTAACCCCGACGGTGTTAATGAGAAGAGACGAGATGATGTCAGCTTCGGTGGAAGTGCCACAGTGTAACCCCGACAGTTGTATGTTTTCAGAGATTTTGCTTATTGGTGTTGCTGTAACGTGCCCAGTATAGCGTGTGTGATGAATTCACACGAGAGATTAAATGGATGGAAGTGATTGTACTGTGAATAATTTTTTTTTCTGTTTATGCAACAAGTTTATTACCATCTTAGATAGCAAATTTTAATACCACCTGTTTTCCAGCTTAAATTTCATTTGGAGGATGTAGATGCAACAGTATAATGTCATGTTATTTGTGTAATTCCTGAAATTTTAATGTGCTTTCTTGAAGGTTATGCCTATGTTAGATGTTTTGAATTTGCAGCATGGTAAATGAGACACGTAAGTGAAGATGTTTTGTTTTGAAGAGAAAATTGAAAGTTGCGATAAAGATCTTAATGACGGAAGTAATGATGCTGATTGCAATACTGCTGATGATGCTTATGATTGAATTGATGATAATAATGAGATGAGGAAGATAGTACTGTGGACGAGAAACTGTTTTAGTGACAAGAGTAGGACAATAGTAGTTGAAAGCATGTCACGTGGCGTAGTTTAGAGATGTATTGTGGATGTAGTTTGTAGTGATGCATACACTAGTTTGAGTAGATAGTTAAGTGAGTGTTGTGTGTAATTTGGGCCATGGTCAGTGTGAATGAGTTCATTTCATTGTCATGTGTGATTGTCTTGTAAGTGCACTTACTTTCTTTTGTTAGTGATACCAGCTGGTTATTCAGATTTAATATTGGGATCCCAAAATAAGGTTATGTTTCATTTCTGTCATGTTCATGTATTCTGAGTCTGTTTTACTGTTTTATTTGGTTTGTGAAGCATTGTAAGTTAAACTTTGGATGGCAACTCTCTATAAATTTTAGTCCTTATGCCAATTTGTACTCATTTTTTTTTTTTCTCTTTCTTTGCCCCATGTCAAAAGAATTTTTAGTGTAAACTTTTCAAACTTTAAAATCTTTAATTGTACATGACATACCATTCTTTTATGTGTGATTGTTTGTGGGAGCACCTTTTTATTGTTTGGTGGTTTTGTTCTAGTCTTTTGCTGTGGCGGAGCTCGAGAACATCCAAGAGCATCCCCGGGGCACACCAGAAGTCAAGAAACACCACAGGGAAGCTGTCGGGCAGCCACTACACTGCCGTGGCATAAGGAGCCACCATGTCGGGGGGCAGTCCAAGCCAGCGACTGCCCACCCTGTTGTCATCACCAGTGACCTGCGGTGATAATTCTACACCAGGACAAATCGTCGTTGTGGGCACTGTATAAAATCACCCACAAACAGTTCCAGCAGACCATCGATATTTTGCGCAGTGTAGTGTGCCTGTGAACTGAGGCAGCGTGGTGTGTGCGTGTGCGGGATGCTAAAGATAAGTGCATTAACAATATTGGTCGACAGCACTTTAGATTCTCGAGCCAGCCATCTAAAAACAAAAGCAAAAAGAAAAAAAAAAGCAACATTGTCGTCGGCTGGGTGCTTACCACACATGTATATTATTGTTATATTTTGGTTCATCACACATGTGTATGTCATTTTTGTATGTCATTTTGTTTTGTTCTTTTCATGTTTATTATATTTATTTTCCTTATGTCGACGAGGGCGTCGACTTCGGTAGCCAGGGGGAGATGTGGCATGTGCACAGATAGTCTTGTTAAGACGCTCTCTGGTTACCAAGGTCAGAGAGGGCAGTTTGTCTGAGTAGGGGCGATTCAGGGGAAACAGTGTGTCATTGGAAGGGATATGGCGTTACTGACGCTTGGGTATTTTAGCGTGGCTTCGGTTCATTCTGTGACTAGGCTTCGAGTGAGTCAGACGGACAACTGCCTAAGACATGGCATCCGCGCCCGGCAGACACATGGGGTAAGAAAACTTTTATAATAAATCTACCAGCTATCCATTCTCTTGCAGTTTTAATTATGATAGTGTAGAGTTCCTTTCCTCTCCCTTCAGCCAGAAATTGTGTTGGTGTATTAATTATTTAGAGAGATAACTTAGCTGCATTCCTTCGTCGTTGCCTCGAGTTTAAAGTTCTTTGTTAATTTAACGATCCCTCTCGCAAGCGAGTTGCTCCCATCTGAATTTCTAAGTTAATATAAGTGAGGCATACGACAATATACAATATCAGAATGACCTGATATAAACAAAACAATATACCAGTCACCTTATCAGACTTAAAATCAGCCATAGATGGAATAGTCAATTACAGTAACAAAACAACAACAAATAAGAAAGGAATTGAAATTAGAAATCATGTCACTCTACAATGGATCCCAGCTCATGTCGGATTTTTGTGCAATGAACATGCGGATCAATCAGCAAAGAAAGGTGCAATACAACAAATAAAACCTGTAGGACAAATAGAAATAAATAAACAATTAAATAACGTTAAAAAACATTTCAAAAAACAGCAGAAACTTGATGAAGAACATAAATTAAAGAATAAAGATTATAAGAACATTAAAGATAGAGTTGATATACAAAAAATGCCAAGGAAGACTGCAGTGGCCTTATTTAGGATGGCAACTGGCCACGATGCCTCACAGAACACCTCTACAAGATAGGATGCCTACCTACACCCAAGTGCACTCGATGTGAAGAAGATGTCATCCTGAACAAACAGCATCTCGCCAAGTGCAAAGGCTTTAAAAGTGATAACTTATAGACTTTATATTGGGGAGCCAGAGGGAAAATGATGATGCAGATCAATTAATCCTCAGTGTCGTTGGTGAACAACAACTATGTATGTGTAAAGAACTGACATTTGAAATATGTAAGATACATCAATTGCTGATGTGCAATTATAGATATAATCTGAATTTACTTATTTCTGCAGAGACATCTTTTAGAAGACATTTTGTATTGTCTCTTTAAACAGACGCAATTAGGGCTAGGTTCATCATGGTCTCTAAGAGTCTTATTATAATACTTAAAGTGTATCTGATTGTGATGCAGCTTGAATCTAAGTGAGCAGCAGTATTTACATTTTTGAGGATATTTGTAATGTGGGTGGAAGAATTTTCATGTGATCATATTATTCATCATGCCCTTCTTCTCCTCTGCCACCACTGAACAATAAGCAAGGGAAACAAAACTTTTTTTTCATTGCAGTCAAATATCCAGTCATTTTTACTTTCTCTACTACGTATAGTAAGTAGGGGAAGTATTGCATTCCACCCAAAAATTCGATACCGAGATTTCACCGGAAATACATGTTTTGAGACCTCCTGAATCCAAAAAAAGCATTTTTGGAAACATGTCCGTGTGTGTGTCTGTGTGTGTGTGTGTCTGTGTGTGTGTGTGTGTCTGTGTGTGTGTGTCTGTGAACAGCATAACTCAAAAACGAACAGTCGGATAAGCACCAAACTTGGTATTTAGGTTCAGTATCTTCCAGAGATGCGACACGAAGGTTTTCAAGAAAATCCCCCCACCCCAGACTACCCTTTACATGGAAGATTTTTCGAAAATTTTAATTTTCTCAAAAATGGCTCTAACGATTTTGATGAAAATATCATATGTTTAAGATAATGTCATGAGAAATGAAATGTATATCTCGAATTTTCTGGGAATGTCTCTAAAAGTATTCTTCAATGTGAACGACTTTTGCATAACTGGTAAACCATAAGAGATAGACAAATTTTTACTACACAAAAAATGTAGATCGCGTTAAAATACACAACTTATGTCATATACATTTCTTTTGTTGAGTGAACCGTTTTCGAGATATTGCTTGTTATTTCCTTAAATTTTACAATACTTATACTTTTTCTCACATTCGTTATTCATTTTTTTTATGTCCTGGACATGCAAAGAGAATGGAATGCGCCACATAGCAACCAGCGTTAAAATATTTGACTATCGCTTAAAAGCTACCATATTTCCCTTGCATCTACAAGAAAATTACCAATTAGATTGACATCTCGATATCTCGATTAACATGAACCATATGGAGAATAAGCTTTTGTAAAATTAGATTGTACAAGAGTAGAGAAAGTCATGTGAGTGTAACACATCAGATTTTTTCTTATAAATATCACAGTTAAATACTTTGTTGTCAATTGCATCACATTTAAATGCCTGCTGAACTAACGAAGAAATCAGATTTAAATCCCCTAGCAGTGAGGTTGGTAACAGCTTAATGCTAAAAACAAATCATTTAAAATCAACCAATAAGAGTTTTTTGCTAAAAGTTGTGTGCACAACATTAAAAGCATAAACTCACCACCAGTAGTGTTGTTATGTGTGATACCCTCTAAATGAAGAGTAACATCATGTTTTTTACCTACAGCTGGGGTCCAAGGCATCGGTTTTTGCTCCAGTACAGTTGAATACATAATTTTTGCACTTGAGACATCAACATAGGCCCTTCTGCCGCAGTGTTACATCATTTTTCAACCGCCTTGTTGTGTAAGAATTACTTTTGTAACACATTTTGTCAAACAATTGAAAGTGCATGCTTGTTCAGTAAGTCTTTACAAAAAGCATTATTTGCAGTAAAAGGGTAGAGAACAGAGTTACTGTCAATTTTAGTTCAATTCCATTCTCTATGTCATAATACCAATGAGTTTCCAAGGGCCTGGCATGTCATAATTATATTGCTCAGTATCACTCTGTTTCATATTCACAGATATCTCCACTTTGTATCTCCTCCTCGTCATCCACACAGATGGCTACTGACATGAGTGCAGGAAGAATAACATTATTTGGTGAGGTCGTGTCAGCACTTCATTTGAAACATATACCAATGTGTTTCCAAGGGCCTGGCATGTCATAATTATATTGCTCAGTATCACTGTCTTCACTCTCTGTTTCATATTCAGAGATATCTCCACTTTGTATCTCCTCCTCGTCATCCACACAGATGGCTACTGATGTGAGTGCAGGAAGAATAACATTATTTGGTGAGGTCGTGTCAGCACTTCATTTGAAACATATACCAATGTGTTTCCAAGGGCCTGGCATGTCATAATTATATTGCTCAGTATCACTGTCTTCACTCTCTGTTTCATATTCAGAGATATCTCCACTTTGTATCTCCTCCTCGTCATCCACACAGATGGCTACTGACATGAGTGCAGGAAGAATAACATTATTTGGTGAGGTCGTGTCAGCACTTCATTTGAAACATATACCAATGTGTTTCCAAGGGCCTGGCATGTCATAATTATATTGCTCAGTATCACTGTCTTCACTCTCTGTTTCATATTCAGAGATATCTCCACTTTGTATCTCCTCCTCGTCATCCACACAGATGGCTACTGACATGAGTGCAGGAAGAATAACATTATTTGGTGAGGTCGTGTCAGCACTTCATTTGAAACATATACCAATGTGTTTCCAAGGGCCTGGCATGTCATAATTATATTGCTCAGTATCACTGTCTGTTTCATATTCAGAGATATCTCCACTTTGTATCTCCTCCTCCTCATCCACACAGATGGCTACTGACATGAGTGCAGGAAGAATAACATTATTTGGTGAGGTCGTGTCAGCACTTCATTTGAAACATATACCAATGTGTTTCCAAGGGCCTGGCATGTCATAATTATATTGCTCAGTATCACTCTGTTTCATATTCAGAGATATCTCCACTTTGTATCTCCTCCTCGTCATCCACACGGATGGCTACTGATGTGAGTGCAGGAAGAATAACATTATTTGGTGAGGTCGTGTCAGCACTTCATTTGAAACATATACCAATGTGTTTCCAAGGGCCTGGCATGTCATAATTATATTGCTCAGTATCACTCTGTTTCATATTCAGAGATATCTCCACTTTGTATCTCCTCCTCGTCATCCACACGGATGGCTACTGACATGAGTGCAGGAAGAATAACATTATTTGGTGAGGTCGTGTCAGCACTTCATTTGAAACATATACCAATGTGTTTCCAAGGGCCTGGCATGTCATAATTATATTGCTCAGTATCACTCTGTTTCATATTCAGAGATATCTCCACTTTGTATCTCCTCCTCGTCATCCACACGGATGGCTACTGACATGAGTGCAGGAAGAATAACATTATTTGGTGAGGTCGTGTCAGCACTTCATTTGAAACATATACCAATGTGTTTCCAAGGGCCTGGCATGTCATAATTATATTGCTCAGTATCACTCTGTTTCATATTCAGAGATATCTCCACTTTGTATCTCCTCCTCGTCATCCACACGGATGGCTACTGACATGAGTGCAGGAAGAATAACATTATTTGGTGAGGTCGTGTCAGCACTTCATTTGAAACGTACGAGATGTGATCAAAACGTTATCATAAATACTACATAACAGTTTGTTTTGTCTAATCTGCACTGTCACCCTCAAAGTAGTCTCCTTGGGAGTTGATACACTTGTCCCAGCACTTCTGCCACTGCTGGAAGCACCTCTGGAAGTCCTCTTCTATCAACATGTTCAGAGCCTTCTGCGATTCGCAATGGATGACGTCAATGTCCTCAAAACAGTGTCCTTGGAGCCGCATTTTAAGTTGCGGGAAAAGAAAAAAGTCTGCTGGTGCCAAATCTGGAGAATAGGTGGGATGGGGAACAGTATTCATCCTATTTTTATCCAAAAATTGGTGAACAGAAAGGGCTTTCTGCGCGGGTGCATTGTCATGATGTAGGAACCCCACTCCTCCATTTCTCTGGCCATTTGCGTCACACATTCTCCCTTAATCTTTGCAGCACTTGTTTGTAGAACACTTGATTCACTGTTTGACCCTGTGGTACAAATTCCTTATGTACAATGCCTTTAATGTCAAAAAACACAATCATCATTGACTTCACTTTGGATCGAACTTATCTGCCCTTTTTCGGGCGTGGGGATGAAGGACTCTTCCATTGTGAAGATTGTTGCTTCGTTTCTGGATCGTTACCCATAAATCCATGTTTCATCACCAATAATAATTTTCTCCATAAACTGTGGGTCATTTTGTAGCTGTTCTTTAAGATCTGTGCAGGCAATCACACAGCTTTCCTTTTGGTCATTTGAAAGCAGGCGGGGCATGAACTTGGCGGCAATTCTTCTCATGTCCAAATTGTCTTTCAAAATGTTTTGAACACTTCCAACGCAGAGTCGTAATGAGTCAGAAAGTTCTCTTATTGTAATGCGCCTATCATTTAAGACCATTTCTCTCACCTGACTGATATTTCATCAGTTTTGCTGGAACAGGGTCGCCCTGAACGATCTGCATCTTTAACTGATGTCACACCACTTTTAAATTTCGAAAACCATTCAAATGCTTGAGTTTTGCCCATCACTTCCTCCCCATATGCTGTTCTTAACATTTCATAGGCTTCTGTTGCAGTTTTACCGAGTTTAAAGAAAAATTTGATGTTCATTCTTTGTTCTTCGTAATCTGACATTTTTGCTATGCGGAAATATTGCAGCACATGCAAAACATGTGTTCACTTCAGAGCGTCTACCTCGTCACTGCATGGTCACAGGAAGTCACGTGACCTCTCATTTTTATCAGGAAGGAACGCTGCATGTACATTAAAGAAATCTCAGCGTCAGCATTGCTGTGAAGCCATTCCGGAAACTTTTTGATCACACCTCATATGCAGATGACATCTGTGAGAAGGAACCTGAACTGAGCTCTTCTTATGATTCATTTGCCAAAAAGTGCATGTGAGCCCTGGTCGTCAAATGGCTTAATTTCTTGAAGGCATAGGCCTCCCTAAGCTCTTTATTTCTAATTTCTCCTCCGGGCTTAAAGAAGTAAACGTTGTTGAGATTATTTTTAGTTCTCCAGCTATATCCACTCTTAATTTAATACTTAAAAATGGCCATACATTAAACAATACAGGCGTACAGTACAAAGTACCTTAAGCACTAATTCAAAGAGAGGCACAACAACAATAACACTGTTTAAAAGAAATAAGATATTCTATTTTTATGTAAGATACGACATACACAAATACTCAGTTCATACGGAAATTAACAAAAGTTGAATTCAAACACAGTTTCATAGGTTGCCGGCAGCACTCAGTCTCACTATGTCAACAACTCACGGAAACCTCGAGTTACTTTATATATGTTAATTTGGGAATCAGAGAATAATATCACACGGTATAATGCAATTGCTGACAGCACAAACATCGCAAATATGATGTTTATGTTTATTTATTTGAGCAAATGTTTAATTAAACAAATACTTTTACAGAGGTTTTTTTAACATTCTTCCCCTTACGTTGACATCACCATCAAGGTGATTAACAAACAGTTTGTCCTAAGAAAACCATGCCCCCTGTCCCCTATGATGCCAATCCGACCACCAAACTACTCTGCCATGGTTTGTAGCTTTCAGGCTCCTAAAAACGGTACAAACATGCTGCCACCAGCTGCAGATACTCATGAATGAAAGCTGCAAAATAGTACTGCAGAAACAAATAGAAAGTCTGCCAAAATAAAGGGGGTTGTACAAAGCTGCAACCCTCTTCAGAGGCCACCCCTAACTGAAACTGTTCAAATTAACTAAACATTACCTGATAATAAATTTAAAGTAGGTTTACATGTCTGCAATAGCTAAAAATGGCAAACCAATGTTGAGGTGTCAACTGCCAACACAATAAACTACCTTGTTAGCTTCAAACAGTAGTGGGCTCTCGTAATTCATGGAGTTCATAACGAAGAAGCACTAACATTTGAGCAAAAAATATGCAAGGTTGAAATTGGCTAGTGATACCAATAACTGGTTGCAGCAGCAGCAACAACTCATTTAAAAACTACTTGTATATCCATTCAACTACACAAAGAAAGAAACAAGTACAAGGCAAGCCGCAGCGAAATAACAGAGTCCTGTGGTTTTGAAACTAAGCCCGAGGTTAGTGTGTGTATTGAACAAAATTCTGCTACACTCCATTATATCAATTCATTGCTATAAGACAGGTTGAATAAGCCTATGGTTCTAACGTGTGCACTCTCAACTATCACTGCTAGGATACCTGAACAAATTAGAAATGACATTATAAAAGAAAATATGAACATTCAATTTTACATTTTACTAAACAGAAACAATTACAATGCTATGGGTATGCTAAAGGAACGGAAGATTACCTAAAAGGAGGAGAAAACGAAGACTGCGGAGCATGTGGATTCAAGGAATTACAGCAGCAATCATGAATTGTGAAATTGAAGATGATTTATGGTCCAACAGAAAAGTAATAAGATGTTAAAAACTGTAGTCTTGTGTTTGTACACTGTAAGACCACAAATATATATAAGTTAAATAAATTTAATCATTTACATTTCTTAGTAAAATGTATATAAATTAATTTACTAATTGCCTGTGCTGTCAGTATGAAGAAGTATTGTTGTTCTTCTTCAATTTGCTTACGTAAATATTATTATTACGTATATTTGAAAAAGTGTGCTGTTATGTAATTATTAAGCTCCACGTTTGAGAATGTATTTGTTGCCAACTTTGAAAAAGTTATTTAGCTGGATATGAGATGTGAGAATCCCCGCATCACTTACGAAGTAGTATTTAACTTACGTAATTAAGATACACTTTGATGTTGTTTAATGCTTGGGACGCCAAAACTTTATAGTGAAGATGATGCCTGTTTTACGTAATATTATTAAAGTTATTTGCCTCGCACTATAGAAACACAAGTTCTTTTAAGGTTGTGATAAGACAAGAATTAAAATACATAACAAAATTTTACTTTTTAATTTCACTCCTTTTTATTTCTCTTTATACTTGCACATTTATAACACAACACTTTATAAAAAAAAAAAAAAAAAACTGTGAGCACTATATATATATTCTAGCGGAGAAGACAATTTTTACCATCCGTACTTTACAACATCTTACCCGCGACTTTTACGTCTGCTCTGTATAACATCTTGCCCACGACTGACTAAATCCAACGGTAAAACTCTTATAGCTTCGGTAATGCCAGTCTCTTATTGGCTAATTCTACTCCAATAGAATTTAAGTATTCAAACTAAAATCTTTTCTTTACTGCTGATTGGCTAATTCCAAACTGTAAGCAAAATTACGTTATTACCGATCTTTTCATAACCAGTACTTTTAAAACTCCAGACACCGTATTGTCACCAAAATTACATTATTACCTCAATATTAATATTCTAAAACATATTATTCTCACAGTTTTTGCACTATTAAAGTATATAAACATTTACATAACATTAATAAATACGTTTACAATATAAAATAAGTATTTACAATGACTTTACATACAATATAAATAATAATTATATACATATTGTTTTCAAGGTGGGCTGTAATTGAATTTAATAATAATGAAAACACAATTAATATCATTTAGGCATCAAAATACTGCTTCAAGTAGCTTTTAGATTCTGCTTTCAGTGTTTCAAAAGATTACTTCATTTTTGCCCTCAAAACAACGTTACAGCTTTGAACTTTGCTTTTGCATTGCTTGTAACCATTTTGAAAAAATATATTCCTTACATCACTTATTTAAAAAGAAAAATAACTGTTTTCTCATTTTCTTCTCATCTTTAAACAATTCTCTGCAGTATTCCTTTTATTTGTTAAGGGTTAAGTACCCCTTATCACTCATAATATAACTGGTAATAATTAAGAATGACTTAATTCATTTTGTACAATATAAGCAAATCTTTATACAAGTCTATCTTACTAATAAACATAAATTTATTTTTTAAAATTTACATTTACAAAAGACACTACATTTTCCCACTTTTTTGTTTTTTGCCACAATATCTTCCAAAACCTCAAATTTTATTACACATGGTGGAATTCCGTTACAGTGGCAACACTGGTATGATATCAGAATATGAGCAGTGGAGATACCGAGAGCGAACATCAATATAACACTTACTGATGCATTCAGATCGATTCTCAACATTTATATTAAGAAGAAGTAAAAATATTGTTATTCTCACAGGTTAAACCGACATGTATGGGCTGCACTTTCATCTGCAGTATTAACAAAATGGACTACTCCATTGACATAATGCAATGATTTTGTTAAAAAAGAAAGTATATTAAAAAGGGAGAGCGAGTGATTTACAGTAGTTCAAAGTGTTCACAACAACGAAATCCACTCTCATGTACATTTTAAATCCTAGATCAGTATTTTTTTACCATTTTAACAACAGAGTTAGTAGTATGGTAGTTTCACCCAACAACCATAGCTATGTACGTACCTAACACAGCAGAGATGAAGAAAGTTGAGATAGGAACACCGATGATGGGGGACGCTACATTGATGAGCCAGTTTGGTGAGACAGGAAACAGTCGCAGGAACAGTATGTAGTATAGCAACTGATGTTTGTTCTCCTTTATCTGTAACATGACAAACACTGTATACAGTCTCTCTTCTCCTTTATCTGTAACAAGACAAACACTGTATATAGTGTCCGTTCTCCTTTATGTGTAACATGACAAACACTGTATACAGTCTCTCTTCTCCTTTATCTGCAACAAGACAAACACTGTATATAGTCTCTCTTCTCCTTTATCTGTAACAAGACAGACACTGTATACAGTCTCTCTTCTCCTTTATCTGTAACATGACAAACACTGTATATAGCGTCTGTTCTCCTTTATCTGTAACAAGACAAACACTGTATATAGTGTCTCTTCTCCTTTATCTGTAACATGAACAACACTGTATATAGTCTCTCTTCTCCTTTATCTGTAACAAGACAAACACTGTATATAGTCTCTCTTCTCCTTTATCTGTAACAAGACAAACACTGTATATAGTGTCTGTTCTCCTTTATCTGTAACATGACAAACACTGTATATAGTGTCTGTTCTCCTCTATGTGTAACAAGAAAAACACTGTATATAGTGTCTGTTCTCCTTTATCTGTAACATGACAAACACTGTATATAGTGTCTGTTCTCCATTATCTGTAACATGACAAACACTGTATATAGTGTCTGTTCTCCTTTATCTGTAACATGACAAACACTGTATATAGTGTCTGTTCTCCATTATCTGTAACATGACAAACACTGTATATAGTGTCTGTTCTCCATTATCTGTAACATGACAAACACTGTATATAGTGTCTGTTCTCCTTTATGTGTAACATGACAAACACTCTATATAGTGTCTGTTCTCCATTATCTGTAACATGACAAACACTGTATATAGTGTCTGTTCTCCTTTATCTGTAACATGACAAACACTGTATATAGTGTCTGTTCTCCTTTATGTGTAACAAGAAAAACACTGTATATAGTGTCTGTTCTCCTTTATCTGTAACATGACAAACACTGTATATAGTGTCTGTTCTCCTTTATCTGTAACAAGACAAACACTGTATATAGTGTCTGTTCTCCTTTATCTGTAACATGACAAACACTGTATATAGTGTCTGTTCTCCTTTATCTGTAACAAGACAAACACTGTATATAGTGTCTGTTCTCCTTTATGTGTAACAAGACAAACACTGTATATAGTGTCTGTTCTCCTTTATCTGTAACATGACAAACACTGTATATAGTGTCTGTTCTCCTTTATCTGTAACAAGACAAACACTGTATATAGTGTCTGTTCTCCTTTATCTGTAACATGACAAACACTGTATATAGTGTCTGTTCTCCTTTATGTGTAACAAGACAAACACTGTATATAGTGTCTGTTCTCCTTTATCTGTAACATGACAAACACTGTATATAGTGTCTGTTCTCCTTTATCTGTAACAAGACAAACACTGTATATAGTGTCTGTTCTCCTTTATGTGTAACAAGACAAACACTGTATATAGTGTCTGTTCTCCTTTATCTGTAACAAGACAAACACTGTATATAGTGTCTGTTCTCCTTTATCTGTAACATGACAAACACTGTATACAGTCTCTCTTCTCCTTTATCTGTAACATGACAAACACTGTATACAGACTCTCTTCTCCTTTATCTGTAACATGACAAACACTGTATACAGTCTCTCTTCTCCTTTATCTGTAACAAGACAAACACTGTATATAGTGTCTGTTCTCCTTTATCTGTAACATGACAAACACTGTATATAGTGTCTGTTCTCCTTTATCTGTAACAAGACAAACACTGTATATAGTCTCTCTTCTCCTTTATCTGTAACAAGACAAACACTGTATATAGTGTCTGTTCTCCTTTATGTGTAACATGACAAACACTGTATATAGTGTCTGTTCTCCTTTATCTGTAACATGACCAACACTGTATATAGTGTCTGTTCTCCTTTATGTGTAACATGACAAACACTGTATATAGTGTCTGTTCTCCTTTATCTGTAACAAGACAAACACTGTATATAGTGTCTCTTCTCCTTTATCTGTAACATGAACAACACTGTATACAGTCTCTCTTCTCCTTTATCTGTAACAAGACAAACACTGTATATAGTCTCTCTTCTCCTTTATCTGTAACATGAACAACACTGTATACAGTCTCTCTTCTCCTTTATCTGTAACAAGACAAACACTGTATACAGTCTCTCTTCTCCTTTATCTGTAACATGACAAACACTGTATATAGTCTCTCTTCTCCTTTATCTGTAACAAGACAAACACTGTATACAGTCTCTCTTCTCCTTTATCTGTAACATGAACAACACTGTATACAGTCTCTCTTCTCCTTTATCTGTAACAAGACAAACACTGTATACAGTCTCTCTTCTCCTTTATCTGTAACATGACAAACACTGTATACAGTCTCTCTTCTCCTTTATCTGTAACATGACAAACACTGTATACAGTCTCTCTTCTCCTTTATCTGTAACAAGACAAACACTGTATATAGTGTCTGTTCTCCTTTATCTGTAACATGACAAACACTGTATATAGTGTCTGTTCTCCTTTATCTGTAACAAGACAAACACTGTATATAGTCTCTCTTCTCCTTTATCTGTAACAAGACAAACACTGTATATAGTGTCTGTTCTCCTTTATGTGTAACATGACAAACACTGTATATAGTGTCTGTTCTCCTTTATCTGTAACATGACCAACACTGTATATAGTGTCTGTTCTCCTTTATGTGTAACATGACAAACACTGTATATAGTGTCTGTTCTCCTTTATCTGTAACAAGACAAACACTGTATATAGTCTCTCTTCTCCTTTATCTGTAACATGACAAACACTGTATATAGTGTCTGTTCTCCTTTATCTGTAACAAGACAAACACTGTATATAGTGACTATTCTCCTTTATCTGTAACAAGACAAACACTGTATATAGTGTCTGTTCTCCTTTATCTGTAACATGACAAACACTGTATATAGTGTCTGTTCTCCTTTATCTGTAACAAGACAAAGACTGTATATAGTCTCTCTTCTCCTTTATGTGTGACAAGACATACACTGTATACAGTCTCTCTTCTCCTTTATCTGTAACAAGACAAACACTGTATATAGTCTCTCTTCTCCTTTATCTGTAACAAGACAAACACTGTATATAGTGACTGTTCTCCTTTATCTGTAACAAGACAAACACTGTATATAGTCTCTCTTCTCCTTTATCTGTAACAAGACAAACACTGTATATAGTCTCTCTTCTCCTTTATCTGTAACAAGACAAACACTGTATATAGTGTCTGTTCTCCTTTATCTGTAACAAGACAAACACTGTATATAGTCTCTCTTCTCCTTTATCTGTAACAAGACAAACACTGTATATAGTCTCTGTTCTTCTTTATCTGTAACATGACAAACACTGTATATAGTGTCTGTTCTCCTTTATCTGTAACAAGACAAACACTGTATATAGTGTCTGTTCTCCTTTATCTGTAACATGACAAACACTGTATATAGTCTCTCTTCTCCTTTATCTGTAACAAGACAAACACTGTATATAGTCTCTCTTCTTCTTTATCTGTAACAAGACAAACACTGTATATAGTCTCTCTTCTCCTTTATCTGTAACAAGACAAACACTGTATATAGTCTCTCTTCTCCTTTATCTGTAACAAGACAAACACTGTATATAGTCTCTCTTCTTCTTTATCTGTAACAAGACAAACACTGTATATAGTCTCTCTTCTCCTTTATCTGTAACAAGACAAACACTGTATATAGTCTCTCTTCTCCTTTATCTGTAACATGACAGACACTGTATATAGTCTCTCTTCTCCTTTATCTGTAACATGAACAACACTGTATATAGTCTCTCTTCTCCTTTATCTGTAACATGACAAACACTGTATATAGTCTCTCTTCTCCTTTATCTGTAACAAGACAAACACTGTATATAGTCTCTCTTCTCCTTTATCTGAAACAAGACAAACACTGTATATAGTCTCTCTTCTCCTTTATCTGTAACATGACAAACACTGTATATAGTCTCTCTTCTCCTTTATCTGTAACAAGACAAACACTGTATATAGTCTCTCTTCTCCTTTATCTGTAACAAGACAAACACTGTATATAGTCTCTCTTCTCCTTTATCTGTAACATGACAAACACTGTATATAGTCTCTCTTCTCCTTTATCTGTAACAAGACAAACACTGTATATAGTCTCTCTTCTCCTTTATCTGTAACAAGACAAACACTGTATATAGTCTCTCTTCTCCTTTATCTGTAACAAGACAAACACTGTATATAGTCTCTCTTCTCCTTTATCTGTAACATGACAGACACTGTATATAGTCTCTCTTCTCCTTTATCTGTAACATGAACAACACTGTATATAGTCTCTCTTCTCCTTTATCTGTAACATGACAAACACTGTATATAGTCTCTCTTCTCCTTTATCTGTAACAAGACAAACACTGTATATAGTCTCTCTTCTCCTTTATCTGTAACAAGACAAACACTGTATATAGTCTCTCTTCTCCTTTATCTGTAACATGACAAACACTGTATATAGTCTCTCTTCTCCTTTATCTGTAACAAGACAAACACTGTATATAGTCTCTCTTCTCCTTTATCTGTAACAAGACAAACACTGTATATAGTCTCTGTTCTTCTTTATCTGTAACAAGACAAACACTGTATATAGTCTCTCTTCTTCTTTATCTGTAACAAGACAAACACTGTATATAGTCTCTCTTCTCCTTTATCTGTAACAAGACAAACACTGTATATAGTCTCTCTTCTCCTTTATCTGTAACAAGACAAACACTGTATATAGTCTCTCTTCTTCTTTATCTGTAACAAGACAAACACTGTATATAGTGTCTGTTCTTCTTTATCTGTAACAAGACAAACACTGTATATAGTCTCTCTTCTCCTTTATGTGTAACAAGACAAACACTGTATATAGTCTCTCTTCTTCTTTATCTGTAACAAGACAAACACTGTATATAGTGTCTGTTCTTCTTTATCTGTAACAAGACAAACACTGTATATAGTCTCTCTTCTTCTTTATCTGTAACAAGACAAACACTGTATATAGTCTCTCTTCTTCTTTATCTGTAACAAGACAAACACTGTATATAGTGTCTGTTCTCCTTTATCTGTAACATGACAAACACTGTATATAGCGTCTGTTCTCCTTTATCTGTAACAAGACAAACACTGTATATAGTTTCTCTTCTCCTTTATCTGTAACATGAACAACACTGTATATAGTCTCTCTTCTCCTTTATCTGTAACAAGACAAACACTGTATATAGTGTCTGTTCTCCTTTATCTGTAACAAGACAAACACTGTATATAGTGTCTGTTCTCCTTTATCTGTAACAAGACAAACACTGTATATAGTGTCTGTTCTTCTTTATCTGTAACAAGACAAACACTGTATATAGTGTCTCTTCTCCTTTATCTGTAACAAGACAAACACTGTATATAGTGTCTGTTCTCCTTTATCTGTAACAAGACAAACACTGTATATAGTCTCTCTTCTCCTTTATCTGTAACAAGACAAACACTGTATATAGTGTCTGTTCTTCTTTATCTGTAATAAGACAAACACTGTATATAGTCTCTCTTCTTCTTTATCTGAAATAAGACAAACACTGTATATAGTCTCTCTTCTTCTTTATCTGTAACAAGACAAACACTGTATATAGTTTCTCTTTTCCTTTATCTGTAACAAGACAAACACTGTATATAGTGTCTGTTCTCCTTTATGTGTAACAAGACAAACACTGTATAGTCTCTCTTCTCCTTTATCTGTAACAAGACAAACACTGTATACAGTCTCTCTTCTCCTTTATCTGTAACAAGACAAACACTGTATATAGTCTCTCTTCTCCTTTATCTGTAACAAGACAAACACTGTATATAGTGTCTGTTCTCCTTTATCTGTAACAAGACAAACACTGTATATAGTGTCTGTTCTCCTTTATCTGTAACAAGACAAACACTGTATATAGTGTCTGTTCTCCTTTATCTGTAACAAGACAAACACTGTATATAGTGTCTGTTCTCCTTTATCTGTAACAAGACAAACACTGTATATAGTGTCTGTTCTCCTTTATCTGTAACATGACAAACACTGTATATAGTCTCTCTTCTCCTTTATCTGTAACAAGACAAACACTGTATATAGTGTCTGTTCTCCTTTATCTGTAACATGACAAACACTGTATATAGTCTCTCTTCTCCTTTATCTGTAACAAGACAAACACTGTATATAGTCTCTCTTCTCCTTTATCTGTAACAAGACAAACACTGTATAAGTCTCTCTTCTCCTTTATCTGTAACAAGACAAACACTGTATATAGTCTCTCTTCTCCTTTATCTGTAACAAGACAAACACTGTATAAGTCTCTCTTCTCCTTTATCTGTAACAAGACAAACACTGTATATCGAGTCTGTTCTCCTTTATGTGTAACAAGACAAACACTGTACATAGTCTCTCTTCTCCTTTATCTGTAACAAGACAAACACTGTATATAGAGTCTGTTCTCCTTTATCTGTAACAAGACAAACACTGTATATAGTCTCTCTTCTCCTTTATCTGTAACAAGACAAACACTGTATATAGAGTCTGTTCTCCTTTATGTGTAACAAGACAAACACTGTATATAGTCTCTCTTCTCCTTTATCTGTAACATGACAAACACTGTATATAGTCTCTCTTCTCCTTTATGTGTAACAAGACAAACACTGTATATAGTCTCTCTTCTCCTTTATGTGTAACAAGACAAACACTGTATATAGTGTCTGTTCTCCTTTATGTGTAACAAGACAAACACTGTATAGTCTCTCTTCTCCTTTATCTGTAACAAGACAAACACTGTATACAGTCTCTCTTCTCCTTTATCTGTAACAAGACAAACACTGTATATAGTGTCTGTTCTCCTTTATGTGTAACAAGACAAACACTGTATATAGTGTCTGTTCTCCTTTATGTGTAACAAGACAAACACTGTATACAGTCTCTCTTTTCCTTTATCTGTAACAAGACAAACACTGTATATAGTCTCTCTTCTC
This sequence comes from Deroplatys truncata, assembly GCA_030765065.1. Lineage (NCBI taxonomy): Eukaryota > Metazoa > Arthropoda > Insecta > Mantodea > Mantidae > Deroplatys > Deroplatys truncata. The sequence goes on from CM060975.1 coordinate 11,821,056, forward strand.
CTTTATCTGTAACAAGACAAACACTGTATATAGTGTCTGTTCTCCTTTATGTGTGACAAGACATACACTGTATACAGTCTCTCTTCTCCTTTATCTGTAACAAGACAAACACTGTATATAGTGTCTGTTCTCCTTTATCTGTAACAAGACAAACACTGTATATAGTGTCTGTTCTCCTTTATCTGTAACAAGACAAACACTGCATATAGTGTCTGTTCTCCTTTATCTGTAACAAGACAAACACTGTATACAGTGTCTGTTCTCCTTTATCTGTAACAAGACAAACACTGTATATAGTGTCTGTTCTCCTTTATGTGTAACAAGACAAACACTGTATACAGTCTCTCTTCTCCTTTATCTGTAACAAGACAAACACTGTATATAGTCTCTCTTCTCCTTTATCTGTAACAAGACAAACACTGTATATAGAGTCTGTTCTCCTTTATGTGTAACATGACAAACACTGTATACAGTCTCTCTTCTCCTTTATCTGTAACAAGACAAACACTGTATATAGTCTCTCTTCTCCTTTATCTGTAACAAGACAAACACTGTATACAGTCTCTCTTCTCCTTTATCTGTAACAAGACAAACACTGTATATAGTGTCTGTTCTCCTTTATGTGTAACAAGACAAACACTGTATATAGTGTCTGTTCTCCTTTATGTGTAACATGACAAACACTGTATACAGTCTCTCTTCTCCTTTATCTGTAACAAGACAAACACTGTATACAGTCTCTCTTCTCCTTTATCTGTAACAAGACAAACACTGTATATAGTGTCTGTTCTCCTTTATGTGTAACATGACAAACACTGTATATAGTCTCTGTTCTCCTTTATCTGTAACATGACAAACACTGTATATAGTGTCTGTTCTCCTTTATCTGTAACATGACAAACACTGTATATAGTCTCTCTTCTCCTTTATCTGTAACATGACAAACACTGTATATAGTCTCTGTTCTCCTTTATCTGTAACAAGACAAACACTGTATATAGTGTGTGTTCTCCTTTATGTGTAACATGACAAACACTGTATATAGTGTCTGTTCTCCTTTATCTGTAACAAGACAAACACTGTATATAGTCTCTGTTCTCCTTTATCTGTAACATGACAAACACTGTATATAGTCTCTGTTCTCCTTTATCTGTAACAAGACAAACACTGTATATAGTCTCTGTTCTCCTTTATCTGTAACAAGACAAACACTGTATATAGTGTCTGTTCTCCATTATGTGTAACATGACAAACACTGTATATAGTGTCTGTTCTCCTTTATGTGTAACAAGACAAACACTGTATATAGTGTCTGTTCTCCTTTATGTGTAACAAGACAAACACTGTATATAGTGTCTGTTCTCCTTTATGTGTAACAAGACAAACACTGTATATAGTGTCTGTTCTCCTTTATGTGTAACATGACAAACACTGTATATAGTGTCTGTTCTCCTTTATGTGTAACATGACAAACACTGTATATAGTCTCTGTTCTCCTTTATCTGTAACATGACAAACACTGTATATAGTGACTGTTCTCCTTTATCTGTAACATGACAAACACTGTATATAGTCTCTGTTCTCCTTTATGTGTAACATGACAAACACTGTATATAGTGTCTGTTCTCCTTTATCTGTAACATGACAAACACTGTATATAGTGACTGTTCTCCTTTATGTGTAACATGACAAACACTGTATATAGTGTCTGTTCTCCTTTATCTGTAACATGACAAACACTGTATATAGTGTCTGTTCTCCTTTATCTGTAACATGACAAACACTGTATATAGTGTCTGTTCTCCTTTATCTGTAACAAGACAAACACTGGATATAGTGTCTGTTCTCCTTTATCTGTAACATGACAAACACTGTATATAGTGACTGTTCTCCTTTATGTGTAACATGACAAACACTGTATATAGTGTCTGTTCTCCTTTATGTGTAACAAGACAAACACTGTATATAGTGTCTGTTCTCCTTTATGTGTAACAAGACAAACACTGTATATAGTGTCTGTTCTCCTTTATCTGTAACATGACAAACACTGTATATAGTGTCTCTTCTCCTTTATCTGTAACATGAACAACACTGTATACAGTCTCTCTTCTCCTTTATCTGTAACAAGACAAACACTGTATACAGTCTCTCTTCTCCTTTATCTGTAACATGACAAACACTGTATATAGTCTCTCTTCTCCTTTATCTGTAACAAGACAAACACTGTATACAGTCTCTCTTCTCCTTTATCTGTAACATGAACAACACTGTATACAGTCTCTCTTCTCCTTTATCTGTAACAAGACAAACACTGTATACAGTCTCTCTTCTCCTTTATCTGTAACATGACAAACACTGTATACAGTCTCTCTTCTCCTTTATCTGTAACATGACAAACACTGTATACAGTCTCTCTTCTCCTTTATCTGTAACAAGACAAACACTGTATATAGTGTCTGTTCTCCTTTATCTGTAACATGACAAACACTGTATATAGTGTCTGTTCTCCTTTATCTGTAACAAGACAAACACTGTATATAGTCTCTCTTCTCCTTTATCTGTAACAAGACAAACACTGTATATAGTGTCTGTTCTCCTTTATGTGTAACATGACAAACACTGTATATAGTGTCTGTTCTCCTTTATCTGTAACATGACCAACACTGTATATAGTGTCTGTTCTCCTTTATGTGTAACATGACAAACACTGTATATAGTGTTTGTTCTCCTTTATCTGTAACAAGACAAACACTGTATATAGTCTCTCTTCTCCTTTATCTGTAACATGACAAACACTGTATATAGTGTCTGTTCTCCTTTATCTGTAACAAGACAAACACTGTATATAGTGACTGTTCTCCTTTATCTGTAACAAGACAAACACTGTATATAGTGTCTGTTCTCCTTTATCTGTAACATGACAAACACTGTATATAGTGTCTGTTCTCCTTTATCTGTAACAAGACAAACACTGTATATAGTCTCTCTTCTCCTTTATGTGTGACAAGACATACACTGTATACAGTCTCTCTTCTCCTTTATCTGTAACAAGACAAACACTGTATATAGTCTCTCTTCTCCTTTATCTGTAACAAGACAAACACTGTATATAGTGACTGTTCTCCTTTATCTGTAACAAGACAAACACTGTATATAGTCTCTCTTCTCCTTTATCTGTAACAAGACAAACACTGTATATAGTCTCTCTTCTCCTTTATCTGTAACAAGACAAACACTGTATATAGTGTCTGTTCTCCTTTATCTGTAACAAGACAAACACTGTATATAGTCTCTCTTCTCCTTTATCTGTAACAAGACAAACACTGTATATAGTCTCTGTTCTTCTTTATCTGTAACATGACAAACACTGTATATAGTGTCTGTTCTCCTTTATCTGTAACAAGACAAACACTGTATATAGTGTCTGTTCTCCTTTATCTGTAACATGACAAACACTGTATATAGTCTCTCTTCTCCTTTATCTGTAACAAGACAAACACTGTATATAGTCTCTCTTCTTCTTTATCTGTAACAAGACAAACACTGTATATAGTCTCTCTTCTCCTTTATCTGTAACAAGACAAACACTGTATATAGTCTCTCTTCTCCTTTATCTGTAACAAGACAAACACTGTATATAGTCTCTCTTCTTCTTTATCTGTAACAAGACAAACACTGTATATAGTCTCTCTTCTCCTTTATCTGTAACAAGACAAACACTGTATATAGTCTCTCTTCTCCTTTATCTGTAACATGACAGACACTGTATATAGTCTCTCTTCTCCTTTATCTGTAACATGAACAACACTGTATATAGTCTCTCTTCTCCTTTATCTGTAACATGACAAACACTGTATATAGTCTCTCTTCTCCTTTATCTGTAACAAGACAAACACTGTATATAGTCTCTCTTCTCCTTTATCTGAAACAAGACAAACACTGTATATAGTCTCTCTTCTCCTTTATCTGTAACATGACAAACACTGTATATAGTCTCTCTTCTCCTTTATCTGTAACAAGACAAACACTGTATATAGTCTCTCTTCTCCTTTATCTGTAACAAGACAAACACTGTATATAGTCTCTCTTCTCCTTTATCCGTAACATGACAAACACTGTATATAGTCTCTCTTCTCCTTTATCTGTAACAAGACAAACACTGTATATAGTCTCTCTTCTCCTTTATCTGTAACAAGACAAACACTGTATATAGTCTCTCTTCTCCTTTATCTGTAACAAGACAAACACTGTATATAGTCTCTCTTCTCCTTTATCTGTAACATGACAGACACTGTATATAGTCTCTCTTCTCCTTTATCTGTAACATGAACAACACTGTATATAGTCTCTCTTCTCCTTTATCTGTAACATGACAAACACTGTATATAGTCTCTCTTCTCCTTTATCTGTAACAAGACAAACACTGTATATAGTCTCTCTTCTCCTTTATCTGTAACAAGACAAACACTGTATATAGTCTCTCTTCTCCTTTATCTGTAACATGACAAACACTGTATATAGTCTCTCTTCTCCTTTATCTGTAACAAGACAAACACTGTATATAGTGTCTGTTCTCCTTTATCTGTAACAAGACAAACACTGTATATAGTGTCTGTTCTTCTTTATCTGTAACAAGACAAACACTGTATATAGTGTCTCTTCTCCTTTATCTGTAACAAGACAAACACTGTATATAGTGTCTGTTCTCCTTTATCTGTAACAAGACAAACACTGTATATAGTCTCTCTTCTCCTTTATCTGTAACAAGACAAACACTGTATATAGTGTCTGTTCTTCTTTATCTGTAATAAGACAAACACTGTATATAGTCTCTCTTCTTCTTTATCTGTAATAAGACAAACACTGTATATAGTCTCTCTTCTTCTTTATCTGTAACAAGACAAACACTGTATATAGTTTCTCTTTTCCTTTATCTGTAACAAGACAAACACTGTATATAGTGTCTGTTCTCCTTTATGTGTAACAAGACAAACACTGTATAGTCTCTCTTCTCCTTTATCTGTAACAAGACAAACACTGTATACAGTCTCTCTTCTCCTTTATCTGTAACAAGACAAACACTGTATATAGTCTCTCTTCTCCTTTATCTGTAACAAGACAAACACTGTATATAGTGTCTGTTCTCCTTTATCTGTAACAAGACAAACACTGTATATAGTGTCTGTTCTCCTTTATCTGTAACAAGACAAACACTGTATATAGTGTCTGTTCTCCTTTATCTGTAACAAGACAAACACTGTATATAGTGTCTGTTCTCCTTTATCTGTAACATGACAAACACTGTATATAGTCTCTCTTCTCCTTTATCTGTAACAAGACAAACACTGTATATAGTGTCTGTTCTCCTTTATCTGTAACATGACAAACACTGTATATAGTCTCTCTTCTCCTTTATCTGTAACAAGACAAACACTGTATATAGTCTCTCTTCTCCTTTATCTGTAACAAGACAAACACTGTATAAGTCTCTCTTCTCCTTTATCTGTAACAAGACAAACACTGTATATAGTCTCTCTTCTCCTTTATCTGTAACAAGACAAACACTGTATAAGTCTCTCTTCTCCTTTATCTGTAACAAGACAAACACCGTATATAGAGTCTGTTCTCCTTTATGTGTAACAAGACAAACACTGTATATAGTCTCTCTTCTCCTTTATCTGTAACAAGACAAACACTGTATATAGTGTCTGTTCTCCTTTATCTGTAACATGACAAACACTGTATATAGTCTCTCTTCTCCTTTATCTGTAACATGACAAACACTGTATATAGTCTCTGTTCTCCCTTATCTGTAACAAGACAAACACTGTATATAGTGTGTGTTCTCCTTTATGTGTAACATGACAAACACTGTATATAGTGTCTGTTCTCCTTTATCTGTAACAAGACAAACACTGTATATAGTCTCTGTTCTCCTTTATCTGTAACATGACAAACACTGTATATAGTCTCTGTTCTCCTTTATCTGTAACAAGACAAACACTGTATATAGTCTCTGTTCTCCTTTATCTGTAACAAGACAAACACTGTATATAGTGTCTGTTCTCCTTTATGTGTAACATGACAAACACTGTATATAGTGTCTGTTCTCCTTTATGTGTAACAAGACAAACACTGTATATAGTGTCTGTTCTCCTTTATGTGTAACAAGACAAACACTGTATATAGTGTCTGTTCTCCTTTATGTGTAACAAGACAAACACTGTATATAGTGTCTGTTCTCCTTTATGTGTAACATGACAAACACTGTATATAGTGTCTGTTCTCCTTTATGTGTAACATGACAAACACTGTATATAGTCTCTGTTCTCCTTTATCTGTAACATGACAAACACTGTATATAGTGACTGTTCTCCTTTATCTGTAACATGACAAACACTGTATATAGTCTCTGTTCTCCTTTATGTGTAACATGACAAACACTGTATATAGTGTCTGTTCTCCTTTATCTGTAACATGACAAACACTGTATATAGTGACTGTTCTCCTTTATGTGTAACATGACAAACACTGTATATAGTGTCTGTTCTCCTTTATCTGTAACATGACAAACACTGTATATAGTGTCTGTTCTCCTTTATCTGTAACATGACAAACACTGTATATAGTGTCTGTTCTCCTTTATCTGTAACAAGACAAACACTGTATATAGTGTCTGTTCTCCTTTATCTGTAACATGACAAACACTGTATATAGTGACTGTTCTCCTTTATGTGTAACATGACAAACACTGTATATAGTGTCTGTTCTCCTTTATGTGTAACAAGACAAACACTGTATATAGTGTCTGTTCTCCTTTATGTGTAACAAGACAAACACTGTATATAGTGTCTGTTCTCCTTTATGTGTAACAAGACAAACACTGTATATAGTGTCTGTTCTCCTTTATGTGTAACAAGACAAACACTGTATATAGTGTCTGTTCTCCTTTATGTGTAACATGACAAACACTGTATATAGTGTCTGTTCTCCTTTATGTGTAACATGACAAACACTGTATATAGTCTCTGTTCTCCTTTATCTGTAACATGAGAAACACTGTATATAGTGACTGTTCTCCTTTATCTGTAACATGACAAACACTGTATATAGTCTCTGTTCTCCTTTATGTGTAACATGACAAACACTGTATATAGTGTCTGTTCTCCTTTATCTGTAACATGACAAACACTGTATATAGTGACTGTTCTCCTTTATGTGTAACATGACAAACACTGTATATAGTGTCTGTTCTCCTTTATGTGTAACATGACAAACACTGTATATAGTGTCTGTTCTCCTTTATCTGTAACAAGACAAACACTGTATATAGTGTCTGTTCTCCTTTATCTGTAACAAGACAAACACTGTATATAGTCTCTCTTCTCCTTTATCTGTAACAAGACAAACACTGTATATAGTGACTGTTCTCCTTTATCTGTAACATGACAAACACTGTATATAGTGACTGTTCTCCTTTATGTGTAACATGACAAACACTGTATATAGTGTCTGTTCTCCTTTATGTGTAACATGACAAACACTGTATATAGTCTCTGTTCTCCTTTATCTGTAACATGAGAAACACTGTATATAGTGACTGTTCTCCTTTATCTGTAACATGACAAACACTGTATATAGTCTCTGTTCTCCTTTATGTGTAACATGACAAACACTGTATATAGTGTCTGTTCTCCTTTATCTGTAACATGACAAACACTGTATATAGTGACTGTTCTCCTTTATGTGTAACATGACAAACACTGTATATAGTGTCTGTTCTCCTTTATCTGTAACATGACAAACACTGTATATAGTGTCTGTTCTCCTTTATCTGTAACATGACAAACACTGTATATAGTGTCTGTTCTCCTTTATCTGTAACAAGACAAACACTGTATATAGTGTCTGTTCTCCTTTATCTGTAACAAGACAAACACTGTATATAGTCTCTCTTCTCCTTTATCTGTAACAAGACAAACACTGTATATAGTGACTGTTCTCCTTTATCTGTAACATGACAAACACTGTATATAGTGACTGTTCTCCTTTATCTGTAACATGACAAACACTGTATATAGTGACTGTTCTCCTTTATCTGTAACATGACAAACACTGTATATAGTGACTGTTCTCCTTTATCTGTAACATGACAAACACTGTATATAGTGACTGTTCTCCTTTATCTGTAACATGACAAACACTGTATATAGTGACTGTTCTCCTTTATCTGTAACAAGACAAACACTGTATATAGTGACTGTTCTCCTTTATCTGTAACATGACAAACACTGTATATAGTGACTGTTCTCCTTTATCTGTAACATGACAAACACTGTATATAGTGACTGTTCTCCTTTATCTGTAACATGACAAACACTGTATATAGTGACTGTTCTCCTTTATCTGTAACATGACAAACACTGTATATAGTCTCTCTTCTCCTTTATCTGTAACAAGACAAACACTGTATATAGTGTCTGTTCTCCTTTATCTGTAACAAGACAAACACTACATCAATGAACCATATACACACTGTATATAGTGACTGTTCTCCTTTATGTGTAACATGACAAACACTGTATATAGTGACTGTTCTCCTTTATGTGTAACATGACAAACACTGTATATAGTGACTGTTCTCCTTTATCTGTAACAAGACAAACACTGTATATAGTCTCTCTTCTCCTTTATCTGTAACATGACAAACACTGTATATAGTGACTGTTCTCCTTTATGTGTAACATGACAAACACTGTATATAGTGACTGTTCTCCTTTATGTGTAACATGACAAACACTGTATATAGTGACTGTTCTCCTTTATCTGTAACATGACAAACACTGTATATAGTGACTGTTCTCCTTTATGTGTAACAAGACAAACACTGTATATAGTCTCTGTTCTCCTTTATCTGTAACAAGACAAACACTGTATATAGTCTCTCTTCTCCTTTATCTGTAACATGACAAACACTGTATATAGTGTCTGTTCTCCTTTATCTGTAACATGACAAACACTGTATATAGTGACTGTTCTCCTTTATGTGTAACATGACAAACACTGTATATAGTGACTGTTCTCCTTTATCTGTAACAAGACAAACACTGTATATAGTCTCTCTTCTCCTTTATCTGTAACATGACAAACACTGTATATAGTGTCTGTTCTCCTTTATCTGTAACATGACAAACACTGTATATAGTGACTGTTCTCCTTTATGTGTAACATGACAAACACTACATCAATGAACCATATACACACTGTATATAGCGTTTATTTTTGTACATACCTTGTCTCGTAGCTGCTCCAACTTTTGGGGGAAGTACACCTCAATCAGGTCCCTCCCAAAATAGTAGGACCATGTGTAACACAACGTGGCGCCAATGCCAGTTAGGAATACAACCAATGGGAATGCCAGCAGACCGTACAGTGCTCCACCCAGCAGGTTCTGCAAACAAGTGTGTAATCCAACATGCATTACATTTGTAAAATAAAAACTGTGATGCTGCTTAACTTTAAGTGTTTTTGTTCCTTCTTCCAGTCACTTTACATGTTTGAAGTCCCATTGACAATGAAGGGTACACATCAGACCTGATGCATAAAACATCATGAAGTGTTAAGCGACGTTCATGCTTCTGGGTCTACACTGCTAGGTGCAAGTGCTTGTTACAATCACTAACATTGTTTAGTGTATAGCGGAATGTACTTGTAGTACAGTTTCTATTTACGTACGTGCATATGCTGTTCTGTGATGGCTTCAAACATTAAAAAAGTGTATTACTAAAAAGAAAACAACTGATAGCATTGTTGAAGAGAATGGTGGCAGCAGTGACAGTTAACATAATGTGCAATAATAAATGTATTTTATGTTTTACTTGTTGCCTTCTCGGAGCTTGTCTTCTTGCTTCCCAATGTTTGTATAAGTGATTTTTGTTTATTTCCACCTCTTTATGACTGACACAGAGGGCACTTTGGTGTGTCATAACTGAATATTGCCACACAAGTTTATTGTTATCACTTTCTGTAACTTTGAAGGTGGACTTTTCTCTTAATTATTCATCTTACTGATTGGTATGAAAAATGTTGTACAGCTTTATGACTGTAATGGGCTTATCATAAGAGTTTGTGAGATATATCATGTAGCCACAACACCTAGAGGACCTCACCTACTGACGAGAGGACCGGAAAAGTTATACTGCAGTTACTAGGTCGCTAGCAGGGTGCAGGAAGAGGCAGGAAGGTCGTGTGAAATACAACAAACTGTACACCAACTTGACATTCACTTGTGTTGCCACAATCAGCTGAATGCAAGTCTCAGCAATAAGGTCTTGTGAACAACAACAAACTCTACACCAACTTGATATTAACTTGTGTTTACCACAACCAAATGAATGCAAGTCTCAGCAATAAGGTCTTGTGAACAACAACAAACTCTACACCAACTTGATATTAACTTGTGTTTACCACAACCAAATGAATGCAAGTCTCAGCAATAAGGTCTTGTGAACAACAACAAACTCTACACCAACTTGATATTAACTTGTGTTTACCACAACCAAATGAATGCAAGTCTCAGCAATAAGGTCTTGTGAACAACAACAAACTCTACACCAACTTGATATTAACTTGTGTTTACCACAACCAAATGAATGCAAGTCTCAGCAATAAGGTCTTGTGAACAACAACAAACTCTACACCAACTTGATATTAACTTGTGTTTACCACAACCAAATGAATGCAAGTCTCAACAATAAGGTCTTGTGAACAACAAACAAACTGTACACCAACTTGATATTCACTTGTATTACCACAATCAGATGAATGCAAGTCTCAGCAATAAGGTCTTGTGAACAACAAAAACTCTACACCAACTTGATATTAACTTGTGTTTACCACAACCAAATGAATGCAAGTCTCAACAATAAGGTCTTGTGAACAACATACAAACTGTATGCCAACTTGACATTCACTTGTATTACCACAATCAGATGAATGCAAGTCTCAGCAATAAGGTCTTGTGAACAACAATCAAACCGTATGCCAACTTGATACTCACTTGTTTTACCACAATCAGATGAATGCAAGTCTCAGCAATAAGGTCGTGTGAACAACAATAAACTGTACACCAACTTGACATTCACTTGTGTCACCACAATCAGATGAATGCAAGTATCAGCAATAAGGTCTTGTGAACAACAATAAAAGTGTACACCAACTTGACATTCACTTGTGTCACCACAATCAGATGAATGCAAGTATCAGCAATAAGGTCTTGTGAACAACAAAAACTCTACACCAACTTGATATTAACTTGTGTTTACCACAACCAAATGAATGCAAGTCTCAGCAATAAGGTCGTGTGAACAACAACAAACTGTACACCAACTTGACATTCACTTGTGTCACCACAATCAGATGAATGCAAGTATCAGCAATAAGGTCTTGTGAACAACAACAAACTGTACACCAACTTGACATTCACTTGTGTTACCACAACCAGATGAATGCAAGTCTCAGCAATAAGGTCGTGTGAACAACAACAAACTGTACACCAACTTGACATTCACTTGTGTCACCACAATCAGATGAATGCAAGTATCAGCAATAAGGTCTTGTGAACAACAACAAACTGTACACCAACTTGACATTCACTTGTGTCACCACAATCAGATGAATGCAAGTATCAGCAATAAGGTCTTGTGAACAACAACAAACTGTACACCAACTTGACATTCACTTGTGTCACCACAATCAGATGAATGCAAGTATCAGCAATAAGGTCTTGTGAACAACAATAAAAGTGTACACCAACTTGACATTCACTTGTGTTACCACAATCAGATGAATGCAAGGCTCAGCAATAAGGTCTTGTGAACAACAATCAAACTGTACACCAACTTGACATTCACGTGTTACCACAACCAGATGAATGCAAGTCTCAGCAATAAGGTCTTATGAGCAACAACAAACTGTACACCAACTTGACATTCACTTGTGTTACCCAACCAGATGAACACAAGTCTCAGCAATAAGGTCTTGTGAACAACAATCAAACTGTACGTCAACTTGATATTCACTTGTGTTACCACAATCACATTAATGCTAGTCTCAACAATAAGGTCTTGTGAACAATCATACTGTACACCAACTTGACATTCACTTGTGTTACCACAATCAGATGAATACAAGTCTCAGCAATAAGGTCTTGTGAACAACAATCAAACTGTACGTCAACTTGATATTCACTTGTGTTACCACAATCAGATGAATGCAAGTCTCAGCAATAAGGTCTTGTGAACAACAACAAACTGTACACCAACTTGACATTCACTTGTGTTACCACAATCAGATGAATGCAAGTCTCAGCAATAAGGTCTTGTGAACAACAACAAACTGTACACCAACTTGATATTCACTTGTGTTACCACAACCAGTTGAATGCAAGTCACAGCAATAAGGTCTTGTGAACAACAATCAAACTGTCCACCAACTTGACATTCACTTGTGTTACCACAATCAGATGAATGCAAGGCTCAGCAATAAGGTCTTTTG